>CM036906.1:121624231-122847669 GCA_020800305.1 Porphyrio hochstetteri | reverse complement strand
GGCCACGAAGATGTTAGAGGCCTGGAGCACCTGCCCTACGAAGAGAGGCTGAAGGAGCTGGGCTTGTTCAGCCTAGAGAAGAGAAGGCTGCAGGGGGACCTCATTGCAGCCTTCCAGTACCTGAAGGGAGCATACAAACAGGAGGGAATTCAACTTTTTAAAAGGATAGACAATGACAGGACAAGGGGGAATGGATTAAAACTAAAGGAAGGAAGGTTTAGATTAGATATTAGGGGGAAGTTTTTTACAGAGAGAGTGGTGAGGTGCTGGAACAGGCTGCCCAGAGAGGTGGTGGATGCCCCGTCCCTGGAGGTGTTCAAGGCCAGGTTGGATGGGGCTCTGGGCAACCTTGTGTAGATCCAGGCCTGAGGTTGGTGGCCCTGCCTGTGGCAGGGGGGTTGGAGCTCTGTGATCCTTGGGGTCCCTTCCAACCCAGACCATTCTATGATTCTATGATTTCAATCTAAGCCTTGGCTTAGTTTTCTGACCTTACCTTACCTAGGACTACACTGGCAAGTACTTACCACTGCATCAGCAAAATTGGGACCTGCCATCAAGAGGAACTCAGCACTTCTTTGTATTTTGGCAGTACAATACTTTTTGTTTTAAGAGGCTGAAAGAGGCTACATGAAGTGTAAGGTGGTTTCAACTACACTGATGGAGGAAGTCAAACTGCACCTCAGCTTCTCAGCATGCCCAAGAACTAGACATCCCCAAACATCAAATAACTCAAAAAAAAAAAAAGCCTGAATGAAAATCCCATGCATCACTCATCTTCAGAAGCAGATATTGTGGAGCCTAAATGCTGTAACTGAACAGGGCTCCCATGCAAATGGGGAGCAGCTACTCTTTTTAACAGTAGTTCTATCCCAAGGGAAAGATTTGGGATACTCGCTGTGTCCACTAAAGCTAACAAAATAGCTCCTCCTATGTGCTCTGTGTTTAGAAAGGAGGTACATGGCATAACCTGTAGCTCATCTTGACAATAATCAAACCAGACCAAATGCTTCCCTCTTGGGGAGGCAGTGAGGTTTGAATGGTTGAGAAGTTCTACACCCAACCCACAGCCAGATTGACCACAATCAAAATCCTATCACCTCCAGAGCAAGAAGTTCAAGTGTGACACGGGTAGTATTTTACCAAAGGTATGCACATTTTAATGCCCTTAGCTCTGTTATTCTGTGGTGTTTAGTGGGACAGTTATTGTCACTGGGGCCCTAGCACAGTCAAGGAGAACCACAAAAGCCATGAGAGAGGAAAGAAAAGGACATAGATCATTAGTTACTGTTTCATAGCATGGAGTTTCTGCCCCTAAGCATCCCCTTAGTGGGACTTCAGACATTTAGCATGCTGCAGGATTGAGACTCTTTAGAAGATAGAAACCAGTAAGCAGCAGTTCTCATGAAATTATTTTCAAAACCATCTACCTCTGACTTCCCCTTTGTATTTATTTTTCTTTGCCAAACTTAACACAGTGATTCTGTCTTGTCTCCACTTTGGCCAGCTTCCCAACCTTTTTTTGGCAATACTACAACATCACTCATATTGCCAGCTATGGCAGCTGACTCTGCTGCTCTAGAGGGAGATTTAAAGGATGAGAGGTGGAAAACAGAGGACGCGCACAGTGTGGTAGTAACATTCTCCATCTCCAATATGAACAGATGCTCTTTGAGTTGGGATAGGATTCATTCAGCTGGCAAGAGAAAGAAGAAAGATCTGGACTGCTGAGTCAAATGTATCCAGTAAACTTCCCTACACAATATCTGCAGCTGCTCCAAAAAGGGTGATGATTAATACAAATGATCATCATTATACAAGGCCCACCTATCTTCACTCTAAAAAGGGAAGAAATCTCCCCACACTTCCCCTTCAGATCAACAAGGGACAAAACTTTATTAAAGGAGGCATTTTCTATGCTACTCAAAAAATCCTCTTGCCATGAGATTTTGGTTACATAAGGTCAAATCAGAAAGAAGAAATATCCTCTGGCTGGTTACAAGTGTGCAAGAAAAATGGAAATCAATATATTTACTGAAGAATGTTGTTGGCAACTTAAATTTTACTGAGGAACAAATGCATCAAGCACATTAACACCTTCACAGACATTTCTCAAACACCGGGAGAGACAAAAACACTCATTATATAAAGTACCCCTCAAAACTATTCACTCAGTTATAATCATTTCATGGCTAGAGTGGCATTTCCCCAGCTTTTCTGCAGGATTCCAGTAGCTCTTCAAACTGGAGCCTCCTCTCATTACATGGGTATTCCTGCTAGCAGAGCTGCCACACACTGAGAAAGCAGATTAGACCCTTACAGTCAATTTGCAACACACATGTGGAAGGGGTAACCATGTGTCAGAGGAACGACTTGCTTTCACTAACTATTTTTCAACCAGATTAAAATAACTTTAATATTAGCATTCTTTGATTAAAAGGTAAGCAGTACAGGTATGAAGATTTCCGAGACTCTTAAAATGCTCTCAAGTGATATCCTAAGGCTGAAGTTTTGTGAATCTTCAATCACAATTACACACAGCTTGCACTACCAAATGCTTTCTTCTTTGCAATTCCCTTGATTAGAAAAGGAATTGATTTTTCACCTAATTTTAGATCCTTTACAACACTGTAAATTGCATTACTAGATTGGAACATAAATCTTTACTATTTAGGATGATTTTCCACCTGAGGAGGAGTCTAATGAGTTACATCAAGGATCACACTTGAATGGTGAAGCGTTCAGACAAATTTTTAAAAAACAGAGCACACAACCACCTTGTTCTGTATTATTCCATGTCTGAAAAATAACAAACCACTTCAAAAACTAATCTAGCTGCACTGAAGCATTTCTTCCACGTGTCTTCCCATCAATTAAGTCATTGGAGAAGGAAGACAACCCACTCCAAGTTTTGTCTCAATTTGAGGTCTACTCTATAAAGGTACTGAAGCCAACGTAAAGATGCTGCTTACTTCAAAGGGTCCTGGAGGCCCTGCAGCCACTTGCTTTGCAGCATTTGATCTTTGGTGCAGGAAAGCTACAGAGTAATCTTTGGGAACATATGGGTTTGTAGAGAGTAGTAAAATTGCCCCTTAAATGCCCAAGTCTGTGCTGATGCAGGACTGTCACAGGATAAGAGGTATATAACCACTTTATAAAAGACAATGTCATAACACACACGAACTATAAGGCTCTATTAAAGTCATACAGTCAATACATTTTGTACTAGCATTCCCTAATCCTCTAGTGCTTGGATTTGCTTTCCAAAGGGGAGAGCGACATGAAGTATGCCAGTTATTTAGAAAGGAAACTGTAAGCAGACAATTCATTCCAACAAATGCTTGGATGGTACCAAACACAGACATCAATGAGATGGGAGAGGTTTCTTTGCATAGATACCTGCCTTTCAAGCTGAAGTGGAACACTGCAGTAGCAGACTTTCCTATCTACTGTAGGCCACAGCATAGCAACGGCTGGGACAAAACATTGCCTGTGGTAGTGGGTTCTGTCTGTACAAAGGACCTTTGCTTATCCACTTTCAGTTCACGTTACACAAGAGTGCAACTCAGATCTTTGTAGTGATGCAAAAATTCTCCTGCCATAGCAAGAGCAAAAGTGATGGGAGGCAAGGACTTGATTAATGAAAGCTTATTTCACTGGGAGATGTGGAACAATTAAAAGAAAAAGAAACTCAGGTCCCATTCTAGACTGTAGCACTGCTATATTTATATCACTTATTCATCCTTCCTGTTTTCTGCCACTTCAGCCTACCCGGTTCTCTTTTCTACCCTTAGCTCAGTCATAATTTCTGCTCTTCATTTGGACTAACATCACCCAGGTGATGGTCATTTGTGACTTGAAAAAGGGAAACATTGCGCCCATTTTTAAAGGGTAGAAAGAAAGACCATGGGAACTACTGACCTGTCACAGCCTCACCTCTGTGCCTGGACAGATCATGGCACAATTCCTCCTAGAAGCTATGCTGAGGCACATAGAGGATAGGGAGGTGATTCGAGACAGCCAGAACAGTTTCACCAAAGGCAAGTCCTGCCTGGCCAATCTAGTGGACTTCTATCACATCACTGGACCTGGAATAGCTACAGATATCATCTCTCAGGCATTCTATAAGGCCTTTGACACAGTCCCCCACACCATCGTTCTTTCTAAATTCAAGACATATGGATTTGGTGGATAAACTGTTTGGTGGGTGAAAAATAAATAAGTTGGATAGTCACATCCAGAGATTAATGGTCAATGTCCAGATGGAGATCAGTGACAAGTCCCTCAGGGGACCATAGTGGGACCAGTATTGCTTAATATCCTCATCAGTGACACAGACAGTGAGATCAAGTGCACCCTCAGCAAGTTTACCATCAACACCAAGCTGAGAGGTGCAGCCGACATACCTGAGGGACAGGGTGCCATGCAGGAAGACCTGGACAACCTCTAGAAGTGGGCCCATGTGAATCTCAAGAGGTTCAAAAAGGCCAAGTGCAAAGTCCTGCACATAGGTTGGGGTAATCCCACCTGGGATTATCCCAGCTGGGGGATGGAGATCAGCCCTGTGGAGGAGAAAGATTTGGAGGTACTGATGTCCAAAAAGCTGAACATGAGCTGACAGTGTATTCGTGCAGTCCTAAAAGCCAACCATATCCTGGGCTGCATTAAAAGAAACATCCCAGCAGGTCAAGGGAGGTGATTCTGCCTTTCTGCTCCGCTCTGGTGAGACCCCACCAGAGTACTTGCAACCAGCTCCTCAGCACAGGAAAGACATGGACATGTTGGAACAAGTCCAGAGAGGGCCATGAAGATGATCAGAGGGCTGGAGCACCACTTCTATGGAGAAAGAGTAAGGTCTCTGGCCTTTCGGTACTTAAAGGGGGCTTATAAGAAAGACGGAGACAGTCTTTTAAGTAAGGCCTGTTTTGATAGAACAAGGGGTAATGGTTTTAAGCTTAAAGAGTTCCTAGTTCAGAGTAGGAACAAACTTATTTTTTATGATGAGGGTAGAGAAACACTGGAACAGGTTGTGCAGAGAGATGCCCATCCCTGCAAACAATCAAGGTCAAATTGAGTAGGGCTCTGAGCAACTCGGTCTAGTAGAAAACGTCCACACTCACTGCAGAGGGTTTGGGCTAAATGATTGTTGTGGTTTAGCCCCAGCCAGCAGCAGAGCACCACATGCCACTTGCTCCCTCCTCACCCATAATGGGGGCGGAGGCAAGGAAGAAAAGAATAGACAAAAGCAGACCTCAGGGTTGCGATAAGGATAGTTTAGTGGGACAGCAAAGGGACAGGGAAATAACAAGAATGGGACTTTATAGGAAATATAGAAATATATACTGGCGATACCCAATGCAGTTTCTCACTGAATCATGCAACTCTGACTGTACAGCTCAGAGCCATCCTAAAGCCAGACCGTCCCCAAGTCACCTGTCCTGGAGCCACACACTCCTCCCCCACCAGCCCCCCTCTATGCTGAGCATGATGTCACAGTATGGAATACTTCTTTTAGTTACTATCAGTCACTGGTCCTGGCTGTGTCCCCTCCCAGCTTCCTGGGTACCCCCCGGCCCTCCTTCTCATTAGCAGGGCAGCATGAGAAGCTGAAAAGTCCTTGACTGCTTGGCAACAACTAAATCATCAGTATGTTATCAACAGTATTCTCATCCTAAAGACCAAACACAGCACTACAGTGGCTACCAGAAAGAAAATTAACTCTATCCTAGCCAAACCCAGGACAATGACCTTTTTAAGTCCCTTCACAGAATTATCAAGGTTGGAAAAGACCTAGAAGATCATCCAGTCCAACCATTCACCTATTACTACTAGCTCCCACTAAACCATATCCCTCAATACAACATCCAGTCTTTCCTTGAACACCCCCAGGGTTGGTGACTCCACCACCTCCCTGGGCAGTGCATTCCAGTGCCTGACTACCCTTTCTGAGAAGTAGTGCTTCCTAATGTCGAGCCTGAATCTCCCCTGGCGCAGCTTGCTACCATTCCCTCTAGTTCTGTCACTGCCTACACGGGAGAAGAGGCCGACCCCCAGCTCACTACAACCTCCCTTCAGGAAGTTAGAGAGAGCTATAAGGTCTCCCCTAAGCCTCCTCTTCTCCAGGCTGAACAATCCCAGCTTCCTCAGACGCTCCTCGTAAGGCCTGTGTTCCAGACCCCTCACCAGCTTAGTAGCCCTCCTCTGAACGCGTTCCAGAGCCTCAATGTCTTTCCTGTAGTGAGGGGCCCAAAACTGAACACAGTACTCGAGATGCGGCCTCACAAGTGCTGAGTACAGGGGGACAATTACCTCCCTGCTCCTACTAGTAACACTATTTTTGATGCAAGCCAGGATGCCGTTGGCCTTCCTGGCCACCCGCGCACACTGTCGGCTCATGTTCAGCCGTGCATCAATCAGTACCCCCAGGTCCATTTCCTCCACACAGTCCTCCAGCCACTCCGCCCCAAGCCTATAGCGCTGCCTGGGGTTGTTGTGGCCAAAGTGCAGGACTCGGCATTTGCTCTTGTTGAACCTCATGCCATTGGCTTCAGCCCAGCTCTCCAGCCTGTCCAGATCCCTCTGTAGGGCCTCGCTACCCCCAGGCAGATCCACACTCCCAGCCAATTTAGTGTCATCTGCAAACTTACTGAGGGTGCACTCAATGCCCTCATCTAGGTCATCAATAAAGATATTGAAGAGGACAGGCCCCAGCACCGACCCCTGGGGAACACCACTCGTGACCGGTCGCCAGCTGGATTTAACTCCATTTACTACCACTCTCTGAGCCCGGCCCTCCAGCCAGCTCCTTACCCAGCCGAGGGTGTACCCATCCAAGCCACGGGCTGCCAGCTTCTGCAGGAGAATACTGTGGGAGACAGTGTCAAAGGCTTTGCTGAAGTCTAGGTAGACCACATCAACAGCCTTTCCCTCATCCAGCAGATGGGTCACTAGATCATAGAAGGAGATCAGGTTGGTCAAACAGGACCTGCCCTTCATGAACCCATGCTGGCTAGGCCTGATCCCCTGGCCATCCCGCACATACCGCATGATCTCCCTCGACTATCTGTTCCATAACCTTCCCTGGAACCGAGGTCAGGCTAACAGGCCTGTAGTTCCCCGGATCCTCCTTACAACCTTTCTTGTAAATGGTTTTTAAGTCCCTTCCAACCCAAACTATTCTATGACATTCTGGATGCAAGGGAAGCAACTATTTTACACCAAACCTGACCCTGTAACTCTCAGCTGAAGCACATTAAGTGACTCTGAAGTAAAGATACATATGCAGCCTGGTCAGCAGTCAGAGCTATGAGATACCCTGGCATACTCACCAAAGGTTCAGAGTTGATGGGTTTCAGTCTAGTCTACAGCAGCAGTTCTTATATACACCTATTTATAGCTGATGTTTTTTGAACAGAAGATTGAAACTCTGCCAAATTTTAATTCCCTCATCTACAGCACAAAAAGACTAGTCTTGTTCAAAGAAAAGACCACTGTACTTTATTATTTTAAAATAGGTATTAAAGTGTCACTTTCTTGGAACCTTGAAGGATGTTCTGACTTTCCTTTGCAGTTAGGAAGTTTCACATAGTATAGAACACAAATTCCAACATAAAAGTTTATCAAAGTCAGCAAGCAATTCAGACTGGTGTATTGCAGTGTGAACTGTTAAGTGACCTTCATAAAAATTGGTCTTCTCTTTAGTGTGTAAAGGGATGCAAAACAGTGTCTCAGCTTCTTTGAGATCACAGGTACTGAAAACAGTGTTGTGAAATCTGCAGACAGAGAAGCTTACATTCTAAAGAAAACAAGTTTTAGGTTAACATTAGGTTATGCCTACATTAAGAGAGGCATTTGCTTCCCTCACCAAACACGTCACGATAACCAACCCCTTGGAGTTTACTTTTGTACTTTAAAACAACATTTAAACTCCATTTCAGCATCCACCAAGATGAACTTCTGCTGGCATTACTGCCTGAAATAATTTCATGTGACTCATTAATTTGCACAGGACACTGTGAAAGGGTCTCCACATTCTGAAGATATTAAGTGTTTAATATAATCCACATGTCTTTCTTTTGGTTTTCCTAATTATTCATTTATCCATGAGAACAGAAGGTTGCTGGTATGGAGTTATATATAGACATAGAAGTGCAGAACAAGACAGAAGTCACTTGCCACCATGGTTTATCTTGCAGGGCAAACTCAATACCGGCATGAAGTCATTGCTAGGCCACTCTCCATCATCTCTTGTAAGCGATGGGGAAAAGGAGAGGTGCCTCAGGACTGGAGGAAAGCAAATGTCACTCCAGTCTTCAGAAAGGGCAAGAAGGAAGACTTGGGTAACTACAGACTGGTCAGCCTCACCTCCATCCCTGGTAAGGTGATGGAACAACTTCTCCTCAATTCAGGCTCTAGGCACATCAAGAGGCTCATTAAGAGCAGTCAGCATGGTTTCACCAAGGGTAAGTCACATCTGACCAACTTGATAGCCTTCTATGAAGACGTAACCAGGTGGATAGATGATGGTAGGGCAGTGGATGTGGTTTACTTTGATCTCAGAAAAGCATTTGACATCATCTCCCTCATCCTCATGTCTAAACTGAGGAAGTGTGCTCTGTGGACTGAGTAGTGAGGTGGATTGTAAAGGAAAGAAGTCAGGGAGTTGTGGTCAATGGGACAGAGTCTAGCTGAAGGGGCCTGTATCTAGTGGAGTCCTTCAGGGCTTGGAACTGGGACCAGTAATATTCAATATATTCATCAACAACCTGGATGAAGGAATAGAGTGCACCATCAGCAAGTTTGCTGATGACACCAAACTGGGAGGAGTGGCTGACACACCAGAAGGCTGTGCTGCCATCCAGTGAGATCTGGGCAGGCTGGAATGCTGGGCAGGGAAAAGTTTAATAAGGGCAAGCATAGTCTTGCATCTGGGGAAGAACAACCCCAGGTACCAGTATAGGTTGAGGATGGACCTGTTGGAGAGCAGCATAGGGGAAAGAGACCTGCGGGTCCTGCTGGACAGCAGGATGACCATGAGGCAGCAAGGTGCCCTTGTGGCCAAGAAGGCCAATGGCATCCTGGGGTATATGAGGAGAGGCATGGTTAGTAGGTCCATAGATGTTCTCTCCCTGTCTACTCTGCCTTTGTGAGACCACATCTGGAACATTGTGTCCAGTTCTGGGCCCCTCAATTCAGGGACAACAACTTGTAAGAGTCCAGCACAGGGCCACTAAGAGGATTAAGGGACTGGAACATCTTCTTTATGAAGACAGGCTGAAGGAGCTGGGTTTCTTAACCTAGAGGAGACTGAGGGGTGACCCCATCAATGTCTATAAGTACATGAAGGGTGAGTGTCAGGACAATGGAGCCAGGCTCTTCAGTGATGTCCTATGATAGGACAAGGGGCAATGGGTGCAAGCTGGAGCATAGGAGGTTCCATGCGAACATAGGGAAAAACTATTTTACTCTGGTCCCTTCCAACCCCTTACATTCTGTGGTGAAGTGAGAAAGCTGTAAAGATATTCTCTCCCCTCCCCTAACTAAAAAAATGCCCAAACAACACAAAAAATAACCAACTCAGTCAAGCACATTATATAAGAGCACAGGATCACCTAATGCTGGAATTGTCACAAGATTCTCTAACAGCACCTGGCAGCTCAATCAGTACCACTCAGTGCAGTTCATACACTTATCCAAGAAGCACCAAGTGATCAATCAGTCCCAGCTCAAATTGTGGTGATAGAAGCCATCTAAACCTTTCACAACCGCAGCATAACTCAATAAATCTTTTCAGTGTGAAGGTATTTGACAGCTTGGCTTTGTTACAAAAGTAAAAAGGAACAGCTTATCCAAATAGTTTCATCATGGAGGTTTGGTCCTGGCAACATCCTCTCTTTTAGAGAGCTGGCCAAGAGGACAGACATCTTACTCATTCACAAATACTCAGTGAGCTGTAATATTAGTTCTCAAAGATACGTTGCAGCAGCCTTCAAAGAGACCATGACAAGAAGAGATTCAAAAGAAAACCGTGATTTGTGTGTTAGATGTTGTGTTATTTCTTTCCCTTAATATTACATTTCACCCATTGCATTCATCAATAAACTTAGCAGGACACTGTCTGACATTTTAAAAAATGCAATCAATTATGAAAAGTCCTGCTGTTTGAGAAAAATTTATCCCACACTGAAAATATGAATTTAGTGACGCTCTCCAAGCTTTTAAGCTAATCTTATTGTCCACATAATAATATCCAGGGGCATAACTGTCTCCAGAGGCACCCAAGACCATTGTGTTAGCCACAGTGAAGTAAGTCTGTAGGAAAAAAAATAATTGCCTTGACCTTATCTAAAGTTTACTGATAGAAACATCTGAAATCCACTTTTTCAAGCCACTGGTATTTGTTCAGTACCGTCCTTTTACAGCGACTGAAGGACAAGTTGAATTCCAGCCTCTGCACTCAAGTCCACTCCCAAAAAAACCGCTAACCCACAGAGCTTAGACTACAACAGGCCGGTCATCTTCCCTAAAAATCAAAGCAAGTATATTCTCAGATGGTCTGGATCCCCTTCCTAACTGGAGAGACTCTCCAGTTCTAGCTCCCCCAGGGGCTGCATTGACTGAAATGTGGCGCAAATTCCAAGAAAATATATATAGGGAGAAGTGGAGAGATACCATTCTTGGGAATGGAAAGCCTTTTCCTTTTGAAACCTTGGTGAAGTTACCTATTCACTCTCACACTAAGACAGTATTTCTTTAACTGCCCCTTAACAAAGGGCAGACTGTAAACTAAAAGAAATTTGGTTAGAAGTAGCACCCATACTTCCTGTATCATATTTCATAAGATCTGCTGGTTTCTAAGTCAAAGTGTTAGCAGCAGCTTTCACTTCAGGTGAAAGGAACCTGGTCAGCACAACTGCCACCACCTTTATGCAAATCAGTCTTGCTTAGAAGAATCTAATTCCAATCTCTTCATTGCTCACCTAAGGCATTTACTGCACTTGATAGGCTGTGAAGCAGGGCAGCCAGATTGATCCCAAGATTATAGGATTGGAACTAATGGGAACTGTTATAAAATTTTAATATATGCCATCTTCCAGACGAAAGGAGACTCCAGGGGGAACTGACCTTTGAGTGCAGAAACCTTAATAACATGTCAACAGTGGGGTTACATCTTCAATACAAAAAATATGAATTTAGGGAGATTGCACTACTGTCATACTGTATAGAAACGACTCTTAAAGGAGAGGTTTCTACCAGACTTAAAGGAATTTATAGGCTATATAAAAGACTGAAAAAAACGTAGGGCCAAAAAATGCTGATATAGTTACCATTGATTTCAAGCAATGGCAAATCTGTGCCAAACAACAGAACTCTTTTCATAGCTGATGCAAGCGTCATCTCATCTTAACTTCTGATTATACACCCACAGTATTGACACTCTTTTTAGCAGCACAGTCCTCCTTCAATTTGTGCCTTTCCATTTACAATCACTATTAAGGGGAAGGAAAAATGCAACCAACTGCGCTAAGCAAGCTGTATATTCTTCACTAAATAGGATTTAATGCAAAAGAAAGTAATTTGAAATTAAATCTACCAAATAGTTTTGGCCAGAGAGGAAAAAAAAAAAAAGGAGGATCAGAGTAACTTAAATTGCAGAGAAGATCTGAGGTCATCTGGTCAAACCCAAAGAATTGAATATTTTAATAGTGCAAAAGCATAATTTTAAAGTTTTAGAACTATTTTTCAGTCATAGAGTCCATGATTGATGACAGTTTTCCAAGTTTGCCTTTAAAAACATACATAGAAATTTGATACTTTTGAACTTAGCCTGCCCTATTTTATTCAAACTGCCCTGTTCAGGAAACATTTGGCAGCATTGACCATCATTTCCCACCATCTCTTGATCATGTGGTTCTACCCAGACCTATGTTCCTAATAGCTTTAATTCTTTCCGCACAAAAATTTAAACCCCTTATGCATCTGAAAATAGGAACAGTATTTTTAAAAAACAAAAGTCAAACACTATTATCATCAGTGTCCTTCAAAAAGTAATGCAGTGTCTTCAGAGGAACACCATTCAGGAAATGGACAAGCTTCAGAAAGATCAATGTGCCCTTTCACATGAAAAAGATTTCTTATGTAGCTGCTATACAAAATGTGCTCCATAGCATCGTGCAGTACTCCCAATGGCTTTAATTAAAAACCCATAATATGGAAAGTTTAGTTCTTTTTCTGGTGTTTGAATTTACTGTAAGTGTCTGGCACCCACAAGGAGGGGCCAGCAACAGACCTGTGCTAATTAGTGAATTAAACAAGCCTATACAGAACACAGGTTGTCACCCATAGCCACCATATATTTAAGTTAATGCTGACCTGGAAAATACTTAACATATTAAACATACTAACAACAATGGGAATACTCAGTCCTTTACTACAAAAATCACATCAAGACAACAGTACTGCAAAAAAATGCTTTCACTTTACAGTCATGCTTAAAAACATTCCTTTAAAAGCACTGGAAAGAAAAAAATACAGGTTTATATATAGTTTTGGGGTAAAGCCATGTACTTCCCTGTTCTTACCAGCTTTGTACTAGTTGTCATGTACTAGATGGCAATGATCCTACACTAAGTCTGCATAGCAGATATATTTCTGTCTTTGCACTGTGTGATACCATTTGCTGAGGTTTCCTATTTACTTTCTGCATCTATTATTCAGCCACATGTGCCTGCCCAAGATGAGATTTTTTTTTTAAAGCACACAAGACCTAATTATTGTCCTAGGTTAAATAACTAAACTAGGATTACCAGAATGTTTATCCAGGCATTTGCATTCAAGAAAGGCTGCTTAAAAACAAGCAAACACCAAATATTTTCCAAATAAAAGCACCTTCAGGAAATGAGGATGGAATTAACTTTGAGAAGCCTACATACTTTCTGTTCTACCAACTCTATCCTGCCAGACTTGAGAGTCATAGTGAAAACTGAGAAAACCATGAAAAAGCCTTTGTCACACAGTGGGCAGCAGGAAGATCTGTGAGCTTTAAGTTCTGCCTACACGTAGTATGGGGGAACAGCAAGAACAAGGAGCTAGGCAGGCACCGTAGAAATATTAATATAGCTACCTTTCATCATTAAAAACTTCTAAAAGAGAGTTAATTTAACATCTATCAAGATGATTGAAGTTCCCAAAGCAGGTTAAAGCAGGGCCCCTCCATGTTTTATGCATTGTTTGATGAGCGATTGCTAAAAGGTTTTTGTATTCAATAACTCAACATAATCTCCTGACATAATTAATTTAATTTGCCCATTCTGATCCAAGACTTCTCCACTTCTGTAAACCTCCCAGCATGCTAGCACAAGTACAGTCCCAAAAAGAATGGTCATCTTCAAAATGGTTAAATAGTGGAAATCCATAGAATCGAGCTACATGTTGCTTGCAATTGTTCACGTTCTTCCTCCAAGTTAAACAAGAGAGAACTTCTGTAACAGGATCTCACAATAACAGTTAAGCTACTTTGCTCCTATACCTAGTACTTACCTCCTCTTATGGTCACAGAATGAGGTACAATGATGCATACCTCAGTATTGGTCTAGATACAACCCTGATGCTATTAGCTTCAGGTGACTGCTAATAAAAAAAATAAAGGCAATCCTAAATATAGAATTAGGGACAGCTCCACACCATTTTGGTACCTACCTTCATACTGATTTCTACCAACAGAGATAAAGGAATCAGGCAATTACCTAACATCACAGATGCTTGCTGTCAGCTTTTCTCTTAGTATTACCTTAGATCAGAGAAGGTTGTTCTGGAGGATAGGTCAGTGGAACTGGATTGCAGAAAATCAAATTTAAACTCACAGTGCAACTTCCCAACAGAGCTTCAGCAATCTTATCTGTGGCAGTTTTTGTTGTTCTGTTGGTTTTTTTTAATCACCCCAATTATAAAATCCAGTCATGAGGAATAAGACCTATCCTCCAAATGACATGCTGAAAATATGGTTCTTTATTTTGGACCTTCAATTTCAGTGGTAACATATAAAATTTACCACTGGGGCTGTCAGTAATATGGCATTTCCAACCCAATATTGTAACGCAGCAGTAATTTTAGCCCCAGTAAGCGATTCTCCAATCGGTTTCCAGTGTATATATAGGAAAGGGTGTTAACACAAGCAGTCACTCAGAGGCCTTGTACTGTTTTGCAGTCTTCTTAAGTGGTTTATATTCGTGGCTATCTTTTTTAACTCCCAGATATTCAATCTGTATCTCATCTAGGAGTTTCAGAAAGATTTTTCTTTTTCCATTCTTCACAGCACCAAACAGACATGGTCCCCTTCCCCCAAAAAGGGTGTACAGCCTCTGTATTAGAGTCTATGGGGCTGAGTGCAGTTTCAAATAACCACAACAAACTTCACAGGATGACTGCTGCACAGCACTTCACCCTTTTCTAGAGAGTAAAGCAGAACTGTAAAATCCACCATATAAAATCAAAACTTGAAAACTCTATTATTACCTTAACACTTGAATTTGCCATGAAAAATTGCCAAAGCATATTTGCAGACTTAGTAATTCCTTTAAAAATTGGTTTCTTATTATCTACTTGCCTAAATAGCAATTTTACCCTTTTCTGAACATAGATTATTAAATTAGAATAGGTTTAATATTTTCCTCTTGTAACCAAGTTTCTTGAGACTCATGAGACTGGACCATGCCAGACAGAACAGAGCAAATCAGTAACTCCATTAAAAGGACTAGGCCACTCAACAAATAGGCCCAGCAAAGGTCCTGCATTGAAGCCTTCATGTGCCAGCCTTTTAATTTCAGAATGACATTCAATAAGGGCAATGAATTAACTAATCTAAAGGACTTGCATGAGCAAGCCAGAGGTGGCTGAACTTGAACTGAGAAAGCATGCACAATGATTGAATACAAAGGATAATAACCATAGGCTCCTTTAAAAGGATAGAACCTGCTGGGATGGGTACCTACCATACGAGCACTCCAGAGGTACACTGGCACCTTTCATGGAGGGGAAATATGTTAAAACAAGGACTTTCTGGAATTTCCTTCCATTCTACCCACTTTGAAGTATTCACACCAATATTTCCAGATCCCCATTTTTCAAATCTCCCATTTCATGTTTTCAACTTGTATTCAAGATGCCCTAATGATAACGCTGCAAAGAAAGTAATGCACTGCCAATGGGAAGGAAAGGTCAATTCGTGCCTGACCACACTCAGAATCCTATTACTGTGAGAATTAGAAGCAGTTCTCCCTGCTGTTAGTCTAAAGGCAATGCAATTCAATAGTATTGGAAACAATATCTTAGTAACAACAACTACTTTACTGGCCATGTACTATTCTATAACCATTTTCTAGATACACTTTGAATAAGAGATGCAATACCAGCACTAGTGGCATTCAGAGCATACCATTCAAATACTGCACAGAGCTGAGAGGCTGGTGTTTGATGTATAATGGGCATTCATATGCCTGTCTGACAGGGTCAAGGGCACTCACTGGTGTTTTACACTCACCTCTTCTGCCCGAGCAAGGGCAATTGCAGACTTTCTAGAGCAGAAGCCAAAGCAAGAACCAGGGAGGAAGGGAGAGAAATTCAGAGGACAAACAGACTTTTTCAGGTTTTAAGGATAGTTTTCTTTATTTTGGTTGGTTTGGTTTTATTGAAAATGATATCAAGTCCCTACACTTCCATGGCATCCTGGGGTGAGTTATTTTGTTTTATTCAAGGATTACTGAATCACAGCTTCTTTTCATGCCACAGCTAGCATACAGCCCTCAGCCACAGCATATGCATCCTTCACTGCAAGGCCCCAGGGGCAGGTGAGCATGCCCTGAGCTGACAGCTAACTTACATGCTTCCTTCTGCAGCATGTTATCCAAATGCACAACGAGCTTCCGGCACCAGCAAATTCACTCCAGTGCACAACACTGACGAGATTTCATATTAGCAGCAGTGACCTGAAGCAGAGTTTTACCTCATCATTCAAAATTCATCTTGCATGTACACCATCTTTTAGAATTAGCCCTTTTAACAGCACTCCCATCTCTTTTCTGATTCATGAACAGCATCTGACAGGGCTACGATACTCAGAGAATGGCAAACTACAGTCTCTCAAAGAAATACCATCCCTTCCTAAAACTGCTTTTTCTTTTAAAAACATATACCAGACAACATTTTTTCAGCTACTACAGTCTGCATGTTGTATGTATTTTACTTAACATTCATTAACAGAAAGAGATTTAAATGATGTACAGAAGCAGCCAGGAAAAAAACCCAACACAACCCACAAACACTCTTCGGACTCCATGCACTTTAAAACAGCCTTTTCTCAAAGATGACAGATTCAGGTCAGGGAAAGTCTAAAATGGGACACTATTGCCACGTATAAGTGTGAACAAGTAGTTAGTGCCCTCCTCTCTCCGCACCCCAGGACACCCTCAGAGACCTGACAAACACATTTGGTTTTGTGATGCTTTGGAAGACTTTGATGACAACATATATAGAGATTTTTTTGGTGCTTTTTATCTTTCCCATAGCCCTGTGTGGCATAGTCCCATAAACAAAATGCTGACTCTGAGTCAGCTTCTTTGACTTCACTGTAATCAGCAAAGCACAACTAGTGAAGAACAGAGCTGCAGAAACTATGGAATAATTTGTCAAAACAACAGTGAGGAAATATACGTACATATATACACATCCACAAATCTCTTGTCACTTTAGAAGTCAGCAGGCTTTAGGGGAGACTTGTTTGCACATTTTATTAACCAATTTACTATAGACACAGAAACAGAGTAGAACCTATAAATACAGGTTCCCAGGTCTGTTTCTATGGCTGTCAGAGATGAGAAAATGAATCACTGTAGAAGTAATTTTCTGGTTTCTTATATCATCATTGCTAAATCATCAGATCTCCCCTGGTCCAACACCTAAGCAGTGCAATGTGCCAAGCTTTTCCTCAGCTTCATTCCCACACACCCCCCCTCCGCCACCCAGAGCTGCAAGAGGCATATTAATCACACCAATGCCCACATAGGATACAGCTATGTGAGGGCATTATAACAAGTACAGAATACAACATAAACTACCCAAAGCCTGACACAGGCAACAATGTTGAGGAAAACAAAGCATTTTAAAGTCCTAATTCCACAACCAGATTCTTATTTTAAGGGCAGAAAGGATCAATGTGAACAGAAGTTTGATATTTGGCACCAGAAAGCAAATAATACTTCACCTGAATTTTAAAGCAACCCTATGATTTATCACTGAGTGTTAGGACAGACTTTTAAAGAGACAGAAGTTATGAATAAGACTTACAACAACAATAAATCCACTACATCCATAGTAAGTGCTTCCAAGTTTAAATTACTCTTATTATTAAAACAACCACATTCCTGCAAGGCTCTGGCTTGAGTATGCTCCTCTGTTCACAATTGGGTTATATCATTATTTTAGACTCTTTTTTTAAAATATAATATGAGCTTGAAATTGTTTTGCCAAGAGATCTGCTACTTCTTGATGTAAATCAACTTTTTAATAATGTGTTTTGTATATAGAAATAGAAAAATATGGAAGAATTAGGAATTTTAATAAGTTATTTGAAAAAAATCTTCCAGATTACTGCTACTTACAAAGTTCTGGAAGCAAGCATTAAAGGGGGAAGGAGGTGAGGAAAAACCTTTAACAGCTATACTCCTATGTGGCATTAAATACTGTGCCACCAATTTCTGTTTAAATAAAAAGACTTTTAGCTGTGAATATATGGATCCTAGGGTTCAATTTGAGTATTTTAGAAAGAAAGATAGATGGCACATTTGTCAAGTGAGAAAACAAATAGAAAATAAAATAAAATCTGCATTTTGAACTGTGAACTGCAGTTTGAGTGCCAGAATACTACCAGTACAGTATAGTACAAAGAGTGGAGAAAAATAAAAATGAAAGACCATCAATTAGCCATTTTGGGACCCTGCCTTAGGAAGATGTTTGGCTGGGCTTGTTGAATGGTTAGAGATAAATCTTTCTCGCATAGAATTGTGTGCTTGAAGATAGCTTAAAACTCATTCAGCTGCATTCAGAATCATAGCAAGGTAATACTGCAGTACCTGATAAGGCTGGTGTTTCTTATTAAGCAGAGATAATGAAAATAATCAAAGTTGGATGAGGTGGAGGAATCAACACTGTGCCTTTGTCCACACTCAAAGACATTGCTGGGACACCACTAAGAACTCTTCTACCATTGTTGTAAAAAGTACAAACCAAACCTGATAGTATAGTTTGGACCTCCTTGAGCACTTTTACCTCTTTAACCTGTATTGATGTAAAATATATGAACTGGTGACAAATCACATGCTTTACAAAGAAGTATTCTGCATGTATCTGTAGTGTCATTGTCCCTTTGCTATGGCTCTAGTGGCAGGAAACACTAATATCCTTCCAGCCAAGTCAGTGGGCTAACTCAAACCCAGCCCCATAAGCAAAGCAGGTTAAATGAATCTCACAGATTTAGACTGAAGCAGAATATTCTTATTCTGTTTGAAGGGCTGTAGAAAAACAATCTCTGGCAACATGGCATTGGCAAGTACCAACAGGTGACATCAATGTCAAATACTGCAGCAAAAGGATTAACTGTTTGCAGCCAAAGATTTGTATTGCATTTGTACACTGTTTACAGTAGTCTAAAGGAGATGCACAGTAGTTAGGAGTTTAGAGCATAAACATGGGGAGTTAGTAAACATGGAGAGTTAGCATGGCTCACATGACTCATAGCAACTTGTGAGCACTCCTTGACTAAGAGTTCAGAGCCTGGTATTGGTAACTTGAATCCCTTTGCTAAGCTTGGAAGTAGCTGACAGCATCTGGGGGAGTATGGAGGGGGGATACGCTGAAGTACAGGTAAATATTAGCTGTACTGGAAAACCACTGCAACAAAAGCAATGTTACCATCTACTGATGGGCTACTGGAGTTCCCCTACCCTCTTGCCATGTGAATAATTTAAAGTTGAATTAACACATTTAAATGAACAAAGAGTCATTGCACAAAGTCCCAAAATTGTATTTTTATGTTTGTCTCTTTAAAACATCCTGGGGGGAAAAAAGAGTTCATACATTGCACAGGAACACCCAACCTCTTAAAGCATTCACACAATCTCATCAAAAATACACTAGAGGCTGAGGGAAAGAGAGACACCTTTCCCTGATGTCTGTGGGCTGTGGTCCCATCCCTTAGTGATACCTCCCCAGGTTTGACAACCAGTTCTTTGTGCCACTTATGATCTACCCCTTAACAGCCAGGTCTAAACCACCTGGAAACACTGGAATGCAGCATAAAGCTGGACCTCTAAGAGAGTGACAGTGGTATCAGGGTAAGTCTAGGAGACAGCAGACCCTGTCCAACCACCAGCTAGTGTTGGGGCTGGGTGAATCCCTCCAATTTCCCTTCAGGGCCCACACCCCTATGCAGGTCTCCCCTAGATCCATCCTCCCCCTCCTAGCCGCTCAAGCTCTCAGCTCAGGAAGCTGCAGACTTGAGCAGCATCTTGTTTCTTACCTCCAGCACAACGCATCTGCTTTGTCTTCTCAAACAGTAATCAAAGGTGATGTTAATTTTTAAAGATCAGCCACTGCTGCATGCATGTGGTTTTAAAAATACTGTATGGTATTTGCAGAAAAGGACAGGCTAACTGTGTATTGAAACACTATTTAAGTCACTGTCTTCACACATTCCTTTGGCTGCCAGGCTGGAAAATGCCAAAGCTCTAAAGGTTATTAGATGATTGTTTATGACAATAGGAGTGTGAAAGTTTGCAGTCACGATAACATATTCAACTTAAAAGAGAAGAAAATTGAAGACTTGATTAAAAAAACACCCTTACACAGAAAAGCTGACTGTCCCTTTATGCATCTGACAAAGGAGCTTTCATCCTCCTTTCCTACTCCCTCAAAAAAATTAATCTCAACATACAATAAAGAATAAGAGGAACAGAAAAATTAATTTAATGGATTTTTCTACATGCATTATGCAAAGCAATTTTTAGCCTAGAAAGAGGTACTGCAGTTTACCTAAATTGACTCTTAAGGATATTTTACTTAGAATGAATGTTTAATAGATGTTAGCTCAGTTGAAGTAAAGAGCTGATGGAAGAAAAATAGCTCTAAACATCTTCATAAATGGTAATTTTTCCACAGGTGCTTCTACATGGGCCAAAAAGTATACCTGCACTACTGAAATATCACGAGCAACTATTTCTGCCTGTCATTGAATTTGACTAGAAATTAGTTTTGAGATCAAGGTTCTGCTCTTTTTTTTCAATATACACAAAATATTGCACAAATGCTTTTTAGGGGAAATGTGTGTTAATTGTGTGCTGGACTGGAAGTCCAAAGATCCCTCTTCTGGTGTCTCACTGCCATAGATCCCTAATGTGGTTGCAGACAAACTACATGACCCTGCAGTCCCACAGTTCTCAGTGAGTAGAGCTAGAGTACCACTACTACCCCTCTTTACCCAAGATCTGAAAAAGCACAGCAACAATGTTTATGACTCATTCCTCAAGGCAGAGAGGAGCAACACTATTCAAGGTTTGTAAGAATTCATAGGCTGGTTACATTGAGACTTCAAAGGCAGTTTTTAATCTTTCCTTCCTTGTCTGGCTGCTTCAACCTTTCATATTGCCTCTTCCTCCCAGAGGATTAAAACCTGCTCCCAAATACACACCTCAGATAAGAAGGGCCGTGACAGGGAGTGAAGGCAGATCTGTCACCCTGTATTGCTACCCAGCCAGCCCTCAACACCCAAGCCCTGCTTCCCCTAGAATACCTTGCTCATTCCCTACAGGAACAAGGGCAGGAAAAAACCCAAACTGAGAGTCACCCCTTTCCTCAACAGCTACTAGTAGTACCCCATGCAATAGCAACGCAGTTCAGAGTTTCCAGTCAAGTTGAATTAATTGAAGACAGAATTAGCAAAAAATGTTTGTTAGGAAAAACAACCCCAAAACCTCAGAGTGTCAGTCTCTGTCACACCAAGGTATTTATGATTTCCACCCACTTTGCTAAGTCCTTTCAATAAAAAACTGAACCACCATCTACAGCCCCTTCTTTAGCCCAAAGGATATTGGCCCCCAATAAGAGATTCAAGTCCTTCCTCTAACCAAGAGAATGCAAAGTTTCCTCTCTCCTTCCAAACATTGGGCCTACTAATACAGTTTACTGATGCTGCCTCGGTCACTCCCACAGTGTGCCCTGCATGGGGTGTACTCCAATAAGACATGAAGCCAGGCTGAAGCCAGAGTCACTGCAAGTCCTCTTCCCACAGCTGGCTGAGCAGGTAAATCAAACAGTTCTCCCATCCTCTGCCCCAGCTTCAGTACAAACATCTTGCTGAGAAAAGGAAAGTTTCAATCTACCCACAGGAAGTACTCTGGCCACTGGCCTGTGCCCCAAAGGACCAGCAATTCCTGATATTGTTTTTTTCCAGTGCCACCTACATGTTCTGCTGCCATAAAAATTATTTCAGATGAAAACAAAATTTTGTTTTCAGGGGACGAATATTTCATTTTACCCACCCAAATATTGAAGAAAAAGTATTTCTTTTTTCTTTCAAAATGAAAACCAAAGTTAGATTAATATTTGTATCTGAACAAAATAAACAAGCCCTTGTAGTTACTTGGTTCAGTGGCCAAACAAACCATTTACCCAACCCTGCAAGCAAAGACAAATGTTTCCTGGTGCATGAAAGCCAAAAAGCAAATGTACTTCAATCCAGGTCAATTGATTAGAAGTGTAATTCTTGAATTAGAAAAATAAGAGTTATTATATAAATCTGAGGGATTAGAAATACTTGTTTCAATCTTAATAATGATTAAAGAGAATCATAAAACCCTTATATTCTATTTTATAATATAGTAGCAACAAGAGTTCAGTAGAACCCAGAGCTAGATAACAAGGACTAAACACCAATCCTTTTTCTCTGATTAAAATACCAATATACTCGCTTGAAAATAAGTCATTTGCTTAGAACAAAGAAAATACTAGCTTTTCAGATATTTGCACAATTTTAAGTGCTTATAACTTGCATATTAATCACCACTGCTAACAAGAAATCAAGATGACAGTTCAGTGTCTGATGTTCAAATATGAAACAACATAGTTTGGTTTCTTTATTAATTTTCTACCCAGCTCAGTGTTGTTTGATGCTTTGTGAGCATTTTTATGATGGTAAAACCCCAATAAACTCCCTGAACTGGGCCCTACAGCTGCTGTAATTCTACACTGAGTTAGGTACCTGGTCTTCAAAGAAATAACTAGAAACTAACAGAGCTTATGGCTCACAAATTATACTAACAGACATTTTATCCTAGAACAGTTCAGAGAGGCAGACAAGTCACAAGCCAGCTGTGCTTTCAGAGTCAAATCCCCAAACTATGTGTTATGTAATAAACTCCCAGAGAAAACACATACAAGAAAATGCTGTTTTCTGTCTCACTTTCCATTTTCAAAGCATTCCACACGCATGAAATACTTCCACTTCCCTACCTAAGTAGGGAGTAAGAATTAATGAATAAAATCCTCTTGGCATCTTTGCCTCATGCTTCCTGTTGGTGAGATGTCATGAGAACACGGAGCAGGGCTAATGCTGAACATGAAAGGAATCCTTGGTACTGACTACTAGGTCAACAAAAACGCTGTCAGCAGTGGAACAAGAACTGTGCCTTAGTCTCTTGTTTCCTTGAGATCATTTGGCTTGATTTTTAAGCATCCTTGCAACAAGAAAGTGCTCTGATCATCCCCTTTTTACTAATTTGGCAAGGAAAAATCACCGTATCAGCGCCTGTAGACCTCACAGCTTTTCTTTGCATACCCTTAATACCTGGGAGGTGACTAGTGAAACAGAGACAGGGCCAAGTGACAGCTGGAGAAACTTACATTGCTAAATAATACTCATGCTTAAAACATATTTAATCATTTTTGAGGTCAGAGTCCATCTTTGGAAACATACATGATTGCTTGCAAGCATCAAATATGATGCTGCAAACTATTTAGAACAGGCATGGCCAGCCTTTCTAGTCCTAAAAGCCACACACCAGCATCCTCATATAGTTTCAAGACAGTTCCCCAAGACACTGAAGTGAAACTCCAGAGATCATTCAATAGGAAAGGGATGGCAAGATCTCTCATAAATCATACCTTAGTAACAGGAGGGATTTCAATGTGGAAGCTCCTACACTGGGCCCTATCAGACACTCACCATCTATGTAAGCCCAGATGTACAGACAAGTAGGTATGAACACATAATTCCAGAGGAAGTCCTGCCTAGGAGCTCAGCAGCTACACCCATCTCCACCCATACCACCACTTTTCAGCCCCTCTGCTTCAAAGCTTCTCTTGCTCACACTCTGCAGCAGGCATCCTGCCAACCCACTGTCCATGGCAGATTTCAAACCAAACAACCAAATGTAGCTACCTTGCTCTTTACAAGACTCACAAGATTTTTTTTATACTGACAGCTAACACATTACCTTTTCCACACTGGTCAGTCAGCTACTGTATTTTCTTCCCAACACACAGCTATTAAGAACATTTAACACCAATCCTTCACTTATGAGTAAGCTTTCAGATGCATACTAATTTCTCCTCTACTGCAATGGGTGAGTTGAACTTCTACCTTCGTGTACAACTGCAATTCCACTGGGTGATTTCCATCTCCTTACAGTACTCATACTCAGGATTAAAAAAAAAAAAATTAAAATTAAAATATCACAAAATCCACATACTACAGAGTTTCTTTGCTATCAGAGCCAGGAATAGGTCACATCGCATCAAAATCAGTTTAGAGAAACTGAATTTGTGGTCTAACTTACATCATCACTAAACCTAGGAAACCACAATCAATAAGATTCTACGTTCAACCAAAGTTTCTTAGCAACGGCTGCATGAAAAGCATTAGGGCTACTCTCCATTTTCTCGTGTCTTTCAGAAACCACTGGGCACTGCCTCTTTTGCAGATCTCACACATTCTGCTAGCAACCTATTCAGTGGTGATTTGTGAACTTTGCTCGAGTGCAGCTCTTATTTTGTCAGTGAAGTTAAGGAGATCAGCCACACTGCAAGCCTCTTGCTGAATTCATCTCCCCCAATTCTCTTGAGCTACCGGAGAAACGGACCATTTCAAATTGAGCAAAACCTCAACATTCTCTCTTTGCTATTTCATTTTACTCCAATTTAACCTCTCGTTATGGACACAGAGCTGCAGCCTTTGAAAAAATTAGTATCTGAAAAGTCATGCATGGTCACTGGGAAATGGATACAACAGTATGAAAGAATTATTCACCTGCTAAATGAGTTCTTAAACATAACTACTTTCACAATAAAACGCCACCAAGATGTAAGTGCATATAAGTAAATTAACTCTGGGTACTCATTAAAGAGAATGATTATACAGTAGCACAGCAAAATGCATTATATCTAAGAAGGTAATAAAATTCAAGTCATGTAAAAATCAGCTTTTTGACAATTATGATCCTAAATGCCTACAGAATACATTTGGTTTTATCGTCAGCCCTTGTAAAAGTCATGCTTCATCTCATACTTACTCAGAACAGATCAGATTTTAGACTTTAAGACAATGTAGGTAATTAATTCTTAAGACTATTTACGTAATAAAACTATCAGGACCAGATTTCTTTCATTAAAAGGCCAAACTTAGCTTAATAGCATAGGAAAGGAAAGCAATACACTAACGTCACTAATAGTAAAATGTAGAAATTAAATCTTCATTTAAGGCAGGAAACAAGCATCTTGACTGTGAAACTATATTATGTGAACACTAGTTAGACTTTGGTTAAACTTTGGTTCAAACCAAACCTATTTCCATTGCAAACTAGGATAGCTAATTTTACAAACTCCCCCACTCAACATTCTGTAGAATCGCTGCTAACCTTCAAATACGCCTCTGAGGAGTCAACTCCAAAAAATTTTAAGGATGCTTCCTCAAAAAAAAAGGTATTATTGAACTTCAAAACAACTGGTCTGTAATATTCTTTACGTTTTTAAGAAGTAGATGGCAAATCCATCTACTTAGGCAGCAAATTCAACCCAGAATTGTGTAAAGACCTGGACAGAACACCACCGCAAAAAATTCCAACTGAGTGCAAGAAGCATCACAAGTTGTTGATCTGCCACAGCAGGAAGATCATGGATGGAAGTAAAGCCTTCCTCTGCATCACATTCTGAAAAAAATGAGGATTTCAGAAAGTACACTGCCCTGTCATCCATTCAGTTGAGTGTTGCCAAAAAATAAACTAGCAGAAATTGATCTGTAAAAACTGCTGAAATTTAATGGCTCTCAAACTGAATATGTCACACACAAAAGCACCCCAACAACCCATAACCAAAATAAAATAAGCCACACGCCAAACAAAGATCGCACAAACAACACCACTCAGGTACGTAAAATAATCCTTAATAATCCACTTATATTTTACTGGAGTAGTTAGAAGATGACTGATGTGCCAGCCACTTTGATAATACCTGATGAAGGGTTATGCCAGTATAAGCTGGAGCTTTAAGTGACATCTCTTAGATGAAGATACCACAGCCTCTGTCCCTAATCACGAGTAGTACAGGGAAGTCACTTAACACATTTTATGTTATCTCTAGCAGCACAAGAGGGCTAGCACTTTTCAAAGATGTCAGACCAATACTTGCACATAATAATAAGTCACAGGGGTCACTTTTTCCATAATAAATATCTAAACTGCAACAGCAAAATGATCAAAGAGATTGAAAATTTGTTACATTACCTGCTGCACACCATCAGAAATCTTAGTTCATGGAAAAAAACCCAAAAAAACTATGTTCTTCTCACAACTTAACCCTTGTGTTTTTACTCCAGAGACATGTTGTCTTCCTTGATGTGCAGCACAGCAATCAACAATTTAAGAAAGCTTTATAGCCTGTATAGAATGGATCACAAATACTTGAAAGTCTGTTTTCTGGAAAACTTTACAAAATCACAAGTGGCCCATAAAACTGAATTAAATATCTCTCAAAAACTCAGGGTAGACACTCTGTTTTTAAAGCTTTTAGATGGTTGCAATTTCACTTCATAAGTTTTCTCCAGTTAACACCACTGTTTCAGTGAGGAAGTTTTTCCCAGCGTTTGATTTTTTCCACAGATAACAAACATTCCAAGTCTGTAAACTTACAAACACCACAAACAAATTAAGCTTCTACCCTGACTTTCTTTCTTGACATTCAAAATGGGAATAATTCCAGCACCAGTGAAAGCAAAGTGAGCTTTGCATTTCACAAGAGTCAAAACTTCACCAGCTGATTTTTCATTAAAATCCACTTGTAACTTCATATCCTTCTACCTCTGTGGAAATACCAAGGGTATCTTCTCTTCTCATAAAACCTGTTCTTATTTTTCCTTCTCTCCAATCTTACCTACTGTACAACCCTTCCCTAACTATCAAACAGCACATATTATAGCAGGCCTGTTTACTGGTTCTCACCCTCAATTGCTCCTTTACAACTTTTGTCATCATCTTCAGCTTCATTTTCCTCTATTTCTTTCAATGGCTTTTGTGTTATTTTAGAGAAAAAGAGAGAAGTTTTCTTTACCATAAGCAATCCATATCAGCACCACTTGTCACTGTCCGAGACCAGGCAAAGAGCCAATTATAAGGCATGTTAGTGTCAGAAATACATAAAGACACTGATGGGTAAAGGTCCATCACAGAGAAGGCTTAAGTTACAAGGCTTCTCCTGCAGACATCCAGTTATTTTGAAAGTAGTTCAAATAACCTTGCAGTTACTATTCACTGTGCGTCCTCCTAAGGGAATGAGCACAGCGTAGCTCACACTGATTTCACACCTCAGCTTTGTGTGAATCCTCCAAGGGGTTCAGCTGTCTGCAATCCAAGACCTGGTTTTGACACAGCAGAACTGCATAACCTTGGATGAAACTTCTCAGGAAACTACCAGCTTACATGAAAGCTGTGTGACAAGTGTTAGACTACAACCGTGATAGATAAGGAGGAGAAATTTGCAGTTCAACATAAGAGCCTTGAAACATAGGTTAATAGTTCAAAGACTCAAGAGAAAACAAAACCCCATGATGAATTATGAAAATCTACAGTGGAAAAAAACTCCAACCCCAGGGAGTCAGAATACAGCAGCTCAACAACACTGAATTCAGTTCACCCAAGAAAGAGAAGTCAACCTTCCTCAGTACTGATGAGTGCCAGGCCAGCAATGGTGCCAGCATGGGTGAGCTCACACCTGGAATACCATGTCCAGTTCTGAGCTTCTGGGTAAGAAAGCAACGTGGACATACTGGAGAGTATCCAGCAAAGGGACGGAAGGACTGGAGCACCTCATGTGAAAGGAAAGGCTGAGAGAGCTGGGACTGTTCAGCATGGGTAAGAAAAGGCTCCAAGGATATTTTATCCATGCATATACATACCTGAAAGGAGCATGAAAAGAAGACAGAGCCAGACTCTTTCCAATAGCACCCAGTGGCAGGACCAGAGATGATGGCCACCAACTGAAATACAGGAGGTTCCCTCTGAACATCAGAAAACACTCACTTTTTCACTGTGAAGGTAACCAAGCACTGGCACAAGTTGCCCAGGGAAGTTGTGGAGTCTTCCTGCCTTGGAGATATTCAGACATTGTCTAGACAAAGCTCTGGGCAACTAGCTGTAGGTGGCCCTGCTCAGGCAGAAGAGTCAGATTAAATGACCTTCAGACATCCCTGCCACCCTCAACCATGCTATGATTCTATGAACCAGGTACATGGTGGTGGGATGTCAATGCTTTGCCTGCTTGCTCACTAATCTTACTTATCTACCACACATCTCAATCAAAGACATGGTTTGAAGTTACATATGTCTTACTTTTGTAGTCTTTTTGTGCACAGTAAATCGTGAACCAAGAAAGATCATTCCAGCTAAATGCATTACTTTTCCCCATGGGGGCAGTTAACAGGATCTGACAGGATCTACGCTGCTGACCAAGTACACTAAATAATTCTTAAGGTTCTACTCTTATGAATGTACTGATGAAGTAAGAAAGTCTTTGTTCATAACAAGTCCCTACAAACTAGACATTTTATCCTTAAGCGCAATAAATGGAATATCCTCTCCCTTTACCAGCCTATGGAAAACACTTAGGAATTAATCATCTAAAGGCTACTTCAACAAAGTTATCCTTGCCATTTATTTCATCCAATAGCACAGTTACATTTATTTTTCAAAGTATTTTCAGTTGATGGGGAAGCATTACATCAGCTTATTCAGGTCTACCTTGTGGTATCTCTTTAGGCCCATAGCTGAATATGATCCACCTATAAACAAGACCAAAAAAACCCCACCTGTTTTCTTGTATGATCAGTCACTTTCATATCATTCTTAGCACTTGTAACAACTACAGAAGCAAGACAATATCCCTTGGTATTGAATTAATCTCAAACATTTATTTAACCATTTTCTATGCCTTTTTTATTTATACTTTGTTCCAAATCAGCCATTCATTACAAATACATGTTCAGAGAAATGAGGTGTTAGTCTCTTCTTTGTAATTATAAGCTACAGCTGACATTTTAAACTGCAGCTACAAATGCACATGACAAACATTTATTTTGAAGCTTCATCTCCTAGCCCTTCAACAGAAACACAAGCAAGGTACCTGAGCTGGTGAAGAAAAAAAACCAATTTTCAAATATAGTTCACTGGCTTCCCCAGTTCATACTACCCTATAGCCCTTCTTCCTTCTGGAAGATTAGATTGTGATGGATATGAAGAAAGACTGACACTGTCATTTTTCTTATAAGTTGAATGTGAGCTTTCATGAAATCAAATCAAAGCTGACAAATATTAATTTGGAACTACTATCAACATTTGCATGGTTAACAATGAGAAGGAAAAATAAGATTAATGTTACTCAAGCAGCATTTAATCTAGATGAAAAGACAAAATAGTTTTTCCTGAATTCTGAGAAAAATTACACATGCTTTAAAAGTTTCTGCTTGCTTTTTCTGTGCTCATCAATGGCCAGCTCCCACTCGTACTATCAACCCCAACACTTGGGGGCTGATATTGTATTACATATATCTACAAAATAACCAAAACCCAAGCTGAGCATAGCAAACCTTATTCAGTTTCTTACACACAACCAAAGCTGAGCCTCAGCCCAGCCATAAACACAAGCCTAAAACTGAAAGCCTTTCTGCAAGTTCAAAACAATCGTACCCAGGCAGTTTACAAGCCACCTCCAATCCTCACAGGGAACTGGACTCTACTTAAACCACTCTGACAGGCTAGTCCAACTTTTTATTTCTCCTGCCCTTATTCTTCCCCCCTTAATCTGTACACTAAGTCCATACAAATAATTACATACTTTTTCCCTACCCCCTCACTTCTATGATCGCTATGCAAACTGGAGCCTTTCCAGCCAAAGGTCTGGTGAGATCTCCAAGTCATTTTCAATCTCTCTCAGTGAACCTTAATGATCCCATGAAACTTTCACTGTAAATTAACAGCCAAGTAAAAGCATCTGCTTATATCTGTTACCAACACACGATGTACCACAGCAACATTTGCACAAGGAGTATACAAATAATAAGCAGCTCCAACTCACAAATGCAATGGTAACAGCAGCAGCAATTAACATAAAACCAAATAAGAAACAGCTGTCAACATTTAGCACACTGTTAGCAGTGGGTTATTCATTTGTCCACATTTCCAAAGGTCTCACTGGCATTGATATCAAAGTACCAGTCACTTACAGCTCTTACACAGAGGTACAGATATTTTCTGCACCTCTGCAGATATTTTACAAGATTTTTTTTTTTAATTCAGCATGTATCCAAATATCTAGTTGTTTTTTGACAGAATCCTTCTAGGTAACAACTAACATTTAAAATCCCAGCCCTCCACATTGTGTTGAGCCACAGTGACAAGCACTACTAAAGACAACAATCTGGAAAATACAGTGTGAGAGGAAAAACTCCCTTCAGTAAACAGGCAATCAAAAAGAGAGTTAGAAATTAATTCCAAATGCCACCCGTGTCCAAGCTGTACCCCATAGCAAAATGATTGGCTTTTGCCACATGTGAGAAGTGTGTTTTGCCTTCTTCAATGTACAGCCAATGCTGGCCTTGCTTCCTGGCTCCTGACAATCCATGTAACATTTAGTGATCAACTCACACTGAATAATTTATTGGAGGAAATGACAGCAGGCAGTAGATTAGGAAAGCATGGATTAACTGTGCAAGTATGATGCCAGAGCACTTCAATAGCTCATAGTTCTTTCCACAAAGAAACCCTTTCTTGCCTGGGGTATTCCTGCTTTCCATTTAACCGCTGTTCATCTAAAAGGAATCTTATTTCATACTATGTCAGCTCTCCCTAACAGCTATGTAGAGGCTTTGCTGACCCATGAATGACACTAAACAAATTAAATGCTGTAGGTGCTCTCACTGTGTCAATCATGCACTTATTGCAAATAAAAGAGGAGTAAGTTACGTGGGCAGCTCGTCAGGAATCACCGTTCTGGCCAAGGATCCTCTAGCACCCCCATCCTGAGATGCTTCCTGCGCTGCCTTCAGTCAGGCTCTCACAGAAGCTGGCAGCCGTTTCATCATTTGCAGCTTTGAAGAGTCTGGGATGCCCAAGTAGGAAAGGTGTGGTAAGATGATGTCGGGGGGCAACAATCTAAGGAAGAAGAAACTCCTCCCAGCCAGACAAGCTCCTGTGAAATAACCACTCATAAAAGCGAGGGACTTTGCTGTAGAAGAACTTCTGCTTTATCAGCAGCATGGTCCATGCCCCACACCCCACTCCTAGCAGCTCACCCACCAACGCAGAGGGTCCACTCCCCACAGAAGCCAGCCAAGGTGCTCAGCCACCCCCTCCCCAGCGCCCTGCAAACACCACACTGCTTCGCGCTGGGAATGGGAGGCAAAATCCATCCAAACACAACTTGGAAGCGGATCACTTGCCCTGCGTTACACCGGGGTGCGAGCCACCCGCGCTAAGGCCAGCGCAAGGCAGCTCTGTCACTGAGAACAGGGCAGCGCCCGGGCAGGTGGTGATGTAGAACGAATCGGGTAAATTGGGATCCATTTTCCCGCTCCGCGAAGCAGCCGGGATGCCCCAGGGGGAGAAGGGGGGCACCAGGTACCCCTCGCCGGCATCCCCGCCGCCGCGCTCCGCCGGTCCTCGGGCGCCCCCTGGCGGCTCCGCCTGGCTACCGGAGGAGAAGGGGGACACCCCGGCCGTCGCGTCGCGGCTCCCCCCTCCCCGCCAGCCCCGCCGACGCCCTACCGCTCCCTCCCCGCAGCATCTATGGTGCCCTCGGAGGTCTCGGGTACACTGAAGCAATTAAGAGGCCGTGAGGCTGGGGAAGGGGAGGGCGGTGGGTGCTCAGTACCGGGGCTGCGCGTCCCCGCGGGCTGCCATATTTAGCGCCGGTCCCGTTTAACAAATCAGCGGCACAGGCAATCAAATCAGCGTCAGCATCAGGCAAACCCCGGAGTTTCTGCAGGCTGCGGTGGAACTCCCGAGGCAGTTTACTTGGACACACCCTTTGCCTAGCCATTTTCTTAAGGAAACGTACGGGAACCGGGCCATTTACAGCATCAATTGTCACCCAGTACTTGAGTATCAGAGAGAAGAGGTCAAAGTCCAAGCAAGATTTCCCAGCAAAGCCCAAATCAAGCCACTTGCAACGTTTTGTTTCCATTCTTGTCTGACAGCATGCACCGGCCAACTCCTAATTCATCTTCTCTCCAGCCCACTCCTTAATTCATCTTCTGGCCGTTAGCTGGTCTCCAAACACCTGCACTGAAATGCATTACAAGTGCTGTGCTCAGCTGTAGCAGGCTCGGTAGGTGTAGTATTTCTGCACACTCACAGCTGTGATTCAGCAAAGCACTCCAGATTATTCACCAAAACACTTGGGCGTGTGTTAGTTTTTAAGCACACATGTAGCTCCCCTTATTCTCTGTGTAGCTTTTCCTACAGCACAAGTGCCACTTTCAGACCTACCTGTCTTTGAGAATCAGAGCTCTTTAAGGACATGTGCACCACCTCAAAGATGAATAGGTTCCTAAACCAGAGCTAGAAGGCAGCTGTGTAGTGTTTGCAGCCTATTAGGGCACGTACAAGCAAATTAACACAACCTCTTTTGGTTAATTTGCAGTAAGCATGGAAACTACAGTTGGTTGGTAAATTGGAGACAACATGAAGGTCTTCAGCTACTCAGATCTGAGTTTGCACAGAATAAACACCTCTTGCTGTCGACAGCTAGCATCAGTGGGTCATGCAACTGAACCTGCAAAGGACACTTCAGTTAGAAGTGCACAAAAAAGCAGAGCTCCTCAGAGCAGTGTGACTTTTGCTGTCAGGTGTCTTGTAAAAACACCTGAAAACTATTCAGCCAGTCTTTAAAAAAAGATGCAACATGCAACTTTAAGATCAAAAATAGACTTCAGCTTTGAGTCACAAATGCTTAAACCCCAAAATTACCATTTGTTTTCACAGCAGCCTCAGCACAGCTCTTAGTAGGCATACATGCTTCGTCCTCGAGATAGAGCTTCCAGCTTGCTTAAGGTCACCTTTCTGATGAAGCAGGCTACAGCAGATGATATTAAATTTTAGTTTGGATATTTATGTGAAGTGTTGCTGACTAATGGTTGCACAGGAACCATAATGCTGACCGCTGGCTATCTTGCATTCAAACTCCCCACTCTAACAATCCATTAGGAGTGTTGGCTTTGCATGGAGCCTACTACGTGGTTTTAAAACATTAATACAACAACCCTAGGAAAAGGGAAGCTACAACAGCATAACAAAGTACCAACACCTACTAAATACCAAGTGCATGCAAAGCCATAGAAAGCCATGTTACACAAAAACACTTTTTAAACTTTGAGCGTTGTCATCCACCCATTAGATGCAATAACTAGAAATATATATTATGGCATAATACAAAATCTATAGCAAACAAGGCAGACAATCCAGGTAGTACTGCCAGTCTAGACCTTCTTCCACCTGGCTTCAACTTCTTGCTCTTTCAGACTTTCCAAGTGACTTGGCAAGGCACTTAGTCTCTCCACATCCACTGTACCTTCATATCCCACTCCTATGAAGGGAAATCAGCAATTGTGATATATTTGCAATAGCTGCCATATAAATGTCTCCTGTAAAACTGTACTGAACAATAAAGACCACAATGCCTACTCCATTAGCTTTTCTGCAAACAGAGAGCTCCAAGTTTGGCATACTGCTCAGAAGATAGTTTTTCTGTCCAAGGTACAAACACTCAATCTTAGGAATAGAATTAGTTCACCATAATTCACCTCACTTCTGTATCTTTTATACTGGGGTACATTTAAGCACCCTATTTTAGAAAAACCCCTCCCCAAAGGTTAGAAGATGGGCAGTTCTGCATGATAGCCCAGCTATACAAACTGATAATGCTCTTTGCAAGCGTATTAAGACTCTCTTTTTGAATGTTATCAAGCGCTTTCCTGAAACCTTTTAGTGATATACATTTTGTTTTCAATCATCCTAGCCCAGGAAAGCTGTTAAGCACACACCAGAGGCTTTTGGTAAACTTATCTATAAGAAAATTAGGCATCCAAGCCTCCAACATGGCCATGAGGTTAGTGATACCAACACATCTATCTACGGACACTGAACTTGTATTCATTCTTGACCGCAGTCTTAGCTTGGGAACATGAGTACTGAAGAACCAAGCTAACCAGAGTTACACTGGCATGCCCTACTTCACAAACACAACCTGTTCTTTTGTAACCAAATCCAGTTGCCCCAAAGATAGCAAATACACCTGTCCCACTATAGATTATTTTAAGGCTACTCAAAATTGTCAGTATCATACATTTGAACTCCACAGACCACAGTACAGCGCCTTTTCCTCTCTTAAAGGGCTAGAGCCATCAGACTTTTGCCACCTGAAATTCCCAAGGAGCCAAGAACAAACTTGAGACATGCCATCCCAAAAGAGTTTTCTGATCTCGAAGTAGTTACAGCACAAAGAAAAAAAGTGTGGGGTTTTGTTTGTTCTGCCCCCCGCCCCCAGTCTAGTCCTATATTGCCACTATTGGAAGTGCAAGAAAGTTTCCATTTTATCTTACTTACTTTCACACCTTAAGCCCGGTATTTTTACAGCAACATCTCGAGTTGCAGCAGCAAGAAAAGTTCCACAAACAACTGACTAGAATCCCTAATCTGCTTACTATCGGGTACTTTAGGAACACAGAAAAACAACGTAACAGCAGTAACTGAGTAACTACCTCACACATGTAGAAACTGCAACCTGCAGGCTTTTCCTAGAGCCATGCTCTCCAAGAGATTTCTGCATAATCACACACAAAAATCACAGGCAAAGTCTCCCTCTTTAGTGGAGAGACTAAGACTGCATGCATGCTTGTACATCTTTTTATTACAGTTAGGTCCCTCGATCTTAACTAGGGCTACTGAGGCTCAGCTGCAACACAAGCAGTATGGAACAGGATTGCATTCAAGATGAAAACAGTTGACTTTACCTGGCACTGCCATCAGAACACACGGAGCATTTCTAAGTTCACCACCTCCAACGGGCATCACCCATTTCCCTGTTTAACCGAGGGGTTTACTCCTCTTTTAAGGCAGGTAAAACAGTTCTCCTGCTCCCCTAGACGCGTCCAGCGAAGGGGGCGGCTGACTCCCTAAAGCGGAGCACTGAAACTAATCTGACCTGAAAGTACTTCAGCTGGACCAACGTAAACGAGACCCAGATGCAAAGTTACCTAACTGCGCCCGTACTGCTCGTCCCCAGCCAGTTGTGTAACCAGCCTCGGGACAACTTCACAGGTCTTAATCAGGCAAAACTCCCCGCTGATTTCCACAAGGGACCTCTAATCAAAGGCTGCAAGAACTGCATCCATTTTTTCCCCCGTTTTAACGAAAAGGTTTGTTTTGAGCTATAAGAGCACCGGTTTGCCGGGACTCGGCAAGCCCCCACCTCTTGCTTTACCGGCACCAGGAATTTGTCCTGTGCCTAAATCCACCCGCCGGAGAAATGCCTCCCACCGGCAGGCTGCCTGTGGCAGGGCACAGGCAAACAAAAAACCGCCACACCTGCACAAATAACGGGCGTAAACGGAGCCGTCCTCCGGCTGCGACCCTTCTTCGCACGGCAGCGAAAAGAGAGGACGGCGCGGGCGGTGGGAGACTCGCGGCTCTTTAAGCAAACTACATCACGCCGGGGCAACCGGGGAAGACCGGCGTCCCCTCCCGGGTCCCTGCCTGAAGTTGCACTGCTCCCCGCGGCAGCCGCGACCACGGGCGCTGGCGGGACGAGAAGCCACCCGCGATGCGTCCGCAAGCGAGTGACGGAGGGACCGGCTCCCTCCCCGCCGCGGTGCCCGCGACTACGCCGAAACCGCGGCGAGAAGCCCCGGGCGGTGCCGAGGGAGGGAGGGAGGGAGGGAGGAAGGAGAGCGGGGTGCGAGGTGCCCGCTCCACGTGCGCCCCGCGCCCGTCACCAACGGCCGCAGCGCCCGGGTGAAGCCTCACGCCATAACCGACACCAACGGCCGGGGCAGCAAAGCCCCGCATGCCCGTCCCGCCGCCGCCGCCCGCTCCCCAACTTCCCCTCAGGGGCGCCGCCCGCCCCTACCTGCCCGCCGGCCGCGGGAAACCCCTTCGCCCGCGCCGGGTCCCTCTCAGCAGCTAGCGGGAGGGCAGGAGCGCTGTCCCTCCGGCAGGGCGAGCCCCATGTGAAGAGGAGCGAGGGAGCCCGGCGGCTCCACCACCGCCGCCGCCGAGGGGAGGGGACGAGGGGAGGGGGCGGGCGAGCGGGCGGACGCGCCGGGCGCGCCCCCCGCTCGGAACCGCCCCGGCGGTACCGGAGCGGCCGAGCCCGCGGCAGCGCCCCCTGGGGGTTGCGGTGGGGACGGAGCCTCCCTCGGCCGGCGGGAGCGGCGGTTACGGGGCGTCTGCGCGCCCAGCCCCGCTCCCCGCTGCCGGTGTTCGCCCACCTCCCGCGGCCGCAGCACGCCCTGGGGCTGGGGCAGGGGCCGTGCTGGAGGCCCCCCGGGTCTCTCTTGTGTGTATCTCTGCCCTCCCGGCAGGGAGACCCGGATTCTTCTGTGGGGCCGTTCCGGCTAACCAGGCCAGCCGGGGAGGAGCGCTGGTTCCCTTGGACTGCCGAGAAGGGCAAGCATGGGGCTAGCTAAATCCAACCAGTGTGTTCCAGTGGGCCTGCTGGTTCAAGTGAAGCAGTTGGTTAAATTCGGGCTGTAATAGTAACTTTGCTGGCAAGCAACGCCAACGCACCGGGGCCCACAAGTTTGGGGCGGCAGTGGCAGCACCCACCTGCACGGGAGAGCAGGCTTGGTTGGCTGCTCCTCCCGGCGTCAGGGCTCTGGCTGATTCTGCAGTGCCTCTCTAGATGTCCTGACAGGGAGAAGGGATAGGATGGCCCCAACTAAGCAGAAAAGAGGTCCTACAGTTAAAACGCAGCGTGAGGGCTTGGGGTATCAGGATTCACCGTTTGACTTTGCCCACCCACGGCAGCCGCTGGGTTCCTGATCAGCTGTGGCGACACCAAAGCGTGCTCCTGTGCCAAGTCTGGCTGGCTTCCCAGAAATCCTCAGATTACGCAGAGAATTGGATTTGCACTTGTCAGTCAAACACATGCCTAACTGCTTGTGGGAGATGGCATCTTTGTGCCACAGCTGCCCATCTGTATAATCTAATTTCCTCTCCCCACCTCACAAGAATCTGATGAAGATAAATTCATAAACGTCTCTGAGGCACACCGATTTGACAATGACAGAGCTCCTGGAGCATATCCACTGAGAGACAGATGCTGCAGTTGCATCCCATCCTCACCCAAATAGGCATAAAATGTACACGCAAAAGCTTGAGAGGGGAAGATTTCCCCGGTGATGCAAATTTTCAAGAAAAGGTAAAGAGCATAAAAGAGAAACAAATCAATCTTGGGCTATGTACTTGATGTCAGGTGTTTGCTGAGCTGGTAAATCCTGGACTCTTGCTCCTGAGCACTCTGAGGTGTGAAACAGGTCTCAGGCATTCAAATACAGTTACTAGCCCAAACCAGGAACATTCATCACGAGTCTTCCAAATTAAAAATAACAATCACCACTCCTTGGGGTGCAGCTAAAATCTTCTGCCAGAAAGCCCTGACTCTCTGGTTAGAGACTTTAACATCATACTGCCTCACATGCTAGAAATAAACACTGTAAACCCTATTTTTTCCCCAGTGTGGATAAAGTGCAAATAAAAAGCAGGATTTTATTTAGCATATTAAAAATAATAAATAATAAAAACATCGTTCATCGGCAATTTGTTCACAGCATTAAAATCAAAAATCAGTCATTCTATTTATGCATCCACGGAAACATACTCCATTTACTTTTATAGCACAGTGAGATTTACACAAAACATTTAAATGCATTTTACTGTCATAAACAGTATGATTTTCCTTGTCGTTTCCATGTACCTCTTCTGTTACTATTTTTGTAAAAGTAAAGCTGTAATTTATTCTTTTTTTCCTTATGCACCTAGTGTGTAATAGCTTAACCACAGAACTAACCAGGTTCCCCAGAGAGCCAAGGTTTCCCTTAGTTTTACTCGGATCTCACAAATCCTTCAGCTTAATTAACAGCAGAACGTTATTGCACTGAAATATATCGGTGAAGCCTCCTGGGGAGATCCATGCATCAGTACAAAGGCAGGTCTGTGCCATCCCAGAATAACTCTCCGGCAAGGCTGCTTGGTTCCCAGACTTTGCGTGCTGTGTCACGGCTGGGAGCTGTGACAGCACTCTGGGTCTGGTTCCTGCTAGCGGGACACAGCCTCTCTGCACTCCAGGATGTCGGATGTTCAGCTCCATCTCTGGCTTTGGCAAGACTCTCACAAAATGTACTTGTGGTCTAGCTGTAGACTGTAGCCTACCGCTCGAGCAACCTACAGGAGAAGGCTGCGAGAGGAAGGAGCAGGAGCCACCCTCCTCCATCTGTGCCGAGCTGAATCTGGATGAAGACTAAGTGTGAGGTGTCTGTGCTTTCTCTTGCGCTCCGACACTCAAATCACACTTCCCGTTCTGAGGCACGGATACAATAAGGGCCTTGAATGTCACCCTGTAGTTATGTGCCCACGCAGCTACATGGTCTGACGTTTCCTCTGCTTGCTGCTGTTACCTGCTAGCATTGCTGAAGCACCCGTAGTAGAACAGAGAGCTGCTGTAAATTGGGACAGAGCTGTGAAAGTTCCCGCGTCCTCCTGAGGGTGGCATCAGAATATCTTCAGTGGACCAAGGCTTGCCTAGGAAAGAGAGAGGAGAGGGATGGTAGTCCTGCTTGCCAGCAGCCAGTATCATTACAGCTCAAGTCCTACTTTTGCGACGAAGCTCACACAAATCACTAGATCTTTAAATTAAATGAATGGTTTAAAGTAGTAAGGATGAGCATCACTCCATCAGCTCTTTTTAATTCTGACAAAGAAAGCCATATCACACCTTGCACCCATGCCCTGTACAGGTTGCAGTTATCAGAAGAGGAGAATGTAAATGGAGAATTGAACCTCTCAGCTTCTAAACCTTCAGAGAAATTAGAAATTTATCACCACCAGGAGTAGCTTCATATCTTTTCACATAGGCACCAATGAGACACAAACTGATGAACACACGTGCATCACCACAGTCATCCAGGAGGACACAGAAATCCATGCATGGGCCAGCAGCGTGCCCAGGCAGCCAGGAGGGCCAAGCGTATTCTGGGGTACATTAAGCATGGCACTGATGGCCAGTCCAGGGAGGTGATTGTCCTGCTCTACACTGCACTGGTGCGGCCTCACCTCGAGCACTGTGTGCAGTTTTGGGTGCCACAGTACAAGAGGGACACAAAACTATTGGAGAGTGTCCATAGGACAATGAGGATGGTGAAGGGTCTGGGGATGAAGATGTATGAGAAGAGGCTGAAATCCCTTGGTTTGTTCAGCCTGGAGAAGAGGCTGAGGGGAGACCTCATTGTGGTCTGTGGCTTCCTGAAAAGAGGGGGGCAGGCGCCAATCTCCTCTCTTTGGTGACCGGTGATAGAACCCAAGGGAACGGTTTGAAGTTGCAACAGGGGAGGTTTAAGTTGGCTATTAGCAAGAGGTTCTAAACTGAGAGGGTGGTTGGGCACCGGAACAGGCTCCCCAGGGAAGTGGTCACAGCACCAAGCTTGACTGAGTTCAAAAAGCATCTTGATGATGCTCTCAGCCCCATGCTCTGACTTGGGTGGCTCTGTGCAGAGCCAGGATTTGGACTCCAAGATCCTTATGGGTCCCTTCCAACTCAGGATATTCTCTGATTCTATATTCTATGTTGTGTAAGTGCAAACCAGGATATCAGAGACTGCAGAATTAAGGTCTCCACTTGGGTTGCTCTGTGGTTTTAAATTGTCATGTTACAACTGTCACGCTTGTTTCTGGTAGCTGTATAGGTCAGCAAAGGCCTTATTACGCTGAGACAAGTCAGTGCACACCCCCAAGCCAAAATGCACTCTCAAACACTTAAGTGCTAACGTCCAAAGCTGTTTGAATGTCTGCCTTACCTGTGGAGTATTACACAGCCAATATTTCTTAAGGCTCTGACAATACAAAGCTCATTCTTGTGCTAATTTTAGAATGCTTTCTTCAGAATTTGAGAGTGCCTTGTGCTGTTCTGTTGTCCATATGACTAAATTAGACAGCCTGGGACCATAACCACAATAAAGCTTAATCGACTTAGGCCCAGCAATCACCATCAGTTGTAAGTGAGGGAAAACAGGAACTTCAAAAGCATGCCAGGAAAAGTGCTGTGTTTTTGGGGTTTTGGGTTTCTTTGTTGGCTTTCTTTTCTTTCCTCTGCTTTAAAAACATTTTAACTGATACAAATTGGTGTTTGTTGACTTTGCAATCATTGGTCCACTCACCTAACATTTACACCTGACTTTGCTACAAGATGTCCAGAACTTCATTGACACTGTTGCTTGCAATGTTAATTGCATTAAGGAGCAAATATTTGATCTCCATAATGACTAGTGAGGTGGAGCCCCTTTAATTTAAAACTTAGGTACGTGAAAAGAAGCTGAGGTTCATCTGCCTTCCGAATAGTGGGTTCTTTCAGGGTGTTTTTAGGATCAGCAGTCAAATAAGCTGCTCTAAAACTCATCTCCCATCTATTCTGATATAGGATCAACTCCAGTTTTCCATTTCCTCCCATGAACTTATTCTTAAATGAAATTATCACCCCCCCAAAAGCAAGATTTGTTCTTCTGAGATTTAGAGTTATGAATCTTTGTGTACAATAGTCATCATGAGTAGGTGGCAGAGACTGGATGTTTTTTTCTTGTCGGCAGTGATGCTATTCTTAGTTTTATGTGCTGTCCCCATGCATGTCATAGATAGGCACAATAGAGACACATTGGCAGCTTTGATAGTATTCAGAGAGGAGCTGATCTCCGGTCCAGGAAATTATCCTTAAACCCCTCATCATGCTGGCAGCAGAATTTTAACCAGCAGTTCCCAAGAGCCTCTGCCAGCACACTGCCGCCTTTAGAGGACTTGGAGCTACTAAACATACTAGAGAAAATTAAAATGACATGGGAATTATAAAAAAGAAAAATCAACCCCACAACAACCAGGGCTACAGTTATAGCTTTGAATCCCAAGGGTTACCTTGTGATGTGTGGCAGTATCTGAACCTTCACGTTGGATTCTCTTGGCTTCAATCCTTAATCACTCTAGGGTCCCTTAGTACAGCTTTGTGGCACAAAAGGGCTGTAAAGCTGTTGCTGTCAGTAGGACCGAGTACTGAGTAATGTGACAGAGGAGAGGGTACACATTAGCCTGAAGGCAAGCACTGTGCTTTCTAACAAAGCTCCTTTGGCCCTGCTGAGCAAGACCATCTCTTCCTTCCTGCCACTGCTGTGTAAGTCATTCATGCCTTGGTGTGCCTGTAAGGAGCTGAGTAGTGTCCAGCAGTTTCTGGGAGACAAGAGTTATCCCAAGGAAGACAATCACAAACAGTAACTGACACAGAAACTGATCCCACTGACTTGGCAAGACTGTGTTACCTTCAGTGCCACCTGCTGAGTTATCTGACGTCTCTGGGAAGTGATACCAAGTAAAAGAATGGAAGAAAGACAATGATATCCTTGTTTCTAAGAAAGATTCCTGTTTTGGAAACAAAAAATATATATTTAAAAAGGAAGATAAGCAAAGAAAGTGATAATGGTTGAAAATTCTGAGAGAAGAAAAATAGCTTCAGCTTTGCCTGCCCAGCTTGCTAGGGTGCCCCTAAGCCATTTTGCTATGGGTGGTACTGTTACCTTTCTTCACTGTATGGATCCCTATTGCACAGTCTCACAAAACCAGCTCTGCTTAGTGACAAGTAAATCAACAGAGAAGACAACGGGCATTTCTATCACTCTGTCAAATAGCAATTGATTATGCCAGCCTCATGCTATTTTCCTGGGAAGAGAAAGCTCTAAAGCTTGTTTAACAGTGTCTCTCCCTTTCTCCCAACAAATGGCTGAGAGAGAGAGGAAAAAAGCATCTTTTGTTAGAAATAATGGTTTGCTTAAAAACACCCAGCTCCCTTTGTGCTGAAGTTTCACACAGCAGGAGACTATCTCAGTGTTTCAGCAATAAAAAGTCTATACCATCAGGGTCAGAGGTGTTTCTTTACACAGTATCATGGTTTCTGGCAACACTTAGAGCCTTGGTAACCTACGAAATATTTACTATCCCGTATTCCCTATATATTACAGATGGTGATTTTTATTGGTTTTATGAAAATATAAATAAGGAAGTACTGTACCAAACAGGAATTTTTCAATAAAAGTACATTCAAAGCCCTTCAATATCTTGTTAAGGTCACCATTAAATACAAAGCTTAGCCTGTTCTCTCTGAGATAGTTCTCTCTATGGAAGTAAAGTCAAGTTTTCACTGTCACAACAGCAAATTCCTTTTACATGTATCCTCCAAGCATGAAACAGCAAAAGCATAGGTTTTTGCATCAGTCTTCTACTTGTTCTGCACGTTGTTTAATAGAGAAAGGAGGCATCTTAATGTAGCTGATGAATTCCGGTTTTATCACTAACATTCTTTAGTATTTCACTGCAGAAAAAATGTTAACTTGTCTGACTTATTCTGCTATTATTCTTTATTTTAAACCTCAGCAGGATCTCTCCTAGGTCAAAATTACATCCAGCGCAACTCTCTTGTAGTCATGCTATTAAGCAATGCCTTCTTTTTAGTAATGATGATTAGGGAAACTATTGCTACCACCTTCTTGCCCTTGGCTGTGGAAAGCCAGTTGTGATATCCAGGGTAAGAAAAGAGAAGCTGTGAAGGTCGTATTCTAAACAGGAGAAGGGTTGGCTTCACTTCTGGAGGAGATGGAAGAACACCTTGGCCTATTTTCTCTCTTTCATGGGCAAAGCTAGAAAGCTTTTGAGATTCCCTGCAAATCAGCATGAAGAACAACACAATTTTATCAATAACCCTGGAAAAGCAATTAAAGAATCAGAACTAAATCCACTAATGCCTGTCAGGGAGCATTCCCAGACTAGTCACGATGACATCTGTTTTACTGCCTCTTTCAGTAGCTGACCCAGAAGCAGCCACAGCCTGACTTTCATTTCTGTGTTCTGTAATGGTATCAGGATGGCCATTGGCAATGTTGTTATTACACAAGGCTGCTTCTGCTTTTTGCCCCTCTCTAAAGAGACCTCATCTGATGACCTGGACGAGGAACGAGAAAGCAGACTTCCCATGACTGCATAGGCAGCTTCAGGAGTTCATAAAGAAATGCATTAATAGGATTTATGAGATAAATTTGAGACTGCTGAAAATTAGATTTTTCTCTCCTCCCTTAAAACATCTGATTCAGTTCTGCTAAACTTGAAGTTCAATTTCTATTGTTGGAAAAGCCGGTGTGGATACCAGCTTCACTTCCACAAAACACAAACTGGTGAGCTGAACCGCTGGCTACTAGAATTACCAGTAGCAGCCAGGCATCCCAGCTGAAACTGAAGCCCCCTGTGTTGGAGCTTAACAGGAATAACATAAACAGCCAGTCCCAAAGCAGATGAGCAGAGAAGGTAGACATGAGAGGGGAAAGAGTTGCACAGATGAAAAGAGATTTATTGTCAAGATTTGCTAACAAACCAGAGTTAGAGCCAACAGAAGATCCACTGCTTCCAATCACCCCTTCCCAGTTCAGCACCTGGTGTGCTAAACTCCTGTGAACAACCAGATGGTGACAACTCACCTACAGGTTTTGAGCATGGTGAAGTACTTCCTATATGAGGAGTACATCTGCTCCTTATTCCAGAAAAGGATTTACAGTTGGAAGCATACAGCTATTCCAGTAAGCGTTTCAGATGTGACCAATCTAGATTGGAATGAGTCCCAGATTTTCAGAAGAGGCACAATGCCTGTGTACACAAGGTATTTTTCACATTTTGGTAGGGAGAGATATAGCAAGGACAGGGTGAGGAGGATGTCAGACGTAAACAGGGATGCCTGTGACACACTGCCAGCTGTTGTAGCCACTGCTAAGAGAAAGACTTGCTGATCTACCATAGCAGCAAGTGTGAAAGAGACCTTTGGAGTGATGAGAATATAAACTAAAAGCATTTTACCCAAAAGGATGCATAAAAATGTGTTCTTTGCAATGATTTTAACTAGTAACACATGAAGCAGGCTGCTGACCATTTTCTTTCCTGTTATTCTGCTCTCCTAGCAACAGAAGTGTTTTAAACAGGTATGAGTGATGGAAATTCAAGCAGAAAATAAAAATACTCCAAGTGAAGCCATAACACAGTGACCCTTATGGGGTCATTCTCACCCTGTCAGATTACAAGAGTCTTCTGCAGAATTTAACAGGGATTGGTCACAACAAAGCCCATGAAAAGACAAAGGCTCAGAAAAAAACCCTACATTTACTATATTTGTAACCTCACTTTTCAGAAATTCTGACTATTTGTTTAGGAGTGCAGCTTTTCATGCAGCACAGCAAATCCCAACCCCTGATAAGATTAGGGAGAAATTTTGCCTATGCACAGGTTACTCTGCATTAATCACCTGCCCACTGAGGCAACATCACCGTTCACGAAGATGAGATGTTAGAACAAGATGAAGCCTTGGTCTGATTCAGCATGAAAGTTCTGACATGCTGCTGCTTCAGGTTTTCCCCAAAGTGCTGACTTTTATCCTACCTGACTTTAGTATTACAAAAAAAAGGCCAATAAATTTAGACTGGTGTGTGTGCATGTGTTTTCAGCCTGTAACAGGGCTTCTGAAAATGGGGTCTGTGATGTTTCAAAGTTTCAGTCATTTTACGTCATAAATAAAAGGACTGAGGAATCCTTAGATTTCCTCCAGGAAGACTTTCTTTTGTGCTGTGGCTAACACTGCTGTGCTGATATTTTTCTGCATAGTTGCTGAAGATGGAGGCGGAAGGTAATGAGAAGAACTTCAATGGTGCCATGATTGATACCTAAATTTTAATGAGAACGGGTTATCTCCTGGTGTGTCCCTTTACAACAATTTCTTTTTTTCTTTTTTTTTTTTTTTTTGCAAGTTAACAAAATATTTCCAAGAGTCTATCTTGACACACCTGAACTGTTACCTGTGAAGAAGACATTCAACAATGGGCTCAAAGCACTTTTATACAGCACCTTGCTTAAAGCAGAAATGTTCGCTGAGGTTCTAATTCACGAGCAAAGGGAAAGGGTACATGTGCACATTTGTTCTGATGCTCCATGCAGGAAACCTGTGGAAAAAACAGAAACTCATTGGTTTATCCTTTCTAGGCTCCTTTTTCATATTCTCTGTATGTGTCCTGCCCCTTTTTGCAAATCTCACCCTCTGGCACTTCATCTGGGCTTCCATTTTTCTCTTTTCTATCTTTTTCCTCACCTGCTACTGACTTTCCTCATCTGCTACTGACTTTCCTCACCCTCTACTGACTTTTCTAGCTCTATTTCTCTAACCTTAAGTTACTTTGGGTTTATTTTCCTTTCCAAACAAAATTCAGAACTATCAGTGCTATTGTTAATGACATATTTTATCATTTTATGAACAATCTTTCATTATGCATCTGCTGTACTGCTGAAGTCGATTAGGAAAATAATTATCTCCCTGTGCCTGAGCAGCAAATTGGCTTAACTCCAGAAAAAGGTGTTCCCCAGGAAGGCTTCCCTCTAAAATGTAGCTTATGGAATACAGTAGTCTGAATGCTATTGATCCTATCTTTTGATTTCTACCTGGCCACAGTGTTATTTCCTGTAGTAAATTCATCAGCAATGAATCAGTGGGTTCAGCAGCTCCCATCAAAAGATATGCACTTGCTTACTGGAGAGAAGCCCACATCATCTGTTACCCACAGACTCCCCTCAAGGGTCATCATTAGGTAAGAAAGAGCCTGTTATGTCTTATGTGCCCTGCTCTAGCCACATGCAAATCAGCTGCTGAAGTCTTTCCAGATCCTTACAGACCATCCACAGTAACAGCCAGGCCCTGAGAACACCACCAGTCCAGGCTCCTGGGGGTTCCTCTCACCTTCCCCACTGCCCAGCACCCAGGGGACCTTCAGACCCTGCCCCAGCAATGATGCAGCAGGGCCAGTCTCCAGGTCCCCCAGCCCTACCCAGCCATAGCCCCCACTGAGCTGGGGATGTCCAAGGCTTGGGCTGTCCCAGTCCTCACTGGGGTGATGGGACAGACAATGGCTGGTGAGATTGTGCCCTGCTGCCCTAGGAAAGTCATCTTCAGGAGCAGCTGGCCATTACAGCACCCTGACAGTAACCACTATAAAATCTGTACATGCCAGATGCATTGGAAGAGTTGGTAATATTCACTGATACTGATGGGAAAAACAAAAAATCTCATCACTGAATTTGGAGAACAAGAGATTCTCCTCCCAGAGAAAAGCTAGGAAGTGAAGTATTTGCCCCAGCCATGGACAGAAACAAATATGGATCACCAGGAAGAAATAAAAGGGACCAGTTGAATAGGATAACAGCAGCATGAAGGTACTGCAGCCATAATCTCTTCTCCTGTTACCATTTGATCCAGTTTTTATTTTTGACTGTGCCCAATGGACCTCCCTTCCAGCCCTCTAAAGTCCACACTTCCCAGCTGCAAGGGCAACAGGAGGTCTCTCTAAAAGCCCTGCCAAGTCACACAGAACCAGGTGAGCCACAATTCAAGTGCTTATATAATTGCAAATATTCAAACATTTCTTCCCACATCTGTTCCACAGCCCAGGTCACTGTTTTCATTCGTCCACAGATTTGCTCATCAGCTGGATCATGCTCTCTGTTCATGAGAAGGGAAGAGTTCATCTACCATACCAGCCACCTCTCTGGTGTAGTCCCCACATTGCCCAACCATCTCCAACCCTGGTGATAAGTACCCTCAGGACTCCAGCATTTTACCAACAACCAGCACCAGCCATTTCCATGAAAGATCCCAGGCTCTGCTCATAACTGCGTGAAACCAGAGGGCAGCATGTTCCTACCTTAGCTGAAGCTCTCCTCTTCAGGCCATCCATCTTCTCCTTTCTGTCCTGTGACTCTTCCCAAGAGAGTAGAGTTGCAGGGTCTCTCACCTCCACTGTGCTGCCCACCAGCCACATTCACAGACATGCTTTTTGAGCATCTTTCCAGCCCCTCGCCTGCTGTTCTGCTAACAGAAGTAATTTTCCCTTGCCTTACACAGCACATTCTGAAAGGTGAGCCTTTCATCTCCCTGGTGGGGCCACCCCCTGCCCCCCAGCTTTCCACTGAAGTGGGCTCTCCTCTCTGCACAGCCTCCCCCATGCTTGGAGAGCACGCATCAGTTAGGATGGCATCAGGCAAGTACTTACCTACTCTGAATCAAACACTTCTCACCGTTGCTTTCAAGTTTTATTCATGTTTATTAATTCCTGTTGATATCTTGCCAAAAGCAGTTTTTGGAGAATAACAAAAGAACAAGAAGTTATCCACACTCTTTTTTCTTTTGTCCCCTCCTGCATGCTGCACAAATTGATTATTAAGGGAAAAGCTAATTCATTATCCACAAATAGTTTGTAACCCAAATACACTGCCACCTGAACACATTTATTTTTAGTAACCTATTAAGTATTCTGCCTCATAAAAATCCTTCACTTCTGAAGCATGACAACAAAAAATTGCTGTGGAAACCTGAGGAAAGAGCCCCTAACTCCAGCAGTCAGAAAGGAAACAAGTCTGTATTTTATTTACCAGCTACATCATATGTTCCCTTCAGTCTGAAGTTGCCACTGTAACAATAACAGCAGCATCACTTCGATGACTCTTCCCATTTCTAGAGCACTTTGAGCCCCACAACTCCTTGAACTAGGACTACAAGAGGAAGAAAACTGAAGCAGCTTGCCATTGAGAAATCATCCAAGCCACAATTAGTTTTCAGGACCTCAAAATGTGTCCCCACTTGTGTCTCCACAGCCTGTCAATTCCTCAGATAAGCACTACATTTATTGTCTTTTTCCTCTCCCATACAGACAGCCTCTCACATAAAGACACCAAAAAAGATAATCAGGTTCTAACAAGCAATCTAGAAAAAAAAGACACCTCCTCAAGAAACAAAACCACAGCCAAGTACTAATGTAAGAAAATACATGACTAAGTATAAAGAACAAAGCCAAGACACTGCCCTGTGGTCTGTAATTAGTTGTCAGAATGGATAGGTGCCTCCTACTCCATCATACAGACATTTTAAACGTACACTTTGCAGATAGGAGCTGGACTATAGGAGAGGAGACTTTGAAATACCCTTACTTTTATATTTCATTTGACCACTAACCCAAGGTATTTAGCTATTTGTAAAACACAGATTTCAGTATAGAAAACGTCTCATTCTCAGTGCTGCATAAATCTAAACAGGAAACCTTTGTGACTATTTTAACCCTGAAGATGCTATAAGAGCACTCAGTGTGTGGAGCTCACAGATGAATTTCTGGTGAAGAAAATAACATACCTCCCACCTCCTCACATGACATCAAAGAATGACCCACTAGTTCTTCCTTTCTGAACTTACACACTGATAACATCATTCCCATAGATCTGTCCTGATTAAAATGGATTGCATCTTATTACACATTATTATTCTACCAGGCCACACCTACCTGGTGAAACTGACTGACAGAGGGATAGCTACCCTGGGGTAATACCTCTGTGTCCAGTACACTCCAGAGTAAATATTTTCCCAAGCCATTATGTCTTGACTTCTAGCTGGAAATAGGTATTTTTAAATACTGTAACTTTTATTCTGCAGTGGAAGGTTCCCATAAAGAAGTGTTCCAGTACAACTGTAAAGGACTAGTTTACGGCAGTCCCACTGAGTGAGTCTTAAGGCTCCTTTAAATTCATCCCACAGTCCTGCAAACAGAAAGTAAACTTGGGATAAGTCAGTGAATGGAACACTTTTCACATCACCTCTTCAGCACAAAAGCAACCCTTTCTGAGGCTGTCCAGAGAACACATCTAGAGACACAAAACCATAACAGAGCACAACCCAGCAGTGCTGTTTTGCAGTTCACTATTAAACCTTTATGTGTTGACAGTAAAACTCTACTGTATGTTCTCTGAATAATAACAGGACTTAAAAACAGATTCTGAAGTTCCTGACAAAACCCCATCTTTCAAGATGTAGGGAACACACAAAGCAGCACAGAGGAAAAGTTGCTCTCAAACTGACAGTGTCTTCCTTAATGCTACAGCACTACAAAGTTGCAGTTACTCTAGAACTTTTTTTGAAACAGGAATCCCTTTTCTTTGTCATTCTCTAATAAAAATGGATTACTTGTTTCATTAGTAAATATAATCAATGAAGTTTAGTCAAGTTATGTACTACATCAGTTTTAATTCATCTAAAATCCGTCAGATTCAGAGTAATCACTGGCATGACAAGGCAGGTGATTCCTGTGTGTTTATTCCCATTCCAGGACAGGCTATGTTCCTATACTTTGTAATGTATACAGAGTAAATTCTGTTTATTTCAATTCCATAGACTACACAATTCCAAAAGTGAGAAAATGAGCAATAACTTCTTGTTATTGTTACGTACTTTGCTTATTTATGTATGTAGATTTGCTTCTTTATTTTTACTTTAAGGGACAATCTGTGTTCCAAATGTTTCAGAAATACACAGAGAAGTGGTGGCTGGGAAGATAAAATGATACAATGCAGAGGGACTGTCTTTTATTTACAGTCTCACAGCAAGTCAGAAGCATCACTGATAGTTTAAGACACTCTCAATTCACAGCCTAGGACCTGCCTGGGTTTTGGAGATTATAGTGTCTACAAAAGAGATGTTTATTGTTATGAGCTCTGAAAAAAACATACCATTCCATACTATAAGATGACCAGAGATCACTTTGTGTATGTTATCTGTCTATCGGTAAACTTTTTTTAACGGAAGAAAAACTAGGGGATATCCAGTTAAATTCCTAATCTCAAATCAAATATTATTTCAGGATTACATTAAGGGAGATTAAATGGTTCGATACCTCATCACCAGCCTTTCAGAGCAAAAATTACAATGACAGCTTGCAAAGTAAGGATGTGCTGGAAATGAAGGCAGTATGTTTGAGAGGAAGAGTTTTCAAAAGGCAGTGGTTTGACTTGCACCTAAGTGCTTAAATTGATCCTATTCAAGGGCTAAAGTACGCTTTGGGTCTTCTTATTTAGCAAAAGGTAATAATTGAGGTGTCACTCCCAATAACAGTACCGTGAGCTGCAGACATCGCTGTATCTTTGGGTAGTAGTTGAGATAGAAAGGGTATTAGTGTGGTTGATGGAAAGGTGCAGCACATTTTCATGCTTCACAGCTTGTTCAGCTACTCTGAAGAGTGAATAGAGTAAGGAATGGCCAACACTCAATTCCCCATCCCCATCCTGCCAGCTGGAATTTCTACGGGGGCTGCACTTCCCACTGACTCCAAAATCCAGGTGAGTTTGAGGAGTGCAAAATCTACCCTCAAAAGCTGCCATAGTTCTCACAATTTATTTCAGTACAAATGTTAAATAAGTCCCCTGGAGTGGAAGAGAGTTCTTCAGGATGATGCTGGGGTACAGAGTTGTATCCCATGCTTTGTATGGTTTTCCCTTTCCCTTCAGCATTGACATTTGCTCAGTGTTATGGTCTGATAGCAGGTTGCTAATGGAAGTTCTGAGTTTATATAATAACTGGACAAGACTCTCTAGATGGAGTATTTAGTGTATTGATTCACCTAATTTCTCTGTGGGCATTTCCCAAGCCTATATCCTCAAAGGATTTAAGCAGTCTACTGTATCTTGCCATTCTATTCTTCAAAATGGCTAAAAAAATAAAAGGCTTAGCAACTTCATTATAATTTTCTGCTAATGAGGAGATATTTCTTTTATGTAAAATGTTAATGTGTGAATACTTTAAAATTGAGACACGTTGGAGAGGTTTTCTTCCTTTAGCCAACTATTTAAAATAGCTAGCAATGTATGATGCATATTTTTAGAGGCTGTCAGGCAATGCTATTTTTGATGATAGAATATGTCTGTTTTCCCTTAGCACCCAAGAAGACAGGGATGCTGGACTGAACATGTTTCCCCCCCGAATAGGATGTCTCCAGGGAAACATCAAGAGAAATGACAATACATACACAAGAAAATAGCATCATTTAACAGTCTCTGTCATAAGCTCCGGTTTTTAATTGAAAGAAAATCTTTCATGGTTGATTTTGTAAAGGTGATTAGCATCTTATCAACCATAATTCTGTTCCTGCCCTTCCTGAAACTAGTGGCAGATTTGACTGCTTTCAGTCAGACCTCATACACTTCACTTACTAGTCTTGTTGCTGTTATTGGATGAGAAAGAACAATCTGCTAATAAGTTACTATTCTAATACCAGTATCAGTGTCACAAAGCAGCTGTGAGAAGCTGCAATTTGCAAGCTAGTTTGTTTTGAGCTAGCTGTAGGTGTCTGGAGTAGGAGTATAATGCAAGCACCAGGACTGTGTTGTGATTCATGTTATAGATCTTAATATAAACTAAGAAATAAAACACATTTATTAAGAAGTAGAGTGTGCCCTTCCCTTGCAGGGAGATGCAGAACTAGGAGTCTGCGCTCTCTCTACCCATTGGTCTTGTGCTAAAGTGCTAAATGGGTTTGTAGCTGCCCTGTCTTTGCTGTTTAAGATCAAATGCAACAGACAGCTAAGAACAGCTTTGCCCTTTGTACATACAAATGTAACTGCTCTGCAATTAAAAATTTTAAAAAACCAAAACCAACCCAAAACCAATCTAAAAACATATAATTGGAAAGACTTCTAGTAAAACAAAACAAAATCCCAGAAGGACGTGACTACAAGATGGATGGTAATGTCTGTAGGAACAATAGCTGGCACAGACCAAAGGTCTCTCAGTTCCTTCAGTAAAAGGAAAGAGCAGAATCTGGTCAGGACTTAAAAGCACTTGAGTGTAATAGTTTTGGTTCAAATCCAGCACAGACTGCGATAATGACAAGTTATATGATGACCTGTAGAAAACAAACAGTGCTTGTGACCCGATCAGCTCCTACAGAACATCGGGGTTGGACCTGATGATGGCTCGAGGTCCCTTCCAACCTCCATGATTCTGTGAACTGAGCATTTGCACACCACAAAACAGCCCGTGTCCCCCCAGCCCTGTCCTTAAGGACTGAACAAAAACTAGCCAAAAGACTGTTCTGGCAGATTAAAAAATGAGCCTTGGGAGCAATGCAACCTGCAGCAAAGTACCCTGAGTCTGACTGCTGAACTTTAAGTACTGCTCCTAATTAGTCCCAACTGAACCTCCTCTGACTTCCCTGATTAGCCCATTGTATTCAAAAACAATAGGAACAACAGAAGCCAGATGAGAAATTGCTCCATGTTGGTGGCAAGTAAGAAATCAGGGCTCAGATGAAACCTCCCGTAAGAAGCATCTGTAGTTACATACCTCCTGAAACACCACATTGCTGTCTCCTAGAATAATGACCAGATGAACTGTGGATTTTCAGGCAAGAGACGGCAAACTCAGTCATTTGATTATTCAAGAATCCAAATATGCTTAATATCAGGAGACAGAACATTATAAACTCATTCCTGATCCAAGATACCACTGTAGCTATGAAATCATAAGATACTAGAGTCCTGTAGCGGATCCTCATCCCACAGAATATGCTCATGCTAAGCTGTACCACATCTGAAGCTGTTTTGGATAAGAGCATATCCTACAGGTGACAAGGCAACTAAGTATGGCCAACAGCCACAAGGAACTCCTCTCTTTCCTCTGAATTTCTTAGTGTTGAGTTACAGGTTTTCATCCAGCTGGTAGGAGAGTAGAGTCCTAGGGCAGAGGCCTTACCTTAAATGTGGGAGCTGTAGGACTGCCTTCTGGTTTAGTATATGAACCATCACGTGCCTGTCATGTCTCATTAGTCTACCTATGTACAGCCAGGGACCTTATTGTTATATTCAAATGAAAGTTCTTGTGTGTTAGACACTGTCCATGACACCTTTGGACACCTTGCCTAGAAGGCCTTAAGGCCTAAAATAAGAAATTAAGAAGATTTCAGTGATGTCTCCACACTCACTGGAGCCTGTTTCTCTGGTACAGATGACAGAGAGGCTTCTCAGGTTGATTTTAAGTGAGAGTTAAGAGAGATGTTTTCATTCTGTCACTGTTCCTTACTCAAGATGTGCCCCAAACTGAGTTTTCTATGAAAGAAGGCTTCACTATTTGCCCAGGCCTCCTCAAAACTCAGAAAAAGAAAGCTACTTACTGCTTGATTTTACCTTGGGAAGAGCAAGAGCACTTGGTCCAGATGAACAGAGGACACAAGAACGACTTTGGCAGGTTTTTGGAAGGGACATACAAGTTGCAATGCACGACAGTGAAGTGTGTCACTGCCAAACTTCCCTGCAGAATTTCCAGTCTCCTCCACCAACAGAAAATTTCACCAGTTGAATTCGCCACTACTAAGTTGCCAAGTTCATAGTGCCTTAGGGCAGCTTGGTACAGACAGTCCCACAACACTAGCTGAACTTCCTTGCAGGGAAATTAATCTCAAACTTTTTAAAAACAGCTGATAAGACTTGGCCCCTGCTTTATCTTGCAGAGCTGCAGTATGGTAAAATGCCAGCTGCCAGGAAACACCGTCATGCTGCTGCCAAAGCAGAGGGTGAAGAAGCTGCAGTGAAGAATGACCTGCAGTGTGTATTTAATCTCCACTTTTGGTTTCTGGGCCAGCTTGGAACAGTCATAGGGGTTCAGAGGGGCTGAGAGGAATATGAGAGAAGATGAGTTGGAGAAGGCATGGAGAATTACAAGTCCTGGAGCAAGGAGGAAGTGCTTGGGTCAAAGAGGATGGATGTTTTCACTGCAGAGAAAGGGTTTCTGGAAGTTTTACAAAAAAGAAAGATTTTTGGCTGTAATTTTTTCCAAAGTGGCATAGATGTATTCACTCAGTTCCACAGCTTGCAGAGTATCTTCTGTGTTTAGCTTTTCCCTGAAAATGCTTCACTGCAATAGAACTACAGAGAAATAATTTAATAACTGACTCAGTAAACAGCTTCTGCAATTCTGTCTACCTTTTCTTTCTTGCTATAAATGTAGATTTTCCCTTGTGTGTATATAGAAGTAGTTTGGTTTACAAACTTCCTTAGCCAGTGAGGAGATCTCAGATGTATATTTCACAGAATCACAGAATCGTAGGGGTTGGAAGGGACCTTGAGAGATCATCGGGTCCAACCCCCCTGCCAAAGCAGCTCCCTAGCTCATATTGCACAGATAGGCATCCAGACAGGTCTTGAATATCTCCAGAGAAGGAGACTCCACCACCTCCCTGGGCAGCCTGTCCCAGGGCTCTGTCACCCTCACTGTGGAAAAAGCTCTTCCACGTATTGGTGCGGAACTTCCTATACTCTGAATTGCAGCCATTGCCCCTTGTCCTGTCTCCACAGACCACTGAAAAGGGGCTGGCCATTTGCCCCTGCATCCCATACTTAAGGTATTTATAAATATTAATTAGGTCCCCCCTTAGTCTTGTTTTCTCCAGGCTGAACAGTCCCAGCTCACTCAGCCTTTCCTCATACGGGAGATGTTCCAGGCCCTTAATCATCTTCGTAGCCCTTCTCTGGACTCTCTCAAGGAGATCCCTGTCTTTTTTATACCAGGGAGCCCAGAACTGGACACAATACTCCAGGTGGGGCCTGACCAGGGCAGAGTAGAGGGGGAGGATCACCTCCTTAGACCTGCTGGCCATGCTCCTAGTGATGCATCCCAGGATCCCATTGGCCCTCTTAGCCACCAGGGCACACTGCTGGCTCATAGCCAACCTGTCATCCACCAGGACCCCCAGGTCCTTCTCCACAGAGCTCTTCTCCAGCAGGTCATCCCCCAGCCTGTACTGATACTGACAGTTATTCCTCCCCAGGTGCAAGACTTTACACTTGCTTTTATTAAACCTCATCTGGTTTCTCCCTGCCCAGCTCTCCAGCCTGTCCAGGTCTCGCTGGATGGCAGCGCAGTGTCCTGCGTGTCAGCCACCCCTCCCAGCTTTCTATCATCAGGTACTTGCTGAGAGTGGATGCTATTCCCTCATCAAGGTCGTCGATGAAGATATTAAACAGGACTGGACCCAACACCGAGCCCTGGGGAACACCGCTAGTCACAGGCCTCCATTCAGATTTTGTTCCGCTGATCACGACCCTCCGAGCCCGGTCTGACAGCCAGTTCTCAACCCACCTCACTGTCCACTCATCTATCCCATGATCTCTCAGCTTTTCTATCAGGATGCCATGGGAGACAGTATCGAAAGCCTTGCTGAAGTCAAGGTAGATGACATCCACTGCTCTCCCTCCATCCACCCAGCCGGTGATGAGATCATAGAAGGCTATGAGATTGGTCGAGCACGATCTCCCCTTGGTGAATCCATGCTGACTACTCCTCATGACCTTCTTCTCTTCCAGTTGCTTGGTAATGGCATCCAGAACAAGCTGTTCCCTCACCTTTCCAGGGACAGAAGTGAGGCTGACTGGCCTGTAGTTACTTGGATCCTCCTTCTTGCCCTTTTTAAAGACTGGAGTGATATTGGCTATCCTCCAATCCTCAGGCACTTCTCCTGTTCTCCAAGACCTGTTGAAGATGATAGAGAGCAGCTCAGCAATCACTTCTGCCAGCTCCCTCAGCTCACGTGGATGTATCCCATCTGGGCCCATGGATTTATGTGCATTAATCCCTTTGAGACATTCCTGGACCACTCCCACATCAACCATAGGGAAGCTCTTCATTTCCCAAACTCTCCTATTTTCTTCCAGTGTCCGGGGGTCCCAAGGGGTCTTTGAAGTGAAGACCAAAGCAAAGGCGGCATTCAGTATCACCACCTTCTCAGCATCCCCCGTCACCAGGACACCTGCCTCGTTCAGCAGGGGACCCACATTATCCCTAGTCATCCTCTTTCCACTTCTAAATGATTATGCATTCAAAATTTATGAATGATGAGCTGCATGAAACCACCTTCCCAGGCCACTTTTTGTCCATGTGTTTACTGGAGGGAGTGGATATGAGAAACTCAGCAGCCACAGGTGCACACAGCACAGTGGATATACTTTACACTGAGCACAATTGCTTACCAGATCTGATTCTCCAATAGGTAACTTTCCACTTCAGATATTTTATTATTTCTTCATAAATGAGTTTCTTTCTCTTTATTTCAGTGGGCTTTCATTATTAATTTCTGTAAAAGAGTGAGCTGACTGCAGTTATGTTCTCTTATTAGATCATCCATTCAACCCAGTGCATCTTATAGGATTAGTCAGGAAACAGGAGAGCACACACGTTTGGATTTTGGGCTTTGAATCTCTTGGTGCATAGCTTAGATCACTGAAGGGCCACTGCAACTTAATTACTCTCTAAAGTCAAGAAGACAAGTGCTGAGTACTGATGAACTGCATTTTTCCCTTAAGTCCCCACCAGCAGTCAGCAACTCCTCAGAAGTGCTTTACTGGTTCTTTTTCTGGCAGGGGATAAGCTACATCACATAATTTTAAGGGCCAAAGTACTTTTGCTTGACATTCCCAAATCTCTTAGCATTTTAAAGTGAGTGAAAACTTAATTTGTCTCAGAAATCTAGCATCAAATTCCCATGGCCACCTGTGACCTTCTTTTTATATTCCTCTGTAAGGACCTATTTATGCATAAAATATTTCCTTCTAGTTGTACCAAAGTAAAATTCCTTTGACAGAAGCATTTGTTTTATGCAGTGTATCTGATGGAGTTGCAGCTCTAGAAATACATTTCTAGTAGCCATTCTTAGACAGCTGGACATTTGTGTCATAAAATAGTTATCCAACTCAATCTGGAAGTATTTGGATGTATATCAAACATTTCCTATGCAAGATGGCTAGATCCAAACATATAACTCAGTAAAATCATAAACAGAGCAAGTAGCGTCTCCATATGCTGGAAACATTGTTTCCAGGACACTGAAATAGCCAAATTTATATCCAATATACACATTTACCATTTTAATGAAGTATCAAAGTTGAGGCTGCCTGTTTCCCATGCATATGGTATTAGAAAAGACTGGACTTAAGCTTAGACAAAGGAGTCTACAAGTTCATCACTGCATCCTAGAGTGTTGCATAGCTAGGATGAGTAGTGGCATTTGCATCCATACCACTCACACAGGGTCCACACAAGCTGATTTCTTTGCCAGCACTTTCTTTCTAACCCAAATTCTTTTTGTGACAAAATTAATTTGAGCAGCAACTACCACAATGGAAATACAACACTGTGCCCTGGAAACACCAGTCCTCACTTTGCTGTATCCCGCAGTCCAACAGCAAACAACAGTCATCACCCCTGTCTTGTGCATCCCTAATCCATTCTTGACCATCCCCTTGCACATCGCATTGCATCCCTGACCATCAGCAAATTAAACATTTAACACACTCCCATGGAAATCCTAAATCTCATCCTCCCTTCATTGGCTTTGAGGGTTTACACACAAACTGTATCATTTACTCTCATTTTCAGTAATAGTCACCTACCTGGCAAGTCTACTTTCCTCTGGCAGAGGACCTGTGATGCTACTCAAGTTCTGTATGCTGACCCCCAGGAATCACAGCTTCACTTCTAGGCATTTACCAGATTCAGGAAGGTATTATTTTATTTAGCCCTCTAACACTGATCTCAACCCTTACCCTTTCCCTGGCAGAGTCATCTTATAAACCACATATTCCACATGAGCTGCAGAAATATGAACTTTCATCCTAAGTTTGTGGGATATTCTGGATTGATCAAAGAACCATTTTACTGTGGTCTCGATCTCCCACAGCCTCATCAGGAAGCTAATCCTTGTTGAAGTGAACTAAAGATGAGAAAAAGTGTTGAGTTTTCAGGATGGACTGCTGGGGAAAAGCCTTTCAGAAGGGAAAAGCCTTGAAAAAACTCAACACTTTTTTGCCTCTGAACACTTACTTCTATTTCTTCTAACCTACACTTCTATTTCCAGATATTTGTTTTAAAAATTAAGTTAGTGCTCTTCAAAATGTAACAGACTGACTGCAGAGAAGTTAAATCCTTCTGTCTAGAAAAGGCTCACCTGGCAAAGCTCATCAACACTTGGATCACAAATCCTGTGAGGAGCAGCTGAGGGAACTGGGGCTTTTTAGTCTTAGGACAAGGAGGCTGAGGGGAGACCATATTGCTCTCTACAACTACCTGCAAGGAGGGTGTAGAGAGGTGGGGGTTGGTCTCTTCTCTCAGATAACAAGCAATAGGACATTCAAATTGCACTAGGGGACATTTAGGTTAGATATCTGAAAAAAATTCTTTACTGAAAGGGTAGTCAAGTATTGAATCAGGCTACCCAGGCAGGTGGCGGAGTCACCATCCCTGGAGGTACTTAAAAAGAGTGTAGATGTTGCGCTTGGGGAAAAAGGTGGATTAGTCAGGGTTAGGCTGTGGTTGGACTCAGTGATCTTAAAGGTCTCTTCCAACCTCAGTGATTCTATGATCACAAAAGCAGAGAAGAGATATCCATGCTGTTGATTAATTGCAGTGCAAAATCTCAAGGGTAAATTATTTCAGCCCCCACAATCCCTTCAGACATAAGGGTGGGGTTTTTTTTTCAGGAAATCCTCAAAATGCTTAGGCTGGTATTTTCATGCCAGGATCTAGACTTGAAGTCCTACCTTAGAACCGTGGCTGTTTGACAGCTTGTGCAGAGGGGTTATCACCACCTGAATGCAATACAAACCTCTTGTTAGATATTAAATATTGGATTGTTAGAAATTAAGTATTGGAACCATCCTCCTGCTGTTTTGAAACAGGAGAATCAATTTGAATCATCACATTCCAAGTTTTGGGGCAACATCTTGCAGGATCTTGTTAATAACCAGAATACTTGCACAAGAGTCATCGTACAAATCAAGTAGGATTTTTCCCTTATGTAATCACAGCAGACAAACTTCTTCCCTATTTTAATTATTCACCAGTCAGTCAAGTCCAAACACAGTAATATTTCAGCAAGAACAACTTGTTTTATGTGCACAAACCCTTTCATGACCTTTACAAACCCTTGCACTTAATGTCTTGTGGATATAAGTGTTGTTGCCAGAGTTCATTTTTACACCTTTGTTCACTGGGACAGAATTTTTACAAAATCAAAGCCTGTTAACTATATAAATATATTTATTTGTTTGCTGGAATACTGTGTCTTTAGGGAAAGAAGCACAATCTCAAACTTGTAAAGAAAGCTCAGTGAGGATGGAGCATCCACTGCATGACTGTGTGTCATACTGGAGATTCTTCTAGATGAATTGTAATGTTTACTGCTCTGAAGCTATAAGCAGAATTCTCTGGTCCTCATTATTTCAAACTCAGTCATGTGCCAGAAATGCATGGTTGTCCCAAAAGTAATATTTTTTAAAAAAATTTTAAATCCTCAGGTGCCCAAACAAGGGTTCTAAACCTTTATTAAAGTAAAAATACACCTTACACCATCTCTTATCTACCTATGGTATTTTGAGTAAGGATACAGTGCAGCTCAGTAACAATTAATGCAGTCTGAATGTCACAAGAAGATTTTCAGCTTGTAAGATTGTCTGTCTCCAATTTACCTAGATGAAATTTGTGCCCATATTTCCAGTTCCCTACGGTGGAGCAAATATCTGCAATCCCTCTTAATTTATTAGTAAAATGAGAAGTAGAATCAATTGATCTATATACTAGTCACGTGCAACATTATGGCATGTCTTATTTTTCATGAAAGTTCCAAAGGAAATTAAGATTTCAGCTGGATTTTCTTAAAGAAAAGAAGAAATGAATGAAGACGTATTAATGCAAAATGTAGTATGGTTCATTTTAACAAATATAGTCAGCTAATTGGTTTAAACCAAAGCTATGTATTAGTTTCCAGCAGTATCCCATAGGAACAAGCTTGAACATGTTAAGTTGCAAATAGCAGGCAGTTTTGGTTTGAGCTCACTATAGTATGGCAGTCATTCACTGACTTCAATTTCCAGTTATCTGCTCCTGTTGTACACAAAAGGAACACGCTATCAAATAGGTTAGATACCAAGCAGTCAAGGAAATTGAAACCACTGACAGTCCACACAGACAGAAAACAATCTAGCACATGCATCGAGGGCTAAAAAGTGTACATCCCCTAAGCTGAAAGAAAAGAGAGTTTCGGTTGGACCTGATGATCTCTCGAGGTCCCTTCCAACCCCTATGATTCTGTGATTCTGTGACTTAAGTGTCCAAGGCCAGGTTGGATGGGGCTTTGGGCAACCTGGTCTAGTGGAGGGTGTCCCTGCCCATGGCAGGGGGATTGGAACTAGATAGTCTTTGAGGTCCTTTTCAAACCAAACCATTCTATGACATTGCAAGAAGAGGTAGAAGACATTTAAGATGTCTGATATCAGCAGGCCATGGAAAATTTCATCATTTTGGACTGCAGATATATAAAAAGATGAGAAATTCGTGGACTCAGTCATACTCTGAATTTGAGCCCAAATTTCACTTATTCAGTTCAGAGATCAACTTGGTATATCTTTCAGAAATATTCCCATCTACTCTTAACATTCGGTTCTTATGCAAGTTTGATCACACCAAGGTTAAGCAGGTGATTTATTTTTTTAAACAAGAAAATCTTCAAATGGAACCTAGAAGGTGCACATGCATGTGGATATCTATATATCAACAGGCTGTCATATATTAACTCCTGTAGAGATTAACAACCATTGCCCTTACAGATGGGAAAGAGTTACAAATAGTAAAATGTCATATGAAAAAGTAGGTAAGTTCAATTCTTTTTGAAATGACTCTTTGCTGTCAATCATCAATCAGGTCAATAAACAGGGAGTCAAAGAGACAATTTAACTCAGCAGAGGAAGCACTCTAAAGACCCTTTCTTCTTCATTCAACTTTCAACACTAAGTTCAGCATTGTGTCTGTATTTAAAAAAAAAATCACTACAAGGTCAGCAACTCAGATGCTGCCTGGTGATACTGACAGGGGAATGAGCAGTGACAAGATGACCTACTAGGTTATAGTCCAGCATTAAGAGTAATTAAAGACATTTCTACATATAACAGAGTATGATTATAGATATGACTATGGCTAGCGGTGAGAAACAGCTGTTCTGTGCTGCTAAGTACCTTCATTAGGAGGGTGGATCTCATCTTCAGAGCTCATTTGGGACGGAACTGAAGAGTGATTTGAGGAGTTCATACAGATGTCAACATCCAGGCCCTAATTCTTCCAGTGACTCATTCAGTGATGCTAGGAAGTCACTCTTGCTCTGAAGGATGAAGAGAGATAGATTTGTGTTTGAAAACCTGCTACAGTTAACATATACTGCTTATTCCTTTACCCAACCCCACTGAAAATTCCTCTGTTTTCTGTACCTTTTTTCTTAAGCATGGATTTTCTGGCAGGAAAGACAGAAAGAATAAACATCTCTACTAAAGGCTAATGAAAGACCTGACTAAACTGTTGGTGGAAGGAGAGGAAGAAGCTGTTCACAAGATGAAAGGAGAGAACAGTTCCACTCCTTGTCACATTGCCCACACCAGGTTTCCCTTTCATTGAGGCGAGAGGCCAACTCTATAATTCTAATTGTGCTGTAATTGTCTGTTGTGTATGTTTAACTTCTGCCTGTGCCATAACAATCAATACCACTTAAGAACTTTATTTTGCCTTTCCTTTCTTTATGTGGCAAGTACCATTTCTTTTCAGCTTGTGTCACAGTTCATCTTGTCTTTGCTGACATCTCAGCTCCAAGGGGGTCTCTGCTCATCATTATGTTAATAATTTTAGAAAGTAAACACATAGTGCTAATCCCTAAAAGGCAGGCAAAAGAAACACTATTGTATAGGCCTGAACCCGAAATGACAGACCTGTTTTGCCTGAGTGCAATGGCACTGATTTCTCTTTCCATAAAATTATGAAACGATGAATCAAACCGGTGGTTTCATTATTGAGTGTCCAGCAAAGAAAACCAGACATTATATCCTGGAACCTGAATGCCTGATATATGGACAGCTGCACTAAATATTTAGTTGCTGGTAGATGATCTGCAAAATATGTCACTAGAAATTGATTCATGGGGAATGGAAGGTAAAATTCTCTAGAGGTACAGAGTAAGTTAGACTCACAATTTGAAAGTATTTTCCTCCTTAAGTACTGCAGTTATGCTGAAGAGTGGCATGAAAAAACCACACACAGATGTTCCCCAATTTTGGCTAATGCTTGATGATGGGCAGAATATAAAAGTCCCAAATCTGCCATTGATAAAACGCCATAAGGACTCTGGGTCCTTGTCTAAGTATTTACATTGAAAGAATAAACGCAGTGTAACCTGTATACTTATTAGGTTTTATGTTTGGAATTTGCTGTTATCTGTACATGTTACAAGGTTTTTTCATATTCTGGAGAAGAAAAATAAATTGTATTGGACATTTCATATCCCCAAAGCTTCTTTTTTTTTTTTTAAAGAACAAATACAAGTTTGAGAGCATTTTATTTTCACTGAAATAAACAGTACCAGAATTAAAGTAACCTTTCTGATGAGGGAAGACACTGGCCTAAACTCTGCTGTCTTGTAATCAGTACAGTTCTATTGAAGTCAAATAAATTTTATTACACCAGAAATAAAATTGATCTTTGGGCTTTTTTTCCTCCCATTTTGGCCTCAAAATAAACTAGCAGCCAAATTCAGGGCACGTAACAGTGGTCAACTGTAAAACATGTATCATTCAAAGAGGGCTTAGTGCAGTGTCCTTCATCACTTTTGATTGGTTATTCTAGACACAAAGTCACATTGTTCACCTGACTAGAAGACATTCGTTGTGTCTGTTGCTAGGGAGGCAGAGGAGAGAGCTGCTCCCCAAGCAAAGGGGTGAGTGGGGGAGCCCAAGTGGTCTGATCTTACCAAAGAGACGTGTGCAGTTCCATGGCACCTGAACAAGAGCAGGAGCTCAGGACTACCAATGCTAACTTAGTTAAGCTTCTGAGCCAGTGTTCATCAGACAAATCCATAGCAACAAGGCACTTTGAGGTCAAGTCAGAAAGTAAAGTCACAGGTCAGGATTCATCAGTAAGGTACATGGCAAGGCACGGGCATGGCTGGGATGTAGCTGAAACTTTCCCTTTAGCCTCAAGCTGATTTATCTTGTGGCTCCAGAGCCAACAAGGGAGCCCCTTACAAGTTCTTACACACCTTTTCACTAGAGTGTGGTTCAAGGTGACACAGCCATGCCTTGAGCCACTGCAGCCAAACCCCAGGGTGGGAAGCAAGAGGTCATACTGAGGGCCCTCACATCTAAATAGCTTCTCCCTGATGCTTTAACAAGGGACAGATATGAACTCCATAGGTTTTAAGGTACAGATCTTAGATTGAGATTAGAAGCGAGCCTTTTAGAAAAAGAATATGTATTTTTCACATCTCAAGCAGTGAAATGAAGCAGTGTCAATCTCTAAGTTTTTTTATCTAGACAGTTGTGGTGTTTGGGCCCTGGCTGGAGGCCAGACACCCACGAAAGCTGCTCTATCACTCCCCTTTTCAGCTGGACAAGGGAGAAAACATATATTGAGAGGCTGAGGAGTCGAGATAAAGACAGGGAGAGATCATCCTGCAATCAGCGTCACGGGCAAAACAGACTCAGCACAGAGTAAAGGACAGAAAACTGATTTATGACACTGCCCTGCACACCCAGTGACACAAGAGTTGGGTAATGAGAAGTGTCGCCAGATCTTAAAGCACCTCCCTCCACCTCTCCTTCGTAGGAGACTTCACTTTAGTCATGATTTTGCCCCCCACCTCCACCCTGCCCCAGGGGGTCAGTTCTGAAATTACTGAAATATTAAAACTCTCTCCATAAGATAGTCCTCAACGAACAAAACCCAAGACATTTATCAAGATATACTTCCAGCCAATGGAGTTTGAAGAAGTTTAAGACAAGGCATCTAGGTTCCTAAATATTTATTTAAATCAAAGCTCTGAACCATGACAGGTAAAAGCATGCAAGAATATAAAAGATATTAAAAAAAACCCCCACAATGCAAAGCCTGGGGCTAAAATATAAAGGCTATGTGATATCCTGTAGTTGGCTATGACAGCTTAATATCATTCCAGGGATATAACAGAGACAGCAGAGATTTCTCCAGAACATTAATTTTTGGCCAGACTAGCTCAAAAATAAAATGAATTATATGATATTGATACTTATAGAAAAACTTAGAGCCTTTTCCTCACCCATCATAAACTTCATATATCTTTCTTACAGGAATATCCTTAATGGCCTCATCCTCTCAAGTACCACTTTTGAAAAGAGATTGCCATAAGGCTGGAACATAGCCCGTGTTATCCATCCATACCACAACTCCTACTTCTGATGTTAACGTTCATGGCAACTTGCCAAAGAACACAGTAATAGAAGCCTGTGCATATGAGAACATACAATAGATTTTTTCTGTTCTGGATGCCTTTTTGGACCCTTCTTTGTTTGAACTTTTGTGGTTATACGTTATTTTCCCATGTTAGGAGAATGGGATGACAATTCCTTTAATGTATTTCTTCATCCTAACAAAAAACTAGCTTGACAGGTTAGCTAATGTAACAAAAGCTAACTTGACCATAAAAATGGAAATAGTGGCATTCTTAAAGAAGTGTGGGTGGGGAGAAAAGCTTTTCCCTAAATAGCTGTTTTCAAAATAAATGTTCAATAGCTCTTCTCTATAGTGAAATATGCACCTTCATAACTTTGTGTACCTCTCTGTTAGATGCTAAGCTAGAAACCCATGTACCTCCCTGTTAGATGCTAAGCTAGAAACCTATACAAACAAAACCATAGTGGTTCTCCCACGTCTGTGTGTTAATATGCTTCAATTAAAACATGAAAAATCCTGAAGGGAAAGTTGTTTCAAAGTATTTACATTCATTACATTCATGCTGCCAAAAACTGTAACTTCAAAACTGATAAATAGAATTTAGTAAGAGAAACAAAACCAGGTACAGCCTCATTCAGAAATGAGCAAGTGCCTTTAAGCACTAAGTCATAAACCCTCAAAATAAGATATAATTGCACCAATCCTATCTCTTAGGAAAGCTAGTTATGTGAGGCTGCAGAAAGCAAAATAAAAAGAAAAAAAATATCTTTGCAGAAAACCAATGCACAGGTAGATGCAGTACTGAGGATACAAGCAGACTTAAGCACATCAAGGGATAAAACACTCCGAGGACAAGCTTCATGTGAAACGCATGATTCTTGTGAGAAGCTACAGGTGACAAAATACAGCATGGCAGCAGATTGTGACTCTGAGAGAAAAGGGACTCCACTCATCAATAATTTTGATCATTACTATTGTTTCTACTTTTTTTATAATAAGCTGCATCTATCAAAGTGGGCAACACTAGTCTTAGTCTAAGATATTAGTCCAAGATAACGTGCTCAGTAGAGTATTGCCTCTGCATCTCTAGCAGAACATTGCTGCCCAGGGTCCAAGACAGAAATGGTCTGAAACAGGTGGCCTCTAGCGTAGTTTGCTAAAAGCAGTGTTGCCTTACACTTAGGTCAGACTTTGAGAGGTAAGAGAAACTCCTGCAAAGAATAAAGGGTTATTTCAGGCTGCTTATATCAATTGGCTTCCTTAGGAAGAAACCTGCTGGAGAGTTTCGGCTGAGGTGTTTCCCTCAGAAGTGATGTCCCTGAAGGCTGTTGCCTAAATTCAGGATTCACACCAAAAAAGTCCCTGGGAAGACTGCTGAGGAGCTCTTCAGCTTCAGTCTAGTGCCAGGCCTGTTGTTGCAACCAGCAATTCTCACTGCCTACTTCTGGCCATCCAAATTCAATGATTTCTAATATTAAACCTAAAAATCTTAGTGTTATAAAATTGCTTCAGAGAGAATTGGCATAAACTCAGTGGGATCTAGTGAGGGCAGAGAGTCATTCTAATCACCACACAGACTTCTTCAGGAGACCGTGGACTGTATAGTTAATTCATCTCACAGAAAGCAAGGGGGTAATTAAGATGTCTCAAATAAAGAGCAGTTGAGAATGGGAAAATTTGGTCCTGGCTACAATTCCCTATCTGTGTCCTGACACACCAATGCTATTATTTGTCCTCTCATTGCTTTTATCAAATGCTAAAATCTCCCAGCCTTTTCTTCACTGTTAACTTATCATTACTGGCAACTGGCCACAAGGTTAAAAATACGCAGTAGCAGTACTCCATGCTGCTTTCAGGAAAAAAAAATCCTTAAAAACCCCCCAATATAATGAAACACTGTAAAATTCCTTCCTTTGTGTATTTGACATGAACTCCAGGGACACTTCAGGGTCAGAGGCATAGTGAGATGGCACAGGGACTATCACAGACATTCATAGAAATACTGCGCTGAAACATCGATTATTACACCATCTAAAATAAGTTAATTTTGGTAAAAAAATAGCCACTTATTTTATCCCTTCCATTCCTGTCTGAGTCCAAATAATGTTGTCATCTTTGATTTTTTTCAAGGCATTAACAGTTCATCCAAATCACTCCAAATCTCTGTAGCTGACCACTTAGATATTTGGAAATTTCAATTTGTAGGTGAAGTTTTCAATTTTCTACTGAAAAACCTCTCCTTTATCCACTTAATGTTGGGCAGGTAAATACTGTATGCTGAGTCAACCAAATATCAGCACAACTCCTAAAAACAAATTATTGGAAACCTAGTCATTAATTCATTCAGAGGCTGCAAATACTATATCATTAAGATATTCCAAAAGAGATTTTAGTCAGGTATTTTACACATAGCTCTTGCTGAAATAGAGGTCTTATCAGGAAAAATAGCATCTGATCTCACATGTTTCTCCCACAAGAGTGAAGTTCTCTTTAGAAAAGAGTCCACAACTGAAATAGCCAAGGCAGACACTAAAGTCTCCATTCCCTGGACTACACACTAGACATCTATAGGGAATGGAGACTATAAGGAGGAACTTATTTTCTGCTAAGGAATAAATTACTAATGAAGCACTACAGCCCAAACATTCAGCACTAAATAACTTTCAATGGAAAAAGAATGAAGAAATCCACCTCACAACTGAGGCAACAGCAGAATGTTTAGAGCTGAAACTACCTTGTGAGCAGAGCTGTATAACTCTACTATAAAGTGCAGCTGTAATCAGGGTTGCTCACCTCCACACAGGTACATGTATTATTGTATATACACACATCTATTTACAATTTACAGGTTCAGACCTGGACACAGAAATGATAACCCCATAAAGAGGGAGAAAAACTCGTCTAAATACTGGAAGTCATTTACTGGAACCTTTAATTTCTTTTTTTCTAAATCTGCATTCTGAGAATAAGGCACAAAATACATCTTGATTTTGAAGAGCTTGCTTATCTCTGATGCTGTCTTTCATGTGGAAATCAGACAGTATTTCTTCCCTTGAACAAAGCCCATGTTCAGTTTATACAAAAAACTAGACTTACAAGCTCCTAAGAAATGTAACACACACACATGCCCCATTCATGTCCAAACTCATTTTGAGTATAACCCAAACCCCAACTCTGGCAATTAAGTGATTTACCTGATGCCACCTACCATCTTTTCAAGTATATCTAGCTTTGAAAAACCTTTGTCACCTGCTCTTCCAGGATTTCTGCATGTTGTTTAGACAGAAGGTTACACCAAATGGTTGCTATAGATCAGTACTGCACAGCTGGTGTTTTTTGTGGGGTTTTTTGCTAAACAAACTCTGAAATTCATAAAGTTTTTGGCTTTCCACATACTGGGAAGATAAAATTCTGATTTAACAGCCCAGCTAACTGGACACAGCCCAGAATCACCCAAACCATTCCCTTTTGTGAGAAGAATGAATAATCAGCAACACATCAGAACAAATGAGCATCATCCATGCCAAACTTCACAGAATTTACATCTGCTCAGCACCTAAAATCTGATCTAGATTAATGTTAAACAATTGTGAGCTGAGGGTGTTGCTTCTAAAAATTCATGTTAATTTTTCAGTTGAGTAATATAATGCACCTTTCAAATTAAACTTTTTGTCTCATTGTCACAGTGCACGTAAACAACAACCTAAGTTTCACTCAGAGTATTGTGAGGTCCATTATGAGCAGAGGTCCAAGGCACTAAGAGCAACAAGGCATTGGAAACGATTTAAGGAGTAGTCAGCTTAGTTTTAATTAAGATGCTGACTTACAGTTTCCTCAGAAGCCTCAGCAGTGAGCAGCAAAGACCAGGGAAAGAGCCAGGAGTTGATGGTGACCCTAGCACAGGATGTGTCCTCATCACCTGAGCACAGTCCCACAGGATCTTAACACAGCAGCAGACCTAAAGACTGGTAAAAGGGTCCTTTGATAGCCTCATGCACAGAAAGTGGCAAATGAGATCCAGGGTCCAAACAGAGGCTCCTACCAGGGACAAAGACAAGGCTGTTACATCCAAGAGGTAAGTTACCTGCAGCACAGGGCACAGGTCCAGCCAGGATGAAAAACAAAGGAAAAAGCAGAGCAAGAGGCAAACAAACCTACAACACAGCTCAGGAAAGGACTAAACCCCCCAGGCCAAGATTAAGTGGGACATTAGTACCTATTGGCAGAGAATGTGGGTGGAGGATCCAGGTGAGGCTGCTCAGAGCCAATAGAGGCTGTTAGTGCCCTGCGGGTCCTGAGAAGAACTGGACAATATTTCTTTGTTTAAGCACCTTCCCCTGTACCAGTCATCCACATGGAAGTAGACAAGCTTAATTGTATTTTAAGAATACCTCTATAGATCATCTGATTGCTTGCATGCTACATGCAGACAATAACATCAAGACCTTGTTGTGATCAATAGAAGCTTTTGCCATTTGCTTCAGTGGAGTCAGAATTTCACTTAATATGTAATCAATACACAACTTGGAGACACAAGCCAGAGCAGAGATTAGGACCTGCAGAAGCCTTTGATTTTATAGAGCTGTGTGTGAGCTAAAACCATCAGTTCAACCACTATGAAGCTTATGATTAAAGGCAGCATTTGTGTGCTATCATAAAAGCATACCTGTTAGGGGCTACATACATCCATTCTCTGTGATGTAGAGATCTTAGAATATAAAATACTCACATATAATATTTTTAACTGAAGGCATTAATGTTAAATCCCTTTATTTCCAGGTGTGCACATACCATTTTCATTTTCATAGGACACACTGGCTGCTGGAAGGACTGCTACTCCCCATTCATTGCAAACATCTCCAGATATCATCCAGGGTAACACAGAGGCTTTAAAACAACAAAGTAGCTCTATGAGACATTTTTTTTCTGAGGGTTTTAATTTTTAAGAGCATTAGCTACAAGTGAGCTAACAGATTAGCAATCCAGTCCACCAGGCCTTCAAGAAAGCCATTCACAAGTGCACGTAATGATCCATCCCTGGTGGAGAACACTTTCTCTGACTAAATGCATACAGCTGTCTAAAGACTCAGTGTCATCTGCATGTGATTGTGTATCATACAATAAAAATAAAAGCCATCCTCTTCCCTCTTCTCCATTTGCATTTAGCAACTGCAGAGCTGAAGGATGATAAACATGTTGCAGAGTTAAATTGTTGTCACTGAATTTGAAATGTTGATGTTTGACCCCGTGGAACATAAATTAATTCTGAAGCACTGGTATGAAGGATGTATTAAGTGAGAAAGCTCTAGTAGGAAAAGCTAGGCACAGCACATTGCTTACAAATGTCTGAGGGGCCTGGAATCATTCTATGATTCTTCTTTATTTTTCTGTGAATTTCTAAGAACTATGACATTTCTCCTCTCTTTTCTTCCCTCCCCACTACCATTTTGATTTCATTTGTTGCTGTTAAATATTACTCTGTAATATTCTCTGTACAGCCTCACAGCAGTTCAAGCCACCCTTTGGTAGCCCTTCAGAAATCTCTGAAGTAAACACATTCAGATCAGCTTTCTACAGTATGAATGTTTCATCCTAGATCCATCAAATTCAGGAGCAGAATTCTGTTTTCTATAGTACTGGTTGGAAATAGTTTAAAGTCAATGGAAAATTTCTATTTACTCCAACAAGGTCAGATGCTAATACAATACCCAACAGAGATTAATACAATATGAAGTTTCTTACCTTTAGGCTCACTCTTTGAAACCAAGACTGCTCGTGTTCACACAGCATTTTCACCATCAGTTAGTTATAGTCTATAATGTCCTGGTTAGGACTGGTTTAGATGGGATGGACATCTAACATTTGACAGAAGCCTGATTTGTTCAGCTTTAGGAAGATAATATTGAGGTAGACCTTGTCACTGTCTACAACTCCCTGATGGGAGGGTGTACAAAAGATGATCAGACTCTTCAGTTACACAATAGGTGGAGGAGAGGCAATAACCACAAGCTGTAACTTAGGAAACCCATTACAAAACAATATTACTGTCAGGGTGACCAAACACTGTCCCAGAGAGATTGTGGGATTCAACTGGTTTTCAGCAGGGGTTTGGACTAGGAACCTCCAGAAGTTACTTCTAGCCCTGGAAATTCCCTTCAGCTTCACCAACATGAGCCCACTGCTACAAATCTAGAAACACTTTCAGACTTGCCAAACAGAGATCTATGACAGTGTGCTTCCCCCCCACACACACACACATCTGACCTTTATTTTCCATAACCCTGCTCAAGTGATAACAACGAGCGGTGGTTGTATTGCCTGTGTCTGGTCATGATGGCTGCATCTGGCTCAAATGGATTCGGAGAGAAGAGAACACCACAATAGCCAAGGGCTAATTTGAGCAATGAGCCCACCTAACCACAGCGCTGGTCAATGTCCAACTCAAGCCAAATTCTGGAGAAACTCACATCTGTGGTCAGTATGCAAATATGACTATAAATCTATCATCTCACAGCCCAAGAGCCATTTGAACTGTCCAGCGCAGCAGTGGGCTGCATGCCAGGATCTCCCCTTGAGTAAGGACACCTCTTGAGGTTACTCCTCAAGACTGAGCAATTCCTTACCACAACAGATTCTTGGTAAGTCACTAAATAGCATGTTAAACTTTGAAATCCTAGCTAAGTTATATAAAGGATTGATTGTGCATATATAAAATCCTTTAGACATAAACTGTTGGTCAAGTTTGGGACTATGATTGGATCCAGCCACAATTAGACTTCTCTCTGAGAAGGAGTTCAGAAAGGAAGGGGACCCTTTCTGATCCTCATGACTCAATGGGAGGGTCTCCTGACAGTTTTGTCTGGCCCTGTCCTCTATGCAATAACTAATCAAGTGTACCTTGACATCAAATCTTGTTAAACCACTGTTGCATTTACCATTGAACTTTGTAAACTCACTGGTTTATATCAATAAAATATAGTGCTGTTTCTCTCCTGCAAATGAAGTGCATCGCTCCATCCATCATGGGGTCATGCTCATTTCACCAGAAAAATGAATCCAGAAGGAAGATGTAGAGAGAAGAAAAATGCCTGAAGTGAAAAGAGAATTTCCTCAGACCAAGAAAGAAAAGAGAGAAAAACTGGGCAGAGCTTTCTTTATAGATGAAAGATGAGCTTCTCACTTCACATCTCACCACCAGTGAACTACCCTTACCAGTGTCTCCAGGAAACTTACTCCAATTTATGTTGATGCAGCTAGAATTCACATCCAAGTTGAAGAATTTTCCAAACTTTTCCATAAAACATCACCTCCACGGTATGCACTGGCACTTTGCCTCAGAAATGTTCAGCACTTAAGGTCTCACTGTAAAATTTTATGCATGCTATAATTTTGATGTCTGTATTTGTAATTCTGCCCCAGGTAACACTTAGAAAGCACCACCACGCTCAGAAAAAAAAATTAAGGCACTATCTATGTATTTTTGCCAAGGAATCTGAAATTTTACAAGCTACTTATTCTTCCAGAAGCGTCTGATCATTTCATTTATTCCCCACCTGAAATCATTGTCAACCCAAGGCACACATCTATTAAATTGATTTAATAGATTATTCTTTCAGCTGAGGAATAAGCAGGAGGAGATGAAACCTGCAGAAAAAAAAGTGCATCCTTGAAAACCCTTCCCCTATTCCAAGCTAGAAAAACAGAACAGCTGGCAAACTATGTATGCAACAATTTCCAAAGTTTTTTTTGAGAAACAAGTAGGCAAATGATAGTCCTAATTGTCCTGGTTTCAGCTATGATGGAGTTAAACATTTTTTTAGCAGTGAATGGAATGCCATGTTTGGGTGTTAGCATGAGAATAGTGCTGATAGCACCCTGATGTCTCCGATTTGTTGCCGGGCAATCAAGTACCTTTCTCAGCTCTGCATACTTCCTTACTAGTGAGAAAGGAGGGGACGCAGCCAGGACAGGTGACTCGAATTGGCCAAAGAGGATATTCCATGCCAGTTACGTCATGCTCAGTTTAAGGGGGGACTGGTGGGAAGAGGGGGAGACAACGCCAGGACGTGCAGTTTCTGGGGCGGTCGGGTTGTCCGGGACGGGCTCTAAGCTGTGCGGCCTGAGTTGTGTGGTTTGGTGAGAAATTGCATTGTGTATCACCAGTTTCATCTATTTTGTGCTTTAAACTTATGTTATTGTTATATCTAGTTTTCTGTTATTGTTTAGTAAACTATCCTTATCCCAACCTGCGTGGTTCTGGTTTCTAGGTTGTGGTTTATTTTCCTCCTTTCTTCCTTCCCTTTTCCCCTTCCCCCAACTTTCCTTCCCCCTTCCTTTTAAAAGTACAAGCGACTGTGTGGGGTGCGGCCCTCAGCTGGGGCAAAACCACGACACTAATTCAGGTAAGTAACAAAGTATCTGGAGAATCCAAGGATTGTGAGTGTTGCTAACCAGATGTTTCTCTGAACTGAGCTAAATGTTGAGTTGCACAGTGTTCTTTCCTCGACTGTTTTTTTCATTCACCTTTACTCCTCCTTCCCGTGTGGCAGATATATCAGGAGAGCTAAGTAAGCTTCGTGTGTACCACCAACTGGTGCATGTCACCCACAAGTGGAAAGTTAGTATAACTCCACATAGCACAGCCATCCCCCTCAGCAGCTGAGTTAGGCCAGTCCTAACATCTCTAGAATGCCATTTATCCTGTGCTCTGTGGAATAAAGTTGGATCACAGCCCCCTCTACACATCTGCATCAGGTAACAGAGGCACCTTAGGTACAGTCTTCATATTTTACCTCCCTTCTCTTGCTCTCCTTCTTTACAGAGTAAAGATATCACAGATTTTTCTTAGATAAAATCCTGCTCATTACACTCACTGAATCAGAAATACAAAGAGCAGGTGCTTCATAGTGACAGCCTAGCACAATGGCTCTTAATCTTATATGTGCCACAGCCACTTTCACACAAGGTCAATTTCACCTATAATTAATTTACACAAGCTGAACCCTCAGCTGCCACCTTACACAGCTTTGCAAATGCTCAGGCTGCACAAAACTGTATTGGTAATTAATTTGTCAAGCAAATGCTAGGGAAGAACAACACTGGTAATTTATACCATAGATATTCAAATGAAACATCTTGCCTGAGTAATTTAATGTCAGAAAGTGGAACAGCAGCAAAGCAGAACAAAGAACCGGAGTCTTCCACCAGCTATTTCTTGAAGCAACACTGCAGTAATGTGCTACGAGCCAAATTCAGACAGAGTAAAAGCACATGTTCCTTCACTGAACTCATCTGGCCAGATTTTGGCATTAAAAATTGTTGTAAAATTATACATGCAGAAAGAATCTGGGATGACAGAGGATGCTAGAATTCAACCAGAGAAGATCTGTGTAGAAAACACTCTAAGTTATCCAAAAAAAGGAGGATATAGATCAACTACTGGAAATAAATGTTGCATTCTAGCTGTTTGGGAAAAAAAAAGCAGGGCTGGTCACTTCATCTTATCTTTCTCCTCACTCTATCACCCTTAGTACTGTTAGAGTTATTAGGACTCATAATTTGTTGTTAGCAGCACACTCCACAATAGAACTAGTGGGATGTAGTCGTGTTTGCTATTATTGTTACTTTTTTGTGTGCAAAATAGAATTTCACTTTTTAAAAATGCTGCTTAGGTGATACTGCAGGGTTTGCCAGGGTAACTTAGAGACAGTGGACTTTAAGCAAATCAAAAGTGGGATTCCCTGGCTTTGTGCCTGTGCAATGGGCTTCAGTGGTGTTTCGAGACAGGACAAGGGGCAATGGACACAAGCTGGAGCACAGGAAGTTCTGCACCAATATGCAAAAGAATTTTTTCCCAGTGAGGGTGACAGAGCCCTGGCACAGGCTGCCCAGGGGGGTGGTGGAGTCTCCTTCTCTGGAGATATTCAAGACCTATCTGGACGCCTATCTGTGTGACCTGTCCTAGGGGAACCTGCTTTGGCAGGGGGGTTGGACTCGATGGTCTCTTGAGGTCCCTTCCAACCCCTATGATTCTGTGATAGTCACTGACCTGGGACACACCATTAGAATACCCTAGACACAGAAATGCCTGCAGTACTGTCAGAGTACTGTGCCTGAAAGCTCTAGAAGTTTCAATTGCATCCAGGGCAGCACCTCATCTCTGTTACAGCGTGTTTGGGAACCCTAGTGAGAATTGCCAAATTTCTCATCATAGGATAAAAAATCTATCTCAAAAACTGGTGTTCAAGAGTCCTGTCCTACAAAAAGACTTCTTCAAGACTTCCACACTACCTGTCAGAGGTCTGGGGCAAAAAATTTAAAATTTCTCATTCAACACAACGTTTCTGAATTTCCACTGCAGGGAAAGCTCTTGTCTTAGCACTCGAGCAGGAGGCGAGAAGAAGTTCTTTCTCATGGCAGAAGTTAAGGAAAACTTTTCAAACCTTGCTGACAATAGATTTTTAGAATGTAAAAGGTGAGATACATATCCTTAGATGTATTCATAATGGATGATGGGGGAAACTATACCTCTACACAAAAAGAGTAAGGGCTAATTGATGGTACAAAAGAGTTTTGTTTTCTGTGAGTGTCACCAGTTAAGATACCAAAGCCATGTGAAATAGACCTTCTCAGTACCAAGATGATCCATTTGCCTGGCTTGTGTGTCTTAGAATGATTCATTGTGGTAAACCAGTTTATTTCTGAACGAGGGCTGAGAGCTCAAGCAAGACTCTTACTTAATTAGGAGAACAAAAATATCATCCATAAATACTGGATGTGGAGATACAAATGTAAAAGAAAAGACAATAAACCAAATCCCCAGAAGATCAGATAAAACAGAAACACCCTCTGCTGCTTTATAAACAACTGATGGTCAAATTAGAGTTTTTAGTAAGACAAAGTGGTCAAAATCAGATCACTGAAGCATTCATTACATTTGGAACTGTTCTCCATGAGGTAAAAGAATAAATTGTTCCTATCATGACAGACACATTTGTTGACCTGAACCAGGCATGACCATGGTTGGTTTCTGCAAATATGCTGTTTTGAAATAAATGTAAATGAGAGATGCAGAAAGCTCAAAACAAACTAGATATCTCATGATGAATAAGGAATGTTTGGTAAGACTTAAATGTCAAGTAGGGAATATTAGATACAAAAGCCAGTTTTTCAGACTTTTTCCATAGAGTATTTATTGACAGTAGGTCACCTTGTTCTGCCATAGGATAAGTAAAACTGTAAATATGGACCCAGAAAGCAGGGCAAAGCCAGCTCCATGCTGTTACTCTGCATTTGTACAGATTCATAATAAGTGAATATGAATTTCTGACTCAGTTTCTACTTTACTAATTTAGCAGTAGCTTCTAACAAGTACGGAGGAACTGCTCAGTGGAATGAAACTAACATTGTAACAGTGTTTAATTGTCAGGAACTAATCCAATCACTGAGTGTGACAGTCAGTAATCAACCTAAAAGGTATAGGATGGGTGACCTGGATTCAGCAGGGATAGAGTTGATTTTCTTCCTAGCAGCTGGTACAGTGCTGTGCCGTGGATTTAGGATGAGAACAATGTTGATAACACACTGATGGTTTAGCTGTTGCCAAGCAGTCAAGGACTTTTCAGCTTCTTATACTGCCCTGCTAAAGAGAAGATGAGGAGTGCGTAAGAAGCTGGGAGGGGACAGAGCTGGGACAGCTGTCACAAACTGGCCAAAGGGATATTCCATACTATATGATATCAAGCTCCACATATAAACTTGGAGGAATCCTGCTGGGGTGGCCACTGCTGCTTGGGGACAGGCTGGCCATGGGTTGGTTGGTGGTGTTTTTCATTTGCATCATTTGTTTTTCTTAAGAGTTTCTTTTTAAAATTTTATTCTCTTTTTTATTATATTTTTAATTTCCAATTATCAAACTTCTCTTATCTCACCCTATAAGTTTTCTCACTTTTACCCTTCTGATTCTCTTGACCCATCCAGCCAGGGAGGAGAAGTGAGCGAGTGGCTGTGTGGTGCTTATTTGCTGGCTGCGGTTAAACCACAACAATAGGAAAGAAGTAATCTTGGGCAACCCATCCAGAGTATTATACTAAAACAATTAAACACTAGACATATCTCATTATTAAAATATCTTTAAACTGTTTGGTTTCTGTATGGTGCAGGATCAGTCATCAAAGAACTCAACGGAAATCATATTCCCAGCAAGTTAAAATATGGGTAGATTTAAAAGAGATAAAAAGTAGTAGAAAAAGTAATTAGCTTCCACAACACAGGTTTTGTGATTGAGAGGACTGAGAACCAACATATCTGGCTTTGAAATCCCGTGTTTTTCATTCCTCTCTTGGAATCTATGAACAAATCACCTCTTGCCTCAATTTCCATGTGAGTAAACTGTAACTGATGCATATATGATGAGAATGTGACAATCATGATGTGATTACCATTTGAAAAGTGCTTCAAACACTCATATGAGAATGTTACAGAAGTGTTGTAGTTATAGCTCTTGCCAGGTTTTTGTTCACAGGTGTGTGAGTAGAGGCACCAACCTATTATTTGTTTAATAAACATTGTATTTACTCACAACTTGGATTAATTCTTTCCCCTCTCAAGAGAGAAAGTTGGCGTGAGTAGGTGTTGGGAAATCATATCAGTGGCCATACAAACCAGCTACATGTCCATTACACTGTTACCCAATTAGAAATGCAGTACAGGCACCGCCAAATTACCAGTTGGCTAATGCTTTGATACCAAGGACAAATAGTGTATTACAATTCAGTAAGGAAAGAGACCATTTCTAAAGCATTGTAATCATACCCTGAACTCCACACAGTAATTGTTTGATGGTTTTCAGCTGTAAAAATATGCTAATAGGATCAATAAACAAAGAGAAAAAAGACTTTGAAACAATGATGAATACAGATAAAATAGCTCAGTGAAGCGGCGATATTTCTGAGTGGCAGCCAAATGTGAGCTAGGAAACGTTGCAGTTTCTGAGACAAGGAAACATGCAAGCACCCAGCAACAGACCTTAAAGTGGTACTTTCACAGGCAGAAACTCAGTATTAGTTAGGGGCAAGGACTGTGAGGTTGAAGCAGACAAATCCGTACCATGTCATCTCCTTTACAGTCACTGAATACTTTTTTTTTTTTGACACTTTGGCCAAAAGTGTTTATTCTCCTGATACATGTTTTCAAAATACTGTGCTCTGTGATGGAGGCCTCTTTTCTGGCTGTTGTAGTTCACTATTTGACTGGGTAACTTCATTTCATTTCTTTTGCTAAGATATACAAAAAGTGCATCATTATTTTCGCTGAGTTTTCCTGAGTCTGTCTCTACTTAGAGATTAATAATAAAAACTCCCTCAGCTTTCTCTGGGTTCTTCTCAAACACTGCCTGAAAATACCAAAATGCTATGAGTTCTCTGCCCTCAAGTTATCAACCAATACCCCTGACCAGATGTATCCATGCAGATGACATATGAGACTTTATATTCCGAGGCTGAGAAAGTACAAAGACACAACATCTGTTGCAGTTCAGTGCAGTGGATACAGATTAGTTGGCTTCATCTCTTGTGAAAACCTGGCCTCTTGGGTCCATCAGCTGTGAAACTGAAGGGAAGAACCAGAAAATCAGAGACTGGTCAGGCAATGCCATTTAGATGTACTAAAGTAACCCCCTGATCTTCACATTCTCCTCAGACCACACTGGCTTGCTGAGTTACTGTCTTTGCTGCTGTGAGAGGCTGTTTTGTGCCATTTCCTATGTCAAGGTTCTTGTCACCCAGAAGATACTGTACAGGCATCTATATCTTCTGGAGTTTGTAATGGAAAGTTAGCAACACAATAGCTGTGGAGGTAGGTCATTTTGTATTAGGTGCCTTTCAAAAGAGGGATGGTTCAAGGAACAATGGCTTGGATGCTTTACTTGGTGTTGTGTTAGTTTAGTTACACAAACATAGGTTTGTTACTTCAAGTCACAAATCAGAGCAGATGTGAAAAGTGCATAGGTCTCAGTGTGGATAAAAGGCCCGTGTAAGTGTCTAGCAGATAACCTCTGATGTTATTTTGTTTACCCTCTAGAAAGTGGAACCTTTCTTTTTGATAGAACATACATCTTGTCTGAAAAGCAACCACAGTTCGAGCTGCTGCTTTGAGATGTGCATTGTACTAACACAAAATAGGCTACAAGAAGCTGAAAATTTCTACAGAGCTGCTGTGAACAAGAACAGATTGTTGGATGGGTCACATTTGACACGGGGAAAATGGGGTCAGATACTGCGTGCAATCACAAAGGTTTCAATTGTGAGGACATCAGAAAGGGACACCACTTCAGAGACATTTGTTCCTTCTCATTCCTGCATTTTGTTTGGGCTTTTTTTTTTTTTTTTTTTAAAGAAGAAGAGTTGAGAAGTTGGCCACGTAGAAGGCTGCTCTTATTTCAGACAGCCTGCCACAGCAATTTCTATAGTGGTAGAACCTGTCAGGGATACTCTGCCATGGTCAGGAAGGATGCTATTCTTGAGAAGAAATAAGTTAGTGAAGAAACACTTGTTCAGTTATAGGACCAACACAAAGCAGTTTTAAAAATATTATTGCCACATGGAGTTTTCAATCTGGCATGCAGCAGACCTAAATAGGTCATCCTAGTAATCATTGTCCACCTAACTACTGCACTTAGCTACTAGGAAACGTGCTTCTTCACTGTCTCCTCCCTCATTATTTGTCTGACACAGGTCATGTCCATTTCCTTCACCATGACACAATCGATTTGCTGCATCTCCAAGTAAGAATAAAATAACTCACTCAAAACATCTCTGTTACATATAATATTGCAAATACACACTTCTGCTGTCCTTTTCAAGTTTAAGATAGACATACTTCTTTTTTATGCTGGCAAGCTCAAAGGAAAAATGCTTCTTAGGGTAACCTGCATAATTTACATGCAGCAAAAATTATGGACAAAACTGAGACATCAATGCCTCTTAAAAAATGATGAATTTTTTGGATCTGCTTGGATCAAGTATTAGCACACTATTTACTTCAGCCAAATTTCTTAAATCACTGAGGTCCATATGTAATCTTTTCTAATCTAGTACAGAATATTTCATCTCATCAAAGCACTGACAGGAAATCTATGCCTGCTTCCTTTTCTTCTCATTGTTTAAATGTTCACCCTGAGAAATAATTCTGGAAACATGAACAGTTTGTTGACTGTACAATACTCTTCTTGTAACACTGCAAAGTGACAACTGCATGCTGTAGAGAATAAAAGATTGAAAAGGGAAGGCCAGGTGAACCAAACTAGATCTTTTGTTAATAGGTCACTTTTGTTGCTCTTTAGGGAAGGAAATACACCTACTTTCCTATTTGTATGTGCCCAGCAAAGTTATTCTAGGCCTAAACGTACCCCTAAGGCACTACAGTGGAAAACACCGTGCTTTTCAGAACATTAACTCACTGAATTATGCATTAGCTGATTAACTTGTGATTCTTACAAAAGACACAAGGAGAATATTAATTATTTTTTTTTTGTATTGCAGAAGGTAATTGTTAGAAAGAGAAAGATTCATGGCTGATACCACTCAGTCTCACTTTCACTGGAGTTCAAGTACAGCACAGATCTAAGCTGGCTCTGTTTACCCAGCAAAAGACAGTGGAAGGCAGTCCCGTGTTCCCTGAGTGTCAAACCCGGGGGAAAAAACATGTTTTACAGATCAGAGATGTCAAGAGCCTGAGGCAAGCAGACATCAGATGTTTCTATACATTACAGCAAAGCAATTTATAATTTCCTGCCAGGCAGGTCTCTGAGACTTTTTGGAGACCAGTGGTTTGAACACGTGTGTGTGCGTGGGCATGCACGAGCATGTGTATATATACACATTACAGCTGAGTCACAGATGTGATTAGAAACAAACACTAAGGCAGAGGCACCGTACAACAAATGCACCCTTTGCCTACAGCAAATACTTTTCTTCCTCCATTCCATCCTGTATTAGTTTTCCAAAAAAAAAATGTTCCTGAGTTTTTCCAGGCAGCATTGCTGTCATAGCCAACATACCAGCCAAAAGAACAATACAGGTATGTCTCAGAAAAGAAACCTCTTTACTACCACGTGTAACTAGAAAATACTGTCAGAGTAGTTTTGCCAGATGCATCTAACATTTCTTTAAAATTAGAGAAAAAACCAGCAGCAGAGGTCAGACAAACTGTAGGAGGGAACAGTTGATTTATGAGTTTCACTCTCATCTAGTTTTTGTTAATGATTTCTTGACTAATACAAAGAGGAACATCTCAAGCACTGCACAAACTACCTCTATGAAGCAATTTTATAGCATACAGATCTCAGATGCTCAATTTGGCCCTCCAACCATGCTTTATAGTTGTCTGCACAGATAAATGAATAGCTTATAGATATCCATATTTCAAGAGCTCTGATTTTTTTACCATTGAACTGGAATTCTTCCTATGGTAGCAGTTAGGTTCGATTATTCAACAGTACTATGGTAGAACAGAGTTAAATATCAGGTGGCAAATCACAGGTGAAAATGAACTCAATTTTTTAAACTGAACTTCATTAATTGCTGCACAATGCATCCAGGAGGCGGTGCTTTAAAGTTGACTCTATTGACAGGAGGATGTAATTATGTTCTGCTATTCAGACCAAATACCAAGGTTTTAATTGCTAGAATTTTCATTCCCAAAAGAATAACTGGTCCTTTAAAGTAAATGCTAGTAAATAGTACATCCCAAGACATTTGTATTCTGGAATCATAAAATTGGTGAAAATTAGGAGTGAAGAGGACACCAAGAGGTCATCTAGTTTATTTGCTATTCCACCCAGCAGGTATATAACAATATTCCTATAGTGGAGATTCAGGCAACTTACTTTTAAATATCTTCAGTGATGGAAATTTCACAGTCTCCACAGGTAGTGCTTCACTCTCCTTATTTTTAGTTTGTGCTAATGTCTAAGCTCAGCCTGCTTCCCTGCAATTCCAGTCTACATTTCTTTCCTTTCCCAGCATGGGGACGATTATTACTTTCTTCTTATTGGCAGCCTGTAAATATGTGAAGACAATTGTGATGTCTTCTTTAGTCTAAACAGCCCTATATCTTTCAGCCCTTAAATAGCACTGAACATGAATATCCACATCTCAGGAGCTTTGCAAAAGTTAGAAAGACCTTTTAACTGTATTTCATTTTTGTTTTAACTTATTTTTTTAATTTTTTCAATACAGTATAGTGAAGAAGATTCCACTTTCTTGAAAAACAGGTGGAAAATGCATTTGCATGAAGAGTTTCTAATGCTGACCTTGATTTCTGAGAGGAAGTTGATAACACTAAAAATAAACCATTGCCTAGTCAGAACTGCAACACTCCTGCAAGAGATTTTCCTTGTAACAATCTTTTTTGTTTCAAGGAGTACAAATTCAGTAAAATTCTCTTGTTCTGGTCAGACCCATGGGTCTCTCACATTGTTTTGTACATCAAGACATGTTTGAGTCTCTTTAGAACTGACTAGGAAGTATAGGTAGAAGAGCCAGGATATTGAGTACCAGTAATATGCTTTTTGTTTTGAATATTCAAAAGTAAGAGATTTCAAAGTTCATAAGGACTTTGAAGCAGGGGAAAAGTACACATTATTAGTGATACAAATCCCTTCTGGTTGGTGATTTTTATCTTTCTGTGCATAAACAAAGAGGTTGCACATCAGGGGTGATGTTAACCTTGTTTAAGAAGTCCTAAGAGGCCACAGGATCTGAGGTCACCAGTTCCTGTGGTTTTGTTTTCATGAATATTCAATCCACATAACCAGACTACATGAACAGGCTTGTATTGTATACACAGTAGATAAACCAGGAGAGTTTACTTAACATTTTGGGGAGTCAAACTACTGAGAGAATGAGGACCACCATGAAATAAGCGTCACACAGTTCCTCCTTCTGTATGTCTCCAGTAGATTAACTGATACCAGAGAAGGCGTGCTCAGTGTAAATGTACATAATATGAGTGGGCTGAAATTTTAGTTCTTTTTCAGGCCATCCCTGGGCACAATTTTGATTCACTATTCCAAGCAAATATTGTGCTCTGTAACTATTTGGTGTGTAACACTTTATGGTAACACAATCCTCCACCATCCATGTGCCTCAATTCAGAGCTTCCTATTTACTAGAAAGACTGACCAAGAGCCAGAATGTTACATAGGAGAAAATAAACAAAAAAAAATACTTACAGGGACTATGGGAGCAGAAATTATGACTCTTTAGGGAAGAAGCAATGGTATCTGCCCACAGTTTAAAGGAAAAGGAAGGGAAATTCAGTTGTCCAATGGAAAAAACAGCCAAGTCAAAATGCATTGATACTGCATTGCAATACTCGTGCCATCCTTATGCAAGGTTCTGCTGATGTTACTCCGTAGCAGTGTCATTTACAAAATAAATTTGGAGCCCTTATAAAACACAGGCCAGTCCCAGAACACTGTGTCTGTCTCAAGGTTTCAGAGATGGATGGTAACTCAGTTATAAAAGCAGAAAGTTATCTGCCAATGGGATCTTTTCCTTTCCTTTTTACTTAAACGAAAATTATTCATATCATTCCCAAAACTGCATTTACTTGCAATTTTCTCCAAAATCTTCATGAGTGCCTGTGTGCTTATCAAAACCTGATCTCTGTAATACAGTGACTTCAGTAAAATATAGATTTCCAATAGAATATTATTAACAGATTAAGTCATACTAAGCCTTCCACTGTGTCACAAAATTTTGTTTCCAGGAAAATAGAATTTAAACAGCAGGGTGTATCTTTAGATATTCGTTGCTTCACAAGGTGATAATGAAGTGGGGGAAAATAAAGAAAAGTCTTGACAATAATTATGTTAGACCACTACTGACTGGAACTGAAGGAAGCACTATGAAATCTGCCAGAAATGATCAACCTAGCAATCAACAAATGTTAGTTGTTTGAAAAAGAGAAAGTGAGGCACAGAGCTAAGTATCAGAAGATAAAGAAACGCAAACAGAATATGTCAGAGTATGAGGAAAAAAAATACTATTGCAGCCATGATATTTCAAGAATAAATTTTTATCTGAAACCAAACCAGCTCCTTAAACTGGTTTAGTAACCGATAACAAGCACAAGAGATGCTGCTAACTTGATTTGGACAATTCTGTCTGGGTCCAAGAACAGGTGTTGTACTTGCTATTGTTAAATATGTTCATAAAGTTAAGAAAGTTTCTTATGCTTCTTCAATTGCTTATCCTCCAGTTGTAAAGAAACAAGTTGCATTAGCAGACCAATAGTTGTTATACATACATAGTTAGGAAATAGATAAAACTCCGCATTTACTTTTACCTTTCCAAGGTTAATAGATGAAATACAGAATAAACTTCTCCCTTTTCCTTCCCACATCCAAAAACTTTGAACAAATGTCCCTTGCAAACATGCTGGTCTGAATGGTTGAAAATTGCTGCCTTGCATCATCTGAAAAAAAAAAAAAGTCTTAAGAGAGAAGGTAGCATCACTGGATGTTTCAGAGCTTTTGTTATACTGTTTGTCAGTAAACCTAAGTCAAACGGATAGGAAATTACAGCTTCAGTGCTTCAGCCTCTAAAGTACAGAAAAGGTTTTTACAACTATAAAGCAGGATGCCATAGAGGCAAAAGTCTCCTCTAAGAGGAAGTGCTGCAAGCCAGCTGTAAAATTCTAATCTCCAGTTCACAATCTGGAAGTCATTGCTACGAATCAGGTGAGTTCAAAGTTAAGAGAAAACATGGAAATAGAAATGTGAAAGCTATGACATCTTTGAGTATCATAAAATATAAACTATACAGAATTTCTCTATTTCACATCAATTAAAACTGAGGTGCACAGAAAAGGAGAGATAACCCCAACAAACAAGGAAGAGAAGAAGTTACATTACCCCTGCTTCATCTTTGTGGCCACTCAAATTCTCTCATTTTGTAAAATTAATCCAGACACTTCTTTCTCTACAAAGATGCTGAGTTCTTATCAAAGACACCAAATTTCCTTGACAGAATCACAAGGTTGGAAAAGACCTTTAAGATCATCAAGTCCAAACACAAAGAGCATCAAGCTGACAACACAAATTGAAGAGAAAAATATTTAAGAGTGAATACTACAAGTATATTAAAAAATTACACTGCTTTTTCACCACTTCTCACAATGCTGAAAGAACTGGACACTGACTTTAACAAAATTTTTCCCAGTTCTGGAGACTAAACTTAGACTGCCAGCAACCCTGAATATAGGAGTGAAAATCATTGCACTTTATCCTTATTTAAATTTGGAAATGTGATCATCTGTCCTTGGTTCATGTGACTCTGTCCTGTATGTCTCAATGTATAACTGGATTTCCAGCAATTCTCACAAAAGTGTCAGTCAGGAATCTACTGCAACTACAGTCGCCCAAAGTACAATGAATGGAAGAGAGCTTAACACTAGATGGCAATATGCCTTCGCAAAATATTTCTCTGAGGTGCCTGTATGTATAGGTAAATATTTTTTCCAACTGTTAGGCTGTATCTTAGGTCTTCTGTAGGTTTAGGCATACGGTTTTTATTTGGTTTGCACTAAACTAGACTTTCCTTTCACGCTATTGTATTACTCTCATTGTTGACTTCATGTTTAGACAGTACTCTGATCTAGAGCTACCAAACAGAAGAGATTCACAGTTTAACTGACAGCACATTATAAATTATTTGCTATGCTGTATGTGTGGAAAATGAAGACTCAGTGATGAATGTTGACCAATTCTATCCCACTTGGTGAACCGGAAATCAAAAGAAAGCTTATTTTGTGGGCTACAACCTCACATCTACTAACACCAATCAGAATATGAACCCTCATCATGAATCTATTAAACTTGGGATTTCTTTGGATAGCATTTTAATCCAGTACCTGAAGTATTAATCTTGGTTATCCATTCTGTACTCATGCCTAAGCATGTGCCTCTACTGAAGTGCAAGGCAGTTATGTAGGTACAATAGCCTGGATCATAATACATTTATCCAAGGTGCTTTGGCTTGCTTACCTGTATTTAGTGTAGCACTTTCCCGAGTTCCTTGGGAAGCCAAACATGTTGTAAATCAAGCCTATAAAGCCACACTTTGTAAAACTAAACCCACATTATAATTATCAACTAAGCTGCTAATTAATGGGTTGTCTAGTTATTTCCAAGCGTGATCAGTATTTGAAGGTAGCATTAATCTGTCTCAGCAGTGGTAGCAGCTCAGAAAGGCCCTGGACAATTCCCTGCATGACTTTAAGCATATCTGCCTTCTGCTGGCACTTCTTTTTCTATGAAAAAGGGACCTTGAAGCTGTTACCACTCCCACACACAATTTATCCTCCCTCCCACCAGCTCAGTAACAGATCCCAAAACAAAACAACGGGCTAACTGCTAGTACCATTCTGTCTGTTCATCATTTTAGCTATTGCCCTCTGGATAGTTTGTCCCATATTTCTGTAAAAGGTACTTTTACACCTTTTGTGCTTTATATGGGTCTGTCTGCAAAGACAAACATGGACAACATGGGATTATAGTAAGTAAGAAAATGCGACGTCTCTTTGAGGTACTTCGTAGAGGATTGAAATACCTGAAAGAACAAGCTCAAGGTCACTACTAAAATTAGTGGAAGTCTCCAAAATATCTCAATTTCCATCACCCTGATATTCAATATTTATTTGATTTCATGTGAAAGAAACCAGATATATGACCTAAAGCAAAAACATACAGCTTGCTTCTAACCACCATAGTGACAGTCAATGAAAATTTCACTAATAGAAGTCACACTGGAAATGCCAAGGAAAGCTTTGAAGTGATGCCACCGTGCAGCCTTGTTAGCATTAATAGGCACAGTGCAGTGACAGGTAAACACAGCCTTCCATTGTAACAGTTCTGACAGTTTCATTCAGAAAATGTTTGTGGCAATACTTAAATCAATCATCAGCCTCAAGAAAACACTTGATTCAAAAAAGATTAGAAATATACCATGAGAGTATGCCTGCGTTCTAGCATAACATGCTTCACTGGTTAAAATGAACAAGAACAAAAATAACCAAAAAAATCCAAGACTCCAAAGAGACTGAAGAATGATAACAGGACTGGAACAGAGCAGAGAGGAGAAGGGGGGCATAATAGTTCTGAAGCAGACAGCTAATTCACTAATTCTTTACTCATAATTCAGAATTTAAGTATCAAAACCTAAAGTACCCGCACAGATAGGTGATGGTCATTAAAGGCAGGAACCATTATTTATGAAAAGTTGCTGGCTTATACTTGACCTCAGCTTGGTGTTTTCTTCCATCATGAATAAAAAAAGTTATTGAAAGAACATTTCTTCCCTCCCACATATTTCCATTTCAAATCTTGCAGCATTGTGCTAGGGCATGATCAGAAATCATTCCAGCTGAGCAGAACAATTGCTTTAATCATAGTTATTGTAGCCTACCTCAAAGTTAAATATAATTATTAAAATTTAAAGAAAGCAGCAACCCAAACCCCTCAGGTATTCTAAGGTGCACAAGGACAATAGTTTGATGCTTGATTGCACACAGGGAGGTTGTTGTTTGGACTTATGTCAGCACCTGGATGAAACGCTTCAGGTTTATGCCCAAGTTAGACAGCTGTGATGATGGCTGCCTGGAAGAAAATGTTCTTTTCATCCAGTATGAGAAATATCTCACCTCCCACTGTCAAAACACCATGATCCTGTCAGTCCCATACAACTCACTAGTAAGTCTAAATGACTATCTAGTAATAGTGGTTTAAAGATCTTTGTCTCCTAGCAATTTGCTATAAACCTTACCTCTTTCCTGAAGTGCCAGTTTGGTTATGTGATACAGCCACCCACCACACCCAAGCAAGGTTACTCAAATTCATTCACAGAATTTGGGAAATAAAGAATAATGGGCTTTTACGCTGCACAAAATGCAGGTTTGTGACTCATTGGTGGCCTAAGACCAAAATAAGCACCACTACTGTGTGGAATAAAGCCAGCTAAACACCTTTGTTCTGATATTACAGTAATATATTAAAACACAACTACCAACCTGCATCTTAATTTGCAACTCTGCCGTGTCAGTCTTGCCTCTCTTGAGTTGTGTGTTTTACAATGACAAAAGTGGATCACGTGGAACTGGAGAGGAAGCACTCATATTTGGGAGTAAGGAGATTGACAGTCCAGGAAAACTCCAGATGAAGGTTGGACCTGGAATTCGATCTCTTTTTACATCAACACTGGAAAGCAGTTTTTTAATAACGTTTTTCATCAGAACAGGTGGAGGAAATGGATTTTAACCTCCTCCTTTTCCTGCATTTTGAAGACCCTGTAAGCCAGCACAAGTCTATAAAAGATAAAGAGCAAATCCAACTCATAAGTATCTGGAGCAGCAGATGCACATGTCTGAAACACAGTGAGAAAATGCAGAAGAAATTGTTCACATTATTGACAAGCCTTGACCCAGCTCCTTGGGACAGGTGAACATGCCTCTAACTCTGTCTTAAAATGGGCTGAGAGAATATTGCGTGCCAACTCTGAAATCATTAACAGAAAGCGTGCATCTGATTGGGGCAGAATTCTTCTTGAGGTGGGGGTAATATGTCTTTGTGACACAGGCATGGTGACATGACATGCCTTTGTTTTCCTAACATGAAAGTCCGAAGGAGTTTGTGTTAAGCACTAGCCAAACAGAGGCAGCTGATATGTATCTACTTAGATACTAAGCAAGTGACTTGGAGGTGAATGATTTTGGTTTTGTTCTGGCTGTCAGTTTATTGCAGCTGAGTGACTGATATCCTCACTTTATCTGTTAACCACAGTGTGCAAGCACAAGACAAACAGGTACACTGTAAGCCACAGGAAACATTGAGTTGTATTTAGGGGCAGATACAGCCTTGATCTGACTAGGGCTGAGGAATTAAGACAGGGAAAAGGCATGGAAGTGGATATGGACATCAAAATTGCAAAAGCCACAGAAATATGACTTCAACACCAGAGGCACATGTATCCCACTAGAGGACATTTCAGGGAAGGGGAAGAAGAGACAACAGGGTAGGAAGGCTGAAGCCCTCCTGCACCTGTCTCCTTCTCCCCCCACTAATTCTACACTAGAGTCTTTTCCTAACATGCTGATTAGTGTATCCTGATCCTCCTCCACTGCCAAGGAATAAATTGCATCTCAAGCTGCAATTCCAGTCTTACACTGTGTACCAAGCAGGTTTAACCCTACACTTGAAAAGTAGGGGAGGGGGTAAGCATCAAATTTTAGGGGGTAGAGGGCCAAATTTTATTTTAGGATTAATAAGCTTTTAAGTACAATAACAGCATTTAAACTGTGAACCTACTTTAAAGTATTGAAGGACTTAATGAAATGTTGCATTCCCTAACTGATGTGGAAGATGCAGCAGCATTTCTTGACACACTGACTTTTCAGGTATCACAGTACAGGACACAACTCAAATCTGGACTTTTACTGGATTAATAACATTTATCATGATCCCATAGACATTTAAGTTATATGGTAAGGTACAGCCATATATTCTACACCTCGTATATTTTCCTTTGTACTTCCAAGGCAGCGAGGAAGGTTTATTTCTTGTCTTCACCATTACCTCCTCCTCTTCCTCTTTAACTGTTGTTTTAACACAGGCTGCAGGCATATTAAAGAATCAGTTACCCTGACTTTGAAAGCACTGTAGTCTTCACACCTCTCATCACCCACAACAAGACATTTCTGCAGGTATGAGTTAGCTGCCAAGAAAGCTCCATCTCCTGCTCTCTAGAGCTTCACTCCCAGGAGTGACGGTACATGGCACAGCACGTTCTTTCGTTCTGCCCCTGTGACTTTCAGCACGAACAGAGTTAACCAATGTGGTGTACTTTAAAATAACTCTAGCCCTTTATGTGTCTCATCCCAAAGAATTAGCAGCACCAAGATCAGATCAGAGGAGCAACCATCAGTTTTTATACTAATAATTTTTCAGTAAGAATAATTTCACCTTCCTCGTTAAAGAGGTCTCACATAAAGTGTGAGGCAATGGGTGCTTGCCTGCTCCTGTTGTGTATCTGCTGTCCCTGCCAGGCTTATCTGAAGTATCTGAAGAACCTGAATGGAGCCTTACAGTTCTGAGAACTTGCCTATTTTTCCTCAGCGATACCAGTTGGTCTAATTAAAAACCTTGCTTTGCAGAGCAGTGAATTTTAGGAGTGGCATCTGATGTCATGTTGTCGAGAAATAGCAAAACACATGATCTCTTGAAAGAGATTTTTGAAGTAACACAGCCAGTGAAGGTAGGAAAATGTATGGGGTGGGGACAGCTTTAAACAGTTGAGCCACATCTCCCCCAGGTCCTTCATTTTAAAAAAAAAAATTAAAAAAGCCATTCTATCTCAATAAATATGGGCTCCCCACATTTTTCTATTTCTGTATGAGTGTGCTAGACTTGTCAGGCACAATAGCAGAAATGACAGATGAACCATCTTGCACCAAGAAAGTCTGAAATTCCTCTGAATATTTCAGAGAAGAATCTCTTTACCTCTGACAGATGTGAAAGATACAGCATTGTTACTTCAGGACAGAGAACTGATCCCTCTAGATGACCTTATATCCAGTAATTACAAAGGAAAACTTTGTTATTTGTGCCCTAAATTAGATTGAGATCATGTAATCTTTTTGTGTAGCAACATGATTTTTTCAGTAATTTCTTTTAAATTCTTACATACAGAGATCTTTTGATCCCTGAGAAATCACCCTCAATTTTAACACATTACAAGCCTTTCATTAACACATGAATGTGACTGAACATAGACCGATAAACTTGTAAAATAATCCTGTCTCTTGCAACACTATCTCTGAGCTAGATGTTTTCTTTATTTAAATATACTAGGGGAATGACAGAAACCACTCCTGATTTATGCATGCTGTAACAATAAGAGTGTTTCCAGCAAGAGAAATTTGAAAATAAAAAAGACCTAACTGTATTAAATTCTGCGGGATAGTTCTAGAAAACAGTAGCACACACTTCACCACTGGAGATGTAGTCAATCTATTGTAGAGATTAAAAATTCATCCATGTATCTTTTTTTTTTTTCCCCCAGGGAATTTAGGATTAACAAAACCTTCTGCTGTTTATTCCTCCTAAAGACCTCCAGACATCCTTCATGAAAGAACAATTGTCAGCACTGCTCCTTCTAGCTTTCCAGTAGAGTGTTCAGAGAAGATGTGAGCATGAGGAATGAGGTTGGTTTCCCAGCTCTTTTGCATACATCAAGAGACAGCATATCTGCAGCATTTTCACTTTGGAGGAGGCTGATTGACCCATGCTAAATCCTAGCTTAAATAATAGAAGGCAACTTCTAGTTCTTTACATTCACCTGCCTTGCAAGAGTCAGAATTGGAGAGCTCAGAGATTCCACTTACTTATACACAGGAAATAGAAATTGAGTACAAGAGCAAAATAGGCTTTTCATTTCATGAATCTCCTGAAAAGCCCTAACCCAAGAAGGGCAGAAAAGGGAGGAGAAGGTAAGACTGCAGCCCACTTCAGACTTCACCGAGCACAACTGACTCCTCCCCTCTTAGCCACAGAACTACTGGATCACCACATCCAGCCAGGGCCCTTGGTGTGCAACATACCTGAAAGTTACCCTCAGGATGAGAGCAAGGCAGCTGGTGTGTGGAATTTGGAGCCTGTGTTTCATGTTCTGCCTTTTCTGCATCTTTCTTCACCAAACCACAGCAAAAAGAAAACTGAAGTTTGTGTCTGTAGTAAGTAGATGGCTCACTTGCAAATGGAATTTCTTCAAAACCTGTCACTTACTGCTCTTCCTGGACTGTAGGGTAGGGGGAAGGGGGCACGTTGGGAATACTTAAGTGTTTCCTGCATATTCAAAACTCACTACTGCACTATAAAAAAATAAATCCTCAATTTTAAGTAAGATTTTATAACTTTGTCTCCTTTGTGCAGTTGTAGATGAGCCTAACTTTCTGGATTGACAAAGAAGACATTTTTATAGCACTAAGAGAGGAATCACATAGGATTCTTTTTAAATTGTAAAAGAGGATTTCATAACTAAATACCAACTGTGCAAAAATCCTCTTTAACTTGGAAAAGTTTCCACTCTTCCAGTGGTTTCAGTGGATTAAAAAGCAAATCAAATTCCATTATGTTAAACCCAAACAAGTGTACAATGGCACTGAATAAGAAACACAGAGCCAGTGCTGTGAAACTAATGCTATTTGCAATGATTATGACTTACTGTTTGTTTGCAGGAAGCCTGAATTTTGTTCCAAGCGTCACACATGCTTGTCAATGACTTTGCTGAAGTTTTCAGTTTTATTTCTCCCTATTTGGGTTAAGACAAACAAATAAATAAATAAATACATGAACGAATTAATAAATCAATAAAGTGATACAATTTTAAAATTATATGATATATATCTACAGGAGTTTTGCCAGACAAGGAAAGAATTCATTGCAGGAATGAAAAATCTTGTAGAGATGCATCTTTTACCCGAAGTGAAATTTCTGAACACGTTGAATGTTTTCAGAGTAATAGTTTATTCTGTATTTAGATATAAGATGACATTTTCATCACCTTTTGTGATGAAAGTCAACAGGTAACTTTTTAAGGCTGATTTCTTCCAAGAAAGAGTGCTTCACAGCAGTCAGCCACAGAAACTTTATCTAGAACAGTAGTTTGGTTTTTTTCCTTCTGAATCCCATTAGTCCTACCAAAATATTAATGTCCTAATATTTCTGGAAAATTACTTAGATGCTTCTGTTTGTTTTCTGTTTATTAAATCCTGTGGTCTATACTTCCTAAAATACATAAAACCTCTTTAAACTACATTAAGATATTTTACAGTTTTTATAACTTGCAAAGATTTATGTGGGCTAATTACTTTTCAAATGCCAGGGAAAAAAAAAGAAGAGTTACATTTGTCTAAATAAATCAAACAGGTATCGTAGCTATTTAGACCCAAGGAAAAAACCCTGAATATATCTAGCAAGTCAATACTCACTGTCAATACTCACTGTCACTGCGTATTCCTTATGCCTGCACTATTTTATCCATCACAAAAATACATTAACATGAAGGGAATTCCATCTACTTTATCAGGTATTTCGCCATGGTGATCATACCCCACAGGAGTTTTTTCCAACCGACAAGAACAAAGAAGTTGCAAGGCAGCAGGGATATGGACAGCTTACCAAGGTGAGTTTTCTTACCCAGACCAATATACTAAAATATGGGAATGTGGTCTGTTGATAATTGGTTTTCGGAGCATTGTTTTCACTTGGAGAAAGTCCACATTAAATTGCCACACAGAGATCTCCAAAAGGACAAAGAACTTACCAGGAAGCTACAACTATGAGCACTTGCTGATTTTAAATGACACTGAGTAAGCCTGTTCTGGTCCTATACCAGGAGATGTTGAACTGTTTAATTGCAGACTAAGGTCTTCTGGGAGAAGCCAGGCACCGGTGACTGTCTCATTCCTGATGGGGGGATGATGAAGCCTTAAACATCATCAGCATAATGTGGTGGAAGTGCTCACAGACCACCCTCAATCTCTCCTGGGTCAGAGTGCTTCCTAGCTCATGCACTACTAAGATCAGTACTAGCAGAAGCTTCTCTCATGCTACACCAGGGAAAGTTGTTTTAAAGCTCATCTCTTTCAGTGCAGGCATTGGTGGAATACAGCAGGGCTGAGCTGGCACACAAGTATCGGCTGATGGCAGTAAGCAGCAAAAGCAATTGCAGAGTCTGAGCGCAGAAACTCTGTCTCTGAATTAACTGTATTAGGTGCCTCCTCTTGTGAATGGAGCCAAGGGTGAACTCCTGTTCTATCGGGCTGTAAAGGAATATGTGGGTACTAGGTGGTTTTAACCCTACTTCTGTTCCGCTCCACCAGCACAACCCACCATGTCTGTGCTTCACTGCTTTTTCTCTGAGATAATATTGTTTCGGTGGAAAAATCCAACAGTCATTTGCCCAGTTCTGGGAACCAGCCAGCCTCACTGAAGTAGTTCAGATGTGCCAAAATTCTGGATGTCCCAGGTAAATGGCTATTGTGCACGTGTAGGCAGACTGTGAGGTGTGTGTGTGCCTCTGGTAGGAGGCTGTAGAGTAAGTTCATTCAAAACCCTTACATCCAGTGGGTCCAGCAAAAAGCACACATTTCTCTCTCCTAGGGGAACTATTCACTTTTGGTCTCCACCAAAATCAGAACAGAACAAACTACCTAAGGGGTCCTTCCTCTTCCTTGCAATTCTTAGGAGGCCATACCAAGCTCCAATGCAAGGTCAGGCCAGTTATCTCTCACATCAACTGCCTTGAAGAAACAGAAGAGACCAGCTTCCTGTGCCTTAACTCAGCTATGACTCAATCCTTCCTCATAGACACCATGTGATTTCAGCACTGCATGTCAGCTTGCTCCAGTGTGTGGAAGGCTTCAAGACCCAGGTGTATAGATTTAACACTACATATATTAGCAGAATAGGGCAGAAGCACAGGCCAAACACATATGATAGGAAACTCTGGATGCACAATTCCAGCAACAGAAAGAAGTGATCACATACACACAGTGTCTGGCACACTGGGTAAAGCCCTGAGTACCTTGATCTGACCTCACAGCTAACAACTTTGAGAAAGAGGTTAGACCGGAGGCATCCTGAGGTCATTTTCAACCTGAATTATCCTATTATCCTATGACTTAGAAAAGGACTTTAGGAAGCAATGAGTAATCACTGTACTTGGGATCTCAGTGCAGAGTAATGTTTACATGACCACAGTTGAATATATTTCAACTTAGTCCAGGAAACACCAGGTGACACTTGATGACAACACTGAGACATCGCATGTGATTCTGGTGTCATGTGTTTACAACATTTTGTAGGTAATTTGGAAAATTTTCAGCTAAGACCTACTAAAATGCTGAGACTGGGAAATCTTGCTGTGAGAATAGAGAATTATCATCTACTTAGTTTAAAATGAGATTAATTGATGCAAGTCTGTCTTATTGATTATTATCTGACTGGGAATAAGATCTGTGATGGTAAAGAATGTGTCATTCAAAAGCATAACATGATCCAGTGGCTGAAAGCTGGGGCCACAAGCAAGAACCAAGAATCAAATGTATCAGACTGCCAGTATTAATTGACTATTGCAGCAAAATACCTGAAGGTTTAAAGGACTTACTTCAAATCTTCCAGTTAAGATTTTCTGTCTTCTTGAAACATAACATCTTGCTCAAGTTAAAACCGTAGCCTACATATGGAATCACGAGTGATATTCTAGGGGATTCATATCCTAGATGTGTCTTCCTGAACAGGTGGTTGCTCTGTTTGCCCTCCCAGTTAATCATCTGTGAGCCAGCAATAGAACAGAAACTAGACAGATAGCGTTGGGACATCTCTATGCCTTCTTTAAGTCACCCTGCCCCTCAGCCAGTCTTACTAGCTTGGATAAGCACATCCATAGCTTTCTGTAGAGCAAAATGCAAACCTGCATCCATTAGGAAGACATATCTGATACTATCCAAACTGTGAATGCAGCAACTGCATTTTTCTCCTGCCTTGTTTCCTCCTTCACTTTAGAAAGGAAAAAGGTCTTTATCAAAATAATATGAAATATCATCTCATTCTTTGGTTGTAGGAATGGATGCATAGCACACTTCTTGAGCCTTTGACAATATTCTGTTACTTCTACAGCTTGGCACGCAGCAACAGTACGAGCTTGGCCAGTACATGCGGAGGAGATACTCTTATTTCCTGGATGCTATATACAAGCAGTGTGAGGCAAGTACTGGATCTGGGAGGGAGCATGATTTCCATAGCTGTTAATGGGACTTCCTGGATGCATAAATGTCTGAACCTGATATGGTTGGAGATAACTTAATAGCCATTGGATTCAATGTAATTTCAAAGTATTCCTGAAACTGTGGCTCAGCTTTAGTCAGGCTGATGGTTAACTGAAAACCGTGTGACAGGTATTTTTGGCTGTGTATCAGGTTCAGATGCCTCACTGTTGTATGGCAGAGTATGTCAGAAATCTCCAATTCTACACTTCCATACGGGGTGCAGACACAGCTCAGTTTTCATTTAGAGTCCAGCTGTTTGGGGCATGCCCTAAAGCCTAGACGGTCAAATGGAGTCGGTTTACGTTTTTCACCAGGAATCCTAAGGGAACTGCTACTATGTTGCAGCTCCCTCATCTACCAAAATTTTCCTCCAAGGCCCTATTCCACCTTCACTGTTTCTCCCTCTCCCTTCTTTCTTGTGGTCCTTCTTAATCCACTCTGCCTTAAGGCCATCTTTCCTAGCACAGTATCAGTCCCCTTCTTTTGTGCCAAGAGAAAAAAAACCAAAACCAAACACAACCCCAAAACTGACAGGAGAAATTACTTCTAAAATATTTTCCTCTTTTTTTTTTTTTCTTGATTCAGATTTATGTTCAAAGCACTGACTGTGATCACACACTTATGAGTGCTCAAGCAAGTCTTGCCGGGCTGTACCCACCAACACAGGGTGAGATTTGGAACCCCAAAATCCTTTGGCAGCCAATTCCAGTTCACACAGTACCACTGTCACACGATAATGTGAGTATAAATTAGGGGCATCTCCTTTCCCTTGATCATTAGTAAAATGCCTAGGATGTGAGATGAAAGGGCAGGATAAAGAGTATGGTAAAGGCAATGAAGGGTAGATGATGGTACAAACATTGTGCAGAAAGGTTTAATAAGCTGAGTATAAATATTATCAAGAGTTTCCACAGGAATGGATTTACCAAGCAAACTCCACGGACCTGGAGTTAGCAAAAAAGAAGAAAAACGAGAAGTCCTTGGGACAGAGAAAAAGAATTCACCTACAGTGTGAGCAAATCACTACAGAAGTAGATTAATCCTAAACTTATCATAAACATGACTTAGATTGAGAAGAGGAAGCATATGTATTCTCATTAGTGCTTCAACACTTCTTAGTCCACAGTCCGTGGAAAAGACAAAAGAATTATTCTGGGATTTTCATTACAGTGGGAATTGAGCCACAAGGATTGTTTTTTCCATGCACTTTGAAGGTTGGTGGAAAAAGCAAAAGGGAAAATGAAAGAGGCCTTGGAGGTGCAAGATAAATTGTGTGGATTTACATAGTTTAGTTAAGACAGTCTGTGATGATAGGGGAGTCAGGTTAATTAGGGACAGGGAGCAATGGTTCTCACCTCAGGGTGATGAGAACATGAAGATGGACGATATGGGGACACATGTCTTCCTATTCATGCACACAGTCTGGCATAGAGTCAAGAGCTGCTTCTGTCCTTCTGACACTGTCACAGATGGTGGTACCCCAGCAAACAGTCAAGAAATCTGTATCAACACCACTAGCAACCTTGGCAAGTAGGTGTTGTGCCTTATTCACATCTAGGGAAGCAAGTAGAATTATTCAAACAAATCATAAGGTTATGAACACAGACACATTTTTCATCTTTCAACTATGTGTGCTTTAAGTCTATTCATCTTTATTACATGTAAGCTAAGCTTGATACCACGTGTATCCCACTACCAAAAACAAATGCCCACCACTGGTAAAGTCACGCCTGCTTGTGAACCTATGGTTATGAATCAGAAATGTTTTCCTGCCTTCTGGAACAGATATACTATATTTCTTAAAAGATCAAGGAATTGCTGTGAAGCTCCCAAACTGTTTATCCCTTCAGAACTCTCAAGTTCTTTTAAAAGTTCTTCTGACTGTGAGAGTATAAAAGTACAGGTTTTCTGCTGGAAAAAGGACAAAAAGCACATTAGAGGAAAACACTAAGAATATCTGTGTCAACTTTTGGGGTTTTTTTTGTTTAAATTTTAACACAAATAAACTTCAAAAAAAGAATAAACTCAGTTTAGCTTAGACAAATGCCTTAACAAATTCTTCAGTTATCCCAGTCACATGCCACCTTTCACCTTCTCATGTCCTGAACTAATGAAAGACAAATCTGAGTTATATAAACTTCACAGGTTTCTACAATTTTACCTGAAGTAAATGAAGCTGTGCTGGGTCCACTGAATACAGCTGAGTATATACAAAGACTCCTATTGCAGTCCAGCTGCTGCTTGGTAATTTGCTGCAAAAAGGTGACTGTGTGTTTAAAGAAACTGAACACAGTGAGTGAGATCATCCCTGGGGAAGCCAAGAACAAAGCAGTCTGAGAGGGCTTGAGTTAGTCTTCTGTCAAGGGACAAATTTCATCTTAGCTAAATGAATTGTTTAACTTTGAACCACTACAGCTACTGCTCCTCTGAACATTTAAAGATTATTTTGTAAGTAGTCATCACTATGACTCTTACAGTCCTGAGATGAATATCTTGGAAAACTGCATTCCCAAATTATTTTTCAGCTTGTCCTGACTCGTGCAGCCAATCAGAACAACAATTCCGCAAGGGTATATTGAATTGCAGAACAAGAAGCACCTTGCCTAACTAATGTTTTGCAATTTTCTTTTCAGTTGCTATACCTACCTTTCTCACACTGCCCAAAATACAATGAGCTTCTGAGAGAAACCTTTGCAACAAGGAATTTCCAAAGGCAGTTCAAACAGTACAGGGTAAAGTATTTTCAGTTCTAGAATTCTAATTAAAATGACAGTCAATATGCTGCTTCTACATCTCTCATCTTCACAGCAGATGTAGAGAACATACCCAAAAAACAATTACAATATTATAGAGCCAGCTGGACTGGGCTATTCCCATCAACTGAAAATTGCAAGTCATGGAAAAGATAAAGCATTGACTACCTTTCAAAAAAACACTCCACCTACCTTATAGGAGAATGGACAAAACAAAAACTCAGATCACATCAGTGCTAACACTCTCAAATCACTGCAATACCTCTTCCTGTTTACTCTCATGCAAAGCAACTCTTCTGACATCTCTGGCTATGTAACTCTCTTCCAGTTCTTATTCCCCTTTCACCACAAATTGTTCACAGCTCAATTTCCCAAATTTTCTATAAAAAAGTCGGTGCTTTCCTCAAGTACCTCTTCATGTCTCACACTCAAAGTCTTCATTCAGGTGCTCACTCATGTTTCATTCTTGTCTCTGTAAAGTATCCTTTCCTTCCTTTCTCAGCCATTAAAATCTTTGTCATGAGTATGTAATCACTTTCCTATTCTGCAGCAACCTTCTTCACAAGTGTATTCAAAATGATACTATCAAACTCACCTGTTTTTTCCATAATTTTAAGCCACTGATGTCAGACATCTATCTCTGGCCCTACACCTGGGTATTATATGCAACTGAATCATTATTCCCAGTTTTACAAAATTTATACCATATCTCCTTTCTTCTCAGTACCAACACAGAATAATTCTATTTATCACAGTTCCTCTAAGCAGTTTTCAGATTTCTACCAGATTTCCCTCTATCTATATATTTTGCCTCTATCCTTTTCTGAACATTCCCACCAAGCATAAATCACCACCATATTTCAAATCTGAACTGCAATTACCAACTGTTTCTAAATGAATAGGCCAAATTCTCTTACCACTAGGCAATGGTTCTGTCTTTAAGTGCAAAGAGTATCTTGGTTCTAAAAATTACTATGTACTAGTATGGCAGTGTGTAGGAATGATGTAAAAAGCCACTGTGATATAGGAATGATGTATAAAGGCCACATACAAGTTTTCTTTTTTTTTGTATTCCAGCCATTTCTGAAATTTTTAGCCACTCATACAGGATACCCATTGAAGAAGTTGAACACTGAAAGAATTTGGAAGCTCTCTGACACTTTGCAATATGAGGTAAACAATATAAATTCCCACAGTTCAATAGAAATACTTACACTTCCCCAAAATGGTTTTAGCTCTTATTTCTATTGTTTGCAAGACATTTGGCCTGCACTTCCAAACTTTTTTGAACAACCGCTGTATCAAACCTGCAACTGAAACACCTGGAAAAACCTGTAAAGACAATATGACCGCTTGAGGCTGCTATGGCTTGTCTGCCGCTATAAGGAACACAGACTGATCACCTACCAAATCCAAGATCATGTCAGTGAGTGCATGTGGAGAATTAGGCAAAAGCATACCTTTGGCTAAAATCATCTTGTTACTCCTCCAAGCCCCATCACAGAGATAGACAGGAGTAAAATATGTTGTTGGCAAAGAAGCAGAAGCATCCTTTCACAAAGAATTTTTGCAAATAGCACAAAGGAGAAGTCACATGTGGACAGATGTGGCCAGAATATTTTCAGGAATTGAGCAGCCATTGGGATGACACAACAGGTTATTTTTATAAGTTTGGGAGCCTTTTCTAAGCAAATGATCCAGGCACAAAAAAAAAAGAAGCATGTATTTCATAATATAAAGGGTACTGCAGTGTCCAGCTGTCATGGGTATGTCTGGTATCTCTGCCTGGGATTTGCAAACATCCTGAGAACCTTCAATTTAGCAGCAAGACCCAGTTCATATCACTTCAAAGTCTGGATTTGCGTCAGCTGAATCAAGTGAAGATTGTAATCACGTGGTTAAAATTTGTTGCAGGCAGCATTCACTACAAATGCTTTCATGCAGAATTATTTTTAAACTCAAATATTAACTATAAATTAGTCATTAGCACTGAGATATCACCTACCCAACTAAGGAAGTTTTAAGGTGGATTTCACAATTTTTAAACGTGATGTTACTGAGTTTACCTTCTGTCCTGTAGTTTCTGCAAAGGTCCAACTTTGGTCAAAGCAGCCTTGAATGAAATGTTATCCAGGGCCTTAAGTTCAATGACATATTAACATGTTGGGACACTCACTGTAATTTCAGTGAAGTCACCCTTCCATAATTTCCAAATGCAGGACAGCTCAGGACCACAACCTTTGCTTTAAATTGTTACAACATCCTGAGAAACCCATGTCTTCAGAGAAATGTGCAAAATTGGCAGGTCAAAATGCTGGAAGAGAAAACCAACTAGTTGGGGTTTTATTTGTAGTGTTAGATTTGCTCTTCTATATTACTCAGTGAAGGCTCTGAGTGTATGAATTAAGACAACTGCCACAAAATCCAGTGTCACCCTTTCAAACATACAAAGACAGCTTACTAACAAAGATTTTAAAATATAGTTCATGAAACTAGAGTAGCATGCATCTCTGCATTTGTTATTATTGCTTAAATGTCATCTGACTTTCAGGTAACTTGGGAAACTGAGGTGCTTGCTTACCTACAGCACTTGTCTTAAATAACGTGCAGCTTGCCAATTCTTTCCATCAGACCCAAATCACATTTTAAAAGAGAAAGTGATACATTGTGACCTGAGCTGGTTTAACCTAAGATTTGCTATTGTTCCACTTGTTTAAACAAATCCTCTAAGTGGTTAGCATTTTCCTTGGAACTCACTCGTTGTAAGAACACTCCCTGTAGTGAGCTCAGTTCAATGGCTCACATTCAGGGAGGTTACAGTGAACAAAGGGAAAGAGCAAGCTTGTTTACACAGGACATCAGGGTAGTGCAAACCAGTGTTTGGCATATCTTATCTTCTTAAAGTTGTCACCGTTAATAAATCTTGGGCTGTGTCCCTAGGGAAAGACTAATCCGTTCCACTTTAGCTTCAGGAGTGCATCAGTATTCAATAGGCTCAATACTCGTAGGTATGAATTCCATCTATATGTCTAATCCCTGTGCATATACCTCATAGTTCCAGTACCTCCAAATTACAGCCCTGCATCGATATAGGATTTGTTTCAATAAAGATCTCAGATAGATCTCACCAGACAGCTGAAAGAGTCAGAGTGAAATTTTTCACTTGACAACTGCATTAGCAGTCGGCATAAATAATGTGTTGTTTTTTGCATAATCATTTTTAGTACTATATTTCCTCTTGCTGAAGACTGGTGGGTTGTGGGGGTTTTTTTAAGCAGTGTGATGCTATAAATAAGAATTGTGGAGCTGTCTAAATGCAAAATACAGTAATTATTTTATTACAAAGAGAAAATGTTATGTGAAACATACAAAACTTGTTCTGACAAGCACTTTGTGCCAGAACAACATTTAGCAGTTGGAATCAGTAAGAAATTCACCATGTTTTCTTTCTCCACTGTAGGATATTAACAATTACACTTTACCTGTTTGGGCTACTCATGGTGTCAGGACCAAGCTGATAAAGCTCTCAGAATTGCTATTGCAGGCGGAGTTCGGGGTGCACAAGCAAACACAAAAATCACGCTTGCAGGGAGGTAAGCTGAATTCTTACCCATTTAAAAAGCAGGAGCAGAATGGAAAAGAAGGGAGGGTATATAATAAACACTGCTACTGATTTCATAGTAGAACTATGCGAGATGCCATGACGTGGATATTGGTGATCAGCACTGAAAGACTTTGAGTAATGGAAAGAGAGGTGGTAAGGACATGAACTGTGAACATCCTAATCCAACATTAAAAAGGTGGTGCCATTTTGGCCACACTGTATAAGAAATCCAGAGTAATATAAAGATTCTGGCTGAACTAAATAAATCTGAATTTAATGTAAGCCACCATGCTTAACTTACTTGAAAAAATATTATTTTTAATAATGTCTAGGATGGTAACTTTGTTGACTAACAGTCTTTATATTCTATTACTGAGAGTATTAAAATGAGATTATGAAACTCCTAAACTCAGAAATAGTAGGTGGAATTCAAAAAGATTTTATACCTTTTTGACCACTTACTTAATCTCTTCCATTCATCCACTGTCACCCTTCAGGCCTCATTTTTGTTTTATATGGACACTGTACAGTCAGAACCTCTGAGCTATAAGGATAAATAACATATGTGATATTTAATCCATTTAAGCATGGATTAAATTGTTTACCTTTTTGGAGCTCCAACTTATAAAACTAAGCACAAAGTTCAAGTCTCTGCTCTTGCTTTACTAAGGGTTGCTATTAAAAATGGTGCTGGTGGCACAATACATGTGTCTGCTTCTGCTATCATGTACCGTTCTCAATTTAGGATTTTAATTTGTTGAGATTCCAACCTTTCACTAACACACAAGCACAGCCACTGATTTAATTCATATAGTTTGTCTTACAGTTTTTCAGCAGTTGACATCAACAAAATACAGACAACCACATAATTTGAGAAGGCCCAGAGTATTAGAGAAGGCCCAGAATCCAAATTATGTGCTCTTCCCCTTCCCCCCACCTCCCCTCTGGAAATCAGAAAGTCAATGGAGTTACACACAGCGGACACTATTCATTACTGTGCTCCTCTTGCCCTGTTCTGCTGTCAAAAAGCAGCTGGGAATACACTGGTTGAAGCTGTTGAGGCTTCTCAGGGTCCACAAAACATTTTAACACAGACGTAAAATAGGCCCACTGTTCATATAAATGATATTATCAGAATTAACCAGGGCACTCCACACAAATTACCTATAAGGTCAATTGCATAAACCTGGTGCATGTAAAGGCAGTGTTAAAACATTAACAACTGATACAGATGTTAATACAAGCATCATTTTCATTGCCATTGCTTCCCCCTTTTCTTTCAGGTGTTCTTTTAAAAGCTATTCTAAAGCATATCTCAGATGCTAGAAAGCCTTCACACCAGCAAAAAATGGTTATGTATTCTGCGGTGAGTCCCTTCTGTTTCTTTTATGGTCCCTTTCTGCAGTTATTAAGTGCAGTGAAAGCCATGAAACTTTATTTCCTTCATGAAATATATCTAGAAGCATTTTTTATTTGCTTATCCATAAATACCATTGGATTATTTCATTCTTTAATGAACAGATACTACTCTGAAATCTGCAGCGTTCCATTTTTCACCCAATGTCATGGCTTGTGTCATTATTTTGAGAACTGGAAAAATTAAAACAAAGCCTCATGTTTTACTGAACCTCTCTCACAAAGACAATTTAGAAAAAACCTCTTTCTTCTGGCATTTTTTTCAGATGCAAAAGGAAAAAAAAAGAAAAAGAAAAATTTAAGTTAGTTATTTTAGAAGGTCTTATGAAGGCAGTGACTCAGTTGTGACTTTACATTTTTCTTTAGAATGTGTAAACATTGTCATTGGAGAAGGAAATTTTTTTGATTGCTCTCAGTAAAAAGCTTCTATTTCCAAACTGCAGTTAGATTACAACCTATGAGGTATATATCAGCCACAGAGGTTCCTAATCTGATTTTAAACACTGTTTACTTAACATGGGAAACTACTAGTTCTTTCTAACAGAAGTGTCAAGAGCTCCTAACAACATTGATACGAACTGCAAATGACTAAGACTTCTTAAATATTTACATATATGTATACTTTAGAAATGCAGCATTTCAGTTTATACAGCCTTTTTATGGCTGTATTTGCTCAGTGTTGCAGGGGGCAGAAGGCAAGTATTAATGAGGCCACACAAGTGATGCTAAGTGGACAGATAATTTGCTGGACATATTGTTAAATAATAGATACATGCAATCCTTTTCAATAGGCCTCTAATTAAAGGTTGGTTTTATTTACAGCATGCAGCCACCATTGTTGCCTTGCAGATGGCACTCAATGTCTTCAGTAGGAAACTGCCTCCTTACAGTGCCTGTCACTTTTTTGAACTTTACCAGGAAAAAAATGGGCAAGTATCTGCAAGCTGTACTGCTATCATATACTTTTTCTAAAAGACAATTTGCTGATACCCCAGACTAAATAAACTGGATACACAGGGTTCACTACGCAGGAAAAAATAATATAGATTGCTTTTAATTATTATAATTGGACTCGATTTAGTAGTTATTGACAGTAGCAGAATCACAGCACCGCAGCTTGAAAACCCTCTATATATTGCAAATTACTGTTATGAGAGGTTTTACTCTACCTTTTTTATTTATTAAGCTCTTTGACTCTCTACCAAGAACACAAACTACATGCAAATTAGTGTTGACCATCTATTGTTTGAAAAGATCTCTTCAGAATACTGATGATACATACAAATAAGCTGACTGAAAGTTTGTCCCAAAGTACAATCATTACAGTATGGAAAGGCTATGGTGGTTCTGCATTACCCAACCCTATTTTGACCCTTCTCTATATTGAAACAGGCAATACACCATCGAGATGTACTATCGGAGTAACTCTTTGAGAGATCCTCATCCCCTCACTCTCCCTGGCTGCAAATTCCGCTGTCCACTGGAGAGATTTACTCAGTTGGTCTCCCCAGTGCTAGTACACAATTGGACAAGAGAATGTAGGATGTAGGACATAAAAAGAGGTAAGTTAAGAGCTTTGGGCACGTGTACCCAGAGGTAAAATCAGGATTATATCTTCTGCCAAGAGCTCACTTGAAGTAAAAATAATTTTCATAAGGGGCTGGTCTGAAATGCAACAGCCTCAGATCCACTATGACAGATTGTAGCCATGACCATGATTTCTATTCCATCAATACATTTATCTATTCCAGCCCAACTTTCTGGTGAAAGGGAATCAAGGCTGATTAGACTTCAGGGCACTATTTTTCATGGGGTTTTTGTTCTAGTACAGTCAAAAAGACCTTTAGTTACTGAGGAAGCAGATACAAATGAACTGAATTATAGAATTCACCTTCTCTAACTGTAGAATATTTGTCTGAGCTGTTAAAAACATTATGCATTCCCTTGATTTTAGGGTACATTCAGAGATCAAAATGGATGAATATTGAATAGTATACAAGACTGGTATCAGAATGTCAAACATATACAGACACACACTGGCATATTAACACATTCCCTAGTAGGTTGTCTGTATCTCCATCTTAGGATGTCAAAATTTCCCTTTTGACCACTGATGATATTTACATTTGTAGAAAGAGGGAACAGGAAAGCAGAGAATTGTCTCTCTTGTATCTAGATCTGTAATCCTTAAGGGAGATGAAAAGCAAACAGGGCCCAGGATTCAAAAGTGTCCCTGCTTTTTTGATGATCAAATGTTGTACCTAACATTAAAAAAAATCCCACATGGCTTTCTGAATCACCGATCTCAGGAAGAATCTGAAACGTTGGAGATTAGAAGAATGCAGGCAAACCAACTCACCCGGATGCAAAAAAATTGAACAGGCTGGAGATAGTTTAGTCAGAATGAATGAATAATTAACAAGTAATGATTCACTAAATACGTTTCTTTACTATATTCATTGCTCACAAATTCCCAGGAAACATATGTGGAATTTACCATATTTGATTGCAAAAGGGAATTCAGCAGGGAGAGGGGGAAGTTGGTTCTGACGATTTTTTTGGCCAATGTGGTGCTTGGTAATCTACGTTTTGTGGAAATTTGTGTGTGTGTGTGTGTGTCCATGCCCTCACAATGCCAACTGTGTCACTGACCAAGTAAATAAACAAACAAACAAATCTATCATAGAATCAGAATTTGGCATTAATAAAGACACAAATATTTAGCCTTTAAGTCTGACACAAAGGCTACACATTGTTTCAGTCCTCGAATTTTGCTCAAGAAGAAGTGAGATGGTGTTCAGGTGTTTTACACCAAGTCAAGCATCACTGCTCACAACTGCCTTCCTTAGTAATCCTGAGTGCTTATAACACTCACGAGATATGGACCACAAAAAAGATTATGACCAAAACTGACACTCCAATCAAAATATTTGCCATATTTCCCTGTAAAAAAAAAAAATCACACTTTCCTCTATTTTATCCTAGTTCAGAATGGTTTCATCTCAGTAACTGCCAGGAATAGGTCCTAATTTTGGGGCTTATAACACTTTCAGGGCAGGCAGAAGTTTCAAACTCTCTGCTGTGCATGAGTGGCACTTGGGAAAATGCCAAGGCACTCTGGACCACAGCCCTCACCATGCACCCTCCTGGCATTATCAACTCTCTGTGAATGCAGATAGGCTGGAAGAGCTGATCATTAAAACAAGGAAGCTAAAGCAAGCTGAAGAGTGATGCAAACCTTTTACAGGTCACATTTACACCTAACATACAGAGCTGTGACATCAGTGATTTCAGCTGTTTTCAGCTTTGTCAAAATTAATTTCAAATATTGTTTCTTGCTAATGCATATGTTAATATTTGACTATACACACATCAGAGCATTTGATGAATAGAAGCCCATAAATGTGTTTTAAGGGAATGAAACCCAGGAGTGTGACTGAACTCAAAAATTTACCTTACATACCTAAATGGAGACACCATTTCCCAAACATAGAGCTGTTTCCAGAAAATGCTTAATTGAAGTTTCATGGAGATGGCTTATGTCCCCAGTACAGAGAAATACAGCAGTTTGGCAAGTATTGCTATTGCAGGTCACACAAGAGATTACCAGTATTAAATTGTGGTATAAATCAAAGCCACAGTCCTCCCCATGATGATGACCATAGTGTGGAACACTGAAGTGAAGACAGCTCAGCATATTTGGTAAGGATATAAAACATTTCTCTGTGCCCTTTTGGCTGCTCAAGGAAGGTTTCAGTGTAGATTGGCTCACTGTTTCAATAGACTTTTCCTAATTTCATCAAAATGGGAGCAAATTTGTAACTCTTCTGCATTTAGTTTGAGTTACCCAGCTGCTGAGGTACTATTAACAGATTTCCCACATTTTTGGACAATGAGGCCATATGCTAAGAATGATTCTCTCTTTCTGTTTTACCTTTAGGTGTTCCATCCATGATCTTCAGTGCAATTAGCTTTAAGAAACAACTCCTCCCACACTGTGATTTGCCTACAGTCTAACATATCTCATTAACTTCTCTCAGCATGACCAACAGTCTCCTGATCTGTATCAAAAAGAAAATATTACTCAGTACAAACCCCAAAATTATAGAAGGTGGTGACTTGCCCGTCATGAACATTCACTTAATTTTATCAAGTGCTAAACCCCAAGTGCAATATGAAACCAGAGCAATTTTTCAAGATCTGATCGTTCCAAAGGGACTTTGGTAGAACTAACTCAAGAATGTAATTGTAGTTATAGTATTTTAAAGGGCTATAGCCTTAATTTACAGTAAAATAAGAAAATACTTCTAAAGGAGCATTGCCCTCTTTTGAAGAATGAAACTAGAACTTCCAGAATCAGTTAGGGAAGCAGTGTTTCAAAAGGAGCCTCCAAAACGAGGAGTCACTCGTGCCTTTATAATTTTTTTCTTTCAAGAAACAATGAAGTATTTTACACAAACAGATGTCAGAAGCTACAAAAATGAGGATAATGGCTGTCTACTTACCTACAAGTTGTCTTTGGCTTTCTTTTCTCCATTTTATACATGCTCAAATATCCCACATCTATGCATATGGAAGATGAGGCTTATGGAAAGAATGGACCATGGATCTAGACCTAAGAGAAGCCTACAAACATAAAGGCTGGCAGCCAGGAATACCTGGCATGAAATTGGTTGTTCCAACAAGGCTTTCAGGTATTGATCTATCTCTTTCCAAAAAGACAGCAAGGTCAAGTGTCAATTTTGAAAGAAAAATACTTTGTGGTCAAAAAACTTTTCAAACACCTTCCTTTTGTTAAGTTACCTTGATTGTATACTCTGATCTGATCATATAAAGTCTGTGCTTCAGGGAAGTCTGTCAGTCCATGCTGTTCTTGACATAACCAATAAAAAGATCCTAATGGCAACACAAAATAAAAATATCCAGAGCTACGTGCTTGTTAAAACATGCAGAATATTCTGACCAATCCTTTACTAATTCCATTTCCTAATATTGCTATTGCAAAAACAATTCATGTTCTTACTGCAAAAGTTGTATCAGAACAATCAGATAAAACTACCTTCTGAAAACAGTAGATGGTTCTTTGCTTGAAGAGCTAGGTTTTTTTAATTTTTTTATTTTCTCAAAAGCCTTGTTGCCTGCAGGTTATTTCAAAGAGAACAAGAGTAATAGATGAGTTGACATTAAAGCTTCCTTTTCTTAGATAATTTTTTAAAAAATAGGTGCTAAGAACATTCCAACAAAATCTGTTGTAAACTTGAATCTTTCAAGCCCCATGTTGGGTGCCAAGGAGGCCTGTCATGGTTTTGCCCCAGATGGCAGCTGAGCACTGTGCAGCCTCTCACTCTCCCCTGGCAGGATGGGGGAGAGAATCAGAAGAGTAACAGTGAGAAAACTTGTGGGTTGAGACAAAGACAGCTTAATGGGTAAAGCAAAAGCTGCATATACCAGCAAGGCAAACCAAGAAATTCATCCACCACTTCCCATGGGCAGGCAGGTATTTGGCCATCTCCAGGAAAACAGGGCTCCAGCATGTGAAATGGTTACTTGGGAAGACAAACACCCTCACTCCAAACATCTCCCTCTTCCCTCTTCTTCACCCAGTTTTATCTGCTGAGCATAACACCGTATGGTATGGACTATACCTTTGGTCAGTTGGGGTCAGCTGTCCCAGCTGTGTCCTCTCCCAACACCTTGTGCCCCCCTAGTCTACTTGCTGAGGGGAGAAGTAGAAAAGGCCTTGGCTATGTATAAGCACTGCTCAGCAGTAACAAAAACACCCCAGAATTAACAACACACTTTTTGGCACAAATCCAAAACACAGCCTCACTGTAGTTATACTACCTTTGACTTTATCCCAGAACACTAAGAAACGCATGCTCCTCTTTAGAATCATAGAATCATAGAATGGTATGAGTTGGAAGGGACCCCAGGGATCACAGAGCTCCAACCCCCCTGCCACAGGCAGGGCCACCAACCTCAGGCCTGGATCTACACAAGGTTGCCCAGGGCCCCATCCAACCTGGCCTTGAACACTTCCAGGGACGGGGCATCCACTACCTCTCTGGGCAGCCTGTTCCAGCACCTCATCACTCTCTCTGTAAAAATCTTCCCCCTAATATCTAATCTAAACCTTCCTTCCTTTAGTTTTAATCCATTCCCCCATGTCCTGTCATTGTCTATCCTTTTAAAAAGTTGATTCTCCTCGTGTTTGTATGCTCCCTTCAGGTACTGGAAGGCTGCAATGAGGTCCCCCTGCAGCCTTCTCTTCTCCAGCCTGAACAAGCCCAGCTCCCTCAGCCTCTCTTTGTAGGGCAGGTGCTCCAGGCCTCTAATCATCTTCGTGGCCCTCCTCTGAACCCTCTCCAACAGTTCCACATCCTTCTTGTATTGGGGGCCCCAGCTCTGGACACAGTACTCCAGATGGGGCCTCACGAGGGCAGAGTAGAGAGGGACAATCGCCTCCCTGTCCCTGCTGGCCACCCCTCTTCTAATGGAGCCCAGGATAGCATTGGCCTTGCGAGCTGCAAGAGCACACTGCTGGCTCATGTTAAGTTTCTCATCCACCAGAATCCCCAACTATGCAATAAGCAGGTAAATGCTACTCCATAAGCTACAAGAGAATCAAAAGATCCTTCCCACTTCCAGCAAGAATCTATGCTTCATATTTCTCGCTGTATAAGCCCTTCCTCTTCTCAGCAGGGTCCAAGCAACAATTCCTATCCTCCCTAAACCAGCATAGGAAACACAGCCCAGCAAGAAGAGTTGTAGCTAGATTTCACGGCGAAGCTTAAACACATAAATATAAAATAAAGATTTAAAAAAATTACTCCCTCTAGTGAAATAATGCAACTCCTTTCACCAAACAAGGGTAAAAATATTTTCCGACAGCATCAGAAAACCAGACCTAGCTGCTTTTTAATGCAAAGAAGCAGCAGCTTGTTTTTTTCCATATTACCTTAATGTCCATAATGGACACCAGCAGAAAGCCTTCCTAGGTCTGGCAAGCCTCATACAGGAGTTAGTGCAAGCTATTTAAGTGATTCATCTCATACCTTCACAGCTGATCATTACAAGTCCCCTAATAAGACAGAATTAAAAAAGAAATTGCTAAAAGAAAGCAAATAGAAAGGAAACTTTAATATTCCACCTTTATCAGCATTAGACTACTAATGAGATTGTAGCCTTGGCTGTCAAATTCTCGACTTGTTCCTATTTTTCCTTTTTCTTAACTTGTGACAGCTTGAGTTCTTCTAATGTTTCACTTGCCAGATATTTAGAAGGGGAAGTTCAAGAGCTGTGAAGGTGGCCTCATTCTTCTCCCGTCAAAGGCAAAGGTAACTTTTCTCTTGGTTTCCTAGATTGGATAAGGCTCACATAAAAAGGCAATACAGAGCTGAGACATGCTTTTTAGCTCCAGTTCTCAGTTTCTCCCCTTCTTCCTCATCCAAATCTATCTCTCAAAAATTTTCAAAACTGCATGAAGACCCCTCTTCTGTCCCACAGATTTGTGTGGTATGGGGGATCATGGAGCCAGACCCCAGCCTCAGCATTCCAGTTCAGCTATGGAAGTGCATCCAAGCTGATGCCACGGCTTACAGAACACTGATAGAAGGTCCCACTTTTCCATCACAGCATCAGACCAAGTTTTCTTCCCTGCTACATGCCCCAGTGAATGTACCTTGAACATTCTGATTTCTGCTGAGCAAAATTAAACTTCAAATTTAATTTCCAAATTAAGATATTTATAAATTATTTTATTCTTCTCATCCCTATCTAACAGAAACCCCATCACACACATTCTTTGCAATGCTTTTTTTCTCTATACCTTGCTTACTCCAAGGAAAAACAAACATCAGTGTTCATTAAGGCAGAAACATCAAGCTCAGATCGTGTTATATGAATATAAATTGGGGGTGTCAGTGAATGAATAATAAAACTCTCTAAATAATGTTTTTTCTACAACTGGACTAGTAGGCTCCATTTGAAAAATCTGTCCCATAGTCTTTTGCAGGCATGAAATCATAAACAGTTTCATTTCAGTTCCTCTTAAAGAAGAAATGGGAAAAACCTTGCAGTCCATCTTTGGAATTATTTAGAATTTAAAGGAAAATGTTTTTGTAATATATTGCAAAAGCTGGATCACATGAAAATGTATCTCCCTTCCTTCTTTCACACACAAGTCCAGCCATATTTTAAAAACATGCTCTAATACAATAACCTGAAGTCATAGGTGCTGTAACATAAGTGAGATGTAGCTTGTGATGTTCACTATTTTTTTTCCTGTCATACACTGGAACAGTGTCAGCAAGATGGGGAATGAACAACAACAGCAAAAACAACAGTAATTTTCTGCTGTTCAGGAAACATGACACTGGACTGCCTGGACTATAACTTTTGTTCTTTTCACAACCTCCATTTCTCTTTTGGCTACTTACTGAGCTAAATGACTACCAAAAGAAGAAAGGAAAAAAACCCAAAACAAACTTTGCATCATTCACATATATGGATCAAATTCATTGCCTAATTTTGATTTGTTTCACATGAGTGTTACAAGTAGCTGGTCCTTCTTTTTAATTAGTGCTTAGGCTACTCGTATAAGATGTGGCAGCATCAAGTTCAAATCCCTCCTGTACAAAACGAATCTGACTCTACATCTTCCAGACAATAAATCACCACCAGGCTGCAGACCTGCAAGGTGAAAGTGAAGTTGAGTAGTGATTTCTGCCCTTTTCACACTGCTCTTCGCTTCATTTATTTATTTCCTGGTGTGTAAATTAGGCTTTCTGTGTCTCAGGCAAACATCTTAATCATAAGATCAGGAAGAAATTCTCTGAGTACCCCATAACCAGATGAATATTACAAATTTGGGACAAACTAAGAACTTAATAGATAATGTTGAGCAGTGATTCTTCTCCTCACCTGTCCTGGAATAGCATCTTTGTGCTCAGGGCATTTTCTCCTGCAGCACAAGATACTGGTTCATGTCCTGTCACCAGCATAAGTAAGTCAATTTTTCCTGTGCCACAAATGAACTCCTTTTACCCATTTATGCTTTTGTCACAAGTGCTTCAAAATGAATTTTTTTCTTTTTTTCTTTTTTCCTTTTTTCAGCTCTAAAAGACCCTTGAAATAAATAATCACAGATAAATCCAAATTAGGCTAAGTGCTGATCTGCAAATTCAGTCAGTAACAGAACCTGAGCTGTTGCCCCATGTGAGCAATCTGGACCACGAGTGCAGGCAGCAGTTGCATACCTGGCTGCCTTGACTGTGATCACCTTCCCTGGATGTGTTCAAAAAAAGGGTAGATGAGGTACTTAGGGATATGGTGTAGCATAGGACAGGAATGGTTGGACTTGATGATCTTAAAGGTCTTTTCCAACCTTGTGATTCTGTGATTCTGTGACATCCACCCTTTCAGTGTGTAGGCTGTGCTCCACCAGCAGCAGTTACCTAAGGTAACCCTTGCATACATTAAAGCACGGGTTCTTTTGCAACCAGTCCTCTTCAAAGCTAGGTATGCTTCAGCAAGCCTTCAAGATAGCTACATGCACTTAAAATAGACAATTGTGTTTAAGCTAATTTTACTAATGGCATAATTTCATGATTGAGACATACACCAATGAGCCAAATTAACATAAGGATGATTGAAATTGTTTAGGTCCACTTGCATTATGATGTCTGGACAACTGAAAGTCACTTGACTTAAGAATAATTTTTTTTTCCCTGAAAAGTGTAAGGATTTAATTGTTGGAGAATATGATAAGCACAGAGCTGCCAAATACACAGTAGAAATGGAAGCAAGACAAGCAAGGAAATTTCTATATGAACTACATGCCACCAGCATACTTACTTACAGATTGCCTGCAGGATTCCTACAGTACTCAGTCTTAACCACTGTGGTACATGAATGAAGAGGTAGAGGTTTATTTACGATGTTCTGGCACCCATTCTTTTCTGCATAACAAACTCTCACTAGTGACATAAACATGCCAAAGAGAAGACTGAAGCCACAGAAAGCAAAATTGTTCATCATATGCTTGGTCTTGCGTTGAAATCTCACTTTTTAAGAGATTATAGAAAAGATTTTCTGTAAAATGTGATTGCTACATTTTTCAAACATTCCTAACTGATGGCATCCAGCATGACAAAAAAAATGAGTTTGTGTCTAAAGTTAAGTTACTATAAGGGCTCCGTAATAACAAGACTTTCATTAATCATAGTCACTCATCAAAGAAACAAAATAAAATAGCAAATCTTATAAAAACTAAGCAGTTACGAATTTAATGGTAAGGCTTTAGGAAAAAATTCTGAGAGCCAACAAGGATTCCTTGATTCAAAAAAGCTTAGGAACCACCTATTTAAAAATGTATATAGATTTAAAAAGTAGGACAGCCTTTCTTGATTTTTGAGGCATGTTAAAATATGCTAAAGGAATTATATTTTATGACCAGAACTCTTAAATAGTAGAGGAAGTTGATCAGCTTACGTTTGTTTTCAAAAAGACAACATATTATCTATTCATGAAGAATGAATTACACTCTTACACCTTAGGAGAAACCAAAAACGAGGGTGAGGACATAATAGTGGAGGAAGAAAGAAGTTTGAAAAAGTGCTGAGAACTGGGCATAGGAGAAATGGGGAAGTCTGGGAGCTGTGGTCCTCCCCTCTTCCACTCCCGTCCATCAGAGGAAATGGATACACAGTTGTCATTCACACAGCTCCAAGAAGAGAGCACTTGTAGCTCAGTGGGATTTAGGCCCTTGAAGACACAATTTCTGGTGGATGTTAAAATAGTTGTTGAAGAGAAGACTGTTGTGGAGAGCTCATTAGAAGACCCTAAGACACGGTTGGGTATGACACGAATGAGATGACTCAGACAATACATAGAGGATCATAAATTTTAACATTTAGAGAACTCTATCTATAGATCTCTGCAAATTGCAATCATTTACTCAGAAAATCTTTATGAAATCAACTTCACAAGTATCGTTATCTCACAGAGAGGAAGCCAGCAGTGGCAAGCTGGTCAATCTTCTCAAAGCCAGTGAGCTACTCTCAGAAACAGTGTTCTTAATCAGTAACAATAAAAACGTGAGCTCCAGGGCTTGTTTGCAAGAAACTTCTTAGAGAGTTGAGGCCAAAAAAGAACGTGACACAGCAGTTACAAAAGGGGAAGTACAGATATACTCCAACGTGAAACACAAGCAACACATACAAATTGAAGAGCAAATAACTACCCAACAAAGAGCTTAAAGAACATATTTGTTACAAAGTTTATTTAACTATTTTATGTTAACCAGTAATTTTAACTTATATGAAGTGTTGTTTGAAATAGTTGTGATTTCACAGTGACAATGTAGAAGAGGAAAGAAAAAAGGAGGAGAGAGAAGCTGAAAAGAAGACTAATTGAGCAGCAGAGAAAAGAGAAACAGTATTGCCTAGCTCTTGGTTCCAAGTTCATCCTAGTGGCCATGCTGTACAGTCTGGAAAAATTCCAAGCCCTAAGAACTGGAAACAGAACAGGTAGGTTGAAACATTATGAATGCCTAGCAAGCTCTTAGTCTTTTAACCTCGTCCTTACACTTCAAAAGAGAAAAAAAAAAAAGCAGAGAGAAAAGGGAACTGAATTATGATTTGATTAAATAGAATGTAAACAGTAATTTGAAAACAAAGGGCGATGCAATTTGTTGTGTAGTCACGCAACATTCCTCTTGGATTTTAAATTCACCGTCACCAGTTCCACCCCTTTTGAAAGTACAGCCCAACGTCGGGGCTGTTCAGCCTGAGCAGCTGCTGGAGCTACGAAGCCTTTTTTCATCCTCTGCCAGGATGGGAGTGAGATGGCCTCCCAACCCATCTAGGACCCTGTGTTTTTCTATTCATATTATCCTCATTCTGCTTCAGCAGACTACTGCAGAAAGAGAACTGAAGTTTGTGGTTGTAGTAAGTAGATTTGTTTTCTGTTTTGTTGTGGGGAATACAGGGAATTTGATATAGCTGTCGAATCAAACAAGGTGTGCAATTGCTTTGTCTCTTTTTAGACTTAGAAAAGCTGCTGCTGCCTTTCTGCTTTCTGAGCTTAAAGACTTTACTTTCAGAGGATAAAAAGGAATTTTCTTCTACCAACCCCTAGTTATTATTTCAAGATAACTGGTCAACTTAGCTCTATGGTGGACAGTGAACAGGAGTTAAGAGATCTGAGGTCTAGTTTACCTGGTTTTGCTTAATTTAGCTGACACTCAGTTGCAGTCTGAAAGCTGTTGATTGTGGCCTACCTTCTCAGTGCTTGAAAGCTGAAGTTTGTGATGTTACAGATGTTACCACAAAACAAAAAATATTTTCCATTTCAGAATAAGTGAACTGGCACAGCAGCATACTCTGAAACAGAAAAGGGCACTTTTACGTAGAGATTTGAGATAGATGTTGCATTAACAACAGGTGGGTTGAAAACTGTAATCATTTTTTTTCGTGGACCATTTCTTATTGCAAACTAACTAGACACATCTTCAGTGTTTATTTCCCCCATAGTTCAGGTAAAAGAGAAATTAACTTGATTAAGTAGTTCAGCTCATGAAGGTTGCATCACACTACATTTATTTCTAATTTCTTTCTTTAATAAGAGGTATACTGAGAAAGACTAGTTAGTCTAAAGCAATATTTCTGACACAAAGTTGTGGGGCTTGAAATTCACATCTATAAATAGGAATTTTAAGATCTTCTTCTACCTTTCTCTATTTGAGATATTATGTGCACATACAGATAACAGAGAGAAGTACTCTGTCCAAAACATATCATCTAGCTCTAGATAAAGTATTTCGTATCTGTTGGCTGCATTATAGATGTGCCACTTGGAGAGAGGCCAGAGTGCACAGGAAAAACCAGTTCCTATGCCTGCTGAGGCTTATTGCTCTATCAGACACTACACAGAGCAAGGATTCAACACTAATTCCAGTAACGCTCTGCGTACAGCAATACACTTAAATGTTGTTTCAATGATAGGAGGAAGAACTGGACACACAGATGAAATCAGGCAGTCAGAAAGCCTTGGAGAATTAACTCTTTGAAGGGAAGGAGACTTATTGAGTTGCAGCTCTTACTGTGTTCTAACAAGCAATGGTTTTGCAGAGTTACAGGAAATGCTCACCATTATGGAGAGAGAGAGGCTTCCTACTCAAAATCACCTGCTTACTGCAGCTGTGCAGACTCCTTCCCCACCTACAAAAAACCAACCAACAAACAAAACAAAAAACCACCAAAAGCATTATATTTATTTATTCCTAGGGTAGCTTATCACAATTAATATTAAAATATTAAGTAAATTTCATTTAAACTGCCTTCCTTTATCCCTGATACTTTTCCTCAGACTGAACAAACTGCCTAAAAAGTTACAACAGGTTTAATCTTACTATCAACATACATCTCTTTTTCTCAAGCCATGGTTTCTGTATATTCAATTGGATTCTGCCTTCTGAACTCTCTGACTGACTTTTCATGGGAATAGAATAGCTAGCATAAATAAACAGAATAGGAATTGGCCCTAAAACATTTCACCAATATAATGAGATATAATGAGGGTATGGCTACAGTCGAGGTAAGCCTAAAAGGCATCTTTCTGAGATAATTCAATAGCCATTTTCCAGCTGTGCTCTCTAAGTTGCTATGTTTTCACTTGACAGTATTACTGCCTTGTGAAAATGTGTCATAATGACTTTTGAAAAGTTTCTTAGCAGAACTGCACAATATAAAATACATCTGCAGGGGAGAAAAACCAGACAAATGTTCCCTTTTGCTCACTCCTAGAATTGTGCTCTGCTCTGGGTATGTGTCTTGCTCTCTCCTCACAGATTTCCACCTTCGTGCTGATTCTGTGCATTTTGGTGATCGGCCACAAGTCGTCTAGGCTGAAAAGCTCTAATTCAAACCAATTTGTCAAAATGCTATTTTAATTTTCTTTCTCACATGTAAACATTAGCCTTCATGACAAGTCTTGTGCACTGAATTTAAACTAGACGTAAGAGAATAGTAAATAAGTAGGTCCATCTGGTACCTGAGTAGAAATGAAATACTCATTTATTGCCTCTGTACATAAAGCAGCTCTACTTATAACTTCTGCCTCCACACAGGCACTCATTTCACTTGTCACACATACAAAGAGGTGTGGTTTCTGAGGTACTGTGATTTCATCATGCCTTTCTTCTTGTAACTCAGGATAGGAAGTGTTGACTAAGGATGTTATCTGTATTATATATCACCAAGCCAAGCCATTTGAAATCTTGACTAAACAGTATTTCTGCATCTATGCTTTTCCCAAACAGGCAGCATGACTGGTTGTATTTCTGTCTTGTTTCTTCATTCCTATTGCTTGCTTCAAAATAAGAAATCTTTTTGTTTGAAGTAGAGTCTGTCAACAAAAATGTTTGTAAGAGACTCACTATTACTCAGAGGCAGATAATTCACTGTAATTCATGACACTTCCGAGTGAAGATGCTATATATACAATCCCATATTCTTAGTTCATCCTCTCCTCCACAACGTTTTTTCTCCAATATGATTTTTCACCTCACCACAGTGGAAGCAAATGTTGGCTAAAGTCTTGTGGCCATTTTGATCTGAGGTGGTCATGCTCTCAAGCTTACAAAGAGGGAATGGGAGAACCTAGATACAAAATCAGGTTCAAGCTTTATTAAGAGTTGACAGAGAGGGTATATGGTAACTGTCCATCTATGGCTTTTGAGAACTGACTGAAGGGAAGAACTTTGGATAGAAGTGCTGAAAAGAAATATACTAAACACTTGTGCTTTGCTCTTTTTGTGTGCATCCTTCTCACTCTCCCTCCCCTCTTAATTTCTAGTGTATCTTCACCTTTTACAATGTTTCCTTGTTCCTTTCTGTCAATCCTGCCATGTTCTATGTCTTCTGAAGGGTTAGGAAGGCAATCCATAGGCCAGCAGTAATGAATGCTGCAGCACACATATTTTAAAATTAATTTGAAGGATCAATTCCTTTTCATCAATATCCAAATGATGAGTTGATGAGTAAAGGCAAGTTTTGTAGGGATAGATTTTCTTTCCCTAACAGTATCAGGTGTTGTAATGAAAAAGACAAATTTTCAAACAGACAAGCTCTTAAAGTTTTAGATAATAATGATAATTTTTTAAAAAATCTCCTAGAACGTAGCTGACTGTGACTGAACTTTTAGGTTAAGTGGTTGTTCATAAGGTCATTGTTTCATTTACAACTGTGACTAAAGCAATGTGATTTTCAGAAGTAGCAAGCAATGTTTGAACACAAACAAAAATCAATTGGCTGACAAGCTTAGTCCTTCAATTCCTAAAACCAGGGTTTTGCTCTTAGAAGTATCTGTTTCTTCCATGCTACTTGCAAATTAATGTGAATATTGCATTTATATGTAACTGTGCAATCCACATGCAGGAATACAGACAAGGAACTGAAATTTTTTCTATTTTGTGTGGACTTGAAGAAGCTGTGCCACTTTTTAGAATTGAACACTCTCCCACTCCTCCATTTCTTAAGGTTGTAAAGAAAGAAAGTATTTTTCTTTACAACTTCTGCTCCCACTTATATTTGAATATCTTTTGATCTTGATCTCAGGTAAAATGCTACTCTGTTCTGGCTTATTGAAAGTTTTTAGGGATTGACTATTCTGACAATGAAACACACACTGAGGGTTACGTTGCACATTACGTATAAAGCATCATAAACCAGTATTTAGTAACTAACATATATTCAGTAATCTTTCACTAATAAAAAGAACATATTTATTGGCCATGTGTTGATCCATTGCTACATATTGACTAAAAAATTAGTCATTTAACCATGTCAGTCAGTTAGAGCAACTGTCAGTTACTCATAAAAATGCTTTGATGTGAACCTGGATAATTTAACAAGAAAATATGCAGCTACGTTGTAATTGGGAATTTAAACTTCATTCTTTACGGAGGCATCAGCTTGTCCAGAAAAGCTAACAATTCCCACCTGACACCTGTGTATGTCAGCACATCAAAAACACCAGGGATATAAGCAGTGACACAAAAGTCCTCCACACTCATACTTCTTGCCTGCAACTGAATCAATCCACAGACAATGTAGCTCTTTACGTCTTCTCCTGTTCACTAGAGGCCTGCTAAGAAATTAGTATGCAAAACTAACTGAGAGTCCATATTATTAAGAAAAGACATGTACAGAATTTAAAACTGCACAGAGAAGAAAACCAAAAATGCAATTTCATGTTGATCAACATAGAATCATAGAATCATTAAGGTTGGAAAAGACCTCCAAGTTCATCTAGCCCAACCGTCCCCTTACCACCTATATTACTTACTAAACCATGTTGATGATGATGAAAACATCCTTGATTTGCTGAAAAATATGCATTTCTGGTTGGACACATCTTCAGTGATATTCAACTAGCAAAGCAAGAAAATAATCATTATACACAGTTCTAATGGTAATATCTACTTTAGCAAACTTTTCTGTCTGTTGTAGAAAATGAACATAGGGAGAAATCTGAATATATTTGCCTTTAAAGGATAGTGTTTTCTATTTCTGAAGTGCCTGCTGTAGCACAGGTTTGTGCACATTAGCTCAGAAGGCTGATCAAAAGGGTGTGCGTTGTAATTAAAACATTAAGCCACACTGCCCGTGTTTACTTCGAAAAATATAAACATAAAACACCTTCCAGTGGGAGTGGTAAACTAACCAGCATGTATAAACCTCACTGATGTTTGGGCAAGAATGATGTGGCCTAATGAGGCAATGGAGAGTATTAATTATAATCAAGCTATATACCAGAGAGGTATTATAGAGTAAATGTCATTTTGTGAACAAATATACCATGCTTCCACATTGTCATTTTATTCTGCAAAGTCAGAAATGAGGTTGGTTATGTGAACATTGACAGAAGCAAAGGTAACAGGTTGCAACAGGTTGGATCAGCATCCTATAAGATTGTCTGGAACCCTGTGAATTAGTATTACAGAATTTCCTTTTATGTGAAACTTTTGTGGACTTCCTTTTTCTAACTCCACACATGACATACTTAGGAGGGTAATTCAGGGTTTTCCAGAACTATTTAATCTAGGGTTGGCACTATTTTTGTATGCTGGAATAAAAATACAAAAAAAGGTTGATTTAAAGTTTCTGATGTAAAAATCATATGACTGAACAGATCACACTAATATGCACCATGCTGGAGTGTCCAGGTTAGGAAAGTGAACAAACTCTTTGTTCTCACTATATTTAGTAGAAAAATCCTACAGACTTTCAAAAATATTTTCATACAAGTATGTAAAAGTATTAATAAATATTAAGTAAGCTAACAGTGTAAATGTTTATAATTTTTCAACTTTATATTTTAGGATGATTGAGAAACCAAACATTCCATGTGGACATGGAATTATTTTTAAAGATACTGCTATGAAAAATGCTGCTACCAAGTTTCATGTGCCTATGCTGAAGTAATCAAAAACGCATATAAGGACATCAGTAACTGGTTTAATATTCATAGGTGCTGAGTGTTGAAAATTCAGTCAAATTTCTTGTCTAGGTGCCTAGCTATGGATGTAATCTCAGCATTAACACTGCCTGATTAATTTTAAGTTCTAAGAGGAAGAATCATCAGGATCATGCCCCCTAAATTTGTATATAACTATACTTCTTGTATGTAAAGAATAGATCCAATCGTACTTGACTAAGTTTCTGCAGACTCTCTAATACTTCCATTTGAAAAATGGAAAGTATAATATGTTCTTGAGTTCTAGCAAGGTAAGAAAGGAAAGTTAACAGTAACTAATTCCATGTTTTTCTTGGTAATATTGTTAGGTTTTCCGACATGGTGACCGAACACCAATTGTAAACTTTCCAACTGATCTACACAAAGAAAGTGAATGGCCCCAGGGATTTGGACAACTTACCAAGGTATGTTAACTTTCTTAGAAGCACTTATGTAAGCTACTAAAATGGGAAGTGGGCAGATTGGTTGATGTGTGTCTCAGAAACGTGAGCAATGATAGTTGGTATTAGCAATACCTGGGAAGTCATACATATTTTTGTAACGTTATTCATCTAATTACTGTTAAATTGAAATCTTGTTCATCATAGCTTTCTAACTACCTTCCAAAAATGAACAACTTCCTGATTGCGTGTCTGGATTCAGATAAAAGGCAAGTTTAAACATTGTCTATACTCTTAACATCAATAAAGTTCTAATGACCACTAAGCACTGAGCCCTGTGACAGGGTAAAATAATACTTGCCCACCAGGTCAATCATTTCTCATAATTTGACTGGCAACTACCGACTCACAAAACAAGAGGACTCTTGGAGCAGAAGGCTTTCTTTGGGGACAATATACCTTCTAATAAGGCTACTTTCAGCCCTGAGTTTCATTAAATGGACTTCTTGCTCTGGCATTTCAACATCAAGCCTTAGCTCTTTAATTGTATTTGACATACAAAATTTGGGAGCAAAGAGAGGACAATGCATTTCCTAATAATACTTCATCATGATGCAGAAGCATGAATCAGAGACAATTCAGCATTTATTGTTTGAAGTGAAGGTTGAAAGATCTGTAAAATTCAGATAGACAGATGGCACATGACTATCCCTGGATACATAGCTTATGTTGTAAGAAGAAAAAAATGAATGCTTTGGCACAGATTTTTTTGAGAGCAACAGTAGTAAGAATGTACTTCTCTGACAGCTAAAATCTAAATTCAGATCACAGCTCTGGAAATGAATAAAAGACAGTGTGCAATCTAAGGCAACTGCAGGTGCACCAAGGCAAAGATGGAAGAATGTCACTTAAGGCATGAAATGCAAGCCACAAATTTATCAGGTTGATCAAATAGCAGAGCAATTACAACAACAAATACTAACTGACATACGCTTTATAATGCTGATCTTTAATAACTCCAGGAGCATATAAAGAGCTACAGCACTGTGGAAACAGTATATGCATAGAGTCAGGCACATTGCCTGTAGCAGATGTCAGAGTCCTAGCACTTCAGAACATATAATTTTTTCATTGATATAAATCAGTTTTTCTATTAAAAATTCTAGATCACCTAAAACATATACAGTACATAATACAAATGGTTAATGATCACTTCAAAACTGATTGCTGAAGACAAGAAAATAGAAAAGGCATTTATACATTAAGATTCTCCCATCACCATAATCTAATGATCATCTGTATGCTTGCCCCACAGACTGGAATGCAGCAGCTATTCAAACTTGGACAGTACATGAGGGAAAGATATTCCAACTTCTTGAACAGCACCTACAACAGGCAAGAGGTATATAGCAGAACTTTCTGGAGGACATTTGTCTGACATAGTGGAACTATGGACTTGTGCTAGACAAAAGCACATCATGATATTAATTTCATTAACGGAAAAATTAAGGTAATAGAAGAACATTTTTAAAAGTCATGCTTTTATGTCAAGGTAAAATCCTAGACTGAGGACTAACTTTCAGCTCCTGCATTCAGTTTCGGTCTTTCAATGCCCAGTTTTCCAAGACTGAGCAGCTCCACACCACTGAATGAATTGGGAATTTATACATAGTGAGACAATATCATTCTGTGCTGCTGAAAGTTGAATGTATATCCTGCCATGTGTTGGGCCATACTCATTAGAGTATGAGAGGTCTAACAGTTGTTTGGATGTCCTTGTCAGATGGCATAGATCAATTGTGGGGAAGATACCACTACCATTCTTGTCAGAACATAGGGAATGCATTGATGGGAAGGCATAAAAGACTATAGTTTTGTCATGCTTCCAAGAGAGGTTTATAATTTTAAGTGCCTTCATTCCTGAGGTACAGCAGATGGCTTATATCAATGTTCCTCTAAATCTCAGAAGATGGAGAGCTTTCTTCTTTTAAATCATGCTTTCTTATTCTTCTTAGTTTAGTCTGAAGGTTAAATTCCAAATTGAAAGATGCTTTGGCAATTCCATTTATGCAAACGAAGTATGGCCCTAGAAAACTGAGTTATGGTTTCAATGTTTTGACTTTATGCAAAAAACCAAAAACAAGATGCCAGGATTGATGAGTTGGATCAAATTTCTCATTGTTTTTATTGTTTCCATTTACTTTTTAACTCTTTGCCATTCTATCTTCAGTTTTATATCCAAAGTACAGATTATGATCGCACCATTATGAGTGCCCAGTCATACCTTTCAGGCCTCTTTCCACCAACCAGCAGCCAAATTTGGAACCCTGAGATTCTTTGGCAACCCATCCCAGTTCATATTTTTCAAAAATCAACAGACCAGGTGAGTACTGGCTGGACACTTCCTACAACACCTTAAACTTTCCCAGAAGGAAAAGAGAAGAAAATGAGGGAAAAAAGCTTAAAAATATTTTCTGTTCTCTTTGAGTTCAACCTAATAGAAAGCATCAACTCCAGCTACTAGCTGACAAGTGTGTTATAGGTCAACTGTAATAGAATACCTGAACTGTCATCCACGCTACCATTTTCTTCAAGGTACAGCTCTAACATTTCCCCTGGCAAGGACACTTTTGGATAGTATTGTAAGGAAGCTGCCCTAAACCTTTAGAGAGAACAAGTGCTTTTCCAAGCACCAATCACGCAGACAGACCTCCCCTCGATAGCCAGTTTGTTCCATAGTTTATTCAAGGAATGGAATTCTCACCAGCCACTCTAATGACCTCTCAATTATAACTTGCCTATTCTGAAAGTACTTAGGTACCCTAATTACAGACAAGGGCCCTTTTATGCTCCATGCTATACAAATGTCTAATGAAACCCTAGCACTTGCTTTGCAGCATAATAAAAGCAGACCTACCTGAATGCTACGTTTTTAGAACATATGCAGCTCGCCTGCTTGAGTCAAGTTTAGATTTTAATTTCACTGGTTCCTGTGAAAAGGATCAGTGTCTTGAACAAGGACAAAAAGTTATAGAGTGTAGTGACAGAAAGACTAATTTTCTTCTGCCTTCGTGGACAGAAGTTGACTTGAAGGGAATGTATGCAAAAACTCTGTTAAATAAGTGCCTATCCAGTCACCAACATCAGAGAATGGACTCTGTCATTAAGGGGTGGCCACACCTGCCTCTCAGTGGCATTCCTCCATTCTTGGAGGCCATGCTTGAAAGCATGTACAGAGAGAAAGGGTTTCCACAAACTGGATTTTGCATTATGTCATTCAGCTTGAAACTTGACTCTGTCCCTAAACCAAAGAATGTCACTGTTATTTAAAGGTGGAACACTAGGGGAAGTTCTTTCACCAGAAGACATGAAAAAGCACCAAAGTGGTCAGACCATTGGCCAAATAAAACCTCAAAGCTCTTAGGGGAATCACAGTGCAGTGTGTTTCCTGTTTGGAAACCTGTTTGGAGAAGGCAAGTTCATTTGTAGAAATCTCTAGTACCTCATCACTTCTGCAGCTGATTGAGGAGTAGGTATTGATGTTTCACTGAAATACAACACTGCAGCAACTCAAAATTTCTGTTATGCAATCACCTGGAAAAAACCCTCTTGTTCCCTTGTTTAACCAAGCAGATGTTTGAGGGTATTTTCAAGCCCTAAGCAATAAAAAGTGGGAAATTGACTCCAAGTACAATCCTGTATAAAAAAAAAATCACAGTTTATTTTTCAGCCACTGAGATCTATCAAGACCTGACAGGCAACAGTACTGAGTACTGCTTAATTAGGCCAAAGGGAGTGGCTTAATTAATAACACCCAGAGGGGGATAATTAAGCCATACAGCAAAAGAAGCATTTGTTATTGTGTAATTAAACAACATTCCCTAGCTTCATATTGCAGTTTTGAGCCTTCCCCCTCCAGTGTGCTGCTGTTAAAGAAAAAATGCACCCTTGGAAATCTGTCCAAGTGAAAGTGTCCTAGTGTCAGTTGGTGGCTGCTGCAAGCTTCACCTTGATAAATCAAAGAGATACGAAAAGCAATGGAAGTGCAATCTGCTAATATTCACCCCAAGACAATGTAGACCTCCTTGCACTTATATAATCCATACATATTGAATGGAATCTTCCTAGGAACATCTACACAGGGATTTCTCCACTGTATATCAACACAGTATGTATGGTTACAGGATAATATTAGTGCTGGGTCAAAAATGCTCTAGTGATGTGACAAAGTGCTGAGCCAGCACAAGCTTATTTTGCTCTTCATAACTTTTTACTGACAATTTATGCTGGTCAGGTATAAAGTGTATTTGCCAAACCATAGTTTTATGGACACATATGTATTTACTCATGGTTCAGCTCAAACATGTACTATCAGGTGACTTTGTAATGCATACATTTGGAGTTAGTAAAAGTGAACCATACCCCTAAACAAGAACAGAGCCATTAGGGTCATAGCTGTTTGATATTTCAGGAGCAATTTATTTCTTGCTCTTGTTTTGACTTATTTCCATTAAGTGGTACTTAAAATGTTTACCGTAATATTTTGCTTACCTCTGAAGAGATGACAGTGGGATGTGTAGATGAAGAAGCAATTCAGATTCCAGTGCCAAGTGGAGTCAATCTGCATCTGGAGGGATTCAGAAATTAAGAGGAAAACAGTAGCTTTGTAAAACTTCTTTTCATGGATCCCAAAGTGATCCCCTGACAGATATGCATAATTGCTTTTTTTGCCATAATCAGTTAAACTGAGGGAAATCAAGCTAACATAGTCACAAGTAGCCACTGAAAACTCAAGTTACCACAGTCTGTTGTGTATGTTAACTGAATTCATGAACAAGTTACCCAAACAAACCATTATGGAGTATCTGTATCACGGCCATGAATCTATCTAACAAATATTACATCAGCAGTTTCATCAACAGAAAAACTAGAGGTGTTTTGACTAATTCTAAAACTATTCTGAGGTTTACTTCTCTGTTTCAGGTGCTGCATTTTCCTCTGCCTGGTTGTCCCCGTTTTGATGAACTTCAGAATGAAACACAAACTTCTAGTGAATTTCAAAATAGAATACAACCATACATGGTAAGACAAAATAAAATGAAATCTAAGAAGGAAAATAATTCAGATGTTAAAGGTATGGAATGACATTGTTTCCTTTTGCTAAAAAGCAAAAATAACTAAATGCTAAAAAGAACAAATCCTGAGGATGCTCTTAAGATCAGAAATTCAGTCCAAAATTATCAAAAAGCATGTTTGATATGCTTGTGCATTTCTCACACTTTTCTATATTAATCTTTTAAAATGTGAATTTAACAATAATTTTCTGAGACTATTTAAAACTGTGTATAATTAAAGTTCAATGATCTGAAGCAGGAAGAAATTTCTGGATGCAGCAATTTCCACTTTTACAGAGTAGCACACAACCAATTGCAAAAGATCTGATAAAGCTGAAACTTGGGAAGGTTTGTACCTTCCTGCTGTGACATTCTGAAGTTGACACTGCAAGAGAGAACTAAAATAAGCCCAACCAAGAGAACTCTCTGCTTTATGTAAATTGCTCTGAGCTGCATTTTGGATCCATCAGAAGATATGTTTCTATTTTGCCCCAACACTAATCTTCAAATTTCCCATTCCAGTGCTGCAGCAGGATGTTGGTACATTGATTGTATGCCTGCCTCAAGCAACCATATTCCTGTGGACAATAATTGCTCTAGTTAGTGATTATTGCTGCTTTGTTGGTTGCCTGCCATGATGTTTGTAATAGCCCTGCTACACAAATGGAGCAGGGGTCTTGTGTTCCTCATACCCTGTGTGCCCCTGTATACAGTCTCTCAAAGTCACTTCAAGCTTAGTGCTTGATCTAAACTTAATATTTTCCTTCACTGGTTTATTTCTAGCTTTCTGCTAGCTCAGCTACTTTTGTCAGCCTCACTCAACTGTCAGGGATGTGAATTACGGCTTCATAGCTATCCCCTCTTTCAGCTATCAGTATGCAACAGCTACGATAGGAATAGGGGATATTAAGGAGCCCCTTTATTGTCCAGTGGTATCATGTAGCAAGAATCCCTGTGTGAATTGTTGTAGAACCATTACTTAGATACTCAGCTCTCCTTCAATGGCAGAAGGAAAACCTAGTTTCCTTCTCAATTTCTTTTTGCCTCATCCTGAATATTTGCCTCTGCTCTCTTTAATTTTCTCCTTGCCTTTTTTCTCAAGTTCCTTTTCCCTTAGTGCCTTCCACTCCCTTATATCTTGAGGTGCCCGAGGTTGCTTCCTGGAGCAGCCAGGAGGAGAGAAGAGTGCAGCAGAGAGAAACACTTAACCCTAGCAGGGCTGAGAAAAAGCAGTGTCTGAAATAGGGACTGGTATCTTGAAATGGTTATAAAATGAAATGTGCAACCAAAATCTTACACTACAAGGGTGTAAAATCAGCCACTACCATGTTGCCAGGCTGTGTGCTAATTAATCAGTTTGCATACATGTTCCATATGTATCAAATAATTGTGGTATACTCTTCACTTTTTTTTCCCTAGGATTTTTTGCAAACAATGGCAGTTAACACAGGACTTGAACTAAATCATCTTAAAATACTTGACAATTTCCAGCTCTGGAATACATATGATACACTGCACTGTGAGGTAATAGGGCAACAGGGGCTGGGGAAAATAATAACTCCTAAGTTGGGTTTCAATTAAACAATGGCAACGTGTTTTCATAGGAACAAGTTGCCTTCTCTCCTGGATTTTAATTATTTGAATCAAAGTTCTAATTTAGTGCACTGGGAAAAGATAACCTAAAAATATGATTTACATCTTGGGAAACTCTTGTTTCACTTTGATATTATATCCTAAAGCACTGGTACCGAAATCCATTCCCCTTATTCCCTCATTTTCTTTCCCAATATTCTGCTGTAGAATTGAGTATGTTGCCTAGGATATATTAATGATTTTTAACAGGAAAATGAAATTATTTGCTTTAACCTATCAATAGGTAAACATCAAAATTCTTAGATATTGAAAAAAAAGAGGAAAGATTATGATCTATTAGTTATAAAATTCAGAGATGATGATGGCCCCCAGTGAATAAATCAGACTCATGCCAAGCAGGGGATGATTTCATTTGGCCCTAGCCATTACCAGCTGCACATGAAAGCTGTTGGACATATCCTCACACGGAAGCACTTAGACTCTAATAAAACACTGTCACTCTTACCTGACTGGAGAGGAACACTTGACATGGTCAGCAATGAAACTGGCATCTGGGCAACTCTACAGAAGACAGGAAATATCAAAGCTAGAATACACCCTGATGAACCTGAAGGGAAGAGGATAAGACACATGCCTGCAATCTTTCACACTAGCAAACCAAAAAACTATAGCAAGAACACACTATACCTACAAGAGATCCCCTTCACACAGGTGTTTCTCCTCTTCCCATTCATCCTCATCAAGTTGATTACCATTCCCACAGAGGGTATTTGAGGGCCCATTGATGAGATAAACTGCACTGGGCAAAGAACTGCAGTACTGCCTGAGAGAGTCCAAATGTAGTAGTGTAATCCTGGGCAACGGGGTGATGGAAAGCAGTAGAAGAAAAAAACCACATTATTTTGTTTTCCTTTATTACTAGGATATTCACAATTATACTCTCCCTGTATGGGCCACCAAAGATGTAATCAGCAAGATGGAAAAACTGGCAGAATTGTCTTTATTATCTCTATTTGGGCTTTATAAAACAGAAGAGAAAGCACGACTACAAGGAGGTAAATCAAAATGCCTAGCTCTCACAAAGGAGGTCACAATGCTTATGATAACATGCAACATCCTGTCACCTTATTCATGCAAAAATATTGATGCAGAATCTTGATTTCTAACTATGGACATGGGATGGTATATTAAGCATGAAAACATGTGCTGAACACTGGCATTTTCATGGACAAGATATTGAAACAAGGTGTAAACGTGAAGGTCTTTAGTTATCCCATAGTTTTTAAGATGCTAGGATTTGAAGAAAGATTATAGAAATCCAAGGGGGAAAAAAATCAAGCCTTCATGAGAATGACTATGCTTGTCTGACTTTAGGTTAGATTAAATTTAAATTCTGTTTCACCAATCTTTATTCTAATTCTTTCCTGATCTTTATTTCCCCTTTGATATACTGGTTATATATTGTGCCAGAACCTTGGCAACACATCAGTAGATCTCTGAAAAACTGATATAATGCTGCTCCAAAACAGTCTGATCAGAATAGAAGATGAGAGATTCAGGTTATGCCTACACTGCAAGAACTATGACTAGTGCTTAGCTCCAAAATTGAGATGCACAGGCTACGTACAATATGAAAGTACTTGAGGACACAACCCCCAAGGATTTATCATGTGATCCTCAGGTGTCCATAAGCAAGAAACTCAAACATGTAAGCATGAAGGAGCTGCCTGATGTGGTTGCTGAGCTGCTCTCCATCATATGTGAAAAGTCGTGGCTGTCAGGAGAGGTCCCTGGGGACTGGAGAAAAGGTCACATCACTCCCATTTATAAGAAAGGGAGCAAGGAAGACCCAGGGAATTACAGGCCGGTGAGCCTTACCTCTGTGCCTGGGAAGATCATGGAACAGATCCTCCTGGATGACATGTAAGAGCATATGAGGGATGAGCACATGATCTGGTACAGCCAGCACGGCTTCACCAAGGGAAGGTCGTGCCTTATCAATCTGGTGACCTTCTATGATGGAGTGACAGCTTCGGCAGATAAAGGGAAGGCAACTGATGTCATCTACCTGGACTTGTGCAAGGCCTTTGACACAGTCCCCCATCACATCCTTATCTCTAAATTGGAAAGATGTGGATTTGATGGGTGGACCATCCAGTGGATAAGAAACTGGTTAACAGACCATAGCCAAAGGGTGGTGGTCAATGGGTCTATGTCCAGGTGGAGGCCGGTGACAAGTGGTGTCCCCCAGGAGTCTGTCTTGGGACTGGTGCTCTTTAACATCTTTATCAATGACATCGATGATGGAATTGAGTGCACCCTCAGCAAGTTTGTGGATGACACCAAGCTGAGTGGTGTGGTTGACACCCTAGAAGGAAAGGAAGCCATCCTGAGGGATCTTGACAGGCTGGAGAGATGGGCCCGGGTGAACCTAATGAGGTTCAACACTGCCAAGTGTCAGGTGTTGCACTTGGGCCAGAAGAATCCCAGACATAGATACAGACTGGGAGAAGAGCTCCTTGAGAGTAGCCCTGCTGAGAGGGACCTGGGGGTTCTGGTGGATGAGAAACTTAACATGAGCCAGCAGTGTGCTCTTGCAGCTCGCAAGGCCAATGGTATCCTGGGCTCCATCAGAAGAGGGGTGGCCAGCAGGGATAGGGAGGTGATTGTCCCTCTCTACTCTGCCCTCGTGAGGCCCCATCTGGAGTGCTGTGTCCAGATCTGGGGCCCCCAATACAAGAAAGATGTAGAACTGTTGGAGAGGATTCAGAGGAGGGCCACGAAGATGATTAGAGGCCTGCAGCACCTTCCCTATGAAGAGAGGCTGAGGGAGCTGGACTTGTTCAGCCTGGAGAAGAGAAGGCTGCAGGGGGACCTCATTGCAACCTTCCAGTACCTGAATGGAACATATAAACAGGAGGGGAATTAACTTCTTAAAAGGGTAGGCAATGGCAGGACAGGGGTGAATGGATTAAAGCTAAAGGAGGGAAGGTTTAGATTAGATATTAGGGGGAAGTTTTTTACAGAGAGGATGGTGAAGTGCTGGAATGGTCTGCCCAGGGAGGTGCTGGATGCACCATCCCTGGAGGTGTTCAAGGTCAGGTTGGATGGGGCCCTGGGTAACCTTGTCTAGGTTATGCCTGGAGGTTGGTGCCCCTGCCTCTAGCAGGGGGTTGGAACTCTGTGATCCTTGGGGTCCCTTCCAACCCAGACCATTCTATGATTCTATGAATGTCTGCAGACTGGACTGTTTGGGGCTAGGCTTTTTAATGCACAAACCCTGCAGTCTATACCTAGGTAAAGAATTATTAGCAGCCTCTTCATCTAGACACAGACATGACTGGATTAAGCCATATAGTAATTACCTGCACTAAAGCCCTGCAGCTGGTAGCTGGCCATATCACGTGGTCAGGATGTCTTCTGGTGTTCAGGGGCATACCAGTCATGTCCTCTTTCCATATAATGATACGAATTGTGCTACAGGGAATTTCAGCTGCCCTTATGCCATTGGCTCTAGAATATCTCTGGGCTGCAAAAAGGAGTACAACAGAGGTGTAGTAAAATGAAGTATTGATACTACGTGACTTGTTGGAAGTAAACAGTTAAAAATAGCTCTTCAGCATCTAGAGAGGAAGAAGCTAGCAAGCACAGCTGTCATTATTGCAACACTCCAAACAAATTAAAAAATGAAGGGGAGGAGATCTCAGCATAACAAAACTGCATCATTAGCCCCAATTATCACGATAGCTCTTGAGAATTTCTGTAAATCCTGCCACTTCACTTGACCTGGATGATGAATGATATATTTACCCCTGTCATATCTTCTCTCCAGTTATGAACGTGCAAGCTAAAAAATGAGTATGAGGCCTGAGTCTTCTATTTGACACTCAAAATCTTTTTTTGTTTGTTTCTGTGCAAATGCTATACCTTCATTTTAATCTTCCTTGTTCCTGTCTTTTTAAGGTGTCCTTGTGAATGTTATTTTAAATAGTATTAAACAAGCTGCTAATTCTTCAAAACAAAGAAAAATGGAGGTCTACTCTGCAGTGAGTATTTTGATCTTTTATAAATCTTGCAATGATTTTACTAGTAAAATACCCTTAAAGAGAATAATGACTCTCCCTGTAAGTTAAATGAAAGAATAATATAACAGGATCCAATTCAGCTAACAAGCTGAACACCAGTCAGTACAAGAACACAGCAGGAGAATGGATCACAACTCAGTTTCAGTCAAATCACACTTGTAAAGAAATTATGTATTTTAACACCCATTTTTTTCTGCAACTTAATGGTGCAGTTTTTATAAGTTGCATCTTTCCTTAAGTGCTCCTAACCCAGAGGTGCTGGCACATAGCAGAACTTCAGCTGTGCCTCCAAACCCTTCCTCTGCTTAGTAAGGGATGATACAGCTGTGGAGTCTTTTCTTTTCTTTTTTTTTTTTTTCTTTTTTTTTTTCTTTTTTTTTCTTTTCTGGTTATAGAGGATGAAGAGGACCATTTGGGTCAGACCAAGATCCACTTAGCTCATTCATTATCCTGTCTCTAACAATGGCCAACGACAGTGAAGAATGTGAGAATAATGCCAGCACAGTGTGATGCCTCTCCTAATACAACCTTCCAGCAATCTGTGGTTTAGGGACTTCCTGAGGTAGAATCTGTGTCTGTGTGTTTAATAGTGCTTGACAGACTTTTTTCCATCCATTTATCTAACCGCATTTTTAAATCCATTTATACTTCAGGGCTCTGCAACATCCTGTGGGAACTACTTGTGTGTTAAAAAAAAAAGTACTTCCTTTTTTTAAAAAAATCCCAACCTTAAAGCTGATTTAGCTTGTTTCTGGCATTTCTACTGTGAGAAAGGGGGAATAGTTGTTCTTTATTCACTTTTTGTGGGTCACTATTTACTATTTTCTGTCACACCTCTTCCATCTTTTCCAAGATGGAGTCCTACCCTATTTAATCTTTCCTCACATAGAAACGTCTCAAAATCTTAAATCTTTCTTGCTGCCTTTTCTATGTGTTTTCTAGCCATACTATATTATTTTTGCATCCACAAATTTCAGTGCTGCTTTAATGCCTTGGAGCCAAGTATATTCTTATTTATTAAACTGATTAGTGTAGGAAGTTCCAGATCCTGAATAATAATTTAAACATAGATGTTAGACTCTAATATAAATAAGCCTAGCAAATATGTGTATGAAGACATCTGCAAAACTTAGGCATCAAGGTGTTGGGACCTCCCTCCTTCAGCTCCTCTTCCTGGAATACCCTGCAAGAGGAGGGATGAGGAAGAGACTGCAGGTGGGTGGGTAACTGATTCCATCAGAATAAAAGCTAAACTGAGATTTTTGTTGTATAAATCCAAACAGAAGGAACCACAATCTAAGAAGTTCTGGAGTGTGTCTGGAGGCGAGAACAGTCTTTGTAAACAACTATTTGTCTGGTATACTACTTCATGTTCACTTGAAATGTCACAGTACTATCTTATACTGCCTTTATTTCACCTTGGAATCAAAAACATTCCTGAAGGAGTAGCAAAATGCATTGAAAAACTACGTTTACTTCTCAGACCACATCTTGCTTTACCCCAGTTATCTCTGACTTCAAAATACTGCCAAATGATATAAGACACACACTGCAGTAACTCTTTGGAAATGCTCCCTGCTGTCTGTAGTAATCTGTTACAATGGTGAATAGGCTGAAAAGATTTTTATGGTCAAATTTACACAGGCTTTGTTTTATCTTGGTTTCTACTCCCAGTCTACTCTTGTCTCATTATTCTGGATAAGTGGTAGTTGACTTAAATGACTTTTAAGGATGGCTTTATTGTTTTTTTCCCCTAATAGCATGACACCACAATTGGGGCCCTCCAGATGGCTCTCAATATTTTCAATGGAAAACTTCCACCATATGCTGCTTGCCAGTTTTTTGAACTCTACCAAGAAAGCAGTGGGTAAGTATCTTCTTATCTATGCAAGAACAAGGAATGTTTGGAATTTGATTCCCCCTTCCCCAAAATAATTTTCCTCTCAAATATTCTGAGAATATTAGCTTTCAAGCTAATATGTCACTGAGCAGTCCACAGGCACAAATTTATATGAAAACCAGGAAAAATTATGTTTGCTGGATGCACGTGTATCTGTGTGCTTTGGTAGATAGGAAGAAGATGAAAACAGGCCTTACCATCAGGAAGTAAACGGTAGAATAGATTTTCCACTTTCTTCAAATGACAGCAACAACATTTCTGAGACATCCCACATAAACTGGTTGGCTTAGAAGAGCCTGATGTGGTTGCCATTCAAGGAGCCTTCAGAAAGGCCTTTTGAGCTAGCTGACAACCTGTGCAGTAACATAACCAGCTTTGGCAAAGTGGACTTTGCAGATCTTTCACAAAGCCCTCATTCTTTAAGAACAGGTTCTAGAGTAGGATGTCAGAGCCTGCTTCTAATATTCTGTCTCTAAATAGGAAACTTTATTTCAGAACTTTTCTTTAAAAAAATCTTTCCAATGTTGTTAATCAGGCGATACAGTATTGAAATGCATTATCGGAATGACTCTTCAAAGGATCCTTACCTACTCACACTGCCTGGATGTACCTCTTCTTGTCCACTTGAGAAGTTTGCTGAACTAGTTGCTCCTGTGATTACGGAAAATTGGTCAAAAGAATGTGGGAAGAAAGACAAAATGAGAGGTATTGTAACAGCTCTGTATTTTCTACATAAGACATGGAGCCAGAAATTGTATCAATGGCTCCAAACTCTATACCTTTCACAGAATAGGTAGATCTCCCTTTAACAAGTGTGGACCAGCTTTACTATGGACAGGGTAAGCTGTCAGAAATTGAATTTCTCTGAAAATGTTAAGAGTAGTCTTGCCCACCAGTGTGAAGACAGTGCTATCATTAGCATACTCACATACGGAGCTATCTACAGGCCGTGGCCAAAACTAGAACTCCACTTGTTGAGAATGTCTGACAGAAATATAAGTGTGGTTGCTATGCAAGGAGTGCTGAGTACGTTGGATGATCAGGTCTTCTGTGGATGCAAAGCAAGAATGGCTTGCTTATACACAGAGAGATTGATGCATCTGTATTTCTGGCATGTGTACTATGTACTGAGGATACCTTAACCTCTGTTGTCCCCATGGAGTGCAGCTGATCCATGCAGATACAGCAGCTATTTGCCTCGGATTACCAGCAGCTGGCAGTTGATAATCTCTTCCTGCCTGAATCTTATTTTCAGGAGGGAAGCAAAGAGCAAGGCAACACTTGCTACTTTCCATTAGTATTCCCCCCTTTCTGCATATATTCAGTGTTTTTACTGATCCCTGATGAAAATCCTTATCAACTACACATAGTCCCTCTTGCCCTGTGAAAACAGAGTAAGACTTACCCATGCACAGGAATCTATCTACATATTTCCAGGACTGAAGTATACATTTTAATACTTATGTTGCACATGTCAGTAAATGCAGGCCATGTGATCTTGCCAGAAATATGAACAAAATGGAACTGTATTTCCATTGTAGATATTTGTAATTAGACTGTCATTTCTGTTCCAAAATTATATACATTTATTTCTTTCGTTAACTCAATTTTCCTTTATTGTTTTTCTTTCACAGATATTTTTATCGGATTTGATGTTGCTGTTGGCCTTCTGTTCATTTTTGACCTTGTACTGCTCTACCTCCTTTATCATTATGGACGCTGTAGGCGCAGAAATAATTACCAAGACATTTAAAGGGAAGGTAAAGAAATGAAAGAGAGAGCAGCAAGCAATCCTTTAAGTTGCCTATATCCACCAGTTTGCTCTGGCCAAATTAATTTCCAATGCATACTCAGACTTGAAGAGCTGAGGAATCTGCAGCCTAGCTCCTAAAAGACTAAACAACTGCAGTGAGAAATACTGTAGAAATATGTTATTTTTAAGAATGTACTTTTGTAATAAGACTGAATTACTCCAATTGTGAACTTTTAAATTTTCCACTATTATTATTAATCGCCCTTAAGTCAAACAGCGAGGTGAAGAGATAATTTTGCCCATGCTTTTTTACATATAGTTCCTATTACCATTTAGCCTCCTGTTTCTCTCTTACCCTGCTCAATGAGTCTTTCTTGAAAACAGTAGTCTGCAGTATTTTCCTTACTTCTTATACATGCCTATTTTTTTGATGCACAGAAAAATGTGTTAGTGAGCAAAAGCTACAATTACTGCATGAAAAAGGTTCCATACTAGCACTTGGGCGTATGGTTTCTGCATGTATTCATGCAAACTTCTGACCTTGGCCTTCAGCTATTAGAAGCCTGTAGCCTGCCTTTCAAATGAGTTACCTTACTATAGTTCTTACTGAACTACTAGAAACTCTGTGGAACTCTGTGGCGTATACAAACATCAAGCAAGAAGCTTGGCCAAACAGGATCTTGGTCAGTGCCATAACTTCAGTAATATGGAAAATATGTAAAAATACATTAAAATCTACTTTCTGCTGCTCTATGCTGTTTTTCTGAGCTCCCAGTAATGAATGAACCTTTGCCCTGCATCTTTTTTACGATGCATCTGTTCTGTGTCCTGCTGCAGGTCCCTTCTATAATCTTACTTCTCTCTTAGAACAATTTCTCAAGCTGCCACTCTGTTCATCACCTTTCATTTTCATTTACAATAATTCCTTTAACTCTTTGCTCTGTTCAAAATCCCTTATGTTAGTAAGACTTGCACTGAAAGTAAGAAAACAATGATTATGCTTTTTGTATGTTGATCTTCTCTGTGCAATATATTTTGTTTAGATTGTAAGCCCCTAGGGGCAGGGAATGTGTTTCCATAATTACTCTATAGTATCATAAACTAGCATTATAAGCACTAATATTGCTGTATAAAATACTGCTTATCATCATATGTTTCAAGGGCTGAATCAAGGTTGGGGATTTTTTAATCCATAGTCCTGCAGAGGATACTGTGAATTATGTTATCAAGCAGAAGCCTTTTTAAAAATCAAGACAAGTATACAGACAGGCGCCAAAAGCAGGTTCAGCCCAACAGATGCAATAAACAATTATGTGCTCGAGCTATTGAGTCCTGTTAAGGTGCAGAAGTCTAGAGAAAGTTGAGAGATGGAACTGCTTAGTTCATACGTAGCATCATATCAATGTGAATGCATTGCTTCTGGACAGACTTTAGTCACATCTGTGGGATGCAACTTGGAGCCCAGGGCCTTGGGTCCCCTACCACTGATCTAGAGACCAGCCCTCACTATTAGAGCTAGTACACATTTAACATGTGATGTGGTTAGATGTGTTGGTATTAAATACCACAGGTCAAACACAATAGTGAAGGCTTGTGGGAATAAAGCACTCTCCAAACCACTGTATATTTGTATAATAACTTCAGCTACTGAGGTTTCCACCTTTTGAACCAGTATTCCTCACTCAGGAAAAAAACTTTCACTAGTATTCCTGACATTTACATTCTATCTATTTTAGGAAATAGCATAATCAAGTGATGACTTTGATCCTTACATGGTAAAAATGTTTTATTGTATAGTAATTTGTAGCAAAGCTGTCAAAAAGATGAAAGTATATCCTTAAATCAGATGTTTTGTGTGTACAAGCTTCAGATTGTGACTAGTCGTTCCACTCCTCGGTGCAAAAACTTAAAGGAATGTCTACAGTGCAGTCAAAAGTGTTACAGCAGCTCTTGGAAAAAAAGCCTGAGCTGGCTTGGTTACTATTAGCAGTGTACTGACAGTGGGGAAAAGCTCACAACAAAATGCAAAACTGATCCTGGGTCCTGAAGACATATATATATATATCTATATGTGTGTGTATGCTGAGCTCTGTATTACAATGGCCACAATGCTGCTGGTACTCCCTTAAGAATACATTATGTCTTTTATTAGAGGCAGTCAGATGCTTGCAAGTGAAGATGTCTCATTGACTGGTAACGTGAAGTGAGAGCTAGTTTTGAGGTTGGTAGAAAGTCAGTCTTTCTGTGGTTGTACTCCACAAGAAGTAGAATGTGGTGTGTTTTTTCCAAGATTGCTTCTTAAAAAAAAAATATATATATATATATATATATATCCAGACAAAGTAAAATGTGAAGTGTCTGGGATATCTTTTGTGGTTTATGCTAGTCAAGTCTAAGCTGTTACAGAGAATTTCAGGAAATGAGGCAATTCTAGCTGTGGCAGGAGCTGACATGAAGTAATTTTATTGCAGGGCCATCTTTTTGTTAGCAGATAGTGAGACTTGAAAATTTCTGTGCACTTCTAGAAGGGATCCAGTGAACACAGGGTACACAGAGTGTAATGGATAGCTTCAGATTACGTAACTTCAGAATTAATGAAGGTAAAATAAAGACTTAATACATTAGTAATGTAGTCCCTGAATCTCTCTTAGAGTAAAGACACTTTGTCTTGCTGTGATTAAATCAAGTATAATTTCTCCAGTGGAGTAAAGAGCTGTGTCAGACAAGCTTGTGGCCTTTTTAATTTTTCCACCGTATTTACAATTTGCTTAGCATAATCTGCAGACTGATTGTGATTAGAAAATATCTTGTCTCCAAGCAACTTGTAGCACTGCAATAAAGTAAACCACAGAAACAAGTCAACATTTGCAACTGGATTTGACTGAAAAACAATGGAGATTTCAGTATGCCAAGTGTCCAAACAGAAGTGAATGTTCAGGTTTGCTCCTTCTGTAAGAACAGATTTTTAAAGCACTGATGCCCTGACATGAATAACGCTGACATCAAGCTCTTCCATTTGCCCTCTAGCAGTGACATCATTGCCTTTACAATAATTATTATGGTTGCAACTAGCAGCCCTGCAGCAGGGTTTCCTGGTGCATATGGTAGACAGCAGTGCATACACAGCACTTTCCAGCTCAACCAGCAATAACCTCCTCTTACTGAATTTATTTCCTTCTGGAACATTCACAGTCCTGAGTGCTGAACACACTGGGTCAGCTCAGCAGAACTATCTGACTTCTAGAGTAACACTGGCTCAGTCTGAAGCACTTGTGTTCATTTGTACCTGTAATGTAGGGACATTTGATCCAAATGATATTTCTTCTCACTTAAGTACATTTTGTAGGTCTGGTAAAATACAGAAAACAGAGTAACAAATACACTGGATTAAAAAAAAAATAAAGAAAAATTGTTCAGTACAAAAAATCTTGAGTTTTGATTAAACCCAATAGACAAAGGTTGTTTCTAAATTTTTTCTCCACAAACAAAAACTGTTAAAAATTCTACTGTTAAAAGAACAAACATTTACGTTGATGGAATTTGAGAGTGAAAGTGAAGGTAGAGGCTGGCTGATACAACCTTGGTGCCTTACGAATCCATATTGAGGTAATGGCAGCAATACTGCACAGAATTGTATTCTTGGCATGAAACAACTGAAACTACTGTACTCCTTGAATCATTTCTTATAAAGAAGATGGAGATGAAGGTGAACATTTCCCTATGAAGACCTAACTTTATCGATTTAGAAAATAATGCTTCTTCATCAGAAGTTGCCAAGTATCAACACTCAAATAAGTAAACAGAAGTTGCTACTGAAATAAAAGCAAATCTTTTGAACTATTATGTTACGTGGCCTCTTCCATGATTAGGCAACTTCACTTTCAGAGGGATTTTAGAACCAGCAAGGCCTGCAAGACCACATCTAAAAGATCAGATACAGCTGGAAAGACAGTTACAAGGACACATCCAAAGTCCAGTTGTGCTAATCACTGTAATTTCTCTTAAAGTAGAATACTGACACTACTTCCTCTCCTGAGACCAAGAGTACATTGTCAGGTTGACCCATCCTGCAAACTGAGGTTCCAGTGAATTTTTAAAAACTTTGTAGAGAGAAGAACAGACACCATTTATCAATTCAAAATAGATAATGGCAAAAGAAAATGGTCCTCACCCCATCCTTCTTTCTTTATATTTAGCTGCAGTCATGTCCATGTCAAAAAAAAAAACCGGTAATTTCTCTGTGGTCTGGTTATAGCAGCTAAAGCTCTTGGCCTTGTCCTATAGGGAGCCCTTGACTTCAAAGGACACAGCAATTCTGCTAGCTCATATGGAAAGAAAGGCTCTAAGATGTAGGGTGACCAAAAAGCCTTTTCTTTAGAAGGATGAGAATTGAAATGATACATGGAAAAAACTAACTTAAGGCCCAAATAGGCAAGCACTTGCCCTCCCTTCTCAAAAATACTAGTTTGGGCAGCATTTGGATCAACAATTACAGGAAGACGAGCAAAATTCTGTAATACCCAGAAATACTGAACTGACTGAGGACATTATCACTACTTCTTGGAAGTGGAGCTCCTCTGTTCTTTCCATCCAAAGGCATTCTTAGAGTTTCTCCTGGCTGCTTTTTAGGAAGCCACAAGAGCTGAAACAGATCTGAAGCCTACTTCTTGTTCAGAGGGTTTGAACCACATGCATTGAAGTAGCAAATTAGTTTGTTGTATGACAGTTTTTTCAGTTGTGAAATTAATACAGAAGTACTTTTACAGTACAGACCACCTCCTCCAGGGCAGAAGAGTTAAATTTACAATAGAAACATACATGTTAAACTTGTAAAAATGCAAGAACATGTGCTACTCATTTAATCAGCCCTTCATGAGAATCTTGCATATCCTTTTGAATATCCTGGTGGAAGAGTTTTACCAATCCATGAAGATGTGGATCAAAACCAACCTTGGTTTGGAAGTTAAGACCCTTCAAATGAGTACACAAAAATCTCTTTCTGACAAATGAAAACCTAATTTTCACTTCACTTCACTTCACATCACCGTTTGAAGTTATTGAAGTTGTCCTCACTTGCATGGTTATTTACCCTCAACTCAGAACTACTGGTAGGAGGTGAAGGACAATAAATATATTAAACTGTAGTGAGAAATACAAACTGCTGTTGCTTACTCTTACATGTTTTAACCACTAAAACTATGTGGTCACAGATGTGAACCGCATGGGCTTTTAATCCTTTCCTTCATTCTAACTACCGCACTCAACCTTAGTGTATGTAGTCTCTGTTGATTTATATATCTCCCTTTATGACCACACATTCAGTAATAAAAATATTGTAAAAAAGTCATTAGAGAATCAAAGAATCACAGAATAATTAGGGTTGGAAGGATCCTTGAAAGATCATCTAGTCCAAACCCCCCACCAGAGCAGGATCAACGTAGAGTAGGTCACCCAGGAACACATCCATATGAGTTTTGAGTGTGTCCAGAGAAGGAGACTCCCCAATCTCTCTGGGCAGCCTGTTCCAGTGCTCTGTCACCCTCACAGTGAAGAAGTTTTTCCTTATGTTAGTTTAGTTGCTGCTGTCTTCCTTGGTATGGCATACAGAAGGATCCTATTTTCTGCAGAAGTGCGGGAATGAGTACAATTACTTTGTAATTATTTACCTGATGCTCTAGACCAGTATGTCTGAAGAAAATTCTAGATTTTCATAATCACAGCTTGCATTATCAAAGTAGACTAAGCACTCTAAACAAACTTTCTTATTTATTTCAGTGAAGGAACTTCCAATTCAGAGAGCACAAATGCAGTCTGATTCTTCTTGAGTGTGCCATTTAACAATGGAATATCTTTCTAGTTTCGGATGTTGTTTTAGAATGAAATTTTAAGTATGTTTGTTATGAGAGAAAACATAAAGGTTCTTGATGATGATAGGTCTTGACTGTTCAAGAAAGAGACCAAATATCCTGAAATAACAACAACAAAGTTGGACTAGATGATCTCTTCAGGTCCCTTCCAACCCCTAACATTCTGTGATTCTGTGTGAAATTTTAAAAGAACCACATTGTTCAAAGCAAATCCTAAGACAAGTGGAAAAACTACTACAGGAATGATCACAGAATGGTAAGATTTTGAGAGGTTTCTAATAATAAATTCTAGCACTTCTGAAAATAAGCTCTTCTCAGAAATGTTTGAGAAGGTCCTGAAGCTATTCTTACTGTTCAACTCAGAGACATTTTTGTTTTCCACCATGTGCTTACGTTTGCATTGTCTAGTAAATGGTAATGTGACAAGATCACTTAGGATTCCCCCTAAGTCTGAGTGAGTGTGTAAGAGGGATGAGGAAGGAGAACTGTGCACAGCTGGGCATCCCATTCTCAAATCAATCTTTCATTTATACAGCAAGCAACTGATGCAGAACTGACAGCAACCTAACATCACAAATAGAAAGGAACTCAGAGATCCATATAGTTCATGATGTCTCATTTTGAAAGTTAGTCCATCATGTTTTAAGGATGAGAAAACACATTGAAGGCTAGTGGCATAATCTTAGTCTAATGAAAGCTTGCAGTAGAAATGTGAAATAGGAAAGTAAAAATAAAAGAACTATATCTCTGTATATCCATGCAATGCCACAGTAACATTTAGCAGAGCCAAAGGATCAGCCTCAGAAGCCCTCTTAAATATAGAATCAGCTGAGGAAGTATAATTTTTAAAATAACATAAAAATATAACTTCCATAGTGTTTGGTTGTTTTGTAGTTTTATAATGCTTTTCTCATTATGAAAATCTGTGTTTATAGATTCTATTGCTTTTAAATCTTGTCTTCTGACAAAACTAGTTCTAGATAATCTGGTGGATAGTAAGCATATTGTTCCACAAATCAAAGCAAATCATTCCATAAATCCAGATCCATTTTAGTAGATGGGCAGCTCCCCCAAGTGTTACCAACCATTGGGTTGCACAGTTTTCAGCAGTCTTTGGGCAGTCCTAGGTGGGCAATGAAACGTCCCAGGCTATACTAGGTAGAGGCTATGGCAGCCAGAAAAATAATTGCATGAAAAACAGGTGGGATGTGAGGCACAGTTTGCAGAAGCACCACAAGCTTCCTGTGCAATGAAACATATGAGATAAAACAGACAAGGTATTTCCCTATGTGCATTAATTATCAGCAGCAGGGCGTTGTGGAAACCTCTCAAGGTGAATTTAAGTTTGGAAAAAAATAATAATCTGCTAAACAGAGAAAAGTAGATCTGTTCCAGGTTAGCATCAGTTAGGGAAGGACTAGCATGAAAAAAAGAACTTTGCAAAAGATTGGATCTCAGCTTTTATGATATCATACAGAAACTATTTTAATGGGATGGCCTGCTGTTTGGAGAATATTTTAGACACATCATTTATGTCACATGTATGCAGAGCACAGCGGAGGCCTTGGTTTATCTTCAGATATAACAATCCGTGTGTTAAACTCTATTTTGACCAAAAAAACTCATTGAGGTATCTGGATTTAAGAGAAATTTCTGATTAGTGAGCCAACTACAGGTATATTGTTCTGCAGAGGTGGCAAAGCCACGAGAGCACGAGCTTATCATCAACAGTGGCAAACTCTCCAAAGCAAGATCAAGGTCACCCAACTGCTGCAGGGCAGGGTAAGCTGCCAGTTACTTTAGGACCTGATAACGCAGGGTGCATAGAAGAAACATCCCTTCTCCTGGCAAGTGCTGACTGGAGTATCCCTGGGATACTTGATAAAAATAGTTAGTCTGTTTGAAACTTAGGAGTCCCGCCACCTTTACATCTCTCTATGTAACTTTTAAGTACAGCCCCGTGGGGCTTGAGTCACAACTTCCTACTGATTACTGGGAGCAGTCTGCCACCTACTGCCAATACAAGCTCTCTGTGTTGCAGCTTCCCACGTAAAAAGCAATAAAGCTTATTTTAAATAGGATTTAGCCCACCTTGATTCTTCGGAATCTGAAGCCAAATTCGTCTCAGAAGCTAAAAGGCCAGTTCTGCCCTTAAGGAGTAGAAAAGAGATTATTAACGATTTTCTTCTAGATAACGTAGGCAGGGAGTTGATAGGTAGGTTAGTGTCAAATGAAGAGATCTTGTTGCCTCAAAAAATATTTTACTGCACGCTTGGCTCAGAGATTAATCAATAATTTTTTTGTAAGTCAAAAACTACTATTCAGTCATATTCGATAGCTAAACTTCAGAGAATGATTATATTTTTCTGACCTTCTGTGAGTCTGTGTTCATCTTAACCTCTGCTTAATTCCTGTTGTCAGCTAACACAACAGAATCCATAAATGGAAAGACACAAGGATAAACATCTTTGATTAGTCTAACTATTGATTACAGGCTTAGCTTTGCCATCTTCAGTTTCCATGCTGACCACAGACGTTCCAATAGCACTTTCTCACTTCTTGGTGATTGCAAGATGAATCTGTCCCATCATATATGGCCACTCAGTCTAAAACTCAGGATTTCAGCTGGGGATTTTTCAACATTTTTTAATCTGAAGTCAATTGCTGTCATCAAACACATATGCCAGCTTTCCACCAGAAGTCAATGAGATATATTTGTTCTAGAAACAGACTTTTCAGGCCTAGCAAGCTTGAAACTTTGCAGTTTTCTAATTTAGGGAAAACACAAAGACTGTGGCAACTTGAGAAATGTCTCATAGCAAGGAAATTCCTACCTCCAAATTTTCCTTCAGGATCTTGCACTAGTGTAACTACTGAAAATCACGTTATACTGAAGGCAAGATAACTGTTGCAACAAATCTATACTGCTTTTAAAGTAGTAATCACATTTAAAGAGGCATTTCTCAAGGTAGCTGAAGTTAATGGTCAGAAACTGATGACTAGCTTTGTGTTGCCTAATATATGTTGCATAATTTCAGTGACTGATCTTTCATACTGAGAGAACTTGCATTAGCAAAGGTTTACAGATATAGGTTCTTCTAGATGTTAAAGGCATGAGAGTGAACAAAAGAACTGCTAAGATACAAACATCTCAAATTTTCTTCAGAGGTATGAAGTCTCTCTAGAAACTCAAGCAGATGAAATAAATCCCTCCTAGGGAAACAAAAACCCATAAAAAAATCCCAAACAACAAAGAAAAAAACCCTAAAGCCAAAACACAATGAAACACTAAAACTCTGTACTGTGATGCCTGAAGTCAATAGTTTTCAGGAGCTGAAAGTAAAATGAAACAGAAGCCCATCTAATGAGGTAGTTAGAAGTTGGAACATTGCCAAACCCAGCTTCAGTTTTCTTAGTTTTGCTTTTAATCAGCAAAGTCCATGCTGTGCCCCTGTTTACTGGTTGAACTAAAATTTAGGGCTGCAACTGAACACTTTGTCTTTTATCTGCCAAGTGCCAAGTCATCAGTCTGTGCTTCCCTCAAAAGCTATTACTAGTCTGCCTGAAAAACTGAATGCACCAGATCTCTAAGCACTGGTCACTTCAGTTATACTCAATGACATAATTGCTAGTCACTTTTACAGAAGAACAGAATATAAAGAAATAAAATACTTCGATTTATCTTAACAACTACCAAAATGCTTAGTTTATTCAAATGCAAGAAACTAACACTTTAGTTTTAGGCTACTTGTGTAGAGTATGTTCTATACCTTTCTTGACTTAAATCTTACTTGTGCATAGGGAAGTTTTCATGTAAAAGTCAGGTCGCTTCAGATCATAAGATTCACAGTGGAAGTGATTAAATCAGTAGATCTGGTGTTATGCAATTTTTTTTCCTAAAAAAATATAGTCTGAACATGCTCAGTGCCTTTTGTTTTGGCAATAAATAACTTCTTATGCAGATTATGGGGAAAAAAGTATCAGCAGAAAGCTTAAGCAGTTATGAAATTGGTTTATACACTCATGATTTTTTTTCTCCACACTCAAACGGTGGAAGAGAAATAATGAACAATGAATTGTCAAAAGAATTCTGTGTTTGTTTGATAGGGAACATGTTTCTTTTCATGGATACTACAACATCACCTCAACTGGGGGACAGTTCGGGCATTTTTAAACATCTTGGCCTACCCACCTCTCAAGTGGATAGCAGTTACTTGCTGGCCAAGTAGTTAAACATGCACACTAGCTAATCTCAGTTCACTGTTAAGTAATTTATCAAATACCTAATTAATTCATATAATCCAAACCTTTTTTATTAGTATAATACAGTAATATTTCAATATTTTTCAGTAATTAAGAAGTATGAATAGGGATATATTCGTGTTTCTTTTCTTACACGCCTCTCTGCCTTACACTAAAAACAGGACAGCAGGGGCTCAGGGAAATTTGGCCAAAACCCCAAGCATTAATAGCACCATTACAAACTAGTACTAAATAAGATTACATAAGCATCCATATGCTTATGCTTAAAAACAGCAGCATATGCCTTACATACCATTTGATGGTCACGATCTGTGTCAAAGCAAAGCAAAAAGAGTGGGAAGATAATATACAGCCTGAAATGGATGCTAGAGGTGGTGGTATCTTACTGTGTGCTTTTCTGCTTTGCTTGTTGTGCTTTCTCAAACTCATACGCTTCTGTTTCTGTTAATACGGCCAAATGACCCAGTGATCTGATTACAGAGGATTTTAAGGATATTAAAGGCAAGATACTTTTTTGTCATCAGAAGCAACAAATGCTGGTATCTCTGCAATACCATCCTGCAATGATTCAGTCATAATGAGGAAACTGAAACTAGCAACACCACAAGGGAAATGGAAGGTGAAACTGTAAAGCCTTAAGAAAAAATACAATCTACTGACCCAAAAGAAAACACAAATTTCCCAAGTCCTGCTTCTGCTTATTACAGAAAAATAATTTCTACAGAAAAGAGGTAGAGCCTGAAAATTATGCTGACTGATGCTCTTTTCATGACTCACTGTGCCTGGCATTCTCACAGTGTAGCTGTCATTCAGTAACAGGGGAAAGGCAAACTATTAGCTTCTCTGTGACTGCAGTACACAGTACAGTAGTTTAGCATTATTGCAGTATAATGCTACACTCTCCTTCTATTGTTGACATAGATATAATCTGATTATCACTGTAAATACCTCACAACATGAGCTTCATAATCACTTGTGCCCATTTCCTCTGAGCCTTCTTCCAAGGAGAGGGTGTGTTGCCTGGTGATATTCCCCACCATTGTTCAGACCAGCACTAGTGATCACTGGTGTTACACAGTGAGCTTAACACATTCATTGTATATGACCAGACCTCTTGCCTGTGCACAAAGAGAGTAAGAATATATGTCTATAGGGAATACCAGTAAGCCCACCCCTGTGGGTTCAACCCCATTGTTTTGCTCCTGAGGTTCGCTTGTGTTGTCATTTGCATGAGCATCAGCAACGATTCACATGCCCAAGACAATGTCCCAGACCTCCCACTTCTTAATCTGCTACCTTTTTGCCAAGCTGAATGATCAGGTCCATGGTTCAGCAAAGAGCCTTTTCAGTGCATTACCCAAAGGACAGCAGCCACTCGCCTCTGTCTGTGTGGATCCTGCTGGAGCCAGATCTCCCTGATGCTACAGGGTCAAGGAGGTCAGTGACTTGTGGGGAAGTTGGAGCTTGTTGATCCTACAGTATCAAGGAGATTCAGCTGCTTATCCTGGCAGGAAGGTTTAATTTTTAATACCTGATTTACTTATTTGTCGATATTGGACATTACAGTGGATTTTTATTTAGAAGAGGTATACAGTGTTATGCTGAAATCACAACACAAGCACGATACAATTACTGTAGTATACAAATTCCCATGCAAGTCTCTACATGCTCCAGTGTCACAAAGAGGGAGGTTTTGTCGTAATTAGAGTCCAAACCAGGGACTGAATAAAAATAAAGCTTCAATAAAGCCTGAAAATGTTTAGCTGGCCTGCAGAGTGAGGCATTCTTAGTATTTTTTCCTAGCAGTTCACGTTCTGCTGCTTAATTCGTGAGAATGAATATTGTCATTTTTCCATGTTCAGTCCCAGCTCCCATTTTAGCCAGAACTTCTGAAACACAGATCACTGATTTCACTGAAATCAAGTACTGAAAGTTGTCAGAGGCAGGAGGAGAGCCTATGTAAGGTTCAGAGCTATCTGGAGTTTCAGAGTCAAGGACTCCAGGGTAATTTTGCGTGACCTTTCAGATCTGAGATCTGTCTGCATCGAGGAGGAGACACGGCTCGCTTGAAACATCTCCCAGGATCAAGGCCTTTTCTGGCTCCATTAGGACTTTCAGCTTTAAATGACAATTAAATCAAATGTACCTTGTGTCAGCGGTGTGTGACATGCCAGCTCTGCTGTGCAGGCCGGCACATGGTGACCTTGTGTGCCATCCATGTGGGAATTTACACCAGGATATAAAGACTATATTACGTATGTTAATGTAGTCTGAAATATCATAATTCGTGATTTTTAGGCATTCTGACTGAAGTGAGGTGAAAGTACAGGCACTACAGTTAATTTTCAATTTTCTCTGGTTAAAAAGGGACAGGGGCAACAACAGCCTAAATAAGATGCTTATACTACAAATCATAAATACACAAGGTTGTACTAACCTTTGAAATACTTGTAAACAGTTTCTGTGGAGACCAGGGGTAGATTTTAAGCAGCAGCATCCAAAATATGGAAAGCAGCAGGTGTTGTGCATCCCACGTTCTATGCCATGGTGCTGGTGCCAGGGGTCTCTAGTGAAATCTCATAATGAAACAGTCAAACGCTTTAAGAAGTTGAACACAGCTGTCTGCCAGTAAACAGATAATTGCACTCTGTTGTTTAATTGAACTTTCATGAAACTAAAATATGGGGTATTTTTTGTAAAATCTACCAGGAAAATGTGTTCTGCTTGTGGAACCTGCATATAGGGGATTAAGTTATTATCGGGGGGGGGGGGGAGTGTTTATCAGGTACACAGATAATGCTTGAGATTAAATTGTTATAAAAACAATACGACTTTCACATATTATGCAACTTAGATGTTTTAGCCACAAGTCTTTTCATTGCTGCTGCTGTTATTGGTAGTGATCTGTTCTTAGATGAATTAGTGCTGGGGAACATTATTAGGCTACAAATGTTCTCTTCTTTTTGCAAAACCACCTTGCAGTATTGCATACACAGTTAGTCTGCATTTCTCAGCTATCAGTCACTCTAAATGGTAAAGAACATAATACTGGGCTGTGGAAAGGTTTAAAAAAAAAGGAAAAAAAGGAAAAAATTAAAGAATCACTCTGATTCACACTTTCTCACACAGCTATAATTTCAGTGGGTTGGCCTGGTGGTTATCTCATCATCATCTCCTCCATTCTCTGTACTTCATGACCATTTTTTTCATGGAGGAAAGGCTGGATATTCTCAAGAACATTCTTACTCTGGAAATAGTAAGAATTTTCTAATTCTCTGGGGTACTGGTGGGCAAGGTTAATAATTCCTGTTTGCTGCTTTGTTCACAACTATTTCCACTGGGCTTTGCAATTTATTTCTAATTCTGGGATTTAACCCGAGGCTAGGGAATCAGAGGACTAGCACTTGCTTTCCCTCTATACGATACATGGGTTGAAGTGGGGAATCAAACATATATAAGCAACTCCCTCATAACTCTTGCCGATGAATACTGTAGTTTCCAAGCAGAGAACCTGTTGCTTGGTTTCCAGAGGTCCTTTTGGTTTGGATGATCAAATTCAAATACCTGGAAAGCACTGCAGGTATAGATACATTCAAGGAATCTCACTGTGATTCCCTTAGTTCTACCAAAAAAATACCTCTGACTGAATTTTTCTGCTGCCCCTTTATTTCACTCTGTTCCTGAAAAACTTTGCAGAGTGTTCACAGTCACTTTGTTTGGAAGATATATTTTTATGTTTTGTTACCTTAGTTGCTAAACATAAATCTTGGGCACTCTGTCAACCTCCAGTTTCTGAAATCAGTAGCATTCCTCTTCCTGAGGTAGCATTTAAATTTAACTTAGTCCTTTCCACAAGAATCAACCTTTAACAAACAAAGTGACAAATGAATTGACAATTTAAAGTCTTAAGTGTTTGAATTTCATAAGGTAGAGGCATGTTCTCAAATATGTAAGGAATGTAAGACATGGTATGATATGACATGGTGTCACACAGATGAATACACTGAGTAAGCCTGCAATGTACACTATCATCTATTTTGTTTCCACTGTTCATAAAAAGAGAGAATCAAATAGCAATTTTGCTTCTTTACAGGAGTGTGTTTTTGCTACGAGGTACATGCTCTTTAAAGCTTCTTCTCAGACACTTGCAAATTATATACACGAATATACAGAAAAAGAAACATTCATGTACTTTCAACTACTCAAATATTAGAATCAGAAGGAGGTTGTGGAAATAAATTAATCCATGTTCCTGGAGCACTCAGATAGCGTACTGAAGAATGTCAGAGAAATGTCAATATGGAAATTAATAAATCTGAAGCTTGAATAGTATGTTGATTCAGTGAGTCCTTTCATCTTGTGGAGTGAAAAAGGCAAAGTTCCTATGCAGAAAAATGGTATATAAGCATGCAGCTATTTGCAAAGGCAATCTCATTCTTCCAGAATTTTCTCTTAAAGTCTTTTGGCTTTACAATGTCAATACTGCATAGCTGTTTATGTGTGTATGTGTATAATTCTCTAGGTTTATTTAAAAAATCCACATAATTACAATGTGGGATTATATCATATACCACATCCAGATCTGCAACAGAGATTTCTGACAAGAGAACTAACATTCACTAGCAACAGAAGTAAGCTGACTAATCTCCACCAGAGGGGATATGAAACACATTTGGGCATTATGCTTCTCAGCTGGAGTCTGAGTACTGGGTTTCTGCATTATAGCAGACTATTGTGAGCAATGCTTCTTTTCCCCGTCTTTTTCAGCCTGTTGCTCTGCTAACCCCTCTCTTCCTCTCCTTGCTTCTACATTTAAATCTTCCTAGCATCCTAGGTCAATTCAGCTTTTATTCCTCACAGTATTCCTCAGCTCAGTCCCTGTTTACTTCCCTAGCTATTCCCAGTCTTTCTTCTCAGGTACTTGTACCATTAGCAGTGTTTCCCTATGCCAGATCTACATGTTTCTCTCGTTACTCATCTCTTTTTACCTCCCCTCTTCTGTGGGTTGTCTGTACCAGTCTTCTTGAGGAAAAATTCTCTTCTCCCTACATAAGGGCTTCCTCTGTTCAAACTCTATTTTCAAATTTTCCAAAATCCTTGTCTCACAGCTCTTCCTACTTCCCAGTTCTCAGGTACAGCCTCTTGAAGCTAACTGCCACTTCCCTTCTCCCCTCACACTGTTCCATGATCTTTATCCATCTCAGGAATCCCATTATGCAAAACCCACTCCTACCACATTGCTCTCAACTAGCACCTGCTCTTCACTTTGGCCTTCCTTATTTATGCTCCAATTTCTTCTCCCCCTAGGCCCCTCGTCTTTCTCACAGTCTACCCCTCCTTCAATGCTCTCTGTGCTTTAGCCCATTCCACTTCATGGGCTGCCTGTCAACAGTGGGAAGACAGAAAGACTGGGACATATTCAGTACTTCTATGACAAAAGAGCCAGATATTTCAAAGAGTACCTTAAGCAGGCTTGCAATACTAAGATAAAGTGTCCTCAGGATGAAATAAGTATTTGGAAATATTCATTGTCACATTTTTATCAAGGTTTCCACTGAACATGTGTGAATGGAGTTTTTTCGGATGTACACAACCTGTCCAAATGCAGTCAAAGGAGAAGGTAGTTAGGGACTTTATGAAACAGTTGCTGTTTAATGTATTTCTCCTTTACTTTTCCTTTGAAAAAAATATAAACACATGTTTTTTAAACAATGTAATTCTTTTAATAATTGTTACGCCATTGTTCATTGCTATTAAGGGCTATGAAATGACACCTGAGATATTAAGTAAATCTGTTACATTCACTGTACTTAGACCAGATATACCCACATAAACTACTAAGGCTGGATTGCAATTAATATTGAAAATTATCTATTGGAAGGTAAAACAGTTGAAAAATAATCTGTATATTAGCTTCAAAAGACACACCAAAAAGACTGAGTTATACAAGGCTAAGGTGAATGAAGAGATCAAAAGCTAATACGGCAGTATTTACTGCACTAGGTCAATGCCAAAATGAAAGGATTATCCAAACAGAAGCGAAGGGCTTACTGTAGCCAAAAGGAATATGAATATGAATACAGTTTAGCATGAATCACTGCATTGAAAATGCTCCTTATTAATAATTCAACAAAATTTAGTAATAGTATCATGAAGCTCATTAGCTTAGGCTGCAATTATTATCAAGCTATTAGTTGAGATAACAAACAAGTTATCATTTAATGAGCCTATCAGGAAATATAGAATTATTAATAGGTAGCATCCAGAAGTTACCTTTTAATTAATCTCACAGAGAAGATAAATTCTCAGTATTATCTGCATTTATTTTTAGACAAAATATGTCAAGATACATAAAAAATTGATGTGAGCTTTGAACTGCTGGCAAATCATCAGCATAGTCTTAATGCACCTTTGGGGTAACAGAGAGTAGAACCAAGACTAATGCAGTAATGTGGATCTGATTCCCACAAGGCCCTCCGTGTAACCTGTATTTTGGCGTCTGCAACAAATCAGGAGTAAAAGTAACAAGATTCAGAATAGATTTTTTTTCAAAAGCATCTTACTTTACTGGTTTCAGGTGGAACTTTTACACTTACCTCCTCCTTGTCCCTTTAAAAATCTTTCCGTTATCCTCTGTCAGTCAAATCCTATAATTAGGTATCAAAATATTACTGTTATTGTCATCTGGTGGCCTATATATTAAAATGATTAAGACTATATCCTCTTAATTATCCTAAATTTATACTAAGTTGTTGTGTAGCACTTTGATGCAATGTTTAGAAGACTGGGTAAGATCCCCATCACTTTGTGGCAGAAAACCAGTAGTTGGTTTCAGAGTGGATATCCCTTCTTCATTGTAAATATGTTATGAGTAAGAAGGTAAAGCAACTATTCCCTATTCTACTTGGAGCTTATTTTCTCATAAGACAAGGAAGGGTGGAGGAATGTGACAGAAAATTCTGTCCCATCATTAAGGACAGTACTGGGAAAGGGAGTTAACTTGTCCCCTGCATGCAGGCTGAGTAAAAACTTGTTCTTTGTTATCACTATAAACCTGGTTTAAAAATGATAGGAGCTCTGCTATTATAGGTTGTATTTACAATCATTGTATTTACCATTGGTGCAGGGAATCCTAGCCCTGGCTCTCTAATGTATCAAAATACCATAGAGTGCTTGAAGAATTCAGTCATCCTAAACCGCAATCTTTCAGATTAGGTGATGATCACAGAAATAGTCCAGTGGAATGTTAATTATTTAGTAGTGGACTGGAACTCTGCGTTCCTTGAGGCTTTTAAAAATTGCCTGGTAAGGAGAGACCTTGTTCTCTAGACTGGAAATGGCCTGAAGTCTTCTGTGTTTAGACTGGCAAGGTCAGATTGACATTTGCTGTGCTGCTTCTGATGAAAGATGTAGAAGTAATGAAGGTGGTTTCACTTCTCCAAAGTGCACTGAAGCAACTTAACATTTTATTTTTCAGGAAGGCATCAAAACTATGCTTTGTTATTCTTATTTTAATGAGAATGGCTGTAATAGGGCTCCTAACTGTGTAAGTGACTGGGAAACCCTGCCCCTGTCACAGCTCATAATGAAACTGCCATTGATGTTAATGGAGTGAGGATTTTGTTCACCTTTTTAATACATTTTGAAAATAAAATTATAAACTCGTAAAATTGGGAGATAGGGTTAAAAATACTTTTTTTTTTCTTTGTATTCCAGGCTTTCCATAAAACTTTAGGTAAATAGAAAAACAAGGCCCTATTGCTAAAAATATCGATTCAGTAGCCTCATCTCACAAGAAAAAATGACCAAGAAAAGTAGAATGCTGTTATCTGCACACAATTATAATTTCACACATGCTTTACAACTAAACAGTTATGAAATCCTGATCAACTTTAATTTCTGAAAGATATTTTACGATGTTGCACTATATAATTTCCATAGCTTCCTGTCTGAACAGTTAAACACACCTATCTTGTTTGCTTTTTCTCTGAATAATAATTTCAAAATTATTATTCCACTTTCTCTTGTATTTTCTCACTTAATCTGCATCCTCCTTTCCTTTCATCATTCTTCTCCATTATAATAGAAGTGAACATCATTGCTTGCATAAAAGCATTGTCCAAAAATAGATAGTTTGTAAATTAAAAGACAGGTAAACACCTAGTTTATTACTGAAATACTATCTTGAGTTGAATAGATACACTGAAATATAATCTATGTTGTTTGAATAAAATCTGGCTATGAAAATGATTCCTAGTTTGCTACACCAATTTCATTATGCAAATATCATTTTTTGGTGTCGAGTAATAAACATCTAACAAGCTAACTCGCTGTGTTTTACCTATCTAGATTGACAACACTAAAAAAGTACTATGATAAAATATAATCCCCTGTACAAAAAATTCTCCAAGTCAATTAATCAACAAAAGCAGAAAGACTCTCTCTCAGTCTCTCTAAAACCTCTTCTGTGCATTCAGCCAAAGAATCTCTACTGAATCATATCACCTCTCTCTGAAATTAGATTTCTGCAATTCCTAGTGTGTTAATAAAACATTGAATCTTTTTCCCCCTCAAAGTTCTATGACTAAAAGTAATATATCAGCTTCCCCAAAGTAATTATTTTCCCATTAGTGGTATTTTACCATGATGCCCCAGATTCGGAGGGCTAGAGTTATCAGAAGAATGAATTATTAGTATTTAAATATCTTATGTAAAATATAAGACATGAAGGATAGTTTATGTGCCAATGAAAAGGGTATTAAAAAATAGCAATATACCGCCTGTGATTTTAATCTTATTTTTTCTCCAAGATAATTAGCTCCAGTTACAATTTGTTCCTCAATTCCCTCTTCACTTGCAGACTTTAGGAACACTATTTTAAAGGAAAGATATGGTAAGCTCATGTGTTCTAATGTGAGTCATATTTCAAAATATTTACGTCAATCTTTAGGCATTTGAAGGCTATCATGGCAAGCTGTTACAATGCTGCTGTAGTTTACAACATCTCTGGCAAATCTTATGTCTGGTACAGAATATGGGAAGTTGATGGAAAGTCTAAGAGTCACGTAACTACTTTCAAGGGCGGTTAGCCAACCACATAAATCAGTGGTTCAGCAACATTAATACGTTAATTAGCATTGCTTGTACAGTCACACAAATAATATGTGTAATTTAAAAGTGCAATTTGCTTCTTGATTGTTCAACGTGCCTTTCACGGCTTGATGACGTACATTCTCTAAGAGGAGACTACAGGGTGGTAACCTTTAGTTTGTAATTAAAGCACCTCGCTCGTTTGCTACATACTTCTGTGACAAGCATGAAACCAGCACCAGGCCTCAAAAATGCAGTAGTGGGACGTCCGGGGCACAGAAACCTCGGGGTGCTGCAGCTGGCCATACCGCCACAGCTACACAACCACAGGAGCTGGCACCTGGGAAGCTACCAGCTAACCCCTAACTAACTGAACTAGTGTAGACCAACAGACTAAACTCTTAAAATGCTACAGAGAGCAAAAAGAGGAGAGGAGCTTTTCACGGGCCCGGGCAAGCCATCGAAGCCGCCTCGCTCAGCCACATTCCCAAACTCCCGCCCCATCGCCTCCTCCCGCCGCGATAGAGCCCGCCCCTCTCCTCCTCCTTCCGAAGCCTGAGGTGACGGGAAAGAAAGGGTGGACTTTGTACTCCACAGCCTTACGCATGTGCAAGGGGCCATACCTACCCCTGCCACACGCACCTCCCTCCGGTTCCCGGCAGGGCAAGGGCAGGGGACAAGGGGCGGGAGGAGGAAAAAGAGAGAGGCGGCTTCGCGGGCCGGGCCAGCGCGGTCGCGGGAGGTGGGAGGGAGTATATCAGCTGACCGCGTCCCGTGACTGCCTTGGGCTTGACGGAGACTGCGTGGAGAGGGCGGTCTCCGTGCTGGAGCTAAGATGGCGGCCTCCAGCGCCAGACTCTGAGGGAGTTGGAGAGGTGTAGCGGCTGCCGCCTGGCCAGGTGGAGGGTGAGGCCGAGGGCTCCGCTCAGTGGCCCTTCACCCTTATCTCCGGCAGCGGCGGGAAGCGCAGTGCTGGTGGGGGCAGGTCCGGGCAGCTCAGGCTCCCCGGCCAGGTAAATCCCAGCGGCGGGGGAGGTGAGGAGGTGGAAGTGGCTCCCGCCTCCTTCCACAGCCCCGGGCGGGGCCGTCAGGCAGCGATGTGTTGCTCGAGGCCGTGTGTGTGTCGGAGGGGTGCACCGGCGTTTGGGGTGGTGCGGGGGCAGGGCGGGAGGCAGTGCTCTCTGCCGCCGGGGGGCAGATGCTTCCGCCGGCTAAGCCCTCAGTAGTGGAGGGGTTACAGGCGAGCTTCGGGGGGCGCCCCTGGCCTGGGACGGTGGGCAGCCCAGCCCGTGCGGGCCTGACCCCCAAGTGCCGTACCTGTTTTATTACAAGCCTATCTCAAGCCTTTCTCTTCCTGTATCTCTGAGGAGAGAAGAGGTTGTGCTTTCCTCTAGCCTCAGCCCCTACCTGGTGTTTCACTGAACGTGCTCTGCAGCTGATGCAGGTTTTATAGCCGCGGGGCAGAATTCGTCCTCTTTTGCTAGATGACTACTAGCATGTCCATTAGAAACAATACGTTATTTTTCCGCTCCTGGCCTCGGATCAAAATGTACCCATCATAAGATGCTTTGGGAAATAATTTATGAAGAGTGAGGAGAGATGAGGAGACTTGCTTTCACTGAGATGAGATTTTAGTTGTTTTTTTCATTGGCGATTTGGCTGAAGAGCCTGAGTGGAGTTGAATGTATCTCTTACAAAATTTACCATTAATGTGCTTATTTCTACAAGAGTGTTTTCTTTTTAAATTTCTCCCATGGATGCTTTTAACGTCTATTTTGTTTTCTGAAAGTTGAAACGAATCGGCAAACTGAATGGCGTTATGTCTGTAGTGAGCTGCCAACGGTTTTTGGGATAGATTTTTCCTGTCAGGTGGTGTGGAGCTTGCAGTTTGATAGCTGTGTCTCTGCTGAGGGCCAGACACTAGGATGTGAAAATGTCCTAATGTTTCAGTTTAGAGGAGGAGGGATGTCTTTCTCTTTTCAGCTTAGTGCTTGGAGGGAATACTTGGCCATGTTGATTTGGGGGTGGGAAATAGGTGTATAAGTTTACTTGGAATCTTCTTAATGCACTTACTCGCTGCTCTGTGGCTGCTTTTGAAGTTAATGTAATCTGAAATGTATTTTCCCTTTTTCTCAAATAAGATCTATGTCAGTGAGATTGAGACGATCAAATTGGGTAGATGGCTGCTTTGTTTCCTGTTACTTAGCACTGATTAAATAATGCTGTATTTCAGAAAACATTCCTTGTTTTAGAACTCTTTCTTTTTTTTGGATGTTGAAGCCTTCTTGATAATTAGAAGATTGTCTAGCTAGGTGCCTTGTATGTAGTGGGATACATAGAAAATGAGGAAAGCTGACAAAGTGACTGCTAGTGACTTAAGTTTCATTTTTGAATTGAGTTGGGGAGATGCTGTTCAAACAGTCTGCCATGGCTCAGGTCAAAATAACAAGACCATTATTATATATCTAAAAAGTGTGCTTGGCTCTAGTCTGCTTCAGTTTATAGATATACTTCTTGGTCTAATTCCTGCCTGCTATATGCAGCCACGAGCTAGAAAACTTACTGACTTTTTCCATTGTTACTGACAGTTTTTTCCACTTGCAATAAATGTCTACGTGTTTGCAGACTTATAGCTGAGTATCTGTCACTGTGACTTTCCAGGAACTTTACCTTGTATTTTAGCCTTGCTGGAATAAATTTTGAAAAAAATTATTTCACGTGTATTGCTTGCTCATCTGGGCATCATGTGGTATTTTTCATAGCTTCTAAATATGTATTTGTTCTGAGGGACTGAATTACTGTGCGTTTCCAGGTTTTAAGTGGTATGCTAGGGATTGGTCTTAAGGGCCAGAACTGGTTCGGTTTGGGTGGGTGACTCTTCTTTTAACTTGTGTTTGAAGCTCAGTAAGTGAAGCTTACTGACTTAAGAACTATTCTGATGCAAAACCTACCAACTTATTAGTTGGGTAGGATAACAGTTAAAACTCAAAATATAACATTGTGCTGAAAAAAAAATTACAAGATGGTTAAACTTGACTGAAAGGAGCACTTTCTCTTTGCTCCCCCCATTAATTAGTAAACCCTCTTGTTCTGAGTGTATCAGATTGGTTTGTTGCTACAGCAGAATGCTAATGTAGATGGAGAAGGGGAAAAAAAAAAGTGGAAGATGCTTGTTATTGTCAGCACTGGCCCTCAGGGACGGAATGGGAGCAGTCAGCTGGAGGGTGGATGCTAATGTCACCATTGCTGGTAGTAGTGAGGTTGAAATTCTCAGTCTGCATCCTGGACCACTGAAAGTGGTGATGCTGCTGTCACTGAGGTAGGCTGCACTAATCCTCTTTTAAGGATCTGGTGGGTCTCCTCTCTTTCTCCTCTTACAAAAAGGACTATGAGTTCCTGCACAGCAGATTAAGAATTGTCAGTTTCCACAGCTAATTAGGCTGCAGCAATTCAAGAGCAGAGAGGAGGACTGCTTGTGGACACTGAACTGCTCTTTTCACACAGCAGTGAAAGAGGCAGATGAAAAACCTAGACAGCTAAAACATGTCAGCACAGACAAACTCCTTTATTCAAATAATGCCTTTAAAGCTGTAGATGACTGGAAGTCAGGCTCCAGACCTATAAGCTAAAGGTAGATGTGTAGAGCTGCAGATTAACAGAACCTTGTGGTTTTTTAGTGCTTTGCTCTCACTTCTCTCCAACTGGTCCCTCTTTTTATCCTCTTGGTATGTCTTTTCTCTTTCAGAAAAGTCACACTTGAGCTTGATACGATTATCTGTCCCCATGTAGTATAGCCTTTCCGGGAACTTTACATTGTATTTTAGCCTTGCTGGAATAAACCAAGATTTATTTTTAAAAATTTATCAGACTTTCTCTTCATCCCCCCAAGAAATCTGTTTCTTACCAGCATTTTTCTTCCTCTTCCACCAAGTGTAATACAGATAGAATAATTATCTGGGGGGGTGGGTGGCTCTGAACTTGCACCTCAGTGTAAGCTAAACCTTTGTTTAAGAAAGATAAGGAAGCTTTGTAATAACAGAGGAACAGTATGATCAGAAAAAAGTCAGTCTGAATTCGGCACTAAACTTTGAACCCATGTCCAAACTCCTGATTTTATTTGAACTGAGGGACACTAATGTATAATTACAGCTATTGCTTTGTTGCCTGCAAGGTCACAGCTTTGTTTCTGACTCTACAAGTGTTAGTTTGAGACTGACTTGTCGCTGTTTCCTGAAATAGATTCTGTTTTCCCAGCTGGTAATTTTGTCTGAAGAATATGAAATACCAGATAAGTGGAAAGCATGTGCAAGTTGAGCACAGCTTGTGTAATATACCTATTCGTGCAGCTTAAACTCTCAGGTAGGATAAATCCTGACCGCAGCTCAGGCCCCCCTTTATTTTTAGGGGTTGCTATTTCTGGTACGTGCAGCAGACAAAATATGTCACTTCAGCTATTTTTCTCAAAAGCTGTCTCACTGCTATTTACAGTACTACAAGAACAGAATAGAAAAGTATTGCTGAACTTCTGTCTTGCGTAAAAGCTAATGAAAATATCCAGGCATTGGGGGAATGCATTAGTTAAGATCTCAGAAAGAAGTTGCAAGTCATCGGCGATGTTTTGCCTGCAGAAACTGAAGATTAGTTGACTAAACTTTGCATTCAGCATGTTTCCTCTCTCTTAACTAGATGAAACATAAACTGATACTTTCAGAGTACTTTCTGACTCTGCTACAGTGACAATAGAACAACTGAATTAGGTGTTTCTCTAGTATTAAACCTTTGAGAGCCACAAGTACGGGATACCTAATGGTTCTGCTGCAAAATGTTCAAAAACCTTTGAAGCTGGGATATTTCTTCTACCAGGTACTGCAGGACACTAAGATGACCATTAAAATTGGAGCCTTATAGTACTTTTATGAGAGAAATAAAGAATTTAACTCAATTTTTGTGCCAAGTCAATTTTTTAAAGGTCTCTTGAAAGCAGGAAGAGGTAAAGGTGATCATGTTCTCTTATTTTAGGAAATGAATGTGATATGACTAAGAAGGCTGATGTTATGGTCATATGGCCAAACCCGAATTAGTATTGTAACAATTGACTTTGCAAATACATCAGGTTTTACTATTTCAGGTACTAAAATCACAGTGTATCATGTTGTAGATAGTATAGTTAGTGTTCCACACTGGTTCTGCCAGAAGGCTGAAGGAATGTAGCTTCCAAAATGTCTTTGGCATGAACTATATTTTTATCCTGCTCTTATTGTGGAACCAAAGACAACTGAAAAAATGATTGCTGGACTTCAGCATAGCACAGAACACTAGGCTATTGTTAGCCTTGTTCTCTGTTAAACTGCAGGAGAATGTGTACAAGAATTAATTGTCACTAGATTTTGGCATATATTGCTTTTGTGCTTGTCCTCTCAATGGGAGAGTTACAATCACTGTCCAGAAACACAGGAAATAGCGATAAGGCTTAATGATTTTCATAGTTTTAATCTAACAACAACAAAAAAAAATCAATCTAGTGAATTTGTCACTTCCACTGCTTATACTTAATACATTTCATGTATCAATATCCTGAATCTTAGTTGCTGGTGTAAAAATTAATGGAAGCTGCTAGTAGCTCACTTATGAGTGTTTCTTGGTTCAGTATTATTAGTACTAGGTGTTTGCAAGTCTGAGAACATCTTACTTTAGGTGGTCTGGAGCAGGTGGTATTCAGGTCTAGGACACTTAATAGAGCTAGTCAGAGGAGTCTGGTATTGGCGAAACTGGAATTACAGATAAGTAGACTTCATAATCTCATACTTAGTGAAGCTAGTGTTGTTAAAAGACTTTTATTTTACTTTTACTAACACATCAGTCAATGTCAAGAAAGTGGCTTAAAAAGGGAGGTATAAAGATTGAGTATCTGGCTGTTGCTCTGAAAGAACTTTGAAGCCCAGAATTATCCAATCTGAAGTGTTGCTACTATACACTGTCTAGTTCTGAGAGCTGTGTAGTTTGCATAAACAGTGTACTTTTTCATGCTTATACAGGGCAATAATAATATAGTTCTTAAACTGGACAAAATGGGGAACCTCAGAAATAATGCTGTTGAACATCTTACCCCTCATGAAACTTTGTTTTCAAAAATTTGATTTTGAGAAGTTAACTTGGCACAAGTCAATGGGGTATTAACTCTGAAAATTTGACTTGGTCATTCAAATATGTAAATACTGCTTTCTTTTTTCCAGAGGCAGTACTGCAGGTTCTTTAGTACATAGTGATGACTGTGTTGGTTTTTCACCTGAGGGAAGGAATTTTTAAGTCTATTTCAGTCCAGCTATCCGTTCTTCATGTTCATGAGTACATAACTGCTACAGTCTTTGCTCAGAAAGAAAGTAATCTGAAGTTGTAGAGGGTAGACATTAGCAATGAGCTAATGTTACAGGTCATCCATCTCAAAAGGAGAAATCCATCTCCGCTGAATATAAAGAGACAACTGGAGTGGAGTACTGACTGGGATTGGATTTCTTTAATGTTGTGTCAGGCAAGCTATGTGTATGAATTCTTGCAGATGAGCTTCAGGATGTGTGATGTTTTGGGGATGACGCTACATTAATGATGTGTACCTGAGAGCAATACCAGTCTCTAATCAAGGCAGGGAAGATTCTTTTGATACCTACAAAAATAAAACTAATGCTGCATCAGTAAACTGAGTGACAACCACTGAAGTGCCTTATATATGTAATAACAGCAAAGGCAAGTAAGAGGGAGGCTAATCATCCAAGTACTTAACATGCATCTGTTTCCATCACAGAAGATAATTCTTGGTGTTCAGAGGTATTCCTTAGAACTTAGTATCTCCTAAAGCAACAATCTGGCCAAACAGTTGTGGCCAGGCTTCACTAAATTTCTGCACGGGTTTTGGGGAATTCTTAGGTGAAGTAAGCATGTCAGGATGTTAGTGGTAGGATTGCTTAAACTTTTACAGCACAGAAAGGGTACTTAGTCAGCTCTTTAGTCATCGTGCTTAGCTAATAAGTAAGTTTCTCAACTTCAAATTCCATTCCAGACTGGAAAATAAGCTGTTCTGTCTATCCAGATTTCTTCTTACCATTTTACTTGAAAATCGCAATAGGAATCTGGCTTAGCAGGAGTTATGGACACAGGGTACTCAAAACATTTTAATATTACACAGTCTTCAAGAGTTAAGCATTCTGGAGATGACAAGCATATTTGAATGTGCAAAGGTGTAGCAGTAGTAGTGTGATTGCAATAATATGGCAAATAATGAGCATAAATTAGTGTAACCTGTTGCTGCTGAAGAGTACTGTAACAAAGTCAGTGGGGAAATTAATCATTCATGTTTGATTCATGTGCAACTTACTTATGCTTATCAAACAATGCATATACTATTTGTAATGTGGGTTTTTTAGTAGAATTGACAAAACTGTGACTTAAGCGCTTAAAAACAAAGTCTTTGTGTTAAGCATATTGATGATTAATGAACTTTGGTTTTAAATTAAAATCATGAGTACTAACAGGATGTCTCTTTTGTTTTCAGGTCTTGGCACAGAATGAATATAATTAGAGAAAACAGAGATCTTGCTTGTTTCTACACAACAAAACATTCATGGAGGGGAAAGTAAGAAGTTTAAAGTTTGGCTTTTCCACAAAAATGTTTTGTGTAACATCTCTTGTCTCTATTATTGGATTTAACTGCGTAGTTCCTGTATTGATGGATGGAAATTGAACTAAAGGCTCCTGCTGCTCAGCGTTTGAACTGAATTTATCTTCACTAGAATCAATTTGGATTTTTAACATTGCAGTTTAGCCTTTCTCTGCACACGTTACCAGACTTCAGTGTTCCTCTGAAATGGACCACTTAACTTAGTCAGCTTTCTGAGTCTCTTGAACTTAGTATATAAAGCACTGATTTTTAAAGTGGAAATGCTTTTTCTCAGAACAGGTTCTTGGAGGAGTAGTGCCTGAGGTACTTTAATGAATAAGGGTCACTAGTCCACGCATATACTTAAACGTGTTGTGTAATAGATTATCTGTTAAACTGCTAACTGAGGTTATTTGAAGGTGTCTGTTACTAGAAATAAACTTCATCCCTAGTGGGGGTCTTGAATCTAAAAATTAATCTTCAGGGATGCTTCAGTCAGCAAAAGCTAGGGATCGTCTAATAAAACTATCCATTCATCTAATGTAACTGGTATCTGTTATGCATGCTTCTTAAAACACAGTATAACAGCTGACTTCAAGCTTCACAGGACTTTCTTTGGCATGCTTAGCAGTTGTTCCTTCTCACATGCACAGCAGAGCAGTGGAACTGGGATTTTTCCCTTGCTGCATAAACATCAACAAAACAAAGAGTGTATGTTGTCTGTACAACAAGAGCATGAATACTGCTTTAATCTAGAGCTGATGTCTGAATCTATTATTTTAGCAGTAACTTGAAACTGGCTGCTTTTTGGATGCTTGCCGGTAAATACTTCATGATATCTTCCTATAAAAGATTGGGAATGCTGGGAAGGAAAGGAGGCTAGGGTTGCAAGGACTGACAGCCACAAAATCCTTCTCAGTTGTGCCTTGAAGAACCATGAGATTGCTTCAGTGTCTAATCAAAGAGCTCACTGCCTTTTTGTCAGCAAAATTAAAGTTCTGGGTAGTTCAGAGTCCAGTCAAGACTGATCAGCTGTCTGAGGGTAAAATCTTTCTGCTACCAAGATGGATTCTTGATTGACTTGAAAAATAGTTTAGTTTTATCTCAGTAGAGTTCTAGACAATACTTGTGTATATTGAGTCTTACCTGAGTTTAAATCAATGCATTTTGACTTCTATGGGTGACTAAACTGTTTGCATTAGTAATAAGATGATATTGTGTTGGGATAGAACATTAGAACAGTATGTCCTTGGTAATCTTCCTGTTGCCCAGTAGAAAATGCCTGGTCTCTTCCTGTGAAGTCCTGTAGCATATGCACAAATTCAATGTGCATATGATTTGAGCCACTGGTGAAAATTAAATATGTAGAATACTGCTTCTCTTGCCCAGTGCCTTCCATGAAAGAGCCTGTTCCAACATGATGCGAGCTGTTGAAGTTCAAGTAGTGTGATCTTGAACTTTAAAGATAGCATTCTGGTAAACTATGAACTCTCATATCCTTCAAAGTTTAAAACCGAGGCTTAGTTTAAAATCTTAATGGCAGCTTTCACACAAGGAACCGGGACCAGAGTGTTTAGTAAGTGCTTGTCTCTTACGTTGCAGCAGAGGCTCATGTGGCTTTTAGTAAGTTTATATTTGAATACTTAAGTCCGCTCAGTTCATAGTTATACACTGTTAGTATAATCTATCAATAACATTTTTTAAAGGCAGTAATCCTGTATGTAGGGTTAAATAACCCTGAATCCTTTGACTAATCATACGATTTGTCCCTTTGCTGAATATGACCTGTGCACATGGCAGTTTGTTTTCTAGTAATACAGATGATGCTGCCTCAGTGTCTATCTTTAGTTCTGTAAAATGAAAGAACACTGTCTTTCCCTTGCATATGATAGTATAAAATTTGTTTACCTGGTTCATCCTGATCTAAAAAAGTGTAACTTCTGAGTTTACAGTGCTTTGAAGAAACTGGTGAATAGGCAATAGCCTTTTCACAGGGAAGAGGACATTTTCTTCAAATCTTTCTCACATCAAGCTGACATTAGACTGTACTGCAAAGTAGTTTGAGAGATGATTAATGGTAAATTTTTCAAGGCCTGGAGGTATAAATACCTTTCAGCATATTTAAAGGTAAAGTTCTGGACAAGAATACGTTTAGGCTGTGTGTGACAACTGACTTCTGAGTCTCCTCTGTTAATGCAACGAGACTTGGGCCTCCTGAATTCACCTAGGGACAGGAGATGAAGGAAACATGAACTCAGCAAATCCACTGTTCTATCTTGTGTTCCTTGTAACATTGTGTAGCAAGAATGCTGGAGGATAAATATGCTTTCAAAATGATGGCTTGGGTGATGGGAGAAAAGGAAGGGGCTTGTCTTCAATTACATGTGATCATCACAGGTACTTACTGTGCCACAAAACATTGAAGTTCTTTATGTGAGTAAACATAACCGTAAGTAATAAAGTGCTGTATTACTAGTAGTAAGGCTAAGTTCTTTAGAACATCATAAACAAGCCTTTTTTGTAAACCATATAAAAGACAGAATACCTATCTAAATTGTGCGTTGGGGGGGAATGATTAGTTTGTTTAAAGGATTTTCTTACGATCTAAGGACTGGAACATTCTTTGACAGACTGAATATAGTGGAATTATTAGCAGTTAAAGTAACTTCAAATGTTCTGCTTCATTACTGTGACTTCTCTTGAGCTGCATCTTAAATAAGGAAAATTCACCTATGTGGAAAAACAAATAGGTTTTTCAAATAGATTAAACATATTTAATGTGGCAGGTCTCTTCAGTATTACAGATTTTTTTCAAAGCTTTGAAGAAAACAAGCACTTGCTTTAGTTTCTAGATAAACTCCTCTGGGCCAGTAAAGGCTTGAATGTCCAGCAGTTTCTTTGAATAATAATGGGAAATGGTAAGGACTGAAGTAGTGAGAACTCCTGACCTTGTTATTGGGAGAGAAGGGAGGATAGGTCATGTAACATGATGGAGAAGTTCTAAATGTACCTGAAGCACATGTAAAGCTTGACCTTAAACAGAAAAGATGGCTTGTGCTGCAGACCTGGAAAGTGAGGGAGGAAGAAGGGACTATAGCACAAGAACACAGAGAAAGAGGGAAGAAATGACGTGCTTCTTGATGCAGTGTCTAGTATGGCACGGATCCAGATTAGTCAGCTAGCCATCTGGTTGATCCTATCCTGCTCTTTCCTTAAACCTGCAGTTTTCCCAGATCTATGGCAGTTAACATAACTTGGTATCAATGTACAATGACTACCTGTGTAGTGAAGTATAGCTAAAGTGATCTGAGTCTGAGTTTAGTAGTCATAGTTTTCCTCAAAGTGAAGAAAGTTAGGTGTGGCCATAGCAACACTTTGATTTGTTATGGTATTGTGACCAGGTGTGGAAATTGGATTATTTCCTGTAACAACTGTTATCTGACAGCTTCAGACAAATGCTTTAGAGTATTGCAGGGGTTTTTGTGGGTGTTTGTTTCTTTGGTTTGGTTTTTTCCCCTGCATAGTGTTTGTAGAACTTACTCTGGTTTGGTAGTACCTTTCAGTGAAAGTTCTAAGAGTCCTGACTTAGCCAATAACTTATGAAAAGAAATGCATAAGGAAACATATTTAGTAGTATATAACTTTTGTATATCCAGAAAGAAGACATACAACAGAAGAGCTTAACATATTGTAAGGGTAAATTGCAAACTAACAGCAGAGTTCCATATCTGTGTCTTACCAATGACTTGTACATACCTTCTTAATGTAACGTTTGCAGTTCAACAGGGTTTTTCTGTCACTACTGGAGAAACGTAACACTCTTCTCTGTTCTAGGTATAAGCGAGTCTTTTCAGTTGGAACCCATGCCATCACCACGTACAATCCCAACACACTAGAAGTTACAAATCAGGTGACTATCATGTTGAAGTTTATCTCTGACTTATGTTCACCATCTGGAGTGAATAGTAGTTAGTTCAGTTAGCATTCAGAAACTATGTAGTCTGACAAGATCATGGCAAAATATAAAGTATGGCAGCTGCTAAAATGCACACATAGTGAAGGCAACATGAGTCTTCTGTTAACTCTACAGACAGCCAGTGGCTTTTGTACTTTTAGGCTCTCTTTATTGGCCACTATAAGTAGTAGCTTGCTTTGGGATGTGCTGTTCTGAAAGAACGTGGATAAGTTTGATCACTGTTAAGCTATGTCCCTGAAGGGTGTCAGGACACTTATTTACTTTGCAGAGTTTCAAATAGTTTTTAGCTCAAGCTAAAACTGGCACACAGTATGCTAGCTGTAGTCTCATTACAGCAATTCAATTATTATAGGTACTTAAGGGGTTTTGAGTGGGGGAGATACAGATTTAAATTTGCTAACAGTATAACCCAATTACTTTCATTTATCTAGTGGCCTTATGGAGATATCTGTAGTATTTCTCCTGTTGGAAAAGGACAAGGAACAGAATTTAGTCTCACTTTTCGCAAAGGAAGTGGAAAAAAGTCTGAAACTCTCAAGTTTTCCACAGAGCATAGAACAGAACTCCTCACAGAGGCACTGGTAAGATTATTTTTTTTTTTCCTTCAAGCATGCAGTAAGTACTCGGTTATCATTACCATTTGTGGTAGCTTGCTATGCTTTCTTTCCTTACATAAAAAGTAGAAAAGCAAGTTGTCTTCTGAGCTGGTAATGAACTTGGTATAGTGTCAGTTGCAGCAACTAGTGCATGACTTTTTAAATAGTGAGTAAAGCTACAAACATGAATATATTAAACTGCAGTGGAATGATGAGCCTTCAAGGAGGCTTAGTTCAAGTCCGTAAAACAGGAACAACTTAAACTTTCTGGAGAGATTTGCTATCATTTTTATTCATGTGTGGTTAACTTTTTTTTTTTTTTTTTTTTTTAAAAACAGAGATTCAGGACAGACTTCTCAGAAGGAAAAATCACAGGACGGGTAAGTGTCTGGCTTGTCTGGATCATGTGCAATTTAATGAAGTGATCTAAAGACTTAAAATTCTACCTTGTTCATGCATTTTATGCTTGTGCTATAAGTACTACTTAAAATGGCTTTTGTAAACTTGCATCTGAAGTCTTCCTTCAAGAAAAAGAGTGTGCTCAAAAGCAGTGGGAAAGAATGAGTTTCTTCACTTATCTGGAGCTTTATAGTGGTACAGTCAAAAGACTCTGAATGTTACTGCTGAAATAGTGAGCTTTGCTATATGGAGTTCTTATTTGGAGGAAGGAAGAAGAAAAAACATAAGCTTTGATTCATTATGCAGTGTTTACTACTTCCAGCACTTTACTTTCTAACTCTGCATGTCTTTTGTTTCTGCATAGTGTCTTGAACACTTGGTGAGGGAATGTTATTTTCTAGGAGGTTTTTCGAAGGTCAGATTAAAAACAAGATTGCTGCTTAATAAATCTTTGTAATATAGTAATAAACAAATAAGTATACAGGGCTGGATTTTATATTTGGGTTTGCCTTCTGGCCACAGAAAATAGCATTGAAACTAACTTAAAGCATTGCATAGAATACATCTTCACTGCTTGAATATGAGGGTCCCTTTTCGCTTCCTGTTGTTTAGAACAGACCTTAGACTTTTGCTGGTTTTAAGTCTGTATTTGTAATGAATATGACTACAGGAGATTAAAATTTTCCACTGTTGCAATAAATTGATCTTATCTTACCTTCATTAGCTGAATAACAGCATCTGGTGCAGTAGCTGTTTCCTTTTCTAACTACAGTGCTTGTTGTCTGTAAGTAGACCACCTTCTGCAGTAAGAGAAACTCTCACTCCCCTTTGGAGTAGCTGTTTGGGGATTGCTGTTCTCTGTTCAAAAATGCATTAAGGTCCTTGTGAGCTGACAGTTACTTTCCTTTGATTCATAGTGTTCTTAACAGAGATAAGAGCATTAAGGGTTACAGTTTTTTGAACTTTACACCCATGCTGCTTACTAGATTGGAAAAGAACTATTGCTGGATAGTAAAGTGTGTGTGTGGTGAAGTCTAAAAGTAGCACTTTCTACAGAGGTATAACTGCTATAAACATCACTGGAGTGATACGAGGAAACCTGTGATTCTGGAAGTGACTCCTGGAGGAATTGACCAAATTGATCCTGCAACAAATAGAGTCCTGTGCTCCTATGACTACAGAAATATTGAAGGCTTTGTTGATATCACTGGCTATCAGGGAGGCTTCTGTGTCCTCTATGGAGGATTTAGTAGATTGGTGAGTACTAAAACAAAACATCTTGCTATGCTGCTTAGGATGTTTATAGCTGAATATTCAGTAATGAAGTTTCAGTGTAATTTGAGCATGCAAGTCTGTACATCTTGGGACTCAACTGTGGAGCCTTAAGGCTAGTGGACAGATTTTAAAATATTTTCCACAGATAATCAATTAAGAGAAATGTGGGTTTTTTCTTATTGCATGTTGAAAAACTACAGAGGATAAAATATCTGGTTATTTATATTTGGATAATGATTATGAATGCAATGTGGATATGGAGTTTCAAAGTTATAGGAGTGACAGGCATTGTTACTAATCTACCTAACTGATAGAGGGATTCTATTTGGAAATATTGATCAATGGTGATGCTTCCCTTCTAGGCCTGATACTCAACAGCTTGGCTTAGGAAATACTGCAGTGTAACACTGGTTTCAAAGTCTTAAGAGTTTCTGTGTATTACAATGCAAGCAGTATAAATGGATCTTTAGGAATTAATTCTTGGTTACTAATGTAAATATAGTGGCCTCAGTCAGTATTAATGAAATAGGGCTGTTCTCTAGATCAGGGTTTCCATGTCTTTTGTTACTGCAACATGCTGTTCTCTGGCATAAAACTAGCAATATATAATCAATCCTCTTGAGCTGCCCTAACCTTGCCTAGCAAGATAGCAGCTGAGGCTACCACTGTGCTTTCACTGGCTCCTCACTTCTGCCAGGCTGTCAGGTTCTGTTGCCAAGTGTGGACAGGTAGGTCATGCAGACTTTTAATAGCATGCTAATGTGTAGCAGGGTGTCCTTTAGAAATAGCTGCTATAGGATTCTTTCTGAAAGACAAATGTAAACTGAATAACGTATCTCTTGTGTAAGAAATACCTCTTCTCTTTATACTGTGCACTTAGCAAAGGCAAGTCCAACTGCTGGGAAGATTCATGACTTGTAGGTATATAGTGGAAGACTACTTGTGGAACTGATTTCTGGACCTATGCTATATTGTTCACCTGTGTTTCTTGTCAATACTTGCAGCACCTGTTTGCATCTGAGCAGAGGGAGGAAATTATCAAAAGTGCAATAGAGCATGCTGGCAACTTCATTGGTATCTCCCTGCGGATAAGGAAAGAATCCCTAGAATTTGAGCAATACTTGAATCTTCGCTTTGGAAAATACAGCAATGATGAATCTGTAACATCTTTAGCAGAGTTTGTTGTTCAGAAAATAACACCTAGACACTCGGTAAGGGTATCAGACTTGAACTTACTTGATTCCTCTTCAGTGCTGAGAATTCTCCTCCCTAACATGTGGTTTATTTTGTGTGTGTGTGTTTTAGGAACCTGTGAAAAGAGTACTAGCCCTTACAGAAGCTTGCTTAGTTGAGCGGGATCCAGCTACCTATAACATTGCTACTTTGAAACCTTTAGGCGAGGTAAGAGGACACCTTTCTTAGTATCTCTTCTTCAAATCAAAGTTCTAAAAGAAAATAATAGTAGGAATTTGATAATATAATTAACATGGTCTTCATTTATAGAGTAGATCAATAACACTGCTTGATGAATGTGGTCCTTATCTCTTATTTTTAGGTATTTGCAATAGTATGTGACTGTGAAAACCCCCAGCTTTTTACCATTGAGTTTATCAAAGGACAAATTCGGAAATACTCTTCAACAGAAAGGTAACTGGGACTCCTGTGGGTTATAAATTCAACTGGAAGTTGCCATTTTTAATGTTTTTAGTTTCTCAACTTCCATAAACTCTGACCCTTGGAAGCGTTAACTCAAAGCCTTGCTATTATGGTGGTTTGCTTATGAATCAAAGTCTTACTTTTCGCCCAACCTCAAGCAAATCTGTCCAGTTCTACAGTAAACATGTAAGGGTGTTGGACAGTTAATACAGCCTGTTTCCCCTAAGCAGTGATGTTCTGTGTATGTTGTACTTGATTTAAGCAGTATACATTGATGAGTAAAGAAAGCACAACTGAAGTGATATGAAAATATGAAGGCTGTAAACCACTTGAGCTGTCTGTTTCAGATGGTCTTAGTTGATGCTATTTAAAAGAACCAACAGCATGGTCCCTCAGTGCACATACAGTTGTAATGCAGTCTAATCCTGCTAAGTGAGCTTTTGCAGAAAGCACAGGGATGAATTTGCCTGTGACATGTGTAACTCATTAACAGATAATCTGGAGTTGATCCCTTTAGTGAAAGGCTGCAGCTGGCTATACCGGGTGTAAGACAGCTGTATTCTTCCAAATTAATAAACTTCCTTTATATGTAAGTTAGTAACTTCTCCAGAGGTGTAGCTGTTAGCACCAGTGGTAGTAAGAGATTCCACATGTTGCTGCCTTTCATTTAGTTTGTGACTTTTTTTTTTTTGCTTATCTTTCTTATGACTTGATTCTCTGGCGTTGCTTTTCTGAACTAAATTGTATTCGTATGTCTTTCTCCCAACCCAGAGATTCTCTTCTGGCTAGCTTGTTGGATGGAGTGAGAGCTTCTGGTAATAGAGATGTCTGTGTGAAAATGACCTCCACGCAGAAAGGCCAGCGTTGGGGATTGCTTAGCATGCCTGTAGATGAAGAAGTAGAAAGCCTTCATCTGAGGTTTTTGGCTGCTCCTCCAAGTAAGCTAATACTTATTACATGGTTTTATATTGCTCTTTAAAGCATCCAGATGTTTAGTCAGGTACTGTGCACTTAACTCCTGTTTGTCTCTTCTTTCAGATGGTAACTTTGCAGATGCTGTGTTCAGGTTCAATGCTAACATTTCCTACAGTGGGGTACTACATGCAGTTACGCAAGATGTAAGAATAAATCCTCTGCCCATCCTCTTAAGATGTTGTTAGTGCATAAAGATATTAATAACTGTTATTACTTAACCAGGGCCTGTTCTCAGAAAACAAGGAGAAACTCATTAATAATGCTATAACGGCATTGCTCTCACAAGAGGGAGATATTGCAGCATCGAATGCAGAGCTTGAAAGCCAGTTCCAAGCTGTAAGACGACTAGTGGCTTCAAAAGCAGGATTCCTTGCCTTTACTCAGCTTCCCAAGTAAGTGATAAGTCTCTTCAAGCTTGGAAGTAGTAGGTGAAAACAGTTCTTGAGTTGTTGATGATGTCTTATCTTTAAAACTGAGAAGTGGAATTAAGACTCACTTGTACAGTCTTCTCGTCTTTCACAAGTACTTCATACTGCTGGAAGCAGTTATCAGGATTTAACATAAATTGAGAATTGTAATTGATCACCAGTATGTAAAGCTGATTCTTCCTTTGCTAAATACTCTCTGCCTTAAGTCAAATGCACCTTTGTCCATGAAGCAGGCAGTTATTAATTCTTAAAGTGTATGTATTAGATGCCACTGCTGTTGTTGGTTGAAAACAAGATAGAACTTGATGATAGGAAGTTGAGTTGTACTCCTACAGTAAACACAGGCTGCTTGGAGTTAGTTTTAATTGCATAATGTAAAGAAGAGAAACTGCTTGGTGTTCTTAAAATGACAAATTTCCTGGAATGTTTCTGACCCTGGACTACAGTGTCACTGAGTGATGTACAGAGTAACATATGCACTTAATCTGAGACTTTTATAAAAAGTTCTTCTTCTCTCTGAATAGTGTCCTGTACTGTCACTATGCTGTAACTACAGAAATGTGTCTTTGAACATGTTCTTGGCATATCGTTAAGTGAAGTCAGTATGAATGTGTGTTTTACCAAGGAATATCAAATTTATGTAAGCATCAAGGTACTGGCTTGCCAAGTGCAATGGGAGCAGGACAGTTCTGGTCCCTGATTAGACTTTTATCTTAAAACTAAACTTTGTGTTTCCTCTCTAATCTTGGTTTTGCTTTCCTTTCAAAAGATTTCGAGAACGATTAGGAGTGAAGGTTGTGAAAGCCCTCAAAAGGAACAATGATGGAGTAACCCATGCCTCTATTGACATGCTTTGTGCTCTTATGTGTGTAAGTACTAAATTGCAGATTCTTTTAATTTCGAATATACGCACTTCAGTCTACTGAAAGATGCAGAAACTTGCAGCATGCTCAAACTTCTATAATGACTTCCTCTTGAACTTGAAGTAGGATTTGCTTTTTATGAGTTCAGAAAGTGGCTTTTAGACTATACCTGTTAAGAACTGAGGGTTGAACTATGACTGCATTGTGAATACTTTTTTTTATAGCCTATGCACGATGACTATGACTTGAGACAGGAGCAGTTGAACAAAGCCTCTCTTCTTTCTTCAAAGAAGTTTTTAGAAAATTTGCTAGAGAAATTCAATTCCCATGTGGTAAGTCAATTTCTGAAAACAGGTTTTCTTTAAATGCCTTTCCTAATTGCTAATTCCTGGCTGGAGGCCAGATGCCCACCAAAGCTGGTCTATCACACCCCTTTGCAGCTGGACAGGGAAGAAAATAGGTAATGAGAGGCTTATGGGTCTAGATAAGGACAGGGAGAGATCGTTCAGCAGTTAACATCATGGGAAAAAAGGCTCAACATGGAATAAAATACATCTGATTTTCCTACCCAGTGAAAACACAGTAGGATAATGAGAAGAAAAACCAAATCTTAAAACATGCCCCTACCCATGCCCCCCAGCCTTCTTTCCAGGCTCAACTTTATTCCCAAATTCCCTACCTCCTACCCCCATGCAGCACAGGGAGATGCGGAATGGCAGTTGCAGTCAGCTCATGAGCTGTCTCTGCTGTTCCTTCCTTCTTACGCTTCCCTTGCTCCAGGATGGAGTCCCTGTCACAGGAAATAGTCCTCCATGAACTTCTCCAATGGGAGCCCTTTCCCATAGGGGCTTCAGTTCTCGTCAAACTGTCCCAATGTGGCTTACACTGGGTGCAGACCTTCAGGACCAGACTGCTCCAGCATGGTCCCCCACAGGGTCACAGGTCCTGCTGGCAAACCTGCCCTGGTATGGGCTCCTATCTCCGTGGGCTGCAGGTCCTGCCAGGAGCTTGCTGCAGTATGGGCTTCCCCTTAGGGCACAGCATCCTACATGCATCTCCACCTGCTCCACCATGGGATTCTCCACAGGCTACAGGTGGAATCTCTGCTCCACGTCATCTTCCATAGGCTTCAGGGGGACAGCCTGTTTCATTATGGTGTTCTCCATATGCTGGAGGGGAATCTCACACCTGGAGTTGCCTCCTCCTCCTTTTTCATTGACTTTGGTGTCTGCAAAGATTCTTACATTATCTCACTTGCTCCCTTCTCTGGTGGCAAAAGCAGCTGCTTGCAGTTTGTTTCCTCCTTAAATATGTTATCACAGAGGTGCTGTGGCTGTTGCTGATTGATTCGTCCTTGGTCAGTAGCAGGTCTGTCCTTGAGCTGGCCAGCACTGGCTCTCTCAGATCTGGGGGAAGCTTCTACCAGCTTCTTGTGGAAGCCACCCCAGCAGCACACACACCCCACCCCCAAACTCCCATATGCCCTCCCTTCTGCTACCAAAACCTTGCTGTGCAAACCTAAACCACTATGAAAACACTTCCATTGGATAGATCTTTGCATATATGCTTACCCACAATTGAATTGTGGGAAGATACAGCTGTGTCTGGTATGGAAGCTTATTCTTAATAGGCTTGGATCTTGAAGTTAGAATGTAGCTGTGCTGTGGAACTTGTTATACAACAGATATATATGTTTAATATGGAAACTGAATGTTCCTTTTAGCTAAAAGGATAAACTGGCACTTGGGGGATTAAAACTTGAAAGTAACTTGCAGCACACTTGTCTGAGGCTGTAAGTCTCTGCTTATGTTTGAGAAGCTGATACTTTACCAGAGTATTTCCATACAGAAAGCAAAGGCATATTTTCAAGTAGTAATTTTTGTTTGAGGGCCCTTTCATGGTATGACAGGGAAGAGAGAACCCTTGGAATCATGAGTACTGAATAAAAGTGCATGAATACTCTTGGGCAGGGGAGAAACACTGTATCTGTATTACATACCTGCCTTCCTAATTTCAGGATCATGGGACAGGTGCCCTAGTAATTAGTTCGCTTCTGGACTTCCTGACATTTGCCCTATGTGCTCCATATAGTGAGACTACTGAGGGGCAGCAGTTTGATATGTTGTTGGAAATGGTGGCATCTAATGGAAGAACACTATTTAAACTCTTTCAGGTAAGATTTCCTAAATTCTTCTTTTTATTATTAGAAGCCTAGGCTAGTCAGTCAATGTCAACATTTTTGTTCTCCTAAAAGACAACTTTGTCTATGGTTCAGGTGCTTGATGTGCTTAAACATTTGTCTACCTTAGTGAAATTTCTGAAGATAAAGCAGTATGTCACTAGATTACAGAGTAACCACCTCAGTCTGTTGTGAATGATATGCCAAATCATCGTAGAACAGATCAACTAAGACTTGGTTCTAGAAACCCTTTAAAATGCCAATTAATCTCAATTCAGCAGATGTGCAGAACTTCTCTGTTTAGAGAATCTGACACTTTTTGGTTTCTCTCTCAGTAAATGAAAATTAAAATTTACAAAACCAGAGTGACACCCTCTTCAGTAGTAAATGTATAAGAATTCCTGGATTTCTAGCTACAGTGTCATGCTTCCTTTATGTAACAAAGAGTATGCTCTTCAGTTTCTTGGTTACTATCAGCTTGTGTCAGACAGTTTCTCCATCGTTATTCTAGCTTTTCTGGTCTATACTGCTGTCCAGTCCCAGACATCCATCTGATAGTTGTGTGGGAAATTCTTCATAGGTATAGGGTAGGAACTGTTCCTAGGGCTGGCTTTCACAAAGCTGAAATGCTGATTTTTGCCTGGAACTGGAGGTAGAAGAGCCATGTACATAAGTTAAGGAAACTGAATCACAGATGATCGTTTTTGCACTTGGATAATTATTTTATCAATGTTCTATTTTAGCATCCCTCCATGGCAATTGTGAAAGGAGCAGGTTTGGTAATGAAGGCCATAATAGAGGTGAGGCTTTATCAATGTTACCTGGCATAGCATAGTAAATATGTATTGTCTACTTTGGATGTGCAGTAGCTTACCAATAGAAATTTGTTTTATTGGCTCATCTTGGGGAAGGAGGGGGAGGGGGAGGGTGGAGGTGAGGAACAGCACTTCTGCTTAATTGTGAGTGGTTGAATATAGCAACATGCTTTCTTACACTGGGGGTTTAGAAGGCATGTGAGTTGGGATGTTAGGTAATGCCTTGCATGTTTTCATGCTGCAGTCAAGATTTGGCTGTTAATGTTCTATGTAGCTCAGTCACATACCTCAGAGCCACCAGACTTCTCTTGCATGTTAAAGAGGTCTCTCAAGGAAGAGAGGCCATGTTTCCTGGGATGCATTGCCAGATGGAATGGGACTGGGGTTAGCAGGCAGTGGTGTCCCAGGGCAGACTAGTGATATCAGCCTCTGTTATTGCTCCTTCTGCTTCGACAAAGGATGATTTGGCTTTGTGAATTTCCATACCACATGATGTATGGGCCAAGCTCATACTTCTGAAGGGCTGCTCATGGTTGTTGCAGGGTGACCTTGCTAACTGACTTTCAACACTTCCTATGTTCAAATTCAGGGCTTAAGTTAGTGCCTCATTGTACCAGAATGGCTTGTGCATCTAGCAATTTCTTGGAATGGAAGTGAATGAACACTTGAAATAGAGGTGTTATAAATCTGCAGCAAGTTTCCATTGCTATACTTGATAATGTTAGCTAAAAGTTACTATGCTTTTTATTACAACTCCTGTCATTTGAACTATAGTGGGACATGGGCAAGTAAAAATGCAGCCAAAGCTTTTTCTTACATTAATTTTAATTGATAGTCAAAAAGGCCTTGGAACTGTAGACTAAGATAAAAGCAGCTTAACTAAGATTCTTTCTTTAGTAATCATCTTGCCCTGTTTCCAAAGGAAGGAGACAAAGAGATTGCTACCAAAATGCAAGATCTTGCCCTCAGTGAAGGTGCCTTACCTCGTCACTTGCACACTGCTATGTTTACAATAAGCACAGATCAGAGGATGCTTACAAATAGGTATGTCAGTCTCACTTGATATCTCATGTTTAAGAAATCTAAGTAATGGCTTAGCTAACATTAGAAACATTGGGAGGTCAGGGAAGAAAACTTGTAGTTCCTAAGGAGAATATTTTCCACAGAAACTGGTATGTTTGAGTAAGCTTCAGCTGAGACTGCAGCCACTTAAGCTTTGAATGTTTGGGGCGTATTTTCCCCGAAATGGGACTTGGGTTGGTTAGTTGTTAAAGGTTCAATTTTTGATTTAAAAAAAAAATAATTCTAAAAATATTCAGGGACAGACAAGTAGTATGGCTGGAACTTGCAAAAAGTTGTATCATGCAACTGTATAAATCCTGGTGTGCAGACCTTGCTTGCAGTTAGTCACCCATCCTGTATGAGAGAACCTATACAGAAATTGTTCCCTGAATTCAGTGATCAGTTGGAGCTAATGAGCTCTGAGACTGGGCCTGAGGATGGTATATGGGGGAGGGTGATTAATAATCCCATTATTTTCACCCAAATACAAGATTATAGAAGTTCTAGATGCATGTTCCTTAAGCACTTAAAAGTTGCTAAGCAATCTAGTAACTACTGGAACTTGTTGCCACTATGGCAAACGGGAGCAAGCTACTGTGACACCTTCCATACTAGTTCTTTTTGGAGCTACTACTTACAGGTTGCTTGTAGGCAATGCTTCAGTTCAATGCAGTGGAACTCCAATGACAAATGTTGGCAGAAGGTGTGAGCTGGTATAGAAGGCAGGCTCCTGAAAAGAATTTCCTGGCCAATAACTGGCATTAAGAGCTTCAAGTAGAGCCCTTAATAGTTCTTGATGGCTTATAGACTCTAACTATAACTTGATTGACTGGATAAACTTAAACTTGGTTTTCAGATTATTGGTTTCTGCTCTATTGCTCAAGTGTTCTTTTGAGGTCTAGATCAAAAAGCATGTGCTGCTACTGTTCCACTAACTTCACTGGAACTTCTTAAAGGCAACACTTTAAAGCATGCTAAGCATATACTTGAACTGGAACAATGTAATGCTTTGTTGTCACTCAAGAGCATGAAGCTCTTGCTCATCTTCATTTCACCAGCATGGTAAGGGTCTCAGTTTAGAGGTTTAAAAATCACTTTAAAAAACTAATTTGCAGTTTGTTAATTTGAATGGCTTTTTCAGGCAGTTAAGTAGACATTTGGTTGGCCTCTGGACAGCTGAGAACAAAACTGCTATGAACTTGTTGAAACGTATTTTGGTGAGTAAAAATGGGTTATGGAGTAGGAAAAGAATAAAATCTGAGATCCTGCAGTATTAGCAAACTTGGGATAGTCTATATTGCAAACAGTGCCTTTCACCTCCCAGGGGGAATCCTTGCCTGGGAGATCTGCAGCCTGGTATCTACTATTTAAAGGACACTAATGGCTCGTACAAAATATCTTGGATTCTTAAAGTATTGTGTTACTTTCCTGCCACTTCAGAAATGTCTGACTTTCCTTTATTAAAAGGCCAGAAATATGGGAGATGGTCTCGAATGCTATTAGAGGATATGGATGGACTGTAGTGTTAAAATATTCGTGCTCCTCAGTGTTACTATGGATCAACTCTTTCTTTTATATTCTGCAGTCCTTAGCCTTGTTAAGTGCCCCTTTAAGAAAGGGACTATAGGCAAGAGCTCTGCTATACTGCAGCTTATCATGGGCCTCTGTTGAATGGTTCTGTTGAGGGTGGTGACATGTCACTATTGAAAGAAAAAAGCCTGCTGTAGCTTCAAATACTTGTTTTAGAGTAGAGTGGGAATTCTGTTTTGAAATCTCTAATTAAAAGAAGTGATCTTGTTACCTAATGCGGTGGTTTCTGTTCCATTAGACAAGTGAATTTACACTGTTTTGAAATGTTTTTAGCCACCAGGTTTGCTGGCATACCTTGACAGTGCTGATCCTGTTCCTGAAAAGGATGCCGATAGGATGCATGTTAGAGATAACTTAAAAATTGCAACTGTAAGTAAATGTAGCTGTCTTGCCTCTTCCATTACATAGATGCACAGTCTTAGTAACTTTTTAAATACAGACACTTTGTCTGTTTCATTCACCTACATAAAATGTGTTGATAGACCTGTAACTGCAAATAACTCCTTGTTCTGCAGGATCAGTATGGCAAGTTCAATAAAGTGCCAGAATGGCAGAGACTGGCTGGAAAAGCTGCGAAGGAAGTTGAAAAATTTGCCAAAGAGAAAGTGGATCTAGTCTTGATGCACTGGAGAGATAGAATGGGCATAGCTCAAAAAGAGGTAAAAGTATTTGAAACTCTTTTCTTTGTGCGTTCTCAAAATGAAAAAAAAACTATTATATATTCATTGAAGTTTTTGATAAGAGCAATGCAGAGTATTGAAAATGCCTGTCTCTGTATTTGATATAATATAACAATAAGGTGTAATCTAGGAAATTCTTAACTTGGAAAAAAATTATCTCAAGTTTGATGTAGACAGTGGTACAGGATTTAGGTAATATTTCTGGAATAATGGTGAACTAGGTTCAGAACAAGGTACTAATGAAGAAAAATGGTGGTGGAAGTGCAAATTGCACTTTTAAACTCAGTATCTAGACAAGATGTTTATTGACTGTTTTTTATGTCTGGAGTTGAGAACTGTTTAATTTCACAGCAAATGTGTGCAGATGTAGCTTGGAAAAGGTAATAGTAAGTTCGGTATTACCGCTTCAAGTAGCTCTGGGTTTTTAAATGTACCTTTTCTTTCTCTTCCAACTTCCCATCACTATCAGGACAGAAACAATATGGTGAGTCTGTATATTTCTGCCACCTGTGTGGATTGTGTTGCTCAGACTTCGGCTTGCATGTGGTACCTTATGTAGAGTATAACAGTGATTTCGTGCTTGAACAAACTAGGGAACCTTTCAGTGGCCAAGTCATGTTTCTGACTTCTTTCTATGACTTGCTCTAGATATTTCCTTTCAAGAGAAAAGCATTCTTTTTGTGGGTTTTCCCCTCCATCCGCTTTGGAGTTGATGAGTCCTTATGGTGATGGAAACTAAGCTTTTTCTCAGGGATAACTTGCTTCCAATTGAATGGCATGTTAAACAGCTGAAAGTTTCTCTGGCATGATTTAACTTGGTGTAAATAACATTGTGGAAGTATGTTGCTACTACTTGCTAGAAAAGGAGACCATATTAATGAAACTTAATGTGGCTTTTGAAAGAATAAAATACTTAGCTTTATTTTAAAATGGGAAAATGAGGAGTATCTGTTTCTACTAACTTGTTAAATTTGGCTCTCTTGCAGAACATTATTCAAAAGCCAGTGATATTAAGGAAACGACGCCAAAGAATAAAAATAGAAGCAAACTGGGATCTCTTCTATTACAGGTGAAGTACTAAGATTAATATGGTGGCCTCTAACACAACTTATTACCTGGCTGGGTATTTTTGTTAGTACCTTCTGAGTTGCTGCGGCTTGATTCCAATTTCTGCCTGCCTCAAAGCAGTGCCAGTGGTTTGTAACAGGAACATATGACAAATTAAATCCTAAGGTATACCTTAAGAATTTAGCTTGCCTTTAGGAAAAGGGGGAGTGTTAAAAATTCTCAAACGTTATCAAACTACATCCTTTGTTTTCCTTGAATCAAAAGTGGGTAGGAAACTACAGGTAGAGATCTGTGTGGTGTTGAAGGCTAAGTAAAGTAGCACTGAAAATCACTGTAGTGTGTTAGTGCTAAGTACACACTGTAGTGTGTTGGTGTAAGCTACTCAAGACACGTTATCTTGAAATAAATGAGTGAAAAGCAGGCAAGGGGAAAATGCATAGGTACTGGATTTAAAATAATGGTGGGAATGTAGCTTGATTATCTGTGGGCTCTTCAGTTGTCAGTTTACATCAGAGGGTCCTCCATCTGAAAAGAGATTATGGCTTTACTTTGACTAAGGATGTTATGGTAAATAGACTAATAAAGCTTGATTGTTTATGAAAGCAAGCTTGGGGAAATTCCTTAAACTCAACTGTTTGATGTGGTGCTTAACATTTCTAAAGATCAAATACAATCTGTTCTGTGTAAGTGTTCCATGAAAGGAAGACTTGCATGCTCCAGAACTTTGCGTATCAAAGTGCTGCTCTCAGCCAGTCACTGGATCCAAATGCTGTTTTGTAACTGCCACTGAAGAATATCCACCAGTTGTCTTGTGACACTTGAGTCATCAACCTCTATTTTCCTGTGTGAATTACATTTTAAAAACAAATTATCCTTGATATGTGCTTACCTACTGCCCTTGGTTATTGTTCACTTGTAGCTCTTGCTGGCAGAGGGGGTTAATAGCTTGATAAGTCTCCTTATCAACAAATTGAGCCAAACAGGCATGCTTTAGTCTAGGCTGACCTGCATCACTGTGAAAACATTAGATAAACAAAAAAACACAGTTACAGTAACAAACTAGAGACCAGTACTCAGTGCCTTGTAATTAAGTCATAAGGAGTTGGTGGAAACTAACTAATATTCTCTGGCTTGCTAGCTGAGTCTTGTTTGCCTTTCCTGTTTGAGGTTTAAACTATGTACCTTCTTTCTCAGATTTCTTCAGGATCATGCTAGATCAAACTTGATTTGGAACTTCAAAACACGGGAAGAACTGAGAGATACTCTTGAGTCTGAGATGAGAGCATTTAATATTGACAGAGAACTCGGTAGTGCTAATGTTATCTCATGGAACCATCAGGAATTTGAGGTAAATGACCCACTGTAGGTGAAACTGCATATAGAATCATACAGTGGTTTGGGTTAGAAGGGATCTCAAAGCCCATCTAGTTCCAATCCCCCCGACACAGGCAGGGACACCATCCACTAGACCAGGTTGTCCAAAGCCCCATCCAGCTTGGCCTTGAACACCACCAGGGAGCGGGCAGCCACAGCTTTTCTGGGCAATCTGTGCCAGTGTTTTACTGTCACAGTAAAGAATTTCTTTGTAATACTGAATCTAAATATAGCCTTTTCCAGCTTAAACCTGTTACCCCTTGTCCTATCACTACACTCTCTGATAAGGAGCCCCTCTCCAGCGTTCCTGTAGGCCCCTTTTAGGTACTGGAAGGCTGGTTTTGTATATCTACTTAATATGTTACTTTTCTGTCTTGTAACTACATGTGTGAATCTTGTGTTGGCAATCCATGACTGCAAGCTAGAATTTTTGGGGCATTAAGGAATAAAGCCCTGAGGCATGAGGCTGTGAACAGGTACTGTTGCCCTGCATCAGTCTGCAAAACTGAAATCTCTTCAGCCTGAAAAGTGACACTCTAGAGATGAAACATAGATCAGAATCCTTGATGTGGTGTTAAGAGAAAAAGAGAAGAGTTGGTATTAAGTTAAGCCATACTTGTTCTTGAGGGTTCCCCATCCGATTTGGTTTGGCTAGTTTCACAAGTCGTTTCTTCCTGATAGCAAGTTCCCTGTCTATTTCTGACATACCTCAGTGGTAATGAAGGCCATTAAATACTGGGCTGCCAAACCACAAATAGGGTATTTGACTAAAACCATGCTGCTCTCTATAGAACGAGGACACTGTTTTCACAGAGTTCTAGGAACAGCAGTACCTAAAGTCCAAATAGCATTTCAAGCTTCTGTAAAGCAATCGATACGGTCCTAACTGGCTGCTTCTAAACAACTTGCAAGATGTTTTCAAGTAATATGCTAACAAACACTTCCTGTACTCCTGTCTCCAGTATTGTTATGGTTCCACAGTTCTATGCAGTGTGTAATGCTAAAGTAAAACAAGGCCACGCTTCAATTAACTGTAAGATATTCTTAGATATCCCAAATGCCATCCTTGTCACAGCATAGCTTTCTAGTTGAAATATGAGCAGAGAACTACTAGTGAAACAAGAGTAAACTGCTGCTTTTGAGGAATTCTCTGTTCTGAATTCTTTCTGATTTGCTGGAGTATTGAGAATTGCAAGACATCAGGCTAATGCTTTAGGGAAAAACTGATTTATGTATGTAATTTATAGCTGTCACACAGCTACATATTACTTCTTACATTGATGCAGTAAATAGTTATGTTTTAATTCGGATTCTGGTGGGTTTTTTTTGCACCAACGTTCAGCTTCTGAAGTTGCTTTCAGGTTGTGGGTCATTTTGGTGCTGCAGTGTCTGAGTCTACCTCTCAACTTTCAAGGTGCTAACTGGGGCAGAACCAAGAGTACAGATCTGAAGGGTAGTAATATAGACTTCCCCTCTGCATTCTGTGCTCCTGTGTGGCTTATGCAATGTGTGACTAGTGTTCTTGTAGTTACAGCCCACAGTATTTTAGGACTGGCTTGAGAGGGCTTCTTCAGCATGATCTTTGAACAGCTGCTGCCTGAGATTTGCTTTTAAATACTTTAGCCTGATAAATTATTTATGCTATAAGAATTAGAACTAACCACATAGTGGTGACAAAGGCTTACTTGCCAGCTGTGGAACTTGTCACTTTGCCAAGGGCGATGGTGGCTTGAGATTGCTCTGAAGTATACCCATTAATGGGACATCTGAGGATCTGTGGGTCAAATCTGTTGATAACTTTCCGTGGCCTCATGACAGTGGCCTGCAAGCTGTAGATAAGAAACTGTTGTAGAGAGCAGCTTTTGTGGTATGTTAGAGGCACCTCTAAATGAGGTACTTGCCAGATGCTTAAAACCACTGAGCATTGAGGCATATGGTTAAACTTACTGTAGCTGCTCTGAAGTTAATGATGCCTCTTACTGTGCAATTTTATTTCAGCTTCTTAGTGTGTATACTGGTGCCTCTAGGCTTTTATTGCCCAGCGTAATAGCAAGTATAACTAGTAATTAAGTCATGCTTGTGTGTTATACATGTGGTAACACCGAGTGAAATACCTTGCAATGGAGTAACTACTTATTAAAGCTTGAGTCATTAAATACATCATGTATTATCCAAGTTTAGTTAATAAAAACAGCTGATGCTAGCTCCCAGCCTTTAAGTAACTTGTTTCTGGGGTTTCAGTAAGATGAGGAACTTAATTTGTTCTAGGGAACAACACTAGCTTATGGTGTATATTTTGTAGGTTTGTATTTCTTTGACAGCAAGCTTGCAGATTGCAGTCTTCCTCACAGTGTAGGAGGGGTTGCTACCCTTGTTGAGAAGAATAGAGCATTGTTATGCAAGTGAAAACTGAATGAAGGAGAATCAAGATCTGCTCTTAAGTAACTTTGTTGTATTTTACAGGTAAAATATGACTGCCTTTCTGAAGAAATAAAAATAGGGGATTATTATCTAAGGTTGCTTCTGGAAGAAGATGAAACTGAAGACAGTGGAGCAATCAAAAAATCGTGAGACTTTATTAAAATCCTATCTTATTCCCACGGTCTCTGTGTGTTTTGCACTAAAATCTCATCTGTTTCTTAGATATGAATTCTTCAACGAACTGTACCATCGCTTCTTGCTTACCCCAAAAGTGAATATGAAATGCTTATGTCTGCAAGCATTGGCCATTGTTTATGGAAGATGTCATGAGGAAATAGGGCCATTTTCTGACACAAAGTACATTGTTGGGATGTTAGAAAGGGTAAGAATTATTTAAAATTACTTGATACAGTAGTTAATATACAGCTAGTCCAATGTGTGTTCAGCTCCTTCATGTTGATGTGAAACCTGAGTTTTGGGTTTACAGAATACAAATGTGCAGCATGAATAATCCTTCTCATGCTGTCACTGAGTGTTCCTAGTATCTCCACTCGATTCAGTTGCTGCAGTTTCACTAAAAAACTCTGCTCATCCAACTAGTCTCTTGATATCTGCATTTTGTTGACCATAACAGGTTATCAGACTGTGCAGAAATAGTGTGAGGGAACTTTGTGGTATGTTAATCTTGTGCTTGCTTTTGAAAAATGCAGAAGCATAAGCTTTTTAAGCCTTATGTTCCACATAAGATTACTTTGAAATACTTAGTTTCAGAGCAGTACCAGCAGCCCCACACCTAATGAACTAGTAGCCTTAGATGGGCAGATGTGATGGATTAGATTGTTAGTGGTAGATACTTCGTATATTTGGTGTGTCTGTTAAATTACATCTGTTACAGTTTACAAAACTGCATTTCCATGTGGTCTGAAGAGGGGTTTTTTTGCTAATATCAGTGTGGGTTTTAGATGTGGCTTTTGTAAGAGACTGCAGCATTGGTTCAGTTTCACTTGTCATTTTTCCTTGTGTCTTGATAGTTTCACCACACATGTAACTTACATGACCTATTCTGTCTGGTGACTGAAAAAATTCTGTTTTATTGTATCTGTGTTATCCTGCTCATTGGGGAATCCAAACACTGTCCTTTTAGAACAGTAGACTTAGCAGAAAAGTGGGTTTGAGTGTTAGGCCCAGAGCCACACAGGTGATGGCGGAGGGCCACAGGGCCTTCCCTCTTCAGTGGCAGAAAGCAATGTTCATTACCTGTGCATGAATCCAAATGTTTTATCCTGGGTGTGAAAAAAGTAAATGGGTCTCTGCAGGTGCAACTGGATTGGTTTTTAAAGGTCACTTCTAATCTGTGCCATCAGATACTAATTTGTTCTCTTCTGCTGCAATAGTGCACTGACAGGCTTGAGCGGGACAGGCTGATACTGTTTCTCAACAAGCTGATACTTAATAAGGTAAGGTAGATGGGCATGCTTAATGCTAATTTATTGCTCTTCCAGCTGTTTGAAGTGGTCTGAACTGGGCTTTTAGGGTTAACTTGAGCAAAAGTTCAAGTCTTAAGGAAGTCTTAAAACAATGTTTGATGCAGTTTTCTGGGATGTGGTAGTTGTTTCCTTCAGCTTTCTTACCAGTAAATGTGTAGCTATTACGGTAACTGTACCATTCCAGTCCCTTGAGACAATGATTTGACTTTTCTCATGATTGCCACTTGTTTGAATAAAACTGTTCAGTACTTACCACAAGCATTTTCTAGATAAGGTTTGTTGTAACTCAGTTCCTCCATTAACAGAAAAATGTGAAGGACCTTATGGATTCAAATGGCATTAGAATCCTTGTAGATCTGCTTACGCTGGCGCACCTTCACACAAGTAGAGCTACAGTCCCTCTGCAGGTATGTTGCCTTTGTTTCTTACTACTCATATATTGTCTTGCTAAAAGGACAATTCTTCAAAAATCAATGTGCTTCTCAAATTTCCTGTAGAAATGTGATAATTGCACTGAAGCTAAAGCTAATCATGTAAACATCAACTTCTAGAGCAATGTGATTGAGGCGGCACCTGATATGAAGAGGGAGAGTGAGAAAGAATGGTACTTTGGCAATGCTGACAAAGAAAGGAGTGGTCCTTACAGCTTTCAAGAGGTACCTGTCAGCTTGACAAGTTATTTCCATCCTGGTGACTGAGTGTGTCTCAAACTTTGAGAGGGTAAACTGTAAACAATGCTAAACTATATTCTGAAAGTAACTCTTTAAGAATTAAAGCTAGCTAAGAGACTTGATGCTGTGCCAAGAACCATAGCCTTTTTTTAAGGCTGCCTACCCCTCTCCATGCCCTAATTATACTCAATTAATCTGTCAGTTTTTGCTTTGTGTTACATGACAGAGTTGTAAGCATGTTGGAATTTCATGCAGCTGTGGTAGGCTGCCGTATGGCAGTTGAGAGCTTGACTATGAATGTTTAGGAGCAAAGCGAGCTTTGAATGCAGAATCAACTAAATTAATCTCTAATCTTGCAATAGATGCAGGAGTTATGGGACAGTGGAAAGCTGACTTCAAAAACACGTTGCTGGGCTCAAGGTATGGATGGCTGGCGACCATTACAGGTCATCCCTCAGCTGAAGTGGTGCTTGCTTGCCAGCGGCCAGGCTGTGTTGAATGAGACTGACCTTGCCACACTTGTACTCAACATGCTCATCACAATGTGTGGATATTTTCCCAGCAGGTAAACACTAATTTTTAGTTGAAATGATAAACTTCCCTTGGCAGATGCATACAGTCACATCTTATATCTTAAAGCTTTTCTTAGAAACCTAGCAGTACATTAATGAACTGTATTAAAAGGCCTTCTATGTAGTAGTAATTAATTCTGTGGGCAAATAAGGGGTTTGTAAATAAGACAATAGTAACATTGTGAAAGGGACTGCGAGAATGAATGCAGAAGCTATGTACATTTCTAATGCATTGCAGTGTAGTCTTAATCTTGCAGGCAGGCTCTTGTTTAACTTCTGCATCCAAATGGCTTTGTTTCTGATACTGAAGCATCCTAAACAGCAAACTTGAAGTTAACAAAGAAAATAACAGTACTGACTGTGATCCCAGTACTCATGGCTTAATGAATTTGTTCAGCCTTGAAAGAGAAAAGGCATATGTGTGCTTACTGCTGTGCCACTTCCTTTTTTTTTTTTTTTAAGGGATCAAGACAATGCTATTATAAGACCTCTGCCTAGAGTGAAAAGGCTGTTGTCAGATAGTACTTGCCTTCCTCATATCACTCAGGTAATCAATTCTTTTTAAAAAATGTATCAAAATAAGAAAAGTCTGACTTAGTGACTTACCATCTTCCCCTGTGTGGATACTTTGTGGGATAAAGACATCAAATGATGTCTGTAACCTCCTGTGGACTTCTGGACAAGCAGTTGTTTATTTCACTGGGTGTTGTCACAGATTTCATGTGGTTTCTTCCAATATCTCATTAATAAATATCTCCATCCTTGGAGATACTGAAAAGACATCTGTATATGGGTTTTGATGACTAGCTCTAGGTGACCCTGTTTCTGAGTGTGGGCTTGGACAAGATGACCTCCAGAGGTCCCTTCCAACTTCAAACATTTCTGTGATTCAAGCTTGTTATTTTGGGGCTGAGGTATTCTTTAATTGAAATTCTTATGTATTCACTGGCTTGTACCAATGCCAATGAATTGGTTAAAACTTCAATAACTTGCTCTACTCAAGCAGCTAATACAAACACTTGTGTTCTTTGATTTCAGCTATTACTGACTTTTGATCCTATCCTTGTGGAAAAAGTCGCCATACTGCTGTTTCATGTCATGCAAGATAACCCTCAGTTACCTCGTTTTTACCTGAGTGGAGTATTCTTCTTTATCATGATGTACACGGGTTCCAACGTACTCCCTATCGCAAGGTGAGGAAAGAGACTACAGAATAATACTTTTTGACCTGCTGTGTTCAGAAGGACAGCTGCTCTAAATGTCTCAGCATGGTTTGCTAGAGGCAACATGAGATTGCAGTGAACACCTGCCAGAAGAATCACCTGCATGTGGTCTAGTCAGTCACTCAAGTGAATTGCTTGTGACCCTGCTAAGGGGCAGCAAGAGCATGTCTGGTCATACACTTCTAACTGCAAGTAGGCGTGGCTGATTGTAGAATAACAAATTGTTAAAAGCATTAGAGTGGTAATCCAGGATGCTGAGATGCTAACATAGTTTCTGACAGTAAGCAGCTATTGAAAGTGGTAGGAAGATCTAACAGCCTGGTTAGTATTGAAGCCTAAACAACTTAAATGAGTCAGGACTGCCTGATGCAGATATGCTGCGCATGCAGGTGGCTATTGCAGCTCATGCCACTGCTTTTCCTCAAAACTGATTATTTCATAAAAAGCTGTTGTACAGTTAATTCTAGTGAAGTCTCTTCTATAGCAAAATGCATTGGGAATTGATTGTGTGTTTACATAGTGATTCTAGTGTAACAGGACTGTCAGCAGTTAGTGTAAGACCATCTCGTTTAATCCCTGCAATGATGATCTAACGAGGCAGGGAGAGGTTTGTACAGAAAGGTTGGCCCTGTTTCAGCTTCTGGTTTTGTGTGGAGAAAAGTTCTCAGGAACAAGACTTTGACACTGAAATGATGAACGTAAGGCAACATTTATAATATGGAAATGCATTAATCAGCATGGTTTCCAAGGGTTTTATGGACTTTGTACAGAGATTCATTTAATTGTCTCAAAGTAAATGTATGAGACTTGCCACTTGGCTTGCTTATCTTTCAAGGGTCCCTTAAGTATCAGTTAAATAGAAAATAACTGCTGTTTCTTTTCTAGGTTTTTGAAATACACACATACGAAACAAGCCTTCAAGTCTGAGGAAGTAAGTAAACTGAAAAAGTAACTACCTCTCTCTTTTTTTACAGCCCATCTGTATTTGTTTTAACAATACTTGACACTTGATCTTTCGGGAGTTCAAGGGTTAGAATTTAAGACTGTAAAGGAAAAGGAGGAGGGTTTTCCAATATCATGTTGGTTAGCAAGACTGAATTCTGATGACCTTTGAGATGACAGTGTGATCTCTTTTGTAGACAAAAGGTCAAGATCTAGTTCAGAGAAGTATACTTGGACATATTCTTCCTGAAGCAATGGTGTGTTACTTAGAAAACTATGAACCAGAAAAATTTTCTGAGATATTCCTTGGAGAATTTGATACTCCAGAAGCAATTTGGAGCAATGAAATGAGGTAACTGTTTTCTGTCAGAGGAACAAATAAATCTGAACTACATCTCATGCTGAAGAGGTCTTTGTCTTTTGCACTTCTAAAGAAAGCTGAAAATACGTGAATTCCATTGGTTCCGTTACTTCCCTTCGCTTGCATTCTGCAAGGGCAATATCCTGCATTGCCCTCCGCTTCTGTCAATGGAACCGGGGCAGAATGGAGTGGAATTGGCAGAGGGAAAGGGAATAGTCTCCTGAATATTGACAACATGCTTTATATCTTGCCTCTGACTAAGTTCCTTCCATGAGTGGAGACTCCACTGTTTATGTGGACTGCTTTATTGCTGCCTTATTACCTGTCAAGGAAATACACCTCTGATGTTACATTTTTATACTTTCCCAAAAAGTAAAGAGATGTTGAGGGGCTGAATGTCACTTTGTTTTTAATAAACTTTTTTATGGCATTGAAATAACTTTATAACAATAAGACTGAATCCTATTATGAATCCCTTTTGAAACCTGGCACACTATTAAAGAAAATCTTTTCAGAGGAAATCACTGAACACTCTTGTACAGTCACTGAGGATTGAGGACTGCTTGGCAAGTGTTAAACCAAACTTTGTAACTTTTTTAGGCGTCTTATGATAGAGAAGATTGCTGCTCATCTTGCTGACTTCACCCCTCGTCTTCAAAGCAATACAAGAGCACTCTACCAATACTGTCCTATCCCAGTTATCAACTATCCACAACTGGAAAATGAGCTGTTCTGTAATATTTACTACCTCAAGCATCTCTGTGATACACTCAGATTTCCAGACTGGCCAATTAAAGATCCAGTAAGTAAGAAGTATTTTAGGATTCATTTAGCTCCTGATTATTGTTTCCCAAAAGGGGGATTTGTAACAAATGAAGGAAATCAAATGGTAGGTTTTTTGAAAGTAAGTGATTGATCCTGACTCTCAGTTTATAAGCAAGTATGTTAAACACTTTACCTTGAAGCAGAATAGTCTTTATGCCATATAGCAACTGCATGTGAAGTATATGCTCCTTGCAGTTACTGCTTAAAAAAAAAAGACAAAGCATCCAAGAAATCTCAATTACTCATTCAGTGAGCTTCAGGTGGTGGGAAGAATCATCACTTCTGGGTTCTTACTCTTCATGCTGGACAAGAAGCTGAGCCAACTTGGTATCAGTACATTAATTGAATTGTTGAGATCTTTTTGGTACACGTCCATAGTCAGGATCTGTCTGATCAGCCTTATTCATGCAGCTTTGCAATCTTGTGTAGTATTGAGTTGTGAACTGTATATAATTGAAGTGATTCTCCCTCTTCTAATGTGACGCTTGAACATTTTAATCTTAAGGTGCTCTTACCTTGAATAAAATAGAGCACTGCAGTGAAGCCAAGTCTTAATAGCTTCCTGAGTGGAGGAGGTAATGGCAAATAATTACTAATGGTAAAAAGGATTATGTCTTTGAACATAAGTGATGGGTGGTAAGGATTAATTAATAAAGCAGCACTTTTTACATGTACTGATGTCGGCATAGATGAAACACTAATAAATTGTAATTATTTAGGTTAAACTGCTGAAAGATACACTAGAAGCTTGGAAGAAAGAGGTAGAGAAGAAGCCACCTACCATGTCAATAGATGATGCTTATGAAGTCCTTAACCTTCCAAAAGGACAAGGCCAGTAAGTTGGTTTTGGTATTTAAGCTTGTGTAGGTAAACTTATATAAACTCCATCCACAGAACAAACCAAAGTAGCTTGTCTCAGTGCTTGCAACCAATTAGTGATATCAGCTCAGTTATATCTAGCACCTGCTTCTTTCACAGTTGAAGATTGCTTTCTCTAAAATGAAAAAAAGCTTGAAAATCCAGCTCTAGTGTTTGAGAAAATAATTGTGAAATGTTGAGATAAACTGAAACAGGGGAAAACAGTGCTTTGAGCTTTCCTTCAAAGCATTCAGTAGGCCGTTCTACAGGACATGCATCAGACTCAACCGTAGTAAGCAAAGAGTATTGCAGAAGTTGAATACGTTCAAAGTTAAACTCAGGTTCCCTAATCATCTGTTTTTCCTGTGCCAAATGTTGTCCTTTGGCTTGGTGATAACATCCTTAGGATTTTTTGTTGTATCTTGTCTCTTGTTTCTGACTTTAAGCCTCTAGAAAAGAACTGACAGCACTCTGTATTTATCCTGCAAGATCAGTGCACTTAATACAAATAATGAATGAATAATTTTTACCACTTGTAGCATATTTAGAAGATAGACTTTGAGCACCTTCTGCTTGGTGTATTTAGTAAAAGAGGTACTGAAATAGGTCTATTTTGATTCACTTAATTATAATTGGTATTAGTAGTGTCTGTCAGAATCCAGGCTTGTTTTTCTGTTGTGTTGTTTTTATGTTACTCAATGTAATAGGACTTGTTTTTCTTCTAGGCATGATGAAAGCAAGATCAGGAAAGCTTATTTCAGGCTGGCACAGAAATATCACCCAGACAAGAATCCAGAAGGCAGGGTATGTACAGTGCAAGTTCTGTTGGTGTTAGTGGGGACAAATTATGCTGTTGCATATTGAGAATTCTCAAATGTCCACTTAAATTTTCTTTAAGGGCTGTGCCCTAGACAAATTCTTGATTAGGTTAATACTACAGATTAACCTGTTGTTAGTCAAGGAACATTAGGATTTCTACAGTAAATGAATGTAATCAGATCAGATCCCCATCTCAGAAAGCGTCTGGTTTCAGGAATTATGCAGGACCTACATAAACCAATTGCTCCCTTTCAAAGACAGACTGCGTCCTCTCCCTGTTCTTTCAGGTAAACTGTATTTAACTAGTTCTGTCTTAGTTTCAGTCTGTTGGCTATGGTGGAGTTCAGGAGTTAAAACTGATCTGTGATCTAGGGTTATGCCAGGTATTTTCTGAAATGTGATAAGGCAACAAAACTAGTGTGGGTAATAACCTGGAATGTTTTATTTCACTTGCATCTAAACTCATGCTGCAGACGTAGTAATGTAAGGGGTTCTTAGCAGCTCTAAGACTGTGTCTCTTTATTTGCAGGATATGTTTGAAAAAGTTAATAAAGCATATGAGTTTCTATGCACAAAGTCTGCTAAGGTGGTAGATGGGCCAGATCCAGAAAACATAATTTTGATCTTGAAAACTCAAAGCATCCTCTTCAACAGGCATAAGGAAGGTAAGCATGCTATGTCAGAAAAATGTCTTGTGTTTATTTCTGTAGTGGCCACTGTGGGCAGTTCTAATCTCCTGTGGTTTTGACTTTGTTCTGTTGATCTAGATTCTGGCTTGCCACAGCATTTTGTAGCTGGTAAAGAGCTTCCAAATAGGACTTTTTTCCATTAAGTAATTTCATCTGCAGTTTTTAATTCAAACAAGGCATGAATAGCTCTTTGAAATTCTCTGCTACAGTGCAAATGGGTTCAAGTCTTCCTCCATGTGTAACTTAAGCTTCAGTTTCTGTCTATGCAGAAACTCTCACCTGTACTCATTTACCCAGACAGCAGAATATGGGCATAAATGAGCTTCCACTAGGGGCTATTAAAAATGAGGCAGTCTTACAGAAATTGTGACTAGTCCTCCAGGTGTGCTGCAGCTTAACCTCTTTCACACCCCAACTTGGAAAGAGATAAAGTGCCCTAACCCTTGGCTCTAGCTACAGTCCCTAGCTGGCAGCTGTTGGCATGTCCATGTCTTTCAGAGCCAGAAGAGTTTTGCTATTATCTGATTATAATGGTAAGCTAAAACCTCTCATGTAATCATAGCTCTGTCTGTTGTGTGGAGACAGTGACTATATCAGTGTAGACTTACATAGATCAGCTCAATTGGCTTCATACTGCAAGATGAAATTGTTTATTGGTTTTGAACCCTAAAGGAATGAAAAATAGATTTAAGATATGACTGCAGTATCAAACTAGAAAAGGTCCTTGCAGTTTTATTGTTAGATAATCCTGGCCTAAGACAAAGCTCTGGAGACAGGCAAGCATCCTTTGGAAGGCTCTGAGCTTGGGGGCTTCTAGCTGGGGATAAATCTTTTTTCATCTGGAATGAGCTGCTTTTCATGAAGCTCTGTCAGCTTCTAGCGTGAGTTTTAGGCAACAAGGAGTTGGATTTTTGTGGACTGCTTTGTCTTGTTCCAATTTTCCCAGGTTTTTGCTTTCTTTTGACTCCTAGTTCTTATATATCTCACGTGTTCCACTAATAAATTATGAAGTGATTAAAGTGCTTACTCTGCATGTATGTAACCTTTGACTTGTTTCTCTTTCAGAGTTGAAACCTTACAAGTATGCAGGCTATCCTATGCTGATAAAGACTATCACCATTGAAACATCAGATGACCTTCTGTTTTCCAAAGAATCTCCTCTGTTGCCTGCTGCTACAGAACTTGCTTTTCATACTGTCAGTTGCTCAGCATTAAATGCAGAGGAACTGAGAAGAGAAAATGGAATTGAGGTAAATGGGAAGAAACTTACTGAAATTGCTTCTTTGGTCTCACCCTTCCACAGCTGGAAATCCTAGATCCTCAATGCATAGGACAACATATGTACTTGAAATCACTTTTGGTCTTGAGATGCTTGTCTGTTCTTGCTGTCTTTTCTGGATGTGTTAAAAGAAGTCTCTTGCAGAGGGTACTGGTTTTTGGGTGTAGGCTTGTCTGTTGAACTGCGACTAGAAAAAATATAAAAGATGTTTTATTATTGAGAGGTGCTGCATTCTTCATGTGAAAGAATATATACATGTGAACAGGTCAGTGCAGCAGATGGGCTTTTCATTGCACATACTAAATCATACAGTCATTTAGGTTGGAAGTGACCTTTCAGATTGTGTCCAGCTATTCACCTAACACTACCAAGTCCATCACTAAACTGTGTCCTGAAGCACCATATCTACAGGCCTTTTCAATACCTCCAGGGATGGTGACTCAACTACACCCTTGAGCAGTCTCTTCCAAGGCTTGACAACCCTTTTAGTGAAGAAATTGCTCCTAATATCCAAACTAAATTTCCCCAGCATAACTTGAGACCACTTCCTCTTGTCCTGTCACTTCTTACTTGAGAGAAGAGATCAACACCCACCTGGCTACAAACTCTTTTCAAGTAGTTGTAGAGAGTGAGAAGGTCTCAGCCTCCTCTATCTCCAGGCTAAACAGCCCCAGTTCTGGACCTCAGCTGCTTTAGGGACTTAAAGCTGAAGACAGTATTTGAGGCCTCACCAGTGCCAAGAACAGGGCACTGTGATCCCTTTCCTAGTCCTGCTTGTCACACTTTCTGATACAAGCCAGGTGGCTGTTGACCTTGGCCACCTGTGCATGCTGCTGGCTCATACTCAGTGAGCTGTCAAGCAACACCCCTGGATCCTTTGCCACTGGGTGGCTTTCTAGCCACTGTTGCACAAGCCTGTATCATTGCATGGGGTTGTTGTGATCCAAGTGCAAAACCTGGTGCTTGGCCTTCTTGAACTTCATTCAGCTGGCCTTGGCCCATCGATCCAGCCAGTCCAGGTCCCTCTGTAGACTGTTCTCTCAAGTACATCAATGTGACTTGTAAACTTCCTGATGTGTTGCTTCTTGCAAAAATACCAACTCTTAAGTACCAAAAGCTCATAAACTTTAAACGAATTTTGTCCTTCGAAACCATTTGGGCAAGTAGCAGATCTTGTCAAAGGTTTCCTTTCAGCCATTAAAAAAAATGGGTTTAGCAGCTGACATTTTATTTCTGCCAGCCTTTATCTGTTCCTGTTGTGACTGAACTTCTGCACTGTCTAATCTCACAGGTATTGCAAGAAGCATTTAATCGTTGTGTAGCAGTCTTGACTCGTTCTAGTAAACCAGATGATATGTCTGTACAGGTAAGTTACAGCAACTTTAACTGATTGGGCCAACTTCTCAGAAGACAAGATATATTACAATATAATATATACACAGCTATGTATATTAAATAGTGATGTAGTATTACATATATTAAAAAAGGATTGTAAACATGCATTTCCCCTGCACTTGGAAGCTATAAAATACTGCTTTTTGCAGGTATGTGGATATATTAGTAAGTGTTACAGTGTAGCAGCTCAGTTTGAGGAATGCAGAGAGAAGATTACAGAAATGCCTAACATCATTAAGGACCTCTGTAGACTACTATACTATGGGAAGGTAAGAGCTGCTTTCCTTTGCCTAAATGGGTATTTAACTGGTAAATGGTTTGGGGAATGTTCTGCTTTTAAGGGAGACAAGACAATTTCAGAGAAGAATCGAACACTTCTATAAGATCCCAGCTAATTATTATGGTATAAGAACTCTAGTGCCTTGTTCCCAACACTTGTGTTTGAATCTATTTAGTTGACTTAAAATGCAATCACTATAAAGATTTGACTAGTTCTGCTTTCTAATTGGCAGGTCTAGCTGATTAGTTTAGTACTTTTATCTGCTGATTAAGTACAGTAGAGCTAGATCTTACATAAGCAGGTGGACTCCTAAATCAGCATAAACTCTGGGAAGAGAATTCAAGAAGTTTTGTTGCCTTAAGCTCTTTAGAACTTACCTCATGTTATGTAGTGCTGAATTTTGTCCTGGACTTTTCTTATGGGGTATGTGAAAACAAGACCATAGAAAAATTAGGAAACAGAAGGCTCTAAAACTAGATTATAGTATGTAGATGCTTGTGTGTTCATTAGTCCTTGCAGAAGGCATGTATTGCCATAAAAAGCTCACCTGGGAATCTGCTCCTTTCTGATCAATACAATGAAATAACTATTCAAATACTCTTCCTTTGAAGGCTGCTGACTAATTAGCTATGATCTTTGTCTAGTAGACAGTTAACTTCAGCTGCAGATGTTGTTCTGTCCACTTCAACTTTCATTTCTGTGCTGCTTACGGAGTATTCTAGAATTAGCAAGTTTTGGCCTTAAGTGTTTGGTAAGGAAGCTAGTTGGCTTGCTTTGGTGACAAGTACTAAGCCAAACCCTTTTCCTCCCTCAGAATATACCACGAGTAGCTGCTTTGGGAGTAGAGTGTGTTAGCTCCTTTGCCATAGATTACTGGCTACAGACGCACTTGTTCCAGGCTGGAGTTCTCTGGTACCTGCTGGGTTACCTCTTCAACTATGACTACACGCTAGAGGAGAGCGGTATTCAGAAGAGTGAAGATTCAAATCACCAGGTACCGTTAACAAGATGCCTGCTTTCAAACTCCAACAGCAGTTGCTTGCCATCTTCTTTCAACCAAACAAGTGCATCTGAATGCTTGTTAAAATTGCTCAAATACATGAACAGTAATGTTAACAGAGCAGGTTTGGAAGGTGATTTTTGTGCAGTACTGTAAATACTGTTTGGGTTTTGTTTTTCTAGTTTCTGAAAGAGTAGCTCATGTTTTGAACACAAATGTGAAAGCTGCGAAAACCTGTAGCTTCTAATGGACTTAATGCAAGAGATTCACTGGTTTACTCTTCATTGTAGATACAAATCTGTTCTATCAGAAGAAAGTCTTTTCTTTTCTCTTGAGGTTCAACTAAAGGGGCTGTCTAGTGATACTGTGAACTTATCTGAAATGTCTAGTTTAGGACTGTGTTGTCCCTTTGCTCCTCAGCCATATAAGTGGCTTCACACTTCCGTTTCCTAAAATGGTGACCATCTAATAATGGCATTTCTTCCTCAGCTACTGGGTGAGCTGAGCTTTTAACAGTCTGTCAGCATAAGCCTGATACAAGTTTAATCATTAACTCCTGTATCACTGTCATAAAAGGCTTATGCTGATAGTTGACTTTGCTAGCAGGAACTGTTGTCTGGTCAGAAACTATTACACTAAAAGGCCTCTGTAGTTTTCAGCTCATCTTGGTGCCCCAGTTTTTCCTGCCTGGCTGTGCTTATCTGTAACTGCTTGCAACACAGAGATTGTGCTGTGCTGTTCTGCAGCACTTAGTGTTTTATTAGATGTCAGTGCATAATTAGTGATGCAGTTAGAGAATACCAGTTCTGTTTATTCTGGTGCAGAAGCATTTGACAACATCCTGGATATTCTGATACTCGTTGAGTAAACTCCAGCTTTTTTTCTTCTATAACTATATTTGTATTTTTCAGGAGGTAGCAAATAGCCTTGCAAAGCTCAGTCTCCTGGCCTTGAGTCGCCTTGGAGGGTATCTCTCTGAAGAGCAAGCTACACCTGAAAACCCAATGATCAGGAAAAGCTTGTCTGGAATGTTGACACCCTATATTGCAAGGAAACTCGCTGTGGTCAGTGCTACTGAGGTAAGCATCTGTTGGCCAGAACTCTTCCATCGAGCACTGGGTCACTCCTAAAACACTGAAGTCTCTTAGATCAACCTGATGTAGCCAACAGACACAATTTGTCTTTGCAGTTGGAATAACTGCAAGGAAAAGAAACTGTTTCAGCCTTAGAACACTATGGACAGGAACAGTGCTGTATAGGATAATATTTGTAAAACAAATATGGGAGTAAAGAAGTTGAGATAATTGTTCAAGGCTTAAGGGTGTAATGATAACAGAGAGCAAAAGTTAAGCTTCTCTTTAAAAATGGTGGCAAGGAAGTCGTCTACAAAGAGATACTGCAGATAGCAGCTGCTCATGCAGAAAATAGAAGGAGGATCTGAAGTAAGTGTGGCTCAAAGCAGAGTAAAGAAAAAAGAAAATACGAATTGTGCTGTACCAAATAAGCCTACTGGGTTTTTAGTATGTGGGGAAACTTGACACATTAGTTCATCCAGCCTCTTCGACAGTTTCATAGACCAATTTCATAAATGAACTTATTCTCATGAAACACGCTGATTACTGAGCATAATGATCTCAAACCGTTGTAAACATGTTATCACGTAAATTCTTTATTTCTCAGACTCTGAAGATGCTTAACAGTAACACAGAGAACCCCTACTTGATCTGGAACAATGGGACAAGAGCTGAATTACTTGAGTTTTTGGAATCTCAACAAGAAAGCATGATTAAGAGAGTAAGATACTATTTACTGTAAAGTTTAAAAAAAAAAAAGGGGAGGATTTAAACTCATGTTTTGACATATTCTCTTGTAATGCAGTATGGCTAAGACAAGTATCCATTGTCTACTCTTAAGTCACATTTTTTTTCTTAAAAAGGAAACAAAAATCCTGAGTTTGCTTGTTTATTTCCTGTAATGTTTTGCTCTAAGCTTCTGTGTCTTTCTGTACAAGTATTGTCTGTTTCAGTATTGAGCTACAACTTTACACTGTCTACAAGATTATTTTCTGTCTGAGCTTGTGCTGCTTATCTCTGCTTAAAGGGAGATTGTGACAAGAGCTTTGGATCTGACTTCGTCTTCAGTGATCATGCAAAAGAACTTATTGTGGGGGAGATTTTTGTTAGAGTCTACAATGAGGTCCCTACCTTCCAACTAGAGGTGAGATGTAGCTAAACCCTTCCTGCTGAAACTTGTGTTTGTTACTTCTTCTGTTTACCTTTCAGTGTAAACAGAATGGAGAAAGTACAGTATCTTATGGAAATTTCCTTCAACATGCTTAGCACGTTATAGGATATCTTTTTATTGGAGCAGAATAAATTAAAAGAACAATGAGCCTGTTGTGACATGTGCTGCTTTGGGTGTCTTAAAGCTTTTTCTCTACAGGCTTGCACTGTAGGCACTCTGGTTGATTCAGTAATTCCAGGAGGTAGTGATTCTGCCTAGTGGCTTTGCTGTCCATCTATATGTATGGACAAACACACACCTTAAGAGTTCTGTTGAAGTAGTAGCAGCATTCTAAGGGTATGTTTAGATAGAAACAGGTTTAATGTGCTCCAGATGTTATAGTCATCATAATAGAAAAGTGTTTCCTGTCTGGAAGAAAAAGATATGTGAAATGTAGGAAAAGTTAGAGCTGGATACACTTGCTTCTGCTGCAAGAAGCAAGGTACTGTTGTATCACACAGCTAAAAATGCTCTCCTTTCTAATTCAAAGCTTCCTAAAGCGTTTGCTGCAAGCCTCTTGGATTACATAGGCTCCCAAGCACAGTATCTTCATACGCTGATGGCAATAACACAGACTGGGAAAGTAGAGTCCAACCAACATGGAGATCGGTTACGGAGAGTTGAAATGGCCCTGGAGGCTCTGAGAAACGTGATAAAACACAACCCAGGTAAGCTTTCAAACCCAGCTTGCTTGTTCTCCTGGCTAAGACACTTCAGTGTTGTTAAGCCATATAAGTGTGGGGTTTTTATTTTCTTGGAGAACATCATCAGTAGATTTTTAAGTTTTGTGTGAAATCCAAGTGTTACCTAGTTTCTTCTCTGAAACATTAACTCTAATTCTGGCCTGCTGTTGCCAGGAGGACTTAAACCTCTTGGATGAAAATTTCTGTAATCCTTTGAAGAGTCTTTTTAATTGATTTTTAAACTTCCTTGCATCAAAAACCTCCTTTAGCAGAGTACTACATACTAGTAAACACTTAAGAATATGTCAAGGCCTTTACTAAAGCATGAGGGAAAAATGTTCTTGAGAGTGGCAGCTAAAACCAGCAAAGATCTATTGGCAGACTGGAAAAGCCCGAGACACAATTAGGACACTTTCCTACTGTATTACATGTTGGTTCTAAAAGCAACTTGTGTTACTATGGCAGCTTCTGGTAATTGCTGGTTAGGTTGTCTCAGACTGAGTTCTCTGGATTCACACCCTGAAGGCAGCTGTTAATGCCCCAGGCCCAACTCTGAGCTGGGAGAATTGGAAAGGACAAGTGTATTTGAAGACAAGAAATACTGATGATCAATGATTTAAAAAAAAAAAAAAAACCTGAACTTGCTTAGTTGTTTTGTAAGAATGCAGGTAACTGGGTAGTCCAGGAACTAGCTCAGTTCCTTGCCTTGGAGGGGGGGAAGTAGCCTCTCCTTTTGAAGTATTGTCGACTGGAGACTTTCTAGTTCTGCAGCAGGTGCTGTCCTATAGGAGCTGTTGTAACTACAGTGGCAGGCTATGTACAGACAGGTAGTCTTTAACACCTCTCTAGTGAAGTGCAGGCTTGGGATGGCCTTCGGTGAGTGCTTTGGCCAACACAAACAGAATAACTTATTTTGGTGTCTTGCAGGTTCTGAGTGTGAATGCATAGGTCACTTTAAGTTGATATTCTCCCTTCTGCGTGTTCATGGAGCTGGCCAGGTGCAGCAGTTGGCTCTGGAGGTAAAAAAAACCCAACCAAAACCCCCAAAACAACAAAACATATACACACCCCACACCCCACTCAATGCTCTGTATAATCAGCATAACCAAACCTGATTGTGTAACTGTTGGAGGAGCACCGAAATGTATCAAGATTTGGGTTCCAAGGTGTCAGTTCCCCCTTGAATCTTCTTGCCTGTGACTTACCTCCCTTCTTCCTTGAGGTGACAAGACACTGTGGCAGGAATAAACATTGTAAACATGAGCTATATTGACCAGTGAGGTGACTGGCTTCATCATACTCTGCAACTTCTTCATGATGTGTGAACAGCTGGAATATAATCAGTGTTGTTTCTGATCTTTTACAGGTGGTGAACATAGTAACAAGTAATCAAGAGTGTGTCAACAACATAGCTGAGGCAGTGGTTCTTGCTAACTTACTGGCTCTCCTGCATTCCTTACCTTCAAGTAGGTACCATATAATTCATGGTCTTGCAAGGCAAAGGTTTATTTTAATTACAGTGCAGCTGGCTGAGCTTACTACAGAGTTTTAGGTTAAAATAGTGTTTCAGTGAGGATGGTTTAAAAAAAAATTACCCTATGTAATCTGTGACAGCTGAAATATTTGAAGTGCAGATATTTGAGTAGTTTTTGAATTGCATGGTATTTCATTGGCTAATTCCTTTAGGGAATTGGAGTAATGGGAAGCTATGAAGCCCTAAGATGTGTGGTTGATTTGACATTCCTTAGCTAACTCTACTTAGCCAGAAATTCCTAAGCTTGCAATTATGTGTGTACCTTTAACTAGCTCTTCTCAAGCTTTGTTGCAGTTTTGATACAGCTTTCTGTCAAGATCAGTTTAGTTGATCTTGGATTAGTTAATAGCCTGTACAGCACAAAGTTCTTAATGCTCTCTCTTTTGACAGGCCGGCAACTCGTCCTTGAGACTCTGTATGCTTTGACATCGAGCACAAAGATAATTAAAGAAGCCATGGCAAAAGGTACAGTACTGCAGTGAAAGCAGATGTTTCTGCAGCACTGCACTTAAAGTGAATGCAGTGGCCAAATCTTACTCATTGCTTTAGAGCAATCAATGTGCATTTGGGGAATTCATACTACTTGTGACCAGAAAAAGAAAGTGACTCTCTTCCTATCTCTTTGTACAGGTGCTTTAATCTACTTATTAGATATGTTTTGCAACTCAACTCATCCCCAGGTCCGAGCCCAAACAGCAGAACTCTTTGCCAAAATGACTGCAGATAAGCTGGTGGGCCCAAAGGTAAGAATCTTAACAGCTGTTTTTGAAACTCTTATTTTGATGTTGCCAACCTCTCTAAAGATAAAACAAAACAAAAAGAGTCAAACCTTTTCTGTGACTGAAATGTTAACTTGAAGAGCAATCTGGCTTTGTTCAAAAGGGTTGAGACTGTGAGCAGAGTTACAGAAGCAGTTGTATTTATTGCAACTACTCTAAGCAGTTTGGTTTCCATTTGTAACAATGTTAACCAATACCTAGATTTCAGGCCTGTCATTGGCTATTGGTATTTAAAATGAGGGCGCTGTTTTATTTTGTGATGATGTGTTCTAGCAGTTGGCAGTATAGCTCTACTAATAATTGGACTTCCTAGAGTTCTCTCCTTTCCTGGCTGTTGGCTTCCAGTGTGATATACTAAATGTCATTCCGGTTCATCCTTTCTAGGTTAGAATTACTCTAATGAAATTTTTACCTGGAGTCTTCATGGATGCCATGAGGGACAACCCTGAAGCTGCTGTTCATATCTTTGAGGGAACTCATGAAAATCCTGAGTTAATTTGGAATGACAACTCCAGGGAGAGAGTATCAACAACAGTTCGGGAAATGATGCTTGAGTAAGTGGAAACATGCTGACTCAGCATTTCCATAGCTGAGAGGCTTTTAGCAGCAGTAAACCAGAGTTGCTATAGAAGAGCTGCCAGGCAGAGCTCTGCCTCTAAAAAGCAGAACCCTTGTAAGCCAGGCTTCAAAAGCCACTTGTCCACCCTATGTATATTGTACTCCAATGCAAGTGCAGTTTGTGCACAGTCCAGGTATTTGCTTGCTGCTGTAAGAATTGGGAAGGGGTTACAATGAGGGAAAAAATGGGGTTTAGAAACTGGAACCACTCCACGATGATGGAGGGAGACTGAGGTGTCAAGTAGGGAAGATGACTGCTGCTTTTACTGCTTGTTAAAACTTACTTTCTTTTTAAAGGCACTTTAAACTTCAGAGGGACAACCCTGACACTAACTGGAAGGTAAAATTATACTGCTTCTGCTTGGGGTGTGTCCAGGGAGACTGTAAGCCAGCTGACAATATATGCATGTAACTAACTCCCTGACAGGCTTTCCTCTTAAAGCACCAACAGGAACTCACTGCTCTGCTACCAGAACTATTGTAGTGTTAAATTGATTCTTTTGTCACTTGTATTTTGAAATCATGCTTTCCTGGCAAGGGGTTTTGCAGTAATACTCTGAATTTTCTGACTGCTCAGGTCAGTCTGAAACTTACCGAAAGTCAGCACAAAGGAGAATACCAATTTGCTGGAAAAGGTCCTGTTGCTTATTGTGTAGTTGTTAGTAAACTTGGCAGATGTTCAGGAATGTTAGCAAGCTCCTGAGCCTCAAGCTGTATTGTCCTGAGGCATTCCATCATGGTGAGGTTACTCAGGGAAATGTTTCAGTCCGTAGCGTTTCCCAGTGCCTGTGAAAGGTCAGACAGGACTCCACAAGGGTGCTGTAGTTCAGCTCCTAAACACCCAGAGGTTGGCTACTGCGATCCTGATGGAGACTGGAAAAGTCCCTGGGTTGATGGGGAGAAACCTTCCCTTGATGTGTGCAAGAAAGGGCTGTTTTATCAGCCTTGCTGGTACTACTTTTGAACTTGTGTTTACCACTAGTTATAAGTTCAGTTACTTGTTGCCCTTGAAAGAAAAGTCCACTGTAGTAGTTCTGCCTGTGCTATTCTTTCTACTTTTGTTTATTGCCTTGTGTTTCTTCGAGGTGAAATGCTTATTGGTCTTGCGCAGCTCAGCTACGGAGAATAGAGTAGTTCAGTGGCCCTTACCACCTAAAGTCATGAGGTTAAAGAAACAATTGCTGTGCTCTCAAATACCTTTCCCAGTAACTCCTCCTACTTTGCAATCCAACAGCTGCCTGAAGACTTTGCTGTGGTGTATGGTGAGGCTGAAGGTGAACTTTCAGTGGGGGGAGTCTTCCTAAGGATTTTTATTGCCCAGCCGGCCTGGGTTTTACGGAAACCAAGAGAATTCCTCATTGCACTGTTGGAAAAGTTTACTGAACTACTGGAGAAAAATAACCCCCATGTAAGATGATTTTTCTGATTACTTTTGAATTCTATTTTGCAGCCTTAAGCTACTGTTCTTTTAGTATATGATTTAGAGTGGAGACGAGGAAAACTGTCTTCACTGGAAGGGTTGTCAAGCCTTGGGGGAGTGGTTGAGTTGCCATCCCTGGAGGTACTGAAAAAAGCTGTAGATGTGGTGCTTAGGGAGATGGTTTAGATTGACTTGGCAATGTTAGGTGTAGTGGCTGGATGTGATCTTAAAGGTCATTTCCAGCCTAAATGGTTTTCCAATTCTAATTACCTTTGATTCTCACACTTTCTTCACAACATGAAAGATGGTTTTGGTCTGCTTTTTGACTCTGTAATGGTATGTGGATATGTTTAGGCAACTTTTGAACATGAGTCAGTGCTTATAAAGTCCCTGAAGCCACAGAAATTGCTTCAGTAAGTCTTGGGAGCTTATTTTGTGGTAGAGGTGAAGCTTAACAAATGGAGCATCTTTCATTATTTCATGACTGACTGGCATGAGAAAATGGCACTTGTTCTACACTGCCTAAAAATGCCTTTGACACTCCTAATGTCCTTCTGCAACACTAACTTCCCACTGTGGTGTAAATTATGTGACCTATACAAGGCTGCCACCTGTTAGTGTAATGCAGTAGAACTAATGTGTTTCAGCTTGAACAGGAGCAATGTTCAAGTCAGTAACTTCATGATATTACTGAAAACTGAATTTTTAAGAGGGTTTAGACAGATTCTGGGTTAGGCTTGGGGGGGTGGAGCTATCTTGCAACAGACATCTTTATCACAAAGATGCTGGAGCCAGATCTGGCTTCTGTAGGAAGTGCTTAGAAATGTCTGAGACACATGTGTTCATGGAAGTAGTGAATGTCTGCTGCTGTTGTAAACCTGTTTGAACAATTTCAAAGTGATAAAAGCATTAGGGAAAAAATCTGTAATGTAGAACAAGGGAGAATCGTTGTTGTGGTGGTGTTTGTGTTGGGCTTTCCTGAGTCACATTTCTCTGTTGGTGTTTGGTTCTCTGCAGGGGGAAACTTTAGAAACCATTACCACAGCAACTGTGTGCCTGTTCAGTGCCCAGCCTCAGCTGGCTGATCAAGTTCCTCCGCTTGGCCATCTTCACAAGATAATCCAAGCTATGAATCACAAGAACAATGCCATTCCGAAAAGTGCCATTCGTGTCATGCACATACTGTCTGACAATGAGGTACGGCATCGCTTGGTGCTCATGGGGAGAGAAAAGCCTAACTGGAGCCATTTGCACTGCTCAGTAGGGATCAGAGGGGTCCCTATTCTAACTATAAATACTGTGTACTGGATGAGCAGGGACTTTTAGCTAATGGGATTGATACATAAAAGGCACTGAAATTTAGTCTTGTCTGACTGTATCTGCCATAGCTTGTCAAGCTTAGTGTAAAATGAAGTCCTCTGGATGTTTCTGTGTGTCCCTAGCTTTGTGTTCGAGCGATGGCATCGCTAGAGACCATTGGCCCTCTCATGAACGGAATGAAGAAGAGATTGGATATCGTTGGTGTAGCCTGCGAGGCACTTAATCGAATGTTTCAGAAGGAGCAGAACGACTTGGTAGCCCAAGTAAGTAATACGTTCTCAGTCTGTAAAAATGGGGTGGGTTTGCATTCAGCTGTCTAATCTGCTCGTAAGAACAGAGGCACTTTCCAACCTCAGTGTCTGGGAGGTTCCCAGAAGCTGTCTAATAAGCTTTTCATGCTGGAAAAGTCAGAGGTTAGTCCTGTATCCAAAATGCAGACACATCCACAGATTATTGGAGTATTATACACAGAGTACTGAAGCTTAACATGTAGGGTAGTAGTGGCTCGTGTCTGCTGAGAGAGCATAACACTACCATGCCAGCCAATTCAACTAGTTTTCACCTAGACAGAGCAGAACTGCTGTACAGTATCTTTGCTTTCTGTTGTATGTATTTGTGTAGCTCACTGACAAGCCTAAACATGCTTAGTAATAGCTGGTGGCACTTTTTGGTTCACACTAATGCTGGCAACATAAAACATTTGTATGGGACTTCCTAGTCCATGTTAAGACAACTCATTTGAGTATATTTGCAGGCTTTGAAAGCAGATTTGGTCCCTTATCTTCTAAAGCTGCTTGAAGGTATTGGTCTTGAGAGCCTGGAAAGCCCATCTGCAACAAAAGCTCAGATAGTTAAAACTCTGAAATCCATGTCTCGCAGCCTGCAGTACGGAGAACAGGTAAGTACTGGCCAGCCCTTAGCTGGGATTTGCACACTTGGGAGGCTGAACATCTCTTGTTTAATCTTACAGCTGTCTTGTGCATTGTTCCACCTAAAACACTGACATCATGTAACTATGAAATCTCTGTGGGTTGGAACGTCTCCATCTCCTGTGTCAATACATGCAAAAAGCACCGGTGAAAAAAGCAAATCCCAAGTGCAGGAATGTTCTGTGAGCTCACAGGTTTCTCCTGACAGCTCTTCAGAACTTCTTAGAAACACAAATGCTTTTTGGCTTCCTGGATAAGTAATATTGAAGACAACTGTAGCAGTGTTAGAGATGTGTACTCAAGTTAGTAAATTTGTCCCCATAACTGTGCAGGTTCTTGGTGCTGTTCTCTTACTGTGCTGAAAGCTTTCTCAGAGGGAGGGAAGTGGGAGTAAGTCTTTTCCTCCAAGCTGTCCCTGTCCCGCTGTAGTACGGGAAGAGTCCTGCTCTACCAGAGCTCCAGATGCCTGGCAAGTGGCTGCCTGCAGGGTTGCTCCTCCTTGTTGCCAGAGGAATGAGGGAGAAAGTCAAGCAACTAAATGACTTTTGTGAACCTTCTGCACTGTGTTTGGCTGCATAATCCCAGTGGAAAAGCAAGTTGCTGCAGTCCCCTTGGAAAGCAGTTGCCTTGTATTGCAGCCTAAAGTACTGCCATGTGATTTGGTAATCCCTCCACAATGGTTTGGGGCTGGACAAGGAGCTTGTTGTTTCCCTAGAACATGACAAATGTCACTTGTTCACTGTGTTAATCTCTTCAAATGCTGTAGGTAAATGAAATCCTGTCTCGTTCTTCGGTGTGGAGTGCCTTCAAAGATCAGAAACATGACTTGTTCATTTCTGAGACACAAACAGCAGGATACCTCACAGGTTGGCAACCTTTACCTATCTATGGCCTGGATCACACTAAACTGTTACTTAATTGTCAGACTTGGCTCTGGGGACAATGTTTATTCTCAGCATCTAGTGCCATCAGGTGGCCCAAACATTCAGTGCTGTAAGAGCACAGTAAGTTTTTAAAACACTTCACCAAAGCCAAACATTTTCTTTTTGTGGTCAAGAATGTATTTCTCTGGATAGTCTTTGCTCTACCTATTTGTAAAGTATTAGAGCAATGGAATCTGGACACTGGCCAAGTCTTGCAAGTACCCTGTAGTGACAAAGCAGAGATGGAACTGCAACTGCTGAATGACAGGAACTTTTCACTTTGTCTCAGGATCAGGCTACTTTAGTTCTAGAACAAATTGTTTTCCAAGGTTGGGGGAGAATGAGTAAACTTTCTTCAAAATCACGTAGTCTCTGTGGTCGTTGTAGCTGTGTGTGGGGGAAGGGTTTGAACCTTAAAGCACCTCAGCGTGAGAGGCCTGTTCCAGTCGCTCGGTGTCCTGCAGGGCCCTTCGCTGGTGGGAACGGCCTCGTGCCTGTACTTGCAGCATAAAATCACACGCTCCTCTGGTGCCACCTCAGCCCCACCAGCAGCATAGAAGAGTGCTGGGTGCATGCAAAGGATAGCAACTGACAGGAGCTTCCCTGCAGTGGAGACTTCCTTCTGTGGCATGGTGTGGACATAATCCTGGACTAATTACATCAAAGCGAATCAAATTCCAGTTCTTCCTTCGCTCCCATGCAGTAGTTGATAGACATGTTTTACTGACTGCATTCTACTGTACAACAGTCCAATACTTTGCTGTCACAGATTACTCACTCTATCTGAAAGCATTTTATGTAATGACATCATAGCAAACTGTCTCGAGCCCCACACAATATGAATGTCTGACTCCTGAATACCTGAGCAATCATGTGGCCTTACCAGCTTAGCCTCCTGGTTAAGGATTTAAAGTCCCTTGTGACAAGTCAGTATGACCCACCTCTGTGTGCCAGGTGGAGCTTCCTCCTTTATCCCAATACTGGAATCTTGGTGAAGCTTTTGAGCCTGAGTTAACAAGATGTGAATCAGATGGGCATGTGGACAGAAAGAAAACTTTCTTGGGAGATAGTAGCATGTATTTTGAGACAATAAAGCAAGAGTTTCTCATATTGGGAATTAGTGTAGAAGTAGATGCTTAATACTTGGAGAGTGGGTACATCGCAACACTTGGTGTGTCTTTCCATGTGGAAAAGACTCAGTGCTTTAGCTCTGGCCAGGAGGTTTCTGTTTATTGCACCACTTAATGCCACTTTGACGCAGAACACTTGAATCAGTCGGTGCCAGATTTCCTTGGTACTTCATAAACATTATAAATGAGAAACATGAGGTGAATGCTGGCTGACTGCTGGCGAAGCACTGAAACCATTCCGGGCATTGCCAGGCCTGAGGCTGGGTGCGCTATAGCTACCCTGCTGCCTGAAGGCCTCTGCTGCCTTTCAGTTGCCTGATGGCCAAGCGCTTGCAAATGTAGACTGGAGATGCCATACAAATGCCAAGAGTAGATGGAAACCAAACTGCAAGCTTTATTTTTAACTCTGCCTTAACCTTGTGTTCTGCCTTATGTCTTGCTTCAAATTGCTTTGCTATTTGCACTTCCCTTGAAACTTCCCTTGCTTATTTCTCTTCCCTCAGGTGTCTCCTCTCCTTCCCTTCTAACTGGCAGCAGTCCCCTTCACCTGAGAAGTGGGCTTTAGATCTGCTCTGCCAGGCAGCTTGCTAACTTCTGTGTAGCTCTCTAAAGCAGGTAGATACCATCTTGCAAACCGCACACTGCACTTGCTGCATTCCAAGTAATAGCTGCATGTCCTAGAACGGTAACAAAGGGGTGGTCCTGAGCTGCAGAGCACCCATACACTTGTCGCCTTCGAGCACATGGGAGCAGAAAAGCAACAGCTGCAGTGGCCGAGATGTGCTGGTACTAGAGATGAATTAGGCTGCTGAGGCACGTTTAGGAACCAATCTTCTGTAATGGAAGAGTTTGAGGGATGAGAGGAAGAGTGGAATGTTTGCACTAGGACACAGAGAAGTGGGTCTGGTCTGGCCCAGAGGAGTCCTCCCTCTGAAGCCAGAGAGGTTTCTTCCGCCAAAGGCACTACTTGCTTTTACTCTGTGGCTCGCAGGGATGGCATGGGACTATCTGCCAGGAGACAAGCTGTGCTCTGGTGGTCTGGCTCCAGGCTGTGCTGCCAGGAGAATGTGTGGCACAAAGGGATAGTAAGTTTGGGAGGCCTGGGTGAGTAGGGGGAAGTAAAGGACTCAGCTGAATGTGCCATGTGGAACAGTAGCAGTACAGGCTCAAGGTGTAATCCTGAGCTGATCACTGTATTGATGCAGGAACACATTGTGTGTTGGCAGTTTTCTGCAAATGATTGATCAGTCTGATAAGAGTCGCTGTTGAAACACCTCGTGCTGCAGCCTGAGGTATTGTGTATGTTAGGAGTTTCTGTGTGACTACATTTTAAACCCCAAGCTCCCAGGGAGAGGGGTTTTGTCTGCAGTGCCAAACTGACACCCTTCCCAGTAACTGACATAGGCAACGAATAAATTTCACCACAGATAGATCTGTGTGTGTCCCAAGAATGCTGCCCCTTTACCTGGAGGCACAAAGAGCTGCCTAGGCAGGCATAAGGAAGTTCTGCTTGTTCAGGGGGCAGCGCATCAGGCTTCCTTCAGCTGTGTAGATGGGAAAGCCTTTGCAGCACTGAAAGCCTGGGTGTGGAGAGCAGTAGAGGAATGCACACCTGGACGCACTGTACTTCTGCAGCTGATCCTTTTCTTAGCAGAGGGAGACTACCCCCTCCACCCCTTACTGCCTTTTCTACAGGGGAAGGGGAGCTGGAGAGTGCTGGGATTCTGTTGTGACTTGGCACATCAGAGTAAAAAACACCGAGTCCAAGTGGTCTGCACAGGCTATTCAGTGAACTCGGATGCCAGAATTCCTTGTGTCCTGAGAGTCCAAAGAATCCAAACCCCAAACTCATCAACATTCTTGTTTATGGTGTCTGGTTGATTGGGATGAGGCATCTGAGCATTACCAGAGGGAATCAAGCTGTTCAATCACTCTTTAGAATCAATACTAATCCCCAATATTCTGTTCCCTTCCTGAAAGGCCCTGGAGTTGCTGGTTACCTTACTGCAGGGACGACATCATCTGTAATGCCCAACGTTCCACCCCCGGTAGACAACGAAGTGGGAGACATCAGCTAAGGACTGGAAATTCTTGTGCAAGAGACAGAAAGGCAGGCTGGCCAGTGATGATGAGGAGCAGCACTTTCCTCCAACACATTGAAGTGAACTTACTGCCTTTCCGAGTGTTCAATAACAGTGTTATTCCTTTTTCTATGACTGTTTTTTTGTTTGTTTTTTTTTTTAGGAAAAGAGTGGGTGATTCTAACTGTCACACTGTAACACAAGCACTCTGTGGATCAGCTGATATGGGTACACAAGAATATTTTGTTCTTGTCGTACGTAAGCACATTTTGTTCCTTTATATTTGTTTACAAGACTGTGAATCAAACTTTCCTAGTTTTTATATTTTATGAATTAGCATGACTGGAGTTGAGCTACAGTCTAGAGGAATTGGGCTAAAATCACCTTGACCTCACCAACCCCCTGAAAAAGGGCACCCCTTCTTTTCCCTGTCTGAAGTGATCACTCCTGTCGAACCTGACTCGCGAAGGGTTTGGCCCTGCACCGGTTCACTGACGTCCTTAATCATTAACATTATCTTCTTCCTGAGATCAAAGGCATTAGACATTCATGTGTATAACTGGCTTGACCAAATTGACAAAAGCTTCAGCAAAAAAAAAACCCAACAAAAAACAAACCTTCAAGTTGACATGTTATGTAATAAATTAGTGTAATTGTGAAATGTTCTATACATTATCCAGTATATAAAAACTTTCTATATTGAGTGTACATTATACAGATCATTCATATGTACATAAAATTTTAAAATAAAGGGAATTAAGAGCCTTGTTAATGAGAAAGGTGGTGTTCTTATGTAGCTGTTTGAAGGGGTGAGGGTGGTCAGAGACCTTAATTGGAGTGAGGCTGAGGGGGTGTGGGGCACTCCCGCCTGGGAAAGCACGCTGTGCAGTTGTGACAGCCTGGAGCACAACTCCCGAACCACCCGCAGTGGGGCCCTGCTCGTTCTTCTGTATTTGAAACGCACCTCAGCTGCTTGCTGATGTTCTCAACTTCCCAGGAAGCAAAAGATGGATATATATCCAAGATGGGTAGAAATATAAGCAGTAATTATTGCTTTATCTATAGAGATAATTGTGGGCTTAGATGTAACAAATTGATATGAGGCAAGAAACTCATGTGTGGAAAGCTTCTAGTTGCAGGTCCTCTGCACCTGTCCCACCCTGACTGTGGAGCTTTAGCTGGAACACCCTTCGGGTCTCATCCTAAAGACTGAGCCAAACAGGGCCTCTTGTCTCCAGGCTCGAGCATGGTGCTCAGGTAGTTCGTATGTTTGCATGAAAAGGAAGCGCTGCTGTCCTGAGGTAAACTGCTGATAACTCTAAGCTGGAAAGCACTTGGGCTAACTCTCCAGGCAGTAGAACTACCCAGGGCCCAGGTCAGCCTTGTTCTGTTCCTGTGTGAGCGATTCTCTTGTAAGAAGCAGCAGAGCTGAGGAACTCTGACCTCTGAGAGCTTCCCAAAGGTCTAGCAGACATAAATGGAAGTGCCTGTCCTGGTAGCAGAGGAGGCCATGAACTGCCCTGTACCAGCCCCGGCTGCCTCTAGCCAAAACTTCAGCTCCTCCATGAGGATGGTGCCACTGGTGCTTAGATGCCTTTATGAAGGGTGAGAGCAGCTGGGCCTGGCAGACAAGAGCGTGCACAGAAGGAGAACAGAAGCAAGAGAGGACAGAAGGGGCACCCAGAAGGAAAAATGTAAGGTGATGAAGCAGAGGAGTAAGAAACAAGGTGCTACCCCATGCCTCACCTGAGGGTAGGTCAGGGAAGCACTGAGTATAAAATGGATGAAAGAGAGTTGAGAGCAGGAATGGGGCAGGAGAAGGGGTCTGGACTGAAGCTGAGCTTCAGCAAGGGAGAAGAAAGGCATTTCCTGAAGTGGTTGTCATCTACTCAACAGTTAAAAGTTTATCCTGGCTTGCAATAAGCTGGAGTTGGGTGAAGCTGTTCTGCTGACAGCAGAAGGATGAAGAGGGCTTTGGCTTGGGGCAAATGAAGCATTTCAGGCCTGTTAGAAAATAGATTTTATTTAGTGTTACAGAGAACCCAGACACACTCTGGCATTTACGTGGCACTCTGCAGGCTTTGAAAAGCGAGCTCTGATGATTAAGTGTACTCACTGAAAGTAAAGGGTAAGACAGTCCGTAGTGCTCCAAGCTAGAAACAAGTGTTTGGCTTCACCTAATTTTACCTGAAGTGTTATTGCAGTGACCAAATCTTTCTGCAATCTTCCATCCAGGTGTGGTGCCTCAGTGCTGCTATCAGAGCTTAGCTGCTAGCTGCTTCGACTGCTCGAGCAGCTCCCACCTCGCGAGTGTCGAGAGATGAACTTCATCCGGCCCATCTGCCAGGCGCAAGGTCCGGATATAAGCAAACCTGGGTGGGGGAAGAGCTGAATAAGGGGTGGGTATCTAGTCCTGCCCCAGCAGAGAGACAGGTGGGCACCAGGAGCTGCCAGTGGTGCTTATTCTGCAGCTGTCCTTTTAACTATAGCCTCTGGGAAGAGCTATGGGTACACGGGGGTCTGCAGTCCTAAAGGCTTGCTTCTCCCTACGGCTGGAGGGGAGAGGATGGAGCTGTACAAACAAATCCTCTGCACTGCTGCTAAGAGGTGTTGTAGGTCCATTGCCACTTAATTTTTTTATAAAGGCCCAAGCATACAGTTATATTGGGATTCTAAAAGCCTTTTCTTTATGCTGTGCAACATAAAGGCGGATGGACTGTTATTTCAGGCCACCTGAGGTGAAACACCATGAACTGGAGTTACAAAACTATCTTCAAAGGAAGGGGCGCTTAGAAGCTGCAGCTATGTCCCCCTGTACTCACATAAAAGCCAAAGGAAAATCCTGGGAAACTCCAGCCCCACCACACACTTGGATTGCGCAGTCAATCACTTTGAGCACAGCTCGTGGGACAACCACTTTGGTCATGGCCACCTGGAGAGAGAAGAGGGCTCATGTTATCAATAAGCATTTCAGAAGCAAGTGAAGATGCTCATCCAGCAGTTCTGCTGAAGGTTGGGTTCTCACGGTACATCCCTTCCTCTCTGATGGGGGAGAGCTCTGCTGTGCCTGTTCCCTGGGTAAGGTAAAACTCTTTGCATCACCCAAACCAACCTCACCGTGTCGTGACAAGTGACCAGTGCTTGAGCTTCTTTGATTTTTAAATGCTTTTATGAGATTAATCTTAAAGTTTTGTCACTGGGAGTGCTTTCCAATGTCATGACAATCAAAAGCACATCTTAAGGCTAGGTATTTTTAATGGGAACTTATGCTCTACCCTTAGAAGGATAATGTTCAGCAACGCATTTTAGTTTCTAGTTCAACCAGCTGGATACACAAGGGGGTCGTATCCACAACTCCTACCCTAAGGCTGCAGAAGCCCACCCCCACCACCAGCAAATCAAACTGCAGAACCCTCAGTTTACCTCTTTTCTTGCTCTTCTGTTGCCCAACATGTCAATCTTGCTGGCTGTTTTTAGGGTAAGCAGTCGAGCCTGTTCAATGCTAAGGCGGCATTCAGCAATCCAGTGGGCTACAACCTCCTGCAGAGAGCAAAGCCACCAAGCAGAAAGTCAGCTCCTGCCTCCTCGTGTGTCTGGGTACCCTGCCCTACGGAAGATGCCCCGTTCCTCAGCGTGCGTACATCCCGTCGCTCAGAGATGCCCTTGCACAAAGTACAGCTACTTCTGTGCACGTGATCCAACAGGAGGGAAGAAAGAAAAGGTTAAAGATGGAGCAGTTCTCTTCCTGGAAGGAAAGAGGAAAAGGGGGGGAATCTCCAGATCTTGGTTCACTCTTCTCTCCTGGACAGCCCTAGGGCTTGCTCACCCGTTTTTCCCTGCGGCCCTTCAAAGGCTGCACTTTACTCACCACTTTCCTTTACTCACTGGCCGGACTCAGAACCATCTCTCTGCGTAACATGCCCCAATACACAAGAACTGGGGGTGAAAGGGGAGAGGAATCTGTTCTGTTTTGCTCAGTCTCTCAGGGGTGTGTTACACACCTCAGACATACAGCTGCAGGGTGGTGCCTGCTGCATCTGTCTGAATGGGTGACAGATCAGCGGCTGCCTTGAGCCAAACAGCATTCCATTGCTGGCAGCCATTCCCTGCTCTCTGCTAACTTCCCCCTGCAGCCAGTACACCGCAGTAGGGGAAGACAATCCTTTGTGTGCTGCCTGGCAGAGCAAAAGCTGTTTGGAGCCTGAACCAGCCCCAGTCACAGGCTCCTGGCGCTTCATAGCTGTGGGGGCATGAGCAAGGGCGCAGCACCCGCTTCAGTGCAAAGTCTGGGGGCTCAGCTGAGCTCACAGCAGCAGAGGTGGTCTGCACCTGGGGGTTGCGCTCTTCTGTAGCCAGCTCCTGGGGTTGCCTGGTCACCCAAGGCAGCCAAGGGCATCACATCGTCGCTATCCCAGAGCTGTGAAGAACCTAAACTGGCCATGCAGCTGGTCCCCAGGTCTTGCCTCTGGCTTCATCAAATTGCATTTTTACTTTAACAAGCTTCTGAGAAATGGAGTGCTCCTCATCCAACTCCTGTTAATTTAGGTTACGGTCATGAATGGAAGTTTGGCAGTGCCGTGACTGGAAAATGAATCTGTACAAAGAATTTTCTATAACCTGTGCCAGACACTCATTAATTTTACTCTTTCCATTGCCTTGACTTGTTTTTTCCAATAAAGTAATCTTATCTGCTGGATAAGGCTGAGGAACACTTGAAATGATAAGCCAACTACCAAATGCTGATGGTTCCTATGAAAAGAAGACTGACATCTTATTCCAGAGCAAGACCAGACCAAAAATCCCAATTAGGCCACGCTGCGTAAGTACAAATAATAATAATTTATCAGAGAAGTAGAAGTTCTAGTCAAATTCACCACAGAAATGGTGAATTCAGATTGTACCTACAGCAACGTAAGCTCTATGCCTGAAAAATATACCTGCCCAAACTGTTCAGTGGAAGCAGAGTAAGAAACACAGTTACAAAACCTGCATTCAAATCCAGCAAAGAATATCCAGTTCATTGCAAGGAGCCAAAAACTCCCGTGGGTCTGTCTGGGCAAAATAAAGGGTGGTGTCTGGAGGGTGTGAACAAAGAGGGAACATGCTTACGTGGTGATAGAGTTTCTTCCCAAAAGTCTCTCTCTGTGCCGCCCGCTGGCACATGATCTGCAAAGCGGTTTCAGCCGCACCAAGGGACCTCATGCAGTGATGGATACGGCCCGGCCCAAGGCGACCCTGAGCTATCTCAAAGCCCCTGCCCTCACCTGGTTGGAAAGAAAAACAGACACATGTGGACTCCGTGATTCCCTCTTGAAACAATCCAAGGCTCTGAGCAGAAGTGGCCTCATAGCACCAGAGATAGAGCAACTATCAGATAAACTTCTGATAACAGAACTTCTGATGAGCAACTACAGTTAGATAAACTTCTGAAAAGTTTATTTGCACAACTGTGGCTTGTTTACTCCAACTAGATCTATACTGCCACAGTTAATAATACTTAGAGAACAAGACACACTACGATGGTTTCTGAAGGGGGTTTGAGTCACCTGATTTAATTTACAGTGGCAATCTTACATTGAAAAATACATCTATGAGATGTGGTATGAGAATGTGGGGGAAGACTTTGAGGTTCCAGGTCCCAGGGCTACTCAAAAGAGAAAGCTCTTTCAGTGAAATAAAAATAGCAGAGAGGAAATAGGAGAAATCCGGATTTCTCCCATTCAAGTGAGCGAAGGAGAGCACAGTTCTCCCTGCAAAAAGGTCACAGCGCCACTGACAGCTTCCACTTCGCTCTACTTCAGGGAAGTGCTTTTCACATGACAGCTACAGCTGCTCTCCTTTCCTCCTTTCTGCTCTAAGCAAGTTACATGCAAGGAGCACGTGGACAGCTAAAGGAAGGGTGGGCTCCCTCTTCCATGCCTTTGAGCCCCTGGCTCAGCTGACATTGTAAACTGGCCGTTTACAGTAACTTCTGGTGAATCATAAACGACTGTTTCATGCAGCTGGGTTCATTGCTGTATGTATTGCAAATGAATTACTGAAACTCACCCAGTATTATATTGGAGATGGGTACTCGCACATCATTGAAGTGTATCTCAAAATGTCCCCCGTGGATCTCGTCTGCAGGGACAGAGAAAACAGCCAGGTAAAACGAAGGAGGATAAAACCACAGGCCTTCAATTCCCAACCCTTTTTCTATACACACGTTCTTCATATCCAGTATTTATGAGCATTACAGCAGCTTCTGAGACTGCTAACAAATGAATACACATACAGCTGGTCAATGCTGTCACCTACCCAGGTAGCCAAACACTGAGAGGGGCCTGATCAGCTTCAGCCCTGGGGTGTCCATGGGAACGATAATCATACTGTGCTGCTTGTACCTGATCAAGGCAAAATGTACAAGTGACGATTAATGTTGAGCCTCCCCCTTCCCCCCTCCACTTTTTTAAAATTTATTTTCCATCCTCAGTTTAGCTCTCCTGTAAAGCCAATGCTGATATTTACCTACGCTGACCGCAGCCATCCTGCCTGCATGTGCTGTGGCACCCACACTTCGACGGTCCTTGAGCCACCATTCACCAACGTGCCGTGACCCACAAACTACTGCTTCTGTCACTTCTTTGCAAGTACTTCGTATCACCCAGCCCATTCCTTCCCCTCACCTCCCCCCACATTTCTTTTTTGCTCTCAAGGCATGCATATCATCATCATCATCATCATCATCATTCTGGCTTGCCTGTAGTTTAGGAAAAGAATCACCACGTTTAATTCCTTCAGAATATTTAAGGTCAGCTGGTATTCACACAGAACCAGAGGCAACATCCAGGTCCCTGAATTCTGTCTCAAGTATCACACAACGCTCTCCATGAACTTCTGTTCAGTTTTGAAGAGCTCAACAGATGCCACTGCGCAGCCATCAGGCACACCACCCTGTATGCTGCAAGGAAGTTACTGTCTGCTTCTCAGCAGAACCTAGCCAAATCTGAAACATGCAGATAATCAGTGGAATTTGGGCTAAAATCCAACTTAGATAGAAACGTTCCAACTCTCCAGTATTATAAGCTGAGGGATTTTAATGGAATCAGTCACGAAGTGTTTTATTTGTCACTTGCAGAAGTTTTAGTAAAAGGCAGTTTTACTTTGGTACTGAGAGTTGGACATGTTTATTTTAAAGAAGAAGAGGGAATTACTGTATTTACACATACAGGAATGGAATGAGTACGGCTGATTAAGGCCGTGCAAACTCTGTCTGCTCATACAACTTCACATAACAAACATCCCATGTTTTAAACTTAACTCCCAACCCCTACAGACAACATTGTGGAAAGCTTTACTGTAGACTCCTTCAGGTCTCTGGCGTGCCGCTTGTACTCATTCTGCTCAGGGAAGCTCGGAGAAGTTTGGGGTTTATTAGATTTAAGGAAGCAATTCTCAGTCTCATCAACTGTTTTATATGCTTATGTAATAAATGGTAAGCCAGAGATAGTTGTTGGTTGAACGACTGATGCAGAAGAAAACTAATGGGACCAAGAGAAAGCCAGTGAATCCCCAAAAACTTCCTGATCCAACTCATCACTGGGCTGCTCGAACACCAGAGCCAGCACAATGGAGAGGGGACACATGCAGATGCAAGCTCCTGACAGCAAAAAGGTTGGGAGGCTTCAGTCATCAGCAGCTGACAGCAAAACAGGAGCTGGCCAGCAGCATCTTTCCCTAAACAGACTCACTAGAGGCTTCGGACTCCCCTGCAGTTCACAAGCACACCCAACCCACCAAGGCAATTAACAGTCTTTCATGTAACACACATTTTGTAAGCAGTGACTCCTCCAGGTAACAAGTTTTTCCTCACTCTTTGCACCTCCCAGGAATCCTTACCTGGACGCTGAGGAGTTTTTGGTTTTGCCCATTACAATTGCAACTTTGCAATTCGGGTTCCCAGCACCTTAAAAAAAGTCAAAAACACAAAAAAGAGTTTTCAAGATAAAAATCTCAATGTAGAATCAAGTGAGGTTTCACACAAATAAATCTCACTCCCTTCCTTTCGTGATACAGGAGCAAAAGTATGCAATTTACTTCTGTGTTTATACTCTGAGTAATCAAACTGAAAGAAAATCCATCTTCTTAATATGTAAAAGGGAGTTGACCTGAAGGGAGGAGAACAACAAAAAGGCAAACATCCAAACCCTCCAGGATCTCCACTCCATCATCTATTCCTTCTAAAAGAGAACAAGAAGGTGCTTGCAGTACAATCCAACTACTTCTGTCTCCAATACTAAACTAATAGGTGTGACACAAAAGCATCCCCTGAAGGTGAGATGCTGCCATTTCAAAAGTGCAACTTATTAAAACTGTTACAGACCAGAGGATCTCCACTGGAATGAAATGCTGGCTGCACTGTAAACAAATTGTGTGAATAAGGCTACCGAAGGCTCACCGTGATGACTTCGCTACTACTTCACTGTAACTTCTCTGGAATGAAGGCTTTTCCCCCTCTTTATGTAAATTATTTTAGTTTGCACTTCAAAGTTCTGAGTGGAATTCCTTCCCTGAAAATAACCCGCTAGCATTTCAAGCGACTTGAGGCCCATCTTTGTAGCACAAGGCTGACACTTCGGTGCACAAGTCCTAAAAGGAGATTCTACCATCGATTAAAATGGCATCTTGTTTCTCAGAGCCTTAATCCCCAGGATCTTCTTCTTTACAGGTTTCTTAGCACCATGGTGTGCTCTCATTCCTTGCAGAGTCTCACACAGGCAACACAACTAAGGAAAAGGGGGCAGGATTATACAGGATGCATGCAATGAGCAGTGAATTCCTTTCTTGCCATCTCAATGCAGATAACGAACTTCACAGAGATTTAATGCCAGATTTGATCTGTACCAACTTGGTTTGTTGTAAGGTCAGAACCAAAGGTGACTTAGCTGCTCTGGCAGCTGTTATCAAAAGGTTTGGGAGCTTCCAGCCTAGACAATACAACCACCTGGCTTTCAGCTGAGTTACTTCCTCCTACGAGCAGCCACTGGGATGGCCAGGAACTGGGAGATTTATTTTGTTGTCATGAACACTGCCTGTTTTGAGGGCCAAACTGCTGGCTGTTTACTTTCCTCTTTTGCAATATGCTATTCATCCATTGTTTTCCTAGTGGGGTTATATTTATGGCTATATAATGCTAACCAGCTAAGATATCTGAGCAAAAAGCTGGGGGATAAATCATCTTGCTGAAAACAAAAGGTAGATCTCAAACAGCCAGCTCATTTGGGCAACTGTGACAAGTGGGTGACCAACCCCAAAACAGCACAACAAAAACATTGCAATGTACAACTCAGCAAGGAGAAACACTACAGTCTGAAGGGGGATCTGACTCTTCTCCCTCTCCACAGAAGGTAAAGAACTGCACAAGTGGTGTTTTCTATATCACATTTATCAGGTAGTGAGATTTACACCAAAAGATCCTGTTGACTTTTTGGAATCTCTCCAATAACTGTTTTGTAAACAAAGTCACATCCCTGCTGCAAAAAAGAGGCAAATTCCACCATGTTGTATGAAAAAATAATCAGAAGCAGCTTTCATGTTGAACTTAGGGGTTCACTGACAGACAGACAGACATCTCATTAGATGCTCTAAATTATTACTACAGGTTTCTGGAAGGCAAACGTTGACCTCCATTTCATCTGAACGCAGCAAACACAGACAGATTCTTGGCCTTTCCACTCCTTAGAGTCTAAAGTCCTGAAAACCTGAACCAGATTTTACAGAAGGTTAATCCATAAATGCCAGGAAAAGGTTCTGGTTTAGTGCAAGACTCTGAAAGACCCCAGTGCTTTGGAAGAAATGCAAATGGGATGTAAGAAAATGCTCGTTTGTAAATGGCATTTTTGCATTACTGACAGAACTGAAAGAGGCTGCTGGAGGATGGAGGAAAGACTCAGAGAAGCCTGTCATTTTGGCAGGAGTGAGAAGTAGTTTTGCAAGAAACTCACAGTTGAACAAACAGAAATAATTGAGATTTTTAGAAGGTCAGTTTTAAGTGTATTTACATATTGACAAACTTTTATAATAGGCTTTTTCATAGATACGTCTGCACAACCTGTCCAAACTTTTAAACCACAATGCTGCTACACTAAGGAAACTGATCCTAACCAATATATAGTATTTTTTTAACTCTTCATGGCACTCACATAGCTAAAGACAATGATAGTTTAAAATGGGCTTAGAGGGTTGATCACAACCTAATCTTTGATACCATGGGTGTAACACACTTAAGATTAATGATCTTCACACAAACAAGAGTCTCTTTCTTGTGGAGAGTACTAAATGTGGCACAGACACAGAAGGTGCAACTGTTACTTAAGCTGCTGTATAACCTGGTTTCAGAAGCCATTAGCACTTAATTCTTGCAATCTAATTACCTATTCTTCAGTGTCTGGTCTGCAGTGACATTACAGACTTGACAGCTTCCTAGAAAGGCACTCATAAGACCCGTTCTGGACTCTCCTGCAAGGAGAAGCTGGACTGAGTAAAGTGGATGGCAGCATGGTCTTAATTGCCGTAACACAAAACCTTTTAACAGAGAAACAGGGATCCTCCAGGAGCCTGCAGGAATTTCTACCCATTAGCACAATGTATTCCATAGTTTTATCTCATCTTCTCCAGATAACACTGCTGAGCACATGGTTCACATATGGTAAAGATTATAATGCAGCTGCGAGCAAATTGGTGACAACCAGTAAAGACGGAGACAGTGCTGGTGTTCTGCAGCCAATCAGCAAGAGCTCCACGGTCCTGCCACCCAATGTGGCTGCGAGTCGGTCCCAGCTAGAGCTCGCAGTGAGAGCAGCTGCTGAGTTTAGGAATGTCTTTTTCCTCTCCTTCATTACACAGCCATAAGTGCTTCTTAGTTAAACAAGATTGTTTTGCATTTACTCCTATTTATTAAATACTTTTTGTTACTGTTGAGCCTATAGGACCATACCAAAATGTAGCATTATGCAACTGTATTTCTATACCCTGACCAGAAGGTTCTGCCTCCCTGCACCCTCCAGAGTTACAAGGAGCCCAGGCACTATACTGAACAGCTCAGGTTTTACATGAGCTGCCTCCCAGCAGCGTGCTCACGGGACCCCTTAGGCACTGGTAACACAACCTTCTCTTCTGCAGGCAACATGCAGTGCTATTTCCCTGGGAGCTGTCTCAGTTCTACCCTAATCTCTCTTCTTCAGGATTACTTTGAGACAAAGCCCATTCAGAATGGAGAGATTCACTTATTTTAAAGAGATACAGCACAGGCCTCTAAGCAGATTTGGGAGAAGCAGATGTGCTGGCAGCAACCCAAATGTCTTAACTGCCACTGTGAATAACATCAGTGAAACCCTGTGATAGCTCAAGATGAAAACATTACAGAAGTATGCACAATATTGCAGCAGTCTCAAGGCTCCAAGTCTTCTCCCAACCCATTCTTCTTCCTTGTTGTGAATGCAAACGGAGCTAGAAGCATGTGGAAAACATCTGCCTGTTACATTCTGAGCTGCTCATTTTGGAGTGCCTTCGCTTTCACATATTCCGCAACAGTTGACACACAGACAGATGGACAGCCATGGCAGGTGTGTCAATGCAGTCAGAGTGCCAAAAAGCAAAACCTCTGGACTGCTCAAAAATCTCTCTCTGTTGTTTGACATCAATATTGCATTTCCTGAAACTCATTAGACTGGTACAAGATTCTAACAAAATATAAAGCCCTGGAAGATGATGGAAGGCTCCTGACACTGTGCACAAGCTGCTCTTGCACAAGGGAACAATTTGAAGCCGTAGGGATTGTGGAAATCTAAGCAAGATCCAGTCACTTTAGGAATTCTTAGCACAGGTTAAGTCCATGCCTCAATGCAGAAATACCCACGTTTCATCTAAGCTGCAGAACTTCTCCATCTTCCCCTTTCTGTAAGAGTTTTGACTCGTTATAATGCAGATAACACACTGGAAAAAGGAATCTTGTGGATGGAATAGCATCTTTCTATTTTTCTTGTACATTATCTGCCTGGCTTGCAATTTCTGTAGACATATTACCAAATGCTAACTTGATTACAAGCAGGACTGGTAACACTCAAGTCTCTGAGAATTCTCCCATGGGGTGCAGGACTATCTGCTTATACTCTGGATGACAATTTACCACTTGCTTTCACAATTTTTCCCTATCATCTTCCCAGCTGTGTTAAATGTCACATACTGAAAGAACAACCTCCCCCTCTCACAAAAAGCACTCATTTTTTATATTACAACCCTAAGAAATTACTTTAAAAGGAGATATAAGGATCCTCCAAAACCACACTAGTACCCTGAGGAAAGACTACAGTGATTTGGTACAGGTAGCCTTATAAATGTCTGATTTGATAAAAGCCTTTTGATGATGCAAAAAAATAAACTGGACTTTCAGGAATAAAACCACCGAACCCACAGTAAAATGATAACCACACTGTGGTTGGAACAGGGAAGAATATAGGAAATGTATGTGTTCAATGTAAGAAAAGTTTCCAGGAAAGCAGAAGCTTTATTTATTTATTTATTTTTAAACTGGCAAGTCAAATTGAAAGTACAACTGACTTCCAGATGAGGGTGTGGTGCATAAAGACAAAATGCAATGTGTCAGAGCAATTCAGATCATTTCACTGGAGCACATCGCAATTGCAGTACCTCCTACTTGCCTCCTGAGGAAGGTTAGTTTTGTTTTATTATTTACTGCTCTGTATATTAAGTGTGGTATTTACATAGAGAGGAGCTAGGATTTACTTTTAGTTAAGTTTGTTTTACAGAGAGATACCATTTAACTAAGGCACATGCTCCTATCCAGTTTTAAAGTTTGATTTGTTCTGTAGAAGAAGAGTGCTTAATTCATGAAAGAAAAAGAAATCTGTCTGTTTAAACTGGGGTGATCAACTTCATTCAAAATATATTCATACAATCTCACACCAAGTTTAAACACACAAACTCTGCACTTCTGTCTACACAGAAGGCTGGAGTAATCCTGCAAGAAAACATGCAGAGCTGTCTAGGAATAGATCTATTAATACACCTCCTAGAAGGCAGCACTTGAAAAAAACCAGCTGGGGCTCTGGTATCTTTGGGTACTTGTGGGCAGTTTTGTACGTGGTAAGATCCCTTTCTGTGTGTAACATCTGAGAAGCCTCCAGCTGTGAGGTGCGGTGTACCCACCGCGGTTTCACTCCCGCAGAGATTCCACCGGGGCGTAAGGCGGGCAGCTGCGTGGGACAGGCTGACTAAACCTGTTCCGCTGCTCTGCGGCACCGGGCTCCCACGGGACTGCTCGGCTCTACGGTAGGGGCACAACACAAACACGGATAGGCATGGTAGCCAAAGCATCACTGTATCTTCAAAGGAGAAACGCCAACTGATGCATTGCAGATAGGTTTGTTTGCATTAAGAACTCAGCGCAGCCAAAAGCATATCAGGCAGCGGAGCACGTTGTCACAGCCAGACTGCTTCACAATGCACAGACTTCTTGGGGTTTGCACTGCAATGTTTAGTGTTTTGCTTCCAAGCGAGTTTGCCAGTGGATCCAGTTTGATTCAGCATTCCCAAATGGGTATGGCAATAACAGTTTTAGACCACAACCAAATCTTTTCACAACTGCCTAACTCAGATTATTTACAAATTTTAATTTTCTTCCAATCTTGACTAAGTGGATTAAATTTTCCCTGCAGCAGTTTCCTTTCTACTAAAAGAAGATATATTTGCTCCTGATGTCTGAATTTCTCCTCAAAGTACTATAAAGATGCAAAAGATTACCCCTTGCTGAAAAATCCTGCTAGCACAGCTTGTGAGGCATAGGATAGTCATCCCTCGCTGAACTAATAAATAGAATTACTGTGTCTTTCCATTCCACACACTTGATTTAGGCAACAGTAAATGACAGATTACAAGACTTAAAATAAAGGTAATCATTGCTCAAAGCTAAACAGGAAGTGTTTTTGAAAAGTTTAGAAAGGTTAACAAAATAATCCAACTAAACCATCGAGCATGAAACCAAACCAAACAGTTCATTTCTAACTAAGGCAGTTTTAAAAAAAATTAATAGATCCACTGGAGGAAAAAAAAAAGGCAAAAATAGAAACAGTTAATTTAGTTCTATATAATTGTTCTGCATCCCTGAATATGTGGTCAGTAACTTACTTTTCTTAATAGACAGAATACATTAATTTTTTTAAGACATACTGTTTATAAGAAAGGTTTGGCAACCCTTCATTTAAACCTTCATCTGAAAAAACAGAAATGGTATTTGGAGTTTTTTCAAGCTTGAAAAAAGCCAAACTTGAAATAGCTCTGGAGCAGAGTATCTGATAAGAATCTGCTGTCAGCAACATTGGCCTCCAATTCTGAAACACTGCGGATGGTGAGAAAGGGGGATGTGTTTTTCATTCTCAGCTACTTTCTGCTACTGCTGATAAGAAATCTTAATCCCATTTATTTCAAGAAAACAAGGCACTGCAGGACTGTACCTTGTAAAGAATTTCAGCAATCTAGTCAATGAACACAGTTAGAGGAAAAGAAGAAAATACTGTAGGACATGACTTAAAACACGGTCTGAAGACAGGAATGCTCAAACTTCAACCCTAAGCTGGCAGCAGGAATACAGCCATAGTGATTACAGAGTGTATCTCATGAGATAGTACTTGAAAAAACAGCAGAGCCACTGAGCTGTTTGGGTACTTGTGGGCAGTTTTGTGTGTGGTGAGATTCCTTTCTGTCATAACATCCTGAGAAGCCTCCAGCTGTAAGATGCAGTGTGCCCACAAGCCACGTGATTCCGTAGGGATTTCACGTGGGCACGGCTGGCCGTGTGGGATGCACCAAGCTCAGCCTGGTCTCACTGCTCTTCAGCCACCGGCTCCACTGCTGCGCTTCACGCAACGGGCACGTACACGCATGCCCGAGAAGCGAACAAGCAATAGTCCTTAGTGTTATATCCCAGACCTGCCAAAATTTATCATAGTAGGCACAGAATACTAGTCCTTGCCTCCCAGCTTTAACCCCTTAGTATTCCTTAGCCACTATTTTAATGGCATTTACAGCCCTCCTTGGCCTTGCAGAGGCTGCAGAGAAGGTACAGTTTCAACCCTATAAAAGGCACAGATAAATTTATTTTGCAATGGAACACTGTCAAACGTAACTGAGTCAGAGCAGTTTAAGCAACGATGGCTCCTCAGCTGAAATGTGGAAACTAGTGAGGTGCACTTCAAGCATCCTGCAATCTCAAAGGCTAAGGTTAATGAGAGCATTTCAACTGAATCCTCCTTACTGCACACACATAGTCAGTTACCCCACTTCATGGGAGAATTTGAGATGCTCTGTTCTGCCTACATGACTGCCTAACTCATTATTTACAAATACTCTCAATATCAAACGTCTTTAAACTTGGTATGTATAAGTATCCCTGAACAAAGGGGTTTGGGTTTCAACAGGAATTTTAAAACTTAAACCCAGTTTTATTTCTTTGGTGTTTCAACCCCCCCTATTTTTTTTCCTGTGTCTCATAGCTTTGCCATGGACTGGGATATGAATAACTCAACTGATTACTCAATTGAACACGGGGATGATGATAACTCCCTTATAGATTACAATACATATGAGCTTCTCTGTGAAAAAAGCGATGTGAGAAGTTTCAGTAAATTGTTCCTTCCTGTGTTCTATGCATTGGCTTTCACCGTTGGAGTAGCTGGGAATTCGTTAGTGGTGGCAATTTATGTCTATTGCAAGAAACCAAAGACTAAGACGGATGTGTACATCATGCATCTGGCCATTGCTGATTTGCTCTTGCTCTTTACACTCCCTTTTTGGGCTGCAAATGCAGTGCAGGGATGGGAACTTGGAAACCCAATGTGCAAGCTCGCCTCTTCTCTGTACACCATGAATTTCAGCTCTAGCATGTTTTTCCTGGCCTGTATCAGTGTGGACAGATACAGGGCCACTTCTGAATCCCGGGGCCATAGAAGAACTGGCAAACACTGCAGTGTTACCTGTATCTGTGTCTGGCTGTTTGCCATTTTCCTCAGTATCCCTGAAATGATATTTAATCAGGTCAAGAAACACAATGACAGGAATGCTTGCCTCGCTGTATTTCCACTGAACATGGAAACACTCATAAAAGCAACCATTCAAATCCTGGAAATTATCCTGGAATTTCTGCTTCCTTTCCTAGTAATGCTGATCTGCTATTCAGTTACAGCTCGAGCAATCTTTAGATCTGCAAATGCCAAAAAATCTAGACCTTTCATGGTTCTGCTGGCAGTCGTGGCTACTTTCATTATCACCCAGCTACCGTACAACATCGTGAAATTCTGGCGAGCCATAGATATCATCTACATGTTGATTACTGACTGTGAGGCAAGTAAAACTCTAGACGTTGCACTCCAGGTCACCAAGAGCATAGCTCTGTTTCACACCTGCCTGAACCCTCTGCTCTACGCCTTTCTGGGTGCCTCTTTCAAAATGCACATCATGAAAGTTGTAAAAAATTATGGATACTGGAGAAGACAACAGCGGAACGAAAGACCTGAAGAAATTTCTATGAATTATGAAGACCAGACTGAAGAAACAACTAGTTTCACTATATAGACTCTCCAGTACTTCCATTATCTCCTATAACAAAAAGAATTATTTACAAATTCTGGGGGTGTTGTTTCAGAAACTGTTTCTCAACAACTCAAAGTTCAGATGAATTTCTGAACCTGCAGGCTAGCCAAAAAACTACAGTGCAGTTCAAAGTGGAATGCGTTGATCAAAATTAAGCATCAAGCAAGAACTAACTACTGAAATTCTAGAAACAACTAGAAATATTTACTAAACAAGCCCAAAAAACCCCACAAGAAAAACACAAACACCTAAATCCCTCAGTTTAAATTTATAAGGGTCACAGTACTAGGCATTTAAATAGCTGCGCAATGAGCAATCTGTCTAAACAAACATATAATTAAAACAGAAAAAAAGAAAGCCTCAGCAGTAGAACAGCAATAGAGGAACTTTTGTATAAAATAGAGGAACTTTTGTACAAAGAGTTAATAGTCTTGTGTTTCTCCAACTATTTTGTAAAAATTTAGAATATTTGCCTAATAAGTCAGTTCTGTTTGTCTCCTTAGCTATTGTTTCATAGTTACACATGCAGCTTGAAATGATGTATCAGTTCACAGCTGAGAAGGGGAGAGCGGGGGGAGTGGGGCAAAAAAGCTACACTCTTATGTGTTTCACATATATATAGCAAAAAGCAGCAAACTCCTCTGCAATTACAAAAAATGACTTTTCACCTCTCCTTTTTCTGCTTGCCCTAAACTTCAATAAGACCAGTGCCCTGTGGGAGGCACATTATAAATCTTTATAACTGTCACATGTCAAATGTAAATGCCCAAGTCACACAGAAACGTTAAAAAAAAGCTAAGCTAATCTTTGGATAGAAGGCCTGGAATTTCTAGTCAGAATTTGTGAAATTAATCAAACACTGCAATAACCGTGTCTGCTAAAAATATATGGAGATACAATAAAATCAAAGAAGCAAAAAGTGTGCTGCTGTCATTTATTCCTGCCTCGCTGTTTGTTCTGTTGTAGCAGGTATTGATGTCTCTTATCACAGGCATTTATCAATCAGCAGAGGCTTGAGGCCTCGCTTGATGGCTGAGGGGGGTTCTGACTCCACATAGAGCTCATGGTTGGTGGGATTTACAGTTTTTCTGTGGAGGGGTACCAAACCTGTCCCCTGACACAGTGCTGGTGAGGATTCCAGGAAAACAGCAGTTTTCCATGACTCTCTCGAGCCATTTCAAACCTACTGATGTATTAGATTTCAAAATGTAACAAGTGGTATTACAGCATACTGTCCCTGCCTTCAGATGTCTCATGGGCTCTGACAAAATGCCTCATCTACCAAAGCCAACAAGAATCTCTCATTTTTGGACAATGTTCCTAGTCAAACAATTATGGACTGGAAGAAAAAGCTCCCAAATGACAGGCAAGAAACAACAGTAGCATAAACCAGACACAAGCCTCTTCTCTTTGTTTGGATGACAAAAGTTTACAGAATTCCTGCCCTGTATTTTGAGAAATACTAGGGCATGAATAAGCCAGAAGGACTTGACGGATGGTCAACACATACACTGTAAATCTGACACTTTAAGCCATACAAGACTTATTGTGGATGTGAAAAGCATCCATGCAGCACATACTAAGAAACTCCTGTTCTTCCACAAAGCAACTGACTCCTTGCATGTGTGATTCATGATTTATCTTCACAAATACAGAGTGGTTGTATCCAGAGTGACATTCTGACTAGGCTGTCAGGCTTCTGGAATTCCTAAACTTCTACTGTCCCAGTCAAGAGTAAAAAGGATAAAAAAACCCCAAACCAAACAACAAACAAACCACCAAAACCAAACAAAAAAACCCCACCCAGGCAGAAAAGCAGACTGACTAAGGCAGAACTGTATGCATGTGTTTCTCAAACTTCTTGGAATTGCAGTGCCTTTTGTGCCTTTGTCTTTACGAAATCTGACTGTCCTTACTATTTTTATTAGAAATAAGACAAAGCAAATCATGCTTGCTCTTTCAGCTTACTCTTTTAGCTCTCCATTTTTATAATGCACATAACTCATGTAATTAATAACATTGTGTTTGTGTGTGACCTCCTACAAACTTTCCCATCACTTCCGTAGGGACTGCAACGCAGTTGAGAGACACTGACCCAGAGCAAAGGCAGCAGCAGCACCCCTAAGTCAAGATGTGAGGTATCACGCCCCCTTTTGCAGCCAGTTCGGCAGGACTAGAAGAGAGAGAGCGCCCTCTCTCCTGGCGAGTCTAGGTATTGCACAAACATGCACCACTAGGTACCTGCCACACTCAAAGATACAGAGATGAAACGGTCAGGCTGCACTCCAGCAGTTAGACTCGGATTATGTAGTTGGCTCCCTAACTCCCAGGGAATGATGGCTTTCCAGTTGTCATGACGTATGTTTCAGTAAAAGAGTAATGGCAGTATAATAGCAAGGACATTTACCACTTCCAGCCTAATGCATTGATTTTTCTGGGAAGGACAGTATAAAAGAATTGTCTGGAAGCCAGTCCAACAACATCACTGGCTACTTTCAAAAGCAGCCAAGTTTTACTGGAACTACACAATACACTCCAACCTCACAGACAGGCTGCCAAAGACAGCACCATAAAACTGAAGTTTAAAGGCTGCTGCCATGAGCATGTAAGTTAGCTGATGGAAAAAGGGAATATTTCAAAGAACTACAGTTGTGTCTATTCTGTGAACAAAATCAAAGGTTCCAAAAAGGAGCCCAAAAATGCCAAATTGGATTTGAGTCTCAAACTTCACTTCATAGAATAAAATCTCAATTCAACTCAAAATACATCTGTCCATCTCAGAAACGGAGCACAAGTATTTTTGTTTATCAGTTCTTGGGAAGAAGTTTAGACTTAGCCATTCATGTTTAGGGTTTCTGTACTTACCACTGCTCCACCACTTCTTGCCATTGATCACGTAACTGTTCCCATCACGCTCAATGCTGCATTGCATATTGGTGGCATCACTTGAAGCCACATCAGGTTCTGTGTTAAAGAAAAAAAAAAACAAAACACTGGATGAAATATACAGGTAGCACTAACACCAAAAATATAGGGGTCTAGATAGACTGTCTTGACAGTAACACTATTTTGCTTCCAGTGGAAAAGCTGTTTTGAGAACCTCGCTCTGATGGTGGTCAAAAGCTTTCATCTTCTAACAACCTGTTATTCACAGCTAGTTTAACTTACTTTATTTTGGGCTCACACTACCCTTCACAGTCAACAACCTTCTTCCTTCCCCCTTCCACTGTACTCTCGTAGGTAAAGGTCATATCTCTTCTCAGCCTTTCCTGTCTCACCCCCTCTGGTTCTTGTCAAGTGAAAATTAAGAGACTTAAACTACTTTGTGATGGTTTATGAAATAGGTTACACAAAGTAGTTTGCAACAAAGTGTCATTAATCGTGGTTTGGAACAGGAAAGACTCTTCTTCTCTCACCCATAACTTCTTTTATAAGCCATCTTCTTTAAGGCAAAAATATCTCTTTCCTCTTGGCAAACACAGTGAACCAGAATTTGCAAAATAAGGGTCCAGCTCTGTAAGACTAAGTTCTCTCAACTCCTGCTGACACCAAAAAATCAAGACTTTGACATCACATGTTCAAAAGCTACCTTCCTAAATCAACAGCTGGGCCTTCCACTGACCCTGAATGCTACAAGCTTTCAAGAGCAAAAATTAATACAATGCTCAGCTACAGACATAAAGCAAGTATATTGTATGTTTTGCAACTTATCTTCAGGTTATGTCTTAAAATGTCTATCCATGTCACACTGCCAGACTACACAGCCTGGTAGTGGAGGCCCCATCCCTGGACACATTCAAGGTCAGGCTTGACAGGGCTCTGAGCAACCTGATCTAGTGAAGATGTCCCTGCTTACTGCAGGGGGGTTGGACTAGATGGCCTTTAAAGGTCCCCTCCAACCTAACCTATTGTGATTCTAATCACAATAACCATACCTACATGTATGCTTCTAGAGAACCCCAAAGCGCATTACAAAATATGTTAAGGTCTACTGTAAATAATTTTGGTGCAATAAAATGCATATTACTAGTACTAAAAAAAATATTGAAGATACATGGAAAGCAAATACTAATTATTGTAACCATGAAAAACGGGTCAGGGAAGTGCAGCAAGGATGCTTCACTCTGGACTCACACCTCATACATGACTTCATATTCAAAGACATTCACAGATAGGGTAGAAATGTCTGTATTAGTTCATTAACACATAACAACTTGCACCTTTGTACTTTTTGCATGTGTGAGATTTCTGCCAATTGACTCTAACTTTTCTTCTGGAGAAAACTTTACCTGTCATGCAGAAGCAAGAGCTAATCTTTCCTTCCAGGAGAGGCTCCAGCCACTCTTTCTTTTGCTCTTCAGTCCCATACATGTGCAGGACCTCCATGTTTCCAGTGTCTGTAAGAAAAGTGCAGTCATGTTTACTACCTGAGACATGCAACTTGTCAGGTGTAAGATGCTCAACTTTTCAGTGCTCTCAGCACTTTAGTAATGGGATAGGGCTGCCAACCTGGTGCATGACAGTTGAAAACCTCAGGAGCAAAGAAGCATTTTCCTGTCTCCTCAGCTATTAGCGCGTAGTCGAGCTGGCTGAGACCACTGACATCTGGGAGAAAAAGGTTCCACAAACCTTCTGCTTTGGCCATTTCCTGTTGAAAGGATCAACAGAGAAAAATAGAAGCAATAAATCTTAAAAATACAATTAAGTTCTGGCTTGCTGCCCATTTTCTTACTTCCTGCCTAACATACTGTCCGATATATCTGGTGACTTTTTTAAATAGCTATTTTTAAGAGGCCTAGTCCTTGACTTAAAGTTCAGGCTCACAGAACTCACTCTTGCTTTTCTCCTCATTCATCTCTCTCACTTCATTTTGCACATTTCCTCCTTCCTTTCCTTACACTGTTCCTCACACTGTTTCTTTCCATGCACAGTACCTTCTCCAGCAGTGTATGCCAAACTTTCTTATGCTCCATATCAGCACCTGTTTCTTTTGCTGCCAGAGTGCTCAAGAATATTTATCATCCCATACCTTCAGTCTCTCCAGCAGCGGTGGTTTCTTCCATTTTTCCTCAGTACTTCCATGTCCAGCATAGTATTTTATTATTTCCTTAGAGAAACAAATAAAAAGCTGCATGTTTAAATCAAGAACAAACAAAACTTGTGTGGCTGTTTGTGGTTCATGTAAGTACATTAATTATTACAAGGCTTCCCTGAACCATCCAAAACTATTTTCAGACTGGCTTTGTGTATCAAGGCTTCCTGCTCTCAACTTCTCCTTGTGACAGGCAGATGAATTCATCTTCTAGGTTAGTATGTCCTCTGCACTTCTGCCTGACACCAAAACAGAAAAAATAAAAACAAAAAGCTGAAAGCCCCATTTCTGCTAAAAAGGTCACCTGTGCTTCTATGAGGCAAAAAGATAAACCAATTTTCTACGTGGGAAACTTCTAATATCCCTAGGCTAAGACGTAAACACATCTTATTTTCCCTTCCACTAATTAGGGACTTCTGTGGATACTTCACTATCTGGTTTCTAACCTTCGCTATTATTGGATATGCTCAAGAATAAGGCTATGTTGACACATTTTGGAATCATGTATTTTGTCATAAAAGTCATACCTTAAAAAATGAGGTAAGAAACAGAAACACCCAACTTTGTATGGTTAAAACCACCAGTTTCCATTTTTTAACTAGGGGTCTTTCCATTTGGTAGGTAAGAGTTCTTGGGTATTGTTAGTGTTAATATTTGGAAAATACCTTAAAAATGTATCTCTTTTTAAAAAGAATATGTCTCAAAGTTTAAAAACATTAAAAAGTAACTCATAGCTTTCCTTAACAATAAATGCAACATTGTCATTCTGAAAAAAAATGGAGACTGTAATTTCTCTTAATACACTATAATGCCACAAATATCACTACATTAAAATAAGGCTATTAAAAATTATTAAAATTACAGGAGGGCATGACTGCTATACATAGCTTTACATTCTTATAACTCTACTTATAAAAATATTCATTTCTAAATAGGTTTACTAAAAGCTTTTACCTTCTCAGCTGGATATATGTGCTGCTTCATGAACTGCTTGACCTTCAGCAGAATTTCTCGACCCTTCTTGCTTTGATGGAACAGCTCTCCAGAAATGCTGTGATGTGTGCTGCTGAAAGATGACCTAAAGAAAAGCATTCTATACAGTAACACCACCAGCTGCTTTATACCAGCATTTAAATAAGCAAAGATGTTGTAAAAGCCTGGCCTTGCTTTTGACCAGCAGTTTAGACCACTCTTACCTTTCGGAGAGCTCTAACCCTCTCTCTGCCAAAGGCTTCACAATCTTAGCAAATTCATGACTACTCTCTGCAGAGGCATTTCCCAGGAGATATCTAGCATATACACCCTAAAACCAAAAGGCAGGCATATATGGTATAATTATGCATTTGACAAAAATGTCATTTTTTTTTTTGAGATTGGTCATTTCAACTATGAAAGTAACACTTAAATGCACACATTCTTAATAGGAAAAAATATGCACCCAGACAATTTTTACTGGGGTATGTTGATATTGGTTTTGGTCTATTTCTGACACAATGGAGGTGCTTGGTGCACAACAGAAAAACTATTACCACACCCCAAGTAAACTAAACTAAATGAAAACCACAAAAAAAGAAAAGAAAAAGAAAAAAAGAATAAGTCTGCACATGATACTGCAAGCAAGTCCAACCTGTCCCTTAAGCCAACTGACCACAGTATACACATAAGATTATTATCCACTATTCTGTTAAGTACCCACATATATATACCCTTACTGCAAATTAATACCAGGTAGTTCATCCCACGTTTGCTATGCTGCAACTCAAAGATATACTTATGCCTTACAGTGGTTGAATATCTAATTAAACAGTTGCTTCAGTTAACAGTGAATTGATGAAACTTATTTTCTCCTATAATCACATCTCCAGATTGGCCTCGTACACTCACAATAAGCTGAGTTCACAACACACCCTTTCTTATCCATGGGTGGCACCAACAGGATCTTACTCATCCATCCCGCTCTCTACTTTCATGAGAGCTGCAGAAACCTATTTTTGTTCCTCTGTAATACAGGATTTAAATTAGCCAAAGTCCAAAAAGTTAATGACAAAATTGCCTGAATACTGGAAAATCAATAAGAAAAAAAAATCCATGTATCCTCATTTCCTTCTTTTATAGCCTACTTTCCCAAGAAGTCAGCTATATGCAATGCATTGTACTTTAAGTAGCAAGAATTCTTACTTATCAGCTGTAAGCATCTACGATATGGCTTCTAAAGAAACAAATTAAAATACAGTGGTTACAGTTAATTTTTCAATATGATTCATATTCTGAACAAGTATTACCAAATTACAAATACTGATAAATAAGAATATGTGATGTTTCAGCAAATGCAAGTGTATTACCTGAGCTATTGCTGCCATTTTAAAATATGACAAAGCAAGGAAAAAATTAAAGTTGGATAAAGTAGTGCTAATACCCCGGCAGCGGCAGTAAATGGCTATCAGTTCTTCAAATGAAGGAGTTTCTACAAAACAAAACAAAACCATAACCAAAAAAGCCCCCACAAAACCAAAACAAACACAAAAAAACCCCACAAACAAAAAAACCCCCATAACAATATTTTAGAATTGTCAACATTTTCTGATTTTTTTCCACCTTGTTCTTCAAACCTTTGTAAAGCTTTTCAGCTTGACGAGATATTCCATTTACAGAGTAAAAAATCATGATTTATCATTTCTCATGACCTCAGTGTGATATGGAGACCCAAAAGGAAATAGGAGCTGCCAGAAGTTCAGATAAGCATAACACTTCCTACTGCTTCCTGGCTCCACTCTAGTCAGGAAATTAATTGCACCGTGGATTTGGTTTTTGTTTCTTTTAAATGACAAATTTACATGCACATTTTCATTTTCTTCCATTATCTCCAAGAAAGGTTCAAAATAAACTTTTACAGAAGCAGCATACTGTGGCTAAGCCACAGTTTATTAAAACAGTTTATTAAAAATGCATTTAAGGAATAAATACCTTAAACCTCACTACCAGCCTGTTTCCTACAACAAAGGAAGCCTTGGGAAAGTTCTTTTCCAGTGTAAAATGATGTGCTTATTAATTTAACTATTTCTTATTGCTTATAAAGGTAACATATCAAATAGAAACCATCCCTAGAATTAATTTCAACAAAAATATTATAGTTTCATACCTATGGGGTCTTTGAAACCCAAGACAGTTCCTTGAGCCAGGTCCTTAACAGATGTAGGCCAAAAGTAGAATTGAGTGGCATATGCTAAATCTGCCAAAGGGTGACCAGTAGTTGAAAGCTCCCAGTCCAGCACTGCTAAAACACGAGCCTGAAATCAACAAAAACCTCAAGTGAATGCTAGAAGGTAAGTTATCTCCATCCACAAACACACAACCCACTTAATATCCAACACCTTTATTCAGTTACTATGTATTTAAACTTAAAAACATGTGCTGTACTTGTCCTTTTAACACTAGTTCCTTTTAACACTATCTAGTTCCTTTTAACACTATGTAAGAATCTGCAGAAAACTAGCATTCACATAGTGGCAGAAACACAGGCCTTTTTCCAACGAAAACCTGTTTTAAATTCTACATTTTTGAGTAGTGTTCATCCTGTCAGAAACTTCTAAACTCTTCTGGACAAAATATGATTGAATTAAAATACCCTAAAGAACAGTAAATACTATTGACAGTTGGGTTTTTTTGTTTCCACTCCTGTTAGACAGATACACAGTCCTTTCGCAAAAATACTCATGGACAGAACATGCACTAAAGAAAAAAAAAAACAACTGAAAACTAACATATTATGCATAGATTAACATTTGCATGGAATTGAATTTCTGAAACAGGACAAGCAATCACTGCTCAGATAGTAACCAAAGCCTCTGCTGCAAGTATCCTTGCAATGGTGCCTTCAGCTGGATGGGCTGAGACTCCTCAGACTGTCATTCTGACAAATCTTTATGATTCAGCTGGGCTGTCATCCTGAATGACCCCCTCCAGCCTACTCATGGTCCCTAGCTACTTGAACTACACACAAAAGACTTTCCCTACATCGTCATTTCTGCATATACCAAACAGCTTGTACAGATTATTTAAATTACCTAAATACAGTTTGGTCATTTCTTCTAACTACATCAGGAACAGCTGGGAGAGTCCCTGAGGTTTCTCTGCTTGGGGAGTCAATCAACACATTTAAGCCTATAAACATGGTCTATCAACTGATCTATGCACAACAATGTGAATCTCTGGGATCTGTTGCTTTGTTGTGAAGTAGGAATTGCAGAGTCTTGGTCACAAATCCCACGCAAACCTTTTGGTCATAACACAGCAAATAGCATGGAAAAAAAAGTAATGAAAATGCAACTGTGTTGATAAATGTGAGCTACCTATCTATTTCCACAAACTTGAAAAAAAATCTCTTCCTCTTCCCTAAAGAGGAATAAGGAACTTTCAGGGTCTCTGTGATTTATTTATGCTCCATAACTAAGCATATTTGGCAGATTTTAATTTGCTTCCACTAGTATCTTGAATCACACATTCAGATTCTATTCCAGAAGCCACTGTTGTTAATTGAAGCCATACCACAGATTTCAACAGGCTTTGGATGAGATGCTGATACAACATACTGAAGTCAGCCTTCAGTATGTCCTGTAGTTCCTGAGTTCAATAGGATTTATGTATACAAAATGGTTTTTTACCTGGACTTTGAAGTAGAGACTACAGCTAATGAATAAACTGAATAAATAGCTCCTGCAATGAAAACCAGGGCTGCATTAGGTACTTAAACACCATACACAAAGCATAGAGCAGAGTTAGGTTCTCTACCATTCCTTTCAAAAAAAGTACCATGTGCTAAAACACTTAAGTATCCCATTATACGGTAGGAGTACAAAAAAATGGAGGAGCAAGAACTGCTAAACATGTACAAATCCGTTTCTAATACCTCCTTTGGGTGGAAGATGATGTTATCTATTCTGAAGTCTCCATGAATCAGGGTTTCTTCATTATCATCAGGTGGTAAGTTGTTTGCTAACCACTCAGACAGCTTGTTCATGGCAGGAATATCTGTGTGAGCAGCCGCATCATACTGTCTTTTCCAAGTAGATACCTAAAGAAATATAAACACTCAGCAGATTTTTCAAACTGATTCACAAGTTTTTCAAGAGGACAAAATTTGGAATCACATGCTTATTACCACGTTACCTATAAATTCAGTAAAACCCAGTACATTTGCAAATTTGACCTCTGAGATCAAAAGGTACAATGAAGACTACCTCTGTCTTCCATTTTAATCATATTTACATATCTCAAAACTAATACTATCCCAAAAGCAAATGAATATAACTCCCTGAGTGTAGCATTACAGAATCAATCTGAATGTAGCAGTAACCTCATATTGTTTCCAAGTAATTGAACTAAGTGAAGGTGTTTAATAGCTAAAATATGATGGCTACTTTTACAAGTCATTAATAATGAACAAGTTAGCTTGCAAATCAAAGACATCTTTAAAGACCTGAGAAAACAAGAGAATTTTTTGGAGTGCACTACCTGCCTTCTGCAGTATCCTGGTCCTCTACCATATCCTTGGAGACCCAGTGACTGTAAATCAAAGGAGTGCAACAGGGCCAAAGTTTCTATCATTGCAATGTACAAAGCAGAACGTTCTGCTGGGCCCACTTCAGGCAGCGAGAGGTCTCGGAAGATGCGACCCTGGAAACACAAGAAATCAGGTATTTGGTGGCACATACACAGCAGATGAAGAAAAGTAAAGCTGTACATTTCAGGTGTAAAAAGAAATGCAGTGAACCAACACTACCTATGCAGGCAAAAATTTATTCCTCATTTATTTTATTGCTTTGCCCATGACAGAAGAAGGGATTCACAGTAATCTCAGACCATTAGTATACAGGATATCTATTGGAAAGCAATTAAAGTAACAGATATATTCAGTAGAGGAAAGCCTGAATTAGAACACTTAATCCAAATATCAGCAATCTTCAAAGTTCCAGGAAAGAAAAAATAAAGTTACTGTTTCTAACAGCTGACTTCCAGAAAAATATCAATTAAGAACTTGGAGTGGGAGGGGGAAAGGGAGCAGGAGGGGAGAGGAGTGAAACGAACAGATAGTATGTACAGAGAGTGAAACAATCCAAAGAAATTCACTTGCATTCTTCTTCAAAGCAGTTTAGTATGCTTAGAAGATGGGTGTGGTTTTCAATTTTCTCTTTTAATTTTGACCCTGCCAGCAACAGATTGGAAAAATAAAAACTCTTCTCTAAGTTCCTCGGTTTCACTGGTTCTCATGATGGCTTCAAAATATTTATGCACCCAAAGCATTAATAGCATTTCTTTGCTGAAAGATTCTGCATAACAAATCCAAAAAAAAAAAAATCAAACTTCATATAGTGTAGTAGTTTATTCAACACAATACTTGTATGACTGCTTTCTAAATACAGAATGCATTTGTTAAAAACACTGCACTGCTGTCCATCTTAGAATTGACAGACAGAACATTTACATCCTTAGAAATGTAAAGGTATCAACAGCATGGTTTCTTATTAAGGAATTGCTTTGTTCTAGTCAAAACCAGAAGAATTCTCAATCTTTAATCAAAGAGAGTTGTTTCAAATTCTTTGTATCTTTTGCATTTTATTACCGTTGATTCATGGGCTTTGTAGGAAGGTTATCTTAAATCTCCAGGAAGTGGCCCACAAATGCTTAGATTTTTAATTTCCCAGTGAACCTGATGATAGGGTAGGATGCAGTGAAAGGGAAGTGAGCCTGGCTTCAAATCACAGAATCACAGAATTGTAGGGGTTGGAAGGGACCTCAAGAGATCCAACCCCCCGGCCAAAGCAGGTTCCTAGGACAGGTCACACAGATAGGTGTCCAGATGGGTCTTGAATATCTCCAGAGAAGGAGACTCCACAACCCCTGTCCCAGGGCTCTGTCACCCTCACTGTGAAAAAGTTCTTCTGCATATTGGTGTGGAACTTCCTGTGCTCCAGCTTGTGGCCATGGCCCTTGTCCTGTCCCCACAGACCACCCTCCTCCCTTAGGAAAAAAGCAAAGACATGACACAGCAGACTTACGCTTAAAATCACTAAGATCTAACACAAATAGTATCAACTCAGCTACAGCACCCTCAGAGTGATGGATCACAGGCAGAGCTGTGCCACGCTCTCCCTGAAAGTAGTGCTTGAGCCAGGAATCTACATACAGTCACCTTTTCTATCTTCAGTACTAAACAGGTCCCAGGATGCTCAAGAATTCAGTGTAACTTTATAACCTGATTGTTCCCCCTCTGACTTATGCATGCTTTTCACTAAAAAGCAGTATTGCTTTTTTTCAAGACATCCTTCTGAGAGCCCAAGACAAGAACAAGAGGTTAAATACTGAGCTGAAGATTTCTACTCCATGGGAAACAAATCTCGGGGAAGCTGAAATCAGTAAGAATCTCTGATAATCACAGAATTATTTATGCTTATGTCAAAAAACTTAGCAAATGCTGGATAAGGCTCTAACAAACGTTTTTGACAATTTAAAAGCAGCTTGTAGTTGGGAGGAGAAAGAAAAATCTCTGACATTGGAGGACCAACCTGCACATGCTGCATTATGTAAAATTCTGTTCCGATGACAGAAACATCACTGCAGTACAACAGGGGCTCAGGCACTGGGAATCCAGCTGAAAACAAGGCTTTCTGCACTTGATATTCTCTATCAACCTGAAGAAGACACAGGAATTTAGGTTCAATGTAAACCTCCCAAACACAGATAAGTACAGTGAATGACAATGTATCCTCTTAAAGATTTACTTACATGTGTAGCACAGAAAATTGGAAATGATCCAGCAATTAACTGCATTTCTGGACACATTCAAGATGTGCCACAACATTGTGTACAGGACTTAGCCACCTCCAATACCAAATGTTTGGAGCTTGATGAAGAACATTACTTACCTTGTGAGCTTGAGGTAAAAGTGGGCCATGGGGCTTCTTCCTGAGCACATAAGCCCGCTCACCTTTCTGAAGATAAAAGGTTGGATTTGACTGGCCTGAGCTACAAAGAGAAATATTATAATCAAGTAAAATACTTACAAATTTGCAAACCTTTAACAGAAATAACGAAAAACACACTGTGACTTGTCCTGAACAAAACAGCAAGACAGAGGAGAGGGTTCTTCTCAAGAGTTTGGAGTTTTTTTCAAATATAGTCTTACAAGGATGCAAGTGATAGCCCACAAAATGAGAAGTCAGAGGTTCTATGCCTACTTATAAGAAAGATGTGTCTTTCACTGCAGAGAGGTCACAGATACTTGATTTGTTCTCCTGTGAAACGGAGATAGCATTTACCTCTCCTCCCTAGAGAGACATGAATGTTTTCAAGGCATACAATAAATACTAACTTTAAAGCTTTCCAATTTGGAGGAGATAAAACAGAGCAGAATTCACAGTAGCCCATAATTGGTGAGGTGTATTTTAAACAATGTAAGCACAGAGGAAGCTCTCCAAATAACTAATTCTAGTACCAAACCCCACTGTAATCTAGCCTAATTATATTTACAGATGCTATACTTAAGGGACTCCCTAAGGTTACTGTAAAATTTTGAAGGATGAATGCTGCTGCAACAAAGAATCTTAGAAATTAAACATTTCAATCACATACATGTGTAAAAGAGAAGGATGAGTTTACTAAAACCTTCATAACACTTTACCCATCTTATCATAGTCAAGGTCATTGATCCTTATATTCCTGAGGACCCAGGGCTAATCTACGTCCCTTCTTCTCCTCATTCTTGATTATTTCTAAGATACATTTTGACCTAGTCCAATAAGAGATTAGACAACTATAAAAAAATCAAGAAGACATGAACTTTTGCCCTCATGCTTCCCGTGGCACTTCCCTTCTCCCTCCGACGTGTAAGGCATAGTCTGTAATATAGTTTAACAAATATACTGCACAGACAGATGCTCTGCTTGGCACAACCGAGATTTAGATTGGTTGAAGCCCTGAAGTGCAACCACAAGACAAAGTACTAAAAGCATAGTGACAATATTTTAGTAGATTTTACTATTAGCTACTCTCCTAAGGCCCCTCCTTAAGTCTCCTCAACTGAAGCACATATGAGGATTAAAGCACAGCTGAGGATTCAATGGATGGTTTATATTTGCGTCAGAAGACAATGAAGAATTGTTTGCTGTTTCTAGCGATCGCCACAAATAAAACAGTCAAGATCACCCCAGTTTGAAGTCACACAGCCACACCAGCAATTTTCTGAATGCAAATGAACTTCATGTTGTGTGCAGCACTGGTTTTGGAACCACACTCGCACAATGTGTTGCTCTCAGGGCATTAGTGGGAATCCCAGCACACCATTACACTGTTCTCATGGATTTACTTACCTGGAGATAGCCTACAGCTTTTAAAATTGATTTCTTAAGCCACATACGTGCATCTAACCATTATTATTTGCTCTGATCGATCAGATAAATTGAGATTTATGAGTAGGCAATAAAACAATTGTGCACATAATCCAACAGAGCACACCACAGAGGGCCAAATATATGCTTTTTCTGAGGACAGCAGGAAATCGACCCAACTCATGGCCTGCCTGCAGACGTCCAGCTGCAGCCACAGGGTCTGCCTATGCCAAAGGTCACCCTTGCCACCACCGCGAACTTTGATTTCCCCAGCCGGCCAAGGGACGAGCTGTTACCTCAGCAGCTGCTGTTCACCATCACCAGGGCAAAGGGCCCTCACTCTGCCCTCCTTTGCTGCCTGCTGCGCAGCGAGCAAAGCCGTGTCTCAGAGAGGCACACTTCGGCTGGAAACTCCGGCTCCGCACCACAGAGCGCCCCACGGGCAAAGGCCCGGGTCAGCAGCCATGGAGGCCGCCTCTTGTCCCTCACAGCTGGTCTCGGGGCAGGAGAGCAGCCCACCCTTTACCTGTACTGCCTGACAGCCAGAGCCCCCGCGGGCTGCCGAGGGAAGCCGGGCAGGTGGCTGCACAGGTACCGCTCCAAGCTCCCCTGGTCGAACCGGTGCTGCCGACGGACCTCATTAGTACCCGGTTCTACCGCCATAGCCCCGCTGCGCCCACGGCGTACAACCCGCACTCGCCCACCGCGCCGCTACGCCACTGAGACGGAGCTGCCCTGTCCCGCCCCGCCCCGCCCGGCGTCGCGTAGGCAACCGGAGGCGGTTTGGTCCGTCAAGGAAAGATGTCCCCAACGCCGGGCCAGCGCGGCTCTCGGAGTGGGCTGGCACCTCCTGGAAGAAAGCGGCTCCCGGTGGGTACCGCTCCGGCTGACACCTGCCCTCACGCACCGCCAGGGCCCGCTCGCTGCCTGCTGTCAGGTGGCAGAAGGGCAACCCGGGAGGGGAACGCTCCCTGAGGCGTCGGGGCGAGCCGGGGACGGCGTTCCCTGACGCTACCGGAAGAAGCTCCCTCAGACGGGGAGACGTGTCGCTGCGGTCTCGCCGGTGCTACCATGGCGGAGCCGAGCCGGTTGGAACAGCTGGAGCGGCGTGTGCGGGAGCTGGAGGAGGAGCTGGCCCGGGAGAAGGGTGGGCGCGGGGCGCCGCGGCCTCGCATCGAGAGCATGAGCCCGGAGGTGACGGACTCCAACCCGTACAGGTGCGGCGGGCGGGGCGAGGCGCATTAAGGGGTGAGGAGACCGCACCTGCGGGGTTGGCTTGTGGGGAGAGGGTCAGCACTGAGCTGTGGGGAAGGCGTTGAGTCAGGGTGTGGAGGAGCGGGAAGATGGAAGGCTGCGGCATATTAGGCCGTGGGTTGGAACTGTGGATCTGGGTACGACGAAAAGGCCTGTGGAGGTGGTCTTGGGCAGGTGGGGGCCTAGGGGATGGGGCTGGGTGTGCTGAGGAGGGTGCCAGGGTGACTGCCGTGGAGGCTGCTGCTTGCCCCTCACGGGCAGTCTCTGGGCAGGAAAGCGCTGAAGATGGGTGATCTGTGGGGAAGTGGGGGAAGAAGTGCTCTTATTTCCCACCTGACTGGGCTGGCAGGGGTTGGCATCAGGGTTATTTTGTATTATCTTGCTTTACAGGTGGGGGGGTGTGGGATGGAGAGGAAACTTTATGAGTTTTTCGGCTAAGTTGCTCGTATCTGGGCCAGATGTCAGTATTACATGAGGTCTTATTCTTGTTCCTCTAATTTACCTATTTTTGAGTTTTGATTAGAGAAGTCTTGAGCATCAGGGACACCTTAATTGGTTCTGGAAATCTGATGCATATTTTTTTTTCAGGCTGATACTTGTACTTTCTGTGGTACTTTCGGTGAAAAAAATAAAATAGCAGAATAAAATGTTGCTTTAAAATTCTGCCAGTTATCCTGGCAGTATCATATTCCCTAGTTTATTTTTTTTTAATGTTATGTTAGAGTTAATCTAATTAGATTGATCAGGAAACAGAGGAAGAGTCCTCAGTGACCTGGTGCCATATGGTTCCTTAAAGAAAAAAGTGTAATGCTTTAATTCTGTAAATTGAGGATTCCTTTACAAAACTAACTATGAGTCCTCCTGATTTCATAGAATCATAGAATGGTATGAGTTGGAAGGGACCCCAAGGATCACAGAGCTCCAACCCCCCTGCCACAGGCAGGGCCACCAACCTCAGGCCTAGATCTACACTAGGTTGCCCAGGGCCCCATCCAACCTGGCCTTGAACACTTCCAGGGATGGGGCATCCACTACCTCTCTGGACAGCCTGTTCCAGCACCTCACCACTCTCTCTGTAAAAAACTTACCCCTAATATCTAATCTAAACCTTCCTTCCTTTAGTTTTAATCCATTCTCCCTTGTCCTGTCATTGTCTATCCTTTTAAAAAGTTGAATCCCTTCCTGTTTGTATGCTCCCTTCATGTACTGGAAGGCTGCAATGAGGTCCCCCCACAGCTTTCTCTTCTCCAGGCTGAACAAGCCCAGCTCCCTCAGCCTCTCTTTGTAGGGCAGGTGCTCCAGGCCTCTAATCATCTTCGTGGCCCTCCTCTGAACCCTCTCCAACAGTTCCACATCCTTCTTGTATTGGGGGCCCCAGATCTGGACACAGTACTCCAGATGGGGCCTCACGAGGGCAGAGTAGAGAGGGACAATCACCTCCCTGTCCCTGCTGAACACCCCTCTTCTGATGGAGCCCAGGATAGCATTAGCCTTCTGAGCTGCAAGAGCACACTGCTGGCTCATGTTAAGTTTCTCATCCACCAGAATCCCCAAGTCCTTCTCAGCAGGGCTACTCTCAAGGAGCTCTTCTCCCAGTCTGTATCTATGTCTGGGATTCTTCTGGCCCAAGTGCAACACCTTACACTTTGTAGTGTTGAACCTCGTTAGGTTCACCCAGGCCCATCTCTCCAGCCTGTCAAGATCCCTCTGGAAACCAAATAAGTATGTGAATTTCTGTAGGTTTAGTACTCCATTGCTGTTGTTAACAGGCGAGTCTCTACTGTCTCATTTAGACTGTATGTAGTTGGCAATTGCAACTGCAGTGAAAACAGCAGGCATGAATTTCGTGCTTGGTGGGCTTATTCTTAAAGCAAAAGTGATTTTAAATACTTGAAAAGCAAGACTGCTATTAAAAATGTAGAGAGCATTTTCTATATAATGTTGCTGTTTTTCTTTGCAGTCGCTTGATGGCGTTAAAAAGGATGGGAATTGTCAAAGATTATGAGGTAGGAGTCCATCTGCATTAAAACAACCTTGACTTCTTTTTCCCTGAGGACTGCTTTTGACATACTGATTGGTGGTTTGTTTCTTTCTACAGAAAATCCGTACCTTTACAGTTGCAGTAGTAGGTGTAGGCGGAGTTGGAAGTGTGACTGCTGAAATGTTGACAAGATGTGGCATTGGTAAGGTAATGAGAGTTTTCTTCTTCTACTTCTTTATAGTAGGTGGACCAGGCTTCTTCATACAGGGTTAGATTAGATTTCACTTAGTTGATTTTGCCCTAATAAAAAAGTACCATGAAGAAAGCACTCAAGAGCAGCATTTAAGTAAACATCACAAATGAAAAGTCTTCAGCCTGCATTTTTCCTGTGCTAGTAAAATTGCCTTATATAAAGATTAATCTTGTATCATACGGACAATTCTTAGTTGGATGCTTGTCTTCTCCGTGATCTTATGTGAGTCCATCTATCCATCATATGGTGTTATTGCAAAAGGAAAACAAGATAAAGAAGGGGGTAACTTGCATAGAAGACTAACTCTTATGAGAACAAATTGATATTCATGACATTGAAATGCAGTAAATGTCAAGCAGATGTTTTTATCACAAAGTTTAGTTTGTCATGTGTCAGGCTTGGAACTAAAAATTTAGCAGCAGTGAAAAATAATTTGGTTTGTGTATAGATAACAAGAACCTCTGGAGTTAATAAAACAGGGGTTTTCGTTCTTTAAAGGAAGAATTTGGAGAATGGTGAAGATGTTTATATTTCTAGGCAGAGCCTGGCCATTTGCTCTTGGAACTTTAAGAAACGTCTTAATAAAAGATTGCATCACCCACCTCTGCGTTACAAAGTTTATTCCCCCTTCCTCTCAAGGACCATTTCCTAAATACCAGCATCTTTGGCATAGAAAAGGACATTGGACAGTTAATTCATAGTTCATAATAATCAACATGTCCACATATTATGTAGGTATTTTAAGTTAATTGTTTTTGAAAAACTGTGTGCCAGGACAAGTGAAAGAAACTGCACATTTCTCATTAATGCCAGAAGAGCAAGTAGGAATGTGATACCAGAGGTGACAGTGTTCATGTAGGTAATGAACAGATAATTGGTTGGGGTTTTTTTGAGTGGCCTTCAGGAGTTCTTGATTCATTAAGTCATGGTGAATGGCAGCTAGAAACCAGTCTTCCACATACTTACAATGTTGGTTCCAGTTGTATGTGAACAGAATAGAACTGCAGGGAGGGGGGGTGTTGTTTGGTTGGGTTTTCTAGTGGAAATGAGTTTTGTTGCTTAAAATGGCTTACCATAGTGCTCTGCTTGCAAAGTCTTTGGAAATTCACGTGTGTTAATATGATCTTTATTGTAGCTGCTTCTGTTTGATTACGACAAAGTGGAATTGGCAAACATGAACAGGCTCTTCTTCCAACCTCATCAAGCTGGACTAAGTAAAGTGCAAGCAGCAGAGCATACTTTGAGGTATAACTTAGGGAAGTGGGTATCAAAATGTATTTACCCAGGATGCTGCTGCTCTGGGAAATGGACCTTACACTGTTAATCACTTGCAAAGTAGTATGATTAAATTTGGAAATTTGAGTATAAAAGAGCTGTGGGAATGGGTGATGTTTTAAAGACATTTTTGTACTGGCCAGAACCTTAATGTGAGTCTACTTGTTAAGTATAGTGACTTTTGCTAATTATGTCACTTCAGTATGTTGTGGGTTGTTTCTTGTCTTGTGTATTTTTGAGAGATAAAGGTGTTTTCTAGGCTTGAGACCAGAAGCTTTAAGACTGTAGCAACATTGGTGAAGTTAGGGAGTAGAATGCAAGTTACTGTTGTATTTATTCATACTGACTCACCTTATTTCCTCCATAAGGAATATTAATCCTGATGTTCAATTTGAAGTACATAACTACAACATCACTACACTGGACAACTTTGAGCATTTCTTGCATAGAATAAGGTAAACTCTCTCATCAAAAGCATACTGCTAACTTCTGCTGATGCACAGCTCTATAAAGCCTTATGTTTTTATTGCTGGGGATTGTTTTTTTCCAATTTAATGACTTCCAATTGAAAACCAGTGGGAAATACGTATATATGAAGACATTTCTGCCTGGACATTTTCTCTGGAGTTGGCATTTATTTCTACTGTTATATAGTTATATTTTTATATTAGTGCATCTTTAGTAGGTTTTATAGGTCTTTCCCATTATAGAAAACAGATCAGGCCATGTTTTGACTGCCCTGGAGTGGTTTCAGGTGTGCTTTATAGAACAAATTCAAAAATAGTTATTAATGGATCTCACGGAGAAATTCTGAAATCACTTTTTTTCATTTGCAGTTACATTTTAAAAAAATACAGTTCTCCAATACTTTGTATTGTGAGTGTATGCTACATAAAACTTCTTCTCATCTAAAATGCTGTTGTGGTTTAACTCTGCCAGCAGCTAAAAAAACCACACAGGCACTTGTTCACTCCTCCTCCCTCTACCCTGTGGTGGGATAGAGGAGATATTAAAAAATTATAAAAAACCACCAAAACCAAACCAAAAAAAGGTGAAACCTGTGGGTTGAGCAATTTAATAGAACAAACAAACAAAAAGATGATGATGATAATAATAGAAAAAAACTAAACAAATAGTGCACAGCACAGCTGCTCACCACGCGAAGCCGATGCTCAGCTGATTTCTAAGCCACACCAACTACTGGCCAACCCTCAGTTAGTTATATACAGAACATGACATCATATGGTGTGGGCTATCCCTTTGGTCACTTTGGGTCAGCTGTCCCAGCTGCATCCCCTCCCAACTTTTTGGATGCTCCTTGCCTTCTTGTTGGCAGGCTGGTATGAGAAGCTGAGAAGTCCTTGACTGCTTGGCAACAACTAAACCATCAGTGTGTTATCAACATGATTCTCACCCTAAAACCACAGCACTCTAGGAAGAAAATCAACTACCCCTGCTGAATCTAGGACAAATGCCCATGCATTTCAATCCCAGTTCCAGCTGTTTCTACTGTAGCTAGTGGTATCCTGTTCTGCATTTGCACAAGTTTGCTTAGAAATACACTTCCCATGTGCTTCTGTACTCTGAAGCAGCAGGCTGATTGCCGTGCTGGCTTTCTGTTCTGCCAGCAGTCTCATGGGAACTTCTGTGCTTCTTTCAGTAACGGTGCACTGGAGGAAGGGAAGCCTGTTGATCTTGTTTTGAGCTGTGTCGACAACTTTGAAGCTCGCATGGCAATTAATACGGTAAGGCCAAGAAAGGCATGAGCTTGTGGAAGCCTGTTTTCTCCTGTAAGTAATGTTAGGGATTGTGGGGACTAGAGAAAAGACAGGAACTTAGCAAGAGTCTTCTAAGAAATTTCCTCCTTGTTTTAAGAAACCAGAATCTGAGCTTTTACCCAATTCTTATAAAACGCATTTTACATGTATAAATACACCTACAACTACCTGAAGGGAGGTTGTAGAGAGGTAGGTGATGGTCTCTTCAGCCAGTTGACAGGTGATAGGACAAGGGGGAATGGCATGAAGCTGTGCCAGGGCAGGTTCAGATTGGACATTAGAAGAAAAATTTTTACTGAAAGAGTTGTCAGGGCCTGGAACAGGCTGCCCAGGGAGGGGGGTGAGTCACCTTTCCTGGATGTGTTCAAAAAAAGGGTAGATGAGGTACTTTGGGATATAGTTTAGTTTAGGATGAGAATGGTTGGACTTGATGATCTTCAAAGGTCTTTCCCCACCTTGTGATTCTGTGAACTATAGACATTGAAGTTTGTAGCAGCTAACAGCTAGTAAAAAAGAGTTGTAAGCCTTCTCTGTCTTTCCTGTTTATAGAAAGGCTTTATTTTAAAAACTTCTAAAAGACTGTGTATAACTAATTGTATCCTTCATGTAACTTTTTGTATACTAGAAATGTTTTAAAGCTGTTTACCTAATCAAACTTTTTCTTTTATAGCAGCAGCCAATGTAGGGTATATGCCAAATACATGTTTTCTGTTATGCTTCAGCTAACTTGATCCATATGTACACAGATATTTATGCAATTAGATTCTGTAACGTGCCAACAACTGGATTGCCAATGACTGCATTTGTTCAGAAATCTCAGGTCCTCAGGAAAGCACAGACAGATGGCTTCAATTTTAATTTGTTCTTTGACAAACAATTTCTATTCTACCTTTTTCTGTTATTTTTTCTGATTCTAGCCTTTTTGTCTTCAGGCAGGTAGCTCAACTGTGCTTAGTCGCTCTCAGTTTACAGTTGCTTTGTGAATTGTTTGGTTTTTTCTTTTCTTTTTCTTTTCATTAAACTTCTGTGGTGTTCATGTGTGTTTCTGTGTTTGTAAGGCCTGCAATGAACGTGGACAAGTCTGGATGGAATCTGGAGTGAGTGAAAACGCTGTGTCAGGACACATACAGCTGATCGTACCTGGTGAATCCGCTTGTTTTGCGGTACGCAGCGCTCGCTGAGCTGCTTGTTTGTCTTCTGGGGTGGGACTGGGAATGTGAAGGTAGCTGGCAAGTGAATGTGATCCTGGTAGAGTAGCTTAAAATTTTGTGTGATCTGCTGGTTTGGGGTTTCTTTTTGTTTTAAGCTTAATTCCTTTCTTTTCCCTCAGTGTGCTCCTCCACTCGTCGTTGCTGCAAATATCGATGAAAAAACATTGAAACGAGAAGGAGTTTGTGCAGCCAGTCTTCCCACAACGATGGGGGTCGTGGCAGGAATTCTTGTACAAAATGTTCTGAAGTAAGTTGTTGCTATTCAGTGTACCTCACAATAAGCAAAAGGGATCTGAAGGAACATTTCATAATGATGGAACTAGTTCTTTTTAAATGCTTGTGGCTTGTTTCCTAAAGGTTTTGGCAAAGACTGGATAGGGCTGAAATACACTCTGTTTGAATGACTAGCATGCTTACTTTGGACCTGCTGTTTTAACAGAACTTGTCAGGCTTAAGGAAGAGTCTTAAGAGTTTTCCTAAGAATTTCTCTTAGTGCATACACACACACTTCTTTCTTCTTCTTAGTTCTGCAGTCAAACATGCTCCCATCTGACATCATTAATATATACACAAAAATGCTACAGCACTAACTCATCTTTGAAACTTGATACATGGATGAAGAAGAAATAATTTATCTTGCTGTGTTTGTATTCCAAAAACCTAGGTGAATTAAGAGTAGTTATTTAGCAATAAGAAATATTTTAATATTTTTCCAAATCTAGTGTCCCATGATACCACTTGCTAAAAGGAACCATATCTATTGGCAAGGAAAAATTTTTTGACAACTTTTGTACTTGGTTTCAAAATGATGCACTGTCTTGAACAAGCATCTTTGAGAAGAGGGGCTTAATTAGCCTTTTTTTAACCTTACCTTGGTTTTGTCAGTTATTTAAAAAAAAAAGTGGTTACAAAGAATAAAGTACTGTTTGCAGGTGTGCCTACAAACATCACCATTTCTAGCTTTGCAGAGAGGTACTATATAAAATTGCATAGCAGCAGGTGGGGTTTTTTAATTTAAATCTTTATCTTCATTGCCAACATGACCTGACAGTAAAGATGATTAAACTGCTTCTGATTGAAAACTTACCCTTTGTAACGCAGGGTGCCTGAGTGTTTCTAGTAGTGGATTAAGGCAGAGGAGAAAACTGCTTACATTTAAAAGGTTTTGGTTGTAGTTGTGGCGGTGGTTTAGTTTCTGTGGGTTTTATTTCCCTGAGACTGACTTGTAGCTGACTTGTTCTTACACACGTCCACCGCGAGAGGACTGGCTTCTATGGTGATGCAGTTACGCTGTTGTCAGGTGGCTACAGCTCATTTTAAGGCAATCAGAGTCATTCTTTACAACTTTACTAGTGCAAAAGTGTATTCTCAAAGTTCTTTGAAGAAAAAAATTCATCCTTGAGCAACTGAATTTTAAGGCTTGCACCTGTGTGTAAGGGGCTCCTTTCTCTCTGTTTTTCTAGGTATCTGTTAAATTTTGGCACCGTGAGTTACTATCTTGGGTACAACGCAATGCAAGATTTCTTTCCCACTATGGCTATGAAGCCAAACCCACAGTGTAGTGACAAAAATTGCAGAAAACAGCAGGAAAATTTTAAGGTAAAAAGGATTTCTTTGCTTTCTTAAAGTCCTAACAAAGCTACCTACAGATCTATAGTGAGAGAGAACTCTCGTGACTACTTCAGTTGTCAGCAGCCTTGTCTTTGTCATGGCATGTGTTTCTAAAAGTACAGTACTTAGAGTTGTCTTAGAAGCAAAAGGTAGACAGAGTGGCTTGCATCCAGTTAGTATTTTAGGGTTTCTCTGCAGTAATTGCGCAACCTTTCATATATATTTATGAGCATCACTAGCTTGGTGGGTTTAGATTTGTAGGCATTTTGCCTTCTTATAACTAACAAAGTTCTAAATGGTGACTGCACATCTTATAATATTAGAAGAAGTGTGAATCTTAGATGTGATCTTCTTTTCTGCTGTTGAACACTGAACTATTATGGGGTGGGGTTTTATTGGTATGTGTGTTTCCTTCAGAAAAAAGCAGCTGCACGACCAAACCAAGAAGTAATTGAACAGGAAGAAGAAATAGTACATGAAGACAATGAGTGGGGTGAGTAATGGGTTGGAGATAACCAATGCTCCCAGTACCAAATTTCAGTTAAATTCTTTGGTTTGGGTGAGCTTACGGTAGGGTACCTGAGACTTCTTATGGTTCCTATTTTTTGTAACACTTACTGCATATTTACTCCTGGCTTTTCACAGGTTTTGAAAGTAATGCTAACATAACTCAATGGAGTTTTAGAATGAGGAGCAGGTTTTAGATGCAAAAGTTTTGCAGTGTTTAAAATAATTCCTCAGACAATGGTCTGAAGATATGAAAGATGTGAGAAGACTTATTCACTTTCTGTTCCTTTAAAATAGGTGGCTGAAGAGCACTTGTCATTTCCATAACTGCTCTGCTAAGGTATCCCCATAGATCTTTTTATTCCTCTGAGGGCTTTCAATCAGAAAGAATTGTCTTAAGAAATGGTAAGCACATGCAAGAATAGAGACATACATTCTGTTGACTGCAGATGCAGAACAGAATCCTAGCTTACCACTGGAAAGAGTCCTCACAGTAAGATTTAAACTGTAAAGGAGAAGGAAGTCCTGTGGGAGAGGTGGTATTCTTGCCTGGAAGGTCCATGTATGGAACCATCTCACAGATTGTAAGGGGAAAGCGTTTGCACATTGACAGTGGGAATGAAGTAATCAAAATCTGTTTGTACACTTTTTTCTGTGTTAGAAAAGTAGCTACAGTTTTCCTTGTGCTGTGATAACATAGTGGTTAACTTTTTCTGACTCACTTCTAATGGAGTTCTGAATTCCTTTACCGCAAAGGGATCGAGTTAGTATCAGAAACATCAGAAGATGAGCTGAAGGCTGCATCTGGCCCAGTACCTGAGCTTCCTGAGGGAATTACTGTAGCGTATACTATCCCAAACAAGGTAATACATTCCTTCTTCATGAATATACTTATTTTTTTAATACATCATATAGATCAAATATATAATTGGAACTGGCTTAGTTACCTTTTAAACCTAAAATAAAATTTAATCTTGAACAACTGCAGTAAAACTGTACCTTAGTACATCTGGCTGGGGCCTTCTGTGGTCCAGTTCTGTGTTTCTGTGAAATAGATGTGAATGTGGCTTTGAGTGACAGGCATGAATGTCTTTAAGGGGCAGGTGAGGGGAAGCAAATATGACATTCTCATTTGATATTTCCATGACCAATATTTTTAGCATGTTTATGTTGTAAAAGCTGCACATAGTCAAGGAGCAGTATGTTACCACAGCCAGAACGTTCTCACTCGCAGTGAAACAAGAGTTTACAAGTTCAGCTTATAATAACTTAGACCTAATCTTGCAGTTGAGTGCTTCCTTGTACGAAAATAATGTGGTATATAAGGGAAATAAAGCTTATTTGTGTGGGGTTGTTTGCTAATTTTTTTTTTGGCAATTTTTTCTTCTTATTCCTACTAGGAAGAGAGTTTGACAACCGATGAAACGGTAGCCGACTCCAAAGAAAGCCTTGAAGAACTCATGGCCAAGATGAGAAACATGTAGCAAACCAAATTTGAAGAACAACTTCTTTGGAGTTTGGACTGACACTGGGTTTTGAGAAGACCAGACTTGTGGTTTTTTTCTTTTTTTTTTTTTTCTTTTTTTACCTCCACTGAAGCTTATCTTTACATTTCTGATGAAATGGAACTGTTACAGGGGCAGGAAGGAAACAGCCTTACCTTGTTTATATTCTGCTGTCTATTCACATCTCTAACCATTGTGCTACTCTAGCTTAATTTCTCAGCATTGCTAGTGTTTAGACATTCAGTGGAGAATAAAAGGAGATGGATAAACTATCAAAAGCAGGGATAGCAAGTCTTACACAGTATCATGTGATGAGAACAGTGTGTAGCGTAGGACAAGTGAAAGATGAAATCTGCTGGAGTGGACTCAGTCCATCAAGGGCCAATGATAGTGTGTCACTCGTATTGCTGCTCCTGAATTTCCAGGCACTTCTCTCTCTGAATTCTTGTCGTGAATCATGCTGTGGTTACTTTTTTTCTGCGTAAATGGAACATTTCAGCCTTTTCATCTGCCTTAAATCTCTCTGATGGATTTTTTTTTTTTTTAAACTTCCCTGGTTTTATCAGTGTTTCACTCCTTATTCTTAAATAGCTGCCTGTATGTTTTCTCTGTGGTAATGCTTTGAGTGTGCTACAACAAGGCAAAGTCTTTTGTTCGCAGGTAATTACTACCTAGCAGACTGGGTATTGTTAGCATGCCACTATTTCAGGTGGCAGATGCTTTTCATGACAGAATCTGAGGGTGTTATCAGCGGCATTGAAAAGGAGACTTTGTCTCTCTTCAAAACATCTGAGTATTTTTGTTGGTTATTACAAGTTTAGCTGTCATTCCAATCCATCCCTCCCATAGGGGCTTTATTAAGGAATATGCTGACTCGGACTTGGCGTAGGAAAACTGTTAAAATTAGATACCCTAAACTTTGTTCAATGTTGCACGTATCTTCAGTGAAGCAGTTGAGCTAACATTTGTGTCTTGTAAATAACATTAGTGCAGCCATTCTGCCTTTAAAATTACCATGTTTTAAACTGACCCGTCAACGTACAGAGTCTGTAGTGTTGCAACCCTTCAGAACTGAAATATCAATTTCAGATATTTTAGCTCCTCTGCATATCTGATCCAGAGCTTGATCATTCTTTAGACTTTGCTTAGAATTCAGAGGCTGAAATTTACAGTTTAATACAAATATTTCCATCTCAGACTGTTCAAACCACCACAGAACCAGCTGCTAATGGTAGCTGCAACATATGGTGGAGGTGCTTCTGTTTGGGTGGGCAGCTAAATGAATACTTTGTTTAAAAAAACATTTCATGTCTAAGTAACTGCTGCAAACTTTAGAAAGTCTCTCCTCCACAGCTGACACTCGATGTTATTTACCTTAAGCTAATCTCTGAAGCTGGTGAGGGAGGCTTTGGGTGTGTTGCATGACCCTGTAACATGGAAGTTAACAGTGGCTTTTGGATTGTTCCAGAAGAAACAGATTTTAGAAGTGAGCTGTCAAGAGGGATGGGAAGTAGAACTGAGGTCATTAGAAAGGTACATACTTGAATCTGTGTCACTCAGTCTACCTTAGCTTGGGTCAAGTGTCACTTTAAGTGTTACTTTTTCTATTTTTTTTAGGCTTTAGCTTTCTGTTGGGAACAATGAAAAGGAGGCACATGCCTGGCTCCAGAGACTCGGAGGCAAATGGTTGATTCAGTTCTCTAATGGCTCAGTTAATCTTGACTCTTAACTATTTGGCTGACCTGGCTGCTAGCACACAATTGACAGCTTTAGAACAGGCTCCTGTTTACTGTACTAATACACATACAGGTTTATGAGCACTTTTGTATGCCCACTTGCAGAGTGTGCAGAATGATTCTCATCTTACTTTCAGACTTCTAACGTGCGTATACGAGAAGAGTTTCAAATAATTAGAAAATATTTTGAGAAGAGGCTATGTGCCAATGCTTATGGTTATTGAAAAGTAGCCAGCATCCAAGAAAAGCAGCTTTAAAGACATTTTTTACATTAACAATAATCTACTCCCAACTATAAAACCTAATGGAAAATTTACAAGTGAAAGAACTTTGCAATGTTTACTCCAGCTTTATTTGGCAATCTTACAAAAGCAGCTTTCAGTTTTTACAGTGTATTGTGAATGTTACTGAGATGTTGATATTCTGACTGTATCATTAAATCTCCAGAGAAACTGCTGACTTCCTGTCTTGAGGTGGAGTTTTCCTTCATCAAAGTATTACTTGGCATACCTCACATACACAAATTGCTCTTGTGTTTTCTTCATGTCTGTGAGATACCTGACCAACTGTATTAAATGGCAATAATCTGATTTCAAAAGTGGAAATTGCTCAGTCTGATATAATGGGAAGGTTCAGCAAGTACCTTCTTATTTAAGCTAGCAAGGTTCAGGAAAATATTTTGGAGAGCAAGATGCATAGTTATACATGTTAAAATCAGAAGAGAAGGGACTAGCTAGACCAGACATCTGGTAATTCATGGGCACTGGCTTTAGAGGAGGGAATTTACCAGGTCTGAGAAGAGTAGTTAACAGCAACACATCCTGAGAAGGTTGAGGCGTGGGGAGGCTTTTTTGGGTGGGTGGATTGTTTTTTAGGGGGGTTACTTTGTTTTTTAATTCTTTCACCCTCTTATTCCTCAGAAACAATGCTGCAAAGACACTTTCCATTTTTCAAAACTCCTAAAGTTGACTGACATACAGTGGGTAAATTCTCACTTTGATTGAAGACCTAGTTTCTCAAGTAAGAGGAAAGTACCCAGAGAGCTATTGCCAAGTGCCAGCTCCTGTTGCTGTAACTGTGATCAATTCAAGAGCTATTTTTGAAAAAAAATTTTTTCTAAGTCTTAAAATTTGGGTTGTGAATTTGTTCTGTCAGCTTCATACACTGTTACAGTCTAGCCAGAGCATTAAATTCCTTCTAACCCAAACAAGGGCCAAAAGGCGTTATATTTAACTCTGAAAGGGGGAGAAAAAGAAGACTGCAGAAGGCAGGTGCCCCTCTGAGGTCAGGCCATTTACATTTTTCAAACTGGATTGAATCTTCCCATCAGTTGCCTCTGGAACATTTTAGTGAGGTTTCAATTAATTTTTCCATTTTTTTACATAAAAAGCTTTTTTCAGAATGTATTTGAATTGATTCATGGATTTATGCACAGAGTAAGAACAGACTTCAAATTGATTCTTCCAGGATAGTAAGGAATAGAGCAGGCATGTAGATTTGATTAGCATCTCTTTATTTGATGGCAAACTTTTGCATCACAAGATTTTTCCAACTAATACACAGATTCTTGTCTTTTAAAGGATGAAATGACTTTAAATAGTGACAGTACTGCTAAGGGATTCACAGCAGGGAACTGGGTCATAATTGTCTTCAGTCCAATTCCTCGCTGGAAGTATTTTTACTGAATGAAGTTGAATCTGACAACAGACGATATATTTAGCTATATGAGCTTCCCAAGGAAACCAATTAGTTGGGCGCAAGTCCCTTGAATGTAAGTTTGCTTAAAGCTGGAATCAACCTGCAGGTAGAAATTGGGGTGGAGGGGTATTTTGGCATTTTCAAAATTACTGTCTCTTTAGAAACAACTTTTTGAAAAGTTTTTAAAGGCAGAAAGAACTGATGAAAGAAAACCCCACGAATCCTCTTAGTCAGGCTATTACAACACAGAGGTAAGAATCACCCCAGAGGGCATATAAAATTGTTATAGTCCTGGCCATTAGGCAGAGAGGTATCAAATCCACGTGGTTTGGGTATTAGCTATAACTTGAGCTAGTAATATGCCTATCTACATACAGTGAAAGCAGCTCACTTCGTACCGTACGGTCCGCAAAGTTAGCGTGGAAGGATTTCAAGCTTAAACATTTGTCTCCCTGTCATTCATGAAGACAGGAGTTGGTCCCGAAATAGTCTATTATCCCAGGAAAAAATATTTTCACAATAACTTTGTCTGCTTTAAAATAGCAAGAGAGATTGGCTTTGCCTTGAGCAGGTCTCTATCACCTTTGTCCGTGTTCCAGGAAGACATTTGGCGATAACGCACTTTTTAGGCTGAAGGTATCTCCACTCGATGAGTGTCGAGAAGCTGCTTTTCCACCTATCAACAAAGTCTCTGCTTCTTTTATTTCCATAGCTCTCTTGTAAAGTTCAGCTGCCTTCTCAAAGTCTCCCCCTTCGTAGCTTTGGAGAAGAGGAAAACAAAGTTGAAACAAGCAAAGAAAACAAGTCTCTTGATCAATTTATACTGGAACACATGCCATGCTATCAACAAAGCGTACTTAAGGCTCTCAACTTTCCTAGTAAGTACAACTCCAGGATGTTGTTTCATCCAGTAATTTTGATAATAATTCTTACCTTAGCACAGCCAAGTTTTTAAGAGTTTCCCCCACACGAGGATGCATGTGACCAAAGCTGTCTTCATAAATCTTCAATGCACGTTCATAGAGAGGTAAAGCTTCAATCTGCTTTTTCTGTGGGCAACAGAAAGTTGTTTGGAATAGGTTATGTTTCCTATTCTTTTTTGGAACATAAAATCAACACATCCTAGATGCAAAGTCATGCATATTTAACCAGAAAGGTGTTTTGAACCCTCGATACTGTTGATAGATGAGGATGATAATTGAGACTGTCAAAGCAATTGGCTTGCACTTGCAAATACAATTCCTGCTAGTATTATAATAATTAAGGTCTGGACTTCCTAGGCAGCTTTGAAAGTCTCAGTCCTGCAAAGTTCTGAGTTATCAAAATGCTCTTGGATTTTGCAGCAGCTTTTGACCTGAGGCAGCTTTAATCCCAGTTTAAAATCAGATATCAGAAACACACAAAACAAGAAAACAATCTACAGCTCACTCCTAGTGATGCTAAGGAAGGAACTTGCTAAGTTGACTGCATCTCCTTTGAATCTCATATTAGTTGTTGACTAGAAAGTCTACAGCCTTCTCAGATTTTTAGTTACAGGGGGTTGCAGCTGATCAAGGTGAGTGCTCTTCATTCATGGACATAAATTGCAAAGGATTGCCTTTCCCTCCTGAGCCCATGGTGGGGCTGTGTTCCATCACACTGTCATACCCACCATACTGCTGAGAACGTTGCGCTTCAGCTCTAGTCTCATATATAAAGCACGTGGGCATTTTGAATTACCTAGAGAGTGTCAGCCCCAGTGTCCCTGTGAAATACCCAGCACAGCAATTACCCGTGTACTTTTTTCTTGCCAAACACCCTTTCAGTTTTTAAAATGGAACCACAGAATTTGCAAGTATGTTGAGGAATTTCCCTTTTAAATGCAATTGAGTTTCTTTGGTATCATTTTGGTACAAATCAAAGTACTTGAAGGCAAGCACAATAAACACCTAAGAGATTAAAAACTTACCATCTGACAATAAAGCACAGCCAGATTCACCAAGGCAGTTGCCACACTAGGGTGCTTTGGGCCAAATGACTTCTGCCGAATTTCAACCGCTAGTTCGTACAGAGGAACAGCCTTGTCAAGCTTTCCCTAGAAATAGCAGAAACAAACTGATTCGGCTCTCCTGTGTCAACATGATAACAGTAAAAATCTATTTTAAACAAAAAGCCTTGGAGGAGATGTAACTGCTTCCAGAATAAGGGTTTAATTAAGGTTTGTGCATAATTATATTCTACAGTTTATCAGAAATACTTATTAGGACCTAATTTTCCAAAAGACTGGGCATATTCAATTCCCAGTTAATGTGTTTCTCAGCTACTTTTTTCCCCTGAGTGTCTCACCAAGAAACCTGTTAAAAAGAATTTTAAGTTGTGCTTTTATCCATAGTTTTCTCCAGCTGTATTTCCTCATCCTGCCATAAATGACAGCAGAACTTACTTTCTGCCCTAAAGGCTCTCAATTTCACTGGTGCTATGGGAATGTAGCTGCCTTAACCTCTAAGCAGTCTTCTCTTATTGAAGTGGTGTTCGCACCATCTCCTTTGGACCAGCTGTAGTGTCCGATGCCATTTCAAGTATTCCTTGCTTTCCCATTCACCACACTGAGGCTTTGGCTCCTTGGCTTTGGTTTCTCTAAAACACCCCTCTCACATTCCTACTTGGTTTACTGTAAATTGTTCTTCCAACAAATCTTTTTTTTCTTCCAAATTTGAGTCTGCTCACCTATTACTAGATGTACTTCAGAAGTATGCTTAGGCTTCTATTATTACAGTGCAAGTGTTCATATTTAGTAGCAATTAGAAGTGTAATACTGCGAACTTCCATAATATAATGGTTCACTGTAATTGCAGAATTCAAATCAATTTTCCCCCTTATTTTTTCAAGGCATCACCAGGCCATAGTTTAAATATGATCTCATCTCATCTGGAATAAATACTTAACTATAATTGTCATTTTTCTACATCTGATTCCTGTCCCTCCTCTTCCTCCACTCTTCCCTGTGTCACTGGTTCACTGTGAATTTTAATTTATTCCCCTTCAAACCAGCAAAGAGCTGTTTGATGCAAATACTGAGTGCTTTTCTAGCAGCATCAAAATTAGGAGGTGAAGCAGGCAGAGAACACGTGACCCAAAATATTTTCATGCAGAGAACTGCAGGTAACATTGAGCAAAAATACAGGAGCGTTTGATCCAGGGTATTACCTTCTTTTAATCTGCTTTTCTCTCCGAAGGATGGTAAAACATGAAAGTATAAAAAAGTTCCTGTCATCCTCTGAATTTGATCTTGGTTCAGCAGCTGGAAACCCTCCTTCACTCCTACGCTGATGACAGCAAGTGGTCACATTGACCATCCACAAACAAATATTCATAAAACATTTTGAAATGATTAATTGCAGAAGTTCATGCAACTGTTAAAGTTCTCTGCTGCTGTTTGGTTTGCAGGGGAGTAACTTATTTTTCGCTGACTCAACGAAGGCTGGAGGTGGCTCTGCTGGAGAGTTTATTGGTAAAGTCCTATCTCCCTCATTAGCCTTCAAGTTATGCTCAATCTGACTGTACAGTTTGAGGTCATTGTGTAAAAAGGACTATTACTATACCCCAAAACATGATTTTTCCATCAAGACCCCTCTGACCAAACTCTTGTATACCGATGTCATATGGCAGATGGTGGAGAACTCAAATACAGCTGGGAAGAGCTTCCCTCACACCAAGTTTTATCCAAACCAGAAATTCCCCATGGTGAATACCGAGCATGCAGGACACCAAAGACATTACTCAGAAATGGCTTTTCTTTCAGCAAGGTGCATTTTGGAAAAGCTACCAGACTTTCTGGAACCATACTGAGGCTGCTTGACCACATCTTTTATGCATGTGTGCAGCATGCTAAAAGCTGACAAAATTCTCATGCCCCGCTCCTTTCAGAGTGAAGCCTGTAACAATGCAAGGTGTTACAGTTAATTTAGGTGACAAGAAAAGGTAACAGGATTATACTTACCATCTTTTTGTACAGCACTGCCAGGTGCTTCACAGTATAGGCCAAGGAGGGGTGATCTGGAGCCAGTGCTCTCCTCCTGATATCCAAAGCTTTCTCATAGAGTTCCTCTGCCCTGTCATAGTGCTTCTTCTCATTGTACAAGGCTGCCAGATTGTTCAAAGACTGCGCGCAGTCTGGGTGGTCGGGTCCCAGGACTCTCTCTCTCATTTCCAGGGAGCGCTTCAGGAAGAGCTCTGCTGTCCTGCAGAACACAGTCATTCAGTGGTATTTTGAAGCTGGCAACATCTGTACAGGCTGAAGTGGCTGTTTGCAACAGACTAAACTCAGCCTTGGAAACGGCACAGATACTGACATCTGGCACTGGACTTTCCTCGAATAAGCAAATGCCAAACAAACCTTTCATTTATGCAGTGAGGAACTATACATCCCAGACACAGCCCTGCTCTAACAGCTAACCACAAGGATACAGACAGACCGCTAGTTAATACATCCCTCTTGCAGTCTTGGGCCTGTTAAGGGCCCACAAGCCTGTCCAGCAGATTTCAGCAAACATTACGCTGCCCCATGGCTGCTCTTTTCTTTAATTCAACTTACACGTTCAGTTATGCAAGTAATCCTTTCTTAGTCAAAACACTCTATTCACTTCTGGGCAGCTCCTCAGAGTAGTTAAGTACTTACACAAGTAACTTGAGGTTCAGAACACACACCACGTATTTTTCAAGTAATATTAAAGAATAAAAACCATACAGGGTTCAACGGACAGCTTTCACACCAAAGGGGAAGAGCCAGGAACAGCTTTTATATATATCATGAGCTATATTCTCATAGTGGAATCTGTCTAGAAATGACAAAGTAGAAAAGGCTCTGTGTAATGTCACCATTCAAGCGTTTCCCTATTGAAAGGGCGTATTTTGTCTCACTAGAGTAGCATACTACTATTCCTTTATAGATTTACAGCAGTTCCTCCATCGCAAGCAATAGGTGATCCCCACGTAATACTGGCAGCATCCATTATAACTCGGCAGTTTGTCATCCTGACACACACACAAATTCTGTGTGACACTATTCCCAAGAGGTCAGCTTAGTAAATTGGAAAAATCCATTTTGCATCAGAGAGAAAAAAGATCATTTATACACAGAACTGTAGGTTCAATCCTGGAGCTCTTAGACAGGTGTCAAAAGGTGTTCAGTCTACGTACAGGCTAGAGGATGATGTGTGATATCACATATAACAACTAATAAAGTGACATACCCTTCTGCCAGTGATTTCATTCTAACTGCATCAAAATATCACAAAATTCCATCTTGGACTTCCTGATTCAGAACAGACACACAATATCCATTTAAAAATAACTTAAACCTTCACTAGAAAAGAGATTATACTTTTGCTCACCTATGAAATAGTGAAGATACGGTCACCAGAAATAGAAATAAGTTGTGTTAGACAGGAACAATACTTGAATAATGTGGAATATAAAATGATCTTGTATGAGATTAGATGGGTATTGCTCCTCTATAATCAGTCATTTCAGTGTGACTTCAGGAGGGTAAACTGATGAAAACAACCCCCCACATTTACAACTGTTAAAAATCAATTTCTTCACTGTAAAAGTCCTACATTTAACAGAGATTCTGTGTGCAAATCCTGAATTATGATACAGTTCTGCAGTTATTCAACAACTACAGGTGGCATACACATCATATACAGGAAGACTGTAAACATACTTCCAGAAATTACTCTGGGCTTTTTTGCTGTGTGCTTTTTCTTCTCTGAAAAGATTCAGTTCAGTCGAGTGAGAGTCAAGGTGATTTTACAATGCCCTCACAACACAGGGTTTTAGACTGCTCTGTGGACTGAAGAAGCTGACATCAAGAGCAGCTAACCATGCAATCAGAACCACTCCACACCTTTTATTCCTGTTCTTTAATATCCCTGCTTATCTCCATCTGCTTTTAGAACATCTTTGTGCCACTCTGTCCTCTTTTGTCCTTGAAAAGACCATCAGGGTAAGAGCTTGAGGATTACATGCACAGTGAATATTCAACTCTTGATTTCATGTGATACTGGCATTTTGAGTGTTTTTCCCAGACAACCAACCACCTTGCTGCTCAAGGATGAGCAGTACAAAAGGAGGGCTCCAATACAGTGTAGCTGGTGGAAGGGGCATACATTTCAAGGGAGCGCTGGTATTTCTGATGAAGGCCAGGTTAAATTTGTCTGTGGAACATCAATGCTGAGTGCAGGAGAGGCACTGACTGGGTACATACTCACATGCTAACAACATCAGCTCTACAAAACAGGAATTTCACAGGAAACAAAAGACTGTGGAATGACTCAAGGATGGAACCACAGTGAATATTTGATCATGTGCCACTTTACTCTAGATCTCAGTAATTTGCTTCCATTTAGATCTGTAAGCACACTCAGTGAATGTGTCACAATTAAAGCAACTTACTCGAGATTATTCTGCAGGTAATAGAGGACTCCAAGCTCATTGAGGGTTCGAGCATTGTCTGGTGTGTCCTTGCCTAATGTGAGCTCTTCCAGCTGAAGGGCTCTTTGTCGCAGGAGAGCAAAGCCACACTACAGCAAAAGACAAGGTAAGGTAAACCAATCACCATTACAGTGTATAACTGAAGACAGAAAATCTAAAGACTCAGTTTGGTGCCAAAGAAGCACAATGCTCCTACTTAAGTTCTCTTTTCAAGCTAAACAGCACACAGACAATATTACAATCTTATTTACAATCTAACAGTGAATTTCACCAAAAATGCTTCCAGGAAATTTAAGTTATTGTGTTGTCATGCGGGTCTCTTTTCACTGAATCATACATGCTAATTTGCTTAAACTCCACAGTTTAAATAACAAATTCAGATCAAATTCTTAGGTTTATCAGTTCAAAACTTAAAATCAAGTTAATCTCCTATCCTAAATGCCACATACAAACACATACAAAGTATTGCTCAAGGCTTTTACATGGATCATTGTGAAATGGGCTGCCAAGATAATGCCTGCGTGCAAGGCGAATTACAAGTGAAAAGAGCAGCCAATGCTACAGCACCTATTCTTGATCTTGGCCGTCTTAATAAAACATCTGTGCAGCAGAACTCCGTACTTCTAGAAATGGGACAAAATTTTCATGATCCAAATTCATCTATTTTTAAGCACTGTGGAAACTGCAACATTTTTATGGCTTTTCAGTACTTTCATTAGAGCTACAACTAGAGCTCTGGAGTTACTAGCTGAACGCTTGTAGTACAGGCACTACATGATAAACAGCTCAAGAATGACAAGCTGGAAAAACACAGGAAAAAAACCCAGTACGGCATTTAATGTTATTACTGGGATCATCCACTGCTGTAAGTACCGTGTCAACTAGGATTTGTAGGATAAATGCCTCAGTTATTCTGAAGAACACCTTTTTCCATTGCCTCTTTGACAGCCAGTTCTATCAATCAGAAGTAATTCTGCAGCCCTAAATGTATATATCCACTTATTTCTTTTCCACTTCTCAGCTCCATACCAGTTGTAACGATGCATCTCCATTTCCAGCAGTTGAAAGGGCAGTTACCGAAGCTGCTGTGAGGCCACTTCACTATCTATGCCCTCAATTATCAAAAGTGTTGGAGCTCTGTCAGCTCTTCAGACATGCTTTATCATCTGTTTAGCAGAGCAGTGACATGTCCAGCACTGTTATCAAAGATGAAGTGTTTCCTTACCAGGCTGCCTTTCCGCCTCGCTGCCTTCTGGCGTATTTTGAAGGACTTTTTCCTCAGTTGCTCAGCTTGTTCATATCTGAAAAATTATTTGTAGTGTTAGAAGAATGCCAAATGTAGCATCAGTAGGTACTATGCAAAGCTTCTAAGATACCTCAGCATACAAATTTGAGGAGAATTTAAGAAGCTTAAAAAAATAATTTACACTATTTTGGATATTGTTATCTTTGACAAAATGCTTTGGGCCAGACAATGTTCCTCCTTTATCTCTAGAAGTGTGGTGATAATTAGGCACAAAAGTTGGCCCCTATGGGGTGACTACAACAATACAGAGGGGATGTTCACGGTTTCATTGGAACTTACAAAACTGTAAAAAAAGATCCAAAGTAACACTCTGGCTTCAGGAGGAAAATCTCTGCTTTTATTTTTGTACCACGTCCACATAAAAGAAAAATACAAGTGTAGTTAGGCTTACTTGTTCTGCTTTTGGTATAAGGTTGCAAGAGCATCAAGTTCACGGGCTACCCGAGGATGTTCAGCTCCATAGGCGTTTTCAGAGATTTCCAGTGCCTGTTTATACAACTGCTCAGCATTTCCAAACTTCTTCCACTGCACATAAACTCCTGCTAGCTGGTGGAGTGACTGCGCCACCCTTGGGTGGTCTGGATCCAGCGCAGTCTCTCGGATCTCCAGAGACCGCTGCAGAGGAGCTACCGCCTGTGACAACAAAGTTCAGCATATGATGGCAGCAGGCAGCATCCTTTGTGTTACAATAATCTGACAACTGCAACAAAAAGTGCACACTGATCTCCGCTTGATTTGCCTTCTTGCTGTTCCAACAATCTTCAAATGCACTTACCTGACTGAGAAGACCTAGGTCCTTAAGAAACCGTCCCAGGGTCTCATAAAGATCAGCCAGGCAGATCATACTTTCCTCTCCCTCACAGCTTTTTTCATATTCTTTCAGAGAGTCAAAATATTCAGCTGCCATAGAGCTCTTATCTTTCCCAACCAGCTGCCAGTAACTCAGCAATTCTGCAAAATGTCCCCTGTTTTAACAAGGAAATAAGAAGCTCATCTTATTTCTGATGCCCCTCTTTTCGGACTGATGCTAGTTTAGAAGAAAAGAGCCATACGCATGAATGTTGTCTTTATGCTACAGCATCTACAGAGACACTCCATGGAGACTAATGCTGTTCAACAGCACCATTAATCCCTTTACCAACCCTGGAGTGTAACAGAATAGAAAAATTAGATGATTTATATGACAACAGCATTTAGCATTTCAGACTCTACTATTTAAATTCATTTCATCTATCTGTCATTTTCTGATTTATATTGACAAAAAATTACTTTGAAACGTTTGTAACTGCCAAAGCAGTGGCTACCTTTGTACCTTTTGTAAAGGTTTTGTGACACAAAGAGATTCAAAAGACACTTGTGTAGCTTTTGCTTATCACCCTGCTGCTGGAAGAGCCAGGGAAGTTCATCTGCACTTCTCCAAGTCACTTGGTCTCGACTGTTGAAAGGAAAAGCAAATCAAAATTAAAACTCTGAGATGCCTAATGGAACTTCTCAACTTGATGTGAAAACTAGGGAAGCACACAATGCATGTCTAAACAGACAGACTACTGTAAGACCGATGTACTCCATTTTCTCACATCTTCATTTCAATTTCACCTCAGATGGTGCTGATCCCCCAGGTAGCCCAGGAGGAAGCCTGGTAGCAGAATTCTAGCCCTGCAGCAGCCCACTGTCCCTTTGTACCTACTTTCCCTGGAAAACTGTGACCCTCTTGGATTTCTGATGCTCTAGAAGCATAAGCAGAGGCCCACAGCTGGGATACACTAACTCAGCTGTAAACGTAAATTAGTTTTCATGCTGGGCATGAACTTGTAGCCATTCTGCTGTTCTACTGAGCCTCCTCTTGTGTATGTGCTAATTACTTGCTCAATGTGAGTGATCTGCTGCTGCTTCCTCAAGTTCCAAGCAAACTCAAATTTCCTAGCTGGGAAAATAGCGGGAGATTGGCAAGGAGGATTGCACATGCTCAAGTGACTTGCAGCTGGGGTGCTGAAAAACACATCTCCTGTACTAATTGTTCTTTAGCCTTGTGTGTTTGACAAGTAGGACACCTGTGTTCAGGTAGCAAATAGAACATCTGTGTTTAGTTAACCCAGGCCTGCGATAGACTTAAAGGCACCCTACCAAACATGCTTGGGATTCTTGCCTTGCTATGGGAAAGATCAGAGCACAGCAGCAACTACATCTGGACCTATCCCTGATGAACAGGTGAAACCAACAGGTCTGGTGAACCGAGCTCTGTGGCATTCCCACTTGTGTGCCTCTGCCTGAGTGCTGCTCTGGAGATCCCCCAGTTGGCAAGGTAACAAAACAAGTTTGCTCTTTGCATTTCATCCCTAGTGTTATGCTTGTTCTGCATCCTGCCTGTGCGGGCTCACACACCAGCATTTACTGTGAGCTAAAAATCCACATGGGGTCAGTTACCACAAAATAATTGATCTGGTATAAATTCATGCCCTACCTTTTCACACAATAACTTTATTATATGCCTATTCCCCTCCATAGTCCTCAATCTTTTCCAAGATTAAAATGTAGCAATAATAAACTGCTGAACTGACACTAGGGTTTTGCAGAGTCATTCTGCAATAATTAATAATTAAACAGAGTCAAGAAACCAGAAATATCCATAAGGCATAAAGACTGCAATTTAGCACACGGTGAGGAATTCTGACCTACCTTAGCTGCATGGTGAAATACTCCACTAGTTTTTGTCTATAGGCAGAAATAACATTTTCACCTTCTTCCATATACTCTAGTCTCACCATCTCCCAAGCCTGAAAGAGAATATAATTGAGGGAAACAGAATATACTTAATTTGTTTATTAAGTACTGACAATACAAAGGGTGCTACACAAGATTTCTTACAAAATGTCTCATGTTGAAGAGCCAAAAATCTTTCAGTGACAAAGGCACTACAAACAGATTGTCTATTAGATTAAAACCCTTGTTATTCAGATGATATTCCTTTTCATTCAATTCTGCTTGGGTTTTTTTTGTTTGTTTTCTAGCACTCACAGACTTAAAAACTACCAGATCAGAAATTCCTGAAGGTTTGAAATGTCAAGTTTTCAATTGCTGAACAATATTGACCAATACTGGTATCATAGGACTAGTAGTTTCGAGGCAATTCCATCAGACCTGATTTTAAAGAAACTGGATGATCACAAACACAACACAGCCTACCTAGTAACAACAAAACTTATGCAAAAGCCAGCAGGGGCTTAGGGGGTAGAGTTTCACTTGCACATGTTTAGAATGATAAAATTTACCTGGAGGTGCTGGAACTTGAGCAAACCACAGCCATATGTCAGCAAACACATCTTGTGCAGGCTGTGAATGAGTGAGGCTAACACTGCAGAAGACAGTTGAGGGTAAAGTTCCATCAGCTCTGACTCACTCACACCATTGTGGCTAACACCGATGACACACAGTATCTACATAAAGCAGAAAAATCATTTTACACAGTTAGCAATATTTGCTGCAGAGCTTAGTTACACTGAAATGCCTAGAAAAATACTATGTATCACTGTGCATAATTTTATATGCCCTGGGGAAGAAAAAACCTAACTGTACAAGCCCTTTCCATCCTCCAAGAAGAATCCCCAGCGCTAATGGATGAATATTCTAATAGATAAAGTACCAAACAGGACACTCTGGGACAAACAAGTAGCTCCTTACATTTCTCTCTAAAACACCAGGGTATAACAACTCCATTATCATAAGGAACTTCCATCTACCTAAAATATGCTGTACATCTTATGCTGCTTGCACTAAAGAACTCATATCAATTACTGAGTATCATGTCCTAATCAACAAAGTGTTCCACACAACGGAGACATCCTGCAAAGGTAGGAAGAGAAATCACACATCCAGTAAGCAGTGCTCTGTATACTTGTTTTGATCACTTTTAATTTACCACACCCAATGTAGTTAATCATTGGATTGGGGAAGTGATCAGCAAGGAAGTGCTAATTCTGTATCACATGATAGTGGAAAAGTTCTGGTTTGGTTTTTGAGACCAAGACCGAGTTGAAATGTAACTCAATGCACTTGTATCTTCTACAGTTATGCAACATATGATTAGATATAAAACTTTCCTTTCTATACTAACAATACAGTAATCTCTGAATTATATATATGAGCCAACCTAAGTGTATATCCATCTTCAACTTAAGAAAAACTCTTTACAGGAAAGAATATATGTTACCTGTAGAAATACTGAAGCATTCTGTGCTTACCTCTCTCAAAAGACCTTTCTCTTTATCACTCTGCAACGATTCTTGAATTGATCTCAAAACAAGCCTGTACAGAGACACTGTATCTTGACACTGGCAACACTGTTGAAGGGTTTCTTCGATACTTCCTGTGCTTCCAACACTGAGCAGGACAAGAAGGGCCTAAATTTAACATACTGAACTTGGCTGAGCAAGATGAATTGAAACAACTGAAGAGCTCTTATTATGGAATAAGAACATCAGGTTGGAAAAAGATAAACCCACATGCTGCTGTTTCATTTAATGCATTCAACAAAGCCTGTTGTCAGGAGCAACGAAGCATTCTACAACATAAAACAGATGCCAAAAATAATCAAAATCAGTCACCCAGAGAAAATTATCCATCAGTGTACCATCTTCCAGGACTCTCTAAACTAAAACCGTGTCTTTCTCAACAAGATGAAGTCTAGGTTAATAATAAACTAATGCACATATTAAATATTCTCTTGCTCAAGAGGGAAGATTAATTTTCTCTGCAGCAGGAATTATAGGGCAAAGTACCATATACAGGATGTTAAATTAAACAATTGCTGAACTTTCTTTTAGCCTTAAAAATCTATGAGGCAAACTATCTGATGCATCAGTAAATACAACAGATCTAAATTAAACTGTTAAACAAAATAAAACCAACATGCTCCAAACCATTAAACAAAACCCCAACATTAAAGCAACTGACATAAACAGAAATCAGAACAACAGAAAAACTAAAATATAAACAGAAGAGCTGAAAACAGACACATACAACTACTTGGAATCACTCAGGATTGTACAGAGAGTGTACAATCAGTGATTGTACCCTCTCTGATCTTTCTTCCTGCTGCATTCACAGTCAGTAAAGGGAGAAACTGTATACAGCTCCACTGTTTTTTCTTAAAGAGATTCCCTGTATGTTAAATGGATGTATTTCAAAAGGTTAACAAACCTACTTGAACTCTCTTTCCAATCTAACGATGAACATAATTTCAAGATCATCTCAACATACCAAGCAATGGTTTTGCCCAAGAGTGTGACATACAAAGCGTTGCAAGTTGTGGCAGAACGACAGTGTCTCTCGAGCTTCTTCTCCTACAACGTTTGAAACAAAAATCTGTGAGACAGGATAAAATTAACCATACCCAAAAAAACGTTCACTGCTCGACAAGAAAATGGAAGTTCTAGATATGCTTCTATCTGTAACATATGAAGACTATGACATAATTAGTGCACAAAACACTGCATGTTTTTCTAGGTAGAGCAGCACATGAGTGAAGGTTTCCCTTCAAATCTAAGATGTAAAGAGTTAAGGTCTAACCGTAACATCTAAAGATAATTACCTTACAGAACCAGTCTCCAAGTCAAAGAGGTAGAATACCTTTTTCCCCACTTAGCCAAACACTGCCACAGTGTTATGCAATACTAAACCTCCTTCCAAATGAAAGATCATGTTTACAGCAATATATGCAACTGCACTGTTTTTGCCTTAATAATTTATGCTATTCCATCTGTGTTTTGGTGCTATGAGCCATGCATGCTGCCTTGAGCAGGAGTATTTAGTTAGCTAAATTTAATACTTTCTTTTGGCAGCTGGGCTTATTTCATCTTTCCATGTTTTCATTAAAAGTTATACTAAAAGTAAGGTACTTATGCAACAGACATACCTGCTCTTTAGTCAATTTAACATTTGCAGAGCTACATTCTGCACTAATGAGAGATTTAACATCTTTGGTATTCAGCGGATCAAGATGAAGAGTGGGCCACAACCTTTGGTAAGAGAGAACAAAGTCATATTCAGACCTTATTAAATAGCACACAAAAGGAAGAAGTAAAAAAGACCAAAAAAAAAAAAAGACATCAAAGTTCCAGAGATTTTTAAAGATTGATATCAAAGCAGTAATTGAAGCTATTCCTTGCTATTATGAAATTCTAGCCATCTCAAGTCAAATTTCCACATTTAGCTTTATCCTGGATGTACATCATGGTATTGAGGTTTTTGATGTGCCTCTGACTGCATTTAATATCCACTTTCACATAGTCACGTGGACAGATCCAGTCAAACAAAAATCTGGTTTCACAGCAGCTAAAACTTGTTGCTGTTCTAGCTAAAATAAACCTTTGTTGCCCTCAGTGGTTGCACAAATATGGACTGATTGCTCTTCAGTGAGTAACTGTAATTTAAAACAAATCTAACCCAGGCTACTTTGAAGCATCTCAGAGATATCACGTACCTCCAAGCCTGTGGACACGTTTCTACGTTCACTGATACAATCACTCTCACGTTCACTGGCAGCGGATCTATCAGCCATTTCATATGCTTCTCAGCTTGCTTCAAAACAAATGGCAGAAGTTGGTGGGTTTCATTAATTGCACAGCTCAGTGAAAGGAGTCTTAAATTCTTAAAAACTGTTGAAATATCCACCTCAGAGTCTAGGCTATTTACATGCCCAATACATCAGCTCACAGCATTGAGCTTTTGTATGAGTAATGTAACTGGACTGCTCAAAAACTAAGAAAAAAACCAAAAAAACAAACCAACCAAAACAATGAAACATAAATTTAATCTATGAAAATGAAAACTATATTTTAGCTTATCTACACTTTTTCAAAATTATCTTCTGTGTGTGGTCTTCAGAGCAAAGCAAACAATATTTCTGTTTTAGGCTGACAAACGGCAAGTATTTTGAACACATACCTGTATTTGGTCAATAGAATCAATAATGATAATAATGCTCCCTTGATGACGTGCAGAAAGTTTTTCCAGCCAGCGAGGAAATTCTTCCAGAAGTTTGGCTGGATCCAAGGTCAGAGGTGACACTAACCAAGAGTGTTGCATAAGCTGCAAAATTATAAACATGTAACAAATTCTACCTTAAAAATCAATCAGGACAGTTGACAGAAGCCCTACTGACACAACAGAGAGAAAAAAAGAAAAACCCACACAATTTTGGGGCAATTTTTCTAGTCAAGCTCAGACAGGATTCTTTCCTTCTAGTATAGGCACAAGCTTGGAAAATGTAGAACAAAGAATATTTACTGAACTCACTGTGTAAATTCTAGAGCGCTAACCTGAGTTTACACAACAGACAAGGAATCTGGAGACTCAAAGGGCTTAAACGTTACACAGGTTAAATAGGCAAACTTCTAAAATACATGAGAAAATTGCAAGGAGAACACAAGTGGTTTCATTTTTTTTTTACAGGTTTTAGTCCTGTGAGGTCCTTAGTGACACACTTGTAAAGGAAGAAGCAAGCTCAGACCCTGGCACAAAAATACTCGTCACTTATTCCCCACATATCTAACACACAATTAAAAATAAATTAACACAGGAGAGAGACTAGTCTAGGACCAATATGGTGCCAACTGGTAAATACAGCCTCAGGTTTCTAAGCACATAGACAGAAGAGGTACCACCTGCCTCTCTCATCGGCCAGATGGCAGAAAATTTTGGAAGAAGCTTATATGGTTTTATAAGCCATCAATATAGGCCACTGGAAGCACAAGTGCTAATGCCAACCTATTATGAATATCCCAGAGCTGCCATTTAATTGATCTACATGCAATGTGCAAGATCAGATTCTCACCATTCTGTGGGGCCTTGCATTTGTATTACTCTTAACTGATGCAGGAAAAGCTGTAGAAAATATTCTCTTTTGCCACACTCACTCACACACTGGCACTTCCATGCAATGCAGCATATGTAACTTGAGAGCATACCTTTAAGGTAAGGCGTTTAATTATCAATGCAGACTCTGAACTAGTAGACATGGGCCTCCCAACAAAGTGATAAAGAATTAGAGTGTTCGGTGAGTGCTTCTGTTGCAACTGAATCCTAATGAGAGAAGTTTTAAAAAAAGAAAAAGCACTTAACAGAACAGAGTTTTGCAAATGTATCTCAAAAAAAAAAAAGCAGTTCTGCCAAAGGAGGTAGAGTGTCTGAGCTAGAGGTGCTCCATGTTTATCTTCCAAAACAGGATAGACATTTCCTGAGCTAAAACTGAGCTTTTTATGTCAGATTCCACTTTCACTCTCTCCAATATATTATCAAGTGCCCTTCTTGGAACTGAATGGTCACTCGTCACCAAGCTTTGAAGAAGTAATGACAGAAGCAAATTATTTTTATGTCAGCAAATTTTGTGATAGCCTACATGTGACCATAAAATGAATTCCTATGATAATTTATTACGTCTGATCTTTCCTTTATTTCAGTTTAAAAGACTCCAAAGTACTCCCCTTGTGTATCAGAGGAGGGCAACACTATTGAGCTACTGAAACCTCTTATTAAAGCTGTGCAAAGACAGGTCTCTAGGGTGTTGCAGTGGGAGTCAGGGAGACATTAAAGGCATTTCAGATGGAATTACCTACTCAGTTATCACAAATCCTTCCAGGATGCTTCAATAACTTCAGTGCTCTGTAAATGTTCCCATTTTACCTCTAATTAAACTGATATATTTGAAATTTAATGAAAACTTCTTTTTTTTAAATTTCATTCATTAAAAAATAAATAAATAAATAGAAGAAAATGTTTAAACTACCATTTTGACAGAAGGAGAGATTTCCCAGAGCCTGGTCCTCCTGACACCAGCAGAGGTGGAATTGGTGCTGGTGCTGCCACTAGGTCATTTAGTCGTTCAAAATACTATAAAACAGAAACAATCATCATAATTATTCCATTGTTTAAGGGAGAAATACAGTGGCATTGTAAACCACCTATAAACAAGATGCATGTACAGATTTATTAAGGTAAGGAGACAACTACTGAAATGCAATGGAATACAAATGGAAAAATATTCTGTAGTCACTTAAACCACAAAATCTGTTTTAAAAATCTCTTTTAAACAAAGTGAATGAAGTTACTAGAGTAAAGCAGTCGTGTACTTTATTCAGGCTTCCCCATCCTCCCTTTCCCCCCAAGTACTCGACTGCATTAAATACGGTTGCCAGGAAAAAGCCTTTCAAAGTTGACATCTGTCATGAATTATATTTTGAGGCACTAAGCACTCAAAAGAAAGGATTTCTTTCACCACATCAATGCCCAAAAATGTTATAGCAGAGTTTGGGATGACAAAAACAACGAAAAATCAACCTTCATTCACTTAGGAGAAATGTTTTGTTTGCAAAATGAAGCAGAGGCATTTTTTCTATTAATGGTAGATTATTCTACTGTTGTAGAACATAGTAAGGATGGCACAATCCACCCCTAATGTATAATTAGTGAAGTAAAAAAATATAACTCTGCTAGTAAAATAGGGGTATAACAATTTAAATACAGTAACACAGAAACTTACATGCTTATATCACATCATAACATCAAGGAATGATGCCCAAATGTACTGTTGCATCACCTTCCATCACCACTTCAATGTTTTTTCTTCCTACATTCATTGTGTCTTCCTTACCTAGAACTGTTCCTGATACTCCCAATATAAAATGTTTTATTTCAAGTAATGAGGAAGCACTGAGCTATTCAGCAGCACTCTGCGTTTAACTTTCCTATGTTCTTCTCATAGATGTATGGCTCCAAAAGAATCCAGGTCTCAAGACAGAGGTCAGACTTTCTCATTAAAAACAAAACAACAACAACAAAAAACCCAACCAAAAAGACATTCAGAGCATTTTCTATTGATGACCAAAGTCTAGGAGGACAACCCTCCTTCTGGCACACCATTACAGTGCTTCTCCCCAGTGCAGAAACAATTACTTCATTTTCAGTGACACAAAAACTGGCATCTCTCCCAGAAAATAAAAATTCCATCTACATAAGACATCTGGCTTCTTCTAGCCTAAGGAATAACAGCCCCTAAGGATGCTCTTAGACACAGCTTCTTCTGTAGAAGTACATCTTGCCTAACAAGAGGTGGAAATGAGCGATGACTCTCTTCATCCACACACATTTCCAACATACTTACTTTCTCAAACCCCAGCTCACACGTTGAGTTAGAGGCCTGCTGAAAAGCTTCCATCTGCTCTTGTTCATCATGCGCATCCCACAATACATCACCAAAAACTTCTTCTTCAGGAGCAGTGGACTCTTCCTTATTACCCAAATCCTTGGCTTCCAGATCTGTCATTTCACACCCCAATATATCCTAAGAAAAAAAGAAAATTACATGGAGAAAACTGCAACTATAATTCTTAACAGTGCAGGCACATTTGGTGTTACTCTCAATTTCACTGTATAAATGCAGCTCTACAAGAGTCAATATGCTCATTTCCTTTTGGGCTAGCAGAGAACACGAATAAAGGAGAAATTAGATGAGAGCAAGGTAACTCTGAATAACACAGGTCCCAAGACATCGATTTTAGTCTCCTCATAGTGGAAGCAACTCACCACAAGGAGGGATAGGCAGAGAACAGCCTATACAATATTTCCTTATCCTATGATATGGATAAGAGAAATTAAAAGAGAATTTAGGTCGTGAACAGATCCCTTTCCCCTGTTGTTTCTGCTTCTGCCCAGTTTTGAGATTTATTTTCTATCTGCAGATTTCTTTGCTTGCCAGATAGTAATGATGAAACTGAAAAAGATCCTTGGAATTACATCTAAGTAGAAAACAGTAATCACACTGACATAATTTAAGATCATAAATCACAGTAGGAATAAGAAAAGCTGAAATGCATCGTGTATTCTACCTGTTTAATTATCTTTTCCACACATTTATAGATTTCATATGCTCCTTCTTCCACACCTCCAGTATGATCAATCATCTGAAAAAGTAAATGGCAAAGCATGATGCAACTCTGAAACCAGCTGGGAACTGTATTTAGGACTTTCAACAAAAAAAAAAAATCTGGAACACATTTAAATTCCATTCTGTTGCATTCCTTAGGTAGGACTCACTGTGCCTAAGCTTTTAAAAGTTGGGCATCTAGTTTCAGCTGTTCTCAACAGTGCTCTCTGTAGTAGGAAATAAGTGGCAGCTGATGTATTTTCAGACAGGAGGAATCTTTCTAGAGGTACACTTCTTTCTCAGCATATAGCCAGGGACTTCAGATATGTAACTTTGCCATTTAAGTGGCTACACACAGGTGAGAAATTCTATCCTTATAGCACAGGGATTTTTTTTTTTCAGTGAAAATGCAGTGGCTTTTTTCTCCCCTGATAATGAAAATTTCATAATACTCAAACTTCAGCTTCATCAGTCTGCTCATATGATGAGCTTTCAGACCAACGAGCATTATGCAATTTCTCCTAAAATCTGGGACTACGAGTACTTGATGTTGTTTACAGAAGGAAAATAAGCTTTTTAGAATTCAACAGTCTTTAAAATCCCATACCTTTGCTTTGTTCACATAAGAGATTTGCTCAATTAACTGTTGCACCGAGACTGAACTGACTCTGCCATCCTCCTTTCTGTGGTAAATTAGCCGGGGTTTTTCTTCTGGATTTCTCAAGAAGGCTTCTTCACAGTCCTCCAACAAACAACTAGATTGGAAATCAGCATTCTTGTGCTATATTACACTGCTGTGGTAAACAGTTCAATCAACACAAGCTCCGAAGATGGGTTTCACTGCAAAAATCTAATTCAAAAGTCATTTCTATTTACAACAAAGGGCAAGCAGATATTTCAGCAGAGAATGTAAGACAAACTCTGAAGCAAGTAACAGCTGAGAGAGAAATTTATGCCACTTCCACCAGAAATATTAGAACTGTTTATTATTTTTTAATCAATGCTTTGTAAAGTAAAAGTTGATCTTAATGTCATACCAATATGCAAAGTGAAAAGCAATTGCCTTGTATGGCAAGAACACAGATTCACAGATGATTAACAAGCATCATATACATTTTCTCTGTTGCCACTTATTTGAAGGCAGTGTTCTATTCCTTGACCTTTTCAGATAAAGTCCTTTAGTAATTGTCAGAGGGAGGATAGTCTTTTAATTGATAGTATTTGAAAATTCAAAAGCACTTTGTACTAATATATGTGAATGATATCCACGGATATCATTCCCAGCAATCTGCTGCTATTCCACAGAGGCAACTATACCACCTGAGGATGCTGACAACAGCAGACAGGATCTCTCAAATATTATGATCTTTATATGAGCACTACAATTTTCATCACAGTTTTTCCTACAAGAAACACTCTAAGTGTATAGTGCTGTCAAGAATACTTTTTTGGTTTGGTTTTCTTCTTGCATATTTCTTAAACACTTGTGACCCACATATATAAAACTGGGTTATTTGGCAACAGTATCCCCTCAGAGTGTCAATAAATCCTCAGCAACTGACATTATCTTTCTAAGAGCCTAGAATGTATGGTAGTACTAGTCTGATTCCTCTATGAAAACAAATCAACATCTTCTGTGGTACCTGGCTGTTCCCTCAAGCACTTCACTGTTCTAAATTTTAGTTACTACTCTCTTATACCAGACTTTAATTCTCCACAGACATGTGTTTTATTTACAGAAACAGGAGGTCCAGTTAATACAAGAGCTCTAATAACATATTTGAAATCCCTAGAGCTCAAAATCTACCCCTAATACAAAACTTAAAGCATACACCAGTATTTTCAGGTTTTGGCATTCATACAGATGTTTTGGAATGAAAATTCTGTGATCCTTAATATGATCTTCTCTAATCCTTTTTTCGCTGTTCTTGGGCAAAACATTAAAAACAAACTGTACCCAAAATTCCCAAATGCATAACAGAAAGAGTCCTAAAATAAATTCTAAAAGTATCCCAAGTTTGGTGTTTTTCATTTCATAAGTCATGTTTCTTTGTCTAGAAGTTCAGGAAATTACTCACTGAATAAACAGAACATCCTGCAACACCATTTGTCATAAAACATCATGACTTCAGTAAATTAAGCTGTGGAAAGCTAACATAAGGTACCGCACAGGGGAGCAAGAAATCAGTCTAAAAAATAGCCAAAGGTAGAAAATACTATGTGACAGAATAAAAATCAAAACACTACAGACAGGTGTAAGGCTAAATAAGCAAATGAAAAACACTAAGGACATTCACACCAGTCATCTTGAACTCCTAAGACTCCAGCAAGACACATGAGCTGCCCTTGGAAAGCAAAACATTTCCATTTTAAGAAGACAACTTTCATGCTGTATTTTAAGAGAATCTGTAGTTACAAGAAAAAGGAAATAATACAAAGCTGCTGATGCAGACACTTTAAAAAAATCCATCAAACCTAAAGTGTAAAGGACCATCTCTTAGAAGATACTAGCTTAGGAAAAGCACCTAGCTAAGATACTAGCTAAGCAAAGCACCATATACATCTTAAAAAGCTGTGCACTCTGCATAAATTACCAGTTCCCATTTGCTCTACCTGTCTGGAAAATTCTTACCTTGGCAAAGTTAAATGCAGAAGCAAAATGACTAATGAACTTTTTTCGATTTCCCACTTTTTTACATCCTTAAGAGGCCTTTCATTTTCTGTTGAAAAATGAACAACTTGAAAGAAGTACCCCATTGTTTCACAGATTCTTTGAAGTTTCAGTGAGTAGGTCTGAAAGCAAATATGAATAATGATGCTTTATTACTAAATCTGCATAGCACTAAGCACCTAAGATATAAATCTGTTGCTTTTCTCTATGCAGTTTCTTCCTCTTAAGTCCTTGACAACACTTTAACCGACCTCACTGACATCAGACTAATATTAAGAAGTATTGGTCAAATTTCTAAGTAGATACCAGAGTGGAAACAAACACACAAAAAAAGTGTAAGTTTGTGAGGTACTCACTTTAATGAAGATGTCCACTTCTAGTTGAGTCTCATCAGTACTAATAATAAAACATCTTACAGTGTTACTCCACAGAGAGTGGGAAAACAGAGGAGTAACCTGTAACAAACTGGCAACAGCAGCATCCCAATCATCTGTCAATGAAAAAAACCAAACCCAAATAAAGTCTACAGATCTTCCCATCTGATTTCACCACATAACAAACAAATCATCACCTCTTAACATTATGAATACTACATTTTATTTGAAATAGTTGTAACATTTTTACTCAACTATTTTAGTTTTATAAATTTTAATTTAGAGAACTCATCATCTGATAATGTCATAGAATTTGATAGCATGGCAAGACAATGGTGTTAAATACATTAATATTATCATTGCAATTATATTTTCTTGAAATAGGATTGATGAATTGTATCCACATCAATCAGTTGATAGTTGTAATGTAAGAAAAAAATGTTCAGAAATAGTAAAATCACTCACAATCATCTTTTTTTTTTTTCATTCCAGATATGCATGGATTTCAATTACACCATGCAAATAAATGACAGCAAAACATTATGGGAACTTCCCCTTCTTGAGATAAAGTCCATTGCTTTCTGTAGCACTGTGTATCAATTCCCTACAGAAACAACGAATTTTCAAACTTTAAGTTCTTCATTTTGTGGCTGGTTATTCCCTCAAGCTAGGAATAGGGCCCCCTTCCAGTACTACATGGCATGATGTATCAAGGTGGGGTCACTGCAGAGCAGACCCTCCCCTCCCACTTTGCAGACACTAACTTATGAATCAGAGCTAGAAGGGCTGAAGAAAAAAAGGGGACAGACTTCCAGCAAACTGAACAACATGCAGGAAGGATTCCAGGGCCAGGACAGCAGTGAGGGAAGCCAGAGCACCAGAAGATAATTATTGTAACAAAGTATCTGATTCAATAACAATGTATATACATCCTGGTCTTGCTGATCAATTTCCATTAATGGCCCCTTAAGCAGACTCAAAACCCATGCAAGTCATATGGAAAAAAACCAAACAGGGATGAAGTTTATAGTTTATTCTAACATTCATACTCAGGAAGTAGAGAATTTTAATAAAATGGAAAAGAAAAAACCAGCAGATATTGAAAGAAAGCTCACTTTCTTAGTCAACATAAGCAACAACATGGTATTAGTTTTACTCACAGTGAAGCTCTGTTCACTGCTGTTCACTAAAATCACTGCTGCACATACTGTAGCCACCAAATATATTAAATATAACTTAGCATGTACAGCTACAGAATCCTTTTATTTTTCCAAAGAAGAATTCCAAATAAGCATTTAGTTAAATTATCCAAGAATGGACAGAAAAGGTGCTAAGAAATCTTGAGAATGGATAGAAAAATGACACAGACACACATAATCCCACAAGAACAAGCCACCATTACCTACCTCTGTTTATATTTGCAAATGGTCCCTCAACATCTATAGAGCTATGAGCAAATTCAGGCCCTCTGAAAGACTGCTGAAGCTGCATCATACTACCCATGGATGGCTCACTTCCCAAAGCTCCTCCATTCCAGTATTCAGATTGTGCCCCAGCAGCTGAGAATTGGGAAAAAGAAAATATCACAAAACAACTAAACCAAAACCTCTTCGTTATCATGAAAGAAGGTAAATTATCAGTCTTAAATAAACCTACTGCCACAGACCACTGACCATCTTTTTTTAGCAGATTTGCTCACACCTTTGTGTGCTAAGTGGGCGCTTGTCCAAAGTTAATGAGAAGCCATGCTGCTAAAGGACGAGGTTATTTGCTAATATTCCTTATTATGTGGATTGGTGACATCTGTTGGGTTCAGATGCTGACGTGTGTTACAGATCAGGAGAACAGCTCACACTGCTGCTGCAGTCATTTGTGCACATCATGACAGCTTTTGTTCAGGAACGTGCCCACACTGGAAACAGTGTAAAGGGGCTGCAGGTCAGGATTGAAATAGATTCTTGGTGCTGTGTGAAAGAGTTTTCACAGTACCTCTTCTAAAGACGCTTGGATTACACTTCTGCCAATCACTAAACAACTCTTGAGACACCAAATCAATCTTCCACGGAGAAAATCAGGGAATTGAAAAAGACTTAGACAAAAGCAAGAAGGGAAGAACGAATTAGAAAACTAATTTAATGCAAAAGTTGACAGAAAGAATATGAAAAACAAGACCATCTGTACCACTAAAGTTCATCAAATGCGTAATTACTATGCAAAAAGCCAATCACTGCATTTTGAAACATTTCTACTTTTAAAGACTGCAAATTTGTACTCCTGCCAAGATGTGATGGTGGATATGTCTCCATAAGCAAAACAAAGGTTAAGCAACAGCACTTGCATGCAGTTTTTCCTCAGTAACCCTTCATGGTGGTCATCCCTAACTGCCTGCTACAATTATTACTAAATTTTGAATCAGATACAAAGTCAGAAGACTGTTCACATACCTATATGAATCCTTCCCATGGTATCAAATGTTTCTTACTGCATATACAAGGTTTTATCTTTTATGTCATTAAGTTTACCAGGACTTTCCAAGCTGTTCATGGAGCAATTTAAGAAAATGTCCAAGTCACTGTGTCTAGACAGTGCTCTATTTTATTCATCTATTCATTCTTGAGACCAGAAACATGGGATTCCCAAAACCTAAATTATGTTTGTAAAGTCAACTGCTTTTATCCTTTAAACTATTTTATGTTGCTTTTTAACCTGGATTAATAAACCTTTTTTCAAAAGAACATAAATATTTGCCTTGGGCTTTACTATTCAGAGTCTTTTCAGTCACATTTCAACACAAAATTCTGGGGATGAAATTCTCACCAGTAACATCTGTACAATTGTCATCAGAATCGGATTCCTCAGGATGAAACACTTGGATGCCTTGGGCTTGGAGTCTCTGAAGTTTTGCTTCTAGCTCTCGTTTGGCCCTCAGCAAGTCTTGTATCTCATTTTCTTTAGTTTCTCTAAAAATCTACAAGCAGGAAAGAAAGCCCAAACAAAACAAAACCATACATTTTTTGAAATTCAGTATCACTTCCCGAGTTTGGATTATCTGCTTTCAATTGGAAAAATAAATTTCTAGCACTCATTCAGCAGGCAAAGGCATGAAAATGTGAACAAGAAGCCTATAAATGAGCAGGATAATGTAGTTTAAATCTATCTATTTTTAAAACACTACCATCTTGAAACACAACATTCTGTTCTGAAAGTTAGAATTCTGCATTAGTTTGGAAAGTTCATTAAAAATGGTAATTAACTTTCTTCATCTTACACAGTTTATTGTCTTCTAAAATCTCCACATGTAATAACTTTTTTCAAATGTTTCCTTTTATTCTTCCATGTGTTTTTTTAATACTTAGATATAATTGTGTATTTAATTTTGATTGTTGTGGAAATTTAAATTTCCTAAGATAGAAAGTAAGCAATCATCTCCAGCTGTCCTGTTTGCAAATTATTACCATCACGGGGGAAGAGAACACGAACCTAGACATAAATACAAAGAGATGAAATCTTCTTCAAGCCTCAGTTTCTTAAATAAGCACAAAAGCAATCCTCCTTTTATATATCCACCAAACATTCACACCTGTTACAATTAAAAACACCAAGAATCTTGAAAACAGTGCAAAACCAGGACCTGTTGCCCTGTTTTGGGTGTTAGAAGGAAGCATCATCATCTGCGGCAAGGGAAAAGCAGAAGCATCAGCTTGGCCTTTCAAGTAATCCCTCCAGAAAGCGTGAAGGCTTTTCTCTTTAACGGGCTGTCATATTTTAGCAACAAAACCAGATGAGACAATGCACACTTCTATTTAATACAAGCTAGAAGTGCTAAATATTACAACGCTATATATATATATATATAATTTATGCAGAAATAATGCAACTCAATTTATACATTCCTTCAGCATGTGTCAGTTTGTAGCCCAACTTTTTCTGCCACTGTCAAACACAAATATAATCCTGTGCTCAGATGCACCATCACATATTCTCCTTTCAGTATTTATTTTCTATTTCTTTTTTTTTCCTCTTAGCTTTACAGAGGAGTTTAGGTAGGATTACCTTGATGGAAATAAGCAGCTACAGCTATGATACTGCTTTTTTTGTTGTTGTTAATGAGAGGTATTCCTGAAAGCTATTGGAGAAGAGTTTACTGAGGGATATGATCAAGTGACATCTATCTTTTTTTGGTGATTTTTCCAGGAAAAGGAAAGTCAAGCCATACCTTGAATTGCCTTTTGACCTTGTCTCGATCGTGTTCAAACGTAGCAGCTCTCTCCATGGCTTGGTATTTAGCTTCCAGTGCGCTTTCTTTCTCTCTAAGTATTTTCTGGTAGGTTTTCTGCAGTGCCTGAAAACATTTAATACACCATTTTTCTGAGTGTAAACACTTGTTGATAATTTTTTTTTATTACTTTTCAATTAGTGGAAATCAGGTCTGAATACAACTTTATCCCAGCACCCTACACTTCTCCCCTTGTCCTAAGCATGATGGCCACGCATTGTGTGATCCCCATCCCTCGAGGCACACCTTGACCGCACCCCAGTGGGTCACCAGGAGAGCACTGCAGCATGCACCTGCCCTCCTTGGGAAGGAAAATTCATCGCACCCATCACCTCCCCTCCAGATTTTTCCTAAGAAGGACGAGCCCTTCGTAGCCTCAAACGCCAGGGCCTCGCTTCACCACTCAGCCCCCTTCTCCAAGAGGGCGGCAGGAGCTACCTGTAGCTCTGCTCGCAGCCGCTTGTTCTCCCTGTCCAGTTTGGCCTCTTTCTTCACCATGGAGGCCACCTCATTGTTCTTGCTGACACGGAAGATCTCATACTCCTTCTTCAAGCGCTCGTACTCGGCCACACACTCCAGCTCCTGCACTGAGGCCGTCGACTTGAAGCTGGCCCCGATGAGGCCGCCGGGCCGCGAGGCCCCAACTCGCCGCAGGGAGCCGCGCAGCAGCCGGGCTTTGGGCTTCACCTCCACCGGGATCTCGCAGGCCTCGCCGCCGCCGTACGTGTCCTCGATCACCTCACCGACCCCAACCGCAGGGCTCACCAGCGACGACGCAGTCCCCATGGCCGGGGGGCGCCGCTGCCGGGTGAGGGAGGCGCTTTAACACCGGGAGGAGGGTCCGATGCCTCCGACGGGGCCTGGTGGCGGGGACATGCCCAAGACGGAGCGTTCCCGGAGGCGGCGGCTCCTCGCCCCGGTCAGCGCCCCTCACCGCCCACCCTGCCCAACCAAGCCGCCGGGTCCTGCGAGCCTGTGGGCCATGGTCCACCCTTTGCGGCGGCCGGACGAAGAAGGGAGGGCGGGAGGAAGCCCCACCGCGGGCCGCCTCCCTCCCTCTCCCGCCCCGTCCCGCTGCGGCTCTGCCCCGGAGACCGCTGCTGGAGCGGCCCGGGAGGGGGAGCACGAACCGCCTCTGAAGGCCGGGGAAAGGCGGGGCCGCGGAGGGCGGCGGTGGTGGAGAGCGGGTGGTGTTTGGCGGCGGACAGAGGCCGAGGATCAGCCTCTCCGAGGGAAAGGAGGTGTTTCTTTAAGTTTTTGCTTTTAAAAGCAGGAGGTAACATGCGAGCACGGCAAAACCTTCTGTTCCCTCTGGCACCATCTCAGCGTGCGCTGGGGAAGCCTCAGCACCGCCGGGCCCTGTCTCCTGGCCTGGCTGCAACAGCCAAAACAGTGTTCATTTTGTCCTCAGAGAGCAGGGCCCAATAGGGTTCATCACCTGCCCAAAGCACACAGGCTGGACTGCACCCCAGGCTGGTTTACTTATTTATAATGCCAGGTTCTCTTTGGCCAAATGGGCTCGCAGTTTGAGCCATAAGCTTGTGTGTGGTAGAGACCCTGTGAGGGAACCATCTCTTACCACCCTAAAATAGTAATTTTTGAAACAAGCTGGCACACTCCAAAGAGGAAGAGATTGTAATGGGTCTACAAAGAAGTAAGTAATGGGTAATGATACTGTGTCATGCCCGAGTTCAGTGCCTGCACCTTCGTGCTGCCTCCTGACCACCTCTGAAACTTGTCAATTCGCTGTTTGATGACCTTCCCTTTCCAGAATAAGGCAGGCCTGGATTACCTACCCCTTAAATTATCTTAATCCAATTTCCCTCTCTGCCTCTTCACAAAACCCAGTCTGCTTCCTTCATCCATCCTGGGGATTCCAGAGGAGGAGATTCCCAAGGCTGAGGAGAATGCCTCTTTCTTCCCAAGTCATAGAACCTCCCCTATCATTGGTGAGAAAAACAAAAGATGTTGCTACTTTAAAGCAGATGTTACCTCACATATGTGCCAGGTCTGTTAGCCATGACTGGAGGAGCCATTTCCTCTTAGGAGGAAAAACCAATATCTTAGAAATGTCTTTCCAGTTACACATCCCTGAATTTCAGAATCTGATGGAGGGTAAAATTACTTCTGTGTACAACAGAGAAAAGGTGTTATTTTATTTCCCTGACTGAAAACTCTGGGATTTGGGCATATGTGGTGTTTGCTTTAATGCTACCCCTTTGTTTTTCATGAGGAAAAAGCATTTTCTTGTCTTAATGTCATTCATGGTTACTTTGGTAATCTATTCCAGTTAAACCCTGTTTCAGTGAAAATCACAGATACAGAGTATGTGACAACTGGGGGAAGAGGAAGGGTGCTACTATGTTTTCACTAATATTGACATTAACACAGTCTGTGCAGTATTGGGTGATTCAGCAAATGAGCCTGTAATTCTGTAACAAAGCAAGGCTCTTGTATTCTTCATTTGCATGTTGGTATCAGGCTGTTTCTCCACTTCACTGCTGTTTGGGCTCTGGGAATAATTAAATATATGTTCATGCTGGTGCTTGAACTGAATTGTTCTCATATTCTGAGTTCATGAAAGTAAAAATCTCCAAGCTTTAAGCCTAGAATAAAATCCTGTAATATTGTAAGAGCTCCTGGATTCCTCTAATAATCCACTTGACATTAACAAATAGATTGGAAGAACTGTAGATGCTGTTTCTCTAATGCTGCCTCTGGGTGCATTACAGAATTTTTATGGACAGTAGAGACCATATTAACACAACCCTTTCGAAGCAGAAAATTTACACTGCTTCCCTGTTGCTTCATAGATTGATTTTCCTAATGTTTAGAGATTAGAATAGCTTGCTTTGACATCTAATTTGTAAACTAACAAAGATTTCTTTAAATTGCCAATTAGGACAATTCAAAAAGAAATACAGTTTATTGCACAGACGTTGGAAATCGTGTCCTCAACTGAGGATGAGTTGTCTTAACCTTCAGAAATGAGTTAACACAAAATTGATTGCTAGAGAAAATATATAAAATTCTTTAAAAATCATATTGTCATGTTATGTTAGTTTTTTAAGCTTCAATCAGAGGATGTTGATGCTGGGTAAATTGTGCCAATAAGTTCTTTGCTGGTCAGTGAAGACTTTTGGGATACTTGAGCAGTTTTGTGTTTAACATTGCTGTTATTTACCTAATTTAGAGACATTATTAAGACAATCCATGTATAAGGTGTCATGGGTTAATTCTGTCCAGCGACTAACTACCCACCAGTTGCTTACTCACTACCCCAGCCTAGCAGGATGGAGAAGAGAATTGGAAGAGCAAAACCAAAAAAAACCAACAAGCTGTGAGTCAAGATAGAGACAGTTTAACTAGCAAATGAAAGAGAGAAAAGAAAAAAAAGAAGAAAACCAAAAGTGATGCAGAGGCAGTCACTCACCACCTCCTACCAGCAGACTGATGCCAAGCCAGTCTCTGAGGAACAGCTACTTTGGAAAGACTACCCCCAAGTTTTATTGCTGAGCATCATATATGGCATGAAGTATCTCTGCCCAGTTCCAGTCAGCTGCCCTGGCTGTGTCCCCTCCCAACCTTTTTCCCATACCCAGCCTTCTTGCTGGCAGGCAGAGTGAGAAACAGAGAGGGCCTTGATGCTGTTCAAGCATTGCTCTGCAATAGCTAAAAATACTGATGTGTTACCAATACTGTTTTAGTCACAGATCTAAAACACTGCACCATACAGGCTGCTATGAAGAAAATCAGTTCTATCTCAGACACAGTACAGATGTATTTGTCAGATGAGGAACTGTACTTTGTAAAGCTTCTTCCTGACTTCCACTGTAGCTGCTTTCCATCCCTGAATCCACATAATGAGGAATACAGAACACTGTCTGGTCCTCTGGCAAATTCACTCTTCTACCTACCCATTTGGCACCAGTATGCAATCTATCCACAATGGAACAACTACTCTGCCGATGTTCTCCTACTGAGACTGTGTGGGGATTTTATGTTTTGTGTGTCATCAAAAAGCCTGTGGCATTAGACAATTTTGTGCAAACATTCTAAATACTTTATTTGCGGTTGCTTAAAATCTACTGGGCTACAGTTTAAAAATACTTATGTGGCATTTGTAGGAGTATTGCTGTTTTTCTTCAATATAGCCACTATTTTACTGCATGATTTATTGTTTAAATTTCTTACTCTTGACTTTATTTCATTTTAGGAGACAATGATGACTGTTAAACAACTGTGCTTCAGGAACTGGCCCTCTGAAAGAAGGTTGGGTTTTTGCATACATTCTTAGGCTCAGCTCCAAGTTATCAGATGTACATTTTGTAACATAATGTATCTGATATATAATTACCTATGTATTCCTGTAGAATTTAGTGTACAAGGTCAGGATGCAGCAAGATAAGAGGAAGCTGTGGAGGATTTGAAGATGATAGGTTGCCACAGATTGTCTACCCATTAGAATTAAGGGTTGTTATTATTAGAATCAATGGTGATAATGACATGAAAGCAGAAGATGGTTTAAATGAAGGGCAGCTGAACAAACTTCTACATGACATCCTTTTTGTTAACTCAAGTGCTGGAGTGACTTTTAAGGCTATATACCACAGGCATAAGCAAAGTGTGTTAGAAACCCTTCACAAATCACAATTAAGTTTGTGCCTGTACTGCATCAGGTTGATGATATTTTAGGATCTCATTCATTATTCAAAAGTATCTGTTTGATGGAACATGATTAAAAGTGTTCTGTTGAGGACATACAGTGAAAATAAGTAGTATGGTAATTTTAGAAAGGTTAGTTTTATCCAGGATTATATATGATTCTGCTTCCCTCTTTTTAGTGACAATGAAGACCTTGCTCAAAAAGGTGGCTTGCTCCTGGGCAGTTCTTTGCTGACTCGTTGGCTTTACCCAGTACTCTACCCTGTGCAGGAAGTGCAAACCTGAATAAGCCAAATGACTGATCCACTTAGTCAGATTCTTTCTTTTATATAACATAAGGCCTGATGTAGAACACAACAAAGTCAGGGGGAATTTTTTAACTGAGATGATCTATTTTGAATTTGGTTCTAGTTTTCCATAAAAGCCTGAAACTGCCAGATCTTAGCTCTGAGCATCTTTTTTGTGACACCTGCATGGTGTTTAGCTACATGAAAGGCACCTACCTCTGTCATCTGAGACCTCCATGCTAAAGCAGCAGCAGTTCCATGATTTCCCAGCCGCTATGACTGGTGTGTGCAGTTGTGTGCAGCCTGTGTGGGGCTGTGTGCAGTTGAGGGAATGCCTGCTAGATGGTGGGAAGGCAGAGGTCTTCTTTGCTTTTTCATGCGAGGCAGCGTGGCTGGAGGTATATCCATCATTACAACTGGCTTACACCTTGCACGGTCTTTCTGTGACCTGGCTTGAAATTGCTTAACTGGGGTTTGAGTGATCTGAAGTGTTGCAAGTGAGTATAGAAGACAGAGTAACTAAGAAACTGATTACAGAGTTCAGCATTTGCTCAATCAGTTAAAGGTTTATACTCATAAGCAAGGCTGTCATAAACTTAAGTTTTAGAAGTTGGACTGTACAATTGAAGTCTGAAGAAATGTGCAGAAAATCCCATCTAAAGTCTTAAGATTTTTTTTTTCTATAGGCACGTTTATGAGTGTCTCTAATGCATCTGCTTCTTCTTTTCAAGCTAAAAATAATACAACATACAGGTTGTAAATTCTAAAGTGCCTGAAAAATTCAAACTTTGGGCATGGTTCTAAGTTCAAATATATATTGAACTTACTGTGTTTCACTGAGTAACTTTATTACAGTCTGTCAAGCTGAGGTTATCAGCTTCTTTCAAGAATCCATATGCTGAGAGTCCTGAAAGTTACCCAGAGCAGAGATGATGAAAATCATGAGAGGACATGCGCTTTTAAGTGCTCCAAAACGTCCTATGTCATAGCTTTTCACCACTAGAGGACAGCAAGGCCTCGGCAAAATAGAGTTGTGTGAGGAGGTAGGGGAAAAGGAGAGAAGCTGCTTACACAAGAGTTAAGTATTAGTTAAGAAGTTACATGTTTCTAGCTATAATCAAGCTTCTTGAAGAATCGAGACAGTTTGTGAAGATGTTTCAAGATAAAATACAGAGGATACACCTAGACAAATAAAAGCTGAAATTGTAATGTAGTGGCTTGCCTGTCAGTCATAGGAAATGTTATTTAGAAATCACAATACTGACTAGTTTTGAGAGCCATATATTGTTTGTGTTAAATTCATAGATAGTTTTGTATTGATTTCCATAAGAATAGGGCTCTGCTTTGCAATCTTAAATAACTGGTAGATGTTCTGATTTTTGATGAAGGAATTAAATACCCTACGTAGGAAGGCTGTTACAGTCCATTGGTTAGAATGGATATAATAGTCTGAAGTTGCTAGAAAGGAATCTTCTGCCTCCACACCTGTCTCTTACATTAACCTCATTTAAGTTTGTAACTCAGAATGCAAGGATTCATTAAATGTTTCTACATAAGCTATAGGAATTGAATTCAGAATAATGCAATTCATAATCAGAAACAAACATTTCACCTTCATGGTTTCAGTATGTCAGATAAGATAAACTTCTTTAATCTTTATAGCAAGTCACTTGGTGACATTTGTCCATTAAAAGTTCCGAAGAGGCTTTGAAGTGACCTTAGTTTGTCATAAGTCTGGCTTGAGTTTGAACTGAAAATTCCACAAGGAGCTATAATCCTAGCAGGAAGAGAGCTCTTGAACATCCATTTTATCATCACTGAATCACCACTCAACTGAGAAGGGCATCTCAGATTTTGCAGTCTCATGGTTATTTAATTCAAGGCCAAAGGGATTAACACTGTGTGTGGCCACAATGCCGAGGAACTAATCTTGTTCACCAGAAAAGTAAGATGAAAGGGAGAAAAATGCCCAAGTAAACGGTGGCATTCCTCAGGGGTCGGTACTGGGACCGGTGCTGTATAACATCTTTGTTGGAGACATGGACAATGGGGTCAAGTGCACCCTCATCAAGTTTGCCATCAACACCAAACTGTGTGATGCAGTTGCCACACTGGAGGGACCTTGACAGGCTTGAGAGGTGGGCCTGCACAAACAAGGTCAACAAGGCCAAGTGCAGAGTCCTTCACATGGGTCAGGACAATCCCAAGCACAGTCTGGGTGGAGAATGGAGTGAGAGCAGTCATGAGAAGGACTTGGGGCTGTCTGTGGATGAAAAACACAACATGAGCTGGCAATGTGTGCTTGCAGCCCATAAAGCCACTCATTTCCTAGGCTGCATCAAAACAGTGTGACCAGCAGATCAAGGGAGGTGATTCTCCCCTTCTACTCCTCTCTCATGAGACCCCACCTAGAGTACTGCATCGAACTCTGAGGCTAAAATAAAAAGGACATGGACCTGTTTGAGCCAGTCCAGAGGAGGGCCAGGTCAGAGGGCTGGAATACCTCTCCTACACAGACAGGCTGAGAGAGTTGGGCTTGTTCAGCCTGGAGACAAAATTGCTCTGGGGACACCTTATAGCAGCCTTCTAGTCCCTTAAGAGACCTACAGGAAAGAGAGGGACTCTTCACTGAGGAGTATAGTGATAGAACAAGGGGTAATGAGCTTAAACTGAAGTAGGGTAGATTTAGATTCAATATAAGGAAGAAATTCTTCACAGTGAGGGTGATGTGGCACTGGAACAGGCTGCCCAGAGAAGCTGTGGCTGCCCCTCCCTGGCAGTGTTCAAGGCCGGGTTGGATGGGGCTTTGGGCAACCTGGTCTAGTGGCAGGTGTCCCTGCCCATGGCAGGGGGTTGAAACAGAATGATCTTTGAGGCCGCTTCCAACCCAAACCATTTGGTGATTCTAAGATATGAATGGCAAGCAATTGTTGTTGCTGTGCTCTTTATTGCATCAGCCTAGAGCCACAAAACTACAGTGGTGCATAATGAGGGATGAAAAAAGGAGAAATATGCTGAAGACTGCACCTAATATTTTTTAAGATCACTTAAGACTGCTCTTTAGAAACCCTTCCTGTGCTAGTGGGAATGTGAAATTCAATAGGACCCAAGTGAAGTTTCCTGAATACTTTCATGTTGTATTGTTCAAAACCAGAACATCTGCCTTCTTGGCAGAGCCGAGTGTCCCAGTAGTTTATCCTGACTGGATTTGCAAATCAGGCATCCTAAATCTGAACAAATTCTTTACCTTAAAACACATGGAAATGCTGCTGCAATGGAAAGTTTTTGCCTGAGTGGGTTCACTGGATTCTTTAGGCTACAGTAATTACATCCTGCATCTTTTGTTTCCCAGAAGGGTGCTCTGACCAAGATGCTGCAGAGAGGACTGGGCTTGGACCTTCTGTAACTGTCTGGAAAGGTATGTCATACAACAGAGAGTGCATGGTTTATGGGGCCAGAGAGAACAAGCTATAAGGATTATGATTCTCCGATTCAGTTATTAGGACTCCTCCTCTCTTCCATGAAGCAAGCAAAAAAAAAAAGTCAACTGTAGTCAGATGTACTCAGCTGTAGCCAGATGAGGTTGAATTTAACACTGACTTCATTATATGTCTGATTCAGGGAGGCACCTCAGATCTCAAGAGTGACCAGGTACAAAACATGGCCACTCTTCATCATTTCTTTAGGTAGCTATCATCTCTGTCTTTCAGTATTCTGCCTGTAGTCTAGTGTGACTCTCCCCCTGTAGTGTCTAGAGAGGTCATGGGCATTTAAAGTCATGGATTGTACCAAGAGGACAAAAGGCTTAAGAGTCTAGTGTGACAATACTAGAAGATGCCACACCTAAATCCCTTTCTAGGACAATCTTTATTCAGTGATGAAAATGGCTGCAGTTCACTAAGGTATCAAACTACCAATGTCCTTCGCCATGCCTAATCCATAATCATGTCAGTATTTACCTTGATATCCCAGATGCTAATCCCTTCATGCCATTTTTTCTTGTGGTTGGTGTCACTCTTATTTTCATGCATAGCAGTTATGCTTTTAGGAGTTATGAGGACAGTCACATAGATTTTTTTTTTCCAACCTGACCAAATGTAGAAGAAACTATGTTCCTGTCCTGTGAGAAGAAGGTTGTTCTGAACATTGAATCCCAGTTTAAGAAGATTAATACTAGAAAGCTTCCGGGAAGTTCTTAGCATGTACATTTGAAACTTTGATTTGAGCTCTGAATGGGTCCCTGTAAAGACTTAGATACTCTGATCTCCCACTTTCCAGAGGAAGGTATTTTACAACTAGCTGAAAGTTAAATACTAAGTTCCTTTATTTTTCAGTTGATCCCTCCAGTTTTGTGTAGCTAGAAGTTGGGAGGTGCTGCTGTATTTTATTATTTGTCCTGCTGAACAAGATATAATTTCAGGAAATGAAATTGAGTAGTGTGGAAATTGTTGAAATGAATGAAGAATCTTAGGTATTTTCCATGAACATCATGTTATTAGAAAAAACATGTTTTTAAGTGTGTTACACTAATTCTGCATTCATGAGCTGAATGTGAAAACTGCTTGATGTAGAATTTTATCTCTAAACTGTTATGTGGAATATTTGTGGAGTCAGTTTATACGGATTCCAAAAAAAATTCTTGGGCTATTGGGCTAGCAGGGTTTTTTTAGCATTTCATTTGTTTACTGTGTATAAATTCTATATATGAGACATGTATTCAAACCAAATGACATTTCTTTTTTTTATAAATGCAACAGATTTTGAATGTCCTGAGGCTATGAGTGACTGGCACACAGAGAGATTAGATAACCATTGCATAATAGGAATGGCTGAAGAACAGCAGACCTGCATATACTCCATTAAACATATGCCATTTTAAAAATATTACTTGAATCAAGAAGGGCTTTTTGTCAGATATATATTAAATTAAGTTATAGTTTATTTAAACATACCAAAGCTATGTTGTGGCATTGCTGAAATTAGAGCAATAGGCTATATTATGGGAAAAGGTCTAGTTAATTTTTCTCTGAAACATGTGAGGCATGCCATTACAGTAAGTCTTCTGGGAGTACTTCAGATTGAAGGTGTAAAGGTCTGTGATTACATTCCAGGTCCATGCCACAACTCATCTTACTTCAGGAGTTCTGTAGCAATGAACTGTGACCAAAGAGAGTGTGAGGAAGGAAAAAGGACTTGTCTAGTGCATACAGATGAAATGTGCACTTTGTGGAGTTTTTTGTGGTATCTTAATGAGTACCTTGTGTCTCCATGTATGGAGTGGCTTTAGTTTATGAGTTGTGAATATGTATATGTATCTGGAAACAGAGCATATTCATTGCTGGGTAGGAAATGTGGTTGTGATCTTGTGAGCTTCTGGAAGTCTGGGACTGGGGAGTATCTCCACAGTGTCAAGCGGAACAAGTTCTTCTCCAGTAGGTCCTACTTTTTGTTGCGTAGCAAGACATGCTGAAGATTGCTCACTGTGCACATGCATATCAGCTCCACTGTGCCTGTGCAATGAGTTTGATGTTGTAAGAAGTGTCAACTAAATATATATCCCTTGTACTGATTATCAGTTTTGGGCCCCTCACTGCAAGAAGGAAATTGAAGTGCTGGAGTGTAGCCAAAGAGCAATGAAACCCCTGAAGGGTCTAGAGCACAAGTTGTGTAAGTAATGGCTGAGGAAACTGGGTTTATTTTTCTAGCATAGATAAAAGGAGGCTGGGGGGAGACCTTCTCACTCCCTACAACTACCTGAAAGGAGGTTGCAGCCAGGTGGGTGTTGGCCTCTTCTTCCACATAACAAGCAACAGAACGAATGGCCTCCTGGAGAGGTTTACATTGGATGTTAGGAAAAATTTTGCCATGGAAAGGATTGTCAAGTTTTGAAAGAGGCTTTCCAGGAAAGTGGTTGGGTCACTATCCCTGTGACGTATTGAAAAGACTTGTGGATGTGGTGCTTCAGGACATCGTTTAGTGGTGAACTTGGCAGTGCTAGGTGAACAGTTGGACTTGGTGATCTTAAAGGTAATTTCCAACCTAAACCATTCTAGGATTCTATGGTGCTGTCTGCTCAGGTGCAGTGGTGGATCTGATCCATAAGATATATACTGGATTTACAGAGCATGCTCTACAAACTGCAGTGTGCCCATAGTACTTGTATCGGAAACATGACAACTCCATTTTCCCAAAGCAATTCTATTTGTATGTGTTCTGTACATGGAGCCACAGCTTCTCTGCAGTACACATAGAGGCATTTCACAACTGCATAGGATTCTCAGTAATGACTACGTGTAGTATGTCTTGGAGACTCCAAAAGGGGCATACTGCAAAATTGTCACTTAATTTCTGAGAAGTTGTTTGCCATGCCATCCTTTTCCTTCCACAAACTCATTTTTTCTCCCTCCCAGGCTTCATTCCCATCCTATTCCATCTTTCACCATCTTTCAGTACATGCCAAAGGAATAGTAAGACAACCAGATAGCTAGTAGTAGGGCTTCTTCACTCCTGCTACTCAAGTACAGGTGTTGCTACAGCCATGTTTTTCTCTGCATGCCTTTCTGCACTGTGCCACAAGTCTGAGTCTGATTGCTGTTTGTGCTTCATCCCCTTAGCTCCTAATTCAGTCTTATGTCTCTCTCTCTTTTTTTTCCCTTTTTTTTTGTTCTTTTGTTTTTTAAACCCACAAAACTGTGCTGTGTGAAAAGACATCATGTATGGTAAAGGAAGGGGATAAAAAATAAGAGAGATCTTTTGGGCTTGAGGTCAACATAGATGAAAGTATCTTCTGGCAACTGGAAGACTGCAGTCTCTTTTATTATCTTTGTGGTAGGAAGCAGAGCAAAGGTGCTACAGATCACTGGGAAAAGACAACGCAAAGTGCTTGGTGTGAGGTACAATCTTTAATGCATGCTGGTATCTCAAGTACATTAGAAAGCTGTCTTTGCCATCATAGGGTCTAAACTTCTTTTATAAAGCTTCTGCTCTGCATGAAGAAAGCAAGCTGCAATGAGAAGAGAGATTTAACTCCCCAGAGCAGTTTCTAACAAAGACAAAGCATGCAAAGTCTTTTCTGCATTTTTCTACTTGTTTTTTAAAGATGTTTTATATTGACCTCAAAGGGAAAATATGCTATGAAACACTTTTTTCCAATATATTTATAAATAACAGATTGTCGCTTTATTCTTAAACAAGGTAAATAAAGCCATGAAACACATAGCTCTGACCTGACAAAAAAAAACTCTGCCTTTGAATCAGAAGAAACATTTCACACTGATTCTTCAAACCAATTTCACTAGAATGCTGTCTGGCAATGCCACTAGTCTTGGAAACTGTAACCCTACCTAGCTTTAAATTGTTAAATGTCAGAGCTGGTCTTATGTTCACAATGGAACTAAATGATGAACAGCACAAATTGAATGACCTTTATTGAGTAAACAATTTGTTGCAGTCTCTAGTGAAGCCTTTCCATTGACATGACTAGATTAGGTGATATGTTAGAATAAACACTACTGATACAAAACAGTAAAGGAAACATTCAAACTATTACTTTATTTCCCCATCCTGCCTAAATCTTCACACTTCATTCTCAAGCACATGCTAAAGAAAAGCCCAAGACTACTTGAAACATTCAGAATTTTCTTTGAAAATTAATCCACATGTAAGGGAAATTGAGAGTAAGGGCAACCCCTGTTCTTCCTGCTGCACTTATATTGTGTACACAGGTGATTGAAGAAACTAATTGTAGTTTCTGGGTTGAAGGCCAGCTTGTGTCAGGAACTTGAGTAGCAATGAGTTTTTCTTTTCTCCCACAAGACCTGAGTAGCTTGCAAGTGAACTGGGCACAAGTGAAGTAACTTTGCTTTTGCTATCATGACAGTGTTTCCTCAGCACATGAGGAGCCCTGAGGTGTTGGGTATTCATACCTAGTAAGCAGCAAACTCATGTGCTTGGTTTCAGAAACAAATCTCTCCAGATTCCTTCTGTTGGCAACATGGCAATGCCGTTTGGGAATTCCATTCTGGGGTCCTTAGCCGTGTTCTCTGCAGGTTGTGCTAAGGAACATAGGACAAGGGGGAATGGCATGAAGCTGCACCAGGGCAGGTTTAGATTAGACATTAGGAAAAAAAAATTTACTGAAAGAGTTATCAGGGCCTGGAACAGGCTGCCCAGGGAGGGGGTTGAGTCACCTTCCCTGGATGTGTTACAAAAAAGGGTAGGTGAGGTACTTAGGGATATGGTTTAGCTTAGGATGGGATTGGTTGGACTTGATGATCTTCCAAGGTCTTTTCCAACCTTGTGATTCTGTGAAATGAGGCTGTGTCCCCTCCTCCTGGAGCATGGTACTAACCAGAGTAACTTACTACCCTGGAGAGATGCTGCAGTGTTTGGATTCATCTTTACAAAGTCCACCACGTCTCTGGTCAGTCTGCAGTATAGAATGGCGTTTAAATGGCACGATTTGTTCTTCTGAGCACAGGCAATCCAATCGTACGTTCTGTATGAAGCATCTCCTTGGGTACCTGGCACTTTCAGAAGGGTGTGAAGGCAGAACACCAGCCTGAGCACACAGCTCACTAACGACGAGAGCGCAGATGGGCTGCAGTGCCTTAAGCCCACAGGGAGTGAGCAGCAGAATTGAGCGTGCATTTTCTTTGATGATGGTTGAGTAGAGACTATACGGGTTCTGATTTTGTATTTCAGTGCAGTCATGTGAATTTTGATGAGGTTCAAGGAGCTACCTATTTAGTTAGTCACACCTTAGGGAAATTTTCATATGCTAAATGTTTGAGTATCTTGCTCTCATAGCATGTTTCTATTGTCATCGTGGGAGAAGAGTTGGAGTCTTCTTTTGTCAGTTATTTAAAACAAACTGGTGAAAAATGGGGATAGTAAGCAATCAGGTCTGCACTAAAACGTTCCCCTCTCCAATTCTATGCTAATAAATGGGGAATTTTCCTAAATCCATGACAAATTCAACAGAGAAAGTAATCAGGCCTTATATGTGGTATGTAAATTGTTTCTTTGTCAACTTGAAGCCTATCAGTAAGTTTATCAGGTAAAGATAATTGGTTTAGACATGCTCATGCTTCTGATATTAATCTATCTGTTTAACTCTTTTTATAGGTTTGCTCTTAATTAGCTGTCATTTGCATAATTTATGATCTAGTATTTCAAAGTATAGAGTTCTGTACATTGGGGCCCATCCTTCTTGCTTTTAATTTTGCTACAGAAAGCTTAAGGGTGAAGATCAAATCATACTAATGTGTAAACCTACACAGAGAAATTTAGGGAAAAAGCAGTATATATGCCCTTCAAACCAATATTGTCAATTTGAGGGATTCCAAGGCACACAGAAAGGACATGAAATAGTTTGATTGATTTTTCCAGTAAATGATGCATGTATATTTGGTTACCAGAGATGTCTAATGTTCATCTAAAATAAGCTGTACAGGACTTGGTATATTTGGCAAGATGCTTGTCAGTGTTCAAGGTCACATGGCTGAGTGACGTGCTAGAGCTCTCAGAACAGCTGAAATATTACAGGAGGACAAAAGGATGATAAGAGCAGGAGGCTGCAGGAGAGCCAAGGTGCAAGTAGGAGCTTGCCCTGGGGCAACACATTTTGATGTAAGTGAGGAGGTGAGAAGTGGATATTAACAGAGCTTTATGCAGCTACACTTCCATATGGTTAAACAGCTGTGTGCTTGCTCCTCTCAAAAACATGTTTTCCTATTACAGCTTGGGGCTTATTCATTCAGAGATGCACTCCAGGCCATAGCATAATGAAGTAAAGCCTTGCATTCTCCTTCGATTGTGATATTTTAATTAAACACCAGGTAAAATATTAAAAAAAGCTTATTGGTGACTTAGAAGTCTAACTTACTTTTTCATCCAATTTCTTAGAACAATGTTGAATTTGTCTTAAAACTCTATTTACATGAGCATGAAAATGGGGCCTAGATACCTGTATCTAATCTGTACCCACGTTTCTTTCTTTTAAAGAATCTTTGTGTTTGTTAGGAAAGGTAGATAATGAGAAATATTATTATTGCACTTTTCTCAATCAAATCACTCAAGCTTGCATGTGAGGCTGAATAGCAAGAAGTAACATTGGCAGGAGAGAAGGAAATTAACTAAAAAATGTAAAGGAGAAACAAAGGGGAGAGATATTAAGTGCCTTGAAGAATTATTTGTTGCAATACATGATCCTTTACTAGACTTATAACACCACCACTTCCTTTTTGTATCTTAAAAGTCTACATCATAATTTATGCTACTCAGACTGCACAACCTTACCTTTTAAATTTTCACTAACGTCTGTTGTAAATCCTGTGTTTGCTTTTGATGAAAGTAATACGTCTTTGCATGTGCTACTTGGTTTTCTTTTATTCTTTCTCTTCAGTCACTCTTGCTTTACTATAATGCTTTAGCTAAGCATTTTCAAATAATACATATTAAATAGATTTCAAATAGAAACATGGAATAAATTAAGAGGATTTTAGGGAGATGGTGTTACTTTAAAAGCAGCTAAGAAATGTTTGCTGATGCATGTCTTTACAGCATGACAAAATATTCTAGATAACAAAGTTAGAAATAATTATGAGATTATATAATACTTGGATTTGAGTTGCTCTTCTGGGCTTTTGGTTCTGAGATAAAATACATCTGTGTTCTGGTCCTGGCCAGGACAGAGTTAACTTCCCCAGGCAACCAACACAGGTGAGCTGAGTTGCCCTGTGCTGTTTTTCACACAAGGTGACATCATTTTCATCACATTTCCTAATTATTTAGGAAACCACATACTTCTATTTATCCACTTCTCTCAGAGAAAAAAAAAAGTGTTAAAATACTCAAATTAAGATTAAAATCATAGGAAATGTCCATTTTCCTTAGTCCTATTTTGACTCAAAAAACCCCTTATGTGGAAAAATGTTGTAATCACATTTCTAAAACCACTATTCATATAGTGTATTGATTATATTTGAAAGGAGAAGGTGAATCTTAAAGTGAATGCTAAATGTCCCACTAATGTATATTCTCTCTTGGCAAACAAAGGTGTTTCATAACAAAGCAGATTAAAAAAAGTAAAAGCTACTTGTGAAGAACTCTTTTGGAAAACTATCCAGAACTGCTAGAAATATCACTGAATAAAATAAATAATGTAAACAAAAAGAACTATTTTTCTTTGGAAACAGAAGTAAAAAGTTGTCTCCTATAAAAATCTTAAAAAAAAAAAGGGGGGGGGGGATTATTTCAGCTACAAAGTTAATATATTAAGTTTTCTAATGAAAGTGTAATCCTATGTTAATGTAGCTCCTTTAACTTGACAGTACAAGGTTTGGTATGAACCAAAAACCTTTTCTGGCATTTTAGTGTCTCCTTGAATAAGCCCAGAAAAAAAGGAAAAGTTCTGCAAAGGAGACTTTGCACCATTTATTTTAAGCCTTCCAAAAGGAGCTTTTGCAAGTTTCATATATCAGATTTTTTGCGTTTGCAAAAGCCCAGATTTGTCAGTATATCTTCTTTCTCATCCCCTTGAACATATATGATTGTAAATGTATTTTAGAGTGACTAATGATGAATTAGGACCCTATTCCTGCAAGCAGGAATGTAAATACATCAGAACTGAATTTTCTAGAATGGCAAATTCCGTATCACTTGAATTTTCCAATTAGTATTAGATTTCTTTTAATCTCTTGATTTCTTTCAACCACAAATTTTGGGCTAGATTCAAGTACTGCTCTGTAATACATAGGATTTTTTATTTTTACATGATTGTAAATTCTTTTCAGATCTTGAAATGTTTCATTGTTCTCTGCATGCACACTGAATCTTGAAAAAGAGAGAGGAGGCTGGAAAGGTAGCATGGGCATGGAAGTTAGAACCCACTAAATTAAGATAGAAGACAGAATGGCAAGAAAGAAGATAGGTGTAAGATAAAGGAGGACACAGATAAGCATGCAGTTTCAGAAAGCCAGGATAATGTATCTGACAGATCACAAAAGCAAGTGAAGTAGAATTTGCTACATTGCACATTTGCAGTTGAACCAAGCTCTGCACTAAGACAACCAAGCCTTCAGCTTCTCAAGTAGGTTGGTACCATGCACTGTAGCTGGATTACTCCCATCTTTCTTTTGCCTGCTACTGATCAAAAGACAGGAAAATGAGGAAATTTCTGAGGGCCAACAAGCTGTGAAGTGCATTTTGAATAATGCAGCTACTTCTACAAGGCAAAATGAAATTTATCAGCTTAGTTACATGCCTGTAGCTATAAATAGTTGGTGTCATTACATAACATAACAGGTATGTATTTCGTGTGATTTATTTTGCTGCTTCTGATGGCAAACACTGCTACATCATAGTGCCAGATTGATTTCTACAAAGGGATTTCTAGCTGAATATAAAATGTCATTATTCCACTGCTTTAAATCTGGCTATGTCTCATCTTAGGCTGGGGGTTTGGCCAGAGTGTTTGATAGATGGTACCAAGAACAGTAGTGCCTGGAAAAAATGGAGTGAGTGATCTTGATTTTTCAAAACATTAACCTGATTTGTGAGTGAAAAAGTTATGTAATGGTAGGTGCACACTCCTCTATTACTGAGTAGCTCATTTACTTTTATGTATGCTGGGCAGGTAACATATGATTGCATACTTTAATTCTACTGAGGGAAAATCTTTCAAATGCTTTTTTGTTTTGCTTTGTGTCAAGGAATGGCAGTGAATTTAGTTGTCCAGTGAAAAAGAAAAATAATCCCCTGGCTTGTTTTGTAGTATTAATAATTTCACTCTGACAAGAAAATTACTCTGCTTCCCAGCCTATATTAATAGACCTTTATTAATTGAATAGAGATATATTACTTGAACTTCTGGTTTTGGATCCCTATCAACTCCTGGTTTCTCTCAAAGTTTCAAGTTAATTGGAATATGGAGTTTCTACGATTTCTAGTACAGAACAAGAATTTGTGTAGCAGCTGGCTATTGTTTCTCCCATTTCTGTGTTTTGAATCAAATCCACCTGGGATAAGACCTATGAAAATTCACTGATCATATGAGAAATAATGAACTACAGTGAGTTAAACAGCTAAAATTTACATCAGCCTTAGAATGAGTACCCAAATATGAACAGAGTTTAAAAAATATGTTCCTTCAAGTGCAGGTATCAAAAGAGTGCATTTCTCATGTGCGTACCTGTTCTACTGATTTCTAGGGTGTGAGGGACTTGGAGTAAGGTGAGCATACACACCATCATTTCAACCCAAGGAAAACAATGTCAGCAGCCCCATTCTGCTGTGATTGGAACAATTTACTACTGAAAAATAAAAGTAACTGTGTAGGCTAATTGATATAAAATATCTGTGTTACTACATTGGTTGAGAAGAATGGCTTGAGGTCCTAGAATGGCTTCAATACTGAGAGTTTTTCTTCGTTGATGAGGTAGTTTCCTGATTTGCATTGACTTTGAAAAATTAGTGATAGCCCTAGAGAACCAAGTTCCAGCAATGAAAAAAAAATATATATATTTCAGCATTTTCTTTCTCCTCATTTCAAATTTAAGACTAATTGTATTTGACCACAGTCAAGGACAGTGTGATATTCAAACCTTTCTAGTATTACTTAAAGGAGTATAGTCAGGTACTTCCAGAGATTCCAATTCATATCTCTGGCTGACCATATTAGAGTTTTGCATTTTTTCTCTGCTGATTTTATCATTTTTGAAAATTGTTTCACCCCTTCATCTCTGTGGAACAAAAGCAATCTCTGGGGATTATTGTCAAGGTACTTTATTTCCATATTTTTAGCTGCATGGGAAGAAAGAGTTCCACCACATTCAGCAAGCTTCTAGCTTTCCAGAGCAAACTCACTCAATCAAGACATTCAAAAGCAAGAATCTAATAGGAATTATAATACTTTGGGCTTATACAGGTACATAACTTCCCAGGGGACAGGAAAAGTTGAAGTAGAGCCTGTCTGTAATGTGTAAAATGAAACATATGTATACAACATTTGGAGAAAAAAGGTCTAATTTTTCTTTGATTTTTAATGCCAGTAAAGAAGAACCCAACCAAATGTTTTAGGCTGCTCTCACCTCCTTAAATGGAATATAGCCATGGATAATGCAAAATTAAATGCATAAAAAAGTTGTGTTCAAAGATCAAAACAAAATATGAAGCTTGCCTGTGAACTGTTCTTTAGCCCTCTGTCCTTTCTAAGGTGCAGTAATCTTTGCTGCTGATATCTTCAAACGGACAAGGAAAGTGAACTTTGAGGGGCAAGCAGAGTATCAGATTTGTAGTACTGTTTATCAGAAGATGTTGAAAGGCTTCTGGAGAATGTTCACACCTCCTCTTCAACGAGACAGCTTCAGTCTGAGTACTTCCTTATTAAAGTTGTGTCATTGCATAGTGAGAAGGATATCCATGACAGATAATGTTTACTGAAAGAAAAATTCTTATGCTTTCCATCATGCTGAGTAACATTTTGCATATTTGAAAATCGTTATTCTGCATGTGCTGAAGTCCTTTGTTTAGATAAGATAGCTGTCATATTTCACTACACAGTATTTCAGTTGAAATAAACAGTCTCATTTAATGCTTTAAATAATATTTGCTAAATATCGACAGGGCTGCCATGTTATTTATGTGACCATGATGCATGGCAATCAAGTACTTTTATAAATTACTTTAAAAAAAAGAAATACCAGCTTTACATTATTTTGAAATTTGGAGTATGTGCAAATAATGGTATAAATTAGATGGACTGGCAGCCACTTCATTGCAGTGCCTTCAGTTCTCTTAAAAATAGTTTGACTTATGGAGAGAGCTGTGATTTAACATTCAAAGTCTTACACCACAGGAAAGAGAAATAAAACCCTTTTCAGTGCCTTTCCAGTAAGGCAAGTGTTGTTAATGTAAAGTTTGTTCAGTATCCCTATGGAATTCTAACTGTGATGCCTTGACCCTCTACTGGGATAAGATAGCTCAGATCTCTGTATCCATGAAGAATCCTTTCTAAGTCATTGGTGTATACCTGAGTGCTTTTCTGTCCCACTTTTCTGTCTGATCTAGTTGTTTTAAAAGATCACAGGCATTTAACTGAATAAAATTAATCTTAATATACTTCACAAAGATAGTGCAAGTCAAAGAAAAGGTTGGTATCAAAAATGGCCCTGTTAACAAAATAAGGTCAGTGTTTTTCACACAGTTTTAAATCTCAGTTCAAGCAATGATGAAATTAACACACTGCTGTGTTTTCAGGTTCACAACTCATATATTTCTTTTTCTGCTTGCACAGAGAGAGAGAGAGAGGGATGATATTCTTAATATTCTTTCTTCACCATGATAAGTAGGCAATTGCACCTGCAGGCAGATGAAATCTACCAGCTTATATGTAAGAACAGAACCCTTACTCTTTGTAGGAAGACACACTGAGTGCTTTGCCATGTGCCTAAAGAGATTGTTTATTTTGACTTTACTGTGCTCTGGTGGTTCAGCCACATAGGTGTCGTGTTTATCTACTCTTGCCTTTTATGTCCTTACAAAAGGAGACTTCAAATAGCATAAGTAATGTGTATTCAGCAGTAAGCTACAATACCTAAACTTAAAGAAATGTTCAATTACCTTTGTTTAAAATCATAGCTTGTACAGGAGAGTGCAATTATTTGCAGAGAGGAGATGAAGAATCAGCAGCCTCCCCATTTACAAAGGAACATTTAGGAAATAGTTGGCCTTATGTTTGTTGTGCAACATTAAACAGTAAGAAAGTGAACTATCGATTTTCAGATCCAGATCCTCAGACATATAAATACCCTTGAGAGCCAGGGCTGTAGTGGTGACAGTGGTGGTTATTGTCTGGGAATCATTTTATTAGGTACTGTGCATACAAAAACTTACTTTTACCCTACAAATTAAATCTTAAATACAACTCAGTGTATTATAAAATGGATGTAAATGAAGACCAAAGAAGGAGAAGGAATCTGTGGGCTGTTTTTGCTCAGTCTGACAGTTCATTGTGTTAACACACCAGCAATTTAACGTTGCAATTCTGTGAAGGCTGCCTAAGCAAAGATAGATGTGAGGAGAATAATGAGGCAGCTATACAGATGTTGGTATTAACAGATGCCCAAAGTGTCAGGGACATCAAGGAAGGAAGAAGAAATTATTTTCCTGCTTGCTTGCCTGTTTGTTTAGTAAATCTAAAATGAGTTCAGCACTGGCTGAGAGTTTACAGTATTATGAATAAAACGAATGAGATCCAGATCCTGTGGTTAGGTAGCATGTCCAGAAACTTGGAGGTAGAGTTTGAGATTTATGTGGATGTAAGGATATAGAAGGGTATAGAAGAAAGTCTAATTCAAAAGTACTGATCAGCTACTGTATATATATATTGATAAGAGAGATCTGGTGATTTGTAAAGGAAACAGAAGGGAGAGATAAAAAGGAAATGTAAGTGTCTTAGTTTTAGTCATACTGATGATTGGATATCCGAGAGACAGACGCATTTTAGCTGAGACAGAAGGAGGTTGTTGAGTCATCCAATTTAATTCATGTTTGTGAATGTTACTGAGTAAGTGTATGGTAGTCCAACCTATTCTTAAACAGTCTTGAATGTTGGAGCTTCTGCTACTTATCTACTTGGATTTTTTATTGATTCACTACCTTTATTGCTAGTGTTCTTCACAGTGTCTAACCTGAATTGGTTTTGATGCAGGTTGAGTGACTCTTTCAATTCTTTTTATAAAGATTGGTGCCATATTAGCCACCTTCCATTCTTCTCATGCAAAACTGATTCAAGTGAGAATGTAGTCACTTCAGTTAATAGTTCAGTCACTGTTAGAGGTAAGATTTTGAGCTAGGTATATATTGGCTTGATTCTTAAGTTTACTGAAGTTCAGATTCAGACTGTTTTCACTGTTCTTTCTCCTTTGTCCTTTGAGGGCAGAAACAATTCTGTTCCACAAAGGGCAAGTGTAGGGTCTTGCATCTAGGAGAGAACAACCCCAAGTACCAGTATAGGTTGGGGACTGGTCTGCTGGAGAGCAGCGAAGGTGAGAGGGACCTGGGGGTCCTGGTGGATAGCAGGATGATCATGAACCAGCAATGTGCCCTAGTGGCTAGGAAGGTCAGTGGCATTCTAGTGTGTATTAGAAGGGATGTGGTTAGTAGGTCAAGAGAGGTCCTTCTCCCCCTCTACTCTGCCCTGGTGAGACTGTACCTGGAATATTGTGTCCAGTCCTGGGCCCCTCAGTTCAAGAAGGACATAGAACTCCTTTAAAAAGTCCAGCGCAGGACCACCAAGGTGATTAAGGAAGTGGAACACCTTCCTCATGAGGAAAGGTGAGGGAGCTGGGCCTTTTTAGCTTGGAGGAGACTGAGAGGTGACCTTATTAATGTTTATATATATGAAGGACGAGAGTCAGGAGGATGGAGCCAGGCTCTTCTCAGTGATGGCCAGAGATAGGACAAGGGGCAACGGGTGCAAGCTGGAACATAGGAAGTTCCATGTGAATATAAGAAACTTTTTCACTGTGAGGGTGACAGAGCACTGGGACAGGCTGCCCAGAGAGATTGTGGAGTCTCCTTCTCTGGATACATTCAAAACGCACCTGGACATGTTCCTCTGTGATTTAGTCTACCTGATCCTACTCTGGCAGGGGGGTTGGACCAGATGATCTTTTGAGGTCACTTCCAACTCCTAACATTCTGTGATTCTGTGAGCATAGAATCAAAGAAATAGTATAGCTTGGATAGGAATTTTGGAGGTGCCCCTGGTTCGAACCACTGTTCAAAGCAATGACAACTTATATCAGGTTGCTAACTGCCTTATCCAGGTTTTAATATCTCCAAGAATGAAGATTATCTGGCCTCTCTGAGCATCCTCTTTCATTGTTTGACTGCCTTCACAAGGACATTTTTTTCCTCTATATCCTCCTAGGAAGTTACTGAAGACCAAGATGCTTTCTAGTTCAGTCTCCAGCAGCAGCTACTTCCTATTATTAGAAACAAACATCGAGGAATGTTTGTGAATAGTTCTTTTTGACCAATGCATTTCAAGATCTTACTAGACAAAAGATGTTCCTTCCCTCCGTGATATCTGGACAACATCCTTCATTCCCACCACTCTGTTTTGAATGATTTTGCAAAAGGCTAACAGAAATCCTGATTTATCTGATTTTTGCTGATTTGGCTTTATAAGTAAGTTTTCCAGAAGAGATCCTCTATTCTTTTTCTTGTTCATTCTTAGATTTTCAGATGATCCATCCACTTCCCAGGCTTCAGAGCAAGTCCTTCAGAGCAAATGCGAACTAACATCACCTTTTCTCTTTTCTCTCTTCTATCTTCCTGAAACAAACTATATTAAATGCAGGGCAACAAAGTTATACCATTGGATCCCTGCTTTTACAGCCCTGATCATATGCTAAGATTTCTACCAGCTTTTTTTTTTTCTCCTTAGTAAGCTGACATCAGTCATTTGCACCATTTCTTCCTTTTGTCCTTCTCGTTTCACCTTCAGCCATTTGTTCTGACAGTATTTCTTTTGCCCATGATGTTGGATAGCTGTTAGTAAACCTGGATTACAATAAAATTTTTAAAATATAAAATTATGAAGGAGAGTAACACATTTCTTGCAATATTGTGCAGAAAACAAACTGCTTGCATGGAGTGGGTTTCTTCTGAAATTACCTGTAAGCACTACAGCTTATATGGAATTGCTAAATACCACAAGTGTTAAGATTGTAATATAAGGAAAGATTACAAAAGAAGTAGTCATGAAGAACTGGTATTGCATATTCTGAAAGGGTGATCATGAAGACTAAACACTTTCCAGCATTTATTAGTCTATAAACTGTACCCAAAATTAAAAATGAAGGGCTATAAACCCGTGAGATTGCAACATATAGGATGGATAAATTGAATTTATACTTATTTATTTCCAAACATAAAGTAAGCAATAAAACAGCTAATATGTACCATGCAATATGAATTCCACTAGCATTTTTATTTCGTAGTTAATGGTAAAACATACCAAAGGCAGGAAAATAGCATCATTCTTAAGTTTAGAATTCTGTCTAATGGCAGGGGAAGTAGTCTAAATCAACAAAAAGCTTGTTTTAGAGAAAGTATTTCTGTTTATGAATGTTAAATGTGAAGGTCAGCTGACCCCATGGCCTCAACTTTTGTTTAGTAGTGTAATGTGTGTATTGTTGTCTCTGGTATGCAGGGTTCCTGTGGTCAGAAAACATAACTATAGAAGTACAGAATTTGAGTATTAAAGGTTAATGACCTTAGTGTATTCAATTTCATGCTATCCACAAGACAATTAAATTGAGTTTGTATTAAGGCTATTTTTAATAGCTGCTGGACAGTGTGCATTTGAGTAAGTACTCCCAGTAATTGCACGGCATCAGAACCCCAAATAACTTAGAGAAATTTAACCCATTTTGCCCAGTCTAAGTGTTGTCTGGGTTCATTGCTGGTGGAATCATCAGACTCCTACTTTTCAAAGTTAGGTGGGGTTTGTCTAGGTTTCTAGGCCTGTGTGTGCAGTGCATGAGATGCTGAGCTGCTTCTGCAGGAGCAGAAAGATTTGGCAATTAGGATTAGTGTTTTTCAGGCTTTGTTCATGACTAAGGAACTCTGGTCAAAGTATTTAGTGAGTGGTTTTAGGCCATTATGGTACTTAGTGTCTGCTTTCTGACTCACTTTTTCTTCTGCAAAGAAAGTGCTTTCCAGTCAAGTATTCAGAGTAACATTCACTTTCTCTTAATTTCAAAAACAACAACAGTATTATAGACAAATAACATCCATGCAGTTATAATAGGGATATTCCATCTTCATCCAGAAAACTTGCTGGAGTTTAATAATACTAATTGGATGGCTCATGGTGACTGTTTAACTCTCCTCTGGTCGCTCCGCTTCACCTTCACATTCTGAGTGCTTTCTTCTAATGGTACTGACTTTTAATGTCCTGTATTTCGGTATGGAATAACTTACATATGTAATATATATACATAATTTGGCATCACAGGGAAAGAGCAATTGCCTTTTTTAATAGTTTAAGAAAGTCATTCTTCTTTGATGGCAGAAGTCATCATTTTCATTCCAGATTCATGTTTGAATTTCTAGAAATATTTTGCCAACTGTTCTGGAGTAATCATGGATCATTCTCTTAGGTACCAATACCAATTAATCACAGATTTATGACTCTTCTATTTCAGGTGTAAAAAGGCTGCCATGGTCTGCTGTCTAGTTGCTCAGAATATGTGTCTTTTTAAGAGCATCACTCCCAACAACTAGTCTTTCGTGCTCTGGTCTCTTCTTTTTTTCCCAACAGAATTCTGTATGAGCAAATAAATACTTTCTGGAGAATCCAGTAGATTTCTAGAATAAAATCTTAATATATCCTATAATATCTCCTATAAAGAAATTTCCCATGTCTTTCAATGTCTACAACACATGCCAAATCTTCTTTTTGCCATATCTTACATATATCTTGACTGTTTTAATCGGACATTCTGATCACTCATTTCTACTGTAACTGCCAGTAAATTTTTATCAGATACAAGAAAACATTTGCATTTGTTCTGTACTTGGTATGCCACTATCGTATTTGTGGGCAGAAAATCTCCTTTAGATATTCATTGTATATATATATTTTTTTTCTCTGTATAGTTATATATATGCAGATGGACTTCAAAGCTTTTAGAGAGAAGGTAAGTGGACTAGAAGCTTGTGGTGATGTACCTGCATTATAAAAGGGCATTATTGACTTTTTGCAAGCGATTAGTTGTATTCTGTCATTCCAGTATATTCTTAGGTAATAACTAAAGGAAATACCAGGTTTGCATCACTGCTTTGATTTGTGGGTTGGGTTATATTTAGTTTCTCTTCCCTTCTCCTTCTCCCTCCTTCTACTTTCCAGTTTGGGGTGATATTTTTTCTTTGTGATGTAAGACAGTATGTGGTTTTGAAAGACTGTTTCCATTAAGGAGAGGTTTGGAAGGATTATATTCCTCATGTTTCTGTCCATCTATCATACACATTATCACCCCCTTATGTTTCCTGTGAGCAAGTGGATGAATTTCTCTGCTCCTAGGAAGAATTTGTGTCATGATTTCAATTTTACTACAAAGTGAGTCATGATATAAATGCTTCAGCCTTCTTTTAGGTTATTATAGTTGGATATAAGTAAGAAACTGTAACTGTGTTGACTTAGGAAGTTACATTGCCACTGAAATTGGCCCCATAACTCACAGTGATCCTTAACTACTATATGCTTAAGGTTTTACAAGCAAATTTCCTTTGTAAGGTCAGTTGTTACATTTACTTCTCAGTTTAGTTCTTGTCCTTCTGGCAGCCATTAAAAAATGGCATTGCCTGTTTACAAACAGAATCCTGTGCTCTGCTTTCTGGTAGAACTATAGGACTTTGTTAACTGTTTCACTGGATGGCAGTGTCCACTTTGTTGTGATTTAACCCCAACCGACACTTGAGCCCCACACAACCACTTGCTCACTCCCCTCACGGTGGCATGGGGGAGAGATTCAGAAGAGTAGCAGTGAGAAAACTTGTGGGTTGAGAGAAAAATAGTTTAATGGGTAAAGCAAAAGCCTCATGCACAAGCAAAGCAGAACTAGTAACTCATTCCCCACTTCCCATGGGCAGACAGGTGTTCAGCCATCCCCAGGGAAGCAGGGCTCCATCACATCTAACAGTGACTTGGGAAGACAGACACTGTCACTCTGAATGTCCCCTCCATCCTTCTTCTTCCCCCACCTTTATCTGCTGAGCATGACATCATATGGTATGGAATATCCCCGTGGTCAGTTGGGGTCAGCTGAGTGCCCTCCCTACTTCTTGCGCACCCCCAGCCTACTCACTGGTAGGGGGGTGTGAGAGGCAGAAAAGGCCTTGGCCCTGTCTGAGCACTGCTCAGCAATAAAGGATATATCCTGTGTTACCAACACTGTTCTCAGCAGAAATCCAAACACAGCCTCATGGAAGCTACTATAAAGAAAATTAACTCTATCTCTGCCAAACCCAGCACATTCTTATAAAGTAATTGTCTTTTGGCAGTCTGCACTTCACCGAAAGCTGCAGTTGTAAGGCTTCATCAGATTGTATCTTAGTCACAGGTACTGCCATCAACATTTTATCTGCTTCATATTTACCAGCCTGCAGGAATAATGCAAAGGCAGAATGTAGTCCTTAGACTTTAGTGTCTTCTGAAGATAATGACAGCAGTTAAATTGAAACAGTCTATTAATTATAACAAAAATAACCCCAACTGGGTAATACCACTTCTCAGTTATCAGTATTCTTTCTCACATGGTAAAGAAGACATGAAAGTAATTTTTCCAACTCTTTTGACTTTATCATTTTACCACTTCAAGATTTGAAACTCAAATCTCTCTCATGGGAAACAGGTAAGAAAAATTTCATTGATATTTTCCCCATGATAGGTGCTTGAAAACAGACTTTGTTAGTGAGAATTTAAAGCAGAATTCTTTGGTTGTAGTCTGAATAAACAAACAAGAATATAGTTTGAAAGTCAGTGTGACTTTGAAGCCAATGGAGACAAATTCAGTAAAACCTCGGCAGGTGAGAGAAGAAAAGTGACCATGCATGTATAACAAGTGACCTTAGTAATATAGTTAGCTGTCTGGATAGGGACTTGAGCTATGGCTCAAGTATTACACTGCAGAATTTAAGACATTATCATGAGCTAAAACTTAAATTCAGAATTCTTATTTCATTTATGTCCTGGTTCTGGCCAGGCCAGAGTCAACCGCCCCAAGCAGCCAGCACAGGTGAGCTGAGTTAGCCCTGGCTGTTTTCCACACCACCTGACACCACCCTCCCATAAAAGGGGCTGGTCAGGGAAGGGTGCTCCTGGATGCCTCCAGGTCAGAGGTTAACTCTGGCCTGGCCAGAACCAGGACAATGTATTATATACTTTATAGCTACAGTAATTCAATTACAGAATAAATTAAACACATAATTTGTCTGATGATCTTTAAATGAATCTTTGCAATTCCCTCAATTTATGGAAATAAATGACTTATGACAAACCATGGGATGATACATAAAATGCTTTTTATCTTCTCTCTGGAAAAAAAGATTAAAGATATAAAATATGAGAAGTGCATTCCACTTATCCTTTGGAGTTCTCTTGTGTATGTAGATGTTTGGCAGGACAGCAACAGCTAACAACCTTATTTTCAACAATATTTTAGTTAGTCTAGTTTTTGGTATGTGAATTAAAGGCCTTACCTGAAGCAATTATTTGTTTCTTACACTGATACAATATGCTTCTTTACTTGAAGGAATGCTTCATGCAAGAAGAAACTGTCATTGGTAAAATTAAATGGTATGATGGAGCATTTAATCCTACTGGAAGGAATGTCAGTATTTTCAACTCAGTTGGTACACCTGGGGCCTCCCACAATATGAATAATGGGGAATGTAGAAATTAACACTTTCACTTGCCTTTAACTGAGAAAAGCATTAGATAGGAATTTAGAAATGTTTTTGCAATATTTTTATTAAGTAATGACTTTTAAAAAGAACTCTGAGACTTAAAAGTATGAGATAAATCTAGTCACCGTGTAATTACCATACAATTAGATTAGAAATAGACTTCTTTATAATTTTTCAAATATGAACCCACACAAAATATTTAGATATTTAAGAGTTCAGTTACTAAAATGATCTAGAATATACTTAGAAGATTAGAGCCTTTAGATCTTACAATTAAAATCTCTTCTTCAGTATATTAAGAGATAAATCCCTATTAGAAGGCAATCTTGAAAATATTCTGTGTTGAAACTTGCTTGAATGCCATTAAATCATACAGACGATCATTTTCTTTATATCCCACTTGCTTGTACCAGTAACTGTTACTTTAAACAATTATTTCACTCTGTATGCTAGTATGGACATCTCTTTACTTTGTGGGAAGCATTATTCTGCATACTTATTCTAGTAATTCTGTATACTTAGTGTTGATACAGGAAATAATGTTAACACAGGAAATTAACGTGTATTAGCTATTGAATTTCAATTTCACCTGTTAACTTCCTCTATATTTGAACAAAACACCCACCTTCAGGTGCATTTTAAAATAGAATTTACAAGTCAAAATAGTCTTGCATCTCCTTCCTGTAACTCCTTAAGCTTCCATAGAAATAAACACAAGGATGGATACTCTCATCTAGTTCATCTCAACCAACTGTGTAGTATGAAACGATAAAAAATATTGCAGTCCGTTCATCACTGTTACTCTTTCCATTTTGATCATTCAAACATATTTTTCAGAATTAAAGAATAAAAGGCAAGAATATAACTTTGTTGTTGTTGTTTTAGGGAGGAGGATGCTTGCATCTGTTTGCAACAAAGACAAAGAAAGGAGGATTGGTTACTGCCTGCAGCCTTTGTGGCTGCTTCTGTTTGAGGTGACAGGAGGGCTCACAGAGAATAATGATGGTGACATGAAGTTTGGTAGGGGTTTTGATTGCTCTTTCAGAGGGGATGCAGACAGTCAGCCCACACTGAGACAGTGTGTGCTATATTTACTCATGGATATCAGAAATAAAAGGCAGAAGTATGTGACACCCTCTTGAGATGAGAACAACTTCTATTCATCCAGCAGTTTTTTAAATTCGTATATATCTGTCCTAGGAGCAGTGTCAGAAATTGCCAAATGCAGCTATCTGTCAGAAAACAGCATGTAGTTTTTAGCTGTATTTACCTGAATATAATAGCAGATCATGAGTATCTTGTAGGAAGACCTGTGAAAGGACCAGTTGTTTGTGCATCAAATTAAGTAGAGCCTTGTTGACAAAACTGCTTTGTTTCAAAGCGATACAATATAAGTTATGCCTGTATTCATATTGTCCTTATGTATGTTGCCACTTCTTAGCTGTTTATAATTCATTTTCCTTTAGTTCAAAAGCAGAGGAATTAAAATATAAAAGGACAGCTCTGAAAAGGAGAATATGTTCTAAACATAGTTATGACAGGAGGAAGTCTGGTGTATAAACTCCCCTCTAGTAATAAATTGAAAATAAATAGTAAATGCCTTAGGCAAGGAGACATCCTGAATTCCTCCTGGAAAAGAGGGAAATGATGTTACCTTGTTGGATTTCAATCTTCGGAAACCTATCTAGAACTTCAGAGATCTCCTGAAATTAAAAGGCATCAGTTAGAATCTAAATGCTTCAATACTAATCTTGAGCACCATGATTCCATGTGCTCTTCAGTGAATACCAGGAAGTACAGACAGAATTAGAAAATAAGATATTCAAAGCATATGAAAGGCATCACATATAAATACATACAGCTCAGCAGCCCTCCTTGTAAACATGGAATTAGCTGAAGATAGCACTATGATCTTATCTCTTAGCTGGATTCTTTTCATCCAAACAAAAAGTGCAGCAGGCTTGGGAAGAAGGTGAGATACACCTCTCTCCATGTATCTGTGGAAGCCAGTACTCACTTGAGGCAACAGCCATCTGTACTAATCTCTGTGCCTCTGTGTTAGATGTGGGACACCTTCCTTTAAGTAGTGACCTTTGTCCCGTGGCTTCAGGAGAACTTTGCTACCTGTTCTTATTCAACTTGCAGCTGCAGGTGGAAAGGTCCTGGGTGGAAACCCTACACTCGTTACTTCGGAAATAGCCATCATTGCTACAGCTGTAATAGAGCACTTTATGGCTTGGACTCTTCATGGGAAGTGTGAAAGGATGGTGCCAAAGTCAGTACCTGTAGCAGAGACATTCCAGAGCCATGGCTGTTGTAACCATGATCTTCAAAACCAGCAGAGCATGTACCTGTACCGGTGTCAACGCTAGAAAGCATTAGATGCATATGGCAGATAACCTCATGTATTAAAGGTGGAAGTCACAGACTTGACATAATGAATTGGAAACTGCTCAGAATTTCCTTAATAGGTATCAAAATATTTAAAAAGCATGAATAATTTTATATGAAGATATTTAATAAAATCCTAAGCAAAGCACAAAAAATGGCTTTGGCATTGGAGAATAAATTATATTGTCCAGTAGAAATTTTGACCTAAGAAGAATCATGCTTCTGTGTCCAATCACTTTAAATAAATCAATTATTTTCTTCATCTTCTTCAGCTCTGAAGCTTTAGTACCCAGAATAGGCCTGTGTAGTGCTTTTGAAAGCGACTGTACTTTAGATCAGAAGTATTCTTTTGCTGTGGTTTTCTGCTCCCTCTGGAAATATTACACTGAAAAAAATGAGGATTAAAACAACTTAAATGAGAACAATCTAGACTTGCTGATGGGTGACAGATAGAGAGAGAATATTTTGCAGATTTCTTCCTTGCCTGGAATGATGAGGAGCTGGTAAACAAAGCACTGAAGAGAGAATGATAGAAGGAAGTACCAAAGGTTATAGTCCAACAGCCCTGAGTGGAGAAATTAAATGTAGGTGTGGGAGGAGATGTTGTTGGAGGTGTTCCTTTATTTTTGAAAGAAGGAGGATAAGAAGGGTAGCAAGGGAATAGGGGAGATTCTGTGTGGTCCAGGCACCCAGAACTCTTTTAAAATTTAATTAGATGAAGCAATTAAAAATCTTCTTTAACAAATAAGTAATCTACATTTGAGTATCATCTGTTTGGTGGGGTATGAATCCATGACCATCAGGGAATATAATAAATCCTGATGCTGTCCATGAAACCTGATGTTGCGTTTGGATCTAACTGACAGATATGTAAAATCCATGAAGACAGACAGCTCCCCACTGGCTCTGCATCTGAGGAAAGTTCCTGTGCAATGTTTTAATTAAGGTTATTTATTTCTTTATTATGATGATTGCGTTTTAATTGCTCATGAAGCACCCCAGGGGTGGAGGTGTAGCTACCTTATAAATATTATATGACAGTGGGTAAAGGGAAAATGTTGCAGTTTTAGAAAATAAACCAGCAGCCATATACTTCTGATGCAATTTAACAATAAAAATAGAATTCTTTCTTTAAACTCTCAGAGAGATTTGCAAGTAAATAACATTATCTTACTCATCTTCTCCATTTAACATAGGTGACCGGCAGTGTAACTCATAGTCATGTCCACATCTTTGCTTAGTTGATAGTCTATCTAGCCACATGACAGCTATCGGATGTGCATCTCTGCTTGCAGAACTCAGTGCGACCTTTTGTATAGGGTCAGGGTAGACATTAACGCTTCCAGTCAAAGCTCTGCCTGACTAAACCTCTACTAGGGAAGTAGGATGGGAAAAAGAGCAAAATAGGGGAAAAAACCTGTCTTACGACAACCAGTCACTCAGCTGCTGCTTCTCCCAGTGTTCCCTGCATCTGTATTTCATAAGTGTACAAGGTATAGACAGCTGGAGGTGAAATCCACATTGTATAAAGGTATGTTCTGCTTGTATTGCTTTGTATAAACCTTAGGCTTTCTCTTTCTCATCCAAGCTATGCTGTTGTGGCAAATAACTCAAGTTCCCTATTTATATTTCTATATATCTCTGTTTGCATGCACAGATTCTTTGCAGGTAGAAATTCTTGTTTGTGGTACAAACTTGTGTTTAATACATACTAAAATATTTCCATCCAGCTAAAGTGGTGCTGTAGAAGTTGGGTGGGTTTTTTTTTTCTATTAGGTATTTTTGCTATTTAATTCTTCATTCATAAAAGGTTCTTGTACAGAGACAGGGATATTTTTTTTCTATCTTCCCCAGCTTTATTTCCATTGCTTAATTTATGAATTTAGAAAGTGACCTTTTTCAAGATGTTTTTTATTTGGCCAAACTCGGCTTTTGGCTTGCTTCCAACATTGAAAATTGTTCCCTGAAGGAAAATAAAAGAAAAATTGAAGAATTTCAACAGCTTAAATTATTTGTCATTATAAAACAATTTGAAATTTATTTGAGCTTTTCAGGTTTTAATATGCACTTAAGTTAGGAAGAGATTTGGTTTTTTTTTTTCATGCAAAGACTTAAAGGTAAAGGAATATCTACTTGGGATTATAAATGAGAAGAGTAGCACCATCTTTTGGATGATATAACTCAGCAGACAACAGAAGATCGTGTGTCTGATTTTCTCCATCTTTTACTTTAAAAATTGCCACACGCACTAACGCAGTGGAGCATGGCTTACTGTCCAAACCACAGTCTGTGTAATGTGGCTGTAGAGCATACAGAGTACTGGTGCTTGTTGTACCTGTTCAGCCACCTAGAAAGTTCATTTAAACTCTGATTATGGTCAGGAATTAGGTATTTTTGCATTACCTTTGGTGGAATAGTTCCATGTAGTTTCTGTATGTGTCAATCAATAATACTATGGATAGATATTAATCTCCTTAGAAACTGGCTGCTTTATAACTACCACTTTTTCAGAGCCAATTCCCTTACCTCAAATAATATATGAGAATTTCCAGTTGGACTGTTGCTTCTAGAACTCGTATCAATATCCATATGGCCACAGTTTGCCACTGAAACTAGAACTTCCACTTGCCCCTGCTTTATTTTGCTGGCAGTGCATCCAGAAAGGATCTTCTGAATCTTCTCAGTCTCTAATTAAAACAACACTACAGTGGTAGGGGATATTTTATTTGCTCTTTGGTGCACCTGTATGCCAGACATCTATGCTAATGATTGAATTGCTGGAAGTGTCTACACTGATGTCTCTTCCTCTGCCAGTCACATGAAGTTGGTGTCGAGCCAACCCTTCACCACTGGGGATTCCCTTCTCTGTAGGTTCTGTACTTTGAAGGTGACAGGTTCCAAGCAGCAGAGACTTTGTAAAATATTTCTACATGACACTGCTTATTCAGTCATTGCTTGTAAATACTTTGCATATGAAATCTGACAAAACTTCTTCAATTGTTCTCCCTTTATTTTCCTTCATCTCTCTTACCTGCTTCACTTTCTTTCTTTAAAGCCCTTTAGTTTCTTCCTACCTCTTCCTCTGGTCTCTCTCAATCTTCTGTTTCCTCCTCCCTGTTCTCTTTCCATCCCAAGCCAATGCTGTCTGAGGCAGTGCCTGCAGCACCCGAAGACATAGATGAGCTAGCTTTATGCAAGTTAGTTTTGCTATTAGCAGTACAGGTTTCATTCTTGTCTAAAAGCCCAAATATGTACCCAGCTCCTCACCAAATGCCGCACAGGCAGTCACGTTGAGCTACTATCAGTGTCTGAGCTAATTCCCGTATGTGCAGGCACAGCAACTGCATTTTAGATACACCCTTAGTAGTGTATTAGTATAATGCAGCAAACATTGAGTATATTCACTGCCTCTAGTTTTCAGCTGCTTTGGTATTGCTTAAAAAAGGCACCTAAGTTATTAAGGAGCTAGTGGCTTTAGTCAGTTACTTAGATACAAGTCCTGTTTACTCTGCAGGAAGCCGGTCTGAGACTCTGCAGGAATCACTGTATCCACAAAGTCCTGACTATTCTTTTCTCTGTTGTTTGAATTATCTTTAAAGTGAATTGGAAGCATCAAAAGGATGCAGCTAAAGAAATTTCTTTTAAGGGATTGGAGTTTTTTATTCGTTGATAATTTATGTACATGGTTTCTGACCTTGGAAAAAAAATTTGTCTGCTAATGACTTTATCAGAGATTTTATTTTCTTTATCATGAACTTCCATTTCAAACTGAGCTTCATATAACAGAACATTGATTTGATTTATTGGTTTGTGCACCTACATCATCAAAAGTTGCAAGACGTCTTTGAGAAGAGTGTTCACGGATGTCTGCTCTCTGCTACAAGTGGAATAGACAGGGAGGAGGCATCGTGCTAAGCAGTGGCCAAATCTAGAGCACACTGCATTAGCTTTAGTGGGAGTAGATGGCATGAGTGGCAAAGTCAGATGAAATAAACTGACTCAAAGCACTCAAGAATAGAGATGATGCTTAAAGGAATTTATGCAGTGACTTTAGGTAATAGTGGTGCAAACACAATATCCAGAGCAGTGGCTTACTCATGACACTAGATGAAGACTGCGATATGTCTACATGATGTATACAGTAGTATGCCATTCTCTTGCTTATTCGTAAATCTGCAACCGATGATTGCTTATCTAAGTCAACATGCACATCTATGTCTCTTCCTGATCTTGCTGGTTTTACAGGATTGGAATAGTTCAGGAATTTGGAACAGGCGGAGAATAGGGCAGCACATCAAATATATCGATTGTCGAATGTGGCAGCTGGCAGAGAGGAACACGCAATTCGAGGTGAATTTTAGGTGAAGCCATTTTATTATATGAAATCACACAGGTTATATACCCTTATTACTGCAAATGTGACAAGCTAAATAACTGTTAATTGGTTACACACACTGTTCACGCTGTATTGATTGGTTAGTAATGATAACGAGTTCTGATAAACCTATCTTATAGCTAAATATCGTTAGTTTACCTTTAATGCCTAAAAGTATCTGCACACCTGCTGTTTTGACCGTCTTGTTATGGTTGGTTCCTAACATGTTCCGTTACTCCCAAATACCTTCCTGTAACTGCTTCTTGGTTTAGGGCAGCCTGTACCCCTATCAGAAGGCCGCTGTGTTTTGAGAATGTGATTATTAGGATCCTCAGATCATGAGTAACTTTTCCTCTCTCATGGGAACAGAAGAATATTGTCAGGGCCTAAATCTTGGGAGAAGAGAGCTAGGCCGCTGGCAGGCCTGCTGTCTTCCCCAACAGTCGAATGCCTGAAAGTTTTTTCCCGAGGAGACCATTTTAGATGGGTTTGTGGATGACTAGGTTTGTGTGAGCTTATGCTCTGTAGCAGACTTGGAGAGTGCCAAGTTTCCTAACCCTGGTATCATTTGTTTGCTAGATTGCATTTGTGCCTGTCTCTGCTTTGATGGAAGTGCTCTTTCTATTTTGTATTAGCCACTATTCCAGTCAGTTTTTTCTGCTGGAGGGTCAGGATTTTATACAACTGTGTTTTTTTGTTAATTGCTGTATTGTTTTCATTATGTTGCTAGTAGTTCTATTTCATATTGGAATCCAAGTAAAAAGTCTTGTATTAGAAATGCCATGGTAAATTACATTATCTCCAAGTGCATTTAGTGAATGATGATATACTCTGTCTTTAATTAGAAAGACCTTGAAGGGTCATATGCACGAGACATATATGCTTAAGGTGGAAATTCTTTTCAAAAAGCATATTTAACTAAGTTTAACAATGAGAATAGAAAAGGCACTAAGAACAGAATAGCAGTAAGAGTAAAAAGGCATGTTCTCCATGTAGAATGAGTGCAGAATATATCTGCTTCTTTGTTATTCCATTTTTTTTTTAATCCATCTGCAGCCATCTACTGAGTGCTCTGGGCACTCTATATGATGGATTAAGAATTACAATACAAGCTTTGACATAACACTTCTTACAACTCTTTCTCCATTTTCTCACAACTATCTCAAAAGCTGTAGAAAAGAAGGAGAAAAATTCAAGCTGGGAGAAGATTAGTCCATTTGGTGTGTAGGAAGTAACTAACTGTTTAGAGTTATCATCATCATAGTGCCATTATAATTGCTATATTCAAGAAATACTCATGGAGGTAAGCTAAAGGCCTGTGTCTGTTTTGAGGGAAGTAGTTTGATAGGAACAATTTAAATACCAAAATAATTGTGCAGAAATGCTGGGAATAATTTTTTCAGTCCATCTTGCAGACATATTTATTTAAAGATCTTTTAAGGCCTGATAGAATTTAGGTTTAAGCTTTTTCCAGAAGTTACACTGCATTACCTACCCAATTGTGAATCTGATGCTTCTGCACAGATGCATGTAGCTGGAAACCTCTGTTTAAAGTGTACCTTTAAGATGAGGAGTCTTTATTCTCCCTTTTTAATTACAATACTAAAAACTTTAATAAATATTTAAAATCTATATAGATACAAATACCTATTCTTAAGCTTTCACACTTCAAACAGTATGACCGTTAATAGAAACAAGTTGTTGCAAGTACCCAAATGTTTGCAGACTTTGGCCAAAACAGCTTTATGTCTTGGACACTCATTTCATTTCCTTCTTACAACTGCTATGTTGAAATCCTCTTAAGGTCCATTTTCTCTCACCCATTTTCATAGTGCATGAACATGACTGTCTATCATTGTTTAAAAAATAAACAGAATCTATTTCAGTTCAATGCATCAAGGTTATTTTGGACTAGCCTTCCTTTTGCCTGTCTGTGCTTTATGTGTGCATGCCATTGTCTTGCTTTAGCAAAAGACACATTTCTGTTTATACAATCTTTCAAGTCTCTGCACTGGTATGACTGGCTATGTTAAATGTCAGGCAACAGGAAAGCCTGCTCTTACTGTTAGTTACGTGTTAGATTCCAGCTCCTCAAAGCTTCCCTTGTCTGTATTTTTGAGCTGAAAATTTGGCCATATATGATATGCATACTAAAGAGAGATTGGAGGAAGGGTGAGTTCTACTCAGAAGTTTTTATTCCAGGGTGCTTGAAAGTCCAGCTGCCAAAGAGGGATTGTTTGTGACAGACACAACACACATTACACAAAAATGTGAGTCTTCCAGCAGCCAGAGATGTTCCTTTCTAAACATTTAGTAGGTAAGTCCAACACATGTCCAGGTAATAATAATTAATTACAGCTGGTGGGATGAACAGTGACTGTAGAATGCCAGTTGCTCTTTAGCTCTCAATAATTCTGTAGGAAAACCAGCACAAATTTATTTCCATGCCAGTGTTCACTCCTCTTCACATTTTGATGATATGTTTTGCCAAGTAGTTCCTTAACTGGAAAACTAAGATAATTTTACATTTCCCACTGTTCATTCCAGAAAAGTCAGACACTCAAAATATCTTATGCATCATCTTATCCTCTACATTTTCATAAACCTGAAATTATATTATTTTTTCCAGATTAATGTGTCTGTAGTCCTTTATTTCAGTGGCTCACAAGTATTTTATTTGGCAAGCTTTACTAAAGAACACTATCAGTGAAACAATGGTGTCTTTTTTTATTTAGCCCCTTTTTAGATAAGGCCACTTTTGACTTGTTAAAGGCTTCCAGGTGAAGATCTAGTTGAGATTACTTAAAAGGTATGACAGTAAAGCTTGTTTGAGCTCTTGTTTTCTCCAGCAGTCCTTGCTTCTGCATTGCAATATCTTTTGGGGAAACCAAGTTTCTTTGAAACAGGCAGGTTTGGGTTTTTTTTCCCTTCTAGTGTGATGGCTTCAGGGTATTTTCTGTTGCTGCTGCAAACCCAGCTGTGCGTGACTGTCATTTTCACGGACTAATCTGAAGGTGTGTTGCTTGTTGTGACTTCTGTTGTATTCTACCAGCATCTGTTTTGCCAAAATGTAATTTCTAAAAGTAAATTTATGGTTGCTATATACTTGGAACAACAGACTGCAGAATTTCTTCTCTTTTTTGTACTGCTCCCATTTTCCTTCAAATGCAAAGATTTCTGCTGAAACACTAGAAAGTAAAATAGCTGTTGTAACTGAGATATATTGTCATTATGATCAAGTACATAGTAGAAAAAAACATATTGTTTTGTCTGAGCCATCAGAGAATTGATACTCAGTAACAAAACTATCTACATGAATGCTGGAAACAGTAGCTACACCTTTAATTGTGAATTAATTTAAAATGCACATGAAATTGTACATTTTCATGTAACTTGGCCAGCTGCTTGGGGCTGGCTACATATTCTTTCAAAAAGCAAAAATGTAGCTATAGATACCTGCTGTCATGAAAGTTTAGAAATTTTTCCATAGGTAGGGTGCACTAAGTGGAATCAGATTTTTTAAATTTCTGTAAGCAGCGCTGAAGATTTGAGCCTACATTTCCTATATTTTTTATTAATGTCACTCTTTTAAAATTATAAATATATAACCATATTCAAAACACAGGTTTGTCTCTCTATTTGATTGTTTTTGTAATGAACTACATGAATATATCTGAAATAACAGCAGCTTTGTCTCCCATGTACTATTGGGCAGGATGATGACACTTTGAAGATTGCAATAATTTTGGCAAAAGCTATTCTGTTGAGCAACATCACAGTGTATGGAAAGGCTACATGCTGTTATGTGGTGGTGTTAATTGGCATATAACAATGAATGCATTATAAACACCCGACAGCCTTTGGAAGTACATTCATGCTATGTGTTTGCTGGTGGATGTATTTAGAAGATTAAATAGACAAGCTTTGAAGAAGTTCAAAGTGGTTTTGGTTTGAACCGTGTCTAACAATGATGCATACCTTACCTGAATTGAATTAACAACCAAGAAAATAGGGTTTTTTCATCCTGCCTTCATTGAAAAGCCCTATTAGAATTATTTTTGATGTAGCATTTGTACCGGGTTGTTTTGGGAGAAAGAAAGAAACGTGCTATCTAGTAAAGGTGATTATATTCTTATTCAGTTCTAGAAATCACTCTTTGCCTCCTTTCATTCATTCCTTTTCATTCCTCATAGCTCTTCTGCTATGTAGGGTTGCTCTTCAGTAAAATCCATGTTCTGGAGAATCACAGAATCGTAGGGGTTGGAAGGGACCTCGAGAGATTCTCGGGTCCGACCCCCCTGCCAAAGCAGGTTCCCTAGCTCATATTGCACAGATAGGCATTGTGTGGGTTTGTACTTGCATATGGTGCTGTGCATTGACTTTTCATAGCTCTGCTTCTTATAACAGAAAAATATCCTCCGTACAAGCCATGTGTCCTGCATAGCTCTGCTTTATTGTTACACAGCATGTTAATGCTAGAAGCAAGGCCTTGATGGAGTTATTATAAATAAGACCATATGCTTATATGAGCATTTCCAAAACTCTGACAGTGGGGATTGCTTAATTCCATCAGTCATCAATCTGTCAAAAATCTAGTAAGAGGGGGTTATATATATGTATTAATATATGTAACAGAGGACTAAAAAAAAAAACCCCAACAAACTTTAAAGGAAATCTATGTGCATGTAAAGAAATGATTCTTATTACAGTTTGGGTTGAAGCTGCTGTTAATTCCCTTTTGTTCAACGACTGCAAAATAGTAGAAGCTCAACACAGACCCAGGTAAGAATAAACAGAAACCATTTAGGCTGAAGCCTTTCCTTGGGGGATGATAAAGCAGATGCAAGATCTAGGATTGAGGAAAGGGAAAGGAAGGGAAGGGAGAACAGCCAAAGTCACAATGACCTCTGAGAAATGGAGAGGCAGTCTTGGGTTGAGTGCTGACTGCAATAAGGCAGGGAGTTCCTTACTGGAGTTCGGGGAAACAGAAGTTTATACTCTTATTGTATATAAATGAGGTTATATTAAAGGCCTTTGTGCTTCTATTATCAACTCTTCCTCTCCAAAGGACTCATGTGAAATCTGCCAAATTTGATTAACTCTTTTCATCCAAAAAGTGGGGAACAGTAACCTGAGTCAGACCCTGACTAGCTGGAAACCCAGGTATTCCAAGGCAGTCTTCTACCAGTAGCTCAGCTGATCTGGACATCCAGAATATTAAGCCATAAGAAGACAATGAAAATTTACATTCAAAGTGTATTGGAAGTGTGTATCTACTTGTTGGCTTGCTTCCAGGATTAGCTGCTCAGGCTGTGGAGTCAAAAGGAGCATTGGGATGATCTAACCGTTCCTACTGCAGAGTACAGATAATAAATCTGCAATTAGTAATTCACACATTAAGTCCATTTAGGAAGCCAGCTATTTTCTACATTAAAGACGTAATGGCAGGGAACTTTCCACACTCTATAGGCTGCTCTGCACCTAATCTTCATCAGCAAGGACTGGGGAAAACAACCCAGTCTCAATTTTCTGGCTTCATTTTTCAGCTGTCAGAACTAGTTATATTTTTCTCTTATAAACTGAAAAATACTGACAGTATAAATGGATGGATCAGATTTGCTATTCTTGTAAATGGGTACAATTCCATTGAAATTAATACAGTGCCATCAAAATTGCCTGTAAATATCATTACACTGTTAAGGTTTTGGGTATGCTGTTTGGAAATGTGACCTTAATTTTGGGTTCATGTAAATGCTATTTGCATTTCTTCCATCTCTTTACTACCTCATTTCTGTAATTGCAATTGAATCTGTCTATAAAAATATTTCAATAGTTAAGATGGTAATTTACAAACTTAAGGAAAATTTTATTTTGGTAAAATGAGTTAAAGGTTTTTTTTATTATTCTATGCTAGTCAAAACTCAGAATTTTAACACCCTGAAAAATAATGATACTAGAAGAAGACTGAGAGAATCTATGATTGATGGTAGAAACATGGTTGCAGTAGTATCAGTTTCCCACAGAAACAAAGGGAGACAGTTTTTGAAAATATATTCTAGGTTAGCCTTTCAAGTCAGCTTTCCTGTCATCAATACAGATAACCTGAGCATCTTCTTCCTGAGCCAATCCTGACATTTATTCCCCAGTCAACCAGGTAACATAGCTGCTGAAAGTTCTCTTTGGCCTCACATAGATCAAATCTAACTCTGTAAGTTTCAACATAATAAAAGTTGAGGAGCTCATTCTCTGCCAGCATTATACTAGCCTAGAGGAAAGCACAAACACTTTTGCTGGCTAGGTTGCCAGCAGAGGAAGTAAGAATTAAGATGCCTTTTGGGAAATCCAGAAAGCTGTAATATTGAAGACCAAGAGGCTGATTTGTCCAAATAAATGGGACATATAAACCCAGTAATGAAGACATAAACCAAAAATTACTTAGACGAAGAAGTGCTGAGTATGAAATGACTCAGTTACTTGTATTAAATATTTGTTGCTTCATTTGTGCAAACCTTTGACTTCCACTTGCCTACCTCAACACTTCAGTATTTGTTTTCTTTTGCACAGACTCCGTTAGGATCTGAGTCTTCATTAGAGTGACAACTATTTTCATTGTAAGACTTCAAACTGTGCTTTAGTAATGTTGTGTTTTCAATTCTCCCCAAACTCATCACGTTTTCACCTCTTCAAATTGCCATTTCAGAAATACCTGAAAAAAATAGTGTGACAAAATGTCCAGAGACAAATGAGTTTGTAAAGGAGAAATAAATCAACATATGTTATATATGGCATCTGGGTCTTTCAGAGACAGCTTCCCGTAGGTACTGTTTCTGTCCTAACAATAGTGTAAGGACAGTTTAAGAGTTCTATCACATTTAATATTTTCTTTCTTTATGGTGTCTTTTGTTTGCATCAGGCAGTGAAGTAAATCCTTTTGTGAACATGAAACCTGCAAACAAAGGAAATGGGAGAATCAAGAATCCTGGGGAAAATGATGAAGTAGCTAGTAGTAGTAGTAGTAGAAGTAGTAGTAGTAGTAGTAGTGTAGAAATGACTAGAGTCCCAAGCTGTGAATTGTCAGAAATCCATTGATCCAAGAGGATAATTACAACAGATGAGAGTCTGGACATAATTTTTCAGGCAAACTTTTCTTCTTGAAGGAGTAATGTTTGGACTTTTAAAATCCAGTATTGATAAAATTGGCATGAGTTTGACATTTGCTGCTTACTTTTCCCTTATAAAACAGATCAGCTACCCATATGTCTGCATAAGAGACAAATACTGTACAAACTGTGAGCCTGTATCCAGGCAGGAAAGTGAGCATGTCTTTTCATCTTCTGTGTATGCAGATATGTCTGGAATTGACACTGGCACAGGAGAAAAGAGACGGTGACTAAGTAATTCCTGTCTTTCTATTGTTACGATTCAGACAGCTTGGTCAGCAGTCAACACAAATAAATTCCAGAAGGCAATTACAATCAGACACTTATGTTCTCCCATTCAACCCAAAACAACATGGAGCGTGTTTACTTTCAACATGCATCTCCAGAAATGATATGGGTAAAAGGAAACCAGAACCCTAGTGAAAATGCCAAGATGAGAATAAGTGGCCATGTCATCTTTTCTTTTCAAATGTTAATTTTATTTGAAGACTGAGATGTTTATAATCTGGTATAATTCAGTTGTTTTCTTTGGAAGGGATTAAGTAGAAATTAGAAAATGTTTCTTGATAGAAATTTACCTATTTTTTGGTTAACCTAATCTTCTGAGGCTTTTATTATTCACCTGGCACTGTGGTATCTTAAGACTACCTCAAAAAAGTGACCTTGGAAGTCCACTCTTCAGTAGAAGTCTCTTCCTGGCTCAGAAACAGTCTGTCTGCTACAGTGCATACTGAAATATGCCATGTTTTATTTTCTGTAATATGCTGCTTTGCCTCAAAAAAAGAAAAAAAGCCAGTTGCATGAGAAGTGGCTTTTGTGACAGGATGTGCTGACCCAAGGTTGTGCAGAAGTTGCAATTGCTGATTACTTACTACCACCTGGTTCACTGTGGTTGTTTTTTAAAGGTTTTACCAGACTCCTTGCTTTGGTAATATCTTGCAGCACTAGTTAATACACTGTGTATGCAAATAAAGTGTTTAAAATACTGGTAAGTGCATGCTACTTGTTTTGACATTGTGGAGCATACACATTGGTCATTTTTTGAACATTTGTTAACTTAATACAATGCTTTTGATCAACTTGTAGCTGAATGTCTAAACCACAACCTTACCCAGAGATCCAAATGTGGCAGATGTGCAGAACTAGGAGCAATGCAATCCTCTCTCTATGTTTGCTTTGGTGGGAGGATGGCACAGCTCTGGCCTAAACCATCAGTACCATCATGTTAGCACCCTGTGATGGCTGGGAAATGCAAGCCATGAGCAAGCAGGAAATCCACACCATCATTTTAGCGGTTGAGTGAATGTCTCAGTATTTTTTGATGTCTAGAGCCTGAGGGATGGACTAGAAGATCTGCTGATGTTCCTACTTGTCTTATTTTCTACTTTCTGGCATTGTTTCTTTCTTTTTTTCTCCTCCAACACTAGCTTTTGAGATACAGTGAAATCCTCTTTGCCTTTTTCTTTTGAATATAATATTCCTATAAAGTTTGGGAACCATTTTTCTCTACTGCTAACTTTTTTTTTTTCTGGAGATTTTTACCATTGAAAGCAGTCCTGTGACAGCCTCTCCCTGTCTCTAAGGCATAGTCATAGTTTTTATTTATTCCTACTGTATTGATTTTTGGGATGAGATCAAACACCTGCATGTAATCTTGAAATTGAGGATGCACCAGTGATTTAGATGTTAACGTTCTAGCTTTAATAGTATTCTGCATTTCCTTCTTGATGTAGCCTAATGTCTTATCGTGATTTTTAGGTAGCGGCTGCATATTGAACGAATGTCTTTATTCAGTTCTCCTTGATGACTCCTTCATTTTTTTTTTCACTGGGATCTTATAACTAATTCAGAAGTTATCAGTGCATATGAGTAGTTTAAATCATTCTTCCCAATGTGCACTGCCTTGCAATTTTCTACATTCAATTTAGTCTGGTCGTCATATCATCCAACTGCTTTGTTATAATAGGTCCTTGTGGAGCTCTTTAGAATCGTTAGCTCAAAGGTTCCTGAGGATTTTATCCCACTGCCTTTTTTGTCAATATAGTAACATACAACATTTTAGCAGGAGTTAGGAGATCAATATGCTACCCTAACGGGAAAGTCTTATGCAAACTAAGAGAAACAAAGCCAGTAGGCCTCCACATATCTTGTTATTAAGACCACATTTCTTGTATTAAAACATGAACGTTTTTTAATGGGTTTTAAAATTATGCCTGATATAACCCTTTATTTTTGGATTAACTTATAATTTTGATAATGGAAAAGGATAAGGCACTATGGAAAATGTTTTTTCTAAATGGCATTGTTTAAATCTCTTCCAGAAGAGTACAGTCACAGCCAATGCTAAAATATACTAAAGTGTTTGTGTAACAAAATGTACTTTCAAGGAGAAAATAATGATAAAAATGTTAATAATATTTGAAAATCCCTATTAGTAGGCCCTATAGAGAGAAACAACACATACAAAATATTTGTAGAGTATGATCACACTGAATGATTCCTGGCTTGGTAGGTGGTGTCTCAACCTTGATTCATTTGCAGTACATGTGTACCCTTTTATTTGAAATATCTTTAGTACAATATCAGATCCCTCATTGCTCTTGGCTCATGATGGTTTTCTAGCTATAGATAGAAAAGTTGACATTTCAAATTTTTACATACTTGCATTTATTTGGCAATGCTTTTCCTCTCACTCAGCTTTTAATTAATTACACAAAAAAGTATTCTATTTTGAACTTTTGAATTAAACAGTTTTCCAAGGTGCTTGGGTTTTTTCCCACGCAAATATTTGGATTCTATTATAAATTGCATCTGTCCTCTTTTTGTTGTTGTTGTTGTTGTTGTTGCTTACCCCACAGTCCAATCTGTTCACTAATTGATTCAGGAGAATCTTGAAAACTTTTTAAAGGAGTCCTTGAAATAGAATTGTGTTGCTATATTAAGGGCAAATTACTCTAACATGAAAAATAAAATTCACCCGAATTCCAGACTTTATTGAATACTGGTTTTAAGTAAATTCCAGCCAATTTACTTCTTCCCATGAGAGCCTATCTATAGTTGAATAAAGTTATCATCTAGTAAACCACTTGGAATTAACATACTTTTCTGGGCATTTGTGGTCACATGCATCAGTAAGGCTATTGTTACTCTTCCCCAACTTGTGCATCCAATATTAGATCAGTAGCAAAATTATATGATCGATTTTATTAATATTTTCATTACTTAATTATAGATAAAATCAAATCCCAAAGGGTTGTGGGTTTTTTTTTTCTATGGAGTCATGAATCTCCCATCACATCCATATTTATCACTTGCACTAGAAGATTAAACGCAAATGCTTGTGTGGTACATGTTGCATATGTAAAAAGGAATAGAAGAAGCTAGAAATTAAATCAAAATGGTGTTAATTGCTAATAAATGCAGGATGTGCAGCTGGAGTGAAATTTTGTTGTTGCAGTCCTGTTTGTAGATAGAGCCAAGACTGATGTTATTTAGATGTTTAACAGTATCTGCAGACTTGGTTGCCTTTATATATTCCTTCCATTTTCAGTCCTTCAAAATGTGGAGGTGGAAAATGAGAAATTCATCTTGATTCCCTATCCTCTGTGTCATCGTCCTCGAGACAGCAATAGCACGGAGCTATGGGAGAATATTGCATTTAACACAGTCTTGCTGTTCATATAAGCTATTCATTTGCTTCAAATACATGTGAGGAATATTGTATGGAAAGGTTCTTTCTTACTCCAAATACTGTCTGTCTCCTTACAAATAATATCAAGATGTAGGCTGAGAACAATATAATCTTTGAGACTGTCAGAAAAACAAGGATTTCACAGAGCACAAATACAATCCCTCTCAAAAATCCACACAAGATGCCAGTCAATTCTTTCAGTAGAATAACCGTCTGCTTACCCGTTGTAAACAAAGCACCCAGCCATATTTCACAATTGCATAATAGATGGAAATATTTTTCTCTACTATTTTAAATAACAGCCCCATGAGAACTCCATTCTGTCTTTCATGATTAAAACATTTCTACAGAGGGAGTTAGGGATTGAAATCTATTCATTATGGAAAATATTTTCATGTCGTTGGAGCTTTTATGAAAGATTCCAAGTTTCCACACCATTTATTAGGCAATAACATCACAAGAGAGAAACCCCAGGAATATTTTAGATTAGAAGAAATCTAATAAAGACCTTCAGAATTGGGGTGAACATGTTGTGCTGGATATTTGAAAATGTTTCAAAGAAATCTGATCATGGCTTTAGTAAAAGAGACTAATCCCCCTGCCCCTCCCTCCCATACTATCCACTTGGACCAAAGTCATATCTTTGCAATTAAATCCAAATTATTATGAGTCATATGGTGACTTTTTGTTCAATAATGAGAAACAACAAGGATGTTGGAGCAATAGTCAGCGAAAGGATTCACTGAACTGGAAAATGCAGTTTTGACTGTGAACTCCAAATCATTTAAAACCTATGGAGATGCAATGATGGGCTTTGCTGGCATTTTATGGAAAGATATTTAAATCTGTCGTCTGTTTAACAGTAATTTTGCTGGAATATGCAGGAACTGAACAATGCAAAAAATCCAAGGGGAAAAGGCAATAAAAGTGTAGTTTGTTTTGCATTTGATTGCTCTGTATGAAGGTCACATGTAGACCTGTGATCCACAGGGCGAGAAGCCCACCTCTTTTTCCAGGGGAAATTGATGAATTTTTCTTTCTGTGACTAACATACCAAAGTCCAGGAAGATAGCTGGGCTTTTCTCTTTTGCTTTATCAGGAACAAAGAAAGGTACTGGAAGTTCCTCCCTCAGTTATTTGTGTATTGGTTATGTTATTTGTGACTGTAGAGCTCAGAGAAGGAAAGAACTGAAACAAGAAAGCCCCTTGTTTCCAGATCCAATGCAAGGTAGTTTTGGTTGGTGTTTTGTACATTGTAATATATTTACTTCAAGTCCCAGCGTGCTTGTGAAACCTGTCAAATATAAGTGGTTTTCTGATGGTAGAGAATTTTCTATGGGGAGCTAGCAGAAGTCTACTAATTCCCTGAAATTGCTCAAGATACTGAAGAGGACTATAACCTTAATACATGGTTAATACATCATGTGTTGGTAAACCTTCCTTGTCCAAGCAAACACTGCATTTCTTTCCTAATTTTATTTTTTTAATTTCAGTCTGTTTCTTTAAAATCTCACAATTTCCTTTATTTCCTGGGGGAGCCATCACAGATAATTCTTAAATAGAAGGTGAATCATATACACACAGCAGAGAACAAAATGGCTTGAGTCTATGTTCCACATAAATGTTTTTTGTTTTATTTTATTTTAATTTTTTAATGTTATTATTAAATAGGCTGAAAATTTTCAAGGATTCAATAAGAGAGATCAAGTAGTTTTTAATATATTGCCTTTGGCTTTACCTCTTGGAGTTGCTAATCTATATTTATTTATTTGCTTTTATTTTTACCGTGTTGCCAGTAAAATACCTGCAAAAATAATTTTGAAAAAGTTAATATATGTGTGGTGTAGAGGAGTGTCTGATGGGCCATTATTAAACTGTACGTTGCAATTTCATTTCTCTTATGTGATATTGTTCAAAGCCTCTACAGACAGGAGCTCCTTTTCTGTTAGTATCCACCTGCTCTGGGTGCTTTTTATCCTTATTAAACTCTCCCAAAAGCAATAAATTTCAGAGTGATCTGAGACAGGTAATGTTTAATAAAAAGATTCAGCATTTGTCCAGGGTTAGCTCTGTGGCTATAAGGCTGCAGCTGCCCAGCACAAGGTAGCACTGTACAGGGATGACTGTATAAGACCAAACAACAGAAATTACATAGTTGCATTCACCTAAAGGAAGAGCTGTGCTAATTGCCATTGCTGAGACCAGTAGAACGTCTCTATAGCATGAGACCAATAAAAACGTCAATGGGAACTCCCGTAAAATTAATCAAGTCAGGGACCAGTCATTAGCAATCAGAGGTCCTCTTCAACTGTAACCAGTTAGATCCTGGAACTGATCGGTAATTAGCCAAATTGGCAATCTGTTTCTTCACAGGACATAACAGTGCAAGGCAGACTGAAAGGTAATAAAGAGATCTGTTCCTTCTCTGCGCATCATTGCTTGCCATTCAACTCATACTTCTTATGTTACTGTTTCCTAGCACGATATTTTATAGCATTATTTACATTTCACCACACATTTTATTGTTTCCATTCACAAAAGCTCCAGAAAAGTAGTAGAATTACTTAGATTTTTGTTTTAAAAGTGAATATAAATAATATTTCAGAAAAAGAGAATCATTTCCTCGCAAGACTGACAGAAATCAGGGGTGGAAATACCTTATTGGATCAGTCAGCCACTTTCCAGACACAATGTTTTCTCAATCATAGATTAAATAACAATCTTGAAACTGTATGGATTATAAATTGCTTTTATCCTTTCCCTAGAGAGGCTGTTGCATACTTTAGGAGAGCAGATGAACTGAAGGTATGTCTGCTGCAGGGGGCAGAGAAACCTGGACTCCAGGACACAACGTCAGTGATGCTTAGCTTGTGCTCGGTCACAAAGGCTTTATGTCATCCTCCACCCGACGGTACAGACATAGCCTAATATTCAATCTAAATGCTTGCTTTCTCAATCCTATTGTATCTCTTATAGCATTCAGTACCCAACTGTCATGTAATAGTACCTTTAACTTCTCTCAGTTGAGGACTGTTGCCATACCTCCTCCTTCTCCATCTGTCAGCCAGTTCAGTCTATTGCTTTATGTCTGTGGGCTGCTCAAAGGAGGATAGTCATTTATTTAAAGTTGTATCAAACTAAGATTTGTGATAAGGTGATTTTGACCTGGATCTAGACCAATTAAAGTTCACTGAACTGAATTGAGTTACTCCTTATTTACAACAGTGAACAAGAGAAAAAACATGAAGAGGGAAGAGAGAGGGGGTGAAAAGGTAACAAACAAGAAAAAGAGTAAGGGAGAACATTTAACTGGAGGGCTTTTGAATCAAAATTGGAAATGGTTAATATCTGGGCCAAGGTAGAGAGCACACATAGAGAAATTACAAGGAGTTCATTAAACACAGGAAACTTCTAGGACTTTTTAAATGCAAAGTTAAAAATCAAGCTGAATTGCTAAAATATGTAACAAGTTTAATGGACTTCTTTGCTCTCATGTCCTTTGACCCTAGGATGTAACCCAGCTGCTCAGTGCTTGAGAGTTCAGAATAATCCTTAGTAGTTGGTAATAAGACTATAGAAAAGTTGGTCACAAATAAATGGAAATAAAAGCCATATCTTAAAAAGAAGCTTTTAGTTGCAAAAACCTTTCATTCTGAAAGGTGTCTGAGAAAATTTGATATGAGCTGGAGAGATGACAGAAATTTCAAACTGGTATATATTGTACTCTTCATAATTAAGAATTAAAACTCTGCAGCTCCTTCTACAAGGCAGACATAGAATGGTTCCAAACAGGTCATTTTTGTTCCACATAAAGTCACCAAGCACCATTCTGACTCGTGTTGTCCCCATTCACCTATGAGTCCAGTGCTTAAGAAGATAGAATATTTAATTCTTAGAATGGCGTGTTACTGCACAACTACATTAATTTAGAACATGCATACTACACTTTCAAAGTCTCCAGTTTGCTAAGTTCTTCTGAAATGGGAAATATCTGTTTACAAAATGAAGACTCCATTAAAAGAAATGACTCTTTGTAAAGATGTTTCCTAGACATAAGATTTTTCTCTGTGGCAGCTTAATTACAGAATGACGTACTTAGTTATAACTAATTTCTTATTTAAGAATGAGGGCACAAAATTAAACTTATACCAAAATAAAGACAACCTGCATCTGGCTTGTTTTGTTCTCAAGGGACAAAAATTCACAACCTAAGTAATAAACTTCATTGGAAGTTCCCATTCTGTTGCTAGAAAGAAGAAAGTACTGCAAATAACTAATGGGAAGGTAATGTGTATGCTGGCATTATTTATCTCCACAGCATGTACCACATTTAAATATATGGTCTTCCAGGAAAGAGGTGCTTCCAAAATGAGCTACATTATAATCTGTTACATGGTAAGTGGGAATTCTGCCAAAACTTGTAAGGATTTTCCAGTGGAAAAGCAGATCCTGCAAATATGTTAGGTGTCCTCACCCCCTAAAGTCAAAGTAGGTGAATATGGTCATGTCTTCTTGGAGATATAGTCTGCACTCTGAATTCAGTTCTGGTTAGAAAATTCACGGCAACTTTCCAAAACTGTTTGTGTGCCCCAGTAGGTGGGGCAAGAGTTAGGACTTCAAGATGGAAAAAGTCTCTGACCTTAAAACATTCTGGGAAAATTACCACAGAAGCAACCAAGGATCTGGAAAGCAGTTGCATTTGAGGCTCCATTTTTAGTGTGTCCATCCCATGATTAGTAATCCTGCTCTTCTGTAGCGTTAACCAGAGTCAGATGCAGTTTACCATTGACATCTCAGTCTTCTCAGGCACTTCAATTAACAAGCTTTGTCCTATTGATCACAATGGGCTTAAAGCCAGGTCCTTTGTTTTTCTGAATTTCTATTTTCAAGCAGGAGCCAGAGAGGCAGATCTATCATCACTAATCCATAGAATACAGGAGTATATGAAGAACTTTTTCCCTACGCTTTGGGTCTCTTGTAATCACCAGAAATGCAGATCTCAGAACACTGTGACATGATAATTGTTACTTTAAGTCCCAGTTGCAAAGCAGACTCTAAAGAGAAAGGCAGCTGAGTGAAATTTGGCCCAAAATCCCAGTAGAAAATAGATCTAGACCAAAGGTTGCAGATGAATTTTTTGTGATTTGACATACAGGTTTTCTTCCATTTAATTATATAATTCTGAAATCCAAATACATTCCAATGAAACCCAAACACACATTCTCAGGTGCTGAGACTTAGGAATTCTGTATCAGAACCAGAACTCTGAAGCAGAGCCTATTTCTGGAGCTGAGCCACATCACCTCTCTTTTGCCTTTCAGGGTGCTTAGAACTGTATCTTCCAGGCATTAATTGTTGATATCATGGGGGGTTTTGTGTACCACTATATCTAGCAGCACCACATCTAGTGGTGTGCTGTTTCCTGTTGGAACTTGGATGGCCTTAAAATAGTAGAATCATAAAATATTTTATATACAAGGACTCTGGGAGGGCATCTGGTCTAACGCATCCCACGCCAACAGCTTTCTTAAAGTGGGGGTAACTTGCTAGCACAAAAGATCTTGTGTGGTAAACACTTTTAGAAAAAATAAAACCATTTTTGGTACAGCTCAGAGGAAAGGAAGGTTTTCAACATCTTACAGCATTAGATCTAGAACTGTTACAGAATGTGAGATTTCTATGCTGGATTTCAAGTGTAAACTAGTAAGAAAGGCAAACAGATCCATCAACATGTAAGAGATCCTTAATATTTTAACTATATGTGATATAAAATGGTATATCTTCAAGTTTCTGAGCTACAGAATAATAAAATAAAATATAAAAGTGAACAAGAACTATTATCCAGCATCCAAAATGTTAGCTTTTTTCCCTCCCTTTCATACATCTATTAAAATCATCCAAGATGCAGGAATTGTTGTTGTGTAATACTGTAGTTCTCAGCAAGATATCTAATTTTGTTATTAGTTCAGTAAATCTTTATATGGTTCTTTTTATAAATGCTTTTTTAATAGAATACAGATAAACTCTGATTTCCTGTTCCCATTTCTGAACTTTAAGAAATCTCAGTAGCGGTTGAAAACAATGAGTTGATAAAAACAGCATACAAAGACTATTCATGTTATCACACGAGCAGAATGAGCATTCATAATCTCCACATTTTCATTAGGCCTGGAAGAGAATGAGTCAATGAAAAACTATAACCTTGTTTACAGGAAAAATCTGTGCAAGGTCTGACTTTCCCCCTCAGATTTAAAGGCAGTGACTATAAAGCTACTTCCCCTGCCCCAGCCCAACTCTTGGGATAGCTCAGGTACATACGTTAGAGTTATAATCTTGGTCATAGAACTGGTTTGTCCTTCTGGAAGGCAGCGATTGTGATCCCATCTCACAGATGCTTAGAGAAGATGCTCAGACACTGGGGGTTCTTACCAGCATAAAGCTTTGCTAAATGCACATTGCAGTTGCAGCCTCCATAGCGTTCTGCTTGCCAGGATCTACTCAATTTCTGAGGGGATAGCAGTTGTGTGTTTGTACTGCAGCAGGGATGGCCTCACAAAACAAATGAAATTAGTTATACATTAGCTAGTTGGGCTATTGCTGCCGTGCTCAACACAGAGTGAGAGTTTAGATGTTTATCAACTGGGTGCCTTTTGTGGCACGAACTGAGCTCCATGTTATCACAGCTACACATTTTGACATGTCCTACCGAGGGTAAAATTAGCTAACTGCTTAAACTATCCTTTAGATATGTACCTAAGCTGTCATCGCTGTCATTGCAGTGCAGAGCTATCCTTCTGCTTTGCACAGAGCCTATTTTGCTAAGTTCATGAGATGGTGCAGAGACCTTGACATGGCCTAGAGTGGTGCCACAGTGTTTCACAGGAGATCTTCACCAGAATACCTGTCTACACGGGTTGTACCTTGGCGCTCACTGGCTTTGGAGCAGGCATGATATTGCAGACTTGAACACCTACTTTCGATTTCAAGGGTACTTATATCTTTTGATAAGTGATGCCGTGGATCTATAACTTTTTCTGGGAGCCATATCTGGGAATGTTTTCTTATCTGAATAGATCTTATCCAGCAGAGTGTTATTGTGAAAATAAGTCTTCTGTAAAGATAGAGAAATCTCACCTTTGAGTACTGTTTTGCAAATCTGAAGATCACCTGGGGATATTACATCCTGTTCTACGTGCGTTATGAGGTTTTCACTGTTGTATTCAATCCTCCCAGTCTGAATTATATAGGAAGATAAGAAAGAAATTACACCTTCCTTTTCTGCTCAGTAAAAAATATTGTAAAATGGGGTTTGGATGTATGAAATTTGTTCTCATGTGAATATTTTAGGCCTTAGAAAATAAGTGCAAAACATTAGTTAAGTAACAGGGATTCAAAATGTGTTTGACTCTAATTTGTAATGATTAATTCACAGAGAAATTGACAGACATTTTGGGAAATTCCAGATTTGCCCCTTCATTGATACTTTTCTGCCTGAGCTTGAAGAATGTATTTTAAAAAAAATTTTATGTGAAGGGGGGAATGTGATTTCTAATATAATTTTAAGAGAAGGATATCAGAAAGACATTAACTAGCTTTTTTAACTTACAGTTCAGACTACGGCTTTATATATCTCAAAATTTAATATGGTTTTAATTAGGGTTTAAATTTTAGAACATACATAATTTCTTCTTGCAAATTAGCCATTATTGGTGAATCATTCTCTACATGATACGCATTATAAAACCTGATTTTTGAGAATGGGTGATTTTGACATTCTGGCTGCAAGTGATTCACCTTTGACCATATTTACTTATTCCCATGGGATGCTGGGAACCCTCAACTCCCCCTGTCTTTCACACAACCATGCTCTGAGCATACTTAGGTTCTTTGATTAAAAGTTTGTTCCTTCGTTTGCTTTGTGGTCCCAAAGGCTTTGCTTCCAGGCAGCTCACATTCATTAAAGACTCTGTGGAAAACACATGGGACAAACTTAATTCAGCAGTGCCAGTCCAGAATAGCAATGCATGTTCAGTGAGAACAAGGTGCAAGACAGTTGGCTCCTTGGGAATTGTTAACCGTCACCATGGTCTTCAGAGGCAGGTGCATTTGCTGGAGACAGCATTGCATATCAGGGGATATTGGATCTCTCTTCTGTAGAAACAAGGTGATTTTAAAGGTTACTCTGTCAGGTAAAATCATACTATCTCTTTACCCATTAAAAATTATCTTACAGCTCCTGTTCTATACACAGCAAGCAGCAGCATCTTCATTCCGCTGTTATTTCTGATAGTTTGGGGGATTTCTATTGCATGTAATAGAAACAGGCTTTGGCTTTGTTTCTGCCTTTACTGAAGTACACAAAGTTTTGCTATTCACTTGAGCAAAGGGCAAATCAGATTGCAAAAAAATAATGTGCATTATTTGGTGTATTTCGTAGTATATGCACTATCTAGTGTAATAAACACCTCGTTAATAGCTAGCAAGTACTTTTACATGTAAATTAAGAATGAAGTATAATGCAATTATTCATCTCTGATCTAAAATATTTACATTTCTTAATTAAAATACAACTACAAGTGTGATTTGCAAAAAGCTATCGTAAATGCTACTTAATTTTTTAAAAAGAAATAAGTACCAAGTAGGCATGCAGACTTCCTAATAAGGTGATTCAGCGAAGAATGTTTGATCTTGGAGAAACAAATTCTGCATCTATTGCCCAAGTGACTTTAAGGAACTACAAAATTAGGATATTTAGTTTTACATGTGAATTTTATTAAAGTTCTGTGTTTTCCCTTAAGGACTCTGTGGCAAGAAGTCATAGAATATGATATATTTTTAAAAAATACTTGTTCTAAGCAGTTACACTAGAAACTGCAAAGATATCTTTAATCAAGGTACCAAAAAAAGTATGCCGTTTCCATGAAAAGGGAAATTAGACAGCCATAAGAAAATGTAGGAGCTTTTCAATAAATTTTCCCCATGTTTTCAGAGAAAAAGATTTTTGCAGTTTCTGACGGAGCCTATTAGCCTATAATCCAGCCTTTCGTCTTTGGCCTGGATCCTCGGCAGCATAGAATGTTGCTCAAAAGGAAAGCTGTGGGAATCCAGACTCATGAAGCAACAGTCAGCAAATAGAATCCCAAGTCAAAGAAAAACCTGAAGAATTTCAATGGAAAAAAAAAAGAAAAGAAAAGAAAAAAGAGGAAAGAGGAAAGGGGAGGGAGGGAAGGAAGGGGAAAGGAAAAGGAAGGAAGGGAAAGGGAAAGGGAAAGGGAATGGGAAAGGGAAAGGGAAAAGGAAAGGGAAGAGGAAGGGGAAGGGGAAAGGGAGGGGAAAGTGGAAGAGAGGGGAACGGAGGAGAGGGAAAGGGGGGAAGAGGGGAGAGGAGAGGAGAGGAGAGGAGAGGAGAGGAGAGGAGAGGAGAGGAGAGGAGAGGAGAGGAGAGGAGAGGAGAGGAGAGGAGAGGAGAGGAGAGGAGAGGAGAGGGAAGCAGAAAGGAAAGAAAAAAAGGAGGAAAGGATGCTGACAACCACCACTGCTGCTGGGGCTTATTTGCCAGTCAGGTCACTGCAGAGACCTCTAGTGCAAATTTTTTAAGCTTCATTTTGTTTCATAGGTATTTTTAATCTGTTTTCAGAAGATGGATTGAAAGAAAGAAAGGAGAGATAATGGAAAGAAAGGACATGAGAGAAAGAAAGGAGAGATTTCAACAGAGAGGAGAGATGATGGAAAAGGTTGTATCTGGCCAGTTTTGAAAATTAAGGAATTGTAGTTCAGTGGTTTTGGGTTTAGGACCAGAAGGGATGTAGTATGAAGCTGAGACCCTTCTGGAGTAAAAAAGATCTTGTTTTATTTTTCATCTTATGACATATGTCAGTGTTCTAACATTAAAAAAAAATCCATTAAATAGCACTGCCCCAACCACATAAACTGATTTCTGGAATTTCTAGCATCTACACTAAAAAGAAAATTTGGGATAAAAAGCACAAATGCCACTTTGTTTCTACTTTGGAAAGTTTCTCAATATCTTTGAAAGCCATTTCTTCTCCTGCTATGATAGAACCAGCCACTAATGTTTGATGGGTTAGGCATATGCAAGTGCTATGATTATGCCATCACCTCTCCTATGTACTGCTGCTCTAGATGTAAAACTAGATGTTGTAGTTTTTCAGTCAGATGTTGTATCACCACCATGGTCAGTCTAAGAACAACAGCAGCAAAAGCTTGCTTGGTTTAGAAGGATGCAAAACCAATCTGTTGGGTAGGCAGTGCTTGGTGACTTTGATTACAGGTAATATTGGCAAAGGATGAATATGTTGTTGAGCATTTCACTTCGCACTCTTCACTCTACTTCCATGAGTGAAAACCTCAGGAACAGGTCATAGAAACTTTTTATGTGTTGCCAGCTGAATTGAAACCAGTACTGCCTTAAAATTGCAGGGATGATTGATATGGCTGGTTGAATCATAACATGCTATATGCAGCTGACATTTTTGAAATATTTCTCTGCAGTCCCACATTTGTCCTGTTCTCAAGAACAAACTTACAACTCCCATGGTCTTGGACCTGATATAAATAAAAGGAGACAGTGAGCTTCTAGGGAGATTTGAAAATAATAAGTTTGAAAAGAATCCTGCATGGAAAAATTATACTGAATTTAAGAGAGGGGAAGAAAATAATATTCTTAGAATTTAACTGTTTCATTCCTTTCTGAATGGTGAATGATAGCCATTGAATAGACGACCAGTGGACCTTTTTCTCAGATACCAAGGAAAGATTGTGATGTTCTGTGAGTAAAATCCCAGAACCTTCAGACTTTCAAGTTTCCTCCCTTGACATTTGTACAATTTAAGAACATATTTTCTTCAAAAGTAATCTTAGTGGCAATAAAGGCAGAGTAACTGCTACATATCATATAGCTTGAACACTTAATCGCTTTCTCAGAGCTATTACTTAATATTGAGGGAAGCATGTAAGGAGTCCTAAGAGCCCTTTTTAGCAATTCATCGGCTTCTACAGTTTATTTCATTCCTTTCAGAAATTACACATGGTTTTGCCATTCAGTTATGCTCAGTGATCAGAAGTTACTGTGTTCATAGGGCATAACTTGCCTAGGTGAATACAGGTGAAAGGTCTTCCTTCCTTGCCAAGAAGCTGTTTTTTAAGGCTGTGTCTGTGCTGTAATGACTTATTAGAGGCCAGAAGACCAATGAAGACCTCCAGATGTGGAATAAAGCTTGTAGAAGCAATACAAAGAAATGTTTCTTTCTGCAGCAAAAGTGTGTTGTTGGACACTTCAATGATTGTGACAAAGCTTCACCCTGTTGGAAGTTGGGCTGTAATCATCATCTGCATTTGCTGTTTTCTCTACTTTTAACATCTTGCTCTGGTGGAAAAGCACTGTCTTCTCTAAGAGCATTGACTTCAGTCTCCCATGGCTGGTCATTTGATGAAATGGGTTTATTATGTGGGCTTCTGAGCAAGAAAACAAAAACAGCAATAAAAAGCAAGCAGATTGGCAGTTGCTATGGCAATTCCATCCTTTGTTAGGGTTTGATATAAGCCTTAGGAGCTGGGGGAAATGCTCGGAAATGGTAATTAGTTTTTTCAAGGGAATGTAATTTTCCATTGTGAACAGAGATTATAAAGTCAGCAGTTTAACTGATACAACTGGATTAAGGAATCTAAATTTTATATTATCAGTTTCTTAAGGCAGGGGGACATTTTCTGTAAAACAACTGTATTGTTATCTGCAATTATGTAGTGTCACATTTTAAATCAGATTATTGACTTTTTCCAAGTGTATATTGGTGACAATTGTTAATAATATTATCTGAGCAAATACAAACCAAATAAAGCATGTTATTTGTTACAAAAGGTCCATTAATTTCAATATAAGGCATAGTGCTGAAGTAACTTGGATTTTCCCAGAACCTGAGAGGAAATCATTATGTGAATTTTGGAACACAGCTTTGAGGGATGATCTCTTGGGGAACCTCCTGAAAATGAAATAAAGTGGTACTTATCCATACCATGAATTTAGTAGATAGAAAGGACTTCCAGATTAGAAGTTTAATACCAAGCCAGTTTTTCTGAAGAAAAAAATTCTGGTGACAACGTACATACTACTGCTGCTAAGCTTATGAAGTACCTCTGGGTTTTGGGTAGACTAATGGAGTATGCAATAATACTCTTCCTCACTTATTATTACAATTACACTGGCTCTGGCACATATATCTGAAAGGTTCTTATTTATATATTGCTTTCTTACTCTGAGACTCTCCTTATATTAGGCCTTATCAAGAATTTTCTGATTTTCTAAGGATGGATATTGAATGAATTTTGGAAGTGTAATATGCAAAACTCTACATAGAAAATACAGCACAACCACAGCACACTAGTTGTATATCACCTGATAGTTTTTCATAGAGTTGAATTTGTAGGAGATAATGTTTGTTCCCATGAAGAGCAATAGATCCAAACCCTCTTTTCAAAAACCAGCAGGTTTATAAGAAAGTTTACATTTTTACCATTTGGAAAAAGCTGCATCCGATATCCTGTATTTTCTAACACAGGTTTGACATTAAGAAACATCCTCACAATGAAATTTTCTCACTGCTGTGGCTGTAAAGACAAAGGAGACATTCTGGACTAATTTTCTAAGAGAAGAGTGGAAAAAACAGCTGTTTAAAAATACCCAGAGAAAAAAACACAGAGTCTAGTTAACAGCTGAATCCCAGTGTAGGCTAAAATGAACCTACAAATTCAGCCAAATAATCATCTGGCTTTATTTTTCCTTCAGGTTCTCTGAAAGAAGCTTTTATGTGAAAGTACATTGAAGTGGTAAGTTAATAGTGATTTTTAGAACTCCATTTTAAATAATCTGTCATTGCACTTTAAAGGGTATTTTTTTAAACCCAGTGAAATTTTGAATTCTGCCTTTGTTTCATGCCATAGTATTTTAAAAGGAACTTCAAAGGAAAGGGATACTGTACGTCACTCATTCTATTGTGATACAAGAGATAATGATTCACAAAAACCCAACAAGCAAACCACAACACATAGGGGAAGAAATTAATTAATTACAAGGAGGAACACTTCAAAGGCTGAGCACGATTTCTTTCTCTCTGGCTTCTGATTCACACAAATGAGGGGAAAAAAGCATTCTTGTATGGTTCAGTTAAGAAGTACATAGGAGTACAGACACCTGAGTGGAAAGTAGGTTCTTCATGCAAGTGGATGCATTCTCCCTCTGAAGTCTGTATCTTGTCACTAAATGTTCAAGGAACCTCAACTCTTTAGATAAATGGTTAAAAACACAGTGTAAATAACTTCCAGGTGCTGCACAGAGCCATAATTCTGAATTTTGGGGTTGTTATCCTAAAATCCCCCTATACTTGAATCATACTTGGAGGTTTTCAGTGAGGACTAGTCAGCAGTATTGTAAAAACTAATACACATTTTGTATTTATTATGGAATATTAATAAACTTCAGAGATGACCCAAAGATGTGCATAACCAGCTTATTCAAGTTTTCATTCCCTGGTCTGTTCCGTAGGGAATACCCAACATGACTGAGGGCTGCACTTGCCTAGTAAGTGGCCCCAAATGTAAAAGAACAGATGTGTTCCCTCCTGGGGACTGTGGCTGGGAGTGAGGGTGTTATATAGCACTTCACAGCTCTGAGAATCCATTAGGAGATCACACAAAGAATACTTCTCCAAGAGACATCATCTGGCCAGAAGGCTGCAGCAGAGATCTCGGAGCTCCCAGGGAATTACTTTGCATACCTATGTGTCTAGACTTTTTGAATAATTTGTGTTACAGAGAAACACCTCCAAAGTCAGTCTAGGGGAGTATTTTCTCAAGAGTCTGAGGAGGAAAGCATCTATTCAACTGTGTTGATTAACATTTTATGAAGTTTTCCTGGTATTACCAGGCAGGCAGTAAATTTATATTGGTTATATGCTATACTCCATTGAAACAGCTTAGTACACTGAAGGACACAAGTGCCAGTACCAAGGAGAGCACTTTGTCCTCTGGCTGTCTGCATTTTGGGTCCCTCACCAACTGGTATATATATACAAGAATGCAGAGTTTCTTTCTTTGTCATGGTCACAGACTTGAATGTGCTGAACACAGAAGATTGAAAGCATCTGCAATATTCACACCCGACAGAGAAGGGTATTTTTAAGCTTATACAGCTGTACCATAGTTCTTTGCCATCTGTCCCACCTAAAGGCACAAAGGTGAAAGAGGCCAGTGATAAATCATGAAGTCATAGAATCCTAGAATCTCCTGAGTTGGAATGGACCCATAAGGATCATCAAGTCCAACTTCTGGCTCCACACAGGGCCAGTCAAGTCAGAGCATGTGTCTGGGTGCATTGTCCAGACGCTTCTTGAACTCTGTCAGGCTGGGTGCTGTGATTATTTCCCTGGGGAGCCTGTTCCAGTGCCCGACCACCCTCTCAGTAAAGAAACTCTTCCTAATAGCCAACCTAAACCTCCCCTGTCACAGCTTCCTACCGTTCCCTCGGGTTCTATCACTGGTTGCCAGAGAGATCAGCGCCTGCCCCTTCACTCCCCCTTGTCAAGAAGCCGTAGACCACAATGAGGTCTCTCCTCAGTCTCATTTTCTCCAGGATGAACAAACCAAGGGACTGCAGCCTCTCTTCATAAGTCTTCCCTTCCAGACCCTTCACCATCCTTGTTGCCCTCCTCTGGACACTCTCCAATACTTCTATGTTCCTCTTGTACTGTGGCGCCCAGAACTGCACACAGTGCTCGAGGTGAAGCCACACCAGCGCAGTGTAGAGCAGGACAATCACCTCACTGGAATGGCTGGCAATGCCATGCTTGATGTCCGTCAGGATACAGTTAGCAGGACTTATCTAACAGAGTATACAAGTAACTATGGTGTTGGAGAGTGAGACTTCATCTCATCAGTCTCTGGCTCTACATGGAGATGACCCTGAGCACTAACCCAGACTAGATCCTCATATTGAAGACAAGCCAAAACCAATAAAAAAGTGCTCTGCAGAAGTGCTCAAGTTAGCATTTTAAGACACTTGACAAGAAGCTATTCTTCTGTCAATGCAATCAGCTGCAGAGGTGTGTATCAGTTATTCCTATCAGGAACACAACACGCACACTGCCACCTTACCTGATGTCCTAAAACCTGGCAAAGCAATGTTCCCATTCATTGAGCTTGACCCTGTGTGCCATGACAAGGGATGAAAGCATTCAGAGCTGTAGCTTGCCAAGAGGCTCAAATCTTTCTGGCATCCTCTGTAATGGAAAAAGAGATGGAAAAAGTAACAGTGGGGGAAGTAAATGAGCTGATGAGTAGAAGAAAACCAAGCAGTGGGAGGTGTTCTGGAGCATCTAAATGTCTTGATGCAAGAGCACCAGCTCCATGACATTATCTTTCTTGCCTTGGGTAGTGCAGGTTGCCAAAGTGAGACATGGGTTTTAGCAACATCAGGAGAAACAAAGCAGGAATAGGCAGCATTGGCACATAGGCACGTAGTTTCTGAGTGATTAAACCTTTTTAGTTCTGCAGGTTCCTCTGTGATAATGTAGTCCTGATACAGTTTGTCATGTCTTTACAATGTGCTAAGCTTGGAGAGAACAGGGATTTCACAGTAAATGGAGGCACTGTGAAAGTGCTTTGTAAGGTTCACACCCCGTATATCAATGTACTTTAAATCCCAAGTAATTTTGGATGATATCTTACATTTTAATGTATTAGTTAAAATATGGTTCATGGTCTAAAATTAAACAGCCTAGGGTGATCATACAGTAGAGGATAAAATATTCATCTCATTATAATTACAGAACTTAAATATAAAAGATTGAAAGCTAGTAATGTTGCATTTTGAAAAAAAAATATTGTATTGTAAATCTGGAGGGATGTGTGAGTAAGAGCCACTCTAGGATATCAAAATATTATTTCCTAGCATTAATAAATACATTTTGTGTTGGATTCAACTTTTTCCTCAGTAAAACAAGCAAACTAACAGTGTCCTTTGGCTGAATGATGTCATCATTCAGCATCAGTAGATAAAGGGAAGGCAACCGATGTCATCTACCTGGACTTGTGCAAGGCCTTTGACACAGTCCCCCATCACATCCTTATCTCTAAATTGGAAAGATGTGGATTTGATGGGTGGACCATCCAGTGGATAAGAAACTGGTTAAAAGGACATAGAGAAAGGGTGGTGGTCAATGGGTCTATGTCCAGGTGGAGGCCAGTGACAAGTGGTGTCCCCCGGGGGTCTGTCTTGGGACTGGTTCTCTTTAACATCTTTATCAATGACATGGATGATGGAATTGAGTGCACCCTCAGCAAGTTTGCGGATGACACCAAGCTGAGTGGTGTGGTCGACACCCTAGAAGGAAAGGAAGCCATCCAGAGGGATCTTGACAGGCTGGAGAGATGGGCCTGGGTGAACCTAATGAGGTTCAACACTGCCAAGTGTAAGGTGTTGCACTTGGGCCAGAAGAATCCCAGACAGAGATACAGACTGGGAGAAGAGCTCCTTGAGAGTAGCCCTGCTGAGAAGCGCTTGGGGATTCTGGTGGATGAGAAACTTAACATGAGCCAGCAGTGTGCTCTTGCAGCTCACAAGGCCAATGGTATCCTGGGCTCCATTAGAAGAGGGGTGGCCAGCAGGGACAGGGAGGCGATTGTCCCTCTCTACTCTGCCCTCGTGAGGCCCCATCTGGAGTACTGTGTCCAGAGCTGGGGCCCCCAATACAAGAAGGATGTGGAACTGTTGGAGAGGGTTCAGAGGAGGGCCACGAAGATGATTAGAGGCCTGCAGCACCTGCCCTACGAAGAGAGGCTGAGGGAGCTGGGCTTGTTCAGCCTGGAGAAGAGAAGGCTGCGGAGGGACCTCATTGCAGCCTGAATGAGTACCTGAAGGGAGCTTATAAGCAGGAGGGGATTCAACTTTTTAAAAGGATAGACAATGACAGGACAAGGGGGAATGGATTAAAACTAAAGGAAGGAAGGTTTAGATTAGATATTAGGGGGAAGTTTTTTACAGAGAGAGTGGTGAGGTGCTGGAACAGGCTGCCCAGAGAGGTAGTGGATGCCCCGTCCCTGGAGGTGTTCAAGGCCAGGTTGGATGGGGCTCTGGGCAACCTTGTGTAGATCCAGGCCTGAGGTTGGTGGCCCTGCCTGTGGCAGGGGGGTTGGAGCTCTATGATCCTTGGGGTCCCTTCCAACACATGCCATTCTATGATTCTATGATTCTATGATCATGGTACAGAGAATTTCCATATTAAAATATACATTACAGTTGATATAGTTTTCTATCATGTATACAAATTTGAAATATGGTGGGTTTGCAATAATGCTATATAAGTAGTGGAAGCAAATGCTTCCCACCCCTCCCTGCAAAACACATACACAGAGCAGTCTACATTAGGGCAATGTGAAAAATAGCCTTAGGAGAAGTAATCAGAAGCAATATAAAGTCAGTTTTCCAACACATAAAAGGTTGCTATAAGACACATTCTGGGTCCATCCACTCTGTTATTCTAAATGTAGTGCTCTCAGAGGACATAAAAAGTCCTGTAACAGCAATCCACCTTTGTTATGTACTCCCTTACCTGTTCAGTGGACATTGTAGATACAAAAGTTCTAAATTATGGTAAAGCTATATGGCTGGGACCTATCACAGAAAAAACATTGTTAGGAGAGAACTAGAGAAGCTACTTAACTTTAAATGAGATCAGCTCCCATTCCACCTGTGATTTACTTTTACTGGCTGCGACATCGAGGTTTCCTGACTTAATAGCTTTTGAAACACAAGTTTCTGGCCTCTCTGTGGCCATAACAAGATATAATAACATTATAATAGGATTTTAGGTTGGAGAAAGGAGTAGAGGAAGCCAGTTCAAATACCACTGGGCAGGTTCATCATAAGAGAACATATACGTAGAGGCAGAAGCTCAACAAATCAAAATATAGTAAATAAACTTAATTCTGACTTTAATAAATGCTTGTAAAGGAAGCTGAAAGGTGGCCCTATCCATAACAGGCGGTTAGAACTAGATAATTTTTAAGGTTCCTTCCAACCCAAACCAGTCTGTGATTCTGTGAATACAGATTAGCTTAAAGAAACCTGAAGGCAGCTACTGCAAAACATCTCTGCATTTTTCTGCCTCTTTTAAAAGTCCAGTAAGGACAGTTCAAGCATCAGCTCTAGCACAGAAATGAAAATGGTGATGTTTTGTTGGGTTTATGTCCCTCTATTGATGTAGGTCCCTTCCCTCATTAAAAGACCCACCTCCATTTTATCTTTCCATTTCTGCAGACAGAGGCTGTTCCCCTGGAGCACACTTGTTGAATATTGTTGTGTTTATGATGTTTCCTTTGAATTTTTTTTTGTGATGTGACCAACTCCTTTCAGTAGCAGTGTGAGCTTCTGGGTCTGTTTTATACCCTGATCCAATTAGACAGGTGGCACACACCTGTCTGTGAGGTCCAGATCAGTGCCCACTTTATGAAATGTTGTCATTAGGATGGTTCTCCCTCTCACTTTGCAGTATTGCTATTTCATGCTTATAGAACACACCAGTGCTAAAGAGAAGCAAACACATGGCCCTGTCGGGAAGAGGTCTCAATTTTTAAAGCATTTTGATTCTAGTATAGACCAAGGATTTTCATGAGAGGGTCCAGATCCATGCCTCATTTAATGCATAATCAAATTTGTGTGGATGGGAGGAGGGTAGAATGAGAACACAAAGATGCTAAGGACTCTTGAGATAATCTGTTTGTTGAGCTAATAAGTGTCACAAAATTCCATAGGTGGATTTTTTCCATTCTTCTCTGCAGAAGGTATTTTGTTAGCTGCATCTGTACAATCCCTGTTAACTTCAGAATGTTTCCTCTATACAAAGGTTGGATGACCAAACCTCTGGTAATTTATTCTTCCTTGCTATGATATTTAGTTCATTATCATTTCCAAATAAATAGAAATGTCCCAACAACTGACCAATGAATCAATTTCTGTGCTGGTGAGAGTTATGAGTTCACTTAAAGGAAAACCTCTGCAGCAAAGTAAAGAATAAATTATTTTTAATGAATGAAAACAGTTGTTCTCCTTTTCAGTAGGAAATAAAGTACAGTTATTTAGAAAGACCTGCAATGTACAAAGTAGTGATCCATGATATCCTCTCAAAGTATTTAATGTAAAGTGGGGCCATAATCTTGGAAAATCTTTTGATCACGTCTGTGGAAAACATATACTGGTCATAGGTACATGTACCCGCCTTCTTCCTTTTTTATTTATTTCTATTTGTTGAATTTTCTCTTTTGTTAGAGCAAGCTAAGGCTATTTCTACATCTGATGTGAAGGTCTGGAGCATTTCAAGCTCCACTCAGCCCCAGCTGAAGAGATTTCTAGTCTTCTGATAAGATATCTTAGAAATATCTTTTCCAACCTTGAAGATGGAAATGTTCCATAGGAACATATGTAGGAACATACATGCATATATCTGATTTTGAACATTTACAATAGCTAAAATGAGTTGGTTTCAATTGGCACTGAGTATTAAGTTCTGGTTCTGCAAATCTATAATGTTATATTATACATGCATCTAAATAAACCTGCAGAGAGTAATATATGTGTATTTCTTTTTGTAAATCAGAGTTATGACTTGCTTCCTAATTTGGGGAGGGGGAGAAAGATTCATTTCTGCTGGGTTTTTTTTAGTATTTGATATTGTCTGTCAATCAGGTTGTCATCAAATGTAGTCAAATATGATCTTTCATTTTGTCCTGTCAACAAAGCAGATGGCATTCTAGTCTTCATTGTTTCTCTAGTTTTCTGTTCAAAATGCAGTAAAATAGATGAAATTGAACATCTTCATTGTATCAAGACTGATTTTTTGGTAATTACCTATTTGAAAAGCCTCCAGCAACTTTGACTCTATTTGGATTTTCTTCCTTGTGTAAATCAGCACAAATCAAATGGAAACCTGCACTCGTGTCATAGCCTGGCACTGATGGTCCTAAGCTGCACTTTTCTGCTGCCATGAAGAACAGAAGAGTTTAATGAAACCTTCCTCTCCTGAAGGAAATAAGAAGTCAGGTGATTTTTTTTTTGCCTCTGGCAATGGATGGCTTACTAGGTGAGGGTAAGCAAAAGTGTTGTGACACGACTGCCTGCTCATTTCATGTAACTCCTTTGAATTGCTTGCATGTTTTAGAAGCAGGAATAGGTATTATTCATGCTCACCCAAGGTGAGAGAGCAACTGTGTGCACTGGGTTTCTGTAGCAGATGTGCATGTGCCAGTATTCCTGCTTCCTTGCTTTCTCTGTAACAGCTGAGGTTAAATTTGATCTCATGTCCAATGAAACATGTTCAGCTGTTAAGTAAGTAAAAAATGTCAGGTGTCAGGACTGCATCCAAAGCTATGGTGGCAGCAACAACAGCAAGAGGGAAGAGATTGCACAATCTCTGTTTATAAAGACAGTCCTTTGGCTTTTCCCCATCTGCATACCAAAGCAAGTAAACTGCTGTTAATCTTAACATCAGCAATCTGAACCGGAAATTAGACCTTGTCCATTATTTATGAGGGTGGGTGGAAAGTAAATAATCTTTTTTAGCATTTAATTTCAAATTATGAGAGAGATATGATGGGTTTGGATGATATGACACAGAGAAATAAATCTTACTGCTCTCCCTATTTAACACATCGGATTTTAAAGGCATAAAAGTGGTTTTATTTCCTGTATCCCCTTTGATTACCTCCCTCTTTTGGTCTTACATGTCAATGCATTTATTCTCCATTGTTTTGCAAAGGACCAAAGTAAAACTTGGGCATATTATCAAGATGGAAGAAGGAAACTATAGGCCCTAGGCCTCCTTTCAATTACACCAATGTGAAGGAGTAATTTAATTGAAATCAATGACATATCCCTGGTGTGAGACTAGCTGACAGCTCTAAGCCCTCTACTAAGAATCTAGTAAAGTAAAAGATAGTTGATGGATTTGTTGTTCATTGTGTGCAGTGGCAGCACCTGCTTTTCCATTTCCTACATTTAAATATTAGACACAGTAAAATCTGCTGGTTTTTGTGGTTGCCATTGCAAATTTGGTGCTTTGATCCAAAGGAGAAAATAAAATGTGACAATAAAGTGGTTGTCTGCCATTGGTAAATTTTAAGGAGTTCTTATTTAACAGGAAGAGACATTCTTTCCCCACTCCTTCATGGTGTTTTTGGTTTTCTCCTTCCCCCAGTGTCCCTTTTAAAGCCTTCTTTCCTGAGTGATGGTAGGAAGATTAATCCTTTTGCAAACAAAAAAGGACAACTGCACTCCAGGCTGCTTTCCCTGTTGCCATCACTCTGCAACCCCTCTTTATGAAATGGTCCATATTTACAATCCAGAAAGATGACTTTTTGAATGTGTTGGAGGCTATTAACCCTAGAAAAATAACTAGCATTTCCATTTAACTACTACCCTGGAGTCTTCTCACTTACATGTTATGGATCATTGTCTGCACAGAAAATCAAGCTTAAAAAAACATGAGAAAGGGCTAGGTAAACGTGTTAAATGTAGAGGAAAAGGGCTTCTTGCAAACCTCAAAGTGCTTTCTGGGGATGCTGTAAAGTCAAAGGGAAAGTCCAGTTTTCTAAATGTCAGTGATGTAGCACACCCTCAATTATGACTCCAATGTTAATTTTCATAAGTAATTAAGTAATGCTGGCTTTCTCTCCTACTGCCCACCCCACCTCCCCCCCCCCCTTAACTTTTTACTCATTGTTTTCCCTTTTTGATTTCCTCAGGAAAGCTACACTCAGGAGGGTAGCTGGAGTGTTTTAGTTCTTTTTTTTTACAAGATGTATCCTGTATGAGTATATTATTATCAGGATGTTATTTTTCTACTCCCTTGCATACTTTCCCCTATGTGCTACATTCATTATGGAAGAATTCATTAGTTGATTGACTCCTATCTCTTTCCTCATGCAGCCTGGGAATGTTATCAGCTCTCAGTCTAAATCCTAGTCTAACTCGGTGTTGTATGGTCTGAAAGAGCAGGCTAAGGCTGTATCTGCACTGTGGGATAGCGAGATCAAGCAGGGCAAAATTGGGTCTTTGTTTGGGTTTCATACTGGGTCATGTTTGGGATCTTATATGCAGTGCTATGTTTTTACAAGAAAATAAGTTGGTAGCTTCTCCACACACACAGCAAGCCATATCTTCTGGTAATGCAAATGGACATTGATTCACTGACATTACTGGAACTATTTGGATCAAAACCAAGAAGAGACCTGGCCCTTTAACCCTGTTTTTCTATGCTTTTTCTTATGGAGAGGTTTCCAGTCATAATCCACTGAAATGAAGATGTTTTGTCATCACTGTTCAGAACAGAGGCATGTTTGTGAGAAGCCCTTAACAGAGCAAGGCATACATGGGCTGCAGAGACCACTGATGCAGGCTTGAACACCCTTGCTGTAGACCTGCATTGGCTTACACACAGCACAGCACCATATTATGGAGATGTATGGTTTTCAGAAGCTGATTTCTATCTCCACCGGGCACTAGATCACATGAAGCTACCAGCTAAATTAGAGATGTCATTGTGAAAGTAAGAGTTATATGGCTGAGATGGTACTATCTAGTGTTTAACTGTGATGGAGGATTATATATCAAGGAAGGAGTTGTCTTTCGTGTCTCCATCTTACCGCTGCTGTGAAGCAACAAATAAAAATAACGGCCAAGAGGTTTGTTTAAGCAAACTGCATATCAAATTTCCCTAAAACACAAAAGAGTGGTTCTTTCACTAGTCCTTCTAAAAGCTGAGAGCCCAAGGGCAGGTGAAAAATCTTGCAGATTACTTATGACTGAGCTTTTTCTGCATCCTTTGCAGACTTCTGATCTCTAAAGACATCTAAGGTTGCAATGCAGAAGAGAAGATGATGTTCAGCTGCTTTCCCATCAGAAATGTTTGATTGACTCCATTCTAGTGGTTTTTTGCCCCATGGCTTAGGGCGGTTCACCTACAAAATCATATCAATTGCAGGAACATAATCACCAGACTCATCTTATATCCACTATTTTAGAATTAATAAAGCATTTTCATTGAAATGTTAGTAAATTTATAATTTTAGACTGGCTGCAAGGTTACCAACTGCAACTTTTGGTATGCATACGGACTTCAAACCTGTGTTGTCGGTGTCATTCTTTTTCTGGGTGCATGCAAGTTACTTAACTCATTCTGTCCATTTCACAACAAAAACCAGGTTTGTGTGACTAACATAGGTTTGCAGATGATGACACAGAGGATATTATCTGAACTCTTGCTTATATTTACTGCTTAGCAAATATATTCTGCTGTAGATTGGAAATTTTCAACTCCTTTTAAGTTTTCTTTATTACAATCAGAGCAGATGTAGCTGATTAACATAAAAGGCAGACTGCGGGATGTTAAAAGGTCTTGAAATAACATTCGGAGCCTGTATAAAATTATATCATAACTGTCACATATATGGTGCTATATATCCATTCTTTACACAAGTAGTTGATGTGTCATATTTAAAAAACCCATTTGCACTTGGATTCAGACACATAAGTACATAACTAAATACATAAATAAAGATACATGGCTTGTATTCCTTTAGACTTACAGCTCACATGATGACTGGTGATTCAGTTGCAAGAAGGTGACCTTCCCCAGTATCTTTGGCAATGTCTAATAGCAGATGCTTTAGAGAGGCTATTAAAAAATGAGAAGCATATAGTGGCACTTCTATCAGTACATCCTCCTGACTTCTGTCAGTTTAACACATTAGGGGCACCTCTTGGGTTGGAGTTTGCATCTGTAATAATATTTGATAGCCATTTAAGGGTTTTTCTTACATGAATTTATCTAGTAACTTTTTTTAATCTCTTCATAAATGTGTTCTCCTGTCGTCATGAGTTCCACGGCTGAATTATTTATTGTGTTAAATTGTTCTTCTCTTTTCTTTCTTATTTAAGTCCCTAGCTTTAAAAATAGTAGTGTGGCAAGCTTGATCCCTCCTGGTCTCTAATTATTGCTCCAATATTTTAAGAATTATTTACGAGTGCAATTTCTGCTTGGGAAAAAATATGGTTCTCTTCTTTCTAGTAGTTCTTTAGTGCTAACTAAGCTGAAGTTTCTTCTCATGTAGATATCCTCCACTAGCTACCAGGAGGCAGACAATGACAGTACCATATGTCAGTTTGTAATGTTCCCAGGTGGTAGGTAAATGATTTCCAAACACAGGAACAGATTGGTGATGTTTTAGACTCCTTGCTCTCTGAGGGAAAATTCTTCCCATATAGCTCACTGTTGTAAAAACAAGTCAATTTCTTCAAATAGTCTTCAAAAAGTTCTTTCTCAAAATGCTAAAATTAGAACACACCTGAACTTTTCAGATAAATTAGAATAAAGAAATGAATCCTCAGTAGGAAAATGTACTGCAGAAGCTCATAGATTTCTTCTCTTTCTGTTATACTCTCATTTTTTTTTTAAAACTTATGTTTCTGACAAACAGGAACCTTCTGATACCTATTAGAGATATGTAAGCAGCCTCTTAAAATGAGGGTGGTGTTTGCTAATGGTACACCAGCACCTTTGAAAGTTTGCAAGAATTACTGGATCGATCTGCACAGCAGATTTTAGCACTGTAAGAAATATATTTGCTGCTGGCCTTAGGGTGCCAGACCTACTATTCCTCCTTAATGCATCTCCTTTACATTTGTGCTACTATTTCAAAGTGCTTGTTAAGGAAAAGATCGTTATGTCACTCGTATGTCTTCACATTTTAAACAATCCATTCTTCCTTCTAGGGAAAAGGCTCATTTTGGTAAGGCTGAAGATAAACAGGACTCCAAAGTGGCAGGTCATGATTTTCTGCTTCTTAAAAATGCCACAGCTGTATAAAAACTAGAACTCTATCAACCTTGTATCTTAAAATGGGGGGGCTGAAAAAATTCCTCACTTCCCTATAGTCTATAAATCACTGAAGTTAGTAAAAAAGTGTTGGGGTTTTTTATTTTATTTTTGGGGTATTCTTTTTTTTTAATTCTGACTTTTTGAGAAAGAAACAGTAAAATAGAAATCATAGAATCATAGAATGGTATGAGTTGGAAGGGACCCCAAGGATCATAGAGCTCCAACCCCCCTGCCACAGGCAGGGCCACCAACCTCAGGCCTGGATCTACACAAGGTTGCCCAGGGCCCCATCCAACCTGGCCTTGAACACCTCCAGGGATGGGGCATCCACCACCTCTCTGGGCAGCCTGTTCCAGCACCTCACCACTCTCTCTGTAAAAAAACTTCCCCCTAATATCTAATCTAAACCTTCCTTCCTTTAGTTTTAATCCATTCCCCCTTGTCCTGCCATTATCTACCCTTTTAAAAAGTTGAATCCCCTCCTGTTTCTCTGCTCCCTTCAGGTACTGGAAGGCTGCAATGAGGTCCCCCCGCAGCCTTCTCTTCTCCAGGCTGAACAAGCCCAGCTCCCTCAGCCTCTCTTCGTAGGGCAGGTGCTCCAGCCCTCTAATCATCTTCATGGCCCTCCTCTGAACCCTCTCCAACAGTTCCACATCCTTCTTGTATTGTGGGCCCCAGCTCTGGACACAGTACTCCAGATGGGGCCTCACGAGGGCAGAGTAGAGAGGAACAATCACCTCCCTGTCCCTGCTGGCCACCCCTTTTCTGATGGAGCCCAGGATACCATTGGCCTTGCGAGCTGCAAGAGCACACTGCTGGCTCATGTTAAGTTTCTCATCCACCAGAACCCCCAGGTCCCTCTCAGCAGGGCTACTCTTAAGAAGCTCTTCTCCCAGTCTGTATCTATGTCTGGGATTCTTCTGGCCCAAGTGCAACACCTTACACTTTGTAGTGTTGAACCTCATTAGGTTCACCCGGGCCCATCTCTCCAGCCTGTCAAGATCCCACAGAAATGTGCTGACTTGGATGAAAAAACACCTGGAGGTTTTTTTAGATCCAGGATATGGGCTTCTGCATCAGGGCACGTGAAGTGAAGATCCCACAGCAGCTACTAGCCAACACACTCATTTGGGATATGAACAGGTCTAGTTAAATCATCAGTACATTGAATACAGAGCATGGACTCAAGCAAGCACTGACATATCCTATGAGAGCCTTACACTGATGTGGCTGCTTTTCCAGGACCGGAGTCTGTCAGTCTCTCCTGATTCAGTTACTGTGCTTTGTGCAAGAACTCCACTGCTCTTGGCACCACAGTAATGAACCGTTGTGACTGATGGCTAGATTTCTCTCTTGTTTAGAACATGGGAAACTCAAGTTGCTCTTCAACTCAGAAAGGGCAGGACAGTGGGTCTGTCTCTCACATAAGGTGTTGTTTGCCTTGACTTAAATAATCTGTGTTGAGCATGCCTCTTATTTTTCCTGAGAAAATACTGGCACCTCTTTACAGAGAGCAGCCAAAGACTGAAATCTCCAGTTTTTTCATGCATTCAAGTTTCCTCACCAGCTATACCAAAGTATTCATTAAAGAGCCTTCCTTTACTGAGGCAACAGATTTTAATTACATGGTACTTTTAAGAATGTGAAAAATACTGCAGTTGATTGGCTTGCAAAACCTGAGCATTGTCCTTATAGTTACTGCTGCATCTAGATAGGAATATTTTACTCCTCAGAAAGCTTTCTTAACAACACAATGTCCATGCAAAACTATTTTCTCTACTTTGCCATATGCAGTATCACAAAGATGTTCAAGTGGTTCAGTATTGGGAGGATACTCATGACTACAGCACTCCAGAGTAATTAACCCTTCCCCTTTTCCCTCTGCTTCTTATCACATTGTCAATCACATGTTCTTTCTTCTCTAAGCAATATACAAAGGCCTTTTTTCTCCTTGTCTATCAATCTCCTTTAATCAAAATATGAAACCATATGGTTAGAGAAACATTTTCAATCCAGTGTATTAATGGGTGACAATTTTTCAGCACAGATTCTTCTCCTTCCTCCATAAGTTAAACTAATCCTTACAGGAGATCCAGAATAAACTTGTGTCTTCAGTAAAATGCTGGTGAAGTCTGCACAATGATACAACAGAGATTAAGAAATGAATGATACATAATCATCTGCTAAAAACAGCACTTGGCAGTGCTCAGAATTAACTGCTGACTGCTCAGATATTATAATTTTTACTGGGTACAGTAGTGGAGGTCATTGCATTTTTTTATTAGTGTCTGAATGACCGTGAGGTAAAAGAAGTATACTTGGTTATCACTTCATCAGAAGCATGTCTGTCCTGGTTTACAGCTATGATTTCTGTCCTGTGATATAATTTTGAGTTTTAAGGTAATCATAGTTCACTTAGTATGTAGACTAAGGGAAAGTTGGCAGCTTATAGGCAGTACATGAAACACTTGGCATTTACTGAATAAAGAAGTAAAGATGATTTTTTTTTTTTCTCTGCTAGTCTGCAGATGGAAAATTTATCTTTCAAAATATTTCTGTATAATGAAATTCTGAGATTTTATATACTTATCTTTCTTACTTTAATTGTAATGCATGTGGGACTTAGTCTGTTCAGATATTTAAAATATAGAGGTAAATGAAATGAAATTTTATACCAGCCATGCACTGTGACATGAGCTGAGTTGAAAAATCTGAGCCTGGTTTCACATCCAACTCTCCTTGTGAGTGAGTCAAAGAAATATGACGACACTGTAATCGTGTAATCTGGGACAGCACACTTTGTAGATAAAAGGTGAGGATGGATATGGAGGAAAAATATCAAATTTAGTTTCAGAGTTTGGATCCAGTATTTTGGTTAAGATCTGCTCTGCGTTTGGCTGGGACAGAGTTAATTTTCTTCACAGTAGCTGCCATGGGGCTGTGTTTTGGGTTTGGGTGGAAAGTGTTGATAACACAGAGAAATTTTCATTACTGCTGAGCAATGCTCACACAGAGCCAAGGCCTTTTCTGTCTCTCACACCCCCCTACTAGTGAGTAGGCTGGGGGTGCACAAGGAGTTGGGAGGGGACACAGCTGGGACAGCTGGTCCCAACTGACCAAGGGGATATTCCATACCACATGATGTCATGCTCAGCAGATAAAGCTGGGGGAAGAAGAAGGATGGAGGGGACTTTCAGAGTGATGGCATTTTTCTCCCCAAGTTACTGTTACATTTGATGGAGCCCTGCTGTCCTGGGGATGGTGAACACCTGCCTGCCCATGGGAAGGGGGGAATGAATTCCTTGGTTTGCTTTGCTTGTGTGTGAGGCTTTTGCTTTACCTGTTAAACTGTCTTTGACTCAACCCATATGTTTTCTCACTGTTACTCTTCTGATTCTCTCCCCCATCTCACTGCGAGGTGGGAGAGTGAGTGAGCGGCTACGTAATGGTTGCCACTTGGGGTTAAACCACAAGAAGGTCAAACTCCCTTTATTGCTCTCAAATTTCAATTCAGAAATTTAGGTATTGCATACCCTGTTCTTAGATTCCCAGAAACGAAGCAGTTCCCACTAGCTGCTTTCCATTTTTTTTCAGGTTTTTGCTTCCCATCATCGTTTTCAATAAATCTGCAATGCAAACTGAAACTTGATATTTAATGTAGGGATAAACTTGTCTATTGCTACTGAAATACTAAATTTAAAGCTTGGGAAATTGTGCCATCTCACTTCAGTGCATTTTGCTATTGATGGTATCTCTCAGTTTAGTCCTTAAATATTGGTGGTTGCTGAAAGTGGGATCAGAACCTGAAATCAGTTCTCATTTTTCACCCTTGCTTAAGTCAGCCTTCTCTGGAAATCAATGTGATATAAACAAGAAGGAATTTAAGCAGTACTTGTAATTAAGTCTGTTGCAAAAAAGAGCAGTGTGTGGTACCAAAAGGCAGTGCTGGTCTGTGTTATCTCTTAACTGGTCCTGGCAAAGCTTCTCCAAGGGATGACACATCCCTGTTAGTCTCATTCTCATTCAAAGCCAGTGGAAATGCTGTATGTTGGAGAAAAGCAGTGAAGATAAAGATGACAATAGAACTGTGAAATAAAGCAGTAGGCCAGGTGCTGAGAAAACAGTCTGGTTTTACTCCATTTGTAGATAAAGCTGTGAGTGACTTTAATCATTTCACTTGTACTAGGAATTAATTAGGACCTTAAAGTTTGACCAATACTGAGTAATCACTGTAGTAATCTACAATGCGAAAATTAGTTATACTGTGGAAAGGGCAGTGATAATAACAGGTTATAAATAACTTGGTAGACAAAATATAAAGACAGAGACCTCTCATTGTGGCTTTATATGAAATCACTACCTCTTGATCTTTTTCCCCTTTGATTTCTTATTGAAGAACAGATAGTAATCTCACATTAATATACTGCCTTTCACCTCAAAGCACATCAAAGAGGTGTACACACATAGCAACATGTGTGTTTAATGACTCCAGATTTGTGTCCTGCATAAATATGAGGGGCTTTATATAAGAGAAAGTAGAAAAGAAACAGAGGCTTAGAGGGTGAATTAGAAAAAAAAAAAAAACACAAAACCATTTAAAATTTGTTGGGCATTTAAGTCCTTAGAGTATAATTATCCAGGTTGGACTGGTTCTGGGACAGGGATTCTGAACTTTTTAGGCCATGTAGCACTCAGCATTTCTGGTTTATCAATACACAGCCGTCACCTTCATGACAATATGGTGGCAGAGATTGGGCACAGATCACTTACTGTGGCCTCCAAACACTGGAAGTGATCTCACCAAAACCATTAGGATTTTCAGTGATCTGCAAAGACCAAAAGGGATCAAGTTTGTTTCCTCATGCACCAACATGTGGAGGAACTTTTACCCAGTGAGGGTGACAGAGCCCTGGGACAGGCTGCCCAGGGGGGTGGTGGAGTCTCCTTCTCTGGAGATATTCAAGACCCGTCTGGACGCCTATCTGTGCAATAGGAGCTAGGGAGCTGCTTTGGCAGGGGGGTTGGACCCAATGATCTCTCGAGGTCCCTTCCAACCCCTACAATTCTGTGATTCTGTGTGATTCTGTGATCTGGGTGACAGTCATGCCTATTGCCGTGGCAGTGAGGAACTGCACAGATACTGATTTGGTGCAGCATCTGCTGCAGGCCCTGTGGCTTTGGGCTTGAGCTCCCAGTGTCAACTACAGTGCTTGCCTGACCCTCCTGAGCTTGTGAAAACCAAGACCATAGGTCTGCCATAGAAGAGAAATGTGGAGAATGAGGGAGCAGTTGTCCCTCCTTCGAGTGGATTGCTGAGTGGCAGTAGACATAACATTTAAGAACAATTTTGTTGTTCCTTACCTGCAATAAGCATTATACAGGGCAACGAAAGAGGGGCATCAGATAGTTCAGAATGAAGGGCCTGAGAGGCACATGCAGTGATGCTAATAGACAAAAACACAGCTTTTGTGTTCCTTATGGTCAGAACAGAAGCCACAATGCATGAATAAAACAATAAACACCCAGAATATAGAAACTATGTCAGATCTGCTTGTATATTAGAAAGAAACAGAAAGGAGGCAGCTGTGTGCAAATAACAATTGGAGAACTTTGCAAAGGTTGCACACACATGGAGTTAGCAGACAAACTTAGTAATGGAAAATGATGTAGCAGAGTCTGAGGCAAAAGGAGGAAGTCAGCACCTGAGTATGCATGGGGAAGGAGGTAAGGAACACCTATCAGGGTGTGCTCACCGCCTTGCAGAAGTGATCTGACAGGAATATCAACACGCAGAGGACGTAGGCAGGGAGTTTACAGTTTGATGAAACCTGTCCAAGTCTTTCTTCCTTCTCTGGACTTCAAAAAATCACCATGTCTTACTCTAATGAATAACCGAGCTAGAAAGGTGAGCGTTTTCTGTTGTTTTATCATATAAATCATGCTTTACAAAGTCTTTTAATCTTGGCTATGTCCTCTGCATTATTGTGGGATGGTATAAACCCTGCCAATGTCAACCTTGCTTATAGAAAGCATTAATTTTCTCAGATGAGCCCTTTCCTTTTGGCATGGGCAGCAGTTGAGCCAGACTCATTTCCCCAGGGCCCAGAGTAAGTGTTACCATTGAACTACTTTTTCCATTTTATAATTTGGCCTGATCCTATGATCATAATAGCCAAGTTGTTTGTTGTTGTTTCCATTAGCATCATTAATATCTCCCTTTGTTCTATAGTACCGTCAACCTGGGACCTACTTTGGAACCACCACCTCAGTAGTCCAGCAACTCACCACATAGTCTTTGGCATAGTAAGTGTCTTCTTCCTTTGGTGAGATCTCTGCTTTAATCTGCATGGTAAACATAAGATAGAGATAGGGGACACTCTGTCTCAGAATGAAAAATTAAAAAATAATCTTCACTGGCTTGTCACCTACCTGGAGAAGAATTTCTTGCTTTCATCAAGAAAAAACATTATTAAAAGCAGTGGTGACAATTTCTCTGATGACTGTGAAGGTAAGGACATGCCAGCCAAATTTCTTGAATTTTGTATAGTCAGACTCAGAAAAAGGGTGTATTTTTAGTTAAGTGTTAGGAAAAAAATGTTTTAAATTATTTTACTCCTTATAGAGCATCCAGAGATACCTTCAGGCCTGAAGGGTTTTGAAACAATTCGTCAAGGTGAATTTGTAATAAGGACACAATAGCAGCTAGTGGGCAGATGAGTGGAGGCTTAGGGGTGTTTTTTATACATGAGGAACCAGATCCTAGTCAGGGGCACAAAATGTGGGGAAAAGTCTGCAGAGAACATCTGGAGCACTTATTTTTATCATATGTTCCCAAATACTATAGTTGTGTGATAAGCAGCAATTAATTGTATCTTTGCAAAGCTATATGTCTCTCAGGGGGTTTTTTTGCATTTTTTGCATTTTTTCATTATTCAATGTTCAGCCTCATCATTTGTCTGCAGAACAAAGTTCAGAAACCTCTGCATCTTCTCTTCAAAACTGTAAAAACCATTCTGAGTACAATAACCAGGCAGTCTTCCTCCCAGTCTTCCTACTGGCTTTTTCTAGCTGTGAGTACAGAACTTTTATAGCAAGAGGTTTTCAAATAGGCCATGTATGTCTATTATAACTGAATTAGATGTTCGTCTCCTGCCTCCCTAGTTATCTCCAATACTTTACCAAGTGCTTGTTTCTTGTCTTGGTCTCTCCAATCTATCACTCCTTCAGAAACAACTTTGGATTTTGTCCTCTCTTCACAGGTCTTTTCCCAGACTAGTTGCTAAACATTTCCAGTACTTCCCATTTATTTGTCCCCAGCTGTCACACCATGTCAATAGATTCATGCAGTAAATATCTCAGCAACAGAATAACCTCTGAGAATGTAAATCAGCACAGAGCAGCTCAAAATGTGTCATGATCCCAATTTATGGAGCCCAAAGGTCTATAGATTTGGACCTCGATCACAGTCATCTCACAAAAAATTTGCAGACGGTTGTGTGCACCAGTAAGTATTCTATAACAACCTCTGCAAGTAACTAAATACATTGTGCAGTCCCAGGGAAATTCAGTGTTAACTCTTCATATTTTTTCTTAAATATTTCCCCCTTCTTTCCTAGATAAAAACTGGAAATACCCATAAATCATCATTTAAAATGAATGTGCAAGGCAGAAAGGAGTAGTCTGTGTGTATCTGTGTGTGTGTGTGTGACAGAGAGACAAAGCTTTGGGAGAATGGTATTAAACCAGCAAATATGGTTGGGACAAGCTATTAAGCTTCACATGTTTGTGCCTGGAAACTTGTCCATCTTTCCTAACTCTATCATTTGATCTAGCAAAAGGGTGTGCCTGTCCTACAGACCTTGCTTTATCAGACCTACAACAATACTTCTTTTATGCATCATATTTTCCTCAACTCGTGACTTGCTAGCAAAGCAAAGTCATACGCAGTAATTAATGTGGCACAGCAATCCTGTCAGCACAGGGCAAATTTGAATGACATGAAGGAGTGGATGTGAGACACTGAGCTCAGAAACATCCAAATGATTCACTGAAAACTAAATGAAGATTTAAGAATACACCTGTTCATCAACCTTGAGACAGCAGCAAATAAAGGTGTTTCAGTAATGATCCAAAGAAACAACAAACCACAGCCCCCTCTCTATTATTAGGACTGACAGGAATAAAAAAAAAGAAAAAAACCCATGAATTGTTTGCTGCCTGTGTTGGATTAACAAGTGAGTTATCCAAACAAAGATGGAGAACGTAAAGTGAAACGATACTTCTTTTTTTGCCTGATGGGGCAAAAACTACATGCTTGACTTATGCTGAGCACAGCCTATTTATAACCATGCTCCAGCAGACTTATGGAAATACTCCTGTAATCAGATGTTCATTGCAGCATCTGGCCTTCAGTCAGGATCATACATTTCTATTCTACACCTGAGCAACATATGCAGTCAGGTACTTGCAGTGTGAATAAATGTCACCCAACTGTCACCTTTATTTTTAGCAAAGTGGATAAAAATTAGGGATTTGAGCTATAGAAACATCTTTTTATCTGATCTTTTTTTGGGTGCAGTTAGTTTTATAAAGGTTTATATTATTTTGAAGTAGGATTATGTAACTCTATGCATTGAAATCCGCTACTACTGCTTTCATTTTATTCAAATTTAACAAATTTGAATAAAATAAAAAATAAAATATATTCTAAATTATTAATGCCATCAAGAACTCATATAACTATTTTCTCTCTGAATACAAAATTCCTTGAAATTACTTTCCCTTCCAAAAAAATCCATTCCTCTTGTGAGATAACTCATTCCCATTTCTATTTAGTTTTACTAATAATTTACCCCAGATCTTTCAAAGACAAGACAAATAGGCAGCATTCTCAGAAGCATGTAAGTAATAGAAACCTTTAAATCCTGGCAGATGATTTCTGAGGAACAGTTTTTAAAGCAACGCAATGCAGGCTAGGAGGGAAGAATTGTTTTTTTAACAACTAGGACATAGAGGGTGACAAAGTTAAAATGAGAGAGGGAGAGAATTGAACTGCTTCTGGCTAGTAAAGCAAGTGGTAAACTCTGTAAAAATTTTTTCTGTAAAAAAAAAATGCATAAAGATTGCCTCTCTTTATCAGCATCAGGTTATTTCCAGGGGTGTATAATGTACATTGAATCAGGCAGAACCTTACACTGAAACTCTGAGCCTCTGGACTCCCCCGTGACCTCTTACTGTAGATACATAGCTTTAAAATAAACCCTTATTTGGATCAACAATTGTAAATCTGCCCAGGCTTTGAACAAACTTAGGTCTGTTTTTCAGTTGTGTCTTCCTTCACTTTATCCATTCAAACAAGAGTAATGTGCAGAAAAATACAAGTGTAGTCATTTGTATTTTAGTGAACTTGGGCAGCTTTTTAAGTAGGAAGAAACAGAATCTTTCTTCCAGCAGAAGAACAGGAAATCCCTACCAGGTCATCTCCTTAAATCATCCCAGTTTCTCAAGAGTGGTGGTAGGACCAGGAAACTTACTATGACCTGTTTACTATCTATTTACTTTTGTAATCACAGTGTCTGATGAGAATGGGTAAGAATTGTTTGCTAGAGCATACTCCAGGTGTACTTTCTTAGCTAGCTTCTTTTTTGACTAAAACTACCTATACACAAATATTCAAGTCTTTAACATTTGGCAGACATTTGCTGGTTTACACAAAAGTCTTGAAAATAAAATTTTCTTTTAAGCAAAATGCAAGGAAAACTAATTTCTGCAAATTGAAGCTGTCTGCTTCAAAGCCAGTACCAAACACACAGGTATTTTGCAAGGGCATAGTGTCCTTCCAGACAAAAAGGTGGGATACCTTACAAAGCTCTTGGGAATTTGCATCTTCTGAAGGAATTATTTCTTATGCTTTCTGTACAACACTTAGCACTGTTGTTGGTCCCATCCATGACTGACTGGTGCAGTTCCACGCTATTCTTACTGTTTCCTTAAGCTTTTTTCGTTCAGTTCTCTTTAGTTTTTTCACATTATGGACAAAATACTGTTTGTATGTCAGCTATAAAGTTATTAACTAAGGCTGTCAGCGTCATGGAAACAGGTATAATTTCAAAATGAGATACAAACTTTAAAGTGGGCTGTTTCCCTCCCTGATTTATATTCCTTTTATTTCCCCTGCCCTTAAGCCACAAACTTTGCCAATTACAATTACACTCCAAAGGAAACTATCCCTAGCAGGTTTTGATCTAATGCCAAAGATCTCTCAGTTTTCATTTAATTTCCCCTTTTATTCAGGGGCATTAGTTATTTATAACCAGGTCATTATTTTTTGTCATTCTGCAGAATAGGATAGAAAGAAAGCAACAGGCAAAGAGCAGGTAGAACCATTGCTGAAGCTAACAAAAAAAAATATCTAGAAAGCAGAATTCTGACTTATGTCTGAAATAAAGTTCCTCATCTTTGGAGTCAACAGCAGGACTCATATTGATGTCAGCTGGACAGTACCAGCACCAAAGGTCTTGTAAAGCCAATGAAGATGCTGAGCATGCTGCTCAATAGGTGAGAAGGTTTGGAGGCATATCCCTATTATTAACAGCATGGTCTTTCTAGCCTGTGCTGTATAGCACAATTAACCATAGTGACTTACGAGAGATCTTTGGGCAACCATCTAGAGCATGAGCAAACTTGCAATACAGCAAGAAGGTGTCTTTGTCCCTATTGTATTCTCCCTCTTTAGTAATGGATCCATGCAGAAGAAGGAATATTATTTTCTTTTTTTTAACCAAAATTAAAGCAAGCCTCAAAATCAAATCTGATTTTTAACTTCCTCAACTCTAGAGTTCACAAAATTGTGCTCCAAGCCTTTCTTGTAGTGAACCAAAGCTCAGGGCTGAACTTCAGCACAAATTTTACTGGCAGATGCAGAGGAATTTGTTCTGAACTTACCTTGGGTAAAACAGTGTCCTGGTTTCAGCAGGGGTAGAGTTAATTTTCTTCCTAGTGGCTGGTACAGTGTTGTGGTTTGGATTTAGGATGGGAATCTTGTTGATAACACACTAATATTTTACTTGTTGCCAAGCAGTCGAGGACTTTTCAGCTTCTCATACCATCTATGCCAACAAGAAGGCAGGGGGAACCCAAGAAGCTGGGAGGGGACACAGCCAGGACATCTGACCCAGACTATATGATGTCATACTCAGTATATAACTTACGGAACCGGCCAGGAGGTGGCACAGAATGGGAACTAGCCAAGCATCGGCTTTGGGTGGTAAGAAATTGTGCACTTTATCATTTCTTTTGTGTATTATTTTATCATTATTAGTAGCAGTGGCAGTAGTATCCCAATTCTCTTCCTTTTCTGTTCTATTGAATTGTTTTTATCTCAACCCCCAAGTTTTACCTTTTTCTTTTTGTTTCTCTCCACCATCTCACTGGTGGGTAGAAGTGAGTGAATGGCTATGTGGTTGTTTTAGCTGCCTGCCAGGTTAAACCACCACACAGGGCAAAATACTTTACAGGAGCTAGAAATATACACTTCTGTAAGTATATGTTCCACATATATATTATACCTAGTGCATATATAAGGAGTGCAAAGGTATGAGAGAGCCAATAACAGCAATGGAAGTAGAAAAACTCTGGTAGGTAGGCATTATGTAAAGCATGACTATGGTTTTGATTTTTAATTTCTTTGTTTTTTTATAATTTGTGGTGCTGTCCAGAAAGACATTTGACCAAGCTTGTCCCTTTGAACTAAATTTTCTCTTGCCTTGGTGTATTCTGTTCCGCATATACTTTTTCTTGCCATGGCTAGGAGAGATAGGAAGAATTAAGAGAATCAGTTCTAGTTTGTGTTAATAGTGATAGGTCAGAGCTGACTTTAATATGGGTAATGTGAGAACACAGATTTTTCTTGAGAGCCAGACAGAGAAGCTTTCATGAGAAAGAGTCTGTGAAAAACCTGTAGCGAGTAATGAAAATATATGTATGTGCATATATGTATGTGCATGCAGCTGACAAAGAAAAACGGGTTCCTTCACTCCTTCCTCTCAGGAATGGAGAATTGAAGCTTTCCATTGGGTAAAGAGTTTCTTGGAGGAGATGAATAAACAAGTGCCTAGCAAGCCATCGGTGAAGGTTGAATAGGGCTGAGATGAGGCAGGTGCCACACTGAATGGCATTATAAATCAAAAAGCACTGAATAAATAAGATCACTGGTTGGAAGAAGTTGATTATTAGTTGGCTAAAGTCTAACCTTAGTCTGTGATGAGGCTGAGGAGACCCAGTGGAGCCTGGAAAGGTAGAGGAAGAAGGAGGTTAAAGACTTCTTGCTGAAGAAGTAGTGGGTGAACTCCAAAGATTCAGCTGTCTGACATGGACATACTAAATAATTGAAGCTGGTGGTTGGCTAGGTTGAGAATGATTACATCAAAGCTAAAATGTGGTCAGTGTCTCCTAAAATAAATTCAGAAAGAGAAGGGGACATTTAAACTTTTGAATACAAACATGTGTTGCATGACTACTAAAATTCCACAGACAGATTATATTAGTTGATCTTTTACAAATGTCCTTTGTTTTCTATTCATTTCTTCATTCTTTCCTTCAATCCTTCCAGCATTAACTGCAGTGGGAAAAACTACTCATAGTCCTCCTGTAAGACAAAACAAATTGAAAAATAAACAGCACTAACACATGCACATTCTTTTTGACAGAATACCATGCTGCATTTACTTCTTCCTTAATTAATTTTACTTTTGAATGGCAGCTTAAGAAAAAGAATACATAGCCCAAACAAGTACAAAATTAATGAAACTGTTAACTGTGTGAATCTGTTAAAATTTTGCCTCCATTACTTGCACATGACTTAAGTTGAAGTTCAGCATATTTAAAAACTCGGACATAATTGTGCAGTCCTGAGGGAGAGAGGTTTAATAAGTACTCATACTTCTTCCCACTTTGTTATTACTAGATTATTGTTTTCTTATTCTACTATCTTAACTTGTATGACTTGACTGTTCAAATAGAACTCATTGACTTGAAAATGAGCCACGTTCAGTTGACTCTCAAACTTTTGCCTCGGAGGATAATTTTTAATAATGTAAACCTCATGAAACCACAGACATTTGCATAGGAAGAGAAAAGAATGAGGCAAATATTTCTACTTTGTCTTCAAGAGAAGAAGGGGTACGCAGGGGCATTGTATTTTTTGTTTCTGTGTCTACATTTCTTAACCAAATGCTTTAACATTTCTGAAGTCCTTATTCAAGCAAAATGATTAACTTCAAAGTCTCAGAATATGGCCACGGGCCTGTAAAGCCATTAGGATCGTCTTGGTTGATGTGTTGTGGGACTGTGAATTGCTAGAGGGTGGTTAATAACAAGGTTGAATTTAGCATTCGAAACAGAACCAGACAAATAGATGGGAAACTTCCATTTTCCATCTGCAGCAGGGAAGTTACAGGAGAGATGGGAGCACTGTAAACTCTTAAATGGTCTAAGAAAAATCCCTGCTTTTGAGCTGAGAAGCTTGCCTCTAATGCCAAAAAAATAGTTGACTCAGGCACACCGATGAAAGAGGATGCAGATGCAAAATTGGAATTGAGCTGCAAATCACATTTATTTAGTGCTGCATGTGTGCATGTACACACAGATGGAAAAAGTTTGTTGTCTCTCCTGCAAATTCAAGGCATGGCATGATGCCCCTAGTGAAGGAATCCAAAGTCACACTCAGGTTGGTTGTTTCAAGGCACATGAGTCCTGCTCCTATCAGTCCAGGCTCAGCATCTACCAGCCTGACTCCTTACACTGCTGCCACACGGTTGGGTGAATCATTACTCCAAATTTCACAGCCTGAATACATCTATCTTCTTTCCAAGGGTTGGCTTGTTGCCATCCCAACACACAGGATTCTGATCATTTCAGAGTGTGACCAAGGTTTAGCCAAACACCTTGAAATGTGACACATTATAAAACAAAACCAATGATGTCTAGGACCTCCCTTTTTACTGAATATGAATAAGAAGCCAAAACATTTGCTGATCCACCCCTTCCAGGAGAATCCCTGCACAACTCTCACAAATATCAGCAATTGTGCTGGATGCACTGAGTAACTTGTACTTGCTTTGAAATCAAGACAAGGTGGATGGTGTGCATGCTTTCTGTATTGTATCTTCAGAGCTGATAGAGCTTGCCAACAGGCTAAAGACCTGCTTATCAGCACCTGCAAACCTGTCACCCTGTGACTGCATCTGGCTGATGGCAGGACGGTCGTTACGGGTCCCCGAGGGGTGGCCTGACAGTGCATCACCTGAGCCCAGAGCTCTCCCCAACGTGAAACCAGGGAATGACGCTCTTCGAAAAGACTAATTTCTCTGATCATAATGCTGCGTCTGGCAATTAATGTCAAAGTTAATTAATATAGCTAATTCATACACATTAGGAGATAGATAAATATCCACTAGAAATGCAGCTGTTTTCACCATCCTCTTTTATTAATGTTACCAAACAAAGATCAGCTGCCAATGTCTTAGAGATTTTGCTGATCTGGGATGATATATAAAATATAAACTGGGGCTTAAAACTTCTCTTATTTTTCCTTTACCAAACCCCTCTCCTTGCCACTCAGACCATTTTCCCTTTGACAAACGCTGTCTACCAATGCTAGCGTGCCCTGCCATTAACAACTCCTGCCTTGTGTAATATTAACCATCTCAGACAGCATAATTTGCACAGTGCTTAAGAGGGTTTTGTTTGGTTGGTTTATTGACACGTAATAGAAATAGATGAATAAAATCTGGCATTGACTGATCAGAAGCTTCTTGCACAGAACACAGCACAAAATACAGCGCAGTCTGGATTGCCTCCAAATTGAATTACTGTTGTTTCAGAACCGATGAGGCAAAGCTAGGATTTGATGGAGGTTTGTACTGCAGAGCTATGGGCTGTTTTTTCCAGAACTTTGGAAGAGACAAGGGAAAAAGTCAAACACCCGAATCCATAGGAAATTGATGAGCAGAGGCTGCCCAGGAGGTTGGCTCTTCAAAAATGGCTGAGAAACTTTTGCAAGCAGCGATGAAAGCAGCAAATTGTAGGTGAAAGGAGGATGGCAAGTGGATGGAGAACAAAGTGGATATTTTTCCCTGGAAGATACTAAAAGAAAGGAACAGCTCTCTCTCTCTCTCTCTGAAAATTATCTCTTTTTTTCTTTTTTCTTTTTATCTATGCAGTAAACAAAAATCTAACACTCTGTGGATAAAACAATCAGAAGAAATCCATATACTACAATGAAATTCATGTGCCAGGTTTTGGGGGTTTCAGTGGGATACATATTCTTCTTCTTTGGTTCAAAGAAAGCAGTCGTACTCTATTTGTATTGTCAGCACTCCATATTCATTTTTAATAAAAAATAAAAGGCAGATACCTTAGACATATTTTAAATTTGACTGAAATATTTCCATACTTCTACTGCAAGTCATATTTAGAAAAAATAAAAAGAGCTTAATTTTCTTTTCCTTGACAAAGCAAGGAAAAATTAGTGTTGGCAGGACATGGAGGCTGTTGTGGAACCCTTCTGGAAAGCTCCTTTGACTGCAGGATTTCAGGAGTCACAGCAGCAGACAAGTACCGCGCTAGTGAATCAGAATCCTACATGATGTTTTGTGACTAAACGCTCTTAAAAATCTCTACAAAATGCTGACTTTTACATGGCTGAGTTAATAGCCCTCGAAACAGGCCTATTACAGTGTTTTGTTAGTGCAATTGTTCAAATACTTTCATCCAGCTGTAAAGAAAAGATCCAGCAGGCTCTCACTGGTTACATTTCCATAAAACCAGAAATAATAGTGCCATGCTGGCATGGAGATAATTTTCTAATTGGATCGGGGACAGTGCAAACAATTTTTATCAGTCATCTGTTTTTAAAGTCTCAATACTCAGACTTGTAACTTATGAGACAATTAATTTTCATTACAAACCAGTCTGAAGCTTTGAGGGAGGAAATACATGAGCTTTCTTTTCCTTCTCTCCTCGAAATGCACAGTTCAGAAGACAACAAGTAACATACCTTATTTTAGTTTCCTTAATTCAGAGAAATATAATATGAATTAATTAATCCAATCCCTAGTTTGGAAGCTGCTTGTAGTTTTAGGGATTTTTACATTTAGGAATAAGACTTGCATTCTCTTCTCAGGGCAGCTTTTAATTTCTGCAATTTATTGAAAATATCAAATGAGATTTCATTTCTGCTTCTGAAAAGTTCTTTTACAAACAAATGCATCCATCCAAAAACTGTGGCATGCTACTCTAAATCTGGACAGAACAATTCCAAAGGAAAAGAGAGGTAATTTAGGAGGAAAAAGCAAGCAAAATTTTACTTTACCTGTGTTTACATGACAGATGGTGAGCAGAATCCTGGGTAATCTGTTAGTCCTTGTGAGTGAAATCAATTAAGTTTAGAAAAGCTATTTATTGCCAGGGAGATTAAAAAGTAATTAGCAATCATAAAGAAATCTGCAAGGGTCCTAATTATAAAGAAGCAATGAGTTTAGTTTCTGGACATGAGGGAGGTTTTAAATACAAGGGAAGTTTGTAACTTATCTGCTTTTTATTAAGAAAATAGCAAGCCTTATCTTTTTGCTGTTATGGTGATGATCTCTGGAAAGGCCTCCTGGATTTTTATCACAATGTTGACACAATAACAACAGCCCTAATACCGGTTTATTAAAACCCAACTGCGGGATTAAGTACTTAGTTAAGAACATTTAGTAACAGATAGGAAAATAATTGAAGACCTTGTTACTGTTGTGTCTCATATTCTTTCACAGTTAATCAAAACTTTTCCTGTAGCAGTGTTTAGTTGTATTTAATCTTTTACTTCTACCATTACAATCATGGGGATTTTCTTCCTATGTTTCCAAGAGCTGGGCACAAGGTATTTCTGAGAATAATTTAATTGACACCACTAGGTTTCCCTGAGGTGTACATCTCACTCCCAGGCAATGATTCAAAACTAAATTCCACCTATTTGAGCCCCATAATATTTTGATATTTGATATATTTGATTACTGCAACTTCTTGCAGTAAGCAAAACTTTTTCTTGTTTAAAAAGCCCATTGATTTTCGGTATGAGGATCTTTCTAATGAAAGCACTCGCTCCAACTTACACGAAGAAAACTTGCTTGCAGAAAGCTTCCCTGAAGGAAGATGGCTGGATGATACACAAACACCCAAGCAGCTGTTTTGGGGTGCAAAGGTGAAGTGGAAGCTCTGCAAAGATGCTTTGAAGTGGTTCCCAGTGTAGAGCAATTCACCAGGTGACCATCAGGGATCTTTGACTGCTGGAAAGCACATATGAAACCCCAGCATAAAAACAGTCATGGAACATATCTGTCAACCATACAGACGTAAACCAGGGAAACAGCTAAGATGAAGGAAAAGGCGACATCATCAAAACCCCAGAGTTTATGGGACATGTGAAGGTGTGTGGTCTGTTGAAGAGACTTAGGCATGCCATGGGGGAGGGGGATCTTTGATACATGCTGTCTTGAGTTTCTTCCCTGGTGTGCCACTGTTGTTATTCCTGATTATGACAGGCACATGGTAAAATTAAAATTTAAGTCTCCATTGTTTTGGTGTGATGTGGTGACCCTTCAGGAAGACAGTTCCAGCCAGCAGTGATTGCTCAAACATTAGTAGGAATTCTTTATGGCTGAGGGCCTCTTTAAGCAGATTTCTTTGTTGACATGTTGTAAGAAATGCTTTTTTCCATGTAAACTACTCTCAGATGGCTGCGCTGAACAGAATATCCCTATTTTTACTTTCAATTACCGGTGATCATCCTCAGAAATGTGTTTCATAAAGATATGGGTGAGGTATGCGTATATGCCCAACACCTCTGGTTTTGTATAGTCTCTTCAACACATTTATAAGAAAAAACATGCATATTCTGAAACCTGATATGTAATTTTTAGAGGACAGAATTAAAATAATTGTAACAAGCATTGAAACTTATATCCTAGCTTACTCTTTTCAATCATATACTCCGTGGTCTTCAGCAGAATACCTAAACAGCTGCAGTCTTATCCAAAGAACAGCACTCTCAAAGTCTTTTGTATTCTTCCATAAGGCTTAGGGTTTTTAATTCCCTTTCTGAGAACTTTGAAAGTTTTGATTTTTTTGTTGTTGCTGTCATTTGTGGAAGGTTTTTTATTTTTAATATTTTTCTCCATTTTTACCTTTAAGATATTATTTGCTGAATGAAATTCTTAGAGGCATGTTCTGGTATGTCCACGCTAACAGCACAAGAACAGCTTTACCCTATCAACAGCTACCTTTTTGATGAATATCCATCAAAACAAAATCTGTGAATGCTTTCCTCAAGCCATTCCATATGTAAGCATGACTTTGGCTTTCATACCTGATCATCATTTTTTTCTTCTGTCCTTCTCTTTCTCTTCTTTAGAAGTTCTAAAAGATGATTGTGAGAGACAGAAAAGGGCAGGAAACCCCAACATATGAAGTGTAAGGTTTTTGAAGTTTGTAGCCTTAGACTTCCAGGACCACATATAGAGATTTAAGTAAATGTTACTCAGTCTTATAGCTGCTAGTTTATAGCTATTGTCTGGGAAGCAGGTGGATGTTCAAGATGCCTGAAAAGCAGACTAGCTTAATTAAATATTTTAACCATAGATTCAGGGACCCACTGCTAAGTATAAGTGTAAATACTACTAAGACAAAAGTAAAAGAACACTCCACTGCCTGATGGATTCTGAACTCCCCATCAAAATTAGTCCTGTGAATGCAAAATGAGAACTGTTATTTTTAAAACTTTCAAAACAGGCTCATGCTGATGATGTGGTCCTAAATGAGTGAAAGTCCAATGTTTTCCATATTTTCCCCAGTATGTTTACTGTTTCTTTTATCAAATCTTCATGAGGTCTTTCCCTCTTTCATACCACCTTATCCTTCTTAGCACATGAATAATTTCATGACTTTGTAAAGACCTAGAGATGAATTAAATTGGAGATGAAAGGAAAAGAGATTAATAGTGAAAAGGAAAAAGCTTTCTCCTCTAAAAAAAAAGTGACTCTAATGCTACAGATTCCCTGCCAGTGCTTTTCCGAGAAGTATTTATGATCACAGATGTTTATAAGCCAAGACATTTTTGTAAAAACCCCTATGTGTTTAAGGGATAGTTTTATGCAAGTAAGGAATATATCCTTAGCAACTCATCACCAGGCTTTATATTTAGAATAGTGACACAATATTTTAGTGTAATTTATTAAAAACTTAATAGGCTGTTAGCTCTCAAGTTGTAAATGAAGCACGTAGGAGGAGAGGGATTACTACTGTACAGCTCCTGCAACAGGGAATAATTATAGTCCTTCTAGAAGAAGAAGGGGGTGGAAAAATACTGTGTAATAAGTTGTGTATACTTCTTCCTTCTAGTGACAGACTGATTCAGTTTTTAAAATTGCATATTTATAGGCTCCTGCTGGGTGTTTGTTACCCACCATGCAACTGGTCTACAGAGAGAAGGAATAGTTACAGTTGTAGAGGGCGCATCTGTGGCTTCTCAAGGCTGTAACTCTGAGAGTTGGCAATAGAATCACTCTTGCATTGTCCAGTAGAGCACAGTTTCATAAAATCATAGAATCACAGAATGCTCTGGGTTGGAAGGGACCTCAAAGATAATCTAGTTCCAACCCCGCCCTGCCATGGGCAGGGACACCTTCCACTAGACAAGGCTGCCCAAAGCCTCATCTAACCTGGCCTTAAACACTTCAAGGAACGGGGCTTCCATAACCTCTCTGAGCTGTCTGTTCCAGTGCCTCAACACCTTCATAGTAAATAATTTCTTCCTAATATAAAATCTAAACCTGCCCTCTGAAAGCCATTGAAGCCATTACCCCTTGTCCTATCACTGCACCCTCACATTTTCCTGTAGGAGCCTTTAAGAATTGGTAGGCTGTAATTAGTTGTCCTTGAGCCTTCTCTTCTTGAGGCTGAACAAGCCCAATTCTCTCAGCCTGTCATCATAGGAGAGGTGCTCCACCCCCCGATCATCTTCATGGCCCTCCTCTGGACGCACTCTGACAGCAATATGTCTTTCCTGTACTGGGGACCTCAGATCTGGACGCAGTACTCCAGGTGGGGTTTCACCAGAGCAGAGTAGAGGGGTAGAATCACCTCCCTCAACCTGCTGGCCACGTTGTTCTTGATGCAGCCCAGGACACGGTTGGCCTTCTGAGCTGCTAGCACACACTGCTGGCTCACGTTGAGTGATCAGCACCCCCAAGTCCTTTTCCTCAGGGCTGCTCTCAATCCATTCCCCACCCATCTTGTAACTGCTTGGGACTGAAAAGTTTTGCATTAATTAGTTTGCTGGCTGCAGTTCTGTAAATTTGGTTGCTTGTTTATTGTAGAGACCAGCAATGGGCAACACGCAATTCGATGTGAATGTTAAGTGAAGCCACTTAGTGGGTGAAATCACACAGATTATATACATTTGTTACTGCAAACGTGGCAAGCTAAAAAACTGCTAATTGGCTACATACACTGTTTACATCCCACTGATTGGTTAGTGATTATAACGAGTTCTGATAATCATATCTTATAGCTAAATATCTTTAGTTTACCTTTGATGCCTAAAAGCATCTGCACACCTGCTGTTTTGACCGTCTTATTATGGCTGGTTCTTAACATGTTCCGTTACTCCCAAGTACCTTCCTATAACTTCTTGGTTTAGGGCAGCCTGTACCCCTGTCATGAAGGCCGCTGTGTTTTGAGAATGTGATTATTAAGATCCTCTCAGCATTGAGTAACTTTTTCTGTCTCATGGGAACACAAAGATATTGTCAGGGCCTATGTCTTCAGTGAAGAGAGCTAGGCCGCTGGCAGGCCTGCTGTCGTCCCCGACAGTTTATAGCGTGCCTAGTATTCCTAGCTGGAATTGGCAACCTTTTTCGAGCTTCTGTGTTGTTTTATGCTGCTATTGCAGGGAGCTTGAAGTCAAGTTGGCTAAAGACAGGAGAGAAAAAGAAGAGCTTGAGAAATGACCTGGCATGTTAGAAAAATGTGCTAGGTGGCAGGCTCAGGAAGAGAAATCAAACTGCCTTTGGATCCTACATGAATTTCTTATTCACACTGGATCAGTGTTGCTTGTGCTTCTCATCAAGACCCTTTAAAGCTGATGGAGATCCATCAGGTTTCAGTTCTCTTGAGTGCTAATGGGTACTTCAAGGACAAAGAATTTATGTATACACCCTTGTTCATCCCACATTACAATTTCCAGCTATTTTACAAATTTTATCTAAACCAGTTCAATTTGGATTCTCTAAGCACTGAAAATTGCCATTTATTTTGCTTCAATTTTGCAGTAGGTACAAAGATGAATAACATCTCATGCTTTTACAAATCCCACAAGGATTTTGAAAATTTCTTATAACTATTGTTTTAACATCAAAATTAATTTTGTTCCAGTGGGTAAGAAATTCCAGTCTTTCCCATTTGTTCGTTATAATTACTTATGAATTACAGTGCCTCAAAGGAGCCAAGCTTTCTGGCTTTTGACCAGAGACAAGCTACAACCTCTCTTTAAACTGTAGATCTCTGAAGAGGCTGAAATTTAGTCTTCTTCATAAAATATCTTTTAACGTGTGAATAGCTAACACTGGCTAGTTAAAAACAAACTACTAAACTGACTCAAATCAGTTAACCATGGGTATGTTAAAAGCAGACAAGTGATTTCTGTGAAACCTGGGTTTTGCATGTGGTCTATGTGACCATAGGATAAGGTTTCCTCAGCGGCTGAGATTTCCTCCTGAATTGCACTAAGCAACTATAGAAGAAAAAGCTTTACAGAACAGAATTTTCGTAAAAGGTTATGGACATCCTGCCAAATAAACCTCCTCTATGTGGAGCATAGGGTTGCTTTTTGGCTTCAGACTGTTACCTTATTCTGTACAGGGCAACAGGAAGATCAGGCAAACTGATGCTCTTGTCCTTGAATCTGGGCTGAAATTAGTTTCTAGCAAAAAGAAACCTGTTATTCTTCAGCTAAGAAGAGGTCTGTTTCCAGCACCACCTTTGCATCAGATCTACTCTGTCAGACAATGATATAGAATCCTACAGTCATAGCATTGTTTAGGTTGGAAATTACTTTTAATATCATTGAGTCCAACCATTCACCTAACACCAATGCCAAGTCCACCACTAAACCATATCCTGAAGCACTGCATCTACAGGTCTTCTCTATACCTCCAGGGATGGTGACTCAATCACTTCCCTGGGCAGCCTCTTCCAATGATTGACAACTCCTTTTTGTGAAGAAGTTTCTCCTAATACCCAGTCTAAACCTCCCCTGGCCCAGCTGGAGGCCATTTCCTCTTATCCTGTTGCTTTTTAACTGAGAGGAGGCCAACATCCACCTGCCTACAACCTCGTATCAGGTAGTTGTAGAGAGCAAGAAACCTCATTTTCTCCAGGCTAGACCTCCCCCCTCCCCCATTTTCCTGAGCCATTCCCCATAAAACCTCTTCATTAGACCCTTCACCAGCTTTATTGCCTTTCTTTGCACACACTTCAGCATCTCAATGTCTTTCTTGCAGTGAGGGGCCAAAGCCCTGTGTTATCCACCACAGTAATATTCCTGCTACAACAAACTTTACTGCTAGCAAATGTGTGGTAAGTGTGTAAAACCTTACCTTTGCACAGTAAGAGAAAAAAAAAAAAAGAACTTTAAAAGGATTTGTGCCAAGCAGAGATTCCTCAGGGAGGACATGCTCGATCCCTCTGGTTGCTAGAAAGCACTGCCTATTGCAAAGCTGAACTGGGCTGGATACTTAATGTAGCTGGAATGATTTATTTTACATATGCAGCCCCTTTGCTGCCAAACATTGGAGCACTAATTCTCTCTCCTCTATAGTTCTACAGGCTGTTGACTATGTTATGGAGTGTAAAAGTCGGTGATCAGTGTACTTAGTCTGGTCATTACAAACTGGAGTATATGCAATCTGGCAGACATCATTGAGGATGCTGATCTGAGAGACTGTCCTTATATCTGTTTGCACGTTGTATAGGAGGCTGGGAATCTTACACTTCACAGGCAGTACTGGGTGACTCCGTTATTACAGCTCAGTCAGCACTTTTAGCCTAATTATTTCATATTTGTACTCTGATTTGGAAACATAACTGACTGCAGATGATGTTAGCTGTTGGTGTGTAACATGGACTCAGACGTTCATTTTGTTATTAGCATACAGCAACTCGAAGGAAATACTGGGCAAAAGAAGAAGAGAAGGGAAAGCTATAAAAACAAAGATGTGGTTGATACTCTTAGACTGACAAAGGAAAATCTTAGCAAATAATCGGTCATTTCAATGTTGGTAATATTTTACCAGCAGTGACTGTTTCTTTAATCAGAAGGAATACTGCAAAGATGGCAAAGCCTCTGGAATGAAAAGCTGAGTGACCAGGTAGCTGGATCCAACTCATTGCTACGACGTACTGTGTACACCTGAAGCTGTGTGTGTGCCATCTCACACTCTCACATCCTGGGTTCCTGACACACTCAGCATTCCCACTGAAGTAACAGGAAATAGGGAATAAGACCCTGGCAGAAGATAGATGTAGCAGGGTTGTGTTGCCTGTTAGTAATTACGTAGCGATAGAAAACCCAGGGCAAGATAGGTAAGTAAGAAAGGCTTTTTCCCTCGATCGGTGAGTGTAGAAAAATACAAACCAATAATGATGGTTGATGAGGGAAGAGGAATGAGGGCGTAAAATTTTCAGCAAGCAGCAGCGCTTAGGGTAAGGGCAGGGATCTGGCATGGGAGCTGGTGCTTTTTCTGGATCTGCACTTCTGTGGCTCAGTTTTTCCTGGAGGAGCCTAGAGTCCCTAGAAACGTTCCCTTCCCTACAGAATAAATCCTAATCCAGTGGTGGCAAATTTCTTCGGGGGTGGGGGGTGAGTGAGTGGGCATGTGTGTGTGTCTCTCTTCCAGCCGGGTTCAAAACTGTAAGAGTTGTCCTAAAACCAACCAGCCCCTCTGTTAGCGAGACCGGTAAAACACCGTCAGAATTTCAAGCATCCCCCCCTCCCCGCCCTCGGCTTGTAGCGAAAGGGGCGGCACGGAGCAAACCGCTGTAGCGGCTACCTGTAATTTCATTTGAACACCGCACTCCCGTCAACAGCTTTTGTTACGCATTTAACCTCTCCAGCCTGCCCCCTCCCTTAAATAGCGGGCTTCCCCTTTCGGCGCAATTACCGCTAATCCAATACAGCCCTCGCAAAAACCCTGCCCCTAATCTCCCTCCCAGCCGCTCCCCGCTGCCGCAACGGCGGCTCCTCATTTACATTCGCTGCCCGCTCCTCTCCCGCCGCCACTCCGCGCCCCCCGCAGCGGAGCCGCCGCCGCCGCCGCGTACCCGCCCCCCGCCCTGCCGCAGCCGGGGACCCTTCCCGGGGAGGCCGGGCCGGCGGGAGCCCCGCCCGCGCCGCCGGGGGAGCAGCAGCAGCGTGCGGCGGTGCGTGCCCGCCCGTCCGCCCGCCAGCAGCGCCGCTCGCTCCGCAGCGCGGGGGGAGCCGCCGCCGGCGCCGCGGCGGAGGTAAGCAGCGCCGGTAGCCGCCCGGTCCTTCTGCCTGGGGCTCGGACGCCGGTCGGGGTGGATGGTGCGGGGTTGGGGTCGGCGATACAAGCCCCAGAGTAAGGGATGGGAGGGAAGGGAGGATGGGGCTCCGCTGCTGAGGTGCGTTTGCCTGTCGGTTTTTCTTCTTATTTAGCGAGATGACGGCTGCTTGGTTTTAAAAGCTCCGCGTTGTAGCTGTCCTCCCGCTCGGTTCTATGTGAATAAGCAGTTTCGGGGGCAGGCACGTAGTCAGAATCGCGTATGGGTGATTTCGGCTCTTTTTGAATGGGTGGGAGCTGCGAGGGAAGGTGACATTAACATCTATCCCCGCGGGAAACGCGTATCCCTTGTAGAAGGCAGGATACTATTCCGTAGCTTGTTGGGTTAGTCTGTTTTTTAAAAGCAGGATCTACGAGGCGTTTGTCATGACCGGTGAGCATATGTTTGCTGAGATGCATGTTGGTAACGCACAGCCGAAGGCACGAGGCTGCTCCATACCCGTAATGGACCGGGAGCCTGTGGCTCGCATGTTGTATTTAAAGTACCATCACCGCATGAAAGGCGGCATCCTTGTTTTAAACGGGTCTTGAAGCGTAGCCAACTGAAAAAGCCTGTTGTAGTACTGTGGTAGGCAGTACCTTTTATCTAGGCAGTTTGCAAGAGATAGCCTAGATAGATTTCTCCTCAAATAGTAGGAGGGGCCGGGCGGCTGTTTCGGGAAAGTATTTTAAAGCCTGGATTGAATAGGTGGGTTGTAACGGAGATGTATAACAGCTGTGGAGAAATAATTAAGGATGGAACTGACTTCTAGGGGGGGAGGGAAAATGGGAAAGAAACTGAACTGTGCTATGAATAAATGGCCGTGCTTGTGCAGGACTACAGTACGTAATCTAACAGAAAATCCACCTCAACTGCAGAAAGCAGTCCAGCCTTCAAGGTCTGTGGAGGCAGTCCTTTAGATGGAGAGGCTTCTGTGGAAAAAGCTGCTAATTAAAGCAAATAGGATCAGTCCCTCTTCACCCTATTGACAATTTAATGTTTAAAAATGACCCTTTGACTGTCTTGGGAGGTAAATCAGCAATGGGAATGTGTCTCTGACAAATGGGGCTGTCATTTTACAGCTGGCTTTGGAGGGGTGGGCGACAAAATAGATTAAGGAATGCAACTCAAAAGCAAATTTTTAAAAAGCTGTAATTTTCTCCTAATGCTTTGCAGCAGTACCTCTGGAAAGCAGATGTAACTGTTCAAATCCATGTTAAGTTCTGGCTCTTACAGAGTGATTTTAACCAGATAAGCTGCAGGAATAGAGGACGGTATAGTATCAGTGATGCTACGTTTATCTGAAAAATATTCTGGTGACTGTACTCAAACTATATTAATTAGACCTAAATATACACAAGCAAGCAATTGGCCTTTGCCTTCTGTGCTGTTGTCCCAGAGTGACCTATTCTTTTCTAGTTTATGTAGCAGATTTACCATAGGTCCTAATCATAAAGTAAACTTGGATGCAGTGAAATTATTATGGTAAATTTCTTACCAGCTTTTCTGATTGTGGTGGACCATGCTAATCAACTATATGAACATCACCTATTCCTTTAAAACAAAAAAAAATTCCCAACATAGTTACCTCTGAGGATTTGAAAACTACAGAAATACCTTTAATCCTATTAGGACTGATGGAATTTACCCTTGTAAACTTATGTTCTCTAGACTAATGCCAGATTTGGAGTAGTTTGAACTTTAGTCTTTCCGTGGGAGCGATGAAGAAAGAGGGAATGCAATTTCAAGTGTTGCATTGGTGGAGATGCAATTATATGATTGTATACAGGGTTTGCACTTACAAAAGCATAATGCTGAACAAAATAAAACTCAAGCCTATTATTGACAAAGCCTTTTATTTCTGCTAATAAAACTGGTGTGCCAATATAATGCTAAAATAGCTGCAATAATGTGCATACATTAAAGCCATTTTATGTATTGACACTGACTGCCTTAAAAAGTCTGAAAACACTGGGCAATCTTTCCTCTCCTGGCAACAGGAGACAATATTCCTAAGTGCCTGTGCTGTAGCGTCTGCTCTCGTGCTGCCTTCCTTTGAAGATCTTGCTGGGGCTGAGTTCTGCCTGAGCAGATAAGCTGAATCAGCACAGATTGCATTTCTTCACAGCCTGCAGCTGCCCATAGCAAGTGTTTAGCTAAGCCCAACCCTTCATTGGGCATCCAACAGACCACAGCTGCAGCAGCAAAACCCACCCAATTCATGCTCCAGTCCAGCTCATTGCAGGTAAACAAATTCTTCTTTGAGGATTACACCTAGACCAGTGTTTTTGACCATGCTGTAAATTGGATTAATCAATTGCTAGGTGAATAGAGGCAGTTAATATGCACAGTAGTTCTAGAGTATGTATGTGCAAATGATTTATTCTGATCAGAGTTAATGGATCTGTGTAAAAACTCTCATTGACTTGTTGAATGGCACCCTTGTTTGTGGAATATATGAACTGGTATGGCTGGCTCTATTTACTTAACAAGAAAGTGAATTAATAACCAACAAATTTATTAATAGATACTAAGTTTTTGCATCCAAAGCTCACCTGTGGGGTGGAGCACAACTAAAGATAGTGTGGTGTCTGCCACAGACCTACTTTGAATGATAGGGTGCAAATTTATGACTGTGATACAGAATATAGTTAACTTAAAATCAGTAGAAGTTAAAGTGAACCAAAACACATCTTGTCATTCCCTGGAATAATCCAGGGAAACCATTAGAATCAGAGAATACTTTGGGTTGGAAGGGACCACCTCAAAGATTGTCTAGTTCTAACCCTTCCTGACATGGGCAAGGACATTCTCCACTAGACCAGGTTGTTGAAAGTCCCATCCAACCTGGCCTTGAACACTGCCAGGGAGGGGGCAGCCACAGCTTCTCTGGGCAGCCGGTGCCAGGGCATCATCACCCTCACAGGGAAGGATTTCTTCCTAGTAGATAATATGTATCTCCATTGTTCCTTCTGCATCAGAAATCAGTTGTTATCCATTGTGCTGGGATGTGGAGGAAAAGATTTGCTAACTAAAATTGCTTTGGCAGTCTCCACGTGGGAGCATGATATAAAGGGCAAGATGTAAACATAATTCCACAAGTGGGCAAGGCATGAGATGCTGTAAGCAGAGCTACTGGTCTTACTGCATGGAGCAGTGACCACTGGAGCTTTTTCCTCTAACAAAAGCGTAAGAGGAGTACTATCATTCTTAGAGTGAGGAGCATCTCTAATATCTAGTTTGATTTTCGAAGTCATTGTTTCATCATTCCATCCATAAAAGTATGGAGATGTCAAATGAAATTCTTGTCCCACTGTTCAGGATCAGGTTTTCAACTTAGCTGTGCCAGGAACATGCTTGTTTAAACAAAGTAACTTAAAAAATAGTTAGGGAGCAGGGCTCTGTTTACAGGGTCACAGAATGACTGAGGGCACAGGGACCTCTGGAGGCTGTCTGGTCCAACGCTCTGCTCAAGGCATCTATAGCAGGCTAAACCAGGCTGTGTCCAGCTGGGTTTTGAATATCCCCAGTCTCTGAGGCCGGAGGCTTCTCAGCCTCTCCGTGACCTGTACTTGTGTTAGACGACCCCCCCTTGCAGTGAATTTCTATGTTTAAATGGAACTGCTTGTGTTTCAGTTTGTGTGCCTGTTTCCTCTTGTTCTTTCACTGGGTACCCCTGAAGAGTCTTGATCTGTCTTCCTTCCTTCCTTCATCACAAGGTTGTGCTTCTGGCTTGTGATCAACTTGTTCTCCACTGGGGCTCCCAGGTCTTTCTCTGCAAAGCTGTTTCCCAGCCAGTAAGCCTGTACTGGTACAAAAGGTGAGGGAGGACCAAACAAGAGGGAAGAAGAATAGAAAATGACAAGGAGAAAAATGTAGGAGGAGGGGCTGGGGGGGTGGGAGTGTGCAGAGGAAGGCCAGCAACTGGAGCCAGTGTACTGTTCACAGCAGGCTGGCTTACCTCAGCCTTGTTACAGTGATATTTGGGGAGGACCACAATCCTGAATGTTGATCCACAAATGCTCCTGTGGTTGGTAATTTCAGCAGGATTTAATGCATCCTGCAACTACAAATAATGATGCTGGATTGAATCAAAAAGGATGTGTGAATTTTGCTCTGAGGTTGGTATATATGCTTCCAGGGCAGACAGGATGTTTCCTCTTTCAATGGTCTTTGCAGTGGCAATAGTTTTGGTGTGATTTAATAACATGGGCAGCTCACTGTACTTTACTAAGATCTGTCTATTAAGGCAGACTTTCCCAGGAAGGCCCTTTAAGTAAAGTATTTCAATGCCTCAGAGGCACAAATGTAGTTTTATGGTAGGACACTAGTTGAATATCTTACCTGTGGAAGACAAGGCAGAATGGGTGGTGAAAGAAGCCTTCTGTGGGTGCCTAAAGGACTGCTGAAATTCAGGCACTAATCCAGTGGTAGTCCTCTAGCATGGGTGATGCAGGGCTACGCTTAGGAGTCCTCTATGATGGTCCTAAAATGGAGGTTGTGCAGTGAGACTGTGGGGTTTCATAACATACCTGTGCATGTACATTTGAGTGTATAACTCATGCTTGGAAGTAACACAGGTGTATTGGGAGTTTTTCATATCTGAGAGGTAGAGGCAGCTTTGTCTTTATCATTGGTCCAGATCCACATCCACTGTAACTAGGTCACTCAGAATCAACGGAGCAGTACCTGTCTGCCCCTTGGGTACCTGGCCTGTTATGTTTTCTTCTTCCATAAGATTGAAAGCCACCCAAGACACACAAAATAGAGGGGTTATGCTTGATCAATGGTGTTTATAGTCAAAGACTTCAGTAGTGTGATCCAGGTGATCTGTACCAAGATGTTAAAGGAATAGTTTACAGCATGCTCTGCAGCTTCAGATTAGAGAGGTGCAGGGAGAGTACTCAGTGTGCATGAGCATGTGCAGGAAAGCTAAGATCAGATTTTCATGTGGTAAGATTTTAAGTGGTAGAGCTAGCATCCCTCTGTGGAACCAAAAGCAATACAATCACTTTTGCATATTGCTAATGGTCAACTTAATTTTAATTTTTTTTTTTAAATATATCTATGTAGATTAACAGTGTAACTGAAATCAAGACAGTAGCTAACAAAGATGTATGTTACCTAAGAAAGACCTTGATATGCTGGAGTGTGTCCGAAGAAAAGCAACAAAGCTGGTGAAGGGTCTAGTGAAGAGATCTTATGAGGAACAGCTGAGGGAACTGGGGTTGTTTAGCCTGGAGAAAAGGAGGCTGAGGGGAGACCTTATTGCTCTCTACAACTACTTGAAAGGAAGTTGTAGCCAGGTGGATGTCTCTTTTTTCCCAAGTAGCAAGTGATAGGATGAGAGGAAATGGCCTCCAGTTGGACCAGGGGAGGTTTAGATTGGGTATTAGGAGAAACTTCTTCACAAAAAGGGGTTGTCAGTCATTGGAAGAGGCTGCCCATGGGAGTGGTTGAGTCAACATCCCTGGAAGTATTTAAAACGTGCATAGATGTCATGCTTAGGGCCATGGCTTAGTGGTTGGGTTTGGCAGTGTTAAGTTAAAGGTGGGACTGGATCTTAAGGGTCTCTTCCAGCCAAAACAATTCTATGATCTTTCAAGCAGCTCCCTCTGCTTTAGTTGAAGATGTATCATGTAACCAGACACTTGAAGGCACTAGATTTTAGTTAACCTGCACTTTCTGTAGTTCACGTGATGCCTATAATTATGTAGGAAGACACTGTAAAATAATGTGTTGTATGCAGAGGACAGGAAATAATATACATCCACCATTTGAATACAAAATAATGTTGTGGTGTTCTGTTTATAATGGGAGATTGAAGAGGGTCTCCTATTCATTTCTGGTTTTATCAGCATTTGAGCAGAGCCTGTGTACCGTGAGGGTAATTAATCTTCATGATCAATGAAGAAAGAACAATTTTAGATGCCTTTTCACTCTTTATCTTGCTTGCTGCTGTTGGCTCATTCCTTTTTGTTCTTCAATGTAACCTACCTCATATCTATCCCTGCAGCCACATAACTGACATGACTGCATACCCAGGCTCCTTATTCTGTATGATTTTGGAACGTAACAACCAGTTTTTCTGTTGAACTGCAGTAGTGTTGTGGGAGTGGTATGCCATCGGCATTCTCTTTACCTGCATCTAGGTGCATGCCAAACCCCATACATCAAATGTCTTTTCTCAGCCTGCTGCTTCTTCCTGCCAAGTGGAGTGATCTAGTCCATGGTTCAGCGAAGTGTCTCTTTGGCTCACCATCCAGAGGACAGTAGCCACTCGCCTGTTTGGACCATGCTTGCTGCAGGGACAAAGAAATGGATTGCTTTCTAACTGAGATGCTTGGCTATGTAAAGCCAAGGAGACTTGGTAGCTGCCAATCCTGACTTACAGGCTCTGGTCTACCCAACAGGTCTGAGGTGGCAGGAGGGTTTAATTTTTAATACCAGATTTACTTACTTGTCGATATTTGACATTACAATGAATTTTTATTTAGAAGAGTGATACAGCATTATGCTGAAATCACAACACAAGCATGCTACAATGATTGTAATATGCAGTGGAATCACAATATAGATTGATTCCACATGCATGTCTCTACATGCTCCAGTGTCACAAAGAGGGAGGTTTTGTCCTAATCAGAGTCTAAACCAGGGATTGAATGAAAAATAAAGCCTGAAAATGTTTAGCTGGCCTGCAGAGTGAGGCATTCTTAGTATTTTTTTCCTAGCAGTTCACGTTCTGCTGCTTAATTCGTGAGAATGAATATTGTCATTTTTCCATGTTCAGTCCCAGCTCCCATTTTAGCCAGAACTTCTGAAAGACAAATCACTGATTTCACTGAAATCAAGTCCTGAAAGTTGTCAGAGGCAGGAGGAGAGCCTATGTAAGGTTCAGAGCTATCTGGAGTTTCAGAGTCAAGGACTCCAGGGTAATTTTGCGTGACCTTTCAGATCTGAGATCTGTCTGCATCGAGGAGGAGACATGGCTCGCTTGAAACATCTCCCAGGATCAAGGCCTTTTCTGGCTCCATTAGGACTTTCAGCTTTAAATGACGATTAAGTCAGATGTACCTTGTGCCATCAGTTTGTGACACACCAGCAATTCCATACAAAGATGGAGGGCCGATGTGTGCCATCCTTCATGGTGGGAATTTATACCAGGATGTAAGGCTACAAGTGGTTATAGTAGAAAATGTCAATGCTGATGATTTTTAGGCTGTCTCACGGAGTGAGTTAATTTTCAATTTTCTCTGGTAAAAAAAGTGAAGGAGGAAGCAGCCTTGACAAGATGTGTACTCTGCAAACCATAAGTACACAAGGTTGTACTAACCTTTGAAATACTTGTAAACAGTTTCTGTGGAGACCAGGGCTAGATTTTAAGCAGCAGCATCCAAAATATGGAAAGCAGCAGGTGTTGTGCATCCCATTTTCTGTGCCGTGGCTCTGGAACTGGAGTCTCTAGTGAAATCTCACAATGAAACAGTCAAATGCTTTGAGAAGTTCTACACAGCTCAGCAAAGCGGTTCTGAACTAGTGCCTGTCTGTCTGTCAGCAAACAGATAATTGCACTCTGTCTAATCAAGTTGTTGTGAAATTGGATGGGTTTGTTTGGGTTTTTTTTTTTTGTAAAATCCACTATGAAAATGTGTTTTGTTTGTGGAACAGAACTAGGGGATCAAGATACTGAGGGTGGGGACAAGTACCTGTTGGGTACACAAGTAATGCTGTCTGTGCTGTACAGCCTGAGGTGGGGAGTCAAGCATATGTAAGCAATTCCTTCATAACTCCTGCTGACAAAAACTGCAGTGTCCAAGCACAGAGCCTGTTGCTTGGTTTTCAGAAGTACTTTTGGTTTGGATGACCAGGCTTAAATACCTGGATAGCACTGCGTTTTCTCTCTTTTTGTCAATTTAATTGCTGAACATAAACTTTTAGCACTCTGTCAACCTCTGGATTCTCACATTAGTAGCATTCCTATTCCTGAGATAGCATTTAAATTTAACTTAGCCCTTTCCACAAGAATCAACTGTTAACAGATAAATTGACAAGGAATTGACAATCCAGAGATGCAAGTTATGTCAGGATCGTCATGTAGGAGCATGTTCTAAAGTACAATATACACATGTCCTGGAAAGTTTGCAAACAAATCCTATGGAGTCCTCTACTTATATTCTCAAAAAGCAGTAGCCTACAGAAACATTGTGGTCTGTAATCCATTCCACTGAGAGCACGTTAGGAGCCACGTGGCACAGAGCCATATATATTTAAATTTAATGCCTTTTAGAAGGAGATGAATAAACATCTTGGAGTAACACACCCCCTTCTGTAAATTTACAGGTTGCACCAGCTGGCAGATTAAAAATAAGAAAACAAGAAACTGTAAGAGTTACTATTACTGGGGAGATCTGAACGAATGGACTGTATGGATATAGATATGTTTGAAGGCATCTGCTCTTCCCATTACAAGGTAAGACACACAAGGGTTTTTCTGCTGGTTTGTTTCTCTTCAGTGCACTGCATGTCTCTTGTGGCACTGCCCAAGATTACAATGGAGGTGTTCTCCAAAGCTCATTCAGTCTAGTGGCTCACTGCTAACAACTGTGGCCTACAACTCATGTATAACTGGACTATTTTCAGACCCCGAAAGGTTTTGGCTTTTGAAAGTCAATAACAAATGCAGATGCTTAAGGCCTGTGAAATATGAAGTTTTATTATGTAAAGTATCTTTTCAGACAGCTCTGCAGGGTGTCTGTTTTCAGCATGTACTAATAGGAGACCTTCATGCTCACCTAAAGCATCTTTTATCTTGTCAATTGCTGCAGACTGATGTAGACTTGAAACTTGTACTTCCTAGTGTAGGATCTTAATCAGGAGAAAACGTCTCTAGTCTAGATGCCAGAAAATGGCTCTAACTGGATGTGCAAGTTATGCCATTTTCTTTGCACAGTTTTAGTGTCTTTTCAGGATTGTTACATGGTTTGTTTACAAAAACCGCTGAGTTTTCCTTTTTTTTCCCTAGTCAATAAAAATTAATTACATATTCTTCTAAGCTAAGGGTGGTGGAGAGCTTGATACGTTCTCTTGGCATCTTCTGCCTGATGCCTGGGTATACTGTCACTCAAAATGCTTCCTTGACCAAGTTGTTTTCAGGGAAGGTAGAAAAACACAGATTTTTCTAAGCTTTTTTGGAACTGGTAGAAATAAACTAATTTTACTTTAAAATTTCTTGCTTCCACGGCTGGGGGATGGCTATGTGGGACCTCCTTGTATTTTAACAAGTCTGATCAACACAACACTGCTACAGAGCAAATGCAAAACCACACCACCAGCTCTGTATTACTCAGGATCCCAAATCAGGCAGCTGTGCGGTTGCAGAAAGGGATGGTTACAACTGATCTTAGCTGGTATCTGCTTAAATCCAGAGAGGTCTTTCAGCTGAAGTCAGCGTGATGCTTCATTTCTCCATTTTCACCAGGCAGTGTGAAATGCTGAGGGAACCATTCGTGCTGGGGCAATGCACTGTCATTGCTTCTATTCTGTATGGAAATACTAGCCAGCAGTGTTATGTGTCTATCACTTTCACAAACGTGAGATACTCTTCTTCTTTTGTGGAAGAACTAAACTGATGACATACTCTTCCTAAAGTATGGAATGTAACAGCAGACTGGCACTGCATCCTAGATGTGGAAATAACAGGGTGAAATGTGTGAGGTATTTAGAGAATGCAAAGATAAGCAATAGCAAATACAACTTATGAGGAAAAATATGTTCAAACTCTGGAGTACTTGGGGCATTCCAGTAACTTTCCATAATTGTTGTCACTCAGGAATGTGCATGGACCATAAAAACCTGTAAGATCTGGTCTAGATAACAGACACTTCGCTCAAGAGTTTTATTTCCCTGACCAGTTGCTTGTCTGGCCCCTGGTGTCCACACACAAGTGCTCCAGTGGAATCTGTATTGCCACCAGTTACTGCCAATTTCCACAAGTACAAACGCTGGCCTGGTCTGTGCTTTCTTGTTTCAACATCTTTACACTTGCATATTACAAAACCCTCGGCTTTATTGTAAATCCCTTATGTAATGGGGGTGAGAGGAGCAGCAGCTTTGGTTCCATATATGCAAAAAGAGAACACAGCTTTGTGTTGTCACCTTGCCTGCTTTAATCATGTCCTTCTTGGAACTGGAACTTCTGAGTTTGTGCTTCGTGGCATGGGAGGGAGCCCAGCCTTGGACAGGGCCTCTGGCTGTTGCGTGGTGAGTAATCCTTACAAATAGGATTTGCATTCTTGCAGCAGCCATTCTGGGGCTAGAGAATGAATATGTGGAAGCAAATTCTGCTTACACAGACATAGCTCAAGTCCAGCCATTCAGAACATAAGTCAATGACAGTGTCACACATAAATTGAGTCTTTTCTGAAAAGATCTGGTTCTGGTGACTAAGAAAAACGTACAGGGTCAGAGCGTTTGCAGTGTCTTAGTTAACTGGATTTATAGGCACTTATTCACAGCAAAAATGTTGTTAGAGCCCCAGAGGTACTTTGTTAGTTGTCATTTGCCAAAGGCTGTCATCCCAGCAGAGTTGTCAGGTGGAAATGTGAGCTTGCAACCCAGCTACTTCTGTGTATAGTCTCAGTCTTTGCTTAAGACTTCATTGCTCTTTCAGTGCTGTCTACTCGCTGCTTTAAAGCACCTGATTTGGTGTGCTATAGTGACTCTTCTGTTTGGGATGTTAGCTGGTGGCTGTAGGGTAGAATAAATAACTGGAGGTAACAGTGACTTAAATCAAAGCCAGATCTTGAATCCCTGAACTTTTGCATATCTGTTTATTTGTCAGTATTATTCTTGATAGTCTTCTAGGTGTGTTTGTTTTTTGGGTTGGTTGGGTTTTTTGGCTGAGAAATGGTGTAAACCCCAAACAAAGCTTAGGAAGTAAACAGACTACCTTCTAGGTTATACCCAACCTGTGTATTCTGATATTAACAGAAGCTATGTGAGTTTCAGTTAATTTTTTGCAGTGATCCAAGTTTTAAGTGAAAGCCTGAAAAAGCAGCACCTGAAAACTTATATATTAGAATTTATGTATTAGAAGAGTCGAGTACAGATTTCCTTCAACACATCAAAATGCTTTGTAGCTTTTTAGCTTTTTTTCCTCTGCAGAAGAGATGTATTTGTTCTCTATATTAAAGCACTGGTAATTTATAATTGACCATTTCCAATCTTCAGGATAGCTGAATCAAAACCTGTTAATTTTGCTAAGAGTTCATAGTGAAAGATTTCCTTACAGTTAAATTATTTTGCTTATGACTTAGTCCTGTCTTTCTCCTTTCTGGTGCACTAAATTTGATGCTCCTATTACTTGTTTTTGCTAGCAGTGCTGAGGGTCCCCAGGTGTAGATGAGGCTTCGGTATTGTGGGGTACCACACCAGGTCAAGCATAAATTGCAAATGCAGCTTTCTGCAAAGAGTATGTGATCAAGGAGAAAAGAAAGATTAGATGGGAGCAGACCTAGAAGCACAGAGGACCATGAGACATTGCTCATCAGCATGGTAAGCAGTGGCTTCAAGAACCATTTACCATGCACAGCCGTTTACCTGTGCAACTCTATAGCCTGGAGGTGATTGTGTTTCAAGGTGGTGGTGAATCAAAGCATATCAGCCCTGCAAGTAGGGAGGAATCCAAAGAATTGCCCACAATGTCGTCATAGGACTCCCTCCATGCCATTTGGATTTGAATAAGGGCAGTTTGATTTAAATCAGCTTGGGAATGGGAGCAACTTCTTGACAGTGGGGGGAAGCCTTTGCCTCTTGGAAGCGAGGCTGATGTGCAGCTTGCTGTCCTGCAGTGTAATTTGTCCTGACATTTGCTGGCATGGTAAGTTTGTATAAACTTTGGTGACGTTTGTCCCCCATGACATAATTCAAAACACTCTTTCATTATACTTCCACTTGAACTGAAAGCAGCCAAACTGTCTTTTCTCATTTCAGTCCTTTTGATCCCTGGTCCCTAGTGGTAAGTTCTGCTTTGCAGTGTTTCCTAGTGCTGCCTCAAGTAAAAAGATGAGAGAGCAGAGAGCAATCCAAGAGTTTTTCCCCCTGTTGCTACTCAAGAGCATGCTAGAAGTCATTGATCCTTCATGAGCTAAATCCTGAAGGAGTTAGCTTCAGAAGTTAGCCCTCCCAAAGCAGATAGTAAGATAAAGAAATAACAGAGCCAACTACCAATAAGGTGTGCTTGTGCTTGCCTCTATTTATTGCTATTAACATTGGGCACTAGTCACAGAATAGTATATTTAAAACCCATCAAAAGACAAATGGTACAGACTGAGACCAGTCTTCACAATCAAAAAGAATTCAATTTTTCTAGTTTTAATGTCCATTATCAAGTGGGAATTCTGACAACTTTGGCTTTAATTTGTTTCTGCAAGGTGACTTTTCAGTAAAGAATACCTAAACACTTGTTGCTACTTAGTCACCTATTCATGTAGCATGTGAGATGCTGCAACTATTTCCCGATGACTCGATATAAAATACAGTTTTGATAATGTTTCATTCATGCTGATACTATTGAACATGCATCATTTGCTCTACTTGATGATCTGGCCCTGACAAGTTTGATTACTAGTCCTGATAGTAAACAATACATTTTCTTTTGGGGTGGTAGGGAGGTGACTTGATACAGTCTGGATGGAAAAAAGTTTTATGGGTGCCATTAAATGCAGTCAAGTGTGGTGGAGAGGAAGTTTGGGCATGTGATCTCTTGTTTGACAGCTGGTATAAAAGTAACTGATGTACTATGTAAAAAAAAAAAATAAAAAATCACTGGAAATGTGATATAGAAGTCAAGGTGCTATGAGACTAAACTGGGAGAGTCTTTAACTACTGGCAAAAAGAAAGTGGGTACCTGGTTATGCAGGATGAATAGTGCTTCCTCTGGTTTCTTGCCAAACATGGAAACAAAATCTGGGACACTTTTAGGTGTCTATTTATTTAGGCTCAAGTTTCTTGTATCCCCTAATGAATCATGGCTTTGAAGACAACTTTGTATCAGCTCTGTGAGATGAGGAAATGCCCTTATCCCACCCCCCCTACAGATGGCTGCTGAGATTAGCCCAGGATCATGCAAAGCAGAGAATTAAATTCCACCTCTAAAACCAAGCACCAGACCTGGCTAGTCACCCCTTACCCTCAGACCCCGGCTGATCTTTCTGTGCAATGAGAAGGCCAGGACATCCTTGTCCTCAGTTAGGTTACAGATCAGTCTGCTGTTGAATTTCAGCTGAGTGTTTCTAGGTCAGATTTGAAGTGAGCATAAAGCTTCATTTCAACTCTGCTATCCAGAAAGAGAACTGAAAATAGTAAATGGAGTAAAACTATATAAAAATTAATGAGATGACTTAGTGTTGGACTTCAGCTTCTTCAATAAAGAGGCCAAACTGAACTTTTAAACTTCACTCTGTCTTTGAAAGTGAGGTTGCAGCTGAGACTGCATCACCTTGATAGAGGTATCTGTAAATGAAGATCCTCACAACTGGAAATTAAGTCAGTATGGAAAATGTTACAAATATATACAGTGTGACTTGTGTATTTATTTCTGTATCTGTGCTGCTAATTACATGTTAGATTACTAAAAGTGTATTTTTAAAACTCAGTCCTATAACTTTTTTGTTCTCATCTTTTTCTGTTCTCATCTTTTTCTATTCTTCCTTACAGGCATGTGCTAATTGCTTAGATTTAGGTTTAGACTGCTTAAAGGAAATAAGCCTTTGTAAAAGAAAACGTAAAATAAAATTATTTTTTAAAAAAGTATCTTCAGGCATTTAGCATGCAAACAGCAATGTAAGTCAAAGGGATGCTCATGAGCAGTAAGGCAGAAGCACATCATGGAAAGTTTCACAAATGAAAGCCAGGATCCATATTTGCACATAGTTGAAGTTGTTTATACTTGCAGAGAGCCAGCTGAGTGCTGAATCGAAATCCTCAAAAAATGGGGGAGGATTTTGACTTCTAAATGTTCTGCAAGTGCATGTTTTCATGCATTTCAGTGTGGAATCTAAATTGAAACTGTTTGTGTCTTTCAAAATGTGAATTAAAAGGCATGTAAAAATGATAAACTATATCAGAAGAACGAATGGTGATTTCTTTTCACAGAATCACAAGGTTGGAAAAGACCTTTAGGATCATCAGGTCCAACCATTCTCGTCCTAAACTAAACCATATCCCTAAGTACCTCATCTACCCTTTTTTTGAACACATCCAGGGAAGGTGACTCAACCCCCTCCCTGGGCAGCCTGTTCCAGGCCCTGACAACTCTTTCAGTAAAAAATGTTTTTCTAATGTCCAATCTAAACCTGCCCTGGCACAGCTTCATGCCATTCCCCCTTGTCCTGTTACCTGTCCCCTGGCTGAAGAGACGATCACCTATCTCTAACTCTCTTTTGCCAGAAAGTGGGACAAAGATGGGTTGAGCGTGGTCTTACCTACAAAATCTGATAGGGAGGTTTTTTTGCATGGCTTTAGCCAAACTACTTAAACCTTCCTGTTGGTTTAATGGAGTCATATCACTAGCTCTGTTTGAATTCAGGAACAAAATGAGGGGGAAAATACATGTTCAGTTGCTCAAGATCAGGATTGCTAAAAACGTGGAGTAACATTTTGGTCTAGCTTGAACAATGTAATCAGCAGGCAGCTTTGTCTAGACATCTTAGTGAACTTCCAAATATTATTTAATATCCTAAATCCTATGCTGGGGTTGTCTTTTGATTACATCAGTGTCATAATTCTTGCATTCATTTATAGCAATTGAAAGAGGAGAGTGGTGCTTTTTTTATTTGGTGAAAGTTATATTCTCTGTCCTAGTCCTTTCTCTGAATGCTCTGAAGAATTGTACTTTTTGCTCATTTAGTTGCATCCACTGCTGCCTTTCCTTCCTCAGCTTAATCAAATTTTGGAGGTAGGGTATATTGTCTGTAAACTTCAAGTGGTTCAGCTCTCTGCCTTTTATGCTGGTGGGTTTTTCTTTTTCTTTTCCACACCATTCTTCAGAAGAGACTTTGAAAGAGAAGAATGACTTCAGAGAGTCACCTTGTACTATTATTCTTCCTGATTTAGACTATTAGCTGCTCTTGTGTTATTTTATGGTAGAGGCAACTGTTCCCCAAAAATGATGCTGGTAAAATCTTATTCTTGGACCTTTTCTTTAAGTTGAAGGATGTTTTACCTGCCATGGTAGTTCTATTAATTGGCAATTGTTCCTTCCTCTCGTCACATGTAACTTCCATGTCCTTGAGTAGAATCTCTTTTAACATGCCCTTGTCTGATGCACACATTTCCTGATTCTGCCACACAACCTAATAGCCTTCAGAATGGAAGTTGTCAGGTACCAATTGGCTGGAACCACCACACTACTCTTACTTTGGACTTTTCTTTGACAGTTTAACAGTATTCTTCAGTTTTCTGTTTCTCAGCAGTAGCTTACATCTTTCTTCGTTTTTCAAATGCCATATGTTTATGTCTTGCCTTAATTTTCCCCTTTTGGAGAATTTGACAACTTCCACCCTTCCCCTTAGGCTATTGAAATTCTTCCGTCATATCGTGCCTTTCCAGGTCAACTTCAGCCATCTGCTTATGGGTGATCAATCTGTTTTTATCCACCTTTACACTAAGTGGGATCTTCTTTACGTTTCTTTCCTGGGACTGTGCTGTCCCTTGAACTTTTGCTCTGTAGAAAAGTAGAAATACTCTGCTTCTTGCTCGCAAAAAACCCCAAACTAAACACTTTTGTGTTAGTAGTTAGCATTTTATTGTCTTATCTAATTTCAGATCAAATGGATTTACGTGGTCCGTCCTAATCTAGAAGGAAATTATGCTAACATTTCTGTTCTCTTGTGCTAAACTTACTAGACAGGCTCCTGTAACATCCTGCCTGTCTCTCACATGTTCATGTGTAACTTCCCAGTGATTTTTCTGCTGGGTATCTCAATATCTGTCTTGTTCTATCCAGCATCTTTTCTGTTTTGCTCATGATTGCAGTTGTAGGACACCTGACTTCCAGGCTTGGAGGAGTGAAGGAAATTTGAAACTTGTTGAAGAAATTTTGGCAAGAAGCTCTAGCTTTCAATAGCTCATCCAGCAATAGGTTGAGAAATCCTAATGCCTCTCTGTAATTGGCACCACTTACTTTAAAATAACTTCAGGAATAAGAGACCAAAACAGAATGACCTGAGGCATGTGCTGATGGCAGATCTGAGTAAAGTGGTCCTAATGAAATAGCCCATCTTTCTCTCCTCATGTAAGCAGCTCCTGGGAAAGAAGTGTCGTGATTCTTTCCCCTGCACAAGTAGAAAAGGCATAGGAAAGTGATGCAATGAAACATGTTAGGGACATGTTCCTTGAACTTCCCTAGAGCGTTAGCTCAAGTATGAAGACTATCTGCTCTGATCAGTAGAAGTGTCCAGGTATAGAGGAAGCCACTTTGTCTGTTTTCCTGTAGATCTTTCCCGAAGAACTGGAAAAAAATTTCAAACCACTTCAGATATCAGAGGCACAGTCATATCTAAGGTGTGCAACTGTTCTAGTGGAGCAAAGAAATTTGTGTTCATATTAAAGATCCAATTTCTTAAGGTTTTCTGGTTCTTCATGTTGAAAGGAATAACTGAATGGGGGTGATGAGAACTGTTCCGTTCTTCCATCATTTTTCCAGTGTAACAGACAAGTAAATAAACAAATTAAAAAAGCTTTTAGGATCTGTAAAAAAAAAAAAAATCCCAAACAGATTGTTTCTCTGCAATTATCAGAAGGGCCAGGCTTGACTGACTTGAAAGCTACCATTAGGACCTATCCACATCAATATCAAAAACGGAAAGACATCTTAAAATCTGACACTTGGTCTATAATAGTGTATTTCCCATAGAAGATGTGGTGTTGCTGCACAGAGATATGTTTGGGAAGTGCTTGAGGAGTTGTTGATCAGATTCACTATATATGAAACATACAAAGTGTTAGAGTATCAAAGGGGCAGGGGTGTTTATCTAAACAGAAATAAGAAACTGGTTACTTCCCAAAATGTGTGTTTAGTTTTCAAGTACCATGGGATATGGTGTACCTGCACAGGTCCCTAAAATTCAGGTTTAGATAAGTGACTGCCAGTGGTGACTCTTTGCTTAAAGGAAAAGGCAATTTTAGATGTCTGTGATTAACAGTATAACTCATCTAGTATCCAATCTGATAGCACAGCTGTTGTGGTTAGGTTCTGAGGCAGGGCCTTGGGAGAGAGTTGGGGAAGGTATTGGGGGAGTGGGAAGGTAATTTTCACACTCTGCACAAGTAGCATAAAGTCTTTGTTTTACCTAATATCTCAAAATCTGATACAGATAACTCTCCACAGGGGATATTCAAAGACTCTACAAGAAGTTTTTATGTGAGGTGGGTATAACATGTTGAAGCATTGCAGGTACAGCAGCTGTGAACTTTTTTCACTTATTTTTTTTTCAGTGCTTTTGTATCTCCAGTTTAACCTCACATTGTCCTAAATCACATTCATCTTCCCTGTCTGATATAAAACACATTAGTGTGTTACAGGAAATACTCAGATCTATTGCAACAAAGGAGATCACTTGCTATTTTTCTTCGAACTACCAGCACTAGTGCTCTGCAGCTGTGGCTTACTAACTCGGAGTGATGCACTGAACTAGTTTCAGGCTTTCAAAGTATTTAGTGTGCATTAATTAAACTTCACAATACCCTTCTGAGGCAGTATCTGACTTAATGCTAGACAGTGCTCCTTGAGCAGTTACAATGTAATTAGTGGAGCTATTTATGACTGGAAGTATGGTATTAGGTAAAATCATGGAAGCTAGCCCCAGTACAAATCATATATCCTCCTCCCAAGTTCTTAGCACTATGACAGCAGGAATGCCAAAAATAGAAATCAGGAGTCTTGGCTCCTGGGAGAGTAATCTCATCATGGACAGCATCTCCCTTGGGACCTCCTTTTGTGTGTCTGCTTTAACCCACTATTTCTCTCCCTTTGGGGCAGAGGAGGAGTCTGGCCCTAAATCAACTTTTAAGTATAAAGTAATTGCAATTGTAAATCTCTTCTGTAGAGGGTTGGCATTGTCTTCCCTTTTAAGTTAGATATACTAGGAATTGTACTGAACTGATGCTTGCGGTGGAATTAGTAGTGCATGGAAATTGACAACATTCAGATACCTTTTTAATAGAATGCCCCTACCAACATGCAAGGCAGGGTAGTCATTAGCTTTGATTTTCAACAAACACAGCAACCATCTTTTGTTTCCCTCCGATCGCTGTTTCATGACACTCTACTTTTTGTGTGTAGCTGTTAAAAGCCAAGTTTCTCATTAGAGAGCCTGCACAGCTCCACTCTCGTGGTGTGTCAGGTCTAATACAGTTTCTTTGCTTCTGTGTTATACATGCAGGAAAACTTGAGGAACGTGATCACCGAAGGACTGGTCAAGCTGCTTTCTTACCAGCTGACAGCTGGGTAGTCATGTAACTAGGTAAAGGTCAGAAGTAATCCACCGCTTGGCATGCTGGCACTGTGGACCGTTTCTAAATACAGTAGCTAGCTGTGGAGGTGGTGACTGTTCAGATGCTGCTGGCAGAATGCACAACGTGATGAAAACAGTAGCTAATGAAAGCTTAGTTTCTTATTTTGAGAGGGATTGCCCAATTCTTGTTATTAACTATCCATCTGCTCACTGCTTTGCTGCAACGTCTCCATAACTCAGAATTATTTACTGACCACAAATCCTTTTTGGTAACATAAGACTTACCTGACACCATACCCCTGTGTGGGTAGGGGCAAGAAGTGTTACAGAGATGTTGTTGTGGGTTTGCCCCAGCTGAGAGCCAAGCACCACCTACTGCTCACTTAAGAGGGGATGTGTGGGGAATTGGGTGTGGAACAAAAATCCCTAAACCTTGCAGGTTGGGATAAGGATAGTTTACTGCAACAGCAGAGAGGGAGAGATATAACAATAGTAGGACTCTATAGCAAAATATACAAAACTGGTGATACACAAATGCAATTTCTCACAGAACTGCACAGCTCAGGCTGTACAGCTCAGAGCCATCCTGAAAACAGACCATCCTCAAAACCCACGTGTCCTGGAGCTGTACACTCCTCCCTTCACCAGCCCCCCTTTTATGCTGAGCATGATGTAGTTGGCATGGAATACCCTTTTTGGCCAGTTTGGGTCACCTGTCCTGGTTGTCCCTCCCAGCTTCCTGGGTGCCCCCCACCTTCTCCTTAGCAGGGCTATATGAACAGCTGAAAAGTCTCTGACTGCTTGGCAACAACTAATACATCAGTGTGTCATCAGCACTATTCTCATCCTAACTCATAAACACAGCATTACACTGTCTGCTAAAAGCAAATTAATTCTATCCTAGCTGAAACCAGGACAGATGTACAGAATCTTTGCACAGATGCTCACAGGTTTCCTTCAGCTCAATTTATTTCCATGGTCTGCTTCTGCATTTTGAACTGTGGCTTTTTAAAATTTTCTTTTGCTAGTGTGCAGGTATCAACTCAAGGGAAATTCTAAAATAATTTTCCTCAATTTAGGCAGCATTTTCTGCTAGAAGGCTAATTTTGCCCCTACATAGTACAAGGTGATCTCAAATAATGATTCCTATATCTTGACTGCAGAAAAAAGACCTGTTGACTTAGTGGTTGAAACTGTTTGGTATATTTGTGCAATTGTTTTCAATGATTTGGAAAGGACTGATCACAGGAGTAGGATGGACTTGATAGCAAGAAATAAGATTATTTAGAAACTGTGTGTTCCTGCAGTGACCCTATAGATCACCAAAATATCCAGGACTTTTGTTGGATGTGAAACTGGTTCCTCAGCTCCAAAACAGTGGTATCCTGAAGTGTTGGGTAAAGTTGTTGTAAAATGGTCTCCAGAAACTGTTGTTCACTGATGTGTAAAGTGGCTTTTTTATTTCTCTTTGGAAACTATTTGAATGGCATGGGGCAGGTTCTTCCTCTTCTATTTACTCATGAGTGAATGTGAAAAATTTTGGCTCTGCGCTATTAATGACCGTAGGTTTTAACTGTATTAGCTTTACTTGTAATTCTTGAAGATTGTTTTATTCTTTTGCGACTTTATACTTTTTGTTACTTTACACAGCATTGTTTATCATATTTTAGAATTATATTTTGCCCAAACTCGGAATTTCTTGTCATTTTGCAGTACATAAGTTTTATTATGTTACCATATTTTTACAGTCTTCTGAAGAACACCATCCCTTGATTCCAGCGTCCCTTTTCTGTATTTGAAAGTCTCATACATTTTTAGTCTATTTTTTTCTCATCTAATGAGTGCTATAGGAACATTGGGGTGAATGACAAGGCCGCTTCACAGCTTTTCTCTCTACAGCTTTGACTTCATAGGAAGGAAGAATGTAATTGTTAAAACTTTTGTTCTCTTTTTATTCAGTGAAGATATAATTCAAAATATAATAGCCAGCTGTAGAATGTCAGAAAGGTCTAATAAGATAACAAATTACCTTAAAACTACACAACTTTCTGCTACCTGTTCTTGATTCAGGACCATGTAATTTTACAGCTTTGTGCTTAAGCCAATGTCCTCTCAGATACTCTACCACAGTTATTACAGTAGCTTAAATTTGGCCAAATTACTGTTTGGTGTGAGCAGGAGTATCAAAATCTGGTCTCAGAACGTGTTTATCTATTCTGTACTATTAAATGGATTGTCAGTGTTCTTTAATATTTACACTGTATTTATACTGTCTTTCAGCTCATGTAATTAAAGGGCAGATGATAAAAAAATCATAACTTGATTTATTGCCTTGCCAAAGCAGGATTGTTTCTGGTGTCATATTTTGCTCTGCTTTGCCCAATATGCTTTTTAGGTGGCTTGAAAGACTTGAAAGATGGCCTGTAATTTCCTCTCCCTTTGTAGGTAAAGCTCACATTCTTACATGAGCTTCAGTAGGAGGCTCATTCTTGGTTGCAGTTGCATTCATCAATGTAGAATGGCTCTTGCTGAGTTGAACAAGAATCTATGTATTTCATACAATAATGGAGCAGTTTATATGTCTTTATGGCTAGATGGTGAAACTGGAAGAGAAAGCATATGATCCCTTGATTTCTAAGGGTCTGAAAAGTTAGAGGTGTTGCTTCTTGTATGTTAGCTGTGTGACCACACAACTGTCTCTTGCTGCAGGAGAGCAAAACCAGCCAAGTAGGGTAAGCATACGTTACAGGTTATTTAAACTAACAGAGCTTATAAAGGAAAAACACTGCACTTCAGAACCTTTCTGCCTCGAGGCAACAAGGCTTCCTACCTCAAGCTGTCACTGCTTACTCCCTTTATAGCTGTACACAGTCTTTTCAGATGGTTTATTAAGCGATTTTGTTTAGGACTCGGCAGCAAACGTGGGGCTTTGAATTCCAACCTCCAGTGAAAAAGTCAGTGGCGATTGGGTTGTCAGCCAGGAGAAATTCTGGATTCAGCCCCATGTTAGGGAAACGGTAGTGTTCCAAAACTGTAATTACTAAACTTTTTGTGGTCCAGACAGAGAGGCTGATCTCTAGTACCAGTTCTTTCCCTTTTTATAACTTTATAAAAATCTACATGAGAAAAATCTGTAGTCTAGCCTAGTCATATAAAGTTATCTTAATTCAGGTGAAATTTTTCCTTCCTCTTTTTTCATGGTCCACCAAACTTAAGTCCTCAACTAAACCTTTTAATAGTATTTAAAAGATTACTTTTATAATGCTTCCTTTACTTTTCCCCAAATTAGACTTAGTCTCTTCTAGCAGTAATTTCCATTGTGAAAGCATTTCAAGTGAGCTCCTCCAAATGGGAAGTTTCTGTACTCACCTATTAATAGAGCAAATCATATTAAAGTATAAAACTTAAGCCTCTGTAACTCCTATTGTCACTTAACCCAGGTAGCACAAGTGATTACTGAAGTATGTACAGGCCAGCATTTATCCTACTAATTAGCAAATCTATGCACTGAATTTTGTTCTTCCAGTCCCTGTGGAACTGAAGCTGCTTACCCTGCCCTCTTGATTCTGGCTTAGGTAATTAGCTCTGTAGGATTTGGGAAAAAAAACCCCAAAACCCACCAAAAAAACTCCACACAACCAAAAAACCCAAACCCAAATGTTTTATGCTTGGTTTTAAAGAGATGTTAGATATTCATAGCCATTTTTTCTTGCTGTTAAAGGAATTCTGCTGACAAAAGCACTTCACTCATGAAATAAGAGTGGAAGGGAGAGGGGAAGGCAAAATAAATAAGACTGAGGGATGTGCGTGTGGCTTGGCAAATCAAGCAGGGGGAGAAGATGGAGTACAAATTCCCAGCTTCACAGCTGATTGACTGATTTGCTTGGTATAACTGATCTCCTCTGTGACACAAAGTACCTTCACTCTTCGGTATGCCCATCCATAAGAAGATTGTTACCTGATTTAATAAAGGGTTCTGCAGATTACTTGTAAAATGCTTTGGGAGCTTTGAATGAAGAGCGCTATACATAGGTCAGTTCAGGTATATGTTATATATTTCTATAAAAACACAAAGAAATATATATATTTGTATATTTATATACAAATATTAACATGCACCTCAGCCCTGTGCAGTTATGGAGCACAGCATTGCTGCCACCTTGGAAAAGACTGGAAGAAACATGCTGGGAGCTCTTAATTCCTTGAGTTTTTATAGACGTTTACTAGATGTTACTTTGGCATGGCAGCAAAGGTAGAGTGATACTAGGCTTGATGCCTGTCGTGGTTTTGCCCCGGCCGAGGGCCGCACCCCACACAGTCGCTTGTACTTTTAAAAGGAAGGGGGAGGGAAAGTTGGGGGAAGGGGAAAAGGGAAGGAAGAAAGGAGGAAAATAAACCACAACCTAGAAACCAGAACCACGCAGGTTGGGATAAGGATAGTTTACTAAACAATAACAGAAAACTAGATATAACAATAACAGAAGTTTAAAGCACAAAATAGATGAAACTGGTGATACACAATGCAATTTCTCACCAAACCACACAACTCAGGCCGCACAGCTTAGAGCCCGTCCCGGACAACCCGACCGCCCCAGAAACTGCACGTCCTCGCGTTGTCTCCCCCTCTTCCCCCCAGTCCCCCCTTATACCGAACATGACGTAACTGGTATGGAATATCCTCTTTGGCCAATTCGGATCACCTGTCCTGGCTGCGTCCCCTCCTTTCTCACTAGTAAGGAAGTATGCAGAGCTGAGAAAGGTCCTTGATTGCCCGGCAACAAATCGGAAAACATCAGGGTGCTATCAGCACTATTCTCATGCTAACACCCAAACATGGCATTCCATCCACTGCTAAAAAAAAGTTTAACTCCATCATAGCTGAAACCAGGACATTATCCACCCCTTATTCCATACCATTTACGTCATGACCAGATCCAACAATTTTCTTTGGGTACAACCAGTTTCGTGTTTCACACACCCATATATGTATGTACACATGTATGCACACATATGTGCATACAGATCTTATTCCCTCAGTCTGTGAATCATCCCTCTGAAGTTGTTGAGTTCATTTAGTCCATGATTTCCAGGCTCCATTTGTCGTAACAGTTTCTCAGGATAGTTGTATGTTCCATTGGCTCGTTGCACGCTGCATCTCAGGCTCTTGACTGATACACCTGGCATGGTCCATGCTCATAGTCTGTGGGTCAGAGTTTATTTTCAAAGGGAGAAAAAAGTTCTTGAGAGGCCAGGCTTTAGTTCCATCATCATGGCACTCATTCTTCATTAACTTGTATGACTCCAGCTATAATGCTATGGTACAACATACAGCAATCATAACAATAATGAAATATACAATAATGGGTTATTTGGCAATTATTACAATTTCTACTTCATTAATTATATTGGCTATTCTCACCCAAAATTAAATCCCCTTGAGGTACACATCGAACTTCTCCATCCCTCTGCATTACCCACCAAGTACAGCCAGGTCCTTGAGCAAAAACAATTCCAGACATGGGTTTACCTTTGCCTGAAGCAGGAATGACCCAAACTCTCTTTCCCAATACACTCTTCATATGCACTACTGGCACTCTGTCTCCCTCTACAGTACGTGGAAATTTTGACTGGGCAGGGCCAGCCCGATTGGTAGATCCCCTAGAGTTAACTAACCACGTGGCTTGGGCCAAATGTGTATCCCAATGCTTGAATGTCCCACCACACATTGCTTTCAGTGTAGTTTTTAAAAGTCCATTATATCGTTCAATTTTCCCAGAGGCTGGTGCATGATAAGGAATGTGGTACACCCACTCAATGCCATGCTCTTTGGCCCAGGTGTCTATAAGAGTGTTTCGGAAATGAGTCCCATTGTCTGACTCGATTCTTTCTGGAGTACCATGTCGCCAGAGGACTTGCCTTTCAAGGCCCAGAATTGTATTTCGAGCAGTGGCATGGGGTACGGGATATGTTTCTAGCCAGCCGGTAGTTGCCTCCACCATTGTAAGCACATAATGTTTGCCATGGCGGGTTTGTGGGAGGGTGATGTAATCAATCTGCCAAGCCTCCCCATATTTATATTTCATCCACCGTCCTCCATACCAAAGGGGCTTTAACCGCTTAGCTTGCTTGATTGCAGCACATGTCTCACATTCGTGGACAACTTGTGCGATGGCGTCCATGGTCAAGTCCACCCCTCGATCCCGAGCCCATCTATATGTTGCATCTCTCCCTTGATGACCCGAGGTATCATGAGCCCATCGAGCCATGAATAATTCACCCTTACGTTGCCAGTCTAGATCTACCTGAGCCACTTTAATCCTAGCAGCCTTATCTACCTGATGGTTGTTTTCATGTTCCTCCATGGCCCGACTCTTAGGTACATGGGCGTCGACATGACGTACCTTTACAACAAGTTTCTCTAACCGAGCAGAGATATCTTGCCATAAGTCATCAGCCCATATAGGTTTGCCTCTACGCTGCCAGTTGTTCTTTTTCCACTGCTGCAACCACCCCCACAGGGCATTCGCCACCATCCATGAATCAGTATAAAGGTAGAGCCTTGGCCACTTTTCTCTCTCAGCAATGTCCAGGGCTAACTGGATGGCCTTCACCTCAGCGAACTGGCTTGATTCACCTTTTCCTTCAGTGGCTTCTGCTACTCTTCTTATAGGATTCCATACAGCGGCTTTCCATCTCCGATGCTTACCCACAATGCGACAAGACCCATCAGTGAACAGGGCATATCGCTTCTCATTCTCTGGCAGTTCGTTGTAGGGTGGGGCTTCTTCAGCGCGTGTTACCTCCTCATCCTCTGGTGACATCCCAAAATCTTTGCCTTCTGGCCAGTCTGTGATCACCTCCACAATTCCTGGGCGATTGGGGTTTCCTATTCGAGCCCGCTGTGTAATTAGTGCAACCCACTTGCTCCACGTAGCATCAGTGGCATGGTGTGTAGAAGGAACCTTCCCTTTGAACATCCAGCCCAGCACCGGCAGTCGGGGTGCCAGGAGGAGCTGGGCTTCAGTTCCAATCACTTCTGAGGCGGCTCGAACCCCTTCGTAGGCGGCCAGTACTTCCTTTTCTGTTGGAGTATAATTGGCCTCAGATCCTTTGTAGGCCCGACTCCAAAACCCCAGCGGTCGACCTCGAGTCTCCCCTTGTGCTTTCTGCCAGAGACTCCAGGTCGGGCCGTTCTCCCCAGCTGCAGTGTAGAGCACATTTTTAATATCTGTCCCTGTCCGGACAGGCCCGAGGGCCACTGCATGGACTATCTCGCGTTTGATCTGCTCAAAGGCTTGCTGTTGCTCAGGGCCCCATTGGAAATCATTCTTCTTTCGAGTTACATGGTAGAGTGGGCTCACAATGAGACTGTAGTTTGGGACATGCAGTCGCCAAAAACCTATAACACCTAAGAAAGCTTGTGTTTCCTTTTTGTTGCTTGGTGGAGACATAGCTGCTATTTTATTAATAATGTCCATTGGGATGTGACGACGCCCATCCTGCCATTTTATTCCTAAAAACTGGATTTCTCGCGTAGGCCCCTTGACTTTACTTCATTTTATAGCAAAACCGGCTTCTAAAAGGATTTTAATTACCCTGTTTCCTTTTTCAAAAACTTCCTCTGCTGTGTTGCCCCATACAATGATGTCATCAATATACTGCAGGTGCTCTGGTGCTTCACCCTTTTCCAGTGTATTCTGGATTAGTCCATGGCAGATGGTGGGGCTATGTTTCCACCCCTGGGGCAGACGATTCCACGTGTATTGGATGCCTCTCCAGGTGAAAGCAAACTGTGGCCTGCACTCTGGCGCCAGTGGGATCGAGAAGAAAGCATTCGCAATGTCGATTGTGGCGTACCACTTGGCTGCCTTCGATTCCAATTCATACTGGAGCTCTAACATGTCTGGCACAGCAGCACTCATACCTGGAGTGACTTCATTTAGGCCACGATAATCTACTGTCAGCCTCCACTCTCCATTGGACTTACTCACTGGCCATATGGGACTATTAAAGGGTGAGTGGGTTCGGCTGATCACTCCCTGATCCTCCAGTTGACGAATCAGCTTATGGATGGGAATCAGGGAATCTCGGTTAGTACGGTATTGTCGTCTGTGCACCGTCGTCGTAGCAACTGGCACTTGCTGTTCTTCACCCTTCAACAACCCCACAACAGCAGAATCCTCCGAGAGTCCAGGCAAGGCACACAATTGTTCAATTTCTTCTGTTTCCAAAGCAGCTATTCCAAAAGCCCATCGGTACCCTTTTGGGTCTTTAAAATACCCTCTACGTAGATAATCTATACCTAAAATGCACGGAGCTTCTGGACCAGTCACAATGGGGTGTTTTTCCCAGTCCTTCCCAGTTAGGCTCACCTCAGCCTCTAGCACAGTTAGTTGTTGGGATCCCCCTGTCACTCCAGAAATACAAACGGGTTCTACCCCTTCATGATTCGATGGCATTAGAGTACACTGGGCACCAGTATCCACCAGAGCTTTGTACTCTTGTGGGTCTGATGTGCCAGGCCATCGGATCCACACAGTCCAATAAACCCGATTATCCCTCTCCTCCACCTGGCTGGAGGCAGGGCCCCTCTATTGCTGCTGATCATATTTGTTTTCCACTGGTTGCATAAAGGACTTAGAGGTCCCTTCAAAAGGATCAGGCACACCAGACATATAGGTAGGCCTTCCAGTTGGTCTAGGGAACTGCCCAGTAGAAACTGGTGCAGCCTTCTTCCTGGCAAAATCTCGTTGTGGGAATGTTTTACCCCGCAGCTCATTTACTCGTGCTCGAAGGGCTGAGGTGGGCTGCATATCCCATTTCCTCATGTCCTCTCCATGATCAAGCAGGTAAAACCACAATGTACGTCGTGGTGTGTATTCTCCCTCTTGGAACGATGGACGCTTTCTCCCAGTAGCTGCAACATTGCTCCATACGGGTTGGGAGTTGGACACATTGTTGTCAAGTCGTTGAACCAGTTTCTCTACTGCTGCAATGACGGAGAGGGAAACATTGTCTTGGTATTTCCGGAGTCGGCAGGCCACCTCATTTACGGTTGGCGGATTCGTATCATCCCAGTCAATTGCTGCCAGTGAATTGGTATACCCTGCTGGTGCACTTCGTACAACCTTACGCCACATATCTGGAGTGCATAGGACTTCATCGGGATCAGCGGGAAGCCGTGAATTGTCCAGATCATAATAAATTATCTCCCGTACAGCTAATTCTCTCAGGTGCTGGACAGCTGTCTCTATGCTGTTACACTTAGGTGTCTGGCATGTAATATATTCCTTTATGGGATATCTTTCCTGCACACTTGACAGTAGTCGCCTCCAGAGGCTGAGGATTTCCGGCCTCCTCCCAATTGCTTTGTCAATTCCTCCTTCTCTAGCTAGGGATCCCAACTGCTTGGCCTCTCTGCCTTCTAATTCCAAACTACTGGCCCCGTGATCCCAACATCGGAGCAACCAAGTGATAATGTGCTCACTTGGGTGGCGAGTGAAATCTTTTCGAACCTCACGCAGCTCACTCAGAGTCAGGGATCGGATAACAATCTCTGGTTCTGCCTCCTCCTGATATCCTCGGGATGGTCCTGGTCGATCATCATCATCATCCATCACTATGCGAACTGATTTCTTTGTGCCTTTCCTCTTTTGTACGGGAGCAACAGACACTGGTGTGGGTTGGTTTTTCTGATCATCTGCAGTGTCTGCTGTAGAGATTACAGTAGCTGCAGTGTCGGTCACAGGGGTTGCAGTAGCTGCAGTGTCAGCCCCAGTGGTTGCAGCAGCTATAGTATCTGCCAGTCTGTTTCCTTTCCCTTCTCCCTGACAGTGCTGACAGTGCTGACAGTGCTGCCTGCTATCAAGCAGTGTTTGATAAATAGTGGCCAGAGCCCAGCACAGTGCAGTAAGGTGTCCATCTCTGGGAAACCTACAGCAATTTTTCCTTAGGTATGCAGTCACTTGATCGGGGTCTTGTAGCTGTTCAGGAGTGAAATTCCAAACCATCGGGCGTGAGAAAGTACCTAGGTACTTGCCCATACTTTGCCACATGCCCTGCCACTCGTGATTATTCTGTCTCGGAGAAAGCTCTTCAGTGGTATTCATAAACCTATGCTTGATATATAACAAAAACTGAACCATCTGCACCAAACCTACCAATAGCAAAATGCTAGTTTGAATATCCCAGAGATATTGAAGATTTTCAAAAACTGCCATAAGAGCTGTTGTATTTAGCCCAAAGGAAAAGAAAGCAGTGCCCCCACCATACCGGCTGCTGTTATTAACCCCTCCCTGTCCAAAGAATGGACAGGACAGCAAAACCTCATACAGGTACCAGCTTAAGCTCATGATCATCGATATTATTGTATCATAGACCGATATCATAAAATACACTATAATGAAGTATGGGAACAAATACGGGAGCCACAGACCTGAGAGAGTAAAGAATCCTGCCAGGATTGTATACAGCATGCGGTGGTTTTGCTGCCACAGCCTTGTAAATAAATACCACAACATCGTGACCAGAGATTGCTTAAGCAACAGTGCTTATCTTAATTGCAATAGTTAGGGTCAGATCTACCGTTATCCCAACCGTTCGTGCCCCACGTTGGGCGCCAAAATAACTGTCGTGGTTTTGCCCCGGCCGAGGGCCGCACCCCACACAGTCGCTTGTACTTTTAAAAGGAAGGGGGAGGGAAAGTTGGGGGAAGGGGAAAAGGGAAGGAAGAAAGGAGGAAAATAAACCACAACCTAGAAACCAGAACCACGCAGGTTGGGATAAGGATAGTTTACTAAACAATAACAGAAAACTAGATATAACAATAACAGAAGTTTAAAGCACAAAATAGATGAAACTGGTGATACACAATGCAATTTCTCACCAAACCACACAACTCAGGCCGCACAGCTTAGAGCCCGTCCCGGACAACCCGACCGCCCCAGAAACTGCACGTCCTCGCGTTGTCTCCCCCTCTTCCCCCCAGTCCCCCCTTATACCGAACATGACGTAACTGGTATGGAATATCCTCTTTGGCCAATTCGGATCACCTGTCCTGGCTGCGTCCCCTCCTTTCTCACTAGTAAGGAAGTATGCAGAGCTGAGAAAGGTCCTTGATTGCCCGGCAACAAATCGGAAAACATCAGGGTGCTATCAGCACTATTCTCATGCTAACACCCAAACATGGCATTCCATCCACTGCTAAAAAAAAGTTTAACTCCATCATAGCTGAAACCAGGACAATGCCTAAGAAGAGCTCTTGAGGGAAGAGGGGGAAGTGTTGGTAGGAAGAGTCTTTTGTTGAGGACTTTAATTCCTTTTGTACTCTTACACTGTCATTAAAGCCAAAACTGATTATTTTTCTCTTCTAGAGCAAAAAGAGACCCTTCTAGAGCCCTGGCTATTCTAAGCCACTGGCATTTTAAAATGAAACATTTTTTTTCCGTAGCCAAAGACTATGTCCTGAGGGGAAATAAAAGGGGGTTTTTACTGGCATGCTCTTCCTTGAAGACAGAATCCTGTGTAAATGGATGGTTGGTCAGCTTCAGGACAGCACTTTTTATATTATAATAGCTCTTCTCTGAACACTTGGTTCTCCTACTGCTCTTCAATTCCATTTGCAAATCACTCGATTTTTTTTAAACCATTTAATGACTGTCTTAAAAACTGAGTTACAGCTATCTGCCAAAAGTAACACCAGCTGCTCTTCCACAGCACCGTAGGATTTATTCCCCATGCTTTGGATCTTCTGTGTTTTTCCTTTAGTTTCTTTTTTCTCCTCTTGCCTCAATTTCAGCTGCCCTTGTGACAGTGGTGTTCAGATGGAGTAGAAAGCTAGAAGAAAATGCATTTAATGCATTTCTGCTGCACAATCAAGAGAAGCCAATGGGTATGTGTCAGCAGGGAGGCGGGCAAGAGGTAACAGATGGTGTGGAGAGCTAAGAAGGCATGAAGATACAAGAAAGCAGTGTTTATCAAAAAAGATAAAGCAATACAGTCAAAGCAATATGCAGAGGAAGGAAGACAATTGGGGACCTAAGACAAAGTTGGTCAGACCTTGATAGAGAATGCTCTGAGTGTTTAGTCTACTGAGTGGCCGGTAGTGAGCTGGTGGCTATTGAGGGAGAACCTTTGGCTTCTCCATACTAGGTTATGAGATCCATGTTTCTGGATCTTTGATTCATGTTTCTTCTTGGCTGTTCTGGATGGACGTACAACCTAACCTATATCACTACACCCTCTGGTGAGGGAGAAGCTACAGTGCTGCAGCTGGAAGCTGTTTATCTTACCTACCCAGTTCAGCTACATCAGTATTAAGAAGTTAAAAGTGGCTGACATGCCCCGAGTCCCTCTTGGTTGCTGAGCACAGGTAGCTACATGCAGCTCATCCAGAAGATAGTCACATGTAAACTGCTTGCTTGGGGTGGTATCTGCACATTGCTAACTTCCAGATTGTGCCTGAGAATTGTCAAAACCAGGCCAGTGACTGTTTTGATGATTTAACAATGCTGATGATTGATTTCCAGTGCCCAGATAGCAATGGGTTGGCTGCCTTTGAAGGGTATAGAAAGGGTTGGAAAGCTGACCTTACAGTGATAAGGCCATAGTCAGTGAAGATGCAAAGTGAGCAATGCTGCTCTTGAGAGTTGCACTGTGGTGTTTTGGGCTGACTTTACCCCACCTTCAGGAACAGAGGGAATGTTTTCAACAAGCTGCTTTTGAATGTCTGCAGTTTGAGCTTGAGGAGCTCAGATGGCAAAGTGAAAAGGGACAGATTGCAAGTGTTCTTCCACAGAGCTGCTTACATTTTTCAGACCTCTTTGCACAAGGAAAATAAGGTTCTTGGAACTTTATTGTAGGAGGACCAGCCATAAAACAATGCTTAAGAGATGTTTTTCTGTTGACTGTATGAGGAATTGCACTTGCATGTGTCACTACGTGAACATGATCCTTATGCCTGTTTGCAGCAGCACTGTAAGCAAACTTATACCATGGTTTATTTCTAACTAGTTAAAGTCTTATTTAGGAATGAGTCATTTGTACACCAGAATGATTTATTTTTTTATTTTAAATCAGACACAGGCATTTTACGTTGAGGTCTGCTGCCTCTGTAGTGTAATTTATTATCCCCAAAATGATCTGGGGTTGCTTCTCTCTGAATCCAAGCATCTGTGATGTTAATGTTACTGCATTTTATAATTGGTACTTGATAGTTTAAGTGGATAATCAGCTAAGACATAAATGCAGCTTACCAGGAAACAATTGAGAATTTAGGATAATAAGGCTGATTAGACACTGTGTTATGCCAGTCTCATGCTAAGATAATTCTACTGAGTTGAAGTTGTACAAATAATGATGTAAGGCACACAGTGGTCAGGCAGACCCCCTTCACGTATGCTTGACTGTCTTTGAGTAGACACAGTCTGAATGGTAGTAAGCTGCTGTTAGAGACTACGTGCTCCCCTCAAATGTGGGATTCTAGACAGTGCTTCCCTGGGACCTTTACAACTTCCTTAATAAAGAAGTTTGAAAAGTAGTTAATAACATTGCATACCAGTTACCATATCAAATACTTTTCCAGGCTTAATATCTTAGATTAAAATAGGAAAGAAACTGCATCTTGTCCAGCACAACATAAACCTGTTGGCTTTTAGCATCTGCTGGGAATGTTTGTTTGCTGCTAAAGCAGGTGTTAATGCTGTGCAGTGGAAGGAACTGTGTGCCTCCTTCAAGTGAACAGGCACAAGGCAGAGCACAATTTTTTTCAGGCTCTTAATTCATGGCCCAAGCACTGGAACCACATGGTGTCCTTAGGGTGTTTTGGGGGGAAAGGTGAACAAATAAAGCTTTAAATTACCTTTGTGACTCCCAGGCATGAGGCTTCATGGGGACCAATTTAGTCTCTGGCAAAAAAATAACAGCCTTATTGCCTGGGTATCAGAGGGAGGTGACATAGACCCTGGTGTGGCAGGCATCATTGCTGAAAATAGTTTCTTGTGTTATTTGTAGCACAGGAAGGAGACCCATCACTCTTGTGTCCCCAGGGCTCATGCTGGCGCTGTTTCCCATGCTGTGGGGATAGAGAGCAAATGGAGGGAGTCTAGTGATGCTAATACTAGTACTTTTTCTAGACTGTGCAGTGCTTCCCTGGTACCAGGAAGTACTTTTACTAACTAGATTGACCTGTCAGTGTCTTATGTTGTCCTGGGATTTGTGTAACCTTAACCATTTGGATCCATTTGTCAGATTCTTGTACCTATTAGGATCATGAAATCCACACACTCTGAGCAGTTAACGCTGTCTCCAAAAGTGCTGACTAATCCCCTGGGTGCCTGTCTCTTTGTGGCACACTCCTGGTATCATTGTTTGGCATTCCCTCCACAACTTCAGTGTCATAGGAGCTGCAGCTGGAGCTGTACGTTCAGTGGCCATGTGATGGTTGGTTGGGGTACGTTAAATATATGCTGTGTGTTCAGGGCTATTTAAAGGATTACTTTACATGAACCATGCAGCTGAACTGAAGCTACTGATCCTTACTCTATGCTCGTTACTCTGCCATGCTTAAACACAACAAGCTATTCAGCTTTTTCCATGTTTAGTTTTTCCTCCCAAAAATTTTTTTGGAGGAAAGAAAACATAATAAAACATCCTCTGTGGCTGGGTAGAAGGGAAAGACTGATTTTTCCCTCCAGGCTTCTCTTACCTGGGGAAGACATCAGAGGGGATTGTGTGTTGAGGGGGCTTTTCTGGGGTTATTAAGGTAAGGGGGAAAGAACATTACTGTCAAGGAAGCAGGCTACTATGGGAATAATCACTTATTCATTCCACCAAATTGCTTTAAAAATACTTTTTGAAATAATATTGCCAGATTTCTTCTTTATCTATTGTCTATATAGTGGGTTATTCTTTTATCTGTGTGCAAAAGTCTCTTTTTCATAATATTTTTTTCTCTAGAAGAAGGGGCATTTCACTGTCTCCCCTTTTGTCCAAAAACAGGTCTCACTTTTTGCTTTCTTTGAACTTGATAGGAGTAATCTGTGGCTGTTGAGATGAGATTCTTTGAATACTTAATTTGTAAAATTGCAGCAGAAGTCTTGAAAACTGATATTGCAAGATGAACTGGCTCTCATTTGAATTTTTACTTTGATGCCAAAGGAATTTCTTTGAAGGGATAGCTCTGGTTTCTTTTCAGAATTTTGTCAGTGAGAAAATGGATGGACTGATTTGAGTAGTATCTGGCAGAATTGTCATCACTCTTAACCCATGCCTAAGAATCCCATTTCCATCAAAGTTAGAAGATCCTGAGAAGTTTCTTAATATATATCTAATTGCAACTGCATCAGTGGATTGGCATGGCTGAAATGCTGAATTCTGCCAATGTTTAGGGGTACCAGCTGTTCAACTACATGACCTATCAAACTGTTGTTGCTGCCTGGGTTATACGTTAAACTTGTAATAAAGAAACTTTTCCTTTTTCCAACGTGTACTTCTCTAAAGTTTGTTTCATTTGTTTATGCATGTATGTATTCATTCATCATGCATCCAGCAAAATGAATCTGTTTGAAGAGCAACTGAAAGCTGCCTGCAGTTCAGCCATGTCCTCACACAGCATTTTTCTAAGGATGGAGAACTGGAAAATCCCACTATGGCAGTCATAGCCCAGCTGCACATATTAAACCCTAATGCAGCACTGAACATCCCAAGTTAAATAGTGAAGTAAAGCTCAAATGTTTCTATTGTGAACAAACAAGTAGACACACATTGAACGTGGCCCTGCTGCTGTTAACTAAAGTAAAACACTAGGAAATGTTGTATTTCATGGTGCAGTTAAAAACCCAACGGCCCTATGTCAGCATGGCTGTCACATTTATATTGTAACAGTGTTTTATGATGGCTTTGGTTTTTATTGATAGCCCTTACTCTACCTATATAAAATGTGTTTTCTTCTAGCAACTGTATTATCAAACCAACATCACTCCCCCCTTTCCTATTCTACATCCAAAGCAACTTTTCACAGTAAATTAATTTGGTATTTCACTTGTTCAGGTATTTTTAAAAAAAAGTCACTAGCAGGTTAAAGCCATAAGATGAAATTACATTTGTTATAACTCCCCTTGCACAGGAGTGTGGCACAGAATTTTATATGGGAAGGTAATGTCACATCCCAACGCTTGCATAGCCAGAAAAACTAACCCAGATTACACTAAAGACTGTAGGGGCTGTTCTGTGAGATTTGGGAATGGTAATGAACTTGAAGACAAATCACCCAAAATCTGTGTCTTTGCCTTGTTCTTTCAGAGGAAATATACTAAGCTTATGTCTAAAGAGCTATTTCCAGAATGGTAAGCCAAAGACTGTGTTAAATGAAGGAATTTTGGTTAAATTCTTTGAAGCCAAATTGGCAAGAGTCAATAGGATAGGGTTTGTTGGATGATATTGTCACCTTTTACATCTGAATTCTAATGAAGTTGGAAACTCTGTGTGAATAGTGTACCCATGAGGGGGTGGGGAGAGAAGGAGGGGAAGTATTTTACTTGCAGCCAGGTAGGAATGAAGACATCTATAAGGTGGTTAAAATGAAAACCAAAGAAAATTGTTCAGGTTGGATTGCTGCCTGAGGAAAGCTTCCTCTGAATGCTAGACTATGTATTACTCTTTTAATAATGCTCCAATTATTCAAAATGTTTCTTAGGTAGCAGATTTTGAGGAAAATTCCTACAAGAGTAAATTTGTTTAGGGATGTCAGCTGAAGGTGCACTGCATTTTGGGATGGGAAGTCATTTGGATGCTATCTGATAGGAAACCTGATTTGATTGGAAAACTAATTATAAATGCCAGGCATGCTCATGGCTGGAGCTTGGTCTGAAAAGCCTGCTGAATTTACAGTCAGAATGTAGTCTTTCGTGGGGTGAGAAATGGAGCAGGCTTTCTAGCTAGATGGATGATCAGTTTCTTCCTGGACTTTTACAAGCAAAACAGAGCCACTGAGGGATGAATCTTCAGCGTGTTTGCTTCATGTCAGCCTGTATGAAGTAGTGGGCCTCTGAATGGATGCTTTGCCCTTACTGTATTTTGAGTCATTGCCTGCACACGTGGCAGTTCTGCTTGTTTGTAGTAGTGTTGGACATTTCTGGACTTCAGTATGTTTTATCCCCAGGGCAGGTCTTACACAGTTGATCTGGGCACCTACAGTTGTCAAATGTGTTTCAGATATGAGCTAGGCCTCTCTGACCGGGGCTGCTCAGTGTCCAAATATTCCAGACTAAAAAGCTAATCTTTTCTTCTCCCTCTTCGTACAACTCTTCAAGCCATAAAAAAAGAGGACAGAAGAGAAGAACAGAGCATCCCTAACTGAGGTAATCTGTTGTGATAAGCTTTGATTTCAAAACAAGACCGATCATCCTGAGGCATCTGAGGTCCTTGACTACAAAGAGTTCTCTGGTCACGTTGGCCCATGCTGTCTGTCCTCCCCCATGGGCTGTGCAGTTCATAAATAGGATCCTGTTCTCCCTTGCTGACTTTAGTGCAAGCTTGGTGTGGGTTCGCTGGGAAAGCTGAAGAAAAAACACAGAAGTGGAAAGTAGAATGATGTGTTCTCATCTGTTTTGCCTGAGGAAAAGCAAGTTGTTTACCGACCTTTGCTTGCTCTAATGATCTCTGCGTTCCCCCTCTTATTCTGGGAAGCGCTGCTTATCTGCTGGTACTGATGTCTAGAGAGCATTATCCTGGACACCTAGATGACAAAGAATTGTTTATTTACCACCTAAGCAGCTGTAGCATTGTAATGTTGGCTTTGAGGATGAGAAGAGTGTATGATGGACACTAATTGGAAGGCTTAGACAACTGAGCAGTACCTGCCTTGAATTGTAACTTTGTGCTGTGCTCTGCACAAGATCTGTAAGATCAAGGCAGAAAACCTCACTGAGAGCTAGGATACAATTTCAGAGACTGCAAAAAAAAAATCTGTTGACAATCCTTAAGTGCCTCACTGAGTGGCCACTGCCAGGAATGAGTGGTAGACATACCTCTCAACTGCATCTGCCTGAAAAAGAGGAAAAAGTTTTGATGTGCTGATGAGGAATTCTATACTGTGTGGTGTTAGTTCTGTAGGCATTGCAAATCTTTGTGAATTTAAGAGAGCTAAGCCTCAAGACCCAAATGGGCCAATTTTTTTGTATGTGGAGTTCTGCAGAGACTGCTTTCTAGACTTTTAGATTTATTTTATATTTATTTTATAATTATGAGCTTTATAGCTGCAGTGTGTAGATTGATGGGCAAGATGAAAACCGAACCCTGGGAGTAGTGATGGTGAGAAGAATGATCTCACCAAGAGGTATAAAAAGGGAACACCTTAGTGGACAGCACCTTAGTGACAGAATTTGTCAAATGATTATTTTTTTCCTCTTTGGAACTTTTCTGGAGCTGCAAGGCTGTGAGTGGGCTATCACAGGTTGGAAAAAAGCAGCAGTTTTAATGGGACAATCATGAAAGCAGCTATTTTCCTGTGAGAGGAGATGGTGAGGAGGCAGGAGAGCTTGATGGAGAATTACCTTGTCACCCTCCTAAGATGGCAGCATCTGAGATAGGGGAGCTCAAAGAAATTCCACCTGCATATCACAAGATGCATTCTTCTTGCAAGGACAAATGTAGTGGTGTTTGCTATTTACCTTTGCATTGCTGCCTGGCAGCCAGGCTGCTCTGAGGCTTGCAGCAGAGAAAGGATTTCTGGATCTTGGTCACTTTGGGTGGTTTTCCCAGTAGACACCACTTTAGTGACCCTGTTTTTCCGTGTGTCCTCTCAAAATGAGTCATTGCTCCTGCACTCCTTTTTCTTTGTAGACATATAGCAGTCTGTGATGAAACACAAATTTAGAGTATTGTCCTGTACCAAAAATCTGTTCAGTGTTTTTATAATGCAGATAGAGTGATTTTAGGCATGTGTTTCTTTTCCTTAAAATGCCTGCAAGCCATTTTTATTCCTGGAAGTGCCCATTGTTCGGCGTACTGCTTGGCCACCTCTGTGATAGCCCTTTTCAAATGTAGTGGTGTTTTTTGTCTAAAGATGGGAAACATTTTGTCTTGGCCCTTCAGAGGCACATTCAGTAGAGATAACCACTTGCTAAATAAATACAAGGCTAGATGTGAGGAAAGAGTTGTTTGCTTGGCTTCTTGCTCCTTGGGCGTAGGAGAACCCAAAGAGAGAGAACTGGCATCGAACTGGAGTATAATGGTTGTGTGGCCTTTCAGATGCCAAATAACCAGTCAGAAGACGTCAAAAGTGAAGTGCAAAGCAATAGAGGAAGCCTAGTTTTCAGCCCAGGAAAATGCTGCGGATGAGAACTCATACATTTTGTGATATACCTCATACACATTCCTAGAAGTAATATTAAAGACATTTTTATAACAGGGCTGATGTTATTTGGATGCAATGATTCTTTTGTGTAGCCTAGTGCTGGTTGCCCATGTAGAGAGGTTTTTAGCATGAGGTATGCCCTTAAAGCACTGTTTTGAGGATAGAATATATAAATCTCTTACTGTAGAGGGGAAAATGCTATTTATGTTTTTTTTAATAACATATGCATGACAGGTTTTCTAACCCAAGTATCTGAAATGCAGGTCTTGCTTTCATGGAAGTTCCAGGATTAGAAACTCACGTGTTCCTGTACAACAAAAAGCTTTGCATTGCTGTGTGTCTCATCTTAGTACAAAATGTTGACCTAAAACCTTGCTTGTGTTTTGCCTTGTATATCCTGGCAGCAGAGTAGCTGTTGTTGCTGCTGCATGAGTAACAAAGGCTTCCTATTACCATCTGTCATGTCATACTTATAATTTTCAAGATCCAACCACGGTCCTCCTGGTGCAATTGACTTTGAATCATGATTGACATTAATAGCTATTTTTAAAAGTCAAAAACCAGGCTTTATTTCTGGCAAGGGGAGAGTGTTTGATTGATACTGAACTCATTACAATCATCTACTCGAGTCCAGGAGTCCTGGTGCAGTGACATTTCTGACAGCTTTGTTTCAGCATGCAAACTTACAACTCTGTTCTGGCTGTAGCAAGCTTGCTCTGGTGCTTTGAATTTAATGCCGTGTTTTGCGGGGGGGGGGGGGGGGGTCAAAGAAAGGAGGAGGAGGAGAGTGCTACCTGTAGAGGAAGTAAACAACCTTTTTTAGACAATTGCCCATTTACTGAGCGGGAAAACATAAATGAAATTTAACTCTTTATGTATTGACTTCAGCCATTTTTTTTGTTTGCCTAGATGGATACACACAAATATGTAAAGCTTGATGGAGCTTCTTTAAGCTCTGTCATGCAGGCAGTGGAATGCACAGGGAATTGAGATGCTTCATTCCAGTAGAAAATATCAAAAAATGCTCTGCAGTGGTACTAAATCCCTAGCTGTTGCAAGAGGCTTGTTACATGCTTGAGGAAAGCAGACTTTTCAATTAGCCTTACTTTTGTCATTCATGCCTAGTTGCTTTTTTAGTTAATGTGCAGTGAGTAGTTAGGAGAGGTACAGCCAAAAAGTTTTGATTCAACTTTGAAGCCAAGCTAGCAAGAAGATGCTGTTGCCAAAAAGAAAGAAAAAGGCAAATGGACTTGTGTGAATTAAGTTGGCAGAAGTAAATATTGCCATAGCTTTAGTTGCATTGATTGCAAGGAAAAGAAGGGATGGCTGTGAATGAAGTCCAAAGGACAACAGCTGTGCCCTGAAAAATCAATATATTAGAATAAGTTGTGTGAAATACTGGCTGGAGTTGAAAAGCATGTTCTGTTGAGAACACTTTTACCACTAGGTACTGCACTTCAGAACGTTGTTTTTCTACGCAGTGGTCTTCCTTCTTCTGAATATTTTTAATATTTTATGATCAAATTAAAATTTTGAAGCTATGTTGTGGGTTTTTGAGGCAAAATTCTAGACTTTTCAGTACTCAAAACACGGTACAAATTTAAGGTTGCAAGATATCAAGGTGCTGGCATATGTCCAGAGAAGGGTGACAAGGCTGTTGAGGGGACTGGAGGACAAATGTTATGGGGAGTAGCTGCAGGGCCTGGGGCCATTTAGGCTGGAGAAAAGGAGGTTGAGGGGAGGCCTAATCGCTCTCTACAACTACCTGAAGGGAAGTTGTAGAGAGGTGTGGGTTGATCTCTTCTCCCTAGTGACAAATGATAGGATGAGAGGAAATGGAGCTCCAGTTTTGCCAGGGAAGGTGTAGATTGGATGTTAGGAAAAAATTCTTCAGAGAAGGCTGTTAAGCATTGGAAGGGGCTACCTAGGGAGGTGGTAGAGTCACTATCCCTGGAGGTACTTAAATGACAGGTAGATGTGGTACTTAAGGATGAGGTTTAGTAGTGGTTTTGGCAGGTTAGGGCGATGGTTGGACTCAGTGATTTGAAAGGTCCCTTCCAACCAAGACAATTCTATGATTCTGGGACTACACACTAGCATCTAAGTCTGCCACCAGAATTGGCCCCACTATTCCTGTACAATGTTAAGGAGGTTTTTTCTTATTATTATTATCATTCTTACAAGAAATGCTTTAAAGGGTTCCCTTCCAGCACTCTGCCTCATTTATACAAGGTTGTGAGTTTGAAGGACTGACCTGACACCAGAGTAAAACAGAGCTCTCATCTCCGCTGTGTGAGAAGTGGAATAAATCATTATAAATGGTAAAGACCAGCTGAGCTCAAATTCTAAAGAAATAAATAATGGCATAAAAGTCAAGCATCTGCAGAGTCAGAGGATATTTTGACTTTAAGCCAAGTGTCACAGTTTTCATCTTTGTCAGGTGTTCCATTAAAGTTCATGTAATAGTTTGTGAAAGCAGCCAGCTATGAAAGGCATGAGTTCTTATAGGACTACACAGCAAAATGATACATGAATAGAATTGACTATATCTGATAATACCCAATGCAGCTTCTAAAATAAATCAAAACTTTGGAGGGGTATTTGTCATTACAGCCCTCTGTCAAAAGATGGGACAGAATATATTCATCCTGTAGTGTCTGGAACACCACTAGTACCTAGCTGAGAAGCACTACAAGTTTTCTGGTAAAATTATGCTGATGGCTGCATGCAAACTCACTCACTTCTCAATAAATGCATTGGATAGCAGATAGCACTGCCCTCAGGATGCACAGCCAAGCTATGCTTTGTGTATCTAAAAGCTGTTTTCATTCTTGTAACCAGTGCATGAACACTTTGTGAAGGTATTGGTTGGACGTGCTTGTGAAAACTTGGTATTTCAGTTGGCAGCCTCATGGACTGAGACTGCATTTTCGTTTTCATTAAAGCTAGACCTGATTTGATTTTGTGTGAATGTCACTGAAGGAAGAATGTAGCCCATGTTCAGACCTATCAAATTTTGTCCCTTTTTTCTTCTTATTGACTGCTTTAAAAAAAAAAAATTTTAGACTGTTTCTTGGCAGGAATTTGGAATTTGAATCTGAAGCAACCTTGCTTTTTTTGAGCTGATTTAGCAGATTTCCCTGGCTGCTCTGTATGATTCATACTCTGAGTGCAAGTTTGAGAAATGCAACAAAAGTGGCTGTCTCAATGCCAGTGGCCAGCAGCAGTGAAAGGAGTGTAATTCTCACTTTCAACATAATTCAGTGTTCCTGATTCTTGGGGGGAGAGTACTGGAAGAAGAGTCCTATCTTTGGAAATGACTTATGATTTTTTTTCTCTGACTAGTTTTGATTTCAGATCTATGACCAGGTGAGATGCCTGACTAGGATGTAATGAAAAGATCATAGTTTGAAGAAGAAAAAAAATTGAAAATAATTTTGATCAATGTTGGTTTTCTTTTATTTGGAAAAAAATAAAAATCAAACACCCTAAATAAAAGATGGGAGATAGTATCATCTTCTGTAGCTGTGAGCCATGTTGAGCAAGGCTTGTATAATTGTATCTACAGACAAGACTGAGTTCAGTTACAATTTCAACATTTCCCACTCAAGAAAAGACTCGTGCCAGTATGAGTAGATTCATGGTGGCAGCACTGTGGTCATGGAGCTAGTGGTCTGCAGATGCCTGGGTATTACTGAACAACTTCTAAATGTTCTGTAGCAGAGATCAAAGTAAAGTAAATCTAATGTCAGGAGGGTTAAATCTGCCTGAAAGGATCTCTCATCTCTATTGAAAAATACCTAGCGGAGGTCTGTAAATAGAGAAAGATTGAAAATCACTAGAGTGCACAATTATGTATGTGTTTCTAACAAGGAGCTAGGGTAACCCCAGATAAAAGCTCTCAAGGTGGATTTTTTTGACAAGTGGCTTCATGTATATACTTAAAAAGAAAATACTTCTGGTCTCTTCAGGTGAGGAACATTTAAGCATCCCCCACTGACTTGTGGGGCAAAAAAACCCAGACTCATGAGAGTTTTTCCCTACATGACTGATCTATTTTGAATGACTTTAGCAAACAGAAAGAATGCTTTTATGGTCAGCCATCAACTAGCAACACCTCTTCAAATCGATCATTTAGATATCAAACACAACCTTGGCACAACGTTATCTTCCAGCAACAACTCTAAGTAGATGGTACTCCAGAGAGAAATCAGTTTCTATCTGCTGCTAGGATGACTTATGCCTCAAGTATTGTGCATAAATTCAACAATAATATTTGCATACTCAATTCTATTTATAAGTTAAGCTTTTTCATAATTTTTAGTTACTTTTGCTTGCATGATGTGTGACATAATTAACATAGACCAAGTTTTAATGGAGAGGGCTGGTTGCTACTATATGGATGCTTTCTCAAACAGACTGGATGTAGCTGAGGCAAGTTTCATGCCTAGATTTATGTTTAGATGTTAGATGCTTTCTTTTGTCTAGAGATCGAGGTTATCACATGTATAAATATTTGTAGACTGTTTCCTTAAGTGAATGTTTAATTCTAAACTGTAAGGCTAGACTAGAAACTACTAATAGGCTAGAGATTTTGGGTTTTTTGGGTTGGGTTTTTTTTTTTGACATACCAGTATGCTGAATAATCTATTATTTTTACCTTGATTTCAATGCATCTGAGATATATCTCTTGTCATTTTTTAGCATGTGCATATCAATATTCTGGGTGGAAATGGAATTTTTATATTCTTGTTAGAACCTGAATGCAGAGTAATTGTGAGCTCTGGCTTTTCCCAACCCCCTTTTAAAGAAACAGGTTACTATAATGATTCAATAATATGCCTCTGTACCTTGCGTATATGAAGACCTCAAGAGTACCACAGGGATTTTTGCAAGTTATCTTATGTCTTCATTCAGCTATTACTTACTAGAGAAAGAGTTTGGGATGAGATAGGAAACTTTACAATTACCACAGATCTCTCTGTTAATCATCCATGTGGTTATGTCTTTGCTCACTGAAGATCTTTTTCTTAGCCCTGGTCAGCATGGGGACAGCATTGTATGCAACATCTCTCCCTTTTACACATGTTCTAATGCGACAAGATAGTATCCTTCTGAGGATGTTAAGAGAGTAGAAGATTCCAAACATATCCTCATACAATAAAGTCTTCCACTTCAAATTGTCACTGAAGACTCTCCACTGGGAGAGGAGTGCTCTAGAAATAGCTGTTCCAGGAGAAGTACCTACATTTTAATTGCCAACCAAGTACAAAGCTGTAGAAGCATATAAATTGTGGTTAGAAGCGGTCTCTGGAGGTTCTGTAGCCTAGCCTCCAGCTCAAAGGGAGTCAACAGGAGATCAGGCTAACTACGGCATTGCCTTGATGAGTCTTGCAAACCTCCAAAGATGGAGATTCTGCAACTTCCATGAACAAAGTAGCATTCCAGCATGGTTTGCGGATGACACCAAGCTGAGTGGTGCGGCTGACACAACAGAAGGAAAGGAAGCCATCCAGAGGGATCTTGACTGGCTGGAAAGGTGGGCCCAGGTGAACCTAATGAGGTTCAACACTGCCAAGTGTAAGGTGTTGCACTTGGGCTGGAAGAATCCCAGACATAGATACAGACTGGGAGAAGAGCTTCTTGAGAGTAACCCTGCTGAGAAGGACTTGGTGGTTCTGGTGGATGAGAAACTTAACACAAGCCAGCAGTGTGCTCTTGCAGCTCACAAGGCCAATGGTATCCTGGGCTCCACCAGAAGAGGGGTGGCCAGCAGGGACAGGGAGGTGATTGTTCCTCTCTACTCTGCCCTCGTGAGACCCCATCTGGAGTACTGTGTCCAGAGCTGGGGCCCCCAATACAAGAAGGATGTGGAACTGTTGGAGAGGGTTCAGAGGAGGGCCACAAAGATGATTAGTGGGCTGGAGCACCTGCCCTACGAAGAGAGGCTGAGGGAGCTGGGCTTGTTCAGCCTGGAGAAGAGAAGGCTGTGGGGGGACCTCATTGCAGCCTTCCAGTACCTGAAGGGAGCTTATAAGCAGGAGGGGATTCAACTTTTTAAAAGGATAGACAATGACAGGACAAGGGGGAATGGATTAAAACTAAAGGAAGGAAAGTTTAAATTGGATAGTAGGGGGATAGAGAGAGTGGTGAGGTGCTGGAACAGGCTGCCCAGAGAGGTGGTAGATGCCCCATCCTTGGAAGTGTTCAAAGCCAGGTTGGATGGGGCCCTGGGCAACCTTGTGTAGATCCAGGCCTGAAGGTTGGCGGCCCTGCCTGTGGCAGGGGGGTTGGAACACTCTGGTCCTTGGGGTCCCTTCCAACCCATGCCATTCTATGATTCTATGGTCATTTTGCTCTTGGGCAGGAGGTTCAGCTGGTAATCAGTTGGTTTTCCGTGAGCACCCAATTCTAGGCCAAAGGAGGAATTAATTTCTTAAACTGTAAGACCCACACTGCAAATCAAAATACTTCCCATAAGTAGGCATACTGAAGGAAACATAAAGAGGAAATTCCTTGATGGTTTCCTTTAATCACTTTAATACTCAACAGAAGGAACTAAAAAATTAATTATACAGACATGACTGCAAGCCAGCACAGCTCTTCTGGAAACAGTAGAATTTCTTCTCTTCATTTTGCTGATCGTGTCATGAAGAATCTTAAGCAGCAATCTGAACAAACTGGAGCTTAGGCAATGTTTTATCAGCAAAACAGTTATGGATTTGTGGTTAACAGTGTATCGACCGTGTATTTTAGCACAGTTGGTAGTTTTATCCTTTAATCTGCTTGTAAACCCTTTTCACTGCCTTGTGAGCTAGGGTTTCTCAAAATATGTAAACTGCAGAGGGTATGGTGTGTAATGTTATACTGAGGTGAGCATCTCTTGTGGTTAATATGAAGCCATTTCTTTGTTAGGACTATGGAAACACTTTGTTAAATAATGTAGTTGCTGATTTAAATAAAAATAAAAGGAAAGAACAGGGTCAAGAGTAAGTCAAGCTGGGCTGAGCTAAAAACCATAGTAGATGGTTTGCAAATATATTAACATGTTGGCATAAACCTAACAAACTCTGTATTTGGGCAAGGAAATGTCCTCAGCTGTGTTGATTTCAGGACTAATTCCTGATTTCTGCTAGAAATTAGCTGTAAGTACACAGAAGTAGCAACCATAGAGATTCTGAGATGCACTGTTGGTTTTGCTGTGTGTAGAAACTTTTCAAGATTCTTTTAAACTAACTTCCACTGGAAATTTTGTGTGCTTTTTACAAGCAAATTTGTCCATGTCTTTTAATTTCAAGAACAAATAATTGTTTTAAGTTACAACTCTTCTAATTATGGAACACACCTGCGAATTTACACTATTTGTTACAAGAGTACAGCAAGATTTCATATCTAGTTGCCAGGAATTTGTCTGCCTGATAGATGAGTGCCTGAGGGCTGGTCTTGCTTCACGTGCCACTTACCCCATGAGCTCTGGAGTATAGGTTTGCTTATCCAGCAGTGGACTTGTCTTCGCTGCAGTTGAGTTTGGAACTTGCTGTGAGCATTAAGCATTTCAAAATGTGTTCTCACATTTTAATAGCAGTGAGTTCTTGTCCTTTCAGGGCTGGTTGATGATACTGTGTAGAAAAGGGCAGAGCAGAAATGAAGTGGTGGTGAAAAGTTACGTTGTGACAAGCAATATGGAGGAATAAAACACTTCCAGGGCTTTCATTTGGGCGGCATTATGTGAAATGGATGAGAAATGGTTTCTTTGTTCAGTCAAGATTTTTGTTGTGAGGTAGCTAGGTCACCACAGTTGGCTTATAATGAAAGGGGGAGGGGAATGCCACTAAATCCCTGTTGCTAGCCAGAAGCAGGAGCGACTGAGAAACATGAAATGGCACAGAACACAAGTTTTCTGTTTTATAAAAAAGTCTAGGTAGAGGACATTTCGTTCTCATCATGAATAGGCATTGTACTTGATGAAATGTGTAGTCATAGGTATTTCAGGTCTCAAAGTGGTTTTGTTATTAGCAGTGGCCCTCCTTTGCAATCCATGCCAATGCTGTATGTCGTATGCACTTACATTCATATTTTTACATTGGAAAGCAATGACTGAGAAGTCTGTGGTTCTTGCCATCTTTCCTCTCTGTAATGGGTTAAATGTTTTCAGTCTTTATAAGAAATGAATCAATACAAATGGCTGCAACTCCTTGAAATGTACATCATAGTGGGTTTTTTGATGACAACACAAGGTCTATTATGTAGCTATGAATTCTAACCTTCCCCTAAGTAGGTAAGTAATATTCTCTCCATTTACAGGTAGTTAAACTACAGCAAAGAGATAAAGTAGCTTGTCAAAAGCAACACAGCATGATTGTCAGAGAGAAGGCTGGGACTCACAAGTTCCTAATGCTCACTGGAGTGTATTTTGAATGCCTGGGCTGCTGTATCCTGACATAATAAGCAGCACATGTGATTTGCGTGTAGCCACACAAGTGGAAAGGAATGCTCTTTTCTGTATTTCTTCACTGTTTCCTCATGCCAGTTGTATGCTATTCATTTAACCAACACCATTTACTAGTTATTCTTTTTTTAGCCCATTGTGTATTTTTTCAGATTTTTCTGAGTTCTGTGTCACAAATACACTGAGAATGTCATAAATTTCTAACAAAAGGGCAAGAATCAACTTCAGTAAATCCCTTCTTGAGGCCTTTTCTTCATTGCCTACAGATCTCTGCACCATGCACCAAAGATTAGCTGATTGCTTGGTGTACAGTAAGTCAAACCTGTGATGGAATGGGTAATGAAATTCTTAAAAGGGTTGAAATAGTAATTTGCTTTCCCTAGTAGGGCTCCTCTTAAGTATGTTTGTTTACCTCTTGATCATTGTTCAATGCTTTGTTTCTTTTTTACTGTTTAGAAGTTAACTTTGTTTTCTGCAAATAGGGCAAAATAATTTGTGCATAAAGAGCAATGGGGAGTATTACCTCTCCTGTGTTCAGGAAAAATATGGTAACAAATCAGAACAACTAAATGTACAAAACTTAAACAGGAAAAATAATACTCTGGATCTGTGTAAGCCCATAAATCCATGTGCAGATATAAGCAGTCACATACCTATGCATGTTTTTCTTCAGTCACTCCAACAGCTCTAAATGCATCTTGTTTACAATTGTATTTATGAACATACTGACTCACGTACAATAACCATGCTTTTTTTCTTGTATCAGAGGTGGAAAAAATGGTGTGAGGGGAGGTTGATATTGTATAATAAGTCCAGAGGAGAAAAAAAAGGGTATTGTTCTATGTGTTTAATGTTGGCAAAGCAAAAGGGCCTCCTAGCGTCTAGTTTTTCCGAACTCTCCGAGCTGGAGCCGCAGGGATTAAGTCCCTGCAGCACATCCCTGCGGCACTCGGACAAGAAAAGGGAGGAGATAGACATTCCAGACACTGCCAAACCCATCAGAAGACCTTCATCCAGCTCTGTAAAAACTGCTTGGAGTTTGATGCATCCAGCTGTCTGTGCCTGCCATGAGGAGTTTTATTCTTGCATTCTCTCACTGGTGTACCCACTATCTGCCAGAGATGACCACGCGTGCCACATATGCACATGGCAGTAGTAAGGCAAGGGTTTGGTTTTGTCCGTGCTTCTTTATTGAGCTTTCAGACACCTATGGAAACTACTGCCAAATCATGGTAAAAAGACTGCTGATTGCAACCATGTTGCATCTCTGGGTTGACATCAGCACAGTGCTGCAAGATCTTGGCCCAAAGAGGAGGTTGGCCATTGGATGGTTGGGCAGATAATTATCTGCGAGGTGTACTTCTCTGATGCCAGAACTGGTCAGAGGTAGGTAGCAGCCCAGTGTGATATGCCTTTATTCCAAAATAATAGATCTATTATTAGGAAAGTATTCTTCAGAGAAGCAGGCGAGAGGAACATTATAGGCATTGTTGCAATGTTGTGTAATATCAGAGGTAAACAGGAGGCCAAAAGAATGAAGAAAACTATAACCTGCCACTCAAACAGAAGATAATTAGCAGGTTTGTTCAAAATAATCAGGAATATACCAGAGGATCTGGGAGTGAAAGCTAAGCATCAAAATCATTCCTTCCTACCAGGGATAGGAATGACCCTACTGCATTTCATAGATTTATAACTGAAAATGGCACTTTGTCTTTGGATTTTTTTTATACTTTTTTGTCTCCCTGGTGATTGCACTTGGCCATGGGGTGCTTCAGCATTGCATGTCTCATTCAGCACTCTTTCAACTTCATATGGGGACCTCACCCTTAAGAACTGCAGTTGCTGTTCTCTTTTTTTTTTTTCATAGAATATTTTAAAGACAAAAAAGCCCCCACCCCAAAATTTAAGTAGGTTCTGTGGGACAGCAGCTCAAAACCAGTTCATGTTTAGGACAAAAAATTGAACGTAGTGTGTTGCCCACAAGACCAGATGCCTTGAACCCTTGATAGAATGCTTTATGCATGGCCAGAGAAGATAGGAAAATTAGAGAGATGTGATCCTTGATGTATTTTTTCTTCTTGCATTGAAGATTGGGTGTGGAGCATTGCTATTGGTCCAGACAGCTTATGACTAACACTGGATGGGCTCTGCTAGCTGGCCAAGCCATGCATCATGTAACAGAAGTTAAATTATTACACATCTCTCCCCTCTGATTACATGGTCAAAGTCACAGCTTAATCATCTCTTGGATGTGTGATGTGAGAACTATTCAACACTAAAAATTAAGTAGTCTATACTTCAGTGTCACTCTTGTGACATCTGCTCCCTATTTAACATTATTCAGTGGACTGTACAGTGAAATTCTGGTCTCATACACAGATACTACATCACTTTTCACTAAGCTGAGAAATCTCTGGTGTGGAGATAGGAGAGTTTAAAGTGCATGTCATGGTTTCATAAGGGTATCCCTTTGAAACTCCAAGAGGAGGTCTGCAGGCTGGCAGAATGCTTTCTCAGTGAAAAATCAACAGTTGGTCATGATCTTTGGAAAAGTACCCTTAGGGTTTTTTCTGCCTAGTACCTGATTTTTGCATCTAAAAATAAGGGATGGAAGTGCCATCCCTTGATAGCACACTCACGTGTCTGCTCAGCCTGACTCTGAGGTAAGACTGCCATCTGTTGAAGCCCCAACTTTATCTCCTGCAACACTTAGCTTTCTATCCAAATGCTGTCCAATTCCAGTCCTACTTTGTTTATGAGACCTGACAAGATTGGGGCCCTCTCTGGCATGCCTACAGGCTAAGTCACCTTGCAAGCAGCCATCAAAGTGTCAGAAAGCAGCAGCTGAGCAAGAGCTCTCACCTTGCTGCATTGATTCCTTTAACACTGAAAGAAACCATTACAGATGCATCTTTCCAGAGTTTGCTTGTCAGATGCATTTTTCCAGGGCTTGTCAACTTGAGTACGATGCAGCTGTCTTCCATCAAAGAGAATTCCAGGCACTTGAGGATAATAGAAAGAAAGAGACAAGAATAACTTTCAGAAAACACCAAATTGGAACATGATTAAGAAGAAAAAAAAAAACTTCCATTCAGCTCATTGATTCCTCTCAATGGTTTCTTGTTCATTTATATGCAGAAATACTATCTGGCATAATAAGATTTGTACCCTGCACAGTAGAAGCAGAAATTTTTAAAAGCACTGGCAGCATGCAATTTTCAAATGCTTGCTCCCCAGACACCACTTCACCTTAATAGTTTGATAATGTGGAAATCCCGTAAGTGCAACACTTGTCATTTATCTTTTGCATTTCAAGATGTGTTTTGTGATTAAAAGCCTTATCCAAGGCCCGTGGTGACCCTCTGTTGAATGCAAGTGGGCTTGAAGTGAAACCTTCTCATTTAGAGGAGAAAACTGACCATAACCCAAACTCATTTGAACCCATGTGGCTCCATGGTCTTTCCTGGATGCTAGTGCAGTAAAGCTATAGCAGTTTACCTAAGCAAAGTTGAGGGGCCTTGAACACCATTGCTGAAGGTTTCTTTGTTAGGTTCCAGGGAATTCTCTCACATAGTCAAGAAAATATTGTGCTGGCAGATGCTAAGGCAGTTGACCTGCTGTAGTAATGCATGAAGATTACTAAACTAGCACCTGGTAAGTTTTCAGGCATTTCCCCTCCATGCACTGAGCAAACCAAAGGTGCCTGGGTAATGAGGCTCATTTGTTGACATCTTTTTGACACCTTTTGTGTATCTGTCTAGAGGACAGATGTATCTCTTGGGCTCCTCCACTGCAAGGTTATCCTTCCTTAGCAGGTTTCCTTAGATCATAATACTTTTCAGTTGTATCATCTTTCATCCAAGATCCTAAATCATGCCCCGTAGGAAGGAACTAAGCATTGATACTATCTAAATCTTAAGTTGTTGATTCCCAAAACATTAAATGCTGTTATTTGGGTTTTCATTTAATGAATGTGTGTTGCTGTGCCACCTAGCTTACAAGGTAAATTGCAGCCCCAGTTCTCTGTATTTGCTTTCTCAAGAGCTAATGGAAGTTACTGTGAGCACTCAGTCCCAAAGTATGGTTATATGTCCCTTTGGTGTTGAAGCAGCAAAGCTTCTTGTGCTTGCATATCCTTCCATTTGGGTTTAGAAAGAATACTGCTTTCCTATTCAGGCACCATGAATGAGAAGGAACAAAGGTTAATGTGAATTTTATGCTAGTTTTGCATTCCCTGGGCATTGGGAACCCCCTGTCCCCTGCTCACTTTCTATAGCACTATGAGCAGAGGCATCAACTTGTTCTGCATGTAGTAGGTAGTTGTGGCACTTAGCTATCCCCAAAGCTGTACAAGTGATGAACTAATGGAGCTTGAAATGCTCAGCTGTTGTAATGTGAAATATAAAAAATGGGAGTGTCCTCATCCCTGTTAAAGAGATAGATTGGTGACAAAAATGAGAACAAAAGCTTTTGGAGTGTCTAGAGAAAGCGATACGCTTTACCCTGAAGAGTATCAGCATGTATTGGATGAACATACTGCTCAAAATGGTATGTTAAAGCATATGACTGCTCATGCATGGAGCATGTATGCTCCTGTGTGCTTTCTGGTGTTGTTCTTGTCACCTGCTTTTCCCACTATGCACAGGTGAACACGGGCTTTACCCGTCCTAATCCTGAGCAGTGGGCCTGTACAAGGCCTTTCGGCACAAAGAAAGTACTTGTGCAATAACCTCCATCTGAACTGCATCTCCTGGGGGTAGGGCTGACAGAAAGTGGCATCAAACCTGAAACAGGCTTTTCTTCCTTGTACAACCTCCATTTTCTGTTTACCAGTCTTCCTTGGGGCTTTTCATTCAGACATCAATAAACTTGTCCCTCCGAGTCAGGCACCCAGGGTATGATGATGGACCAAGAGCTCATTCTGTGCTGCAAATGGCAGCATCTTGTCCATGGTGTGGTCCAGGGAGATCTGATTTCCCTGGGCACACTGGGAAAAACCTGGAAAGTGTAGTTAGGCATTTGCAAACATGAACTTCCCCACTCTGTGTGTGAAGTATTAGCCAGGAAAAACAACTAGTTAATGAATGTGTTTTATTCCTCCTGGAGCAAGTATGGATACGGATGATCACTTGTTTATGCTGGACAAAGAATTTACATAACTTTGATAGGGCTTTCTATTAGTTTGTGATGGATAATGAAATGCCAATAAATTAATCATTCCAAACCCATTAAAGCTGTCAGCTTTGCAAATGATTGATAAAATGCTCTGATTCAGACTTGCACATTTTATCCCTTACCACAACCACCGTTTCATGTATGAGGCATAGCATTCCCACCAATTTCTCATCAGGCATAAGTAATTGGCCAATTAAATCATATGCCATGATATCATGTAGAGTGGAGTTAAATCAGTGATAGTCTAACTCTGAACAATTTGAATCTTAATGTAGGATAAATTAAGCTCTCTCCTTTGCTGTTGCCTCCATGTGGACTCCTCTGGTTTGAATAATGAAAAACCTGAATTTGTCAGTCAGGTGGGGTTTTAGATCTCTCTGCCCTCATGGATGTGTTGCTGGACTGGATGCTACCTCTATGTTAGTTACTGAAAAGGCATTACCAGTTTGTTTGTTAAAATAACACCTGCCTTGTACATGGCTGAATCCTGACTTCTTAATAGCAGGAAGAGTTTTATCAGTAAAAGGACTGCAGGACTTGATTTTGGAGCTTTCACGCATTACCATCCCCTAGTAATTTTGGTTTCTCAGTTGTAATAATTCAACTAATATTTTAGTATTCCAGTAACATCTAGAGCTTTTGAGCTGTTCCAGAGCCCAAATGTATCACAGAAGCCGTTTAAACCCATAGTGGGGACAAGTCCCAATCCTGTGGAGACTGTAGTATAAACAGTGGGTAGTGAAAAGGAAACGGTATCTCTCTTTTTCAGATGGGGTGTCACTATTCATGTGGGATAACAGAACAGTGATGCTGTTTTCAGAAGTGTGGAGAAATAAAGCGTTTTTCCAAATGTCAGAAAGAAAATTTCTATCACAGCAGGGAGTGAGCCTGTGTTTCCTGAGTCCCAGTACACTGCTCCGATAAAGAGACAATTCTCCTTTGTGATTTCTAAACAAATTCAAGCATACCTCTGATAGGCTGCAAACCAAGTAGCATTCTTCTAGTAGATGAGAAAAAGCATCATGCCAAGTGGGTAAGGTGCAAAAAGTAAGCATAGATCATAAAAATATATTAGCTTTATTTTTTTCTCTTCCCTTTACAGATATCCTCTATTTACAGATATCTTAGCAACACTGTTAAAAATGTAAGAGTTGCTTCTATTTTGACACAGAGCACCTCCTCATACTTGGAATAGCTCTTTCTAGCATTCAAGTTTAGCCTGAATGCTTGGATAAGTAGAAACAAAACAGGTGAAGAGTGTGTTTGAGTGCCTGGTAACAGAAGTTGTTTTATGTGACCCAGGTTTGGTGCTTACACTCCTGGATTGCTTTTCTGTATTCCTGGGATAGCAGTGGCTGTTCCCCAAGTCAGGATTGAATGTTTTCAGGGAAGTCCCTCCCTGAAATATGCAATAAACTCAAATGTTGGTTTTTAAATTAAGCACATGACCAAACATTTTTCTACACAAAGGTGAGAACTCCAGAAGGGGACTTTAAGCATGGTTGAACCTATGAGTATCCATTAAAAAAAAAAAATCCTTTGTGCTTTTTGAGAAGCCTCTCTGGTGATAAAACATGGTTTACCTGCTCCTAACCCATCCCCTAGGCATAAGTCGGTGCATTTGCAGAAGGAGTGGTAGGACCATGAAAAACCCTACCTTGGGTTATGTTCTCCACTGAATTTGTGGAGCTGCCACCCAGCTTTCCAATTGGAGAATTTGGTCTGATGTCTTTTGGCAGAATCACAAGGTTGGAAAAGACCTTGGAAGATCATCAAGTCCAACCAATCCCATCCTAAGCTAAACCATATTCCTAAGTACCTCATCGACCCTTTTTTTAAACACATCCAGGGAAGGTGACTCAACCACATTGCAGGTGAGAAGGGCAGTAATGCTGCTTCTGCTGCACCAGCAAGATTTCCCGATGACAAAAGTGAAATGTCAGCTGTGGTTGTTGATGGGCTTTTCCCAGCACAGTGAGGAAAAATGAGTTGTTGAGCAATTCTTTCTGGCAGTCTGCAAACTTTTTGTAGGTGGATTGTGTGTCCATACGTTGAGGAAGGAACAGGCTTGGCCTTTCACACCGCATCAGTAGAGGTTGATTGCTTTTTTGGAGGGAAAGTGCCCAGACACCATCAGGGGATTAGTAGTAACCAGCTGGTGAGAGGTATTTAGAACAGAGATGCATTTGGAGATTAAGTTTTGACTGTTGCATTGAGGGCCTTCAGCCTCGTTGCTTTAATGGGACAGACTTGGCAGCACAGAGGAGTAGGAACACCTGTCTGTTGGCTTCCCCAGCCCTGGCTTGGACACCATTATCAATTGAGATGCTGGACATCTGCTGCTAGACCTTGCTCCTGTGGGCACTTGCACACATTTTCAAATAGTTGCATATGAGGTAAAGGCAAAATTCAGCTGGAGCAGGGTGTCAGGTGAAGGTGAACACCTTAGCTTCCAGTGCTATCAGCAAGCCTATTTAGAAAGAGCTGCAGAACAGCGGTGAAATGGGTCTCAGCTGTGATGCACGCTATGCTTGTGCAGGATCTGAAAACAAGATGTAAAAAGCACCTGCATTTAATCAGTCTGGGGAGCTTTATCAGTGTTCCTGATCGACTCCTGGTGCCTAACAACACCCAGGGAGGCACTGGGAGTTGTTATGTCACTGGCAAGATATAATGGTGTTATTAATTTAATGCTCTTTAGATTGTTTGATTTGGAAATTCGTATTTAATCAAATGTCAAACTCACTGTCCAAATTCCTAAATTAAACATGAATTGCTTGGGAGCTTTTCCAGAATGGCTGTTTGTTGCACCAACCCCACTGCCACTTTTATTAGTTGTAGAAGAAACCTATCTGCTACAAGCTAATTTGGCCCTTGCTTACAGGAGCTGGAATAGCTGCCTTGGGATGTTTTGAGCCCATTTTCTCTAAGAACCTGTGATTTTTTTATAACATCATCAAAGTCATTTTGATGGAGGCTGAGCAGGAGTGGAATAAAAACCAACAAAAAGAAGGGTAATTCCCATTCTCATTATGGCATTCATTTGGTCTTTGTATCTTGCAAGTTGTCTGCATAATGACTGTTGTCTCCTTGATCCTCCTAAGGGTATTTATGTTTGTCTGCTTTTCTAAGAAATAAGTCATCTACGTTGGGCATCTTTGTTGCATAAAAGCATCCACAAAGATCTAAATTGTAAACACTGGGGTTTTGTTTTGCTGGTTAAAAAATGCTGTGGGATTCAGCTCTGCAAGCGCTGTGCTATCTAAAGTTGCTTTGTTAACAGCTTTGTGAAAAGGCAAAGACCAGATTTAGAATGTAAATCACTATGGTTGCTTGTCAACAGACAAGGCTCTGGAGCAACTTTATTTGAGTCTGTACTGGAGTTTTTGGTGTAGTGTCTGAATGGTACATCACTGCAGTGTGGTTCCTTGTTTAACAGCAGGGCGTGTGTGAGTTGTGGCCACAAAAAGCGTGTCCCTCTTCTGCGTGTGAACAGTTCACTACTGAAATACAGATGCATCTGGTTTTTATCTACTTCCCTCCACTCAGGTGCTTTGTAACAGCATTGGGGATGGTCTGTGAGGCAGCAGCTATTCTGGATTAGTCTCCCTCCATTCCCTGAAGAACAGGAGCAGGGGTTTTGCCTGAGGCCATTTTCATTGTGTAAACGCATATGTTGTTGGAATGGTTTTCTGGACAGCATGGTTTCTGATCTTTTGTAAATCCAGAACAACTGAAATTGATTTATTTCATACTTTTCTTAAGCTAGTTGAAAACATAATTTAGTCCTTAATGAAGAGCAAGTTCAGTCCCTTAAAATAGGAAGTGACATCCCTTAAAATAGGAAGTGGCAAGTCCAGAAGGGCTTACAGAAACACTCTACTGCTCCTCCTTTCCCAGGACCACAGGCAATGCAAACCTTCTTGCTCCACAAATAGACAAGAAATACCACTAGTGCTTAGATTTTTATTGCATTAATGCCTAGCTGTTCCCCTTTTTATAGCTGCTTTATTAGACAGTATTCAACAGATTATCTTTCAGCTTTTCTTAATAAAGCCAGCTGGGTATAGTTCACTTACTCTGTTCTTGGAGTTGCTGGATACAGTTACAATTAGATTGTGTTAGTGCTGGATGGGTTTTCAATACATTCCTAAATTTTGGGCTGACCCGTGACCTCTTCACACTCTTGTCTTGAGTATCTATTCATAGACCTTTGGTGGTACCAGAAAAACGCGTATTCTGGTCTGTGTAAAAAAGAAATATATCTTTAAATCCAGAGAGGTATGTGGCTTGCTTTGCTGTAGCATTTGGGTATTGATAGGACTCTTGGCTTTGTGCTGGCACCTCTACTGAAGAAGGAAGGAAGGATTATCAGGAGATTTAGGGCAATGAAAGATGTACAGAGGCATAACTTTGGGTGGTTTTTAAATTACTAGATTGTTTTTTTTATCTAGTCAGCTCTGTCACAGCAGGATGTGTGTGTGTGCCTTTAAGATGTGACTTCTCTGGGTTCAGCTGAGCTATTTGAACAGTTTTCAGAAGCCAGAATCCAGCAGACAGCTGCTGCTTACCCCCCTCACTTGCTTTGTCATTTTTGACCTGTTACATTAATTTTGTTTCAGCCTTTTTTTCCAACCAAATGGACCTGGGCTGGCCCCTGGCACCTGCAGTAGGTGGAGTGGGAAGGAAACGAGGAGTGGGAAGGAGGTGGAAGAAGGGGAAAGTGAAACTTGCTGACAGTGTGGTCAAAACCAGACAGAGCAGGAGCGCATTTGGGGGGATGATACCTTGCTTCCAAGAGTATTTTATACCCTTGTTGTTCTGTTTTTCTAACAGTCTGCAGTTAATACTGCTTAGCTGCTAACACAAAGCAGCTAAAATACATTCCTCTAGCGCTGCAGAGAGGTGTGTCCCACAGAGAGTGTGAAGCAACATCTTGGAAAGAAGTGAGGTGCTGAGCGAGTCCTGAGCAGGACTTTTCATTACCCTTCAGGACAAAAAAAAAAGAAACCTTGGCACTTGCTGAAAACCAGAGAAAGCTGTTGTGTTTTAATTGTGTTTGCCAGCCTGGTAAAGGGCAGTGTGGGTATGCCGTGAAGTGGACGTACAGAACGGGTAATTTAATTTTGTTGCTGTTGTAATCTGCTGGGCATTTTTCCAAAACAAGACTAGGGAGTAACTGGCATATTTCATTACAACTGCCCAGATGACTAGGAGGAGATTAAGCCTTTAATTACAAGATGGAGCATCCTGAGCCAGTGTTACAGCTTGTGGCTGAACCCACGGCCAATCCTAGAAAAACCTAGGGGATCTCAAATACATCACCTATGTGTACCTAGTAAAGACTTTGTCTTGCCTATTTACATATTCATTTTTAAGTGATATGTATATATGTTTTAAGAGGATTAAAATTTTCCATTAACTGGAATTATTCCCATGAGTCTGGTCTCCTAACTGCGTGGCATTGAAACAAACTGACAGCCAGTGCTTTTCCTCTATGTTTGCGTATCAGCAACATAAATTTTAATAGGTGCTACCTTGAGTGGATAGGAACTTTAAACAGCATAGTTAAACCTCTGGTCTCCTTTTTCTGCTTTTCCCTTCAAATTTGCAAGGCTTGTTGCCATCAGCAGTTGCAAATGATTAATATTCTTGGTGATTTTGCTTGCCATGAGGCTGTCAAGTTAGGAGCTGGCATGCTCCTAACTCCTGTAGAAGTGGCAGAGAAAAGATTTTCTTTTTTTTTTTTTTTTCCTTTTTCTAAACTGGATAAAAAGCTGAATGGAGTGAACATCACAAGTACCAAGAAGGGTTTTTTGAGAGTGTTTCATGAAGCCAATTTGTATGAACGAGTGAATTTCTGTTTTACTCGGGACATCAGGAATAACGTTCTTTTGTTTCAATATTTTGTTTTTTAGGGAGCTCCTTCAAGTCCATTTCACTCTAATGGGAGTTGAGAGGGCTCAGCTTACAACAGAAAGAGAGCCCTAAAATTATCCTTTATGCACAAGACTTACACAAATAAATTTGGGATCTGTCTGTAAATGGTGTTTTATTCCCTGAAATGTACTCAAATAGTAGCCAGGGCAGAGTGATAAAATTTATTCTATGAGTTCATATACATATGTTGAAGATTGGCATGGAATATGCCAGTCAGATGGTCTGCCAGCAAACTGAATGAGAGAAACATCCACTGGTGTAACACTTGGGTATTGCAGGCTGTACCTGGCTGAATGCAGCAGTCAATCTGTCTCATCAGCTCAAAGATGTAAGATGTGGGCAGTTTTGTTATTCAGGTAACTTAAGACCTGGATTGTTATCATTGATGTTGAATGATCAATTAGCTCATATCTTCATCAAGGAAGTCTCAAAGTGTCTTTCCACCTTGGTAGAGTAGTGTTACTGTGCTGTCCTGGGTTAGAATCAGCACAGCCTCATGCTCTGGTAGTAAAGCAATCATTTAGCTCCAGCAAGCCCTTCCAGTAGTGGGAAATTGTTGGGAAATTTCCTCCTGTTGTTTGGGAAGCATAGAAGATGGATGGCAAAACAGGGGCTGTCAAAACTGGATATAGGGGTTCTTAATGTCACCAGAATAATGTGAATGGCTTTATTGGCTCAGAAAACCAGACCTTGTCTCCCATATTAGGTTATGGGCTTGTATATTTGAAAAAGGGGAAGCTAACTGCAGTTTAGCCAGAGAGTGAATTTTCACATAATAAGTCTGGCCCATTCGCAAATTACTGTGTTTTTCTGAGAAATAGGGAGAACATACCAAACAAATAACACTCAATATTCAGAGTGGCCAAGAACAGTGGAAGGGTCCTGAAAGAGCTCACATTATACATTATAATCAGCAGCAGTGGGATTAAAGAAAATGTTCTGTTTTTTCCCCTCTGCATATTCTTCCCGTCAGTGGTGAAAGAATAAATAATATGTGGTTATATGCACACGGTATTTAATTTGGGGCTCGAATCAATGCAAGGTGGGAAGAAGGGCATAGAAAACTTGAGTTGCTTTGCCAATACGCTGTTCAGTGGCCTGGAATCTTTTTTCATTCTTGCTGTAAATGTAGGCATCAATATGACTGCAAGTACAAAGGATTCATTTTGTGCAGGGTAAGGTTCATGGTTGTGGTGGTATGAAACTTAGTGTCAGTATTCTTTAAACCTTCCAGTATGAATGACTTTGAAGTATTTTGCCGTGATTTTAACAGAACAGGGACGCTCAATGTGGGGTTCTGGTGAACTTCTCTGCAGTATCAGGAAAGTCAACTTGTTTGAGGGCTGTGGAATACCATGTTAAAAAACTTTGTTGGGGAAATCAGTTCCCTTATTAGTGAAACGTATGTATAAGTTTTTCCCCCATGTCTCTGCATCAGGAAAAACTAAAAATGCATATGAAATCCTGCTTTAATGTGGTTATTGTGAAAGACAGTGTCTTACAAATGCCAGAATTCAGACATTGCTACTCAGAAATCCTGTAAATGACAAAAAGTGTTGTGGAGAAGCCTTTTCCTTGGGAAAAGCTTACTCTCTTTTTTGTAATACAGCACAAGGGAGCAACGACCTAGTGAATTGATCCTCTTCAGCATCTCAGTTCAGGCAACACTGCTGTGTTCCACTGTCGGTGGAATTTGTATGCAACCGAACTGTCACTTTGTAAGAGAAGAGAGTGTTTTCAGAGTGATAATATCCCTGCTAGCTTCTTTGGAAAGGAGTTTTCTCTTTCTGAGAGCTTTGAAGTTGACATTGGGGAAGTTGGTAAACTGGCAAGCATTTTGATGCATAGAGGTCAAGGATAACTCTTACACAGAGTGGCTGGCAGAAAAAATCCAGGCCTTGTAGCAGTGGATTCCTGCCACAGCAAGATATGATCAGACAGTTAAATAGCTGGGTGTGGCTATTAACTGGTGGCACTGCTGTGCCATTAACTGTTCCTCCTAGTGCCCTCCACAAAGTTGTTTTTAAGGGTTTATATTTAATTGCATATCTATCCTGAGGCCCAGTCTTCATGTTCTTGTGTTAATGGCTTAGCAAGGATACCAAGAGCTGCAGGCTAGGGTATATTGCTTTAGCATAAGAAATCTAAAGACTTTGTTTAAGTAGCTCGCTCCATTATTTGTTCTTATGTATTCTGCTTTGTGTCCTTTAGGCATGACAGGAGTTTTTGGGATTTTTTCAATAGCAGTGTGTGTTATAAGCACCACATATGTCCCTTGGCTATGACTGAAAAATAAAGGACAGAACACTTGCAGCCAGCGGCAGCAGTCACAGCATGCTGCATCAGCTGCTCGGCACGCTCTACAGCTCCCTGCTTGGTAGCTTGTTCAATTACCTTAGTTTGTTTATGGTTATGGGGTTACAGAAGGAGTAAATTTGGGGAAAATTTCCATTTTCATGGTACACCTGGAAGCATCAGTCATAGCACAGACTCAGCCACCTTACCACAGTTGATGCAGAAGCTGAAATACCACCCATTCCAACCCTTCTATGAGCTTCTTGGTGTGCTTCTGTTGTCACTTCACATCTGGGTGCTTAGTGATCAGCCCCGCTGAAAAAGAAAGCCAGCCAGAAAGAGGATGCATCTGCAGTAGCTTTTTAGTTTGGATTAGAAAAGTGCTTTTCAAAGTGAAACCCTCCAGTTGTCTGCACTTCCTATGCTTTGGTTCACAGCAGTCCTGGTGCTAATAAACTGGGCTCCTTTTGGATGAAATTAAACCAGAAGAATGCACCTCACATATCCAACTGCTAGTTCTTATTCAATTCCTTGGGAAAGTAATCCCAAGGAAGCCACTCTGAAACCTACACGTTGTGGCTGCTGCGCCCTTAGCACCACTGTTTGTCATGCAAAAGTATTACTCTCCGGTTACACCAGTTGCTCAATAGATGCAGCCTGGGACTATGGAGCTCTGTAGAGCAACTCATTCCCTGGAGTTCAGCTCTCAAGCCTTCATATCTCTTCTACTGCTGTGTGAAGAACTCCATATTCAAAACTTGCCTTGATGGACATCGTGGTGATTGTTTCAGTACCCCTTAGTGCTCACACATGAGCAGGGTGAGATCCCCTTCCCAGACACCAGCAGCTAGGCAGCTGCTGGCCAGGGAAGAATGTCTCCCTCTAAAGTAACTGTTGTCCTGTGGAGACTCGTGATCCAGATGAACTCCAGAATTAATTTTCCTTCCTCAGTGTTGCAAAGAAATGTCACCACCAAGACTCTGGATCTGTTAATGAGTGGACTGAAGACAAATTATATCTGCTTCATTTCATATGCTGTTAACTAAAAAGAGCCAATGACAGTGCAGGATACAAATACTATGAGTAGCAACATTTATTACTGCTGCTATCTGAATGCAACAGAAGAAAATGATAGTCATATCGTTGATAAATGATCAACAACAAATACATTGTGTGGAGTCTGTGAAAGTTCACAAGATGCCCCACAGCAGCTGAACAAAAGATTGGAATCAGCTCATTCCCACCATGTGGTCTGGGTGGTAAGCAGTGTATTTCATCCCTGCCAGCACAACTGGGTGGGCTTCTTTCCTTTCATGCTGTGCCGGAAAACTGCCTCTGTGGTAGCTGCACAATACCAGTGTTTTCAGTATGATGTTACCAGAACTGAAAATACGACTGAATTTCCAGCAAACTGCCAAATTAAATGTTCCAAATAACCATGGTGCCATTTGTCTGACAGATAATGTTTGATATTTTGAAGAGCCATACAGCATGCAGAATTAAGAGAGAAGAAACACAGTGCATGATTATTAATTCTTTAATACTCGAAACTACTTAGTAGTGAACATGCAGATCAAAGCTCTGCTTTAGAAGATTGAGCTTTCAAGACAGGGAGATACTGGGAGCAGTCTGGAGCAATGTAACAGAATCCTGTAGGATAAAAAACCCCACTGATTACATTTCCATTAGTTTTTAAATCTCCTTTGTGTTCAGTTTAGACATCTTCATGGCTCTTGTATTGCAGGTTAAATGTAACATGCTAAGCACTTGATCTGTTTTTCCCAAAATGACAGGCATTAGCTTTCCATTTTTAATGAATATGCTTGGAATTTTGGTAGCCATTGTTTAAGCAGACAGCAAAGATATTTATTGATTTCTGATTATTACCTTAGAAAGAACAGGACAGGTTGCAATAATCCTTCCTTCATACCCAGAAGAGGTATTTCAGACAGGTCAGATTTTCATAACCTCAACTTATATAACTCATAAAATGGAAAAAGGAAGGATAATTTTGTATTCCTCCTTGTGATGCACATTTGATGGTCTGGTTCATATTTAAAGCCCAAGCCTACCATACATAGATCAGCTTTTGATTTGGAAACAGAAATAATATTTTATGCCCCCAAAGTAATGTAAATCCAACATCTGACCCTTCTTAAGTCAGTGACAATTATACCAGAGACTTTGAAAGGGACAAAATTTCACCTCAGGCTTCTCTAGATATACATGTAAGCATTGGAAAATGAATTGGAGCACTGTTTAAGTTCAATGACATGAAAAGAAAATAAAATGTTAAGGGTCATTTTCCTCAGTGGCTTTTTTTTAGCATTTAATACTATCAAACTGCTGAGTATATCAAATCTTCTGAGATAGTGTGCTAGTGTATATTGCAATTTGGTGTTATTGAAAAGGATTAATTAAGCAAAATACCAATTCTTTCATTGCAAACCCATCATAATTCATTACAATGAGAAGTGTTCCTCTTTGTGTAATTTTTAGTTATTGAAAAGCCAGAATTTCATCTCATGAAGCTGTAATTCAGTTGAAGCAAATTTAAGTCCCTCCAAATCCTACTTTAGTAAGAACAGAAAGCGATCCACTGCATTCTTTATATTTCCTTGATGTATAATGTGTGTTTATTTCTATAATTAGTGCAAGGGTAAAAAAAAATAGCACAAATTAAGACAGTAAACAGTCCTGTTTACAGAGCTTTGACTTTGACTCTGGGAAGGGAATGCTGAGCACTGGCTTAGTTAAATACACAAGCCAAGCAGTAAATCATCAGAAAAGAAAAGTAGGGTTTAGGAGATGTTAATGCTACTTACGTTAATAACCCTCCACGTGATATAAGAACGTATGTACATGGTTCTTTTACCATTGCTATTTTTGCCTTTTTGTACTAACTGTCAAAGCTTCAGTTAAGGGAAAGGTCACCAAAAGGTTAAATTCTTGGTTTGTTGGGATTTTTTTCCCTTCTTTTTAAATAAAAAATAGTGGGTTTGTCTTCTTTCCTTCCCTCCCCACTTTTATCTCCTTTTGTCATTGCTAGTACCACTTATAAACACCTCTGTATGTCTCTGATTTGTCTTTAATGGGTGTAAGCAATATTGGAGCAGATTTCCAGCATGTATGAAAATCAGTGGGGCTCCACTGACCTCAGTAGAGATACATTGGTTTTGACCAAAGACATGGTATTTTTATTTTTACAGTGTCTTTTATTCCAGAGAGATGACTCAATCTTAACTTTTTTTTTCTGAAGTCTTACAAAAATACATTTAACAGTGCTAGATACCAAATGATGGTTTCAAAACAGTGGGAGTAAATAACAATTAACAGAAAGAATAATATGCCATAACAGAAATGTAACTCTGTCTTCTACAGCTAATTAGCAGTTGAAAGTCAGATTTTTACATTTAATTTGGGTGTGAATAGAGCAAGTCTTTGTAATTGAAGGTTGTCAAAAGAGGAGATTTTTTTAACAGCTAGCTTCTAATTTATAAGGTGAACCATTTGTTAACTGGTTCATGGTTGCCACAACTTAGGGTGCACCTGAGTCTGTGGGCATCCAGCACGCTGCCCTGTGTTTTAGCCACGTACCTCTCCCCCTGAGGCACCGTCACACCAGAGGCTGTTGTTTTGGCAATGAAGTGCTGTGAGGTCTGTAGGATATATGACAGCATATAGCAGTTTGGATGCTTGGTGTGCATCACAGCCCACTGAACGTGCCTGAGGCTTTTTGCAAAGCACCTTAGGGAAGGCTGAATGATTTTTACCTACCCAAGGTGGGCACCAGTGGTGCATTAATCCATGCCCTGCATCGGTTCATTGATACTGAAGTACAGAAGTCTTTTTACAAAGCAGAAAATGTGTAAAATTAAAAATGAAGGGGGTTATACATGGTAAGCCACGTTACACCTTGAGGCGTAGCGTGTGTTGGAGCAGAAAGGGAGCCTTCTGGCCAGCAGTAGCAGGTGTATAGCACTTCTCTCTGCTGTCCACTCACTTCTGTCAGGCTGAAGATGAGAGGAAACAATTCATCCCATACCTTTAAAAATCAAGTAGACGTGTGAACCCGCTAATTTTTCTCCCTGTTTTGACCTTGAATTCAGCATACCATTCATTGTACTGATAGCATGTCAACAGCAGCAAAGACACATGGAAAGCATTGAGAGAAAACCCTCAGGTGGTGTCGTTAGCTAGAACCAGTGAATAGGACTCGGAGTTATCCTGGCTATATCCGCTTGAATTTTAGATATGTTTATTCACCACTTCTCCATTCTTCCTTGTTAGTATAGTGTTACTGTTTGCATCCATTTAGTTAGCAAAGCAGCTGCCACTGATCCTGTTGGTTGGACTCTGAGTGTGAAGTTTTGCATGGTCAGTACTTCTGTCAGCATGGAGCTTTGGGATTTGGCATCTTGGATACAAATTAGGACAACCTGGACATTTAAAATGCAACAGGCTTTGCCAGAAAATACTTTTGCATTTGGAATAAAGCATTGGTTTACTGAAATGTAGACATTTTTGTTTAACCTCTGTTTCTCAAGTCCAAGATGGTTTCTGGTCATGAGAAGAAAGTCCCTCTCAGATATGAAATGTTCTCTTGTTGTAGACACTCAGTTGAGAAGCTGGAGCTATAGATTCAAGTCCTTGGTCAACTCAAATCAAAGAACTAAACAGTAAATAAAAAGTTTTAATTTTCTTTCCTACTTCCTAAGTGAGGTTGTGTTTAGGGGGTTGGTTTGGGCTTTTTTAAATGAAAATTTCAATTGTAAATTCCTTACCCCAACATGAAACAGCAAAATATTCAAAATGTTGATAATCTGCTTGACAAAAAAACCCTCTGCCCTTAATACTATATTGGAAAGAGTTCTTACTTTATTTGGTATGTCCTTTGTTTTCTCTTCCTCCATCTTTCTCTCCACCCCCCACGTAATGATTTTGAAAAATCACCTCATATAACCACTCTTTAAACATGCACGTGTAAGTTTAGGTGCACACACACACACAATAGTATGTATGTGGGTGTTCTTGGATTGTCTTGGGTTGTGCAGGTGGTCAGCAGGTGGAGAGCACCGGCACATAACAAATGACCCAATTAGTTTTCCCCTGTTAGTCCAAACAATGCCAGCCCTACTAGTTATTTCTGGAATGTGTTACAGCAGAGCCCTGTTCAGCAGACTAGCTTTGTTGCTAAGGAATAGCAGCAACTGCAAAAAGAGGCTGATTTCTAAGCTTTTCAGAAACAATGTCTGGAGGGATTTCCCTCTGGGCTTACAGTACATTAATCTTTCCATCTCTTGTCAGAATTGTGGTGTATTCATGTTCAGGTATCACAGCTCGGTTGGGGGAACGTTTGTAAACACAGACAAATGTGTCTTCTCCAAGCATTAGGGGTCTTTCCAGGAAAGCAATTTGGCCACTTCAAATAATTCTTTATGTCTTGTGGATTCAGCACTCAGTAATGGCTGTGGCTCGGCAACCCTTTGGTACACGGACCTTCTGTTTTGCCAAGCAGCTTTTATTTAGGAAAGAGATGTCTTTTCCATTGTGTGGTGAGCAGTTCAGGATCAGCACATGGTCAGCAAAGAAGAAAGCCTAGGTAATACAGTAGTGGCCTAGAGTTTTTTTCACAACATCTGGATCACAGAATTGTAGGGGTTGGAAGGGACCTCGAGAGATCATCGGGTCCAACCCCCCTGCCAAAGCAAAAGTGATCTGCAGCATCATTTTAAAACTCAGCAGAGTCAGTTCCAGTGGTGGTTGTACAGGAAGGACGTAAGTTTGCTGTTGTTGCTAGTGAATTGCAATATCCCTTTAGTCCAGAAACAGACAGGCTTTGGTTCCCCAAGTCTTGCTGTAGATGGTCTGTGATGGCCAGTTATATGTGAGCTTGTCAGAAGAAAGTTGCGAGGGAAGAAAGTAAATCTGTGTGTGCATCCAGTCAGTTGCAAGCCTCATCAATAAACCAGTAATTAAATTAAAGCATCTTCAAGAGCCAGGTATACCTTACACCTGCAATAGAAGGATGATGGGCACTGTGAAGTGCAATTATCCATATCCTTTTCTGTGTGTGCTCATGGGGAATAGTCAGAAAAACAGATAACAGTGATATTAATACCTAGGGTCACCACTATGGATTATTGCTCAACATTGGCTCCCCATTTTGCCTTCAGATATGTGCTCCAAAATTCATCTGCTTTCAATAAAGAATGAAATCCTAGAAACTTTGTTCGTGAAACCTTTTCATACTTCAAGATAAATTTCCTGTAGCTAAAACAGTATTTTTGGTACCACCCAAAATTATAAATTGTGCTAGAATGTAGATCATGTGGTTTTTATTTTTCTGGGGTATTACCATCAGAGTAAACCCATAAGGATTTAAAAAAACTAGTGGCTTCTCTCGGCCCTTTCACTTGTAAGGAAATAAATGTGCCAGTCTCAGCAAACAGATGTCCACATCATAACAGTCATCATCAAAGTTGGCTTAAAATGTCATCTGTCTCATAAATGCATCTAAGAACTGAAAAGACATGAAGTTTTACTTCTCTTGATCTCTCTAGGTCAGACATGAGAGTATAACAAAGGGGAGTAAAGAGACCTGCTCTGTTACTTGCATGTTATATTGTATGGGTTTTGAAATCCCGCGCTTTCCATGCATGTCCTTTAGGAATATCACATTATTAAAACAAGGATAGAAACAAAAAAACATAGATGGTATTGCTGTGCAATGGTAACTTTAACTCAGACCATGCTCAGCCTAGGAGGGGAAAATGTTAAGGATTTCAGTGCAAAGGGAGTGTGTGAAGTAATTTGCTTTTATCCCCAATCCTGGCACAAGAACGGGATCGCTTTGAAAGAGTGAATTTACCTGAACAGGGGTTTGATCTGAGTGCTTTTGAGGTTTGCTTCAGCATTTTTGGGGAGCTTTGTGCAAATCATTTCAGTGATTCCTGTAAAAGCTTAAGGCAGATTGATTGGACATGCCAGGGATCTAGCTGTATGTCTTTAAGATTCAAAGACTGTACGAGAAGCGGAATTTCTTGAATCCTGGCATAGCATCCTTTCTCTGGATAACAACGAGACTCAGAGCCAAAAGTAAATTTACAGACAAAATAAGGTGTTTGGAGCAATACTTCAGTGAGGAATAACTTAATCTATACCACCCACAGCAAATTTTGTCGGCTGCCAGCCTATGCAAGATATAACAGCAGGATGCTTTTGGAGTGTGTTTGTTCCTGATTGGATTGCAGGTTTAGTAGAGACAGAGATGTCTGCCAGTCACTATTGGTAAGTAGTATCTCACCATAATTGGTGAGATGCAATGGCATTGCTGAAACACTGAAGTTGCCACTTCGTGGATTATGGTGCATATGCGGAGAAAAGAAAGATGATCTCAAGTTGAATTTTTTTGGAGATGAGTGGGTGACTGTAAGTAAGTGCAACCAAGGTGTTGCACTTGGGCCTGAAGAATCCTAGACATAGATACAGACTGGGAGAAGAGCTCCTTGAGAGTAGCCCTGCTGAGAAGGACCTGGGGGTTCTGGTTGATGAGAAACTTAACACAAGCCAGCAGTGTGCTCTTGCGCTCGCAAGGCCAATGGTATCCTGGGCTCCATCAGAAGAAGGGTGTTCAGCAGGAACAGGGAGGTGATTGTCCCTCTCTACTCTGCCCTCGTGAGGCCCCATCTGGAGTACTGTGTCCAGATCTGGGGCCCACAATAAAAGAAAGATGTAGAGAGGATCCAGAGGAGGGCCACAAAGATGATTAGAGGGCTGGAGCACCTCCCCTATGAAGAGAGGCTGGGGGAGCTAAGCTTGTTCAGCCTGGAGAAGAGAAGGCTGTGGGGGGACCTCACTGCAGCCTTCCAGTACATGAAGGGAGCATACAAACAGGAGGAGAATCAACTTTTTAAAAGGGTAGACAATGGCAGGACAAGGAGGAATGGATTAAAACTAAAGGAAGGAAGGTAGTTTTAGGTTAGATATTAGGGGGAAGTTTTTGCTGGAACAGGCTGCCCAGAGAGGTGGTGGATGCCCTGTTCCTGGAAGTGTTCAAGGCCAGGTTGGATGGGGCCCTGGGCAACCTTGTGTAGATCCAGGCCTGAGGTTGGTGGCACTGCCTGTGGTAGGGGGATTGGAGCTCTCTGATCCTTGGGGTCCCTTCCAACCCATGCTATTCCATGATTCTATGACTTTAGGCTACCACCTAGTAGAGTAGGGTCTGGTAACCCCAAACCACCACAAATTGTTGTCTTTAGTTTTTGTCAGAGTTGCTGGTGCCATAAGTGAAGTCTACTGGGGCATTGGAATGGGGATGTGTGTTTCCTCACAATCCTAGAATTAGTCCCATAACATTAAAGCAGCAGGGCAAGCCTGACCTGTATGGTGAATCTTGTTGTATGCAAGGCTGTGGTGTTGCTGTACAGGGGCCTTTTGATTCTTGTGCCATTTCATGCCATGTGTGTAGGATGGGAGGGGTAGGGAGAAGTGTCAGGAAAATGTTTGTCTTTCAGGAGAACTGCATCTTGCCTGCTTATGTGGAAATGATAATGCTGAATTTTTTACATCGTTAATTTCCATGGCAACGAAAATAATCTCATAAATATAGCATTATTGCTTCAGGATCAAAGACGACGAGGACCTCAGCTGTGAAAAAGAAAGTTCTTTATTTAAATACCTTAACAGCATAAGGAGTAACAATATAGCTCTCAAGACCCAAGCAGATTATCCCTTTGCTTCTTGATCACCTGCAAAATCAAGCCTTAAATATTAAGCAAATAGAAAGGCAAAAATGTTCAGCTTTCTTGCTGTATTACCTTGTCGAGATTGTTTATTACTTCTGAGTGCTCAGCAGACAATGAAACAATAGTAGTTGAGGCAACAAAGTATATTTTAAAAAAAAAAAACCCTCTTTGGCAGTGCAATGGCATCATTTGGCTGCAGGGTTAGAGCCCAAAAGAGAAAGCAATGCTGCCTGCATTGTGTTGAGAGCCTGACTCATCCCAGACTGCTCTTAATGGGACTCCAGTGGAAATATTTCTTCATAGCGGGTTGGTTTGGGAGGTCAGCAATAACATACGTGGGCTTGCTGGAGCATTCTAGATGGACTCCACTGCACTTATCACTAAGATTGCCTCAAGCATCTCTGTCCTCCGCTTCTTTTCATCACATGTCATTTTGAAGCTGTTTGTCTCCTGCATACCTATTTACATATCATAAAGTTACGAAGGAAATGTAGGTTTGTAGAAGGGGTTTGCCAGCTGCCATTTTTCCTAAAAGAAAAGCTGCAATTTAACATTAACCTAGCAATTAAGCAAAAATTTACTCTAACGTGCTGCTTTCTCACATAAAAATCCCTCTTAGCAACTCTGAAAATTCTGTATGAGAAAGGTAATAGAATAATTCCCAGCATCTTTGATTTGGAAAAGCCTTTTTCTGGCATGATTGATATTTCCTTTGTGTTAGCATGGGAGGCCATAGAAAGGGGAGTAATCTCTCTAATGGGTGTACTCCACGCTGGTGCCTGGGGTCCATGATACATTTGTCAGGCTTTAATTAAAGCACTGGAGTTGAATTTCCACAGTAATTAACTTTTATTTGCGGTTATACCGTGTCTCTCATTTTTGACACTGACACTTTCCTGTTAGAGTTCGGAGCAGCAATTGGCACAAAAAATAAAGAATGTGGAAATGAGGAATAATTTAAGAAAGGGCTTTGCTTTTGCCATGAATTCTGAAAGGATACATACCCTCATTTTCTTTCTGAGTGGTTTTGTTGTTAGCTACCTATTATGCTCGCTCTCCTGCATAAGCATGTGCCCTATTATCTTGATTGCCCTTCCTTGTGCAATGTCCAGTGGTAAACACACAATTTTTGCTCAGTGGTGAGCATGTACCCTGAATCCAGGTTCCAACAGGTCTTTCTCATTAAGTCTTGCAGAAATGTTTTGCTATCTTTTGGCAAATATTGACTTTTTAAGCACGAACAATGTATCTGCTGGGAAGGCTATTCAAACATTATCCCAGGACTGAGACTTTCAGTTAAGTTATGGGTAGGATTTTTAAGAGTAAACATCACAGGAGCCTACGTCCTGTTGTCAATGGAGGGTTTCGATTGCAGAAATCGCTGGCTCATTGAATATACAAATTGCTTTTTATTAATAGGAGTTACGTACTTGAGTCTGTTCTCTAGATACAGCTTTTTCAGGTATCTTTCCACTTTTAATTTATGTAGTTTTCTACTGCACTGTGAAGTGCTATTATGTACAAGCACAAGTAACAAAATCACAGGACACTGCTGTTATTCTGTATTTGGCTTAGCTGTAATCAAACAGCCTTTCCATGAGCAGAGAAACACAGGTCTGGAATCCAGTCCCCTTCTGTCTCAGCTGTGCTATCAATCACCCTTTTCATTTTAAAAATTAAGGGGGTTTTATTCCACTGCTGCAATCTGAGATCTGCTGCATCATGACTGTCTTCCAACCTGAATGTATCCACAGCTGGCTCACACCATGTCTTCACCTGTGCCAGTCAGGTGCTCCCGGGTGAGATATGTGAAAGCACTCTTGCAGGGTGTTGAAGTTCAGTTTAAGAATCTGAGGAAAAGATTAATTTCTCAGGTATCCCAGTGTTGGTTTGTCTCACTCTCAGAATAACCTTAGAGCCTCCTAGAGAGGAGCTGGTGGCTCGCTAGCTTTTTTTACATCAGACCTGTTGGTGTAAACTAATCTTTCTGCAATTCACAGCAGTTATCTTGTTCCCCAAATGCTTGAAATGGATCCTTGTTTCTAAACTACAGATGTGGTCTTGCTGCTATAGTTTTGAAATGGATGATGGGATGGTCCCTCTGAATGCAATACTACCAGGAAAGAAACAGGCAAGAATAGTATCACTTCTGAATTAAAGCTTTGGTAACAATTAAGTAGAACAGTGTAGTATATCAGTGTGGCACTAAAGGGTATGACAAAGGCCATGAAAAAGAAAGGTAATAAATTGTGTGGTGAGAAATGATAATTGCTTGTTGTTTGCAATTTCAAGCAGTGTCTCCAGATTTCATTTTAATATTTCTTGTGGACTGAAAAGCAAGTAAAGAACTGATAAAATAGACACGTGGAAGCTAAAGAGATGTGAGCTATTCAAGCATCAAATTCCTGTGAAAATACTGTGTCTGGCAATATATATGTTTCACCTATCTGTCTTATAACATACTCACCCCACTTGTCTTGCAAGGCTGCTCCATAAGTGAGTGTGTCTGGTCACTGTTCATTCCTTTATGATGTTTTCCCTATCTTTTGTCTTAATTTGCCTCAATTCTTCATACTTCTACCATTTGTATACTTCATGTGGCTTTATAGTATTTATCCACTGCCTATTAATTCCTTGTAGATAATTTCACTAGCTCTTCAAGCAGCTTTTATCTCTGAACTTAACTTCAGTGCTAGTATCTGTTGAGCATGGACCGAGTAGAATATTTTACATGCAGTTGCTCTAGACATATTGTTGGGAGGAGTCTCATCTCTATGTTCCACTGCAACACCTGCTTGGAAAAGATTTTTAAGCTAAGGTCAAAGACTCTGGAAGCCTTGGTTTGATTTCTGATGCTGCTCACGTCTCCAGATCTGATTTTGGACTAAGCAGTAAGGTTGAAATCTATTTCACTAAGTATGTGTTCTCTAAAAGAGTTCTGTTCGCTTAGAGGAAAGTGCCTAGGCTTTCTGTGTCATCAGTAAGGGGAGATGGGCACCCATAGGTAGTGAGACATCCTATTTTAAGATAGAGATTAGACTCAACTTTGTTAACACAAGATCAGTAACCACCCAGGACACCCTGTCTTTTTGGCATTGATTAAAAAGGAGTACATGCAAATAGTTTACGCGAGATTCCTAATTTTTATATTCCTAAAAAAAAAGAGGACATGAGCCTTGCCTCTAGTCTGCTGTTAAACTGTATAATAATTCCTCCAGATACCATAGAATCTTGCAAAGCAAGGATTAAGATGCATGCATCCTGCATTGTTAGAGAGGAAGGAATAGCCACTTGTGAGGTCAAAACTCTGTAAACCATATATGCAGCATTGCTTGAGAACTTGGGTGTGATGTGCTGTATTGCATACTGGTGCTGTTGATTTGTTTTGATAGTAGTTCCCTTTCAGTGGTTCCTTCTTCTTCTGTAGACCATTTTATGCCATAAGTGTGTAGTGCATTTCTTCCAGGATCTGTTTTTCTCACAGAGCTATTACTTCATATGTAACAGAGAAATCTCTTAGCAGGAGTACAGTTTCCTGCCTACTAGTTGTCCTTTGATGGTGCTTTGCAGACCAGTCTGAGTTCACTCTTTGCTCCTGACTGCCCCAAAATCACAGCCTTGAATGGCAAACCCTGTAGCTGTTTCAGCTAGGCTTGATCCAATAACCTCTGTCAAGAGGTTGGATTTATTCCCTGGAGTACAGCACCACGCTGTGTAGCTTTTGCCTTCCACCAACTCACATTTTTGAGAAATACGTTTGCCCTTATCTGCAACACGCTGTGTAGATATAACACATGTTTAGAGTGTATCTGTCTTGCCTGGGATTGCAAGCTCTTGACTCCTCAGGGAGATGATTCTTTATATATGTACTTGGTTTCTAGGAGCAACATTTTCTCTGGTTAATATCTCTGACAAAATGTGCATACATCTTTAGCAATAAATCACTTGGTTTAATAATGTCTCAAGAGCTCAGGCCATTGATGTTTATACATAGGTGTCTCTGTCAGGAAGCAGAGCAAGGAAATAGCTCCCTGAGTTTTAAAGATACCTCTGTCAGTTTGTTCTTCTCACCTAAACTGTAAGCCAACAGGCTGCAGAATTGGTCTGCATTTTTCAGTGTGTCCTACTGTAGCTGTTCTGCCCCAAATAGTTCGGTGCTCATAGCCAGAGAAACTGACCCTGCCACTTAGTGGACAGGGCACTCACGTTACGCACTAAAGACTTCACTGGGTTTAAGTCTTAATTATTTATACAAAATGGAAAAATAGCTCTAGCAGGGCGGTGAGGGAAGTCTTATGTTAGAGTACTCAGTCGACTGACTACTTAGCTAGGTTGTGCATAACTAGGTAAGCCACCAAGCCTTAACTTGAAGGGTTGAGCCTTATTTTGCTGAGGGAAGAGCTGAAAGGCCATCTTTTCATGCAAGAACAGGCATATATCTGAAACCTAAAAAAAAAAAGTGTCAGAAACATGTCTAACTTGTCTCACCGAACAACACTATTGTACACACCAGCAGAAATCGTCAGCCATCATATGTCACTCTTCAGTTTTGCATTTCTACAATTGACTAATCAGAGAATGGGTCAGTGCTGCATCAACTCTGCTATCTCTGCAGTATTTTAGGCCTGTGAGCTGAGGCGGTAAAAAAACTAGCCAACAGAACTTTAACTCCTGTTTAGGCAACGACTGTCCAGAATGTACACGTAGGTGAAACTGGAGTAAGAAATTACATGAACTCCTTGAGTTTGCAGTTTGTGGCCAGTGCTATTCCAAAGTCTGAATATACTGTAAGTTCACGTATATACATTGTCCTCCTACTGACATATATAACGCTATTTGCATTTGTCAGAAAGCGTCACAAACCCTAGGTAAGATAAATCTGAATACATGGGTCTCATCTGCATTCATAGCACAATGGGAATGTGACAAAGATTTAAGGATTGGAAGCTTGCAGAATGCAGCTACTGTATGCTAGGTGACTTAGGCAACCTGAAGGTAAAGATATGTCCTGTTTTTTTCCAAACTTGATGAGTAGGACTATTCAGAGCTGCAGTTGATTCATGGATAATGCAGAGGTGGTGTATTTTCAGTGGAATGCAGAGAGAACCAGTTCATAAGGATAAGTTATTAGGGAGAAGCAGCTCAAGGTTTTCTTTCCAATCAAGCGTTTGCATGATGTCTAATAAAAATGTCTAATGTTGACCTTTACCAAGAGCAGAACACCAGATTCAGTGGACCACTGCTTTGTGTGAGTATGCCCGGCTTATAGATGCAGTGTGTTGTGATCACTGACAAATCCCACTCTTCTTTGATGTGAGGTGTTCTCTTTTCTCAGGAAAATGCTACATGATTTATATCAAGTTAGTCTCCCTCACAGCCCTAACAAACTACATCAGAATTGCTCTTTGTTTGCATCATTCCATGTTCATGTAGTGCTTTGGTGAATAGCAAATGAAAGAGTTTTGTTCTGCTGTGTTACAGCACGCTCAGTTGTAGTCCTACCTGGTGAGCACAGATGTATCTACTTCTACTTCTTCTTCAGAAATGCCTTGCAGGGCTTTGAGACTTGAAAGGGTCTATTATCTACCAAATAACAGATGTCTTCACAGATTAGCCTCTCTGAGTAAAAACACAATCACACCACACAAAAGATGATGATTAGCTAGTTGAATAACAATAGGCGAACTCCAATGCAGATGTACAAGAAACAAGGAAAAGATCAGACACTCATATTTCTATTTTTCCAAGTTCATTACATACATTCATTTTTACAATGACATCTTAATGTTAAAGCTGCCATTATGCAGCTTTCTGTTTCAAAGCTTCTAACTTATGATTTTTTCAAATTAAAATAATGTATTAATATTTCCCCCAATTACATGCTAATAAAAGACTTAATTCAGTTTGCATACAATTAATGCATTTGTTGCAAAAGTATTCTGTATGTTATTGAGTCCATTTTAGTTAATTTCTTTCAATATTTTTCAGTTAAAGGCTTGCATTCATATCTTCTAATGTGAACGAAATTGAAGAACTCTGCAGTGATACATTCTTTAAATCATAATGCACCTCTGAGTAGATGGTCCAACAAAAAATAGACTGAAGTTTTGCTTATATAATTTGGAGGGAATTATGTGGAGAATCAGACACGTTTATCTGCAGGACTTCCCCTTCTTGATGGTTTGATTGCTTCCTTGAAAAGGTTCAAGTTCCTGATGTGTGGTTTGGTGGGTCAGAGTCTTCTTGAGTGCAGAACAGTATAGACAAAGACTCTGTTGGCCTTGAGTCTGGTAAAGGCTGCCTGATGCCTCACTCAGTAAAACTGGTTTGTAACCATTCGAAGCAAAACTTTTCAACCCAGAAAGTTTCCGTTCCAATTTCAGGCTGTATTTTTTTTTTTTCATTTCAGTAAAAATACCTTAATTTATAGTACCTCCTATTATTGTGTGGGACTTCAATATCACAGATCTGGAATTTGAAATTTGTCAATGAGAAAGGCTGCTCCAGCACAAAAACTAAGAGTGACTTCTACAGGAAGAGTCAAGGTGAGACGTTTTTGCATTTTAGTGGAAATCTCCCAAATTAGACTGTGTTTTGGTCTGAAAAATCCTTATCTGTGTACATTTCTTTAAATTTTGCAACTAGGATTTTGTCAGGAGTGAGTGTGCCACAGATGAGCAATGGGAAGGTTGTGACCATAGTCCAGGTGGCTGGCTTAGGACAGGGCTGGGATATGGTCCCTATGTACAAGAGACTAGAGAGGGGCAGAGAGATGAATATGTGGAAATAAGGTGGTGAGAGGAAAAAAAAAAGGTAGGAGCAGAGGGGAACTGAGGAGGAATAGGTGGGACTTGAAAGAAAGAATGGAGACAATACTCGGGGGAAAAAGAGAGGTGGGCAGGGAAGACTCTAGCAGAAGAGGCTAGGCTAGTAATAAGGCAAAGTCAAGTGTTGGTTCAAGGGTTACAAGTCCAGGCTAATGACCTAAAAGCTTCTTTGGGTGTCAGTAAAGCTGTGTGATACAATTTCTGATGTGTGGTCTTTTTTTCCTCTTTTTTTCTTTTCTCTTTTTTTTTTTTTAAGCTGTGTAAGTTACACTTAAAGGCTCGTTAAGGGTGCAAAGCAAAGCTCTCTTAAAGAGAGATTTCAGTCAACACTGCTCAGATGAATCAATATTTTATTTTATCTTAGTAGTTCATTGTGTCACCCCTTCCTCCATTAACTGCACATCATTCAGATCCAGCTTTGAAGCCAGAGTTATTAATTTCCTGGGGAGCACTTCTGCGGCTCTCATTATTACAGCATCTGAGTACTTTACAAACATTTAATGAATTTATCTTCACAATGTACCGATAAGGTGAAATGACATCTTACACCAGGGAAAATGAGGCACAGAAGCATAATGTCAAGAGGGGATATTTAATTTAGATGCCCAATGTGAGTTGTTTGTGCCCCGATTTTCCAGAAATAGCATTTGATCGCCCTTTCTTTGTTCTGGAGTGGGCTTTTGCTGAGTCCATCACAGTTGGAATTGCTCCACGCTCCCACAGATCACAGCGCAGGTGTTTTGTGCTCTGCTCTAAGCAAACAATTAATAACCGCCTGCACAGAGTTTGTTTTTTGTGACTTCCTTGGCATTAGGCACTAGGGCAGAGAGAGAATCCAGTTCCCCAGGGCAGCTTTTGGCTGTCCTAGGTACGACCATGGTGCTTCTCTAAGCCTTTATCTCATTGTCGTTGGACTGTCCAGTGCCATCAGTGGTGAGGCAGAGATGCAGCAAACAGCAGGTTCCTTCTTCATATGACCTTGAGTCACTGAAATTGTGTGGTCAGTCCCTGCTCTTGCACTGTATGAGGTTGGATGGCAGATGAAAACAACAAAGTATGTGAGTTTAGTATTTGGATTGTCACAGTGTGTACAGACCATAGCCCATGGAAACTTTTGCACCGCGGGGATAGATGCACCAAAAGGGCTATCATTGTTGCTTATTGACTCCCATCTTCCCTAACTGTAGTGGCAATCTTAGCACACAGGAGCAGGGGCTCCATAAGCAATATAAAATCTTCAGTTCTACTTGAAAAGGATCCTTCATTGCACCCCTGGGCAGCCTCATTGCTCAGTTGTGCAAGCTGATACAACAGACCCATGGCTGGGCATCTCCTGTCTTCTGTCCTGGCGGGTCTGAACTCATGGCTCAGAAGTGAGTAGCACCTGTAAGAGACAACGTGTTTCCCTCAAATGTTACAGCCTACAGAAGCAAAGCCATGGCACAATCAAGCAGGACATGGAGAAGACAGTCCCTGTTCTCCTGAAAGATACGTCTTTAGTAGGAGAATAGAGGGACAGAAAGATACAATTTTCAGATGCGCAAATAGTTAGGCTCCCTCAGCTTTCAATATGAGAGGGGAGCCCCCCCGAAGCCTGTACCTGCAGAAATCCTGCTGTAATAATCCGGTGTCCCTCAGACCTTCTCCTTTGCTGGCCTTGCTTCTGGCCTTGCAGAAGGCCATTTCTTCCCCTTTTTTCTTCACCAGTTAATTTTCATATTCAGTCTCATCATGCTGTGACAGTCGCTGGAATTACTGTGGGTTGGCACTCAGCAGCCCAGAACATGTCTTAGCACGTCTTAGTTGCGATGACACACCTGAAACTACCCTCACTGCATTTTAGTTGGGGTGATTTATTCAGGCAGGTGATTATTTATTAAATCCACCTATCAAACATGCAATCTCAGGCACTCTCATTCTTTTCCTGCCTATGCTGCTTCTTACCTCTGTTAGGAAAGAGAACAACCACCTTCTTGAAACACTGGCCTTTGCTTCCAGTGCTTTCCAAATCCTGAGCCAGGTGCTGGGGTCTGTGCTGAAGAAAAGCTCCCATCAGGGTCTGTGGGTTTTGCCACTTCATGTTTCTGGGCAGTAAATGAGAGTTTTTGCTAACCTGTTGGAATAAATTGTGCACCCAAGCATGATCTTAATTGACAGAACAATGTGTTTTCCAATGCTGCTGTTTGAGATCTCATATATTCTTTCATGTGCATTTCCTTCTGGCTTTCCTGCACCTACATACATGCCAGTGTTCGAACTTTTGGAACAAGGGAAGATGACCTGTTTAGCCAATAGTAGTCTTGCTGGCTGCACAAAGCAAAAGGGAAGAAAATAAGACGTGCAGTCATCAGTGTGCTAAATCCTCTCTAGAGCTACAGACCTGTCACGTAGAGCTAAATCTCAGACAGCAGCAGGTTAGCACTGGATATGCCCCTAGCTCTCCTCCTCTTGCCTTCAGCCCCACTCTCCAAAGCCTGAGGTTGTTGACATCACGTTGACACAGAGCAGGGCATTATTATTCAGAGTTGTATAAAAAGTGAATTTACATTGAGTAAAACCAATAAGCTGCTCTGCTCTGACATTTAATTTTCTTGGAAACTCTTCCTATTGAATCAGGCATGACTACATACATTTTCAAATGAAATGCAGTGTTTGCACTACAGTAACCTTGCATGGACAAGAATGAATAATTTGGAAATTACCAAGAGCCTATTTCCTGCCACCTCTCTCCAAACCTAAATATTATAGGGCTATGTTTCTCTTTGATGCCATGTAATGTTTCCGTTTTATTCCCACCCCTCGTGTCAAAATGGTGTGCAAAATACTCTTCTATAAAAGGGGTGGCTATTTATGATGGGGTCACTGGTTGTAGTCCCCTATTCTTTTTGAGGCCACTTCTGTCTTTGACATCAAACCCTGGGGCTGAAATGAGAGGATAAATAAATGGTGTCCCTTGAACTAGACAGTCATAATAAACTCTTAGATGAAATGTCAAGTCTAAGTAGAGCATACTCCTCCACTTCGTGGTGTATGTTGATCAGCCTTCCAAAGCAGAGCAGTCATATTTCAGAGATCACTTTATCTCCCTTCTCTTCTTACCATATTGAATGTCTGATTCGAAGAGGGGTAGTAAATGGCTCTGCTAACAGGAGGTTTAGCAAGGAACATGTAGGTCAAGACATCATCCTACTTTCTGTTGTGTATGATCGGGTACATGCTTTCGTGCATCCATCCAAATCTGCCAAAGACGTCTCTATTCTTAGAGTGGGAGTTGTTATCATTTCACAGAAGATACTTGAAGCAGACTTGGTCTTTGAAGTGATAGATTTTATTCCGAGATAAATGTGTGCTCGAAAATAGCTGTGTGAAGGAAGCTGGCAAACACTTCAGCTGGGTTTGCCCCAGAACTAACAATAACACCCTGTCAGTGGGGCAAGAGCATCTGCCAAGGCACATGAGCTCTTAAAGAAACCCCAACATTTCATGTTTGTTTACTGTACTGATATTTTTACTAAAATATCATTATAGACCATGTAGATTTTGTTAGGAATTTATGTTCTGTTAAATAAACAACAACAGTGTGGGTTACTATTAAATATATTAATGGACTGCTAAGACTGAATGGTTAAGAACTCAAAAGGTGGTTATGCTTTCCTACTGTGCTTTTTTCAACTCTAATAAAATGTTTCTTTCAGTCTTAGGTACTTGTATGTCTATTATAACCTGTCATTGTGAAATTAGATCCTTGTGCTATACTTACACGTTATGATTAGAGCTGATTCAAAACATTCCATCCCAAATAGACATGGTAATATTCTTAAACATGTATTTTGGTGGGAAATTTAATATTATTTTATTTTCACTGAAAAGAAAAAGGGGAAAACTACTTTTTTTTTTTTTCCTTCCCACCCTTTGTCACTGGGAGAGGCATGCTAGACAAGCAGAAAACATAGCTATCATCTGCTGTGTATCTCACAAACACACATGCACAATTCAAAATTGCAGTAATGACTGCATTGCTCTTTATTTAATTTTTTTTTTGGCAGCTGAAGTGTTTACATTCTCCTTAATTATACGACCTTGTTTGATACAGTGGCATGGCCCACAACCAAAATACACTGGTTGGTCACTGTGACCTCATTCAAAGCTCTTATTCCTCACCCATCTTCATTTTTCAAAAAGGCTGGTTGTGTGGACTGCATTCAGCATCAGACAGAGTCAGAAGAGCACTATGTCGGCATCCTTCTTTTGGTGATTGTTTCCTCTGGGTTTCATAGATGATTCTACATCCAGCCAGGGATTTGGGAGACAAAGCAGAAAAGTGCAGGCTGTGGGCTGTGCTCTTCTGTACTTATGTGTGTCAGGTCAATTGAAATTCCCCTAGAGATGGGCCAAAACTTAATTAGTATATCTTGACCTTTTTCCTCTTGTATAATCTTCTATCTTCTCAATCTTTACAGTCTCTTGAGGGAAATTAGTGAAAGGGACCCTCTTTACAAAGCTTTCAAAACCTAAACTCAGTTCATGAGAATAATATATTGCAAAAATAATTGCAGACACTTTCCTTCCTTAGCTTATTAAGTGTTATTCATTTAGTTGGATAATTGTGATGTTTACTAAAGGGAAGATGATCTTGCAGTTAAAATGTTAGTTTGAGATGTTTCAATCTCTACTAAAGATTTTCTTCGAAGATCCCTAGGACCAATCTAACAGTCTGTTCAGTGCTACAGTACAGGTGTGTTTGACAGCACGGCACTTGCATTTCTGAATACTGAAGCATCTTTATGAAAGTGCTGTTTTGATCTAAATTTCTGGCATGCTGAGCATGCATGCTCCTTGTTTACAGCTGATGATTTCCATTCTTGAAAATTTGACCCAATCAAGCAACCTCAGGAATACAGTACCACTTTAAAAGAGGGAAAACAGTACCTTCTCTTTTCCACCCTTTTCTTCTTTCTCTACTTGAAATATTTACATTTAATCAAGCTGAATGTGAAAAGCATGATGTGAGCTACTTCACAAATCTACACCCTTTTCCAGCTCTCCAGTGTTTATTGTAGTGCAGGCAGAGCTATTTGCTGCTTGTTCCTTACATTGAGTCTTTTATATTGTGTATCCTACACAATAGGAACAAGGGAACTGTTTCATAAGCTGCAGAGAAGTTAACCCCATAAACCTTGAGATCCCCATAGCTGGAAGAAGTATTGGGTGGGATTTCTTTGTACAGCCACTGGCATTCTCATTTGCAGTGTTATGAGCTGAAATCAACAGTGGACCTTCAGCTGTCGGAAACTCAACAGAGAGAAACAGCCCAATGTAAGGGTTGGGTCTTCTCCTTCCAACAGAGGCATTTTAAACAGGTCATCAGGTTTCAGAGGAGCCAATCTACCAGGCATCTACAATGGGAGTTTAGGTGAGTAACTCAAATGTCAGCATCCACATATTGGAGACCCTGAGGCAAGTGAGATGCTGTGAGACATCCTCCAGGGAAAACGCACCATTACAAGAGTCACGTGGCAACAGGAGGTTGTTTCTAAATGCTCATTCCCTTCTGCCATCAGCATGGAAAACAAGCTATATCTTCTTTAATTATAAAGAAGTTATAGAGATGTTTTTACTAGTGTAGTTTTGTGTGCCAAGAAAGTCTTTTAGCAGGAGACCTTACAGTGATTATGAACTTTTCCTATTAAAAGAGCAGACAGTTCACACTAATGAATGCTTCCTGGGCATAGTGCAGCAAGTGAAATTTTCATCATGATTTTGAGATGATAATGGAAGGGGTTTTTTGGTTTAGGTCTCATAAGACACATAAAGAAAGATTTGAAAAATTACACAACTTAGACTTAAATCTATCTTTTTATTTTTCCCTTTAAAATAAATATGTATTTTCAGGAGGACAGTGAAAGGTTCTTTTCACTAAGGACTATTTCTGTACAGCTTTCTTGACCTAGTTGCTTCACTTTTTTTTCTTTTTAAGTTGCATTGTGAAAGATGCTCCTCCCCCTAACTCAGGGAAGCTGGACTCCCCTCCTTCAAACATTTAGCAAAAATAGCATGTTTTAAATTGTGCTGTAAAATTTCAGCATCAAAGATCAGTTTCAGGTGGCCCTTAGTAACTGAAAAGAAAGAACTTTAATGGAAATATTTATGTAGGTAGACATATTGTTATTAGTTTTCCCATTGCAAATTTACAAAGTACACATTTTCAGTTGTGAGATTTCCTGACAGAGATATGAATGACTCAGGTATGTATTGTATGTCTTGTATTACTGTTAGATAGTAGAGCTTTTCATGTTATTTAAGTGGCAGAAGTAATTTCCTCCACCTGTAAAATGGAGCTCTGGTACTGTGACTAGAAAAAAAATTGCCTTTGTAAGCACCCCGAAGACCTTCCCTGGTAAGAGATTTCTTGTAAAATAAGAGTTTCTAATGGCATTCTGTAGTGCCTTAAAATGAATAGTGCCACAATCCAGTGTTAGGTTGTTGCAGAAAATAGACATTGCCCTGTGGGACTGTCTTTCAACTTTGATGTATAATAATGTGATAATGGCAACTAGATATGTTAATTTGGAACTAATTGGCAGAAGTGGAAAAGTATTTTTATATGTGGTATAGCTGCAACAAAATAATACAACTGTTAAGTAGTGCAACATAGGTAATGGTGTAAGAGGCAAATGAAGCAAAGGAATTTCTATGACGTAAATAGTACTGGCTCCAAATTCAACCATATAAAAGTTTTCAGATGCACACAAGGCTCTTGTCCTCTCCACCACTAATGTGTATTAATGAACAAATTCTAATAATCCCTATAGCTGCTAAGTCAGTTTGATCTTTATGAAGATGCTAGCTTCTCAGAGCTTCACAGAGAGGAATGATGAAAAGAGAAGGCTGCTTCTTACCTTCTTACTCTGCGAGTGGACAGGCACACATAGAGTGTCATGTCTGTGCATCCGTGGGAATGAGAAGCAGCCAAAACAATTGAAGTTCAGACTTCTCTCCCAGTGGAGTTATCCTCAAAAGTATTGCTAACAGTAGATAATTAAGAACAAAATCAAGAAATAGTCCCTTGCACTGTCGATGGAGTGTGAAGGACATTCAGTGGCCTAGCCCTTCATGGCTTTTCCAATCTCCAACTCTGGGACTTCTCAGTTATAATCAGCCAAGACAGTAACCCTGCCTGTCACAGCTTTTCCAAAAAGGTCATAGGGCTCAAGCTTGCTAGAGGGAAGGCACACATCAAAGTAGAGAAGTCTCACATTAAATGACCTTTCATTTACATGCTGGTATTTTTCCTCTCAGTTTCTCTTACCTTTTCAGTGCATGCCCTTGGCTTTTTCAGTGATTATTCATAAGATTGCCACAGACATCAAGGCATTGACAGCCAAAGGCAACAGCAGTGTTACCTGGCCTTTTCAGACTAAGTTCTTCCCCTGGCCCTGGTCACCTGAACATGAGGTTCTTTGTGCCCATCTATTTTTATGATAGTGAACCCCAAGAGTGTAAGCCTTCCCTCCCTCTGCCTTTCTTCAACATGCCTCAGGTTTGACATCTGAATAAAGAAAGATGATAAAGAATGAATTAGCTGACAATGTCCTCAACTCACCACGATAATGATGGTGGCCTTTAAATGATCATCTATAGCCTAGGACTGTTCATGGAGACACTGTCACAATTGGGAGGAGGCCCATGGGTACACAGTCATTTTAACTATTGTTTTAGCAGACATGAGGGTATTGGGATTTCAAAAGTTAGTGTTGAAGAAGTGAAACTGGGGAAGAGCAAGCAATTACTGTCAGGCTTTCTTTGCGTCTTGACGCTGCTTTCTCTGTGTGTTTTTCTTGATTTGTGTTTCTCTCTGTGGTAATGGGAAGGTGTGGATTCAAACACCAATACAAGAACAACCACGATCAGGCTCAGTGGAAATTGTAGATGTTCTGCAACTGAATGCAGAGAGAAGAGAGGCTTTGGGGTTGTTGGGGTTTATTTCCTGGATGGTCTGAGATTCTCCAAGTCCATGTTACATAGGATGGAAGTCTCGTATGTGTAGAAGAGCATGGTAGTATGTCTAGTTCAGCTCCTACCTTATGCATCTATGATGGGTCCATGCAACACCATCACGAGTGCTTCTGATCAACTGCGATATCCTGAGGGCAGACCTTACTCTTTGGAGAACTTAGAAAAGCAAAGGGTGTACACTTTTGAGGATAATAGTGGAAGTAGACATGAACTGCTCTTTCGTAGATCTGCAAAGAAGAATCCATTCCAAAGAGTTCTAAAAGATCTAAATATAAAGGTGTGATAAATAGAAGAAAATGCTGCACTCAGGATGTTATGAAGAAAAATGGTAACAATAGTTTGCATGTTCCAAGCAGCAGGAAATAAATCACAGCAGACAGTGTGGCACTTGTTGAACAAGAACGCAGAATTCTTGCTTGGAGGAATCTTACTGCTGCATGTTAATCATCTTTTTATTAGCATGCCCTGCAGCTTTTTGGGATATAAATTTTGCAAAATAACACCTGGATTGTGGAAGTAGGCCATTGAATTAGAAGACAAATCACATAAACTTGAAAGCACAAAGTTGCACTTGAACCCTGTGTAGTAAAGAAGAGTACACCTGCTTTCTTTTTATGGGGCACATGTGAATACCTTCTAGTTGACCAGCTTGTAGGAAGCAGAGAGTAAAGACCTTGGTGGTGGAATTTACACTGGGTGAATCACTCCTGGGGCTGTCACAGCTCTCTGAGTTGTAAGTAAGGAGCCTCTGCAGTTGCTATCTTGTAAGACATTCAATATTGAACATCACAGGACAGTATGGTACTAAAAGGATCGAGGCTGTGTTTCCCTGATTGAGAATTCAGCAATGATTGGAGATGGACGAACTTCTGGGTGTGTCATCTTTTCCTCTCATCTGCTGCAGAGCCAGGAATAATATACTTGAAAACTGTCAGTGATGTATTTTTTTCCCTCTTTCCAGAACGGTTCATAGAGGAGAGAAGGCAGTCAGAAATAACATCATGAAGTTTGTGTGCTTCATGGGATGGAAGTGGCATGTCTTTCGTCTGTTTCCTCTCTCCATTACCATTTTTTCAGCTTCTGTATTTCAGTCCTCTGCTCTGTGTTTGACAGACTCACAAAGAAAAAGGGTTCTCCATTCACTGTTAGCTTTGTCTCAATGCTCATCATCTGTTCTCCTCCATTTCTTCTTTAATTTAAGGCACTGTTGGTATTTTTTTTCTTCTCATCAGACATAATGAATGGCTAGGAGCTGTCAGCTCTTTTGGACTCTTTTGTCTTCTATTCATCATTATGTCTTCATTGTCCTCTTTAATTTAGCTGCGATGTTGAGAGGATCACTTACTGTGAAAGACAATATTGCTAGCTGTCCATAGGGATTTCACACATCTATTAATCATCCTGTGTAAGATAAACTATATGTGAAATACTGTGTACTAAAGAGGGTAAAACATGTTAAATCCGTTTCAGACACCAAATTCTTGGCAGATACTTACAAACACAGGGATCTGAAGCTAGGTCTGTGGCACCTTTTCTGGACAGAAATTTCCATCAACTTAACTACTGAAGATGGGTCTTCCTAAGCTAAAATGGATTTGAGTACAAATTTGCACTAGCTTTATTATTTTGTTTCAAAACATATAAGTAGGTACAGCAATATGAATTCCAATATAGGAAAAAACCCCAAAAGTCATAATTATACCTCTGTTTCCTAGTTTTCAAAGGACAGACAGTGGGTGTTGAAAGTAATTGGGAATATGCCCATTTCCTTAGAGACCTAAATACGGATCTAGGAAATTAAGGTTAAGATTTATTTTTAAATCTTAACTGAAGACGTAATTGTAACAGGTAATTCCCTCAAATACTCAGAATGGCTTATCAAATATTAAAGCACAGCGTGCTTTAAAGTTAATGTTTTGGAGAAGCGTACTCCTGAGAAAACTTAGGGAAGTGTTAAAGACTAGAGGATAAAAGGGATAGAAAACTCAGGTACTCAGATTAGATTTTGGATTATTAAATTTAACACACATTTTCCAAATATTGTTGTGGGTTTGTTTTTTTTCCCTAGCACCACTTCTGTTTCTGTTCGCTCCTTGTACTTTTTCCCTCTTGTAAGTGACAGTTGGTGTATTTAAACCAGGTGGCGAAACTCTGGTTTCACTTTAAACTGCCCAAGGTCAGGATCTGGCTGCATGTCTTGCGTTTTCCATCTGCACGTGCCACAACTCTGCTAATCCATTAGTGCCTAAAACTGAATACTCAAATCCTTAAGAAAACATGGCTGGTGAACTGGAGAGCTCTCAGCTCCCAGCTACTCTATATGTAACCTTTCGTGCTCATGATAAATAAATGTACTCATCACAGAAGACCTTCAATAGTTTTTCATAAGCTAAGGACTACAAAAAACCCCAGGTACTTCCAGGTAAAGGGCTTTTGTCTTAAGTGTGCCTCCATGGCCGTGAAGTAGTACCAACCCCGGACATGGGTTGGTACTCAGGAGTTTTCCTCTGCAGCTTTTCAAATGTGCAACCATGAATCTTTGCATTCTCTTTTTAAACATACAGAAGATTTTCTGTGACAGAACTGTGATTGGAAACTGCTGAAGTTAGTATTTATATTGAAACTGTGGCAACTGCAGAAGCAGCTATATGCAACAGGGATAGAGTTCATCTAATAATAATAATGATTTTACCCTTCACTGCCATCTCTCAGAAAGGTCATGTTAGTAAGTGATTAGGTGGTAAAATGGCAGATGAAATTCAGTGCTGATAATTGCGGTACCATACACAAGCAGAAACTGTCCTAGCTTACATATACCTGAGGATGGACTCCAGGTGAGTTATTGCCACTCAGGGATTTGTAGCAGGCAGCTTGATTAAAGCTCAGCAACAGTCACAAAGGAAAAGAGAAGTGTAGCAGAATTGGGAAAAGGGAAGAAATAGGAAACTATCACTATCCAATACAAAATCCAGTACACACCCAAGTTTTGATGGCTGCATGCAGTTTTATTCCCTGCTCCGCAGATCTGAACTGGAAAGGTTATATGGAGCTTAAGGGTCTATCTTCTGTATGAAAGAGACAAAAAGATGAGAATTCCTCAGCTTGAAAAAGATATTCTCAGTGGTCTAATGCAAGACTAAAATTGTGTATGACACAGAGGGGATAAGCAAGGAATAATTATTGTCAAGTTAAAAAAATATGACTGTATCCAGCTGAGGATTGCTGGAAATGGAGCAAGCATGTCAAGATGTAAGGATTACTTTACACGTGTTGTTTCATGTGCAATTTCCTTATGGTCCTGCTAACAGTTAATGTTAAAGACAGTAATGTGCTCGCTGGAGCTTTCACATGGGTAGGTGCAGCAGTCATTCCTTGGTTCGTATATCAGGTCTGGATTCAGGTGCTTAGTGGGCTGGTTCATCTGCCTGAACTTTGTGCAGCATTGCTAGTCATTGCCAGTAGCCTCTGTCTTTGGAAGCCCATCACTGGTGTGATTTGGCTTCCAAAGGTGTACAAATAAATCTCATAAAATGTCTATTGCCCTTACACTGAGAGGCAACACTTGTTTTATGCATCTTCACTGAGTTCTCCATGTATAACTTTGTGGCCGTGTGATGCCTCGGAAAGCCGGAATCAAAACTCAGTAGCCTTGGTGACTGTGAAGCAGGGATCCTTTATTGCAGCGCTGGGCACACAGGGGATCGCTCCTCCCAGTGTGTGCGACTACTGAAGCCAAATTTCTCATATTTATACAGATTAACTATACATATTCATTATAATGTCTAAGAAAAGGCAGAGTTATGCTAATTATTTCTAAGAAGTCATTTACATTAACTCCTCCCAGATAGAGCATGCTCAGTGACACTCAGGGGGTCATCCGGTGGTCTTCAGGGATGAAGGCTGGACGTCTTACTCGCTCCCAGCGCATGCGCTTTACGTTTCTTCTCTGTGATTATCTGAGCTCAAAAACACATTCCTTTTTGCTGAAAACAAGATGTACTCTGTCTCCTAATTGGTCGTTAGTCTTATGACTCCTCTATCTCCTGCTCCCTCTAGTTTCAAGGCTGTTGTACTGTTACGGCTGAGTTTTGTATCCGCTTTCATGAAACCGCTTGTGTGATGACTGCTAAAATCCAAAACTAATCCATTCCTAAAAATACACACATTCTTACTTTATCTTCAAGGCTGTTACTGTTGCATTGTTATGGTTAAGTTTTGCAAGTGCCCTCACAAGTAGCCTACACAGTTAAAGCTTTCTCCTAAACTAAACTATTCTTAAAACCATGAAAATTCTTTTATTAAAGTTATATTAATTGTCTCTTAAGCACACCTATATCAATCTATTAAGCATGATTACATTTCATTGAATCACATGTAGTCAAAAAGATAAATCTTATAACTAAGGACAACAGAAGAATATTTTCCAGTGCTAATCTTTGTTTCTATTTCTTAGCACAGGGTAAGGCCTCTCAACAACCTCTCAATTTCCAAGTGACAGGTGATAGGACGAGGGGGAATGGGCTCAAGCTGAGCATGGGTAGGTTTAGATTAGACATTAAAAAAACTTCCTCACTGAAGTGTTGTTGGGTATTGGAACAGGCTTCCCAGGGAGGCAGTTGAGTCACCGACCCTGGATGTATTTAAAAGGCAGGTAGATGAGGTGCTCAGGGATATGGCTCAGTAGAGGACAGGTATGGTTGGACACAATGATCTCAAAGGCCTTTTCCAAACTAGCAATTCTGTAAATTACTCCTGTCTAATAATATACACAAAAGCATACCATTTTAACCACAAGACCAGAATTTATAAGCAAATACGTTTATACTTTATGAGTAGCATCAACGTGGAGATGGAAGAGAAATAAGAAAAGATTGTGGTTCACAGCCAAAACCTCTGCCATTGCTATTGCCAAGCACAATTCAAACTATATAAAGTAAATAATGGGGAATTAAAGTTGTAATTTCCGATTTCCCTCTTTTCCATTGTATTTTTATGATTTCGGATGGGTTAGTGCTTCTAAATCCTGTTTTTAAAAAAACTTACAAGCAGAGTCCTTGGGTATATGGGATCTACGTTGTCGGCAACTTATGTAGTTCTGTTCTTTCTTGCATATATTTTTATTGATATGTAAATGGATGTTAAACATAGACTCTTGGTGTACATGTCTTTGAAAAGTGCTGTAATAGACTATATGATGTCTATTTATGCATGAAGACTGACAGTTTTTACTGTGTCTGCTTTGTTGTTTGGTAAAACTTAAGGAGAAAGGGGTGAACCGAAGTCCCTCAGCAAGTTTTCACGATCAGTCAATGGCATGAGTCTAATTCTGATTTTGATTTTAAAAACAATAAATAAATTCACAGATTACTGCTTTCATTTAGGAAAAAACCCACCTTGAAAATACTGACATTTCTACAAGTTGCTCAGAAGTTTTTAAGGCCCAGTTTTTAAAGGAAAGGAAATCAGGGGAGATTCCATAAACATGGTGTTTGTGCACTTAAATTTCCATATCTAGTAAATTAACAAAACCCAAGCCTCTTTTCTTACAGAACACAGGCAAGAAAAGTCTTGATCATTTTCAGGCATCCATATAAAAGTCATAGTTCTGTTTTCACAAAGTCTTCAGCATTTATTCAGTTCAAAGGTGTTATTCATTGGTTTTACTTGTTTATGTTATGTCTTCAAGATTGCATTATAAATAAGTTCTGAAAAATTTATATAAGGGCATGTTAAAATGACTCAAAAATGTCCCTGGGAGTTTGGAAGATGAAATTATGTTGAAGTGAAAACTAGGGGATACTGCATGCTATTTAATATTGACAAGAGGAATTTTAGGAGGATGATCTCAGTGTCCTATCTTTCAAAGCTGGTTATGAATCTTTACCAAATGCTTTTTGATGGAATGAAGAGCTTAAATGCTGTGTTGTCTTTGGGTACTCGATGAGACATTACTCACAGCAGTGCTTTGGGGCCACATTTGCTTTTCACTTCTGATTTATGCATTTATTTTCCTCAAACTGTGAATAATTAATATTGGCATGATTGGGATTTACTTTTCCATAATATTTTTAAAACTGAGGTGAAAAATATCTATGACAAGTATTTGAAAATACCATCTGAGGACACATAAAATGTTATTAGTCACTCCTCAAGTGGGCAAAGGCGGAGGGAAATGTTCAGGTATTTCTGTTGCCTTCTGTGCTACCATTTCAGCACAGTTTGGGATCTCCCGCACCCTCCCCCAACCCCACACACACCCCTTTGACACCACTGAAGTTTAGATTGGGAAATGAGGGTCCACTTTGTCCTTGTTTTACTTCTTGAGAGATGAGAGGAGGTGAGACTTGGGGAAGAGACTCCAGCCCAGTGTGCTCAACACAATACATGTATTTTGTAATAAATTATTTTCTTCTCTTGATTTCTTTGACAGAATCATGAATAAACTGGCAGACCAGCAGGACCACATGATACCATGAAGAGAAGCTTACAGGTCCTCTATTGCCAACTGTTTAGTAAGTAATTCTTTTCTTCTAATTTATTTTTTTCTTGTAGGAAAGGAACAACTTGAATCTTTACATAAAATAGTCATTTTTATGCAGGACACGATTCAGGGAGGTGCTTTATCATGTGCTTTGCTTCAGGTACCTAGAGGAACCATATGGAAATTAAATTATTTTGTTAACTGAGATATTCTGAGTTACATTTAAAAAAAAAAAATAAAAAGAGTTGAAGTATCAGCTGATTCTGCAGAGTCTTGTGGAAGAGAAAAAGTGTTTTGCTGTGCCTTGGAACTGTGGACACGCTCAGAAAAAAAATGAGATGTAGAAGCAGAGGATGGTGACTTGAAGAAATAATGCAACATTTTTGTAATCATGCTTTTTATCTAGTTCTCACTGGACAAAAGGGACCCATTCCACTTGGCCTGTCTGGTGGTGGTCTCTCCATAAAATATCTATGAGCGAGGGAAAGGAACTGCAGCTCACACTGACCTAAATGTCACTTCCTGAGATGACTAGCTTGTTTTTTCAGAGTTTGTGCTTTTGGGAGAGTCTATCCAATATGAAAGTCCATTGAAAAGACTCAGGTAAAACTTATGCTGTGTAGGTGGGTGCTGCCTCCCCTGTTCATAGAAGTAAGGCAAAGGTTTAGGTGTAAAACAGTATTGATAATGTTTGGGCATTTCCATAGACTGACAATTTTCAGTGTCAACATCACAAGTGACAGCTTTTCTTCAGAATTTTAGAAATTAAATAAAATAAGAATAGATGAAATGTAAGTGTAATCACTTGCTGTCATACGTTTTACAAAGGAAATTGCTAATTAATCTAAGAATCTGAAATAGGGGTTTTAATGTTGTCTCTACAATTCAGCAGAATTTCTGACTTGAAGATACATATTCTTGTAGATGATTTTGTATGGATTTCTCTTATTCTGGTCCAAGAAAGACAGGAAACAAAAACTTGTGCTTAGTGTGCATGGAATGAGCAGTGCAAGGACTATTACTTTTTTTGGGCATGTGTGAAAATTATGTCTAACAAATATTTTATCAACCATTACAGAAACCTAGTTAATATCGTATCTTTGCTTTACTCTTTACTCTTTGCCATCAAGGTATAAAGCAAGACATTTATTTTGCTTTGCTGGATTGCCTAGTGTTCCTGTCCTTATTTGCAGCTTCTCCTATGACATAGGAGAAAGTCAGCTATGTCTTTATGATATCTGAGGGGAGACTCCAGAGGTGCACCCGAGATCGTTTTGCTCCCGTGAGCATAAAGCTAGGCCAGATGTGCCTGGGTGACCTGCCCAGCAGCACACCTTTGGCTCCCAGGGGTTGAGTTCCTGGCTGGAGTGTGATGAGGGAAGAGCTCCTCAGGGAGGACTGTAAACCAAAAACCCACTGACAGCTCTGGTAGTTTTACAGTAGCTAAGGACCCAGAGTGTTTTATTGCATTTTGACATGTTCCTGTGCATTGAATAGTAACTTAATTCTAAAATTATCTCAGTTGCTGGACCAATATTAGGGTCATTGTAATGAGACTGAGCTATATGAATACATTTCTACCAACACGGTAAGGAATAAAAGTAAGGTATACACTACATTCACCCTATCAGAGTGTTGGATCTTTCTGTAATTATTTTTTTAATATCATGCTTCCCTGCTTGGCAACATTCCCCATTGCTATCCCTGTTGCTTTAAGCTGTATTTTTCAGGGCAATATGTTGAAGATCAAGGCAGCAAATAGAGGAATGCTGAAAATTGAGGGAAAGACTGAGCAAACTATATATACATATATATACACACACAAACAACTATATATACATATTATGAACTCCATGATCTAATTTGAAAAGATGGATTCTGAACATAGAACTGCTTTATTCCTCTGAGTACAACAAAAATATGTACTAAATGTAGTTATCATTAAAAAATGCAACAGCTGTGACTATGTAAGATATATTTTTGGCACCTGGAATGAGTTTTGTCACTGGATGGTTGGCTGGCTGGTTAGTAAGAAGCCTACAGCAAGATCCACCAAGTTACGTAATTCCTATTAAATCAGTGTTCTTTCAGAAGCCCTGTCGGTGTGGTACTTAAGCTCACTTTTTCCCCATTTACACCTTGATACTAAAAACAGTCTTCAGAGAGTGCATTCTGCAACCAAGGAGGAGGAAATTACTGTAATGTGTTTCCTGTGACTGTTCTTTGTGCTATCAGAAGGACCTGCAGCATGGTTGTCTTTGTTTCATTTGCACAAAAGAGGGAAAATTTCTGCTCCTATACAGAGAAGGAAAAATCCCTGAACCTTCTGAGAAAGTATCAAAAGAGGATGTTCTACTTTGGACTGATTCACCAATGTCTTTCTCATCTGCAATGGCAACAAGTGGGTCCATGGTGCAGCCTCTCTGATGTGGCAGCATTTTCATCTTGTCTGCCATGTTATGAGTGATGAATTGAGGCTTAGCGCTATGTAGAGAAGTGCCCTGTGTGTGTACTCTCATGAGACAAAAACTAGGATGGCTTGAACAAAGTGGTGGTGGTTTTTGAAGGAACAGTGATCAGTTGGAGAGACACAGCTCCATGCTTGTGTGAGTGTACCTGTGGCTGAGAAACATAGGAAGAAGTTTCATCTCCAGTCTAGTGTGTTGCTGTGAGGCTTGTCACATCTTGGTTGAGTCTCAGCTGTGCCACTGGGCCAGTAGTGGCTAAACTTCTGTGTATTCATTTCCACCTCTGTTCACTTGCTCTGTGTTCAGTTGTGTCCGTGCAGTGTCACAGACAGCAGGACCCTCATGCTTAGGGGACTGCTTGGCTTTGGGGCTAGAAAAAAAGACTTAATGTAGGTATCAGTCTGATTTACAGACCAGTGGGGTTTGTTAACTGTATTTTTAGAAGTCAGACCCATATCTAAATAAGATTTTAAATGTGGCATGCATCTTTTTTCTTGGTGAATTTTAGAGGAGTTATGTAATCAGTCTATTGCCATCCATATTCTTCTGCTGTGCTTTCCAGAAAGAGCATATTACATCCATTTATGCTGATCAAGAATAGTAAATGAAAATAGCCCTAGCAGCAGCTGTTGTTTTGAGTATGGCTGTAGCTGGCTTGAGTCTGATCCCAGTTGTCAAGAGGTAGGCTTTATAAAAATTACGGTGCTACATTTGGCCCAGGACAGAAGCTCTGGGGCAATGCTGCGTTACCCCTAGTCATTCATTCATTCATCATTTATGAATATGTAATTAAAGATGTGATGTAACTGTAAAGAAGCGGTGCTTTCAAAATGTATCTTAAAAGACTGTTTAATCTGAAATCTATAAGGCATTTTAAAAAACACATAGAAAGATTAAAATAAAAAATTTGGAAGAGGTTTCTTAGTGAGAGCTTTTTAAAGTCACTAGCTAGACTGAGTTGATGAGGACCAATTAAAGCAAAACATGTGTCCACAATTTGCTGCCATTTGTTCTAGGCACATCTTTATGGATGAAGTTTGTTGCCTCTGTAATGATGAAGATGCAAATGCCTTTCCCATGAGGCTGAGCGATCTCCATTTTTTATAAAGACCTAATGTGATGATTTAAGCCCTACAGCATGAACCACAATATGTCTGCATTTTCTGTAATAAAACATGCACATTATAATTTACCATGCATGCACTATTTCACTAAGGGCTTCCAGAGTTGCATATAAAAATAGAGAAAAATGTGGAAAAAGGTAACCGGTGAAGCCTGTGATGTGCGGGCTGTTTATGAGACTTTCTTCATCAGACATTTATTTTCCTGAAAAATGGGAGGACTTTTGTATTTTGTTTACTTACAGCACCAGTGTCTGTGTGAGGACCTGTCACCATAGCATCTGGAAATAAATGCCAGTCTGAGTGTTTCTTCATGCCATTATCACTTAGTCCGTTCCCAAGCATCGCACTTTCATCTCCGAGGCCTGGCACAATGCCCAGTAATATCAATAGAGAGAGTCTCCTATGCACAGGCTTGCACAGCTCTGGAGCAAACAGAGCAGGGAGTTGGCCCTGTCTTAGAACATAGGCTGCCATGCATCTTGTGTCCCCTTGCTGCGGATGCAGCAAGCCCTTCTTGGTTTTAACTGGCAGCCTGTGTGCCTTTTGGTTCAGTCTCTCACCACGAAGTTCGCACTGCAGAAAGGGTTAGCGCAAGGCAAGGCTCGGTTCCAGTGTGAGGCAAGTCTGGGGGCTCATCCCTCTTTTCATAAATATTTGATAAGCAACATGAGTTTATCAAATTCCTGTTTTAAAGACCCAATTCTCAGGGCCTTCTGAAAGGTGCTGAGCGGCATTATTTCTTAATGCCTATTGCCTCCATCAGGAGCCAACACCCACTGACTCCTGTTTCTATTGCCAAGTACCGTCTGTGAATAATTACGCGGTATTAATAAGAGGGTATGCACTGATGGCTCGCTTATACAATTATACATGGCTCATTTATAGCAAGTGAGGGGGGGCCACGGTAACAGTATAAAAAAGACTACTGTCAGAAGCAGGGGAATAACCTGTTCTCTGCCCATAGTAATAGGTAAGACACAAAGAAATGGTTTTATAGAGCAGGTAGCTTGACGTGAGATTAGACATCTGGCTAAAATATTTTAGCAGGCTAGGACAGTGAAACACTAGAACAGGCTAGCCAGGAGGATTTAATCTGCCACTGAAGCACCGAACGGAAAAAAGCATCTCTCAGGGGAGACAGAGGTCATCTAGATGATTTCAAAAGCTCCCTCTGATCCTGTGACCACTGGGTACCGTGTCTTTAGCACAAATGAGCCTGTTTGCTCTGACAGAGGGCTCTCAGTTTGCACAAGCCATGTATAATTAATCCATGCGATAGAAACGTACAGCTGACGTGCTTAAAGGTGCTGGGGACCATTTGATACACATCAGCAGAGTCCTTTCCCTAATTCACGAGGGCTCACGGAGAGAAAAGAAAAGGAAACATTTTTGTGGTGCTCTGTTAGGCTGGTAGGTGTTAGCTTGAGCAAAGAGAGCAGCAGGGAATGGTTATCCAGCAACAGATCCCATCTGGTTTGCTTAAAAATTAGAAAGGTAAACAGCCTCTGGGTACATGCAGCGTTTCATGTACAAAGCTTTTTGGGATACTCACTGGGCTGGAGCGTTTGTATTTGAGAGTCACGTGGCTTGGTAACAGGCTGCCCATCGGGCAGCTCACAGCAAGCAGTCCATCAACGCTTCCTTTTCCCAGAATTCAGTTAAAGGATGTTGCTTCAGAAGGTAGAAACTTTGCCTTCTTGAAAGAAGCCGCAACTTTACGTTTAGTGATCCCTTCCTGGAAAATAGACCTTTTTAAAGAGAGTTTTAAAAGCAAACTGATGCAGCTTGTAAAGAAACTAAATTGAATATGCATTTTCTTATAAAATGTAGACTACAGCATCCGTGATGTGCCCTTTAGTGAGATTTTTAGCTGCACACACACGAGACCATGTTCCTGCTCCACTGCCTAGTTAAGCACAGCTCTGAATCAGATAGCACTTGTGATGATCCTAAACCTGAGATTGTTCCCATTAATAGTTTGCAATATTTATTTTAAATTTGCTGGTTCCATGAGCTTCCTTGCCCTTAAAAGGTTTGGTAGTGGTTCACAGAAACAAAGGAATTTGAGGTACATCTGTTGGGGAGGGGATGTTCTACCTTGTTCTGCCAAAAGCAGATACAAATTCAGGACCCAGCAATCCTCCCAAAAAAATCATATATTGTGAAAGTTTCTCCACTGTTCTTTCAGATTTGCTGAAACACGGAAAGAGTCAGAATAGGCCTGGGGTGGTAGAATCATGGTTTAAGTCCCTGACACAGAATTTGGGATAAAAAGCCAACGGACAGTTGCATTGTAATATTTGCCCTTTCTATTGGCAAGCATTTTGTGCCTTTGCACATATCATTTGATAGTCTGTTTATGTTCTTGGCATTAAGTACCTTCAATTTTATGCTTGTTCTGGTATTATTTACACCAGACCCTTGTAGATTTTTCAAAATTGATGAAAACATGGATAACATCCTGGTGTTCTTAGTCATCAGGCATTCACACACCACTTGTAGGACATTCTGGTCACAATGTCCATCACCATCATGCTAGAAAACCAAGAGATGTTAAATATATACATCTAAATATGGATGTTTACCCAAGTCAGAAAATTCTACAAGGATTTGGTTTAAAAATTCCTTTCTGTCCTGTTAAATCTCTAATTTGAGAGGTGAAAAATGAATCCACAGTATTATTTCCATCTTATGTTGTGAACGATTTGTGTTTTGGACCTGAAGCAGTCCCTCACTGTACCACAATGTATCTGTCTAATCTTGTACTTTAGATTCAGTATTGTTTGCCTCAAGCCTTGAGGGAGAGTGAATAGGTAGGAGTACAAATTTGACTTTTCTCTGTTTTTCCTTTCAAAAGTCTATTCAACCACATCTAATAGAAATGAGGCTTTGGGAACAAAGACAGAAGCTTGTGCAATTTCATGTGTGTGTCCTTGAGACTCAGCATCAAGTCAAGTGGAGGAAGAAGTGTTACTGATATACAAATAGGAGCCTAGCTACCATGAAATATTGGTCCTATTGAGTTCAGTGGCAAAACTCCCCTTGACTTTAGTATGATAGAGATTTTATTCCCAGCCTTCATCTTCCTTTTGTGCTTTGATGTGTTGCGTTATAAAACAAAAATATCCTGTCAAGCATTTATTTCCTTCCCCAAAGCCTCCTTTTCTTCCTCACGGTGCCTAAGAGCCATTGGTATGTTTGTCACGATACAGCAATCGAGCTCTAATCCAGTAAAGGCAGTTAGATATGTAAATAGAGCTCTCAGCACCAGGCAGACTGCTCCTACAGCAGCCACTAGCCATTGGCTTCAATCTCCTTTGAGCCGCGTTCAACTGATTTGACACAAGAACATTTTTATGTCAGCACGCATGCTGGTCTCTAATGTCCCTGAATTATCCAGTGCCTGTGACAGCGTTCCTGTGAGAAAGACAGAAAAATGGCTGTTAGATACTGAACATACATTGTTATCTGATATTCCCCCATGTGTCAACTGCCACGCGCGTGGACATGTACCGCTGGTATCAGTGATACCGCGATATTGATGCCGCTGGTTTTAGGTGCTGGAACTTTTATACTTAAAAATGTCTTGGACTTTTTGTAAAGTGATTGAACTCTTCTCCCTCCATCCACCTTTTGGCACTCTACAGCTCATTATTTTTGAACAAACAGAATCACAGAATTATAGGGGTTGGAAGGGAACTCGAGAGATCATAGAGTCCAACCCCCCTGCCAAAGCAGGTTCCCTAGGAAAGATCACACAGGTAGGTGTCCAGATGGGTCCTGAATATCTCCAGAGAAGGAGACTCCACAACCCCCTGGACAGCCTGTGCCAGTGCTCTGTCACCCTTACTGTGAAAAAACCTAACTATGGAGGTTATGCCAGCTTTGATCACTCATGTATGTGACCACTGTAGCTCACCACAGCCTGTGTAAATAATTTAGAAGAAATAAAACCAAGCTCATTGCAGGCTGTGGAAACAGTTTGGAAGAAATACATATAAAACCAAGTTTCATCCAACTGGGCAGCATCTGGTGGGTATTATCCCGCTCCCATCTCTAAATAGCAAATATATAGATGTCCTCTCCAGTTCAATAGATTTTCAAAGAATCTGACTGTATGCCAAAATTTAAGCACGTTCAACTCAATGAAAGACTTCAAAATTCAACCTGAAAAAAAAAATTTCTGTGACACATCATCTGAGTTAGCCTTTGGAATAAAGCCATTGCTTTGCAAAGCAGTGCATCCGCCCAGTCTTTGTTTTGAAGATAGGCATCTGCAAAATTTCCTCAACAAATCATTGGTATGAATGTATTGTTCTGGAGTACGTTATCAGTTTAAACTATGTATATCCTCTAATGCCTGACATCTCAAGGGCAGGACTGGCTCCCAAGGTCTGGAAAAAGCCCAAAGTCTCATTTCACATGATTTTTTTTCCCCCTCATTATTCTTGGATAAAAGGAAGATGTTTGTTATATGCTTCACAAAAGGATTTTGAAAAATGACCTTGGCAGGAAGAATACTACTGCTGTAGTAACTTAACACCACATCCCTTCAGCTTGAGAAGGAAACCACAACCCCAAGACCATGTCTTCTTGGGGTGTAGGAGCTAGGTCCCCATGCTGGCTGGTGTCTGTTGCAATGTGCACCACAAGTGCCCTGAAGGAACCCACCACTCCAGCTTTTGAAGGAATAATCCTGTGTAGTCCCACCAGCCGTGCCATCACTGAGCTTCTGTAGTGTGACGATGACATGGTTCTTTGTGCTACCCTTTTCACTCAAGACCTGTCATATCCAGGAACAAGGGCAGGATTTGGAGGCTTCCAAATCTTCAAGTGTGTGACAACTCAGTTGGGCACTCGGTGAGTTTTCCTGCATACCTAAGAAGGTTAACCAAGTGTTCATCTGCTTTTCGTCTTAATGGCAGCCAAGTATGAAACTTCCGCAGGTGTCTGTAAGAACTGCACTATGCAGGTGTCTAATATGGAGTGCCAAGATACTTTGGAAAATGTGACTGCTTTTCTCCTAACATAAGGGAGCAGACTTTGTTTCAAAACTCTGTAATACTGTGAAGAATATAAGTCTCTTGCTTCAGAGTTGACGAATAACAGTTAGTGCTTACTAAGACTGAGTTATAAAGAAAGGGAAAAAAAAGAGACACTGAGTCAAGTGTACATTTACAGTTCCTTGTCATTGTAAGAAATGCTTCTTAGTAATTTATATAGTCACAGCAATGTGCAGGCATTAAGGAACTAATTTAGGTTCCAGTGAATTTATACAATTAATTTAAGCCTCCAATTTAAAATGTTACAGCTGATAAGCTGATCTTATGCTCTAGAAGAAGCGTTCTTTCCTTTCTCTGCACTCCCACAGGCATTTGGTCCACTACTGCTACTCTTCTATGTTCACACTGCCATGCAGCTTGCCATGCTCTGAGTAGCTTTTAAAACACAGTGCTTCCTAATTCTGCTGTAAAAGATTCCAGCTGCTGGGAGAAGAAGGAGGAAAAGGAACTTCTATCAATGAAGGGGTCATCAGGATAGGAAGCAATGCAGGGTGGGGAGAGATGACCGGATATTCCTCTTAATAAAGTAGATACATTCATTTCTTATTGTATGTATAGCTGCAACCTGTAGTTGTATTTCATATACACACTGAAACACGCTAATCAGTTACTGAGTGCCTATTCTGTATTCACTGTATTGCTTTTACTCCGCACTGCTGTTGCATATAGATACCCTTCAAGCCACTGCCACCATCAGTTGAAGCACATTATTTATTCTGTGACAGAATAAGAAAGTTAAATAGAAAGTTAAAATTCTGCTTAGATGGAAAGGTTCAGACCATACAACAGACTCTATCTCATTATGGTCTTTAACCCATGGACCTTCCTTATTGCTAGAAAGGGAACAAGGAGTTCCCTCTCATTCCTGAAAAATATCAGTCTTCAGTGACTCAATAACCAATGTCATCCGTAGTTATGAGTCATTGCTGGAGAACCTTAAAAGACTTTGAAAATTTGTGTGTGTATATGAGAACTCGCATCACATGTCACAGTGGCTTTCAGAGTGAACCGTGGAACACTAGTGATGGTGCTTTTCTGTAAACTGTGTGAAAACCAGAGTTCTGGCTGGATTGTAAATCCATTTTGTAAATCCCAGGCCTTTGTTGCTGCTGGAATTCCCTTGCAGCCAGCCTGTGAGGGCCTCTCAGTACTTTAACATGAAGTTTCTCATTCTTTTTGCGTTTGAAAAAGGTACTGCTTCTTGAAGTTAGCACCCCACAAGAAGGGTAATGATGATTTTGCAGTATCTTCTAAAGCATTAGATATCACTGACTCCTGTAGAGGCTACAAATTCATTATGGTGTCACAGCTTCTCTTTGCTGAGGGCATTAACAATTAACATACAGACACCACAATTAAGACGTCAAAGAGAAGAAAGTGAAGATAACAAACGGTGAGAGCACCCAAGAAATGGACAACAGCGTGGCTGTAGAGCAAACCACTTGTATTTCTATAGAGAGTTAATTCAGAGCATTAAAGCATGAGGAGAGAAAGGAAGTGGTTTTCAAACCCTGTGATCTTTTGGCCTGCTCTTGGAGGTAGGATGGAGCAATTATGTACCTTTTTATGTCTTTCACTTCAGTAGTTCACAGATTTGGCAGTGTTGTTTCCATAGAGCAACTGGCCGTTTCGACTAGTTCAAAGCCAGTTTGTTCTGCCATTTCAGGAAGGAAGAGCTGGTCTTTTTCTGATCAAGGCCCTACACGTGCCTGAGAGCCTCATGTCAAAACCCTGCCCCGGGACCTACTTCTTAATGCTGAGGTTGTGAAGCATGAAGTTAATCACGTTACGGTCTGTGCTGCACAGAAATGCCCTGACAGTTATTGAGGATGAAGCCTGCGCCAGAGAGAGAGAAAGAGCAATAGGTGCTTAGGGATGGAGGATCCTCTGACATCGATTCCCAGGAGCAGACAAGGAGGATGTGCAGGAAGGGAGTAGTTGCTGGTGCTTAATAGGAATGGACACTAGCAGCTTTTTTTTTTCTTTTTTTTTTTACAAGTGGAGCAATCCCTTAGGAGAGAGATCATCAACAAGATAAAGGATGGGAATCCTGGGCCTCAGCTATGTATATTGCTGGCCCCTGGGAGATTTATGACTGGAGCCATTAGCTTCAAAGTCCTAGCAGAGCATGTATGTGACTGACAGGGAATCAGATATAAATTCTCTGGACGCTGACGTAGGGCTGGCTGGACTGGGGACAGTATATGACAGAAAATGCTTAGTGTACATCATCCAAGAAAGGGCTTTTATGGGAAAAAGGAAGGTTCTCTCTTGTAGTTTACAGAACCAGAGAAAAGCTGGGGCAAGTGGTACATAGTGTATGTAGACTTGATTGGCTCTTGTTTCGGGAAAATCTGAAGAAATCAGAGGAAATTCTGAGGAAAATGTCTTGGTCTTTATTTTTGGGAGCACCTCTTTACCTTCCTAGCTTGAGCTTCTTCTCTGGACTACAATCTGCCTGTCTTCACTGGCGTTTCTCAGTTAAGAAAATATCCCTCTTTCTTGTGGAAGGTAACGGTGCCGTTTGGTGATATCATGTGGTTATTCGAAGCCCTGAGAAGGCCACTGCCCCCTCTTATGTGTGTTCCCTGTTCCTGGACTCATATAAAACAGGCAGGGCAGTGAACCCAGCAGCAAGGAGAGCTGTGGGGATGCTGTAGCACTGAGCTCAAGCCAGGACATCCAGCTAACTGTGCTTCACCCTTAGCAGAGCAGCATGTTTTTCCCACACTGGCTTATCAAAATGTTCAGCATTAGTCCCGTGGTTCACAGGCACTATCGTGGCCCAGAGCCTCACGGCACAGGTCAGCACAGGAGCTTGTTCTTCTCCGGACTCAAGGCTGGCTGTGCTCTAGAGCAGCCCCATCATAGAAAGAACAGCTTGAGGGTTACATTCAATTAGCATAAATTGCAAAGGCCCAAAATATCTCATAAAGTCAGTTAAGCCTCAAAACATGCTCTTTTCCTTGCCTCTTTTCCTGTGCTGACTCTGTGGAGGAGAAGAGGCTTAGAGCCCATTCTGTTATTCTCAGAGGAGAAACGTTCCTGATGCAGTTGTAAGAGTGATGCCTAATCCGCCTCCTAATATCAGGGAGACCTTGGGCTGCTGCATTTCTCAGTATCTCCTGTTCCTTCATGTCTTATCTTTTGAACTGTAAGCATTTTGGGCTAGGGGTTGACAGTGTTTGGATGTGTTGTGCAGTGCCGAGCATATATTTGGCTCTTAGTAATCACAACAATTAATAAGGAATACCATATGGCTAAAAATATTGTAACTCTCAAAAGAATCGTCGGGCCATTTATTTTTTGTGCATTTGAGTGTGTGCCTCATTTAAGCCAATTATTTTTCTATTAACAGGCATTGGTTATGCCATCCTTCTGCTTTTATTTTTAGAAGTATTCAGATTATTACAGAAAGTGTGAAGAACGAATGAAAAAAAAAGTCTGTCTCCTAATACCTGTCTTTTAAAATTAAATTTCCTGCTTGAATAATGTTACATTTAAACCTCAAAGGGATGTGTCCCCTATAGGGAACATTCCCTGTGCCCTCAGGTGCCTGCTGTCAGAATGGCAGGGGATGAGGGATGAATTCATGAATCTAAAACATTGGGTGGTGTTTGATTATGAGGTTACCAACACCCATCCTAACACATTTAATCACAAATGTGAGGTTTATGGAATAGAAACACGTTGCTCTCAAATTTATCTGAAAGTTGTATTCTACTTTGCAGACAATACAGCAAAACCATGATAGTCTGCAAAATGTTGAGTCCCTCTTACTCACTGTCTCATGATTTACAGGAGACTGGGAAATCTCAATCTTCAGTCTTTCAAAGTGAAATTTTTAGGTCTAACAGCGGTGATGCTTTTCAGCGTAGCACGGATGAGTGTAAAGCCTCTTTTGTCCTGTGGATTGAAGGGATTCAAGCTTTATGTCCCTGGAGGAAAGGAGGTGACACGTGGTCCTGCTGTATCTCTGAACCACATGTTGTCTGCCCCGCTTTTTGGACTGAAGGCATATTGTCACTGGCTGTGACAAGAACTTCTGTTCCTGTTCAGTGACTATATTGGAAGGACTGATGCGTTGCTGAGTCTGTGATCGAGCGCAAAGGGTGCATTGGGGTGCATTTGCTCTGGGCAGCACCATTCAAAAGGGAGTGAAACTCAGACAGAGCGTTCAGCTTCCCTCAGTACTTAAACCTGTGAAGCAGTATTTACAGTTGATTTGTAAAGCATTTAATGATCTTACAGAGGTGTATTTCTCCAAAGTTTAGCTGGGAGTTGATTATGATGCTTATTGCTGTTTAAGAAAGGGCTGTCATGCAGTATGTCCATTTCACAGATAATTTTGGAAGAACTATTTGGAAGGTGTTTCAAATATTAAGTAGAAATTATTTAAAAGCTTTCACTGCTGCCTTCAGTCATGAGAAACAAAGCACAGCTAAGTATATCTTTATTTAAAGAGTGATCTGATATGGAGACTTGGGGAAGAGGTGTGCAGGTTTGTCTTAGTATTTTTTAAAAGCCATCAAGACTTTTTTGTGTGAGGTAAAATTGTTTTGTGGTGCCAGCTGTATAAAGACATCAGCTGTTTCATTCTCAGGAGTCACTGACGGAGGAATAACAGGATAGTGAGAAGAATCGTAGACTGATCAGCAAGGCTGATTTTCACCCGTCAGAGAGCTTTTGAAGATTACAGTATAGCATGAAGAATTTATCGAGGTGATTTATCCACGGTGCTTGTGAATACATTACATCCATACTCTGTCTCAACTGGTGTAGAGCAGGTTGAAATATCTACAAATGTATTATTAATGTTACTTTGGGAAGCAGCATGGTTTTGCCTAGTTTCAACATCCTTCGCGCTCGTGGATTTTGAACATAACTCCAAAACTCGCAGTAAATCTTCTGCTATCGAAACAAATAAATCCGAGGAAAATATTAATAGAAAGACTTTTTTAAATGATGTTTCGCAACAATGCTCAGTCAGCCTTCGTGCTGCCGAGAGCCCCTGGCAACCAGAAATGGAAACCTCTATAAAAGAGACTTCTGGAAAAAAAACCCCAAAAAACAAAGAGGGAAAAAGGCTTATTTTGATTTTGCCCATGGCACTGTCTTCTCATTTTCGAACCTTCCATCATGAGGTGTGCTTTGTAGTAAAGAGAGAGTAAGAGAGAAGCAAGCTAAAATAGGACAGTTGAGGAGGCATCGTTTCATGTTTGGTGTGCAGCTTTTCCTCTGCATCTATTAGTATTTGTAATAGGAGGGAAGCAAAAAATTTACTAGGTAGAGGGTGGGAACCATGAGTTTTGCTTTTTACAGTCAGCAGTAACAAGAAAACCATGCTAGGAAAGACTTCAGGTTCTGTGGCTTTTCAGCCATGGGATCAATGAAGGGAGCATGTAAACAGGAGGGGAATCAACTTTTTAAAAGGGTAGACAATGGCAGGACAAGGGGGAATGAATTAAAACTAAAGGAGGGAAGGTTTAGATTAGGTTTTAGGGGGAAGTTTTTACAGAAAGAGTGGTGAGGTGCTGGAACGGGCTGCCCAGAGAGGTGGTGGATGCCCCATCCCTGGAGGTGTTCAAGGCCGGGTTGGATGAGGCCCTGGGAAACCTTGTGTAGATCCAGGCCTGGACGTTGGTGGCCCTGCCTGTGGCAGGGGAGTTGGAGCTCTGTGATCCTTGGGGTCCCTTCCAACCCATGCCATTCTACGATTCTATGACTCTATGATCAGTGAAGGCTGAGTTCTCTCCTGATAGTGTCAGGTAGTTCTTCAGCTGTCCACCTCCTCACAGAGGCCACTAGCTCACTGTGCTGATGTCTGACCCCTGCCCAGCCTTACAGGTTTTATTGCTCAGAATCTACAGCTAGGGATGAGTTACCAAAAGAAGTAACTCCTTTACAGCCACCTACGGAGGACCCACACCTAGAATTTCATAGTCACAGAATCACAGAATCGTAGGGGGTTTGAAGGGGCCTCAAGAGATCATCTAGTCCAACCCCCCTGCCAAAGCAGGTTCCTTAGGTGCTCCTTCTGAAGTGTGGGAGGAGGAGTCCAGCAGCTGGTAAGCCTTTTGGAAACTACCACCGAAGGAAGAGTGGAGCAGGTGAGGGTAGCTCACCCAGCGAGGATGTGGAAGACTGCTCTCAGATCAGCACAGCTCCCTGCATTTCACAGCTGTAGTAAGAAAGAAAAGTTATTCTATGAAGCTAGTCATCCGTGGCTGTTTTTTCATGCAAGACAAAGCAAAACATACTTTCTACAATGCATCTGCACAAGAGTAGGAGACAGTCATGAATTTGGCAGTGAGAAAATTTTCCCTTCATAAAGCTGTAAGCTGCAGTGGTTTCACTTTGACAGCTCTGAAATGCACAAGACGCACATCTGAGAGCTTCTCAGGTTTGGAAAATGTAACACTGGTAGCTCTTGACTGAGTTGTGGCAGAGTATTGTAGAAGGCTCTGGTAAACGAGCTTTAGAGATTTACATTCTAAGGTTTGCTTTTCCGAGTAAGGCAATATGTCTTAGTGCAGCAGGCAGGACTTTTTATGCAGGAAAGGTAGGATGCCAATAGTATTATACTTGTCATTATATAAGATTAAAAACGCATTAATTTATAATATATATTCTAATTTTAAGACCCAGATAATTTAAATGAATTGCAGGGTTTGGTTTGAAGGACAAGTGTTTTAATGAAGACATAAGCCACCAGTCATAAGCGCCTCTTTTGCTATTTTCATATATAAAATCAGTAGCTGCTTTAGAGGTTCACTGATGATATTCATGTGCTTCTGGCCACCACTGAGGATGTATTTTCATGACAGGTTTGGGGCTTTGTTACTTATATTAAACTGTAAGAGTTACAGAGTGGGAACTGTATGTATCCAGAGGGAGACAGGCACCTCACAGTCTACTGAATTTGCCACATATGTCAGTGTTTTAAAATACTAATTTATTTTTATTCCAATATTTAATCCATATGTCCATTATTTGGCATAAAAGAATTTCAACCTGTCTGCCATACGTGCATTAAGCACATCTACTACCCTATGGTACCTTCACCAGGCACTGTAGGTAGTTCAGATACTGCCTATGAGGCAAGTTTGCATATGAGCTCCATCGATCTTGTGATTTCTTCCCCTTCTCCAACCCCCATTTTCATTTGGTCCTGGCACTGCTGGCTGTCATAACAATATGGTAGGATATTTCAACAGGAAAAGGGGAGATGCATGGGTTCACCCATAACTCATTGTCTGCTACCTCCAGGAGATGCCCATCAGCAACAGGAAGGAGCACAACACGGAAACAGCCATCACTGAATTGTCAGTTACAGTGGCATTGGGGAGTGCAGTGGCATTTCAGTTGCATTTTTATTTCCAGACCAAAAGTCTCTACAGACCCAGCAAGGACTGGAAATGCAATGTTTAGGTGCTCTGAAAACATAAATGTGGTGGATCCTCATGATCTCATGAAGAAACTACATTGCAGCAATACATTTGACAAAAATATTGTAGAACTTCTCAAGTAATTGGTAGGAAGACACTGAAGTTACCTAACATATCTCCTGCAGTCTTTGCAGAGAGGCAGAGGCTAAACTGTGTTGTGGGTGGCTAGCCTTCACCCCAAAAGAGCACTCTGTGGCATGGTTTGGAGATGATGTGAAGGAGGGCCTTTGCTTCTCTTTTATAGCATCCATTTTAGCAGCCTCCTAGCTATTTATTCAGCTTGGAACAAAATGCTATTTGTGATGGCTCCTCTCTACAGCCAAGTTTTGTGATGGAGGGGATTTAATGGGTCTCTTTTTTAAAGAAGTCTTGCTTAGTTCTGAGTCAGTATGCTAAAAGCACCCTTAGGCTATCTTTAATGTATGTTGGGATTGCAATGCTCTAAAACACTGCTGGCAGTGATGGAGCACCTGCGGTTTTCATCCCTTTAATTTTATTTACTAGCCTTTGAACAAGGATTAATCAAACTGTGAGGAGAATGCTGCAAAGTTTAGGTGGAGTTGTGGCTACCCAAGCTGCATTCCTCAAAAACCAACGTCAGTTCATTCCCCTGTAACCATGTCTATACTGGCCACAGTCACTAAATCAGATGCTTAGCCTGAACGAGTAAAGCTGATCCAGCTGAAGAAAAGATCCAGAACTTGCAGGGAAGAATTTTTTAAAAAGAAATAAAAAATTCTAAACTACTTTTCTCCAAAAATTATTGTTACAACTGAGGCAGAAATCATTATTGTGCTTTGGTAAAGAGAAGGATTAACTGGAAATGGGGATTAACTTCTAGTATTGTTTAGGAAACATTTCACACAGGTGAATTGAGGATGCAAGAGCATGAAACATGGCTGCATTTACTCTGTGACAAGAAAGAAAGATGTCACCAAGGAGAAACACTAAGATCTTTGGTGCTCTGAGTAAGACTTCCAGGTTTCTTCCTTAACTTTTGTCTTTCGGTGTATGAGCTGCCTGATAACCAATCGCCATAAGGAACAAGTAAAAGTGGATTATTACTACTGCTATTAGAGGGTCTAAGATTATATTCTGCCTCTATTTCTGGTAGAGTAAGTCCAGAGTCACACCATTCAATTTTTATTTTTGATTCACTGAATCAGATTCTCAGCACACAGAAATAAGGACATGGTTAGTTTAAGGATGTTCCTCATGTTTTCCACATTAGTGGAAGCATAGATGGAAGGGCTGTGCCAGTCCTTTTTCAAATGCAGCTACTCGCATGAATACTCCAACTGAAAACCCTCAAGTGTCTCTTAATTTATTTCCTGGTCCTTGACAACGGCTTTCTTTTGCTAGGACAGACATTTAGGCATTGCCAGAAGACAGCTGGTGCGATGGGCTCCAGATTCTTGTCTTGATTGCGCTGATAATTTAATTTTGAAGAGAAAAAAATGTGATTCGGTAGGTCATCTTTAAATTCACACTGGTGGTAAATGTGATTTGGTTCCTTCCACAGCAGTTCCAAAGAGAAAAGTGATGTACTGAATTACTTTAGTGTTTCCTATCCCTTCCTTGCTCCATTTGCTTTAAATTTTGCCTATATTTATGGTAGTCCGAGATACTAAGCAGCTATCTAAGCTGGATGATAGTCATGTGAGAGACCAATAGCAGGCACCGGGCAGGGGGTAGGATGCTTCATAGGAAAATGATCCCCTGAAGTACACCAACTTGTATGAGTGGAGCACAGCCCAAGGAGAGTGGTTGTATGGAGTGACAGATGGTTGCCTCTGGTTGACTTCTCTATAGGTGCAGGAGGAGCAGATGGCAGGCACGGTCATGTCCAGCCATATGATTTTGAATAACTTTGCCCCCTCAGCGCGGTTGTGACTAGTAGTAAGCAAGGCTGGCGTCTTGTGAGTCACGGTGCCATGGAGCAATGTGCTTCTCTCAGCACCAAACCCAAAACGTAGGCTCACTGCTGCACATGGCACCACAGACACAGTTATGAGAGAGTAATGTCATCCATTATTTCTTTTTCTGAGGCTGTTGTGGTGTTTTATGCAGATGAACCAAACAGCTCATACCCCATTAGTGAGACTAGGAATTAATTGCCTCTTAACTACTTCTGTGCTTGGTGTGCTATGAACACTTGTAGGTAGAACTAGGTAGTGTAACCAGATGTGTAAGTAGTTTCTCTGCCTGTTTGGCAGGTAGGAAGCCAAATCTGTGCAGCAAAGAAACTCTCTAATTACTTGACCCTCAGCAAGTTGGTGGCAGAACACACCTGGAGCGCCAGCTCCAGCTGTCCTGCTGACCACCAGCAGACCACCCTTTACAGCAGTGCGGTGCAGCTGGGCAATGTACAGGGTCCAGGCATCCTGTAACTGGGGGCTCTTAGAGCACCTAGATGATTGGATTTATATTATAGAACCTTCTGAAGAATGGCCTTTTCTATGTAATTCTCAGTTGTTTTAAGTTTTTGGTGAACATCCACACAAATTTTGAAGTTTTCCTAAAAACTTTTTTCTTTTTTCCCCTTGGCTGGGCTTTCAGTTCAGACGATGACTTGATCAAAGCAGAAGAGTGATGATTTGATCTGTGATTGCTTTCATTTCTCTGAGTGATGGCTGAGTAGTTTTCCTTCCTTCTTGGATGAAGTAATGCCTGATCGTGAACAGACATTAATCTCTACTGGAACATTTTGTAAAAAAGGGGGGGGAAAAAAAGAATCCAGGCTGGTTTTGCAGCTCTTGGCTTTCTTATTCCATAGCAGAAGGAACTGAGTCTTTTATAGGAAAGGTCCCACTTCTCCCTTTTTTAATCCCAGCAAGCAAGAAGCTAAAAGGTTCAATATAGCAAAGTGACTGTACAGAGGATAGTGACCAGGCTAATCTTTGGTATGACAGCCCCCAGGGACTGTTGAGGAGCCCTACAGTCCCCACAGCAGTAGTCTTACCCACAGTAATGGAATAATGTAAGAAAACCTTAACTTCAGGAAGCTGTGAGCAGACCCAATAATCTTTCTGTAACCTTTCAGGAGCTGCTGGAAATCAATATGTAAAGATAAATGGGGCTGTTTGCAGTGAGTAAGGTGAAGTTACTACAGCCAAAAGTGTTCCTCTCAGATACAACATCATCAAGATTGTGCTACCTATCTTTAAGTTCCAGGGACAACATCATAAAAGTTAAAGAAATCTTTCTGTAGTTTATTATGTCTAGAGGAATTTTTCAATTGCTGTACACAGATGCATAATACCATCCTGGATCCTAAGGCATTCAGAATCTGAACAGAGGGAAGATGAGGAAAAGCATTTTTTTAGCCTTGAGAAATTGAAACCATGTAGGAATTGGCTTCCCCAAGACTGCAGCGAGATCTGGTAGATCCCAACTCCACCCTCAAGGTCTTTGCCCAGTGCTTTAGTGCAAGTTCTTCACTCATTTTATCAACTAGTCTAACTTACTAGGGGAAAAAATGATCCTGTGTTAATTTCTCTTTCTGATCCTCACTCGGAGTATGTGTAACGCCTGCAGATAGGTGCTGCGTGAGCGATTAGTACGCTTCTCACGTAGGGAGCTTATCTTCTGTGGAGGCAGAAGTCCCCTGCTGCTCCCACATAATCACTGTGGTTTTATGAGGGAGAAAAAGCAACACATAGTTTCTATTCAGAAAGGGAGGCTTTGTGCTTAGCACCGAAGCAAACGAACTGCAGTGAAATGATAGTACCTGTTGAGCATGTAGTAGGACGCCATTGCTTCTCACAGGACAATGAGATAGGTGTATTTCTCACCCCCTTTAGCATACACAGGAACATTTGCCCCTGCTCTTCATCTGTCATCCCTATTAGAAGCTGTCCAAAAATATACTACTATATTATAATATATAAATAATTCCCATGGTACTCAATTGGTAGTCTGAGCACATGGTGAAATGCTCACTTCCCCTGCGAGAGGTAAGACTGCACTGATTTATGCATTTTCATCCTATTAAGATTCACAGATTGACATGATCTTCGTTTATATTGGGTGTTTTCAGCTCTGTTGGGTTTTGTTACCATTTCATGTACCTTTTTTTAACCAAGTTTCCTTATCTTTGATGCATTTTTCTTCTCAATGTAGGGGTTCTCTTTGCCTCTCACATTTGCTCAGCTCTCTGACCCTAGCCAGTGGCATTACCATGCTGAGTAACCCCAGCTAGGAGGGATGTCTTGACTTAAGCACGGCAGAGCAGGGCTGAGACATCGTTCCGAGTAACTGGTTCCAGTGATGACTTCTTCAGTTAAATTTCCCATTTCACCTTGAAAGATTTCATCCATCTTTTGCCTTGTTTCCCTGTCCCTGCAGCCTGCCTTGCCCACATTCTATGCAGAAACTGAGACACGCAAGCATAACAGAGCTGGTGGCCATAAGTACTGTGGTGGCTTAATGTCTTCTTTTAGGTCTTCTTTTTAAATTGAAGCAACTCCACTTCAGGAGCACTCTTAGATGAAAAGGCCTTTAAGAGTTGGTGAGCTTTAGCAGGAAAAGGAACCATTTATTCATCATGAACCTGAGTGTGCCCCAGAGGCTCCTCAGAATTGAGCACATTTGGAGAAAACAGCAGTCAACCCTTCTGAGAAAATGAAGATTTCAAGCCTGATTGGAGCATCCTCTGGGAAACAGACTCAGACCTGCCCTGTTCCTCTGGTTCATATTTGTTTGCGCCAAGCAGCTAAACATGCAGGCCCTTTGGGATCACCCTTATTAACCAAACCCTACACATGGGGTTTTTTGTGTCATATGTGCATAGAGTTACTGGCAAGATTGATTGACTGCCATCTATGGAGAGAAAGATAAACAGGGGTTTGCTTATCATCTCAGTCTGTGGCCTTTGGAGACGTGATCAGTGCATTGGAAGCACATCAGTGTAAGATGTTTACCAGTGTAAGATGTCCACGCTGTAACTCAGAGAGAAGGGTTGCTTCTTCTAAACTTATGCTTACAAAGTATTTGGTGCCAACATGACCAAACACTCATTAATTTGATACTCTGCTATTAAAAGCTGATTTTATAAAACTGCTTGTTAGCACAGATAATGGAAACAACAAAAAAGTATTAGGACATACAGTCTATTTTAATACTGCCAATTGTCTCCAGATGTTCCTACATCATATTTTCCAGCCCTGATGCACTCCTCTTAATCACACCTCTGAGTTTAAAAGTTACCAAGGAATAACAGTTGAAGGTCTATTATTATCTCTCCCAATACCTCATGACTACACAGGACATGAAACCTAAGTTATATAACAAAAAGCTACAGTTAAGTAGAAAAGTCCACAAATTTTTCCCCTATCTCCTGTTTCTTCTTTTCTTCTCATCTGTATACCTTTGGTTTTGGTATTGAGGTCCAGTTATTTCCCAATGACCTACATGTTCCACTGCTGGTACATTGTTCGTCTGTTAAAATAAAATGCAATGGGCAGATACACTAGTGCATTACAGAAATTTTCCAGGGAAAATGAGAGGTTTCACTAGATAGACTGTATCTTTTGGGACTTTAGACACATCAGACCGTATCATTTGATATTGATTCAAAACCTGATTAGGAGTGAACATCCCCTTTCATTCCTTTTTGGCACAGAGCTGGGGATAGCTTGAAATGCATACTCGAGGAACCTTTTGTACTAACAGATTAATATATTGCTTTATATATAATCATTAATTATACCTACTGCCAGTGAAAAAGCATGTTGCACTTCTTCCTGCTGATAAGATGATGAAAATCTTAAAATGACAATATTTAATTTGTCAGCATTAGTATTCAGAGTGAACACAACTTTGTAATTGGATATATCACTTCTAGAGCTGGAATTGCTGCTTGTGCATCGTGATGGTCAAATTTGGAAGAGTTTTTTTGTTGTTGTTTTATTTTTTCTGTGCTAGAAGCACTAGCAATTTTAAATCAAATCTCAGGCACGCAGCTAAATTGTAACTTTAAAAATGAGGAATTCCTGTGGCTCTTTCCATCCTCTTATAGCCATATATTCAGTGGGATTTGATTATTTTCTTTCCTTGCACTCTTAAATCTCAGACTGTAAAATCCCACTAACTGATTCATTGCTGCCTCACATGCCGGCTGTGACTGCCAGAATTACTATGGTGTCCCTTTACAGGCCAGCCAAGAGCAGGGTGCCTGGCACCAGGTGCTAGCTCGATGGCAAGTAGGTAGTCTGCATCCCCATCCATGTACCTTCAGGTCTTGTCTTACTAAGTGTTTCAAGAAATTAATTTTGGGATTCGGTAAGGGAATGGGAGATCATACATGGACAGATTCCCCTGCACAGATCACAAAGCAATTAGTTTCCATTTAAGACGACAGTCATCCAAGCTGCTCTGCACAGAGCCAAGTAGAAGTATACCCAAAGCAGATTACAGGATGCAAGCCTAAATTTGAAGCCTCAGTATTCTTAGAACTTTCATTTTTAATTTAATTATTATTTACCATTTGTTTATTTTCCAGCAGTTCTCCCCTCCTTCATCAGGCAGAAGCATTTCCATCAAAGTCAGCCAGTCAGCTTGTGTAAACGTGGCAGAATCAAGCCTTCAATATTAGTAATAAAGAACGCAATTATGCGACATTTTTTCCACAACATAATGCCAGCTCTTCTATCCTCCAGGAGAGACTGTCTGTTCCATGGGAAGTCAAATAGAAAGACGGGTTTTTTTCAGTTGAAACATCCTAAAGAGACTCATAACAATGAGGCCCACTCAAGACTGATGGGAGGGAATTGCTGACTTTGAATGAAGTGCTCCGACCATTTTAGACGCGGTTATTTACTGGAACAGTAGTGCAGCAAGTCTCTGAAAACCCAAATACATTCAGGCAAAGAATGAATTTCTGCTTTATAGCTGCTAAATTGAATTATCACTGGAGGGGAAAAGAAAAAACCCAGCAGTTTACCCAGGCATTGATTCTCTGTTGTTGTCAAACCCCAGCTGTTCTATGAAAAGGAATAGTGGGGTCAACACACATCGCTCTTGCTCCACACCATGGAGGATCAATACCTGCAGTATAATTCAGGCATTCTTAATTAGAAGCTCCTGGCAGTTTTGCCTGCAGGTTAAATGACAGTCAGTGCCAAGTTAGCAGCGACTCCCATCCGTGGGAGGAAGAGGGTGGTACCCAAGACAGCAGGAGCTTGGTGGGACTGATGGCCATCGTATTGCCAGGTCCTGCTTGACTGACCTTACCTGTGAAATAATGCAAGCAGCACGTCATGTGAAACGGTGCAGGTGCAACTCTATAGGCAAAAAACAGTGGTGTTTGCATGAAAGCAAAGCAGCATGGTGGTGCTGCCCCAAGAGAATCACAGAATGTGTTAGGTTGGAAGGGACCTTTAAAGGTCATCTAGTCCAACCGCTCTGCAGTAAGCAGGGACACCTTTTACTAAATCAGATTGCTCAGAGCTTCATCAAGTCTGACTTGGAATGCCTACAGGGATGAGATCCCTGTGCTGGGACAGTTGGAGCCCGGCTGGGTACAGCTAACTAACTCCCAAAACCCCAGAAACTATCGAGTGGGTATAGACTGTGTGATCGTGTCTGCATCAGTTTGATTTCATCAGTTTGATACTTATGGACACTGCTGAATGGTCCAACATAGCATTAAGGAGGGGGGAAAAACCCTGCATTACATTAGTCTGTGAATGCTGAGTGCTTTTGCTGACATTCAGTGTGATCTGTGGCACTGGAACATACTCTTCCTAAATACTCCCTGCAAGTATGCTCATGTTGAAAGTTTTATATTATGGTAAATATTTCACCCTTCATTACAGGGAAGAAGTAGATTTCTTGTCTTCATCTCTCTACCTAGAACCTCTCAAAAACCTGATGTCCACCGAAATATCAGATGTATGCTTGCAGCAGGGATTTCTCCATCTTTGGAACAACGCAGCACCTCCAAAAATTTAGGTGTCTGTCATGACTGTACCTTCATCTGGAGGGACTTAGAGCAGAAGTAGCTACAGAAAGAAAAATTCCTGAACTTAAAAAAAAAAAAAAAGTTAATTATTACCAGTGATGAAAACCAAAAGAAAATCTCTGGCTCATCCTTGAAAATAATACTTATTCTCCTGACTTCTGTTTCACCTAAAAAGTAGCATCCCCAGCAGCATCTAAAAATCATGCTCTATATTGACAGAGAGGGAAGTGTGCCACCCACCAAATAACCACTACAACTGTCAGGAGTACCCAAAACCTACAATTTTTAGAGGTCTGTCATCTTGGAATTCACTAGACTAAACCATACTTAGTTGGTGAGACCAGATGAGATAATAGATGAGCTACAGACTGTCCCTGCCGTGGGCACCTGGTAAAGTAATTTAATTTTTAGATGGAGATTTATCTGCAGACTTTCACTTAAATGACCCTGAATACAGAAGCAGAGGAAAGGAGTAGATGTGTCTGTCTATAAATATATATGTAATTCTTATGTATTTTAAAGGATGAGAACTTCTGAGTCAGGGAATTTTCAAGTTTTGTTGTCCTAATAAAATATAAATTGCTCAATATATCAAATTAACAAAAAAAAAAAAAAAAAAGACAGTATGAGCAACATAACTTCTGATTTTCCATAACGTTTGGGAATGAAGCTGTTTAACAAAATGGAGGCATCTTTCAGGAATTTTTTTTTAAAGTCTGGAATTTCTGTAACCTCTTGGCAATTATTTGGTAGGCTACTAATTGATCATAATTTAGCTATTTTTTTACTTACACAGAAAATCCATCCTGGTCCTGGTTATTTTGAATCTCCTTTCCCTAGGAATGCCTAGGGCAGGATTTTCAACAAATATATGCAACAGAGTGAGGAAACGGTGTTTAGAGAAGTCCCTTGAGTCTAAATCGAGGCATTAGCAATTGTTATTGCAATAACAGAGAGAGGTGCATCCCCTCTTGGCAAATTCCTGTCCTTTGCTTATCTCTGCGGCGCTCTGGTGTTTTATTTGAAGAGCATTTATTGATTGTTCCTCATTAACAATCATGTTGTATTGAATGAAAAGAGTCAAGCCATGTTTGATATACTGCCCTTACACCCTTAAGCTTAGCGCATCCATCCTGGTTGCGTTTTTTCCCTACTGCTTCTATTCATTAGTTTCAATGAACACTTTGAAAACTGCATGATTAGAAGCTGATTGTGCTTAGTTAATTTAGGGTTTTGGGGTTTTTTTTAAATGAGGGAAGAGCTCTTATATTGTTGGAAAATACCAGCTCATCCAATTTCACACAGCTAACATCTAAAGCTGGATGTATCTAATTCTGGTACTATCTTCCTGAGAATGGCCAATATACTAGGCAATGCAGAAGAGAGTATTGGAGGTTCCCTAGGGAAGAGCTCCTAGGTTAACTTAGTTTAATGACTGACTTCTGTCCTAAAATAAGAGAGATTATTGTTCCATTTTAAGCTATTTAGATTAGCAGTGTGCAGTCTTCTTTTCTTTTTTCTTTTTTTTCTCCCTTTCAGGTAGAGCTAGATTAGCTCTTGTCTGAGTCATATTAAATCCCTTTCTGCAAGAATAGCACAGACTAGTTGTGGTCACCAGCCTATTCCTCTCTCCTTCTGTCCAAGATCGTATATCAAATTACTTTTTATTTCTACAGCGTCTCGTTTTTCACATATCTTGCTATTCCATATATTATTGATTTCCCAGACTTAATAAATAGAAAGGTTAGATTTACCTTTTCTGATTATTATTGTGCAGAACTGTCTCACAATCCCTTCTGTACATGTCTTCTCTAAGCCTTAAATCTTCATCTCTTCAAATTATCCTTGGGGAAACCTTAATTGCTTTAATTCTTTTTAACATCATTCATATTTTGCTCCTGCCAGAAAACACAAGATATTGATAATTTGGGGGGTGGAGACAATACTCTTTATGTGATCCTATCTATTCCTGATTCATATGTCTATACTTCTGCTTCAGCATATTTAGCAGAATATTGGCTACATAATTAAAAAGGAGAACAAAACAGGTCATAATGTTACTAGCTAATTGTATAAACGAATCATAAGCCCAAGAAGTGACATTTTAGCAATGATCAGCTAGCTAATTGAACTGAAACTTATAAATAATTGGGGAGGTATGACCTCTGCTTGAAGAATGTAGTCCTGCTCCTCCAGCGTAACCATAATTCTCCTGCCTGAGTCATCAATTCCCGTGCTGCCTGTTCTCTGGACCACAGTGCTGTACCCATGCATCATGCAGCACTGACACAAGCACAGTTTATTAAGCCACTTTCATCTCTGGTGAAAGTAAATGCTACTTGCTGATGCCTGCTGCAAAGTCATCTATATCAGCTGAAAAAGTTCTTCTATTGTTGTCGTGTTAGAGGCCATAATCCTTTAGAGTTCTGGAAAGAGAAGACAGTGCCAGCTACTGGTTGGATTGATAAGTGGGCTATTTTTAGGGTGCCTGATACGCATTTTGGCTTTTATTGTTATTTCATCCTCAGCAAAAAGTCTCTTCTACAGCAGTAGATGTTAAATATGTATTCCCATCTGGTTGTCAGGGGTGTGATGCACTGATTTCTATCAAAATGCTGCCTGAAAAGGAGTCAGGTGTGTGTAGATGCCCTCCATCCCGTGCCATGTCAATTCTTTTTTCCTGATACGCTGAGCAGATATACCTTGTGAAATGATTGTCCTCTCTAAACCAGATGAAAACTAATTGCATTTTTCTCTCCAATGTCAGGTTATTTCTTTCATATTTTATTTTTAGTGGGAAGTACAAAAGGGCCAGGTGATACCTAATGAAGGGCAGGGTCATGAGATTTTATCGAAACTATATCCCATTTCTGAACAGGCAACTTCTTTCTATATGACTTCATCATCCATTTCAGTGAGCAAATTTAACACCTGCTGCATTTACCCTTACCCACAAAAATTTTCCTTCAGGGGTTCAGCTCATATTTCCAAGAAACTTTCTAGACTTAAAAATTACAGGAAAAGCTCGTGGAAGTGACCTCAGTGTCACAGGACACCTCACTGCATTACAAGCCTTTTAGGTGATTGATCTCCTGCTCTGTTTTGGGATGTTTTGAGGCACTGACCCTACTTGCAATCTTACCACCAGCCCATGCAGATGCTTTCCAATGGAGACATCTGTGTGTGGATTTTGCTAGCTGGATTTTACAGGAAGGCTTCCTGCCTCACTGCTTTCATCGGTGTCTTTTTCTCACTTTAACAAGTTCTCACCCCTGGGGGAGACACAGCTATTTCCAGCTTCCATCCTTCTTCAAATTCCCAAGTCACTAGAGACTGTCAGACTGCTCATTTCACAGAGCAAGATCAGCTCAGGAGCCACATCTCACACCTGATACTGTGGCACTTTGTGGCTTGTTGCTCTCAGCTTCTGCTGGTTTGGAGCTGAACACCTTCAGCAGCCACCAAGGTGCCCAGCTGCTCCTGGGAGCCAGACCTGGACCCAAGACACCAAAGGTGAGATCCACTGTTCATCATGGATTAAGAACCAGCCAGAACTCCCAAGCCAATCTGCTCCATGGTTTTAGGAAGCTGAGAAAAGTGGTTCTTACACATATGGTGTAACGTGCTCCATTATACCACTCTGCAGCTCCTTTTGTAGATGTAGCCTAGAGAGTCACTAGGGGGTGAATGTATGACTGAGACAACAACTGACTACAGTGTCTGTATAATAGGCTTTGTCTGCCTAAATTTGTAAATAGCCTGAAGCATTGGATTTGAGTAAATAGAAACTAGCCTGTTCACTTTACTGGGATGTTTAGAAGCAAAATGCACAAAATGAAGCCCTGAAAAAAACTGGAGTTCACTATAAATAAAAGGAAATTGTCTCTCAAAGTAAGGAACAATAATAATAGTACTCACATTGAATGATTTATTTTCCTTTTTAGTCCAATAGTCATATATTTTAAAATAATCTGCAGCTGTCCCCCAGACATAGTGCTTTGCAACAAACTTTGAGCCTTGCCACCTGTCAACTGTTATGGTCATGGCTGTGATTCATAATGTCTATGGTGTATGTCTGGATTTCTCTGAATGTATGTGTGTATTTGAAAATCAGACTTTGACTCACAAGAAGAGGAGCCAAATCCCCTGACAGAACTGTTGAGCAGCACAGATTTGCACAAAAATCAAGCTAAACAGAAGACTGACTGTCTAGAATCCCAGTCTATGCCTGATCCTGCAAGACCTCTCACGTCAGTGTTTTGTGAAGGATACCTGTTTGTCATCTCTGCAGAAGGAGGTCCTCTCCTGAGCTTCACAGTGGAGAGCTCACAGGCAGAAGTAATGCATAGTTCCCTGCCCACTGCAATTTTCAACAGCAAGCTGGAAGGTCTGCCATGGGGACATTCATTGCCCAGTGTCACCTTGGCTTCTTTAAAGAAAAGAAAAAAACCCAAACCATCAGTTCTTCATAGGAAAACTGTAACGTTAGTTGTGGTAATTATCATCACTTCTGATTTTGTGTGTCAGCAACTTGGTCTCTGTTTCACCATTTGTTAACAGCTGCCAAATATAAGTTCTTTGTGTAGACCATGCTATATCATCAGGTAAAATGACAATGTTAGCTTCAGTAATGATCCTGGTTGGGCCCATGTCAAAATGTTCTGAAGCTTATGGATACATCATGAGGATTTTTATATGGGTGAAGGTAGCTCTACTGCATTCTTAGGGTTAGTATCCAAGCACCAGAGCAAGCTGTGAAGCTTTTGTCCCTGAGTATTTTTTCCTCTGCCCAAGACAATTTATCCTGTGGTCATGTACAAACAGTAGCACGCTGATGGATAAACAATATTCCTGCTGTGGCCTTTTTAGGAGCTGTAATTATTACTCAACAAATTACTGGATACCCTGCTGGGACAATGTTTAATGTTACCTCAGTGGCAGAAGAACTGATTAATTGAATGCCCCTGTAAGCAGGCATTACATTTCAATAGGGTTTTGTTGTTTTGTCTCCCCTCTGTTGGGAACTTGGAGGGTTTTCTCATTGCTAACCTATCCCATGTCATGATCATTTGCATCTAAGCAGAGGGAGGAGATCTAGCCCTTCAGAGCCTGTCTAGGACCATGACTTGGCTTCTGTGGGAGTGTGCACCATGTCAATTAATGTAGATCATGATGGTTAGTTCTTAAGCTGATGTGACTGAAGGTTTTCCTCCCCATCTAACCCATACATCAGATTAGTAAAGCCATTTAAAATGACTCTTGATCACAAAAGAGAACAGCAATGAGGGCACTTTAGCCCCCGAATCCAAATTAGTACATCTGAGATGGAACTTGCCCCTTGTACAGCAGTTGGGATCTTGCTAATCAAGATGGGTTAATGGGAAGATGAGTTTGGACAGCTTGTGAGTTAATCCACAGCAAAAATCTAAATTAGCTGTCTGGGTATGGAGAGCATTAGGATATTTTATAAACCTTTAAACTCCTCATGCAGTTCATGTATTATTCTGCATTTTAAATCAGTCTCATGCAAATCAGCCCCATGGGAGGAAAAAGGGTTAGTTAGATCCTGATTTCTAACCTGCAGTTTTGCTTAAATTGTGTTTTTCTGGCTCTGATTTACAGTCCTGGAGTATAATTCTATAAGCAGAACCTCAGGTGGACTAAAACAGCATGGTTGTTATGGCTAGGGGAGCACTGTAATTCGGATCTGCCTCCATTTATGCTGCAGTAAAGGAAGAACTATTTTTGTTCTTTCGTTTTGCTTTATTCAGTGGACTTCATCCAGCAGAGGAGGTAGATCTACAGATAAGAAGAGATAGTTGGGAGCTCCCTGAATATACTTCTGCTAAAGCATAAATGTGTTCATACTATAAACATGGTTTTTAGTGTCTGGCTTCTTGATGCTGATCTCTAGCGGTTTTCATGCAAGTAGCTGTGTCCCTCATTGTGAATGCCTTGATGGTTTCTCAACTCTTAATTTCTCTCTCAGCCAACCAGCACTGTTACCTGGATCAATTACCTGAAGGTCCATGATCCCATGCTGGCTTCTCTGTGTATCTCAGCCACAATTGAAAATTAACCACACATACATGGAAAAATTAATCTAATGAGGAAGTCCTCTCTCTTCTTTTTCATTTGTGCTCCTTAAAGACCTTAATTAATCTCAGTGGAGAAAAAATAATAATCAACACTTAAACAATGAGTTTTTGCTTAAGGCCCAGGGGGGTATTTCTTAAGCGGCTCGTGGTGGTTTAGTCATGTGCAGCTCATTTGAACTCAGTGAGAACTGTGTGCCTGGAACTATGCAGAGTACCTTGAAATTTGTAAATACAGCAAGATGTAAACATTAAGTATGAATGCCGCCTGCTTTCAGGGAGTGCTTCATCCCACATCTTGTTCATGAAGAGGCTCCAATTCTACTGAGATGTTTAGATGGGAAAATGTCCGAAATTACAGTGTTTTATTGCTGCCACCTTTCCAGGCAGAACACAAAGCTGGCAGTTTCTGTGAAAATTTTTCATGTCTGACTCAATATCTTTTCCTTTGTCTATTAACTTACCTATAAAGTCTTCTATCTTGTAGCAACATCAGTTTCGTGATTCCTTGGGTGCCTGAAGCATAAGTGGCTGCCCTTAATGTGGCCTCAAAAGTACTGTATTTGATTTGTGTCTTGTAACTCTGCCCAAAAGCACTCCAGATTTCAGCAACTAGTTCTCATTTAGATGATCAGTCTAGGCTAGGTCAGCTTTTTTGTTCAGGTTAGGTAGATAATTTTGCAGTGAATCTCCTGCCTGTTCCCATGTACTGCACCGTGGTTCACATGAGGCAGCTTTCTCAGTGGGCAGAAATTTAATCAGCATGGATGAAACAAGGCTGGATTCCGCACCCTGATGCCCCAGCTGATGATGGATGGTAGAAATAATCAGAAGTAGCCCCCCAAAACACGTGGTGGGTCCTCAGCACCTCCTGCTCCACTCTAGAGCTCCACAGTCCAGAGTCCTCTAGTGCTCTAAGTCAGGTTGAGCTGTGCATGATCTTCACTCTTGGTCAGCATTTCTGGTTGGGACAGGTGACTCCAAGTCAGTCACCGTCTCAAGCTTCACAGCCACACCACAGACGTTATCATTGCTGCTTTAAGATTTACTACGTATATAAGTATATATATAAAAGTATATAAGTATGTAAGTATATATATAAGTATATATATATATATACTACATATATATACTTATATATGTAATATATGTGTATATATGTAAAAAGTATATCAGCATATAAGATATATATAAGTATATGTGTGTGTATATATATATATATAAGGTGAAATGGAGATCACAATTTTTCCTTCAGAACTTATTTGGCAAAAGACTTAATGAATGAACGTGGAAGTCTTACTGATGCTGCATACCTAATCCAAAAGTCACCCTGCCCATCTTAAAATCATAATTACCAGCAAGTGAGAAAAGCTTATCCATTTAGTTCATGTTACATTTATTTTAATTTACTTATTTCTCAGTTTTCATGTGCTATCAGATTTCAAGTCCCCTGTTGTCAGGTGTAATTACTTCAAAAGACTTGGTCAGAAGAACTAAATCATGAAATTTTCAAAATCCCTCTTGATACAGTTCTTCAAATCCTTTTGCCTGTAATGGGAAATGCAGTTAGGTTATATTGGTAAATGCTTAAAATAATTGAATAAAATTCTTCTTTGAGTACTTTGAGTGTAGAATACAGAGGTTCAAAGCAAATGGTTTCAGATTCTGAGATTAAAATAGAAATGCCACACAATGGGTCTTGAAGGAGCAGGGGAAAAAATTTCTTTCATTGTAGTGAAATGCTGAATTCAACTTCCCTTGCAGCGATTCTGATTTTTTTTTTATCATCATCCTATGTTTTAAACCACAATTTAGATTTAATGCTATGCCAGATGAGATAATTTATCTTTGTCTGACTGCATGTTTCTACTTAACATACTTAGCGGATTTCTGCTAGCTCTGTCAACCATAAACACAACTCTACCCTTACACAGATTTGTTTCAGTGCTTGTGGCTGCGTGATTACCTTTCCCATCTTTGCTTCTGGAAGCTTTCTTTCATACGTAACAGCTTACAGCTCAGTCCTGATGTCTCAAAAGAAAGTCATTTCTGTATGCAGCTGATTATGCTGTTGAGAATATAGAATCCCTTTTAATCAGGAGATGTGTTTTGAGCACACAGCAAAACCCTGCCCTAAAATACTTTCCACTGATACTGTGTTTAAATACAACACGGAGTGTCCAGTTTGCAGTTTGGTTGGGGGTTTTTTTTGTGATGTAAATAAGCATAGTATCCTGCATCTTCTGAAGCTGTGTAAATACACGTGAAATGGATCGTAGAGGCAGGTCCTGCTCTCCCCAACATTGCTCCTGCTCAACCTGTGTTTAACATTGCACCTCTGGAAGTGGTTCCAGCTAGTCTTAGTCTTATTCCACGTCTCTCACGAGTACTTCCAACTACTTATCCTAGTATCTGCACTAGTAAATTACACATGCCTGAGAATAATTCTGAGAGCTGATGCCAGCTAGCATGAAGTGGTGAGCTGCTGAGGTTTATTGACCTCTCTCTAGGCTTGGGAACCTCTGCCAGCCTGCAGAGGAGGGCAGCTAGGTCCCCACAGTGCTTGGGAGCAGTTTGGTAGCTCTGCTGGAACAGCACCAGTGCTATGCCTGGGAACCCTTCTGCTTTTGGATGGATAATATGGGCAACGGCAACCCAGGACCTGGGGTTCTTGCTGAGTTTTGCTTAATTAACTAGTACAGACACAGCTTTACTCAATGTTTGTGTGCTGTTTTCCAAGGAATTTAGTAAGTGCAAGTCCCTATGTTAGATTTGCAATTTAAGATTCATATTTCTCTATGATGGTAGGATTTCACAGTGTTTCTGAAAGAAACATTTAACATTTTTCATGCTGCCTCGTTGTCATGCAAGTGAAAAAGTGCTAACAGTGTAAAGGGGATAGAAATGAGATGAGATTTTGCATGGCTGTTCTGTGGAGCACATTAATACTGAGCAAAATCTGAAGCATTAGACTTGGAGATTAGTACCAGTGCTGTGTGGTAGAAAGTGGTTATGGAGTTACTCCTTCTTCTTGACATACAATGCCAAGTTTCTGTGGAAATGCACTACACTAGGACCCCATGTGAAAAGCCTGAGAAAAAATTCTGGCTTTGTACCAGAATCAAAGAATAAAGAAAAACCTATAACAAACCTCACTGGTTTCTGTTAGAGAGTCCTGTTTGCTGGTTTCCATTGCAGTACTGTGATCGACTTTGATATTGACTTTCTATATAGTAAGGAGCTTAATGTTGTAATTTTTCTCTTGAATGCAGAGTTTGCACTGAGATACCAAAAACGTAAAGGTTTTACTTCAGTCTGCTCCAGGAATGGGTTTAGTTGCCAAATCATTCTTATTTCCAGTAGGGAAAGGGGGGGGTGGGGAGGGAAAAAGTCTGTAAACATAAATCAGAGTGTGTGGGAAATAGTTCTCCCAAATCAATTATTTTACCACAATGCATTTTTTTAGAAATGGTTTCCATTGATTAAACAGTATGTAGTGAGACAGAAATTCTGACTCATTTTTTGCAGTGATGTATTGTAATAAGACTTATTCCTGCTCCAAGTTAATACATATCAGCTGAGGCAGATTCAATTTAGGCAAAGGAATTGCAACAACAGCAATAGATCCTTGGGTTGCATTTTTGGCCCACTGAAAAAGTTGGTATGGAAGCTGGTGGTGATTTTTTGCCAAATAAAGAAAAAAAAAGCTTGCCAGTCAGTTAGTGACTGGCTCATCTCTTTTGGAACCTGTCACCTGTGTTCATCATCTTTCCATAATGAACAAGATCAGCTGAGAAAGATGGAGAATTTCTCTGCATTGAAATAAAAGTGAGATCAGTTAATGTTCTGCTGTTAAACATCCTCTCGATAGGGAGCCTCTGGCTCAGTTCAAGATAATAGACAATGAAGCTCTAAGACAGGAGCAATTTAAATTACATTTTAATCAACTCTCAGGAGGGAAGGCAGCATTATGTGAAACCATTAATAGAAAAACAGCAATGTTTCTTATTCTATCATTTATGTGCATTATGGCTGAACAATCTGATGAATTAACAGATTATCTCCTAATTCGTTCAGACCCTCTTTTGTGATGCGTTGAAAAAAATTCCACCCTTCCTTCATATCATGACACCTTTTTGGAGCAACCTCTGATCAAGTTTCATTGCATTTAAAGTCTGATAGAGAGGTGAGGGCTGAAGGCAGTGCAAACACAGGAGGCAATGCTGTTCTCACTGCTGCGTTCTGCTTTGAACAGAGATATTTTGGCTCTCTTAGACTTTTAAGCACCCTGTTAGTGTTGCTGGGAAGGCCTATATTCTGTTGGGTTGCATTTTTGGCCCACTGAAAAAGTTGTTAACAGGAGCTGGTGGTGATTTTTTGCCAAATAAATTAAAAAACCAACTTGCCAGTCAGTTACTGACTGACTCATCTCTTTTGGATCCTGTCACCTGTGTTCATCATCTTTCCACTCAGAGCCCCATGAGTAGGCTGCGCTTTCATACAGCTTGTTCTTCTTCCAGAAGGCAAACCCAATCAGCAAAGCATACCAAACATAAAAATTATTTAGAGTGAGGTATCACTGACAGAGATGAAATGGCAAGTATGCTGTGTTAATCCCACTTCCCAGGCTGTAAATGGAAACTGCTGATTAAGAGCAGCAAATCAATTTGCTAACTATGGCTCTAAAAATAAGGTGTGCTGCAAACAGAAAATTAATGGGAAATGGGTAATGTTGAATAGATTGATCAATGGAAATGTAAGGGAAGACAAATGATGTGTAACTTTATTTTTCCCTTGGCTAATCAACTTCACGCCCATATGTAACCAATAAAGGGGTAGAGAGAGATTGCATTAATAAAAATTAGCCAACCACACTGAACACCACTCCTCCACAGCCCTGAGGAATTAGTGCAGGAAAGAGGAAAAATGTTTTACATGAAAAAAGCTTGTATTGCCAAGAGTCTTAGTCTAGCTGCAATAGATCCGCCGTGTGCCTTACATTAGCCACAGGCCCACCAGTCTGTGTGAGGAGATACTTGGAAGGGGCAAAAATGTAGGTGGGGCATAACCGTGGGGAGAAGGGGTGATGTCTAAGGAGCTTAATGGGTTTAATTTGGGATGGTGACCACGATCATGGTTTTACCTCACATGCTATCCCAGTGGCTGATTTGGGATTACTTAGGGTGAAAGAAAGTGAAGAACTTTGCTTCTTAAAGTTGAGCAATGTTAGTAAAATTTGGAGGAAAGAAAGCAAAAGTAGAAGTCCTCAGCTCAGAGGAACTGTTGTGCTACAAAGCAGATTAGCCTGAATGTCTGCAGTTAGGCTATCTTGTTTTGAGATCTCTCCTCCTTCTCAAGGAGAAAGAGTCATGACCACCTCCTCCTCAAGGAGAAACAGGTGACTCATGACCTCTTCTGGAAGTCAGGCAAATATGCCTGCATGGGGCTCCAGTGCTTATCTTGCGTTCTTTGATAGCTCATTCGTGCCTCTACATTGCGCCATGTTGTGTCTCAATTCCTAATCTGAAAACCACAGCAGTGTTCATCATTCTTCCCAAACATGGGGAGAGATGGCAGAGTCTGAACAGGATCTGCTCTTTTTGGACCAAAGATCTGTATTTCAGATAGTTTTCTTTCACAACAATGCAGGGTGGGCTTGAACATCTTTTTCAGTGAAAATACTGATTTAATAGGTAACCTTTACTGACCTCTACAAAACTTAAACCATGCATCTTTTAATTATTTTTTTTTTAACAGGGGAAATCTGGGGGATATTTGTCTTCAAGAAGGTCAAACCAGAATACAATTTTGATATTTAAAGGTCCCCAAAATCAAGTTGCTTTTTTTCCTTTTTAAAGGGGGGGGAAAGGGAACCCACACCGAAACAAACCAACATTTTATGCCAAGAAAATTCAAAGCCAATTCCCCACTTCTTTCAGGAAATATTTACCAACTTCTGACCAGGAGTTCCTCTGATCAGAATATTCAGGATTAAGTCCAGCATAGAGTAATGTTCTGCCAGCATGGATGCCAGTGCTTCCTTCTGTAGCCACTCTGGGCGGCTGACTGGTTTTTTGCAGACCAAAGATTTTGCCAGCCCTCCCCACAAAGCAGGCATGTCCCTGTTAGGGCTTGTTACCTTTATGCTACCGACTGTAACCATCAGAGCATAACTTCATGTTAAGGTCATCATCCCATTTTCATAAAGTAGATCTGATGCCAGTGCCATCATGGCAGGTCTCATGCCATGGCCATCACATGTTGATATCCAGCACAGTGAGCTATCTAGCTGAGATCAAATCCAACTTGCATCTTACACCATGAGTTTTCATGGGGCTTTGCTTGATTACTTGAGGAACAGAGGGAGAACTGGGGAGAAGATCATCTCCGGCAGAGATACAGTTATGTGCATAAGACAAACGGGTGACTTTAGAGATGATATGTAAAGTCAAACCAGCTAGCACTTCAACAAAAACCGGACTGATTTTGGAAGTTCTCCATAGGAATGATGCTTTGAGAGGGTATATAGGTCTCATGATCTTGACCGTGCTCTTCATCTGGCTCTAAAAGCTAAGCAACTCTGAGATTCCTCCATCAGGAGGTGACCATACTAATCTGTGGGGTTTGCATGAAGTGTCCGTGTTATTGCCAGTGTCTGGATATACAGAGAGCTTTTAATCTGGCATGGCATGGCATCCAAAAGAGAGCGCTGCATCTGAATCTTCAAAGAAGCTCTTGTCTCATCAGCTTCCAGTTGTGTTTATTGGCAACCTGCAGCGTGTTGCCATGCAGCTGGTGTGCAAGCTGAGGAGAACATAAACAGCGCAGTTGGGAGACAACACACTCTGCTCCCAAAAAGAAAAAAAAAGTCTGAAATACAGCAGCAGCCACAGATAAACACACATTTTGATGAAAATTCCATATGGAAACAAAACAAAACAGAGAGCCAATCTCCCAAATGGTTATTTTTATGGCAAACTTTCCCCCTTCTCTAATGATTCCTCTTCCACAAACTTCAGCTGTAATTCCTCACCACTGACTAAGCTCTTTGGAAACCTACAGGCATGGATCTAGCCCTCAGTTGGCCTTTTTGGATGCTACAATCCTGCTGGGAAGGTGTGCCAGGACCACCTTTGCTTTGCCTTTACTAGTAGAGGCACCTCTTGTACTTCTACAGCTCTAAGGCAGCAGCAGCATACATCAACTCAAGGCTGCAGCAAGGACCACCCAGCCATGCTGTTGTGGTTTAATGCCACCTAGCAACTGAGCCCCACACAGCCACTTGCCCACTTCTCTCACAGTGGGATGGGGGAGAGAGTTGGAAGGGTAAAAGTGAGAAAACTTGGGGGTTGAGACAAAGAGTATTTAATAGGTAAAGCAAGGGCTGCTTGCACAAGTAAAGCAAATTTGGGAATTCCCATGGGCAGACAGGTGTTCAATCATCCCCAGGGCAGCAGGGCTCCATCACGTGTAATGGTGATTTGGGAAGACACACATCATCACTCTGGATGTCCCCTCTATCCTCCTTCTTCTTCCCCTAGCTTTATCTGCTGAGCATGACATCATATGGTACGGAATATCCCCTTGGTCAGTTGGGGTCAGCTGTCCCAGCTGTGTCCCCTCCCTACTCCTTGTGCATCCCCAGCCTACTCACTGGTGGAGGGGCGTGAGAGGCAGAAAAGGCCTTGGCTCTGTGTGAGCACTGCTCAGTAGTAACGAATATATCCTGTGTTACCAACATTGTTTCCAGCACAAATCCAAAGCACAGGCCCATACTAGGTACTATGAAGAAAATCAACTCTATCCCTGCCAAACCCAGCACACATGCTCTCCATACACAGAAGTGAACCTCAGAGCACAGGCCACTCACCTGTTCTGAGAGCAATGGCAGAGGGCTGCAGGCCACGTTCTTCCCAGCCCATTATGCTGCCAAGATGGCTTAACCTCCAGGTTCCCTTTCCTACCTAGATCCTCTACTCTTCTACCCAGCACTGGCCTTTCCTCACAACATCCAGGTCTTAAGCTGCATATTTCTTCTCTAGGTGTCATGACAGTAGTTCGTAAGAGCTGGGTTTTGCTCCAGCAGATACAACCCGCTGACACGGAAAGCACTGACTGTTTCTTTCCACTAATTGCATGCAAAGTAGTCAATCTGCCTTACCCTCCTGCTTCCCTCTGTGTGCTAAGGACTGCAGATCAGGTGCATGCCAGGAAAATAGGCAAAGGTCATATTTGGATTTTATCTTTCCAGAGAGCCTGGCGTGTCAGGAAAGAACAGGAGGTCAAAGGCAACCTTTGCCCCCTCCCGCATGCTTCAACCTCCTTGACTTCAGAGACATCTTTTGTCTTCACTGCTTGGCCTTTCCTTTCCTATGTCAGCATCTTTTGGATCCATGTGCCAAGCGTATCTTGCAGCTGTTTTAAGCTCTGCTTTGTGAGGGTGGGATATTGTCAGTGCTCCATGTTCGGGTTGAAGAAGCACCGGCGGACGGTCTGACTGAAGCAAGTACCACAGCCTTCCCGCTGGAACAGGCCTGGGCTCTGCTTTTGTGAAACCACATGTCAAGGATCAGGCATGCAAAAAGGCAAACAGTTGTTATAAAGTAATTTAGTAAATAAAATAAGTGGATATCAGCTCCCCAGCTGGAGTCATTGTAGTTCTAAGTGCTTGAAAATCATTAGTCAGGCTCTGGGAAATCCTGAGATTGTCTTAAACAATATGAGATAAGAAAATGCATTTGGGTTTCATTTAGTTGCCTTTTGATATTGAAGCATTAAAGACTCACATGGGCTAGAAAGATATTTCTATTAAAAACTGAAGTAGAGCTTTTCAGTGGGGCTGCTTCTGTGTCTGAAGAAAGTCACAAAATGTGTCAAAAATTGCTAAGACAGTTCCACAGGTTTTCAGTCTGGGAGGGGAAGCAGCAGAAGCTTTTGATGGGTAAGCATCTGGCTCCCCTAACTCCACAGGCACGAAGGAATCTGCTCCAGATTTACACCCGAGCCAGCATGCAAGGCCAGAGTTAAAGTAGACTTCTGTCGACAGAAAATGGTACAATAAATTTAAAATTAGTATTTTCTTTGGGTTTGTCTACTAAATGTCTCAGGTCCCTCTTCTTTTTTTTTACATCAGGCAGCAAAGCACAGGACAAAAACTGTGGAGCATTATGTAATGAATGTGACATTCACACACTCGGGGTCATGCATTTTTGCAGTAAAGATGATTACTTCTAGTTAACTCTGTTTATAAACTGGCATGAAGATCCCATATGAAGATGAGGATTTTCTTTTGAGATATTTGTGTATCTTCAAGAATGATAAGACCTGTTAACTCATGTAATCCCTAAGTGGTGGTGCTGAGGTACTTTTCGAGGAGCACGGTCTGAGAATTTTAAAAAATAATCTGTATCTTCCTTATTGATACATAATAATTATAACTAAATGCACAGCAATTTTAATTAAATTGTCAGTGTAGTGACAGGGACGTTGAGAAGGTGGTTGCAGTCATTCCTTTTTAATGATGTCTCTTCTTGGTAATTGGGGTAATTCCAGATTTATGAGGATTAGAAGAGCCATATACCCTTAATTCTTTCTTGGAGGTTCTTGCAGGAAACTGAAAGCACTGTGTCATTGCAGTGAAACCAGAGGTAGGGTAATGACAGAGAGATAATTCTCCCTTTCTGAAATCATGTCCTGTGCCTTCTGGAACATTTTCACATTTATTATATGTGCAGCTAGAGAGAGTGCAGGCTGCCTGTGGATGCAGAGACTGCACTGGCATGGAGAAATGATGGAAGAGTGTTTCTGTAGTGAAAAAGGGATGCTGTTTGCAACAGTGAAGCAGGCTCCTACAGTAAAGCCTTGCCTGCTTTTTTAAATGGGACTAATGATTTGGGGCACTTCAATCTAAAACACATTGAAGGTCAACAACTAAGTTTTTAGAGGACATGTAGTAGCAACCTGTTCACACTCAGAATGCTGTGATGTGTCTGACATTGATGCTCAGAAATGGAGGCATCCGTAGCCAGAAGAGGGGTTGGTGGAAGTGCCCAGCAAGTTCATTTCCTTGTATTCCCCACATTTTGCTTCACAGACCATAGTCTCTTTTGGTACAGAATTTCTGCTCAGCCTGTACACTTGTGGAGGCCAGCAGAGGAGGTGGGGCGGTGGTGATGCCATGTGCTCCTGCCTGCAGCCCTGCCGCAGCGCAGGGTTAGCTCCGTACCGCCGTCACCCCTGCGCCAAGCTCAGCGCTGCCCCCCGGCACCCCCCTGCACCAATGGGATTTTCATTAATAGCTGTACACTGTGTGGCTCATTGCTTCTCCCTTACACAGCAGCGTGTAATTAAAGCTGGTAGAAAAGAGACTTTGAAACAGGAGCTGAGAAATGAGGTCTCTGGGTAGGATAAGAGGGAACGGCCAGTGCTGTGGCTCTGTCTCGTGTAACCAGGAGCATCACACACTTAACTGAAGCCCTGACGGCTCCTTACTCCATCTCTGGTTCTAAGAACAGCCTTTTCATGTGTCAGAGTGAATGAACAAGGTATTGCTCTATAGGTGTCTTTCCTGTTACTCAAGCGTCTGTCCCTCTCACACAGGGAATAGCTCTCCGTGTACTCACCACAATAAACACTACATTACTTTGTAACTCCTGCCTGCCTTTTCACATGCCTGATTCCTGACATCTGTTTTTACGAACTCAAAGTCTCACCTTAACTACCCAGATGGTGACATGTTCACGTGCTGAAATTCTCAGCTGAGGTAACATTTCCACTGATCCCGGTGCCCCTTAATTGCAGGACTGAGGGTTTAATTCCTCCACATAATAAACACCTGCCAGCAGTGGGTGGATGCTGGGAGAACCAAGTGCTGTGCCGGGTTGCAGATGATGGCAGCACAGCCCTTCCCAGCCACAGCGGGGGTGAGGTCACACCCATCGTGACTGGAGCTGAGCAGGATCACAGGGCTCTTCCTCCTGCCCCACATTGGGGCATGTTACCCACCAGACTGGTTAGCTTAGGGGTGCAGACATCCTTTCAATGAAGATCTCACTCTCTGGAGGATGCTTCATATTTCTAAAGGAAAATGCATAAATGAAAATATAAACAGTGAGCAGAAAGTGGTAATTAATGTCCGGTGCACATGTGCAGCATCGCTGATAATGTTGCCTGGTAACAGAGGAAGGGATGGCAGAGCCCTGCCAGGAGCCAGCAGCAGCCTGCAAGTTCTCTTCAAGGCTGAGAGTTTGCCCAGAGGAAGGACAGGGCCCCACAGATAACGCTCTCCTCCTTAGCGACCCCCATATACAGATGTAGATGTGTGCATACTTGCATGCATACATTTCTTTTGGGGCTGCAGAATGCCATCCTGAATAAATAAAAACACACACTCTCTTTTCATCTCGTACCAGACACTTGTGTTTTGCTGTGAGGTGCCTACAAAGGGCTTTGAATAGCAGTGAGTTTCAGCGAGGAAAATTTCCACATCGTCTCCCTTTGATCATGACAGCATGGTAAGAAGGAAGCAGTCTGTCTTCATTTCTGTAACGAGGTAGAGTGCCCAACTTGTCAAGGAAAAGCAGCTCTTACCCCACCGATTTGCTTTTTATGACCTAAAGAGCATTAGAACAATTTATGCATTTGTAAGTGCTAGAAAGAGACTTGAAAAGAAAAATGGTAAAGTCCTCAGGAATCAGCAATTTTTTTCACTCCTTAGCATATTCTGTTATATGGAATTATATTCTGTTTTCCTTAGTTTTCTTTAGTGTGTTTTCTGCAGTTACAAGGCAAGTATCATTCTGGGTTCCTCCTGCAGCACATGAAGCTGTTAAATAAAATTTGTATTCGGTCAATAAGCAAAAAATATTGTTGCAGCAACAACCAAAGTCACAAAAATATGTACTCCCATGTGTATGCTCCTTCCAGGCCCCAGCAAAGATTTCAGGTTCAGCCACTCTCAGTCCCACCCAGAGCTGAGCCCTCAAAGCCCAGGATGGGGTCCACCCACAAACATGCACTGTCAAGTGAAACATGTGCTCAGAAACAAAATTTCTTGTAGGGACCAAACAGATTGCATTAGGTGTGTTAATGCTCAGACAAGTCAGTCAGATGATATGTGGTTCTCATCAGATCTCCCAGAGGTCCAAATAGCCCTTACCTGCAGCTCAGTGGTACCCCAAAAGGGTGTGAGTTTTCTTGCCTTTCACAACCATCTTGTGAATTCAAAAAAATTCCTTCCTGCCCGAGATGTGGCTGAAAGGTCTGGTGGGCAGCACGAGCTCATGGAAGCCATGTACATAACGCATCAGTACAAAATGATATTTGCAATTCAGTCAAGAAATAGTTTGTGTCTCTCCTAAATGTTTTATTAAAATGTTGATGGCATTGGCTGGAAAGGAAATAAAAGGATTTTTTTTATTTATAAAAGGCTTGTAGGTAATTACCAGTTCATGCAAAGGAAACCATGTGACTGCAGGAAAGTCTGAAGACCTTTTTTAGCATCTGCCTCTAGCTATTTCTTAGAGTGTAGAAGACTGGAATTAAGAAAACCTATTAAACAACTGGATGCCAGCTTTTTACAGTAACTGTAATCTAACAGAAGATTAACCCCTCACGGCAGTTCTGTATATGCCGCCAGTAGAAGGGTTTTGACTGAGCCCTTAGAGGTGTCGCTTTCATCACAGGCTAATGACTGGATAAATAAAACAAGCTCATCATAAAAGAGTTTCAGGAGGGTTTTTTATGGTAATAAAAATTAATTGCCTACAATCAAAAGTGAAAATGTGAGTACACAAGGGAGATCCATTATTTGAAGGGAATCATAAAAATCAGACAATTAAAAAGTTACGACACGTACAAGGTGATGATACTCTGCACCACAATCCTGGTCTCCCATGAAAAGGAAAAATGCTGGCTTTGTTTTGAAATTATGGAAACACTAATTGAGGACAATAAAGAATAAAAATGTAATCTTTTAAAGGCGCTTTCAGTTTATAGGCTGCATTATTCAGAGGACAAGTGCTGAATCCACTGAAAACTGTTTCATGTTTAAAATCCTGACCTGTACAACTTTGGGGGAATGATATGCAGCCCCACTTCTAATTACTTGTGGTACATGGGATCAATGGATTTTCTGGCCACTTGGGATTACCACAGGAGCAGCGAACAGGGCATTTCTGAGCAAGAGACCTCGTGAAATATTACCTAGTGCATTGAGCAGCGTGAGGTTGGAGGGAGAAGGTTAGACACCCTGAAAGGTGCTTTTCTGCAACTCTGAAGCCATGAAACTGAACAGCAGCCAACCCCTTTAGAAGGCTGTGCGGTAATGAACTGTAAAAAAGGGGGGGGGGTCATTCAGTGAGATACTGCTTTATAAACACTAGGAGAGAGACTTTGGCTAGCAGACAAACTCCTTCCAGCATCGTGATGAAGCACGCATTGTCTTCCTGCTGGGATGTTGCCCATTAGCATCAATCCAGACCACAGCGATTTGGGTCTTCCAAAGGAGCCTTTTACACTAATGACATTAACAAACATAAATTCAGATAGAGCCTTTTAACCTTACACGGCTTCTTTGTGGGGTTTATTACCCCTAAACACAACCGTAATCACAATAACAACTCGCCTTATAGCTGAACGAGGCAGTAAAGTTAGGATGTGGAAATATAGGGCAACTCCATAAATTGGTGTCAGGTTCATCATCCAATCTTAGTGGAAGTTTCAAGCCCTGGCAGTTGCATTGCTGATAATAAGGCAAAATACAACTCCATGACTCCCTGTGCCAAGGAAGAAAATGTAACTGGCAGAGTCTCCTTGTTTTCCTCTTTGCTGTGTCCCTATGATAGCTGGTTGGGTTTTCTCCCAAAGAGCTGGGATGGCCACATGAAACCCGCAGCAGTGTTGATAGCTGTAAGGGAATGAGTCAGTGGGGGTTACTGTGAATGGTGTCCTCTCTGGTTCTCAATGTAGAGCACAACCTGGCTTGGTTTGGTTTCTCCCTGACCACCTGCTCACTTTGGACATTTTCTGATGAGAACCCAGCAAACTAAAGGCTGGCCATCAGAACTTCTGTTTAATGCCATAACATGAAGCAGATTGAGCCATGGCAGCCACAGGGGGAGTGACAGAGAAAAACAGGTAAGCACAGCAGGATGGGCTTGTGTACCATCTGGCTTCAGGAGCTTTTGTTGTCACCTGAGTTTTTGCATTTTCCCCAAATCACTTCAGCTGGGTGGGATTATCCCCCTGCAAATCAGATCTGGTTTGTAAGGTGCTAGTATTTAACTTCATGTGTTAACATTTGATAATGTCTGTCTAGGAACTCACAATTTGACAGGGGGTGGGTGGAAACTCATGGAAAAGTTAATTTTTCTTTCATGTAAAATCGAATGCATCTGTAGTTTTGGCTATTTTGTTAGAACTGTGCTCTTTGGACCACATTTTCCCATCATTGTACATCAAAACATTAGTTCCTAGGAGCCAAATTTGGTCCAGAAAAGACATGAGTCAGCAAATAAAAAGTAGGAAAATTTTCCTATAAGGTTTTTTCATCCTGAGCATTGCAAAGTGAGTAACCTTTATAATGCCAAAATTAGAAGCAGATAGACCCTGTTTACCTCCATTTGACCCACGATTGATCCAGCATATTTTGATTAGCAAGAGATCGTCCAGATAATCCATTAAAAGTTTGTCCAGTTTTGTCAGCCTTTGTGAGCCTACTGGGCCCAGCTGGTTGGTTTGGAAAGCACCAAAATCAGCTCCTCAGGAGATCTCTAGTAAAGTTTTGGTTGGTTTCTGGAGCTAAAGGCTCTCACAAGTTTTATCTACTGATGCTTAAGATACAGTTTCACCTCAGTGGAGTATTTGAGCCAGTGCCTTGTCTATTCCAGTTCCTCCTGGATGCTGTATCTGCAGCAGTGCTTAATCTGGAATATAAACCTATGATGACCTTCTGCACAGCAGGAATTTACCTTACACTTGCACTGTCAAGTGCTGGTGATGTTATGGCGCACTAGAAGAAAAAGGGCTCATAAGGATCTTGAGTACCCAAATCTTTGTGTTCGCTTGTATGTCAAAGCTGTTGAAATTGGAAGGTTTCTCATGTTTCATACGTATCCATGTTCCATATACACCCTCACCCACCCCCACCGACAGCATAACAACAAGAACAAGATGCGGTCCTAGAAACTGACAAAAATGCAAACCTCAAAGCTGCCAAATTAAGTAAATTTGTCAGAGAGGCAGTGAAAGCATCTGCAGGCTGAATCTCATGAATTTCATAAGGAAGAGAATTCCACCAAATTGGGGCCAGGCACATTCCAGATGGCACAGATGGTTTAGCAAGTGACAGATTGGAAACACAACCCAAATTATGAGCAAGTACGTAAACAGAAATCAGAATTTCTCCAATAGGTAGGAGTGAAAGTCTGAAGGGTCTTCAGAAACAATAATAACGTGTTAATTTTGAGCCTCAAAAGGTAGCCAAGTGCAATGCCTGAATAAAGATGGAAGATGACAAGTTGTGAGAAGAGCATGCAACTTTTCAGTAGCTGCCAAGGTTGGAGTAGATTCTCAACAAAACAGAGAGGCAGAAAATGGCCCCTCAAACGTGGCTATAATCCAGCCTGCAAACTGCAGATAAACAAGTCAAGATTTTGTTAACTGGCTTATTTTGCAAAACCAGCCTGAAAGCTGGATGGGGGGAAAAAAATGACATTGTTATGTCTTTTTTTAATCAAAATGTAATTTTGACTGACTTGCATGAGAGCCAACTTATAGATGGGTGAAAATGTGCAAATCATAAAAAAAAAAAAAGTAAGTACCCCTGACCATGTGAAGAAAATGTGTGAAACCAGTGGGAGCAATGAAAGAAGAATCAGAAGTAAGAATATTTCAGTACCAATAAGGGAGAGAAGGAAATGGCAACAAAGCTAACCCTCAAAACAGCATATGGGGAAAAGTGAGAGGAATCATAGTGCAGAGTTAAACAAAGACTGATTATTTTATACTCCAGCAATGCAAACCATCATGTGTGCTATCTTTAAATTCAAAGCAGCAGAACATTTTAATTAATGGACTAATAATGCTAATTACATCCTAGGGGCAGTCTAAGAACCTGCGAGCATGAAAATACTAATTATAAGTTTTTGTGAGTGTTATGTATGTATGTGTGCACATATATATCTATATACACAGACATATAATACATATGCATAAAATTTTATAGCTGCAGGCATCTCCTGCTCCCTTTAAGCCACCAGTAATACAGGTCCCACCTTCTTGGTGACAACACTGCCATCTGTTACTGGTGAATCCCTGGGTATTAAACACAGGCTATGGTCCTTATTCATGTGTGGGAATTGGTTTGGTGACCCAGTGAGAGACTGATGGGGAACATGCAGTGGAGCTGGCATGCTGTCTCTTAATACCTCCTAGGCTTTTCCTGTACACTATGGACAAGGAGTATTTTGCTGAGAAAAGATAATAATAATAATAATAAAAACAATGGTGGACTGTTTTTTTTAGGCATGATTAGCTCTGCCATATGTTCCTTCTGCAGAGGGGCTGTGGACATGCTTTCTGCTCTGCTTTATGGATCTGGTTATGTTCCACTTCTTAGAGTGACCAATAGCCACATACCATGAAGAGGCTGGAGCACTTCAGTAGTTCTGTGTCCCACTGTGCGCACATACATTCCCCTTCTGGTTTCAGGGTTGCAGAGCATCGTTTAATGTATGCTTTTATCTGGCCAAGTGCTCTGAATGCTCTTCCCTGGGAGCTAAGTCAAGCTCTGGATTTGTTTCGAGACATGGCTCGGAGGAACAGTCCTACAGCAGGGATTATTCCATCGTACTTTGCTGCAAAGCTGTATCATAGCTCTTCTGTCACCCCATGTCAGAAAAGCTTGCTTTCAAAGAGGGTATGTGCAGCCTATGAGCAGACCACAACATGTCAGTTTGAGAAAATCAAGCAGGGGTGAAAAATAAGCGTATTTAAGTTGAGCAGTTTTGCCTGCTGGCCAGGCACGTCACCCCTTTTTTCATCTTTTAATCTGGTCTATCTGCTGCTCCATCTCCCTACCGCCTCCCTGGTTTCTTATTTTCTTGTCAGTCTCTGCCCTACTCCTTGCCCCACTGCCTCGCTGAATTTCTTTGATATTCAGATCGACTCAAATATGCTCTCAGATCAAGCAGCGGAAAAAGCAGTAATTTAAGTCACAAAGGCCCGTGCACATTACAAATCCCAGATAGGCACTGGAGGTTTCTCTTCGCATCTGCCTGTCTCCCCTCCAAACATCACCGGAATGTTTTCAGGGTCTGATAATGCCTGCCTCCTCTATTTTTCCTGAATAAGGGAGAAAAATCCCCTGTGGGGGACCCAGAGAGCCCAAAGCCTCTTGTCTCCTCTGATGTGCAGCACGTGCCGATCGCACGGGAAGGAGGGGAGGGAGCACTGCTGGGGGGGATGGAAACACGCGCTTCGCTCCTTGGGTGTAGGCAGCGGGCCTGTAGCTTAATGAATTGACGGCTTTCATCTGAAGAGGGGCTCGTGCAACGTCCTTAATTGGATTTCTCTGTAGAACTGTAGCTCCTAGATCATTGCCTGGAAGGAGAAGGTGGTAACTAACATGGAGATGCAATATATGGCGTTGCTTCAAGTGCAGGCAGGTTTGCGACAGGGCTCCAGCCCATCAGTGCTGGAGCTGTGTGACAGCTGCGATGCAGTGGCGGGCAGCTGTGTCTCAGGCACAGCAGGAGACCCTATTAAAAATATGAGAAAACTGCCAGCCTTCCTGCAAAAAATACAGCCTCCTGTGTGACAATTTGACCTCAAAGGGATGGCAGTGCGCTGAGGGAAATCTGTATTCCTACCTCACTCCCCTCCCTTGCCATTTCTAAAGACATGGCATCCATCTTTGGGCCATGTAAGGCTCACCCCACTTAACCCCACTACCTCCATTGGGCACACGAGGTGCTGGGGGCACTGGCAGCCGGTCCTCTGGGAGCACCTGGTTGTGAGGTATGTATGATTCAATGAAATCATACCTGATTTAGGGCTACCCCAGGAAAAAAACATTGATTGCTAATTACACGTGGCTTTAGGCTGTGGTCACTACACCTTTGAGAAGATGATTAAAGGAAAAATGCATCAACATGTTCTCTGTTTAGAAAGAAATGTTTACAAATCTCTGTGTCCCACCATCTGTGGAGGTGATGATGCTCTTTCACTAGAGGCTTGTGAACACATGCAGCGGGCTCTCACTGAGCAAGAAGAGGCAGATAATGGGAAATTTTCCTGATGGCTGGGAATTTCCCTGCAGTTCCTGGGATGATCATATTTTGCTCCTATTAGAATTGCTGTTGACTTCAAAGGAAGCGAAGAGACAAAGTGGAGTTCTGCATGTAGGAAAGGGTGGTTTGGCTGGCACTGGCTTTGTCAGAAACTGAAAGGAGTCTTCACACCAGGAGCAGATTATTTGACCTGTCTTTTTTTTCTTATCTCTCATTAGTCCCTCTGCTGTGACTGTTAATTTTTTTAAGAAATTTTGTTCTTTCCCTTTCCCAATTCCACTTCAGATGCTTGATCTTGCCTAATACTTTCTCTCTGACCTCACAGGCTGTTGCCATGGAAATTCAGCTTTGTAACTTCACTGATGGATTAGGGAGAAGACAAAAGATAGACTGAGTAGGAAATGAACCTTCATGTGCTGAAAGGCCAAGACTGTGGTCATGATTGTACTGCTACCAACCCTGAGGAAGCCACTGACAGCAGAGTCCTGACTCTCGATTTGCCGGACCATGCCCGGGCTCAGGCTCTGGCATGGCTCATGTGTGACAGCACCGAGAAAGGGGTATAACTGGCAGCCCGGTGCTGGAAGAGGAGGTTCAGCCTGTGCTAGTGCCCACCATGGGTGGTCACGTCTCAGTGGATTGCAGGCAGGTGCCAGAACTGTCATCAGCATGCAGGTCCCTGCTGGGAGCGAGGGCTGCTTGGTCTCCAGTGGTCTGTACGGCTGCAAACGCAGCCCTTGACTTCTCCAAGCTGAAGCACAGCAGGCTTCTTGAAAGGCATCAGGCCTTAAAGAAAACCAACAAGGAAGGGCTCTCTATTAGCAAGGCAAGGCCAGATGTCCATTTAATATTTTGCCTGATTGCACCTAATGTTTGCTATAGAAAATTGTGAATGGTACCCCTCAGCCTGCTTGTCCACGAAAGACTATGCAATGATTTCAGTGGTTTCCCAAGAGGGTGGGTGAGCAGCACTGCTGCCCCCGTGCAGTGTGCTGCGTGTGGTGCTGAGGAAGCATGGATCTGGCCAGGCACAGCACCGTGCAGCACTTCGCTGAGCGGCCCCTGAGATCCCCACAGCATCCAGGACTCGCTCTGACATTGAGGTGGAATGTGACGACTTGCAACATGTGCCCAGAGCACCGTATTGATGTCACTTTGCTGGATGTGGGCCAAGCATCCAAAGGGCAGTGAGCTGATTAATATGATAATCACATTGCATCCCAGTCTCCCCGTATGACAGCACTTTCCATTCCTGTTCATGATGCTGCCACATTTTTCTCTGAGGGCAAATGTGACTTAAGCAAAGTGGCAGAAGGGAAAGAGACTAGTCAGCACACATCAGGAAAAAAAAATATCTGTGGTGAGAAACAGTAATCCTACTGATGATAAACATCAGGAGCAACTAACACCACTGCAGGACCCAGTCAGCTGGGTCTGATAAAACTTTGAGGACTGAGAACCCCAGTAAGCAAGGAGAGTGTTGGAAAATGAACAACCAGATGAGGATCAGAAAGCCTTGGGGTGGCAGGGACTTCCACATCCAAGCCAGCAAAAAGGGGGGAACTGCCATATCACCAGAGGGCAGATGGAGAACGTGCAGCTGGTTGCATGCAGCATTAAGAGCTGGCTGAGCATCCAGCCCTACCAAAGGGCATAGCAGTCCTCACGCCATGGGAGTTTTTTGAGTTCCCTGCACGATTTCATCCTCTTGCCATGGATTAGAGCAGTGCAGGGTCACAGCCACACTGTGGGGACAGAGCAGGGCCCAGGTGCATGTACAATGTGAGAGCCAAGCTACAGGGTTTATCTAAAACCTCTTTAGGTTGGTGGAAATCCTCCCACTGATGGCAGTGGCCACAGGATCAGATGCTGAATCTTTGCATCTTGCCTTGACCAAACTTGAATCTTTTTTTTACATAGGGCCATCTGTGTTATCCTAAGAATTTTTCAGTATTCCCAGTTCTGAAATGAATTCTGCTTTCCTCCTGCCTGGTGGTTTCCTTCCCTAAGAAAGTTTTATCATGGAGGTGTCACCAAGGTCCTTTTCCTCTGAGTTTCCTGCTGGCACGGAGGGACAGCTCTGCATGAGTCTTCAGCTGCTTCTGCTTCTTCTGGTTTGCACAGGTTGAATTTTGTGCTGTTCCTCTCAGCTCTTGGATGCTACGTGCTGGTACAGGGCTTAGGCTCATGGAAACTTGCTCCTGTCCGCTTCTTCTGATTTCTCGGTCACAGCTTGGCCTCATCAACAAGGCAAGGAGAGCATGGGGAAGGAAGAGAGCTGTGATGCACTCACCCCATCCAATTATTCCTTTATCAAATGGACAACATTAACCAGTAATTCTTAGCTATTGAATCAGGTGTATTTTAATGGAGAATATAGTAACACCACTCATGCAATACATCACTCATGCTCTGTGCTTCCCAGCATCAGCCTGAAATAGAAAACTGATTGATATGATCAGTATTTGACTGGCAAAGCTATATCACCTGCTGAACCAGAAGCACTTTCAGCTCAGTGGCAGTCCTTTCTTAATGTAGCTATACAATACTTCAAAAATGTTTGCAATGGATTTATTTCCAGTTGGATCTAAATCCTCCAGCAAACTCTAGATTTATTACCTCTTATCGTGTGTAAAATACCTTCTTTATACCTCACATCAGCTTCCTTTCAAACCAGACAGTACTTACAGTTTATGGCATACTACATTATAGTCACTTACCATCATACATATTGTGTTCTTCCATGACTTTAAATGTTAAAGGACACCTTTCTGCCCTATTTGAAAGGAGGGGGAGAGCAGAAAACCCATGTATTAGCAAAATTGCTGTCATTTATTTCATCACATCAAGCCAAGTATGGTTGAAATAACCAATCCATTATAAGAGAGGTAATACATCATTCATTATTCGCTGCTTGCTATGGCAAGCCACTGGCTCAGCACATACAGACTTATGGATTTGGTACGTGGAAAGCTATAATGAATGTGCAGTTGTGATGAGAAAAATTAATGCTAATATTTACTGCTCTACAGTGACAGCTATGTATCACCTGTTTCCCCCTTCCTTTCTGCTTGCCCCCCTCTGTACATGCAGGCAAATGTTCCATCTATTTAATTCCATCCCAGCCATCGCCCTTTAGCAGAGCAGAAATAGAACAGAAACCTGAGGGAGGTCGTTTTGCCATGCTGCTGAGCCCTCATGTCTTTGGCTGCTGTGATGCTTGTGTGTGAGGGCAGCTGCAGAAGGAGGCTGCCTGTGTGCTTCTCTCTCCGCCAGATATTTTAATCTAAATATATTGAATTGGCTGGAGGACGTCTGGCTGGGCAAAGCAACAGTGAAATTTGGCACTGAGTGTTTTGAACTATTGTAACAACATAGCATCTTATATTGGTATATATAAATATATATATCTTACATATATACCAATATAAGACATAATTTTTATATATATCTATATATAATACTGTCTATTTCTCCAGATAGATAGAAATGAAGTGGCATACAAAATAGGTAAGCGGATAGATAAATAAGTTACTGTACCCTTAAAAAGCCAGCTGGTTGCAGCATCCTGTAGTAAGTCCCTTTATATAATAAGCACCTGCCTCATTTGTTGCAGGGTTGGAGCGGGGCATAAGCAGACTGGATTAGCTGTGTCCTGCCCCACTTTGGGTGGGGATACAACAGCCTCCCTTCCTGTGCTCCCAGGAGCTATAGACAGCCCTTCTGCAGCTTCTTCAGGAGATGGTTGTGGGGGGTTATTTTGCAACTCCTGGAAAGGCAGGGACAGGCAGGGCAGCACCAGGTGCGTGTGGCTTGTGGCTTGTGTGGCTTTCCTTGTGCTCCCTGATGTTCCTTTGCATGCAGCCTCTGAGGTTTCTTTAGAAAAAAAACAGAAATGTCCACATGATGTCCAGCCTAGCCTGGACACACTTGTCTATCAATGCATCTGGGCATGCTGGAGGCTTGGTATTTATAGCTTCTGGAATCACTAACTAACATTCAGGAAGTGGATCCATAAACCAAATTAACCCAGAGTGATGCATCAGTACACCCTGTCATGCAGACATCATTCCTGTACTCTTGAGGTATGGACAGCCAGAGCACACTCTAGGATTGCTGAGTCCTGGCCAGGACATGGAGCTACTCCATGTGCACATTCCAGGCAGTTGAGACCATACTAAATGTCCTGCCCATCAGAAAGGCAGGGAGAAACACAGGGTCAACTGCCCACCAAACAAAACTTGTTTCATAGGCCGTACAACAAAACCCTGTGTGTTCCCTACTGGGATATATCTGTAGCCCTCCTGACTGTCTGTCTCTTCTGCTTCTCCTTAAAATCTATCATATCTTCTCTTTCTGCTTAAAAAAAAGTCTTCCTTTACTTAAAAAAAAAACCAAGAAAGGAAAAAAGACTTCCTCATCCCCTGTCCCCTAAGTCCCTGGGCAAGACTCTATCAGCTTTTTTAAAAATTGCAGCTACTATTGCACTGTATCATTATTCTCAGGGTTTGAAATGTTTTCCTAACCATATTTCCCATTTTCCTGAATGCTGAGTTGCAGACGCTTTATAAATACTGTTATTCACTTATTTTTAAATAAGAATGCTGCGTGTTCACTGAAAGCCTGAGCTGTAAACCACCTATTAATTTGTCTCTCCACCTCTCAGCATTCCCACATCAGCCACATTAGTTACATGGGAGTTGTATGTGTACACCTTGGGGAGCAAAGCCCCATAAATATGCATACTCTGTAACCCCTTTCTAAAGAGGAGCAGCTTCACTATTACACTTGATTCCTCCAAAGAGCAAAAAATATAATGGGCCCAAATCTGCCCTCAGCTCTGCTTCTGTAACCCCCGTGACTTCAGTGCACTGCAGGTGCCTCAAAGGCAGATCCTGCTTCCCCTTGCATCTTGTTATGTCGTGATCATCATCAGAGCATCAGGGTGAGATTGAACCTGATGAGGAATCCTGGTGGTGCATGGGAGGACTATGTGAGCTTTTTGTCCCAGAAGCATGAGGCAAAAATGGCAGAGCAGGCACCTGGGTCCTTGAGCAACTGCTGTCTTCTGCCCATAGAACTTGCCCTTGATCATCATTTCAGCATCTCAGCATCCCCTTTCTGATGATCTAGATATGAGCATTTCTGTCTCAGTATTTCTATATTTTCCAGGAGAGGTTGATCAGGAGCAAAACAACTCATTCATGGTTCACTAGAGCAGTGAGCAGCTGCAGTATTTGCAAGTGTGACCAGTGAGTAATAACAGGTTTTCACATGGTGGCCCCATGTGATGTGCTCGGTGTCGGCAGGCTGTCCTAGGGATTCCCAGTCCCAGGGAATGACATGTGACACGTGGCGGTTACGTGGTGTTACACAACCGCCGCCTTGGGCTAAGGATGTGCACACAGTTTGGCTGCTTTAGGTTTTCAGGTGCAAATAATTTTTAGCAAAAAAGAGGCAACTAGAACTAAACCAGCTTTTCTTGTCAGTCCGTGTATCTCATATGCAACAAAGAAAGTTGGGGTTTTTGACTCAAATTCCTCCTTGAACCCTCTTTTATAAGCATTTGAAGTTGGGGCCTTTGCTTCCAGTGGCTCAAATTTTTTAAAATCTACTTTGTTCTTATCAAAGTTGCACAAGACGAGCATGAGTACATGTGTTTGTCCAAGGAAGGTTGGACAGCTACAAAGTCCCTTCAGTGCCTGACGTAGCAAGGGACATCAGATCAACTTGTCTCAATGTGAAAGCCAGAAATGTAGCAGAGTATGGGATGCAGGGGGAAATGGCCAGCCCCATTCCAGTGGTCTATGGGGACAGGACAAGGGGCAATGGCTGCAAGTTAAAGCATAGGAAGTTCCACACCAACATGTGGAAGAACTTTTACACAGTGAGGGTGACAGAGCCCTGGGACAGGCTGCCCAGGGAGGTGGTGGAGTCTCCTTCTCTGGATATATTCAAGAGCCTATCTGTGCAATATGAGTTAGGGAACCTGCTTTGGCAGGGGGGTTGGACCCGATGATCTCTCAAGGTCCCTTCCAACCCCTACGATGCTGTGATTCTGTGATGATGATAAATCCCTTGGATGGGCTTTGTGAGCAGCAGCACTGAGTCCTGCTCACACTGTCCTGGCTGTGGTCTAGGCTGAACTTGAAAGATGGTTCTGCCAAAGCAGGCGGTGTGCAAGGATCTGGGTGAAGCCTTGCAGACATTCCCGACAGTCATCGTGGCGGGGATCCTGTCTGCCAGACATAAGAAACAGATTAACATTACCCTAACCAGCCTATGATTATCTGATGCTAAGAGTGAAAATGTCTCTTCTAGGAAAGAAGAAAGCCACAGGCCAACTCAGGAGCATGTAGGCTCTTATGAAGTAATGATGGAGGCGTGGGAATTGCTAATTACTCCTGTGGAAGCAAGCCACAGGTACAGCCTCAGATGGATTTCTGTTTCCAGGCTTAGCCCCATTTTCCACTTGTTCCTAATTTTCCCAAGAAAGTTCCGGGGGAGGGGGGAGATGGGGGTGTGGTGTGACAGTGTGTTTTCAGGTTCGGCCTCAGCCTAAAGGTGAATATTTCAAGAACTCTTAGCAAAATCAGCCTGGCTGTTGTTATGATATGTGGGTGTGAAGAGAAACCAGCTATTCCTATTTGTTCCATTTGCAGCTTCTCTGACCTCGTAACTCAAGAACAGCTGACGCTGGGAAATTTGAACTCAGCTTGTTTTATAGACCTCGGTGATGAAGGAGAAAACAGTTCATGTCTGAGGAAAATCAATTCAATATTTCTAGAGTTGGGAGCAATTAGAGTCGAAGGCCAAATTTTGCTTTGAAATACAGCGGCATGCTGAAATGCCAGTCCAAGGGCAGAACTCATCTTGGCACATTTTGTACATATTCATGAAGAAATTCGGTTTTTTCCTAGAATGTTAAACTGAGGTCGAAAGGAGGAACGTCAGATTGATTCTGAAAGGCCCAGTTCTGGCTCTGATGCCAATCCATGCGCTGAAGTATAAATAATGTGTGTTCAGCACACAGGAAATACCTCACCATGTCAATGGGAGGTTTCCACAATGATCAGAAATAGGATTTGGCCATGTATAGCAACTAACCTTTGCAGATAATATTATTTATTCTAGATTTATTTCTTGCATCCAGTATCGCTCAGTAAGAAAGTACATGTTTTCCATTCCTATTATTCTCTGTTCCTCGGTTTCCTTCCCCTGTCTTTCTCCCTACTTTCTGTCTTACAACACCTCCTTTGTCCTTCCTTCTTCCTTTCCCTCCTTACAGCCTTTCCCTCTGAGCCTGCTATCCACTGGTGTCTCTTTAAAATCTTCCCCATTCCAGGGAGTGTCAGTTAAAGAGTCAATGCTTCTATTTAGATGTCAGTTTTGGGCCTCAACTTGACCTGTTGGTGGCAGGAGGGGCGAACTTTCATCTTCTAGAAAGCCACAACACAAGTATAGATTACATCTCATCAAAATATTATGGGATTGGACACATAAATCCATTGAGTGGGTCTGAGCAGGGCTTTGGGGTTTTTCATTGGGTGAACTTTGTTGTTTCTGTCAAGCTGATCCCTTGTGTGAAATTCCACGTAAAATTCCACTAAATCTGCCCCTTCATCTTCAAATAAGTTTTTTGACCCAAGAAAAATCACTGTAAGCTGTAAATGGTTAAAGAAGCAGACACGTTAAAACCCCTTAAACCCACAGTGTATTTACAGAAAGCGGATTTTTCCAGTCCCTGCCCGTTACCGGGTTGTCACGTGCTGCATCAAGCAAACTGCAGATGAACAGCACTTATGAAATTGAGTCTTCCTACCCTTTAAATATCACAAGAAGCCTCCCCAAATAGCCCAGCCATCTCCTGACATCTCTTGATGCAATTCTCTACATGGTCTGACAGCCACATGCCTCAGCAAGGCCCTCCAGGACTAGCCAAAGTCAATGTGTCAAACAGGGTTCTCATCCACCCAGTTCAAGATGATGTTACCTCTTGTGAATTGGAGTCAGAGCACTCAATCCTTATGCCTGAGCTGAGCTTCAGTGATTGTTACACACATTTAGAGTTAAGTAAATGCGATTGTGGCTTCACTTTGCATGATCAGGCATCATTTTAAATGGATTTTATCTTCATAAGCAGTATGCTGTGCACACATGGTAGGATATTTTGCCATATGTTGAGATGATGCCTCCATATGAGATGATTTTGCCCAGGGTTTGTAACGGAGACTAACAGGGAGCCTTACAAGTCTGGATTTGTATCTCCTGTCCCAGTGGAGACCATTCTGTGTGGACACTCCAGACCACTTTGGCATGCTCCATCTGATCCACAGCACTGCCTTTTTTGGGCAGCTTGTGTCAGAAGATTTTCCTAACTTCTGACTAATGAAAGTCCTTCATGTGTACTGGAACAGGAGCCTAGGCCTAAACTATAAAAGACTGCATTTTTTCCTAATCTGGCAATAAAATGATGAACAAGCACCAAACACTCGATATATCTGTATATGTATAGGTTAATTAGAAACAACACTGATATACCCAGCGTTACTCCCCCACAACTGCCGCTATAGCGTGCCGGTGCCTGTGGGTACACAGAAGGGAGAGCTTGTCAGCTGTCGTGGTTTTGCCCCAGCCGGGGGCCGCACCCCACACAGTCGCTTGTACTTTTAAAAGGAAGGGGGAAGGAAAGTTGGGGGAGGGGGAAAAGGGAAGGAAGAAAGGAGGAAAAGAAACCACAACCTAGAAACCAGAACCACGCAGGTTGGGATAAGGATAGTTTACTAAACAATAACAGAAAACTAGATATAACAATAACATAAGTTTAAAGCACAAAATAGATGAAACTGGTGATACACAATGCAATTTCTCACCAAACCACACAACTCAGGCCGCACAGCTTAGAGCCGTCCCGGAACCCGACTGTCCCCAGAAACCGCACGTCCTGGCGCTGCCTCCTCCTCTTCCCCCCAGTCCCCCTTTATACTGAGCACGACGTACCTGGCATGGAATGTCCTCTTTGGCCAATTCGGGTCACCTGTCCTGGCTACGTCCCCTCCTTTCTCATTAGTAAGGAAGTATGCAGAGCTGAGAAAGGTCCTTGATTGCCCAGCAACAATCAGAAACATCAGGGTGCTATCAGCATTGTTCTCATGCTAACACCCAAACATGGCATTCCATCCACTGCTAAAAAAAATTTAACTCCATCATAGCTGAAACCAGGACATCAGCCCAAAGATCTCCTCTTTGGACTAGAAGGCTCTCCAGCACAATCATACACACATCACGAAGAGACATGTAAATGCACACCGCCGGGCGTCTGCGAGGAGTGGATTTGCATAACTGCCATCAGCAACGCATATTCTGGGGAGGGTGAGTTTGATCATCTTCATGCCTGTGGATGAATGAATGAATGAATGAATGGGCAATTCAGGTTTTTTTAAACAGAGGTTACAATCGGCTATTTTGTCCTACCATCTAAAAATATTACTCTGTTTGTCCCTCCCCCTTCTGTCCTCCCTATTCTCCTCCCCCTTGCAATCAGTGTCTTTGTTTAAAGCTAGTTTAAAGATCTACAGCACTGTCTCGGGAGGGCAGTGTAGGGAGAAGCACCCATTGATATGATTCTGTTAATGAACTGTGCCACTGTGATGAGGCTGGAGCTTTGGAAGTGTTGCTCTCCACTGATGGCCTTAAGTGTGTTGTGGAAAATAGAGGGTGCTTGACCTCACAGCTTCCCAGATACAGAGCCAGCCTCAGGAGGGCTTCGAGTTGGCAGTGCTTTCAGGGTTTCTGTACGGACTGACAATTCACATGAGCTGAGGTTCTGGGCCATTGCTCTAAAGTGCCTATGAGATAGTCAAGCGTGCATTGACTGAGCTAGAAATTGAAAATGAAGGGCTAGGTGGCACCTGCTCATCCCACAAATCATGTTACAGGAAAAGCCAAATTAACCTCACTCATCCATCCATCCATCCATTCATCCATCCATCCATCCATCCATCCTGAAAGCTGTGATCCACTAGCTCTTTACCTCTGTCTTTTGTGGAAAAGTTAACACCCTGTAGAGTTATAAAGCCTCTATGGAATCAGACTGGACAAGCAGAAAAAGATCTCAATCTTTATTAAACCTTAAAGGATTTTAAATAGTAATTTCTACAGAGACCTGCTGTTTTCATCCCTGCTAGGATTTCCCTGTGATTTTTCTCTGCTGTCCCAATACAGGCTGCATGGCACCAAGTAGGAAAAAGTGATGCTCTGTGCAAAATTAACTGTATCCTAGCCAGACCTGGGACAACCCAACACCTGGCCCCAGAGCTTGTGATGCACTCACTTTCTTGCTAGACTGTTGTTGTTCCAGAGCTACAAAGGGAGCAAGGTTTAAACTGTTCCCCTTTTGAGCAGCAATGAAGCAGAGCAGCTCTCTGCACAGTGACTCAGCCTGCCCTTGGGCACGTCTCTTGCAGCCCTTTCAGAAGCCAAGAGACAGAGCTTTAGAGCTTCACCAGTTCCATTTCATCCCTGTCCCACACTCACATCAAGGTCTATATAGACAGCAAGAGCTGGTAAGATAACTCGGTGCTATGTGTATAGCCTCTTACATCAGAGGGGTCATGCTGAGGGAAATTGTGCTCTCCCTGTGCCTCCAGAGACATCCTGTGATCTGTGACTGGGCAATAAGGAATCAGTGAAAGTCACCTGCCCCGATCAAAGCATGGTGTCAGTTGCTTTGCTTTCTGACAATTCCACATAGGCCTTTCATTTTAAAAAATAAATATCTTTCTTTTCAGGGATAATTTTTATAATAAAAGGATTTTTGTTGTCATACCCACTTTCTACTCATGCTTTGCCAACAGTGGGTGCTCCAGCAGCATGAGGGTCTTTGTGTGCAGCTGCTCCCAAAGCCCTAGTGAGTGAGCAGGCAATGAGCACTTCTCTGCTTCAGGTCAGAGCTGAGCCTTACATGGCTCCCGTTCCTCCTGTCTTCTGGAAAAAAATCACATCTGGACTGACTCCAAACCTGAAAAGTTTTAGCCCAGTTAAATAATTACCATGACAGTTATGTGTCTCTTAAAACCACGGGTTTCATAGAGAACGATAATTTTGGTCAGTGCATTAAGTACATTCATGCCTTTTACCATCTTTTCAGTCCTTCCAGAGCTATTCCACATACGTTTTTAACATGTGCCAATGATTTTACACATTGAAGAGAGAGTTTGGAAATACCACTGGATAAGTTAGGTAATATGATGTAATTTCAAGGAATAAGTCTGGATAGGTTTTTTTCCCCTGCGTGGCGTGTGCCACGTAGCTTGGAAGATCAGTTACTGCCTTGGACACATGCATGGTAGGTAGATGATTTTTCAAGAGACGTGCTGGAAAAATGAAGTAGCCAAGCCTGAGTCCAGTGTGAAGAGTTATACAGCCTTTGAATCCAGTTAGTTACTAGACTCAAATACGAATCTGGCTGTAGAAAATTAAAAGTGTGTCAGAAAAAAAACCAAAGCACCCAAGGCACTGCTGATAAATATGAAACATTTGTGTCTTGCTAAATGTATTTTGTCATAATTACCAGTATATGGATTTGTATTGTTCAAAGGCCTAACAGTGAATCTCCCGTGATGGATGCACAGTAAAACAGGACTAATTGGAAGCATTAATTTAGACAGAGGCAGGACTTGACATGGAGCACAGTGTAAGAGATGCTTTGTATTGCCACAGCAAGTACAAAGTGCCTGCATGTAATTTGCAAGCTCAAATCACACCACCTTGGCAAACAAATTGTTACAGACTGTTGCTGTGTCTTTTTTTTCCCCTCTTTTTGTTTTATTTCTCTCCTAATAAATATCTTGGACCCAAGGTCATCTTAAGGAAATAGTTGTGATGCAATAGAAACGTGGCTGTTGGTGCTCCTGTGTTTCTGGCAATGTAATTGACAGTGAATGAGCAAGCAGGAGCAGCTCCCAGCAGGGACACATTTGAATAAATATACACTAAATAAGCACAGTGGAGGGGGCAAGTAACAAATCTGTGCAAAGGGCTGTGTGCTGTATGTCTCCTCAGAAATCTTCTGTGGTTTAGGCCCGTAATAGCAGGGGTACAGGTTACAGGTTGTTTTTCTGCTCCCTCTGCTTTAGCTGCCTGCTCCCACCCCGGTCCTGGTTCAGTGAAGTGTTGGTCATGTGTGGTGCTCCTGGCATGTGGGTGATGCCACTGACGTCAGATGGAATCCATTCTGGCTTCAGTGCCTTCCTGAGGCAGTGCCCATAACAAGAAGTCGGACTGTGACTGCATCAAAATACAACCTGAGGCGGGTTGCTTGTTATCTTAGGCAGTTCAGCCACTGACCTTGGTTCACGCCAGATAACTTTGTTTTAGCTACCAAATACGAGTTACTGTTGGGGAATAGTCTGGGGCCAAGCAGCTGTTCTCTATATATTTGGTATTCGAGTACCTGAGTTTTATTTATCTCCTATCTGACTGAAACGCTAATTTCCAGCAAACCAGGTAAAGAGAAGAAGTAAGCACCAAACAGTGGTGATAGATTCAGATGGCACACCCAGCACCCAGATTTGAAGAGAACAAAAGGTGAACCCTTGCACTCTTTTGACTATTCCTTCCAGTTCTTAATTGCCATTACTGGAACAGGTTGCCCACAGAGGTGGTAGAGGCCCCATCTGTGGAGACATTCAAGATCAGGCTTGATGAAGCTCTGAGCAAACAGATCTAGTTAAAGGTGTCCCTGCTTACTGCTGGGGGGCTTGACTAGATGACCTTTAAAGATCCCTTCCAACCTAACACATTCTGTGATTCTGTGATTAATCTCCAGATCATTTCTTCTCATTTGGTCATGGGTCTTCAGTGTGCAACTATGTTTTACTTCCACTGGTTCTTTTAATGTTTCCTGTGTTCTCCTCTCAGAGTCATTTGTGCACTGAATAATCTTACTAATTGCAGATGAGCTTTCCTGGATTTACACCCGTGCAGCGGAAGCCACCATATGTCCCAGCGGGCTTTTCCTGACATGCTATCAATAGCCATGGAATTGGTCCCTCAAGCAAGGCTTCTGTTATTTATTTCCATCCAGTCCTTTCAACTCATATTGAACGGGGATGAAACTCAGCACTTTATCTTAAAATTATGTCCTTTGTCTAATGCTCCTTGATATTCCTTCCTCTCAGTGCCCTGACCTTTACTAAGGCTACTGCTCATATATTCTCTTGGCCATAGTAGTTAACGTTAATGCAAAGTCTGTGTTCCCCTGCAGCTTTAGTGCTGGTAGGCCGCACTTACTGCTCCGTCTCCAAGCAGAATGGCTTTCTGATACTGCACTTTACTGTGGGAATAATTCCACTGCTCGGGTACAATGACAGCTGAGAATGCTTTAAAAAGAGAGAAAGAGGAAAGGGAAAATGTAATAAGGCAGAAGTGTGACAACAAAACACTTATGTCAGTGTTATCATTGCGTTTCATGGGAACGCAGCGTCTGACTGCCACGCAGCTCTTCCAGCGTCTGTCTGCCGAGGACCCTGAGTGATGTTTGATTGTACCTCATTCAAAGTGCTTAACAGAAAGTTCTTCATTGGTCATTAGCTCTGCTGCACCCTAGTTTCAAGGTTACATTTTGTATATTAATAAATTAAGCCCAGACCAAGGCCAGCCTGGATCAGAGCGGTGTACGCAGTAAAAAGATGTTATTAGCTATTTCAGAGATGAATTTTGTCTTTCCAAATGCACCGCTGGGTACATTTGCACTCGTGTTGTTTCTGAGGAAACAGCCCACAGCTGCATCAGGAAATCTCCAGCCCTCCCTGGGACCCAGGCAATCACGTGTGTTAAGGGCAGTGCAGTGAGGCCAGGTGGTCCCACCGAGGCGGCACGGAAACTCCCAAAAATCGAACGTTCCGGTTACATGGCTGGCATTTCTGCACCTCCATCGGGGGGAAAAATAAAGGTAAAATCAATAGGCTTGAAGAGCAGAGTGGTCAGATCCCAGGGCGAGAGACACGTTGCATGGCAAAACATTAGGACAAGAACCTCAGGGCTTTGTTCCTGCGATGCTTTCTCAGCGCAGGTCACCCGGGCTGCGGGTTTAGTGTAAGGGCAGAGGTGTCTGAGCACGTGGCGCTCTCGGCAGCCATCTGCATGGCATGGATGCCTTGCTCCTGGAAGGGAGATGGTGCAGGGGAGAGGGAGTAAAGGGCAGCGCTCTGGTTTGCCTGCTGACTCCTGCAGCCATCAGCAGCAGCTGAAGAGTAAGTACTGCTCTTTGGGAACTGTGTAATAGCCAGACTGAAGGCACATTAGGCTCCTGGTGTAGTTGCTAGAGGGGGAAGGAGAGAGATAAGACATCCACGTCATATCACCAACAACACGACTGGTATTAACGAAACAGAAGTCAAGGATGAACGAACACTGAGGCTGAGCTCACTTTCACATCAAGAGAAGGTCCCAAAGGGCTGCATGCTGACAGGGCAGCATGGGGAAGCTAGTACGTTTAATCTCCTCACAAGGGCTGTTCTGTGAACAGTCAGAAGTTGTTAGGCTTGTCAGATCAATTCCCTTCCAAAACAAAATTAAGTGTGGAGGTGATGACATTTCAGGAATGGGCAAAGGAAATTCACTCCTGAATATGAAGAGAGGCACGTTTAACCAGAAAGGACAGACAAATAAAAGATCTTACCTGTGAAGTACTACGCGAATAATGCTGTGAGAGGGCTTATGCTTGTCACTGTTGTTCCAAACAGTGGATCTATGTCGGTGGTGCAAAGAAGCTGCGTATCACAGTGCCAGCCTGTCGTATTTAAGGCAGGATGAAGCTCTCATGACCTGAGACCACTTAACCATTAACATAACTTAATGCTTAAACCATTTAAATAAATGATGTTTCAGATATGCCGTGTGTTCCCATGAAAAGTCAAGACTGATACATGTTCAAAATACCATTTGGAAGTAGCACATGCCTATTGATAGCAGCATATTTTTTTAAAACACTGGAAATGTGCATGCAAAAAGAGACCATCCACTCAGAAAGGTGAAACGTTGTTGTGTAACTGCATTCATGCTGAATAGGAAGTATGAAGTGCAGAAATGAACTGCAGAGTTGATGAAGCATATTTTTATAAAGTGAGATCCTCTTCCTAAATTCATATGTATTTCCACTTGAATTCCTGATCCCCTGACTAAACAAGTATGCTGCATCACCATGCCATCTCACCCTTATGTTCTTTGTGTATGATATTGCATATCTCCCCCTCTTGAATCTAATTCAGGAGCAATAACACTGAGTGAAATACAAGCAGCAGAGTCCTGCTGTCATTAGCAGAAATTATATCTGGCTGCTGCTGTGACCTTACTTATAAGAATGTACAATTTACTACACCAGGTTGGACCATCTTTCCTTCCAGACCAATACCCAGCTTCAAAGGATGGCAAAAAAATCCATAGCTCAATACCTGTGTAATCTTGCAATTCACCGAATGGAGCAAAAACACCCTTTCTTCAACTCTTCAGTGAGCAGCTGATATTTTCAAGAAGGGAATTTGATCTTTCCCTTTTATCTTTGTACGTCCTAATGGAACACACACCCCTGGCATTCGTTGAATTTCAGGCATGCACCTCCATGAAGCACAGGCTGTGAAGGGGCTTTGCTGACCCCCCTCCTGGGCCATGAGCAGACCTCCTTGCAGAGCAGCTCACAGACCACACGTGTGGGGCTCAGTGGAGCTGGGCCACGGTGGATATCCAGGTTATTCTGAAACCAGCCTCATCTGAACTTGAAACAGCTACGAGGCAATACAACCTTTAGTTCCAAAAGCCAAGAGAAAGCTCTTGCTAGATGTAGGAAGGACGAACAGAAATTACAACTGCTGCCTCCTTTCCCTAGCAACCTTAACATCCACTCTGGAGGCTATGCAAGCCCTATATAATCCAGCAGATAATAAGAGCAGCACGTTGCAACTGATTTATGTGTAACCTGACATCCTCAGGCTGTGCTCACAGGAGAAAATCTGGACATGGAAACTCTCACTACCTTTTATAGCCCAAGTCCCTGGGGAATTATTCCCATTCAATAATTCCCATTCCCCCCTACTGACTCTTTCTTCCCCCAAACCAGTAGTCAGCCCCCTGTAATGGAAATGCTGACTCCTTTGATCCTGACCTGATTTGGTTCTCAGTTGCCTGATGATAAACTGAGACAGTGTACAACTGCACAAGTCGCTTAAAAAGTCCTTTACTCACTCTGAGGCACAGCATCCCTTTTCCTTAAACTGGAAAATGGTTCAAAAATCAGAGTAGAGCTTTCCTGCAGGTAAATACAATAGTTGATTTCTTATAGCATGTTACCTGCTCACATAACAAATCAGTGCAAGCTCCTTATTACAAGATCTCATTTGAGATCAAGCACAAGGCACTTGGAAGTAATAATGTGTGTGAAGGGGGCATAAGTAATAAATCATCCAAATTACTTTCAGCAAACAGCCAAAATGACTGAAATACCTTCAGGGTTTGTAGAAGTTAGTCAGCCTGTGCATAACTATAGCATCCCTTCTGGCTGCAGTATCAACACTTCTGCAGAATGGGAGCACAGCCTCTGCAAGTAGGGAAAGGAAAAAGGGTCTGCATCGTCAAAGCAGAGGGATCCGTGAGCGCAGCGCTCTGCTCTGCCTCCTTGCCAGTTGTCATACTGCACGTTACAATATTCGAAATCAGCCGTGGATCAGAAGCTGCTGGGAAAGACGGGCAGAGGGATGGACAGCCTGTTCCTGTAAATGTTTTGTTAGAAAAGGCAAGCTAAAAATTACTGTGCTGTAAAGAGAGTCCTAAGCCTTGAGTAAGCATCCTCGATTGATAGGTAAGTCAGTGTAAATTCCTAAGAGCTAGAGGCCTGAAAAAATTAGGTTTGGAAAAGACCTATCATCTGGTGCTGGAATCAAAAGACTCTGACTTGGTTACCTCCAGCTAAAAGTGGGAGGCTTTTGAAAAGAAGTGCAGCAGATCTAGAAGCTGTGATTTTTTTGGAAAAAGGCTTCTGCATGAACTGGCTCCCACTTCTCCATACTATCTGATGCTTTCCAGTTCAGCAGGTGCCAGACGTCTTGCCTTGCAGGGGTCAGGCGCAGCTCATCGGTACCGTGCTGTTTCTCTGAGAGGCAGCAGCTCCTAGCTTCAGACAGATTAGTACTTGCCCACTTATCCTCTAATATGGGAAGGAAAAACGCTTCCTAATGCATTACCGTGGACAGGATGCCAGGCCCTGCTCTAGTCCACTCTTCATGCCAGTGCAGTGTTGCTTTCTAAGGCTTGTTGTCTGGTGTTCAGTAGAAACGTGTTCTGGACAGCCAAAGCAGTGGAATTCCTCTCCTGGAAAGTATTGCAATCCAGAGACTGCATTTCACCTTTCCAAACATCACTTTTATTATTGTACTAAACAAATCCTCAAGGTGGAAGTCATCTCACCTAATTTTCATCACCTGAAAGCTAGACGTCTAGTTGAAGCTCAATATCCTCTATGTGACCTCTTTAGCTAACAGCAGGAGAGGAACCTCTCCGGGGTACCAGTCAATCTGGGGATGGGGTGAATTCCACACCAGAGGCACGGTTACCTTAGACTAGGCATGTAACTCTTACATTTCCAAAGTTACTCACTTCTTTGGGAGGTTGTCAGAAACTTTTTTAAGATGGGTGTGGATCCTCCTTTCCCCCTTCTTAATGCTGCTTGTGAAATGGATACCCTTGCTTGAGTCAGCATCTGTGACACCAACTACATCCTCTCTTTGGCAAGATCCTATTTTAAGCTTTCCATCAGAGGCCACAGCTATTCGTGTCATTGTCAAAACTCTTCAAAAGGTCCGGTGACATTGACAGTAGGTCTCTTAGAAGTCAAAGGTTCTGCAGTAACATAAATAGGATCAGCAGCACTAAGTGCAGGTGAAAGAAAAGCCAGCTGCACATCCTTTCTGTCTCCCTTGGCAACAGCATCCTGCCAACAAAAACTGCTGCCAAGTAAAGGCTGGAAAGGAGGGGATGTGCATTTGCAAAGCTGGGGCTGGACAAGCTTTGTGTGAGGGAGGAGCTGTCAGACCAAGGAACGCTCATATGCTTTTAAAATTGATTTTGGTTTGTTCCATGTGTTTTTGGACAAGGGAAGGCACAGAGCCTCTGTCCTTTCGAAGGCTTTTCATCTGAAATTCCTAACTATGGTCTCTGCAATTTGGAACCATGTGTTTCCATCCATGCCAGCAGAGGGGGAAGAAAGCTGTGATGAGTTACTACTTACAGATGTGGCAGATCCTCCAGCAAAGGTTAAAAAATACGTGGCATAGTTCTCTAGTTACACCAGCTGTAGGTTCTTGCTAAATCATTGCTTCAGCAGCAAACTCTTAAATCAGTCCTGAGTTCTGGAAACTGCCAAACAAGCTGGTAGTTGTGAGGACCCGGGGTGAGGGGGTGGGGGTGGTGGTATTACAATGCACTTAATACCTTTATTTAGGAAAACCTTCAAACTGGAACCAGTAAGGGTGAAAGGGCAGGGAGAAAAGGAGCATCAGCACAAGAGCACAGGCTTGCAAAGCAGAGCTAAGGATATTATTTGTGGTCTGTCTTTCCACATCCCCCCAGAAGTGATTGTGACGGTGAAAACAGTTTGTGTAACTATAGGTAAAATATACTTGTGATACAACATATGCACCTGCCTGGCCTTCTGATAGGAGCTTCAGTCCCCAAAAATCAGCACTGGGGTCCCTGTCAGAGGCCCCATAGCTGCTAGCACTGTCAAATTTCACACCTATTGTCACAGCATCGTTCCTTTCTGACTTGGCCGTGGCATCAAAAAGGAACTCAGGCTGCAACACACTTGTATCCAAGACCTGAGAAAGGAGAACCTTTGCACCTGGTGGGATAGAAGGAAGAAGGGGCTTTTCTCTCTAGCAAAATATTAGCAATGAATTTTGGGAGAAGCCCATAACCAAACCACTCGGGCTGTTGCAGCACTGCTGGATACGACAGGGGCTCCAAATCAAAGACTGATTCTGACTCCTGGGGGATTCCTATGCCACTCCCAAGAATCCCCCAACCTGTTGCACTCTTAACATCTGCCTCTGGCATTTGAGGGACTGGTAGGTGGCTGCACAGGGCACATTTTTGTGCTCTCCAGGCACCGTTCTTTCAGACACCCAGCTGTGCAGGAGGGAAAGAGAGAAGCAGAATAAAGGAAGGAAGGGGGGGGGGGGGGGGGGGGGCAGGATTACAGTTTTAGGAATCACAGGATCTGTGGACTTTTTTATGGTTACAAAGTAGGAATTGCCTGTTCGACCCTGAGGAGTGAAGAAAAAAAATGCAGAATATGCATTTTGATGCCAAGGAAGGAGAAGGAGAGAAGAGGATTGCTATTTGATTCTCCATATTTTCCTCTGACAGGAATATTAATATCATTAGAGATAATTGAATGAAGTGGAAAGCCTGGTGGAGGTACAGAAGCAGGAGGGAGTTCTGTAAAACCCATCCACACACAAAAAGCTAAACGCTGCGCTGGAAGGAGGGCACTCTGCCTTGAAATAGGGACTGAACAGCCTCCCAAGGACGTGCAGCTGGGGTGCTTGTTGCTGTTTTGTTCCCAGAAAACGAGAACTGCCAGCAATCCTCTGGCATCTGAATAGACCCATGTCAGACAAACTGTATCTGGACTTGATGGGAAACCAAGCTGGAATACCAAGCAGCCCTTCGATCTGCTGGCAGCAAGGGGGACTGGCTCTGTAAGTAATCTTGCTTTGCAGTTGCAAAGGTACTCCATAAAGGAGCAAGCCCTCTCGCTGCACAGCCCTGCAAGACACGCCTGCCTGGGCTGTCTCTGTCCTCATTCCTCCAAACCAGTTCCAACAATAACAGCAACTCCTGCATGCAGCAGCCTTGCTGGGGAGAAGACGTTGATTTTTTTTTCCCCCTTTTTCTACTGGGGGATGAAGCTTCCAAATCTGTGTGATGTGAGCAGGTGAGGATGTCTGCTGACAAGTCCAAATGATATTTTCAGGTAAGTCATTACCTTGAGCGAGCAGCTAGAGTCAGGCTCTTTCTTTTTATTACCCTCCTCCCGGTAATTACTGTTGTCCTAGATTGTCAGCGAGCCCTTTCACAAGGTTCCACGGCTCGGGTGTCTGTATATGTTTAGCTGAATAGGGGATCTGAAGCATTTCTAAAGCACCTATTCTCACAGTATCTGTGAGTCTGCCGCGCAGCGCGAGAACGGATCGGGAGCTGCCTGCTCTATAACTACACGGCACTGTCCTATTTGCATCACCCATTGTCTGAAGCACCCGAGGACAAGAAACGAATTTTAACTTGCAGACTCAATCTCTCAAAAGTCCATGAGGGATGTGCATCTTAGAGGCAATAATGGTGGTGTTCTGCGGTGGTTTTGTATTGGTAAAGGATCGGGACGTTCTGGCCACGTGAAAACTGTAGCTACCCTCACTGTTGTTGCACAGGGACCCTCAGTAAGTACTGCCTAGTTTGTGTTTGTGCATGTGATTTCCAGAGCTTCTGCCGGTGCTTTTACGTTGCTGCAAATAGAGCTGCTACCCGATGTGTCTCCTTCCCTGCTTTTTACCAAATACATTGTGTTTTGAAGCAGAGGTTGATCACCCTGTCTAATACTTACAGGGGAAAACAGACAGTAACTTGTAAGCTAGCACCTGGGAGTTCTGGCATGACAGCCAGCAACGGGAGGGCAGGGAAGAGAAATTTTCTAGGCAGAGTAACCTACTTTTTCTCTTCCCTCGGTTCTTCATCGTGGAGATGAAATTTGCTTTAACTCTTTGTTTGTACAAAGACTGCTTTATTGGGAGTGAGAGTCATATTGCTTTGACAGATTACAAAGCAAATGACCATAACAAAACCAGTAGCACATACTTTCTGCACAGTTTCTGGCTATTAAAGATCCGTTTTGCTCCCAGTAACATTTTGGATTTGCCAAGAGACACGCTAGAAGTTAATGGTGCTGGCAAGAAATGACAATAACATTGCTGTGGCTTTGAACAGGTTTTGCACAACCTTCTCTTGCTGTTAGTAAATCAAGACTGTTAGAAGCATGGAGAGGCTTCAGCATCCCTACAGTGCCCACGTGCACCCCAGCCATGGGTCTGTAGATAATAGGTCCTTTGTTGGATGGCTGCCCCTGCTTCCCTTGCCCACAGCAGCCTGAAATAACAAGTCCAGCAGTAGGTCTCTGCACAAAAATCTCTGCCTGGCTTCCTACAGCAAAAATATTTGCCAAGCACTGCTCGGGGTGGCTCTATTTGTCTTGCTGCAAGGTCCGAGGCAGCAGAGGCCAGAAGGGGTCAAACACCAGACTGAGCTTGCTGTGCGTAGTCATTCACTGTAGAAAAAAGTTTCCACTGGATATTTGGCTATTAGGACTTGGTCCAAAGCCCACTAAAGTCATTGGGAACCTTTCCACGGGCTTTAGATCAGAAGTTCTGTTAAGTTTGTGTTGTTTAAAGGAGGTGCTGACTCAACAGCCACGTGCCCACTCTGCCATGTCAGGCACAAAGGCTGTTCTCGAAGTGCCCATGAAGTGTCCCGTGCAGCACCAGGTGGAATTAGCTCCTACATGATGCCTTTTCATGTTACCCTATGCCAGGACCCTGGCTGCTAAGCAGGGGCTCCCGAGGTCCTGAGATGAAACAGCTGCTGGGGGCTGAATCGCTTTGTTGTTTCTGGTTTGGAGGGAGGTGGTTCTGCCTCCTGCGTGCCAATAAAAGAGTCATGAGGAAGTTCCCAAATCATAGGACCCTGCAGTTTTCCTAGTCTGGGAAAGCAAAATATTCGCAGCCCCTGACTTTTCAGAGACTCACTGAAGGCATCAACCAGAGTCTTTTAAAACATTGCTGTAAAGGCAAACCTTTATTTCCTTCATGTGTAGAACTGTGCACACCGTTTCTGGACTCCTTGTGTGAGTGTGCAATGGGAAGAAGCACCACAGGGGGTTCCTGTTGAGATTTCAACAATTGCACCATGTTGTCAGGATGGAGTTTTTATGGCTAAATGCACACCAGCACCTTCTGTGTCCAATTTGCTGTTCTTCATCCCTGAGTTAGTTCATTTTGTACTTAATATTCCCTTCCTGGTGCACTGTGCGGGACCCCAGGATGACACCACAATTCACACCACAGAGATGTCAGGTCAACTCAGCCTTCTCTTTAGGGTTGAATAGCTTTAGTGTAGGCATAAAATTAGACTCCAGAAGTGGGAATTTGACACACAACATTTGAAAGCCAAACCAGTTTCACCCCTTCTGAGCATGAGCTCCTATATCTTAAAAATGGCCCCTTATGAAAAAAACGTACCAGTGTGAACTGACCTTTGAAAATACAATTAATTGTTATGATTTGCTTACAGCAAATAGTAAGGACCACCAGTCCTTAACCCAGAGGGCTCAGGCTCTCAGTAAGATCAGTCCTGAGAGTCTTAGGCAGCCAAAACTGAAAGAATTGGGCCAAGATCAGCAGGACTGCACTTGGAATGGACCAAGAGCATCTCCTATGTACCAACCTCCCTGGGATATCAGAACTTTGGCCATGACAACTTGATAGCAAGCAGAAAGTTTCCTTTCAGTGGTAGTCTGATGGAGGGTAAACTGAGACACAGGGAGACAACTGGTGTTGTACCCACCGTGGCCCTTTACTCAAGTCCGGGTGCATTTGTGATGCAGAGACAGAGGTTGAGAAGGGAAGAAATTTGAAGGGGCTGGTTAAGTCCATTTCTGTGACAAATGCCTCCTGTGCCTTGGTATAGAAATTCAGAATAGCATTTTCCTAGGCTTAAACCAAAGTTGCCAAATAGGGCCCTCTAATATCGGGGCCCTTGGTAAGAGTCCCACTTTATAAAACATTGCAGATCCTCGAGTGACAGGGAAGTAAGTGGGAGCTCTGAACAATCAGGACACCGCAAATCCAGCCAGAGCACAGTTAGGTGATGATGCAGAGCATCTGATAATACAGATTCCAGCTTTACTTCTGCTTTCCTGTTGGCTGTTGATCAATTTTAAAACAATTAATTCTACTTAAAAGGGCCAGCAAAGCCCACCGTGAACTCCTTAATATCAGCTGGTTCTCCCAAAATATACAGCACTGGGTATTTTTACAATCTGAATATTTTTTTTCAGGCATTAGGGGGACAGATTAGCTCTGGTCATCCCTGGAGGAATTACTGCAGTCTGTTCAACTAGGGGAAAAAAAGGGTCCTAAGAAGCTGTAGTTTATGGGGCCATGGGGGCTCTGCAGAGGCTGCTAAAAGGGAGCCTAGCAGGTGAGCAAAACCTGGCTGCCACAGCCTGAGACAGCCTAATGTCACAGGGGTTATTGTTTATTGTCAGATAAATTACTTCTCATGTAGTATTTCCTCTGAATAATTATTCCTACTTTACAAGCCACCTGAAGGTACTAGCTGAACACATCTGGCTTCCCATGCCTGATGTGTGGTGACCCGCTGCCACAACAGACTGCCCCAGAGAGATCATAAATCTTCATAGCAGCGGGCTTCCGATTTATCAGTGTTTCAAGAGGTGGAGATGGATATTAGGTAGGTTTTAGCCAAAGATCAGGGTTTCTAACCCCAGGGCACAACATGTAGAAAAGCTGACAACTTCCTTATTCCTTAAGGAATAATCCTAGAGAAAGCCATTAACCCAACAGAGATGTTTTTCTGTGCATGAGGTGGGAAAAAATGTAGTTACACAAAGAACATTAAAAAAAAATGTAGCAGGCTTTACAATCATTATAATCTAGTATATCATAAGATCTGCCTATGTGCTGCTTCTTGTGTGCTCAGAACAGCAGGCCTGAAGTTTCCTGAAACATTATCTCCACACACCAAATCCAACATAAATTGTCATCCTTTCCTCTTTGAATTTTTTCTGTGGCAACAACTTGTCTTGGCATGAAATATTAGCCATATGGACACCAGGATATCTGCTTTGACCTTGACCTCAGAGTAAGTCCTGCCAAAAATGTGAAGATAACTCCTGTCTTTCATTTCCAAGAATGATGTTCTGTGAATATAGCACGATCTGCTCTCCTGGTTGTGTCTCAGCGTACAGAAAATGGGGTTTTTTACTTTGAATAGGTGTTCTGCTAAGAGCATATCAGCTGTGGCTGGCTGGGAACTGGGAGGCAGTATCCCCAGCGATGGTTTATTTGGCAGAGATATTTATTTCAGATGTAAAAATTAAAAATAGAGAATTTTAGCATCAGTCAGTGGAAAGTGACTCTCACTATGTTATCCAGACAGTGTTTTCACAGAATCACAGAATCGTAGGGGTTGGAAGGGACCTCGAGAGATCATCGGGTCCAACCCCCCTGCCAAAGCAGCTCCCTAGCACATATTGCTCAGATAGGCATCCAGACGAGTCTTGAATATCTCCAGAGAAGGAGACTCCACCACCCCCCTGGGCAGCCTGTCCCAGGGCTCTGTCACCCTCACTGGGTAAAAGTTCTTCCGCATGTTGGTGCGGAACTTCCTGTGCTCCAGTTTACAGCCATTGCCCCTTGTCCTGTCCCCACAGACCACTGAAAAGGGGCTGGCCAATTCCCCCTGCATCCCATACTTAAGATATTTATAAACATTAATTAGGTCCCCCCTCAGTCTTCTTTTCTCCAGGCTGAACAGTCCCAGCTCACTCAGCCTTTCCTCATATGGGAGATGTTCCAGGCCCTTAATCATCTTTGTAGCCCTTCTCTGGACTCTCTCCAGGAGATCCCTGTCTTTTTCATACCAGGGAGCCCAGAACTGGACACAATACTCCAGGTGGGGCCTGACCAGGGCCGAGTAGAGGGGGAGGATCACCTCCTTCGACCTGCTGGCCACACTCTTCCTGATGCATCCCAGGATCCCATTGGCCCTCTTAGCCACCAGGGCACACTGCTGGCTCATAGCCAACCTGTCATCAACCAGGACCCCCAGGTCCTCCTCCACAGAGCTCTTCTCCAGCAGGTCATCCCCCAGCCTGTACTGATACAGACGGTTATTCCGTTTTCCATTTTCATCTTCTGGATACTCTGTGAAGTAACAGGAGGCTGCTGGGGACAAGATGAGGTGAATTTTGTTGAGCTCTGGGCTGTTCTGGTTCAGAACTGACAATAGTGGCCTGAGTAGAGCATCTAGCTGGGTAAGAGGAATGGGTCCTGCTCCGTGGGTGAGCTTTTGCATTGCTTGTGAATGGGCATGAATGAGTGACAGGATTCAGACCAAGCACATTTCATAGCATTCACATCTGCCCAACATGCAATGGAGCTCTAGGGCCAAGTGGACACCTAATCAGAGATCCTCTTTCATTTCCCCAAGTCCTTGTCTTACTTTTTTGTGCGTGCCTGTGACAGATATTCTCAAGTAGGGTAGAACTGAATAACATAACCACACTCATGGGGAAAACTAGCAAGCCCAGGAAGGGTGGAGAAGGAGGCAGGAAGGTACTCCACAGCCTTGCCTGGAAAGGGATTGTTACCCAATTTGGAGTCCTGCAGCTTTGACGAACTTGTCTCCCTGATTTGTTAAGACTGTGACAACATTTTTCACCTTGACTCGGCCGGTTGAAATTCACACTAGCACAGTGCTTATGGTGCCATCTGATGATGCTCAGTGGACCGTGCAAAATGGATTTATTCCGTGTGCTTCCTAGTGGGCAGAGCTCCACATTACACTCGACAGCTTCAGCATATGGAAATGGTGACGTGTGATTGATGTGGTCCCTGCAGGTCACGCTAACTCGTGGTGTATTAGCCCTGCGTCCTGGGGAGGCTCATGCTACTGCAGCTGCCCACGTCCATTATCTGGACAAGGAATAAATGGAAGAATTGATGTTCCCAGCGGTGTGAATCTGGCACCTCAGGAAATGATGTGCGCTACGGAGGGTGGCGGGAGGCAAACTTCACACAACCCCATCCCACAGCACATGTGAGCACAGAACAGGTTATAACCAAACATTCATATATGGGTGTGAAGGGCAGTTGGGTTAGATTGGGTCAGACTCCTACTAATCACGGGGCTTTTTAAAGTGGCTGGGGTAGCTATGTCTTTGTGCTTATTTTTAACATCTGGAGATTTTCCACATCTCACACTCTAAAATAAGCGACCGGATTTTCCGAAGTTGCTAAGTAAAGGACAGCATATATAACCCTGGAAGCCCTCTCATCAGACATGCCTTCTTGACCTAATTTTCAGCAAGGGCTAAGCAGCTGCTCTCTCAAAAAAAACAGATTGCTTAATGGCATCCAAGACCGGAGGCAGCCAAATATAGGATTTTGCAGCCAAAAAGAATGAGCGGACTAAAGTTCCCTGCAATAATGTGGACATTCATCTGGAGGCCTGCTGGCCAAAACAAAAATGAAAACGTCTTTTGTTTCATCCCCTAAAGACTAGGATGCTTTGTAGCTTCTACAGGGAAATCACCTGCCTATTACATTTTAAAGCTCTCTCCTCAGTCCATACCACAAGCTCCTCTCTCCCTTTGCTGCAGAGATTCCCCCCAGCCTTCCTGGTCCCCCCTCACTGTTCCCACGGCCACGGGGCCACAGCAGCACCTGTGGGTTTTCCTTTCTCTTGCTACTTTCCCAGAGAAGCTGACAAACCTGGATGCTAAGTTTTCTGTCCTCCTGCAGAAGATGGAAGGTATTACTCCCTGCCGGGCACATGAGCCATGCCATTCCCTGTCCACTGGTCCCTCGCTGGTATCTCACCCTCTCTCTCTCTGTGTTCTTTTCCTCCAGGTGTTCTACTGATCTTGGCACTGACAGAAGAGCTGGTGTTTTCTGTTCAGGTACTGTCCCCCACTGTCTCCTCCTCTCAGGGCTTCCCGATGGACACTACCACTATCACGGCCATGGAAACAACACCTCGCCACAAAGACGGCCGCACGGCAGAACCCCTTCCCACGTCCACTCGCGCCATTCCCCACGCCATCAGCCTGGCAGAGAAAGGCCCCTCCACCGGGCAGCAGCAAACAAACGGCCCTCACGTCGGCGACAAGGAAACGTACCATTTATACAACCAGAGTGCTTTGTACTCCGGACAGACTCGCCCCAAGGGGAAAATATTCCAGGTTTTCAAAGGCAACCTCACAGGGTCCTCAGAGCCTTACCTAAAGACAACCCTGCACTCCCCCTTCCCTACCCTGAGGAGCCCTTTCACAGACCACCCCTTCCAGCCCCAGACCACAGCGTCCAGTGATCCAAACGTCACGGGGCTGGCAAGAACTACGCACTCGGACCCTTCTCCCCACAGCAACGCCTCGGGAAGCCTTAGGGAAGCAGAGCGAGGGGACGGGGCCAAGCTGGCGGTGCAGGAGGCAGATTTTGCCACCACAACTGCTGGACCATCAACTGATCCTGAAGCAGTGTCGGTGCCTTTTAAACACACCCGCTACGGCGTGTGGGATATGCTGAGCAAAAACAACTCTTGGGTAACCTTGAATCTCAGTACTAACGTCCCTCTGTTTGCTGGCCCTGGATCTGCAACAGCAGCAGCAGGTCACTCAGTTCAGACCAGTTTTGACGTCAGCGTCTCCTCCCCAGGAGCAGGAGACCCCAAGGGACCCACTCCAACACAGCACGGTGCGGTGACTAACGTGACCTTGCTGGGCAGTGCTCTCTCTGCAGCGCCTGCCACGAGGTTGTCCAGCTCCATGTCCACAGCTGGCTCCACTGCCACCGGGAACTTTCTCAACAGACTGGTTCCTGCAGGGACCTGGAAACCTGGGGTGCAAGGAAATATCTCCCATGTCACTGAAGGGGACAAACCCCAGCACAGAGCAACCATCTGTCTCAGCAAGATGGACATTGCCTGGATCATTCTGGCTATCAGCGTACCTATATCCTCATGTTGTAAGTTAATTACTGCTTTATTTTGCTTTCTCCTTCCTTAGGATTCAGATTTTTGCCCATGATTCAAGGACCAGCTGGAGACCCGACAGAGGAAGGTCAACTTGAGATGGATGAGAAGCAGTCACTTAACCAGATATCACATTCACCGACCAAAGTGCTTAGCTTCAAAATGCAGGGCTAAATTGTTTACACTTAAAGCATACTTGCTCTGTTGCTATTAGAAATCACTTAGTGTCTTTTTGGGCCCTCCATCTGAGGGTGTAACATAAGGCTGACCAACTCTAGAAGCTGAAGCAGGTTTACTTCAAGGCATTTAGGCTATGGACCAAAAATGGTACAAGTCTTTAGTCTAGGAAGTGCCATAAGCTGCACTGGAATTGGATTTAAATGACTAATATCTTATGAAACAACAGTTTTCCAGTGCAATAAAATATTTTACTGCAGGCACTATCAGATCTTAAAGCTGACAACCAAAGTGCTCGTTTCCTCCATTTAATTCTGACCTTGAAGCTGCCAAGGGGGCAGGAAAAGTTTGAAACCAGGAGTCAGCCACCTGTGGGACCAGGGCAGGTTGGGTCCCCAGAGCTGGTTTATGGTCTTATCATTTGACACAAGTATAAAAAACACAGGAGAGATTGCTAGAGATGTTGTGGGTAGATGCCAGGGTGCTCCCTGCTTCACCAGGTTACATCCACAAGGTAGGGCAGCATCTTCACAGGGGTTTTGCTCTACAGAAACAAGAAGGAGGCACTGAGTGGGTTGTGGGGTGTAATTGTGCTGCTCTATCTGGAGTGAACCAATTTCCCAGCTTTTGCCGCCTGAGGAAACGTAAAAAGGTGTCAGCCAATAACATTGAGTATTAAGCGTGGTATTTCTACGAGCTGTCCTGATGACAAGGCTTGATGTCTTGTGTACAGCTTATTCCTGCTGCAGAAGACAGCGCTGCTCTCTCTGAGGCGCAGCCACCTGCTCTGCCCCTCTCCCTCTGCCCAGGCTTGCCCTGACACCTCTCCGAGCCACTTTCAGATTGCTAAAGTAGCGCAAAAATATTCGCTTTGCTCTTTGGTACTTTCTGTCCACGCAGTGAGATGAATCAGCTCCCACAGGGTCAGATAAGCATGAGCCCTGGCATGGATGAGGCTGTGGGAATACACACCTGGAGAGGCAGCAGCACCGGTCCTTTTGTCAGCTGCACATTATTGCATTGGCTCAGCGTATCTGTTAGACACATACCCCTGGGACCATTGCTTCTGCTGTTGCCAACGTGGTTAAAACCACAAGCGTGAACAAAGCTCAAACCTAAAAGGTGGACAACCCAAATAGAGGGGAACCAAAACAGAAGCATGCATACATATGTCTGCAGAAGATGGAGAGGAGCAAGTGGGGTACAGCATGTGCAGCATTATGAGTGCCCCGTTGGTCAGTAAAAATAGACGGTCAAATAAATCCAAGCGTTATGTTTTGGGCCAGCATTCAGCAGGAAAGCTGATCAGGATAGAAAGCATACAAATAAAAACCACAATACCATACAGCACCAGCACAGGAACCAGTGTGTCAGGTGGTGTATGGCTCTGCCTGCAGTGTGCCGTATGTATGAGCTAATAACTAATGATAGTTATTAGTAGTCGTAGTAATAATAATATGAGCAGGCTGTTGGCAGGACTTCTAACCCACTGTTCATTAAAAGAGTGGTGTTCAAACTGTTCTTATGGAGCATAACACATTCTGACTGCACCTGCCCTGTTTCTTGGGTTTGTCAGCTACATTTTTTTAAAAGGGCAAGTGTTACTTTGAAAATGATCATGTACCAGCTCTAATACAACTGCTTGTTTAAGTGATTTAACTACTCATGAGTCCTGATTTCAGGACCAGGTTTCTGGGCATGGTCTTCAGCAGGACTGTCCTTTTAAAAATCTGGGGATCCTCAGCCCTATTTCAGAGGTGAAATATACAGTAGGCAGGCAGGCCAGTGTTTGTTTGGGTTTGTTATTTTTAATCTGCCTAGGGAATTGCTCTCATCCAATGGTTTTGCTGTCTAAATTCAGTCAGGATAAGTACTGTTGCACAAGCATAGCTTATTCCTATAGGAGAGGAAAAATAACTTAGAGCAACCCAAAGCGCTTTTACCCAGCTGAACATGTATCGGTGTTGCTCCCCTCTGTGCTGCTCGCTGGAGGGGTGTGTTGTTTCCTGGTCCTCAGGCATCTGTGCATCCTCAGGTGCTGGTGTGGGGTGTGCAGTGTGGGGTGTGCGGCATGGGGTGTGTGGTATGGGATGGCGGGGGGGGTGTTGTGTGCAATACAGGGTATACAGTATGGGCTGTTTGGTATGGGATGTGTGGTATGGGGTGTGCGGTATGGAGGAGTGTAGTATGTAGTACAGTGTGTGTGGTGTGCAGTACGGGGTGTGCAGAATGGGCTGTGCGGTACGGGGTGTGCGGTGTGTGCGATGTGTGTAGTACTGGGTGTGCGATACGGGGGATGCGGTACGGGGTGTGCGGTGTGCGAAGGGGACTGTCGCCACCTCCCGGGCACAGGCGCCTGCAGCTGAGGACAGAAGACCCTGAGCCGGCACTTGCTGTCGTCACTTCTGATCTAGAGAGGGATGATGCTAAAAGACGGATGGAGTACAGACATTTGGATTTCATCTCATCTTGAAGGGGTGAAAATGTTTTCTTCCAGCGGCTGTGGGTGTGGACTGAGGAAAAACTGCCCTGCTCCTGCCTTGGGATGCACAAAGGGGGAGTTATCTTAGACATTGAGACTCAGCCCTATGCTCGTAAACACCTGAGCTGCCCCAGGAGGGAACAAGCCACGGAGAAAGTCTCTGAAGACTGCTCTCTTAGGTCATTGCTGCTCCAGAGCTGTGGGTTGGCAGCTCTGAGCTCAGGCTGGCACCTTCAAGGCTGCTGGCCAGGCCTGCGGAGAGGACAGCAAGCCCTGAGGAGCTGCTGAGATGCCTGTGAGATGGGGCAAGGCCCTGTGCCATGGGAGAGGCAGCCCCAAGGCAGGGAAGTCACCTCCACTACCGGGAAGGAAAGGGGAAGCTGAAAAGCAGGGGAACCAGAAGCTGTGCATGGCTGCAGAGCCGCAGGACTCCCATTAACTCATCTCCTTCCTCCTGCTAACGAGAAGCGTCTCTGAGTCACCTCGCTGACCTCTGGGCTGTCTCCAGAGCCCTTTGCACAGCGGCCGGCATGTCTCTCCTGTGTCAGGAGTGCTTGTGCCTTTGGGCCTTTCCCCATAATCCTTCCCCTGCCATGGCGACAGGGCTGGGAATATTGTCTTCTCAGGGTGCTTCTGCACACAGCTCCTGCCACCAAAATCCTTGGGAGGGAAGACACATTGCTGTGCTGCAGAGACACATCTGCCCCTCTCTGATGCCTGACACAGTAGGGCCCCATGCGCTGCCCCCTGTCACACCTTTTATTGACAGGCACCCATTAAATAAAAACCTGTGGGTGTTTTAGCTTCCATAGCAGGGAATGTGACCTGCCAACGAGTGACCACAGGAGCTCTTGGCTCCTCATCCCTGCTGGAAGAAGTGCCTGGGATGCCAAACTTCTCATGGAGGGAAGACCCTGATGGGGGTCCTTGCTGACCCATCCCCGCTGTGAGGATTTGCACCTAAGAGCAGGATGCAGCAGAGGGTTTATTCAGCATCACTGTGCCCTGGCATTTCAGCCACACTGAGGGCTGGCTGGCAGGTCCCACCAGTGGCACAGCTCAGTGGCCCTAGTGCTAGCCCAAAGACCTGGGCCACAGGAGCTTGTCTGCTGAAATAAGAGATGGGATTGAGCCTCCCTATCCTTAAAGTACATATTTCTTTATGGATGCAGAGGCTTCTTAGTCCCACTGAAACCTCTCAAAATGCTAGCCAGAGAAGTCATGTTTTGAATAGGAATGTGCAAGCCCCATCAACTGCATGAACCTGGGGAAATCATTTCACCTCTTGGAACTTCAGTCTCATGGTAGCAATGTTGCTAGTGCCATCTGAGGGCTGCAAAAATGAAGCACTCTGTATCATCGCGTTCCCAGAGAAGCAAAGTCACACTTAACACCGGTATCAGTGTTTTCTGCATGTCACAGTTTGACTTGGTTTTGCTGTGTCCTTCTGGCAGCCTTGAAAATTTTTCTGCACGTGCGTCTGTCCATCTGTGTGTGCCTTTCTCTGCAGCGCAGAACAAGACACAATGCCAACTCATTTTAAAACCCACTGCCCCAGTCCTCGGGCTCCTAATACTTAGGTCCCTGTAATTACAGAGTGACAGGATAAAAGGCAGAAGAACAGAAACTTGCAAATCAGATGCGCAGAAGTCAATCTGTGTAGTCAGTTCTGCTGACACGGGAGAACGCGAGAGGAAGCCTGAGCCTCCGACCGCCGGCGTCAGCAGAACTCAAAGAATATAGGAAGGATTGCCTTGGACCTAACCCTGCTCAGCTCATGTTTCGTGCACTAGGATGTGTTCTACAATGACCTCACATGCTTTTCCCACCATGGAACCTGTGAATGTTTGCTTCCCGGCCTGGAGCGAGAGACATCCCAAGGCCTGAGTGTAATCCCCAGGCCTGAGCTCAGATGTAGCTGGAGAAGAGCCTTCTGTCTCCAGATGTCAGCAGCTGTGGTCAATAACCAAATCCATCACTGTACCTGCATTACAGCTCAGACTGTACTACTCTAGTTGGCCACAGTAAATGAGGAAAATCAAAAGAAATAACAGGAAAAAAAACCACTATTTCAGTCACTGAGGCAAGGCTTCTGAAGAAACTCAGTTTATGGCATGATCTGCAGGCACAGGAAGAAGTAAATTACCATCCTTCAGGCTGAATATTTCCAGGCTTTTAAGGGCTTGTGATATTCAGGTCTGTGAACATCGTGTTTTATGTGGGAGCTGGAGAGTGGGAGAAGGGGACATGCAGCTATGTGAGATTGGTAAAGTACGTAAGTGAGTAGAAAGAAAAGACAGAAGACTATTGAGAAACTGCAGGGAGTTGGTAAGATCCTGTTATGCCACATTTGTGATGCCAGTATTGGATATGATGTATAAACCTGCTGGTTTGTATTTTAAAAACCCCCAGCTTTGTAAGATTAGAGAAGAGCCACGTGAGTGATTTAACAGCTGAGAAATGCAACAGAACTCTGCTTGTGACATTAGGTAGCCCAAGAGAAGGATAAGGCCCACATATATGGGGGACATTTCTGGTAGCACAGTGGAAGCTTTTAATGAAAAAGGCAAAAGGAGACTGGGGAAGTGGTGGTTGAAGTGGGAGGTATTTAGACAACACAGGGAATGTAAACATGTGCCCACAGTGGAAATTAAGCACTGGAACAAACTCTGTGGGAAAGAGAGGGATATCCGGTCACTTTGTGTCCTTAAATGAAGCTGGATATTTTCCTATGAGATGCGCTGTGCCTGACATACAGCTGATGGTTACATTGGCAGGTGAAAGAGTCCCAGTGTGCAGGTGTTGTGCAAGGTGAAAGCAGGTGATGGACATGTTCCCACCAGCCTAGAAACCTGTGAGAATCTAATTTCTCCCATTTGTGGGATGTATTATGTCCTGTTTCGTATGCTGGGAGGAGAACGGGGGACAGGACAGGTAATTTGCCTTAGGGCCAGAGAGATGCCAGCATCAGAGCCAGAGCTTGTCAGCAGCTCAGCCCCTGAACATGTGGGTTGACTTTTCCCCCTCCAGACTGGCAGCAGGTCAAAGGATATGGGTCAGAAATGCTTCTGAACTCTCCAAACTGCCAGTCTCCACAAAACTGCAGGGACCTCTGATGTTTCCAAACACATATCATAATCTCTGATAGAGGGGCCAGGGCTGAAGTGTCCTCATGGCACTTACTATTGACTTTATCATGGATCAGGCAAAGGGAGAAGTCAGTTTAGCTTTTCTGACTCCCAGAAGCATCCAGGTGAGTGCTTGAAAACCACAGTTAGCCCTTTCTTCTGCCCAAATGGGTTCTCCATCTCTGACACAGAGGTGATCCATGGCAGCCCTAAACAATAGCACTATCTTGTCCTTACGAGGACATCAGAACCTTTACCAGGAAAGATAAGCTCAGTATTGCAGCTACTGTTTCTCTCTTCAGCTCTGCTGTGGTGATTAGTGCCATTCTCCCTTCCAAACCATCTCTGCCCTCTCTGTATTTCATCCACTTAATATGTCCTCACTGGCCATCCCAACTGTCTGCCTGGAAAGAGGTTTTCCTGTAACGCACATCATTTTAATCATGGGAGCAAAGAGATATCCAAGAACAATAAATTAAAGGGAAAAAAAGCGCTGTACCCTGTAAAGCTGTTCCCTGTTCCTAGTATTGTTCTGGAAGTGAGCAGTCCTATGGTAGCTACATTAATGTCACTAAAATATGCCCCCAAAGAGTGGTCAGTATGAGATGGAGAGGGAATAACCCCATTTCAGCCCTACTGTCCTCTCCTTCCCTCTTAAATCAGGTCTTCTCTGCTTTGAATTGGGGCAGCTTAGGTAGAGAGCCTTCTGCTAAAATATATTCTATTCCAGGAAGCTCAGGAATCCATTTTCCACGGTTTTCCACTTACTCACTTGTATGTGAACTGAGGTCAGAGGCCAAGAGTGTAGTTAAGGGCAACAGCACTATTGCTCTGTAGCAGCCCTATCTGTGAGTGGCAAGGCCATTTCCTGTTGGAAGGGACGGAGATCTCTCTCTCTTGACTCAGTGTCATTGGCTTTCCAGCCCCTAAACCCTAAATCCGATGCAACTCTGTCAGCAGCCACAGGGGCTTTGAAAATATTTGCAGAGCAATAGAGTTGGCTTTACTGGGGCTCTCATGTCCTCAGGCACCTTTCAGGGAGCACTTGTTGCTGGAGCACCAGGAAGCTCTCGGGTCTGCTGGCTCTCACCAGCAACGGGGAGGACTAAATGTAGGTCCTGCTTCTCTTTCTAATCTTTATGAGCGTGCAGGCTGGGCTGGGACATGGAGAGGGTAGCAGCAAAGTAGGGAGCAAAGATGCAGCCCTTTGGGAGGGTGGGCATACATTTCTCTGGGCAGGGAGCGCAGTTTTGGTGGCCCCTGCAGGGTCCTGCCTGTGGGCACTGCAGTGGGAGTCATGCTGGTGGCCCATCAGCAAATGAAGTTATTTGTGATAGAAAGACTGAAGCAATATGAGTCAAAGATAATAGTGAGCTGGGTGATGACCCGCTCTTCTGAAGCATGCAGAACAGCGTGGGAGATTTTTCCATTAGTTTCAGAAGATTTATAGCACAAGCTCACCTTTCCCTTTGAATGAGACGTAATCTGCCTGAACTCAAACCCATTAGTTTGGTTTTTTTCTTAGCACCTTATTCTTTTATTTTAAATAGAGCCCTAGCCTTGCACTTTTGTATTACCATTTTACGTGAGTAGCTGGGATAAGAGATTAGACCCATGGCATACAGGTAGCTGGGATGTTTTGTCAAAACACACAAAGCAGCTTTGACCTCTCCGTGGTCTCTTCTTTCCCCAGGGCTGTAACTCTAATAAATAATTTTGGCTGTAGCTGAGAAAATAATATATTTTTCGGCTTCATGAATATTTTCCTCTCTTCTTTTCTACTGTGAGGGGTTTAGGAATAATGGAGTGAATTTACAGCAGGGCGTTTCCTATTTCACGGGTACAAATCAAAGGAAGTACATGTCCAGCTACCTGTCTGCCTGTATAAATCAGTTAGATGACCGCTCAGTTAGTTCAGCAGGTGTAGGATAAGCACACAGAGCTTCTGCATTTCTCCTCAGAATGAACCCATCTGCACCCCTCAGCTCCTGCCTGAGCAAGGGCTGGAGGGAGCAGTAAGTTCCCTGCAGCGGCTTCGCCTGGCTTTTGTGCTCCATCTGAACTGGACACCAGAACCGAAAGCAGTTCCTGAAAATAACACTCAGCCAGCTCTCTGGAGGAACCTTGTCCTGGTGTCTCCATGGTCAGAGGTGCCCATGGCCTGTAAATCCCAGCTTAGGTATTAGAACACCACTGGTTACACCATGAAAGCGTTTCATTAGCCAGGCAGCCATGTCTCAAAGGTTATAAATTCACATCAAAAAGAAAGTAAAAACTGTGTATTCTGCCTCACCTGCCTGGCCCAGGTTCAGACTTAACTGTGTGGGGTTTGTTGGGAGAGAGCTAGGTCTCACTGAGTGAGAATGAGTCGTGTGAATGAAGGGCACTGGCTCGCTCCTTAAATAACATAAAAGCCAAATCCATGGTACTGATGAGCCTTTACTGAAAGGAAGTAACTGAATTTCTGGCATGTTTCTATTGACAGCAGTTCTGCTGACAGTCTGCTGCATGAGGAGGAAGAAAAAGACATCTAACCCGGAAAACAACCTGAGCTACTGGAATAATGCTATCACCATGGACTACTTCAACAGGCATGCTGTAGAGTTACCAAGAGAGATCCAGTCCCTGGAGACTTCAGAGGTACCTCACTTGCAGAACTGGGGTCTGGAGACTGTAACTGAAGCCTTGCTGGGAGGAGGGGAGAGGAAGTCATATGAATAAAGCCTTGAAACCCCTGTGCATGTTCTAGGAAACAGATTTTTTGAGAAGGATTCATCCCTACACCTCTATAAGATGGGATAAACATGTCACCCAAACTGGACTGCCATCCCGTTTCCAGGCATTGTGAATATGTTACCTGTTGCTGTGGGGTCACAGCAATTAGCCACCCCTAGGTGAATTTGTTCCTGGGTTTCTCTTCCTCTCAAGCCTATGGCCAGTGCCCAGCAGTACCCTGCCTGTGTAGGAATGCTCTTTGGGCTGGCTTCTTACTGGCAGTCCGTCCTTCTAACCTGTCTGTCCTGTTGTGTGTTTCCCTCACACCACCAGGCGGTGGGCAGCAGGAGTTAATAAAGCAAAGAAATTTTGTGCATTTATGTCTCAGGACCTGTCTGTAGCTTCTCAGATACCAGTTCAGGGGGGTGAGTGTTCCCAGGATATAGAGATAAAACAGCAAGGTGGGGCGGTGTGTAGTGGTGGTGTGTACTCATCAGCCTTTACTTAAGGGATCTTGCTGCTTCAGTGGGATCATTCATATATGGGCAGGTGACACTGCTGATAGAGATGTATTCTCTGGCCTTGGAGGTAGGGAAGAAAGTTTTAGCATAGCTCAAAGGTATTTAAAACCTAGAAATAGCAGCAAGTTTGGGCTTATGCTGAAGTGACTTTCAGATTAGCTAGCTAACTCAGCTCATTAACTAAAAAAAAGTGTTTAAAAAGGAACCTCTGAGATGTGACTAGACAGGCACTCACAGTTATTTCATTAACCCCACTTTGCTGGCAGTCATGCTGCTCAAACTAAGGCCTGAACTTACCAAGAACTGAATGACAGGCCTATTCACATATAGGAGGATCTCCAAAAGCTGACATACAAGTCTTTTAAACCTGATCACAACATGACCGACCTGGGGAGTGTTGGGAGAGCTTGGAACCATATATGTGGTTTTCTGACATTAAAAAAAAGCTGACAATCCCTCTTTGAGGAGTCAAGCCCAGCTGATAGCCAGGAAACTGTTGCAACATGTCAGGAAAGCAGGAAAAAAACGAAACCAAAACAAAACAAAAAAAAGAATGTGATAAATTTGGTGCATCTGACTTCTGGGTCTACAGACTGAGAAGAAATCAGCCTCATAAAAATCAGCCTGAATATCAGAGGAGCTCTTCACCCACAGCCCCTACTGCCTGAAGAAGGGCAAAACCGGCTCTCCAGGCAACAGGGACTCCAAAATTCAGGCACTTTTGGAGGATTGGGAGAAACATTAAAAATAACAATCCGTTTCTCATTCTCACAGGGCAGCAGAGTGCCCTGCATGCTCACTGAGAGCGAGGGGAGTGAAGTGCTAACCCCCTTCTCTGTCTTTCTCCTAGGACCACCTCTCCGAGCCGCGGTCCCCCGCCAACGGCGACTACCGCGACAGTGGGATGGTCCTTGTGAACCCCTTCTGCCAGGAGACACTGTTTGTAGGACACGAGCAAGTCTCCGAAATATGACCCCCGCAGCCGCCCGCTTGTTGCCGTTTGATCTCTACTGTCTCCAAATTATAAATAAATATATATATATATTATAAATAGAACCTTTGTGTAACCCTGAATTACAAGAAATGTTTTCAGCTTTTCTTTTCTCCCTCAGAATTGTCAGCCCCTTTTTTATAAGTGTGGTAAAACTTTACAGGACAAACTGTGGCTTTATAAAATAAAGGTATTTCTAAGCAAAACACCTGCCAGGTGGACTGTGTTCTTCACTGTCATTTACAATCTGCTGCTAAACAGACTTGCTCTGGAAGAATGTTGGGTAAGACTGGGTTTGGTGTGGGCAGCATGTGCTGCGTACAGCATCCTGCATCCAACGTGGTCTCACTAAGCCCTGGCCATGAGCATTCCTGCTCAGTGACCATCCTTCCTCCTACTGTAGAAATAGTTTGGCCAGTTCTTTATTTAAACTGCCAAGCTATAATACAGTTCAGGCAGGACCGGCTTGGTTGCTCCATAGGCCTCATGTGCCAGTCTTGTATCCTTTGCATGACTCCAGCTCTGCCTGAGCACTGACTGGGATGAGCCCTTTAGGGTCCCCCTCCCAGTAGAAACACACCAGGGTCTGACAGCTCAGTAGGGAGAGAGCAGGAGAGCTGGGCTACAGTGGGATGATAAACAAACCTGCTGCACTCATGGAACACACAAAACGTGGGCAAACCCATTGGGGTAGTAATGTTGCCCCATTATTTTTGTGTGTTACCTTCTTCATAGAATCATCAAGGTTGGAAGAAACCTTCAAGATCATCAAGTCCAACCGACTTAAACAGGAAGGCCAAGCTCCCGTTTGAGCTCCAAAACTATTTTACATGAGCAAGGATGAGAATTACTTTTTTCCCTGCATAAATGTCCTCAACATTTGACATGTTGGACTCACAGCTGCTCTGCTCCAGCCCAATGAGTCCTGAATTATTTCCTGCAGAGCAGACAGCCTCAAAAGAAGGCATGTAGAGTGTCCCCATCAAAGGAACAGAAACCTCCTTTGTATCTATTAGAAATCTTGAAATCTGGTGACTAGGAACTCCCACCAACTAAGTGCTGTGACTTTGAACATATATCCCACTTCCCCACTGTTTTATTTATCTTCTGTGCTTAGACTGCTAGTGCCATTGAACCAAGCTTCCCCACACCCCCTTCTCCTCTCCGAGACTCGTTTTTCCCCCTTAGGAACAAGCAAGCAGTGTTTCAGAGCATTTCAGCCCTACTCAGTTGAGCACTACATTCCAGGCTGTAACAGCGTTAGGGGAATGGTAAGGGTGAACGAAGCTTGAATGATGGATTAAAAATAGGTTGCTACAAGGAGAGACCAACATGGGACACAGAATGACTTAGCCTAAATCGATGCTTTCTTTTTGAGTAACCCAGAACTGTTATCATGGGACCAATTTTCAGTTTGGCTTCTCAAACTGCCTTTTTTGTATCGTTCGGCAAGTGAAATGGCCTCTGTCCTTTGAGGCTTTGTCCGTCCTCTCCCCTCCTCTGGCCATCAGTCCTTGTTGGTCATTTCCTACCTACGCTCATCAGGAGCAGGCTGTGGGTCAGCAGGGAGTTCAGCCCCAGCTCCAGCTGGCTGCTCCATGCCCCTGGCTGCTCAGGTTTATCACTTGAACGCATAAAAGGGAAGCTCAGGAAAGACAGGGTTAGCATAGGATCATTAACCATGTGCCTTGTTCGAGGTGAGCCATGTCTGGTACCAGAAAAAGGAAGTCTAGCTGTGGCACATCTGGTCAAGCTGCTCCCACCTGCCAGCAGTGTCCCAGTGGCTGCAGTTACAGCAACCTGATGACTTTACTAAATGATGGCAGGAGGTGGACCAAATTGTGGTTCACCCTGGGATGGGGTGGACACAGAGGCACTGCCACCCCTCCTTTCTCCCTGTCCCACATGTGCACTTCTACTGGGACAAGGCACAAATCAAGTTTCCAAAAAAAAATAAAATCAGAAAATGGTAATGTTACAGGAGCTCTTCTAGATGTTTGATTTTCTGCTCAGAATCGGCGTGATGCACCACTTCCTTACAAGGTGAATGGGGCAGGCAGGAAGACATGATTGTCTGTGGACATAGATGGGCACTCTGGGGATACAGCTTTTTGCCCAGGGATAAGCACTGCGCAACATGATACCAGCAATCCCCATGATCAAATACTAACCAGCCTCCTGGGGACTACCCGTTGGTTATACAGTAAAAACTTCCTGAGGGTCTTGCCAAGAGAAAAAGCAGTACCCTGAGGACCACCTTCTTGTTTTTTCAAGATGGAGGTGGAAAGAGGGAACGAGGTTACAGAGAACTAAATTCAGTTCTTTGCAAAGAAGTCCCTATTTTTACATTTGCTTTCTGTATGTGGTGTTGAAAATGTTGGATAAGAAACACTGTTCGATTCCTCTCATTTAGCCAGCAGTTTGCTTGGTAAACTAAGTGCAGAATGCCTAGAAACTAACCAAAAATACTTGCAAAGCTGTGAGATGCTGTGCAATTCCCAGGCTTCCCACACCTGGGAAATGGTGGCCTGACTGTAGGCAGTCTCGCAGTTCTCAAAAAATCCAGTGAAACAAACTCCAGCCACGAACCCAGCGAGCCAGGATTAGGCGCCCATGGAAGACAGGGATTTCTCATTGTATTCCACCTCGCCAAAGACTCACAGCCAATGGCCCTGTGCAAACCTACACTGCATTAGGACAATGCCCAACATCAGCACATTGCAGGCATGCTTGCAAAGATGAGCACACGGTAATCCTGCTCTGGAACAAGTCTGGCATCCCAGCGGTGAAGCATCCCTCTGTGTGGGTATAGAAAAACTATACCTAACATGGTACAGTGACATAGCCCACTGTACCATGAGGTCATCCTACTTACAAACCTGTAAACAACCCACCTGATTAATAGTTGCGAAAGATTGGTGACAACAAAAGGAGGGGGAAAACACCCTGATCCCCCTCAATAGGTCTCGGGAATTGTTTCACCTTTCTCTTTTGGTTCATAGTTGCCCGACTTGGTCGCCACGTTACGCATGTGAAACAGGCCCTTGTTGAACGGAGCAGGGACAATTGACAGTGTGACATTAAACCCACTGAGCAGGGGTAGATGTGAGGGTGCTTGTCCCTAGTTAAAAATCTGCTGGGTCTGGGGCAACGTGCCTTGGTCGGTGGTGAAGCCAAAGCACAGAGAAATCCAGGAGCACAGTGGGGCTGAGGGAGCATTCAAGGCCCTGCAGCCTGGGCCGGCTCTGGTCGGCCATGGCCCTGCTGGCTCCTCAAAACTGTGGGTTCTGCTTACATCAGGTAACGTCTCCCTGCAGGAGACTCTGTCTGGCATAAGCATGAGGTGTGAGCAGCCAATGTGTGTGAATATTTGTCTAGATACCTGCGGGTTACGAGGGTAGGAAATCATCTGGGTGTTGGCGTAGAAAACACCACTGGTATTTTAACACGTACGTTGTACTGAATCCCCGTCCCGCTGTCCCTGTAAACACCATTGTGCTTTTTATATGCCACATTTGCAGCAGCAGCAGGAGGGAGATTTCCCCTGAAATGGGATTGCTGACCCAGCGGCCACCCAGACAATGTGACGGGCGCTCCCAGGCAGCACAAAGCTCCCCTTCCAGAAAGCTGTCGCACAAAGCCGAAACCCCACGCAAGCCCCAACCTGCTGGGCTCGGCACATCCCTCCCGCCAGTGCGGGGCAAGGCGGCCGGGCTGAGCGGCAGCACTCGGCAAGCTGGAGCGGCAGCATGCCCTTGCCGAGGCGCCGGTCGTCCTTCTTGGGACAGCAGCCTTCTTCCTCCACGGCCGAGAGCTCGGGGCCACCCGGCCGCCGGGTGAGCGTCGGGGGTGGAGGGAGCCTGTCCAGAGCTCCCGGCGTCTATGTAGGCACTGTCCCCACCGGCGGCGTGAGCAGCTTGGGCACCCGAGTGTCCCGCAGAGCCCTGGGCATCAGCAGCGTCTTCCTCCAGGGTCTGCGCAGCTCCTCTGCCGCTGTGCCCCTGACCACTGGGCTGGAGAAGGGCAGGGCTCTCTCCTATGAGAGCCTGAACGGCTGCTTGGTGGAGTACATCGAGAAGGTGCGAGCTCTCGAGCAGGTCAACCAGGAACTAGAGGAGCACATCAGAGTCTACCTGGACAAGAAAGCAGCCAGCGTGGGCAGCTGGGGAGCACTGCGGGAGAACTGGGAGGCGATTTACCATCAGGTGAGCGCCGGAGCGCTGTCGGCAGTGGGGGAGGAGGAGGGGAGCTTCATGAGTCATTAGCAACCCCGAGTAGCAAGGGTTGATGCTGATGATGGATGCCATGCCGCCTGATTTCAAGGCGCTGTGCCCTAGACAGAGGGCTTTAAATCTATCTTCATGATAATTAGCATTATCATTTCACAGTGTGCTGTGGAAAATGCCTGTTAAGCAGGAGAATTGCCTCAGGCATCCTGCACATGGGGGCGATTGAAATGCACCCCAAGGCGCGATAATCTGGGCTGATTAAAATGGGTGGGTTTTTTCCTTCATTTTTTTTTCCCTAGCAGTGGTTATTGCACTGAGCATCAAAATTATTAAAAGAAAACTGCTAGGACTGAATTAGTTTATCCCTCAACATGATATCATTACAGGCACGAATTTTTTTTTGTTAATTAGTGATTCAGATTTGTACTTTATTCCCTTGTTTGCTTAACCACATTTTCAAAAGCTCTATTTATTTAAAAATAATAATTACATGGCTACAAATGAGTGACTCCTTTCCTCCCCCTTGTCGCCACCCCACCATACCTTGATCCTACCTCTTCTGTACTGTGCAAGCTGCAGGTTTTCCAGGAAAGTGTTTATTGGGGGGAGGGGGGGGTTGCGAAATGATGTTTGTGCTGATCTCATGGATAAGAAACAGTTCCTTTTGCTGACCAATAAGACCAGTAAGACTTTGCAGGTTGATGTCCCACTTGCAGCAAACATGGGGCTCTGTCCCCCAAGGTCTCAGTGCATCTCGTGAGTACCAGATTCTTGACTCCCACCCAGCGGGAGCGGACAAGATCCAAAAGAGCTGGAGCCCAGCAGCACTTGTGAAGGCACAGAATGTGCCACCGGTGGGTCTTCAGAAAGCCTGAAAAACAACTTCAAGTTCCCTGGGACACTTTGTTTTACCTTGGACTGGGCAGAGTTCTACTGTGGCATAGGAAAGAGGGTGCCTTTTCACAGGGCGCTGCATTTTTAAGACAGGCCTTCACACAGAATGCTACAAATGTTGTCCAAATGCTGAACACAGCAGCATGAGCTGTGGTACAAGGATGGTGTCAGCAGAAATAGCCAGTTAAGCACCCATTTTTGAAGTTGTTCTCTTTACATTGGTAAACAGCGTTGTTGCCGCTTATCCTGAAAGCTTCCTGAAGTACCTAGCTGCTGAAGGCAAGGGATGCTCTGAATCCGGGGTGCTTACAAAAAGCCATACTCTCAAACCAAACCTATCATCTCACTGCGGGACTGTGAGGTAACTGGGCACTTTGCAGCCACTGTCCCTTGTTCCCCAGATGAGCGTTTCAGTTGTAGACCTCACCTGTAAAACCTACCAGGGTTTATGGTTGCAACCAAAAAAGTAGAACCCTAAGTACTTCAGGAGGGAAGGTTTGTTTTTTCCCCATCTGAAATCCTAACATTGCGATGCAGGCGAACCTACACATCTAAGGATTTTTCATCCAAATTGCTTTCCTTTTAACCTTTCTTTGTATTGCCATCCTGCCACCTTGCCTCTACCTCCCTTTCTCATGAGTAAATAAGAGCAGCTCATAAGGAAGTCTAGCTTGAATATTGGGCTCTTCCAACATCAAATAAAGCTCTGTAGTAACAGCATTTGCAAGTCTCATAGAAAATAAGAGCAAAAGATTAGCATCATCCTTATCTCTTTATCCATTAGGGAACACACAAAGTTTTCCAAATTACTTCATGCACCTCTTGGTGCATTTAGACTTTCTCCGATGTATCCTGAGCTGTTACATACGATTCTGACTAATAGATTTCTTCGCCTTTTTTTCTATTAAGCACCTAACCAATAATGGAAGTAGGACCTCATCCAGCCCAAACACCAATTAGCTCACTTATCCTGGGGCTAATTGGCAGAAGTATCCCAGCATCAACACCTAAAGCGTCACACCTGTTAACACCAAAACCAGCTGCCGCAGAAATGGCCGCAGTCGCACAAAGCCAGTACCTTCCTGCCAGGGCGCATCCCAGTAGGAGGAGTAAAAGGTGTCCAGGACCAAGGTGCAACACAAATGAGAGATACCTTGCAGATATATTTATGGATGTAATTTTTGTAAATATATTTAGATTTTTTTTGGTGTAGATGTCCACATTCACCTAATGCCACATATCCTCCTGCAAAACCCGAAGATTCATTCTGACTCCCAGCCAGTACTGTGTGCTCAACTGGGATGGGTGCCCAGCAGCTGTAAAACCCCTCAGTGCCATTCATGTTAAGCAGCTGAGAAAGGTTTGGGGTAGAAATACACAATGGGGGGTGAGGGGGTGGAGTTGTTCTACACAGAAGCACCTTCCTCTTGCAGTGCTAGTGGGCAGAAAAGGATATGGCCATGTAGGACCCTCCTGGTCCCAACATTAGAAATGTGATGGGCTTAACTCTTCAGTAGATGAGGCCGCAGAGGACCAAGGTCCCATTTCCCTCCTGCCTTTCCTGGGATGTGCTCCAGCATCCCAAATTTCAAGATTTCAGGTAGTTGTCCTCCCAGCAAAAACAACCACGTGACAGCATTTCTCCCAAACGCAGAGCTTGGGCCAAAATGTGGCAATGGGTGACTCAGGGGGTCCAGTCGAAGGGTCCAGGAGGGGAATAAAACATTCATGTTTCACTTCAGTTGTCAGATCTACTGCTGCAGCAGGGGATCACAAAGAGGAGCTGAATGACAAGATGCCACTATCCAGCCCACAGCATTAATTATCCACCCAGGGAGCAGGTGGAGACACACTAATTGGGACAGGCACAAAGTGGGAGGATTTTTTGCAAGAAACAAGGGAAATAAGAAAACCTTGAGGAGAGGAATTTATGTGACAGAAATACAAATTCATCGAATTTTACCCCAGGCATACTCCTTTTTCCAGGCTTCATCCTGGTCTTCTTGTGGAAAAGTCTCTCTCCACGCAAATGTGTGTCTCCTGCAGAACAGGAGGTTGGTTGTAATGGTAAATCTTTCCCATGCACTCGGGCAGCACCTGGGAAAAGTGGATGCTTGAAATAATCTCAGTGAGTTTGCGGGGAAGAGAGAGCTGCTCAGCTTCTGTGACCGTTCAGTTACGGCTGCAGGGGAGACACGGCCATTTATTTTGTCTCTGAGATGGCACATAGCACAGATTCAGATCACAGGAGCAAACACAGAAGCAGAACAAGGAATCAAGGTCCTGGACCAATTTTATCACTGCCACGACTCCTGCACGTGATGGGGAGCGTTTTGAGAGATCACTGGGATACTTTTATTTGCTCCTGCCCTTACTGCCAGCATTTACTCAGCGTTAATATTAAGCCTGGAGAATATATAGGACTGACAGCCCGAGGACTCGCTGCACTGGGACTTACACACAGTAATTTATTTGCTGTGGGGCCGGGAGAGAGTATTATCTGCAGCATACTCCAGCACAACCTCAGTGTCTGTAAACCAGTGGAACGGTGTTCTGTCATTGATCTAAGGGCACAGCAAAGTCCCAAAAAATGGCACAGAGCTCAGTCAACCAGCATGTAGAGGATGGGAATGTATTGGTTTTAGTTATATCCGCTCAGCCACCTCCAGCAGTGTAACTTTGCACTACCTTCTCACACAGCTGTGAGGTGGAGGGGTGAGGTTCTCTCCTGGTGCTTCAGCAACTTCACAGCTTTTATGGATCATTTCTTTAGAAGGTGTCTCCTGCTTTGAGAACCAGCCATTTTTTGGATGCAGTCCTGTTTACTTATTAAATATTAGATGTATAAATGAAGTCGTGTTTTCTTGAACGTGGCAGGAATCAGCAAAGGACTCGTCAATCTTCCCAGCCTCTCCCTGGGTATTACCTTTCCCAAGGTGATGCAACAAACACCACTCCTCCTGTCTTTGGCTCTGAGAAGGGGTTCGACATGGAAAATGTGACCAAAAGCATTACCAGTTTACTGCTTGGCATCTGAGCAGCAGGCATGGGCTTGCATCATTTTAGCCTGATTTAGCTGTGAATTACAATGTGTGGGAGGCAATGGGCTGATATAGAATCATAGAATCATCACGGTTGGAAAAGGTATCTGATCATCAAGTCCAACCATCAGCCCTTCACCACCGTAACCACTAAACCATCTCCTGAAGTGTCTCATCTACCCATTTTTTTAACAGCTCCAGGGACAGCAAGTCCACCACCTCCCCGGGCAGCCTGTTCCAATGCTTCACCACTCTTTTAATGAAGAAATTTTTCCTAATATCCAAGTTGGCACAACTTGAACCCATTCCCTTTTGTCCTATAACCATTTCTTTCTGTGCACTAGATGAGCATCTTCTGATCTTTCCCTACAGAGGCATCATTTACTTTAACTCAAGTAAACTTAAAAGCCGGATAATTTCCCATCACATGAATAGTGAAACCATGAGATTCATTATCACAGGTCACACCTAAGGCCATAAATTCAGCAGCATTCAGAAAGCGATTAGGCATTTGTAAGAACAGGAAAATTATACAAAACTATTGATAATGCATAGGCTAGGATGTGAAAGGCATAGTAAACCTTGCAATTCCAAACTTGGTCAGATCTCTATTAAAAGTCAAAAGTTGCCAGCCACCAGGATTAAGTTCTCCCCACAAGTGCCTGCACCACAACCTTTTTTATCAAGGCTGGAATCTGCAAACCACCGGCTTGAAGCAGCTGGTTTTCCTTGTTGCCAATCATAACCCAGAAAACAGACCTGTATATTGATGCAGATTTTGATAAGATTTTTTTTTTTGCTAAAAATGAAAACAGTGTTTTCGTGTCCATAAAATCACAGAAAAATTAAAAAAAAAAAAAAATTGTTGATGCTTTATAGCTGTTTCATACTACAAATATTCAGCGTTAATTCCAGAGCTAAAAAACCCCAATCCTAAAAAGGTGTATGTGCATGACACAGGCGAGTGTTGAAAGACAATGCATGACTTAAAGGAGCTATTATTAGTAATAATATTTGCATTTTGATAACACTTCCCATCTTGGCTGTATAAATGTCACATGAGCATCAATGAATTAAGCCTCCCAGAAGCCCTGAGAAGCAGGACAGCGTTGTCCTCTGCTTTACAAGTGGAGGAAGCAATATCCAAGTCCTTGCAGCACTGTGAGCTCACTCATTTCTTATGGATACAAAGAAGGCTGTTTCCTAAAATGCTGCATCATCCCTTTTAGTGTGTCAGCAAAGTGGCTGCAAATCTGTCTCACCAATGCTGCACGTTTGCATCCAGCTGTTGATTACATTGGGAGAATTAAACCAAACAAAAGACTTCCACTAGATGGAAGTCTCACATCTCTCCTTCTCAAGCCTAGAAAAGGGCTTTCACGGCTCACACAAACCAGGGAGAGTTTCTCAGGAAACCTGGTTTCTACGGAGAAGCCACCATGTAATTAATTATCCCTCAGGTTCGCCGCTGGATTTAAAGCATGCATGGCTCATTTCCAGGAGGGCGAAAGGCTCCTGCCCGCTGGCTCCTGCTAAAACACTCATCCCTGAAGCAATCCAGACATTAGAGGGTTTTATAATGTTTTTACTTACACAGCATGGGCCAGGTTTGTGTGCAGTTTTGGAAAGCTTTGGAATTTCTTACTGAAGATTTGGCTTTAGCTGTCGGCCTGTGAAGACGGGAGTCAGGTATTAACCGAGGCCTGCTGTACGGTACCAGGGCTCCGGTAGAGACATCCACTTGTGGTAAGGAGCCACCTCAAATGCTTCAATAAAACCACAAAATTACTACAAAAAAGCACATTTAAAACCCAGTTTTGTTCTGCATAGAGGCAGAAATTCAGGCAGTGGAAAATCACCAGCTGCTCCCTGCTTTGACTTTCGATGCAGCCCAAAAGCCACTTTACACAGAATTCAGCCTCTTAAACTTAACCTTTAACACACTTCTGAGTGGCACCATCCAACTCACAGCATTTAATGTTACTTTTGCTCATGGGATGTTCCCAATTCCCTCAAAGACAGAAATTTTCATCAGACTTTAGGTCAGCCGTTTTAACCATAGGAGCTCATTGCCAAAGGCAAGTGGGCTTCTTGTGACAGGGCAGGGCAAATCGTGAGACAGTGCTTCTGCTCCCTGATTTGAGTCAGGAAAAAAAATCAAAGCTTCTCTGACAATCCATACAGTTATGAGTTGTCACAAAGACAAAATAATTTATGCAGGCAAAAAGGAATGCAGAAAAAAAAATAACAAGAAAACAACCAAAAATTCAGAGATTGTATCAAAGAACTGCCTCCATTCTGCTGCCCTGTGAAAAGTAAAGGTCTTTTCTCTGTCTTTCAAGAGAAACTCAGGTCCCTTGGTGCAAAGGAACCCAAGAATGGCAAAGAAGCATGGTCCCAAAATCGTGACTGCCCAGCCACTCTGAAATGCAGAGGGGACAAACTGGGGGCTGGGAAGATAGGCCAGTGCTGGCAAAGTGGGGTTGCCAAAAAAGCAAAAGAAAGGAAAAAAGGGGACAAAAGGTAAAGATGACCCAGTTCTGTGTGCAAGAGAGCACATAAAGGTCTTCTGTATTCATGTGCTGTGTAGTGGGGCTGGCGGGTGTGCTGTCAGACACCATCTCTTTGATATCCCCCGCAGCTTCTGTAACATCTCTGGCTCCTGCACATTAGCTGCACTCTCAATTTTTCTCATGCCTAAACTGGGGCTTTTTTGTTCAGTGGCAGCATTCACAGGACCTCTCTCCTCTGTCTAGATGCTATTTTTGTGAAACGTGTGGGAACCGCGTGTCCCCGAGATGGCTTATTCCTCTATCGTATCAGTTGGTATTGGCCAAGAAATCCCACAGTTATTAAAGAAAAATTGGCCACCCGTGCACTGGCATGAGTTCTGTTTCCTTTGGAAGCCAACCTGAGCTCGAGCTGGCAGGGACGGAGCTCCAGCCCCAGGCTTCCAGCCACCTTTCTTTTCTGTTTCTAACAGCAGGTGAGAAGTCTGCAAAACACTTTTTAAACTCTCACACTTCCTCAGATTTAAAAGATGTAGCATGCTTTTAACATCAAGATCCATTATGGACTTCTCAATGTAGAGAATAAGTTATTCTTCCAGATCTCTCCTTACCAGACACCTTCATATATTCCGTATTTGTTTGTCTGAGCATTTGTAAGGCATTTGGAGCAGTAAGCCACTTTTTGTGACTGTTAATTACCACGTATAAATGCGTTAGCCTTGCATGTCCTCCTCTACCCTGTCACCAAGCAGCAGGCCAAAGAGCAGGTAGCACCACATTAAGGCAACAATGCAACTTGCAGTACTTGAGATAACTTGCCTGGACAATGCCTTGATGTCTCCACATTGCATGGCCTCTTTCACCTCAGGGGAGTAGAGTGCTTCAGCAGATTTGCAATCTAATTTACTTGCAGACTTAATTAACTATCTAAAGAAAGATTTCTGCTTCAAGAATTCTCCTGGCCTGCTTAAAAAAGCTGTTCTTATTCATGAGGTGGTTTAGTTTGAATTGCAAATGTCCATAGGTGTCCCCTGAAAAAGTCCAGAGATGTCCAGTTTAGCTCCTCCAGAGCAACACGATGGAGCATGGGATTGCAGGAGCCCCATGACATTTATTTGCAGAGATAACTCTAATCCTGGTACCAAATCCAGTACATCTTTGGTCACTTCCATAGTTCAGTGCACATGTGACTCCAGGGCAGGCAGTGGTCGGGTTTTTTTAACCTTTTTACCATTTTATATAACCTTCTTGAATCACAACAAACTGCTATGTCACAAGCCTTTCAAGTTTGTTTACCCCTCAAGTGCCTCCTGGGCATTAAAGATACCCCCCAGAGCTATAGCAGTGATACCAGAGTCTTATTTGCACAATCTTTCCAAAGCATTTCACATTCAGTGTAATAATCTGTGAAGACTGATGGCTTTTCAGGTCTCATATCCATCACAAGAGCTTGCAGGATCCCAGCAGAGAAGAAAAACGATGCTCTGGGAGCTTAGGATGGCTCGCAGGTGGGATGAGCAACAAGTATTCCTTGGCTCACTGAAGAGGACAACCGTGAAGAGGACTGCCAATACGGGAAGTAGAATAGGAACCACATAAATGCTACTTGAACCCTATCTAGACAATATAAGTGGGACTTAATTGATGAATGTACCTTGCACACTGTAACAAATATTGCCCCTCATGGCCAGCTGATGATCAGAATAAATGTGTTCCCACAAGAAGATGAAGGCTTAAGAGCAGTGAACAGTTGGATGACATATTACAGCCTATTTGCAGGGGGGGGGAAAAAAAGAGGGAATTTGTATGTACAAAATTAATTGATTATTTTACATGGAATGAGTCACTTGAACAGCTCTAGGCTAAAGGATTGTTTTCAGAATCAAAGCTATATATCTGCTTAAGATACATGTACAGAGCATGAGGCTAACGTGCTGAAGCCCTTCACTGCATGAGCTCTGTTGTCTCTTTCTTCTAGGTGGGTGAAGCAGTCCTTGAAAATGCTCGTCTTATGCTGCACACTGAGAACATTCAAGCCTGTGCTGAAGATTTTAAAGACAGGTAGGCTTGTGGTGGCATCTATCTGGCTGTTTCTTTGAAACTTTGCCTTGGCAAAGGAGTAGGGGAGTAACACTTAGTGAGTAGAATGGGCTCGTTCTTTTAAGGTGAGTATTCAACCACCTTACTCGGGATGGATCTCCTAACAGCAAAATAATTATGCTGCTAGCATTATTTTGGAAGATTCTGAAGATTTATAGTAACAAATATGTGCACTAGCAAAACTACTTCTGCTATTCCTTGCTTATAGAGATGTTGATCTCTGAGATTTGTTACCCTATTCATTCAAACTTGGATTGGCACTTAATAAAGGTCAACTTCTGAGTGATTTTTAGTTTTCATTTTCAGTACCACACAAGTGGGTTTGGAAGTAGCAATCATTCTGCTGCAGCAGTTGAAAAGCAAAAACTAGACCACTACAAATGTCAGTGTGGAACTACCAGATAAGAAAACAGAAATGAGCTGCACTGATTTACCTTGTCTTTACTGAGGGAAATGAATAGTTAATGAAGATCTTAAGTACTGGCAAACTACTTTTTTTTAATGTGCTTGTTTGCAAAGCCTACAATGTGCAATGAGTGCATGCAGCTCTTTAAATTTTACACAGGAGATGTGATCCTTCTAGCTTTTACTCACACTGGACTTGTTCATTAACCAAGCTTTTTTTTGCAAGATCTGACACAAAAACAGTATTTCAAACTAATTGTTTTTTATTTCCTATAAGTTTTTGTCATCCCTTAAACTTCTCTCTCTGGTATTCTTTCATTTAATTGTATCAAAAAGTGTGTTAATCATGTTCTTAGGTGTACCTTTTATTTCAGAAAAGCACAACTCAGAGATACTCATTTTCTGGCCTGATGCCCAGCAAGCTACATTCATATAACTGGCAAACCAGCCACTCACCTTTCCTCTTAATTTTTATACTACTGGGATTTGGTCTTAAGAATGGGCTGGGACCCTGAAACATAGACCAGACTTGCCCTCAGCATGTCTTTTAGTAAAAATAATGCTCGATGCACACCTGTTTTCTGTGGCTCTGAAAAGTCTTCATGAAGATGTCTGAGCAGTTATTCCCATTTTGCAGCCAAGCAAATGGAGAAAAAGCCACCCATAGTCATACAGATATAAACAGCAGACCTAGCAAAAGAGCATGTGGCTCTCTGTGCTTTTTTAGAGTCTGATCAGGCTGATCACCACCACAGCACACACCTCTAACTAGGCCCGTTTTAGTACCCTCTGAGTTAATGACAGGGTACTTCAGGCAGTAAAACCCAAGTATAGTGAGATGAGGTGAGAGTAAAGCGTATCTTCTGTGTTTCTTTGCCTCTTCCTTAGACACATAAGGTAATTAGCACAATGGTGTCATTTTCAAAAAAAAATAATGCTGGTTCTTCTGCCCAAGCTGTGCTGTGTTAAGGTTTGGGGGTTGGTTTTTTTTCCCCACAGGTATGAAAATGAGCAGCCATTCAGAAAAGCAGTGGAAGATGAAATTAATTCCCTATATAAAGTGATCGATGATGCTAATTTAACTAAAATGGATCTGGAGAGTCAGATAGAGAGCATGAAAGAAGAACTAACTTTGCTGTCAAAGAATCACGAAGAAGTAAGTCGAGACTCGGGACACTGCAAAGCCAATGTGTGCCTCTTTCATCTGGTTGGTATCATTCATCTAGTGCAAAGCAAGCACTAAAAAGCTCCACTTACCATGTCTGCGTGGGGGAGATTGTCCTCAAAACTGCTTCTATTTCTCTCTTTGCTGTTAACTTAAAGCACTAACCTCTGGGGCATGATCAAATTGCTTACATTTAAGTTTTTACTCTTTCTCATCTGATAAATACAATGTGGAAAAGATGTCATCACTTCATTTCTTGCTAGACACCACATGGGGTTGCACAGTCACATATGTGGACACCTCTGAATGATGACTGGTTGAGAGAGACGTAAGGAGAAAACGCCTACGCAGGGAACAAGCTCTGGTCCTGCTGCTCTAACACTGAGCATTGACTGGGCTCCTCTGAAAGACTCCTGCTTGGCTTAGCAAGCTGCTCGGCTCCCAAAACCGAGTCTCTCCTGAGCACTGCACCACCGAAGCAAGTCACCGGGGCAGGCAGCTGAAAGGGAAGCCCATTATCACCCAGTTTTGCACTGGTGTCCCACTTACTCACCGCATTCACCAGCACTATTTGCACGAAGGTGGTTTACTCCTTTTGGCAGGGATTTCAGGATCAGACCCAAATCAGTGCCTTTACTGGGGCCTCAAATACAGAGCTACTGCTAATCCCAGAATAGGGACGGCAAGAAATTGTGATGATGCTTCAAAAGTAAAAGAGAGAGCTTGAACCATGATGTCTCCCAGAAGCTAGACGCTATCCTACCTTGCCGGTTATTCCTCCAACCACAGGATTTCTGCAGCACTGGCAGGATCAGGGAGACTTGGGTTGCCAATATGAGGTTGCTTCATTCCCTCCCTACTCTCACGAGTCTAATCCCAAGGCTGGCATTTTGCAGAAGTTAACGAGTGGCCCCAGCCCCACTGCACAGCACGAGAAAGACAGAAGTTGTTTTAGATAAGAGGGAAAACAGACAACTGATAGAAATACATGCTATCCTCTTTAGACTTCTGTCTATCACAATGATTGCTGTGAAACCAGCACAGTCGTCACTGATGCTGTTCTCTGCCCATTTTTATACAGAATCATAGAATGGAGTGGGTTGGAAGGGACCCCAAGGGTCATAGAGTTCCAACTCCCTGCCACAGGCAGGGACACCAACCTCCAGGCATGATCTAGATAAGGTTGCTCAGGGCCCCATCCAACATGGCCTTGAACACCTCCAGGGATGGAAGTCACAGAATAAAGACTGGAAGCAGCTATTGCAATTACTCCAGCTGAACTCTGGCACAATAAAGTCCCAAGGAGTTTCCTGAACTAATTCAAACCTTTCTTTCCTCTGGTTCTCACACTAGGAAGTCCATGTCATGTCCTTCTGACGCTTTTGTGGGCAGATTTTGAGGTTTTCCTTCTTGCAGGTTCACAATTCACATATATTTGCCCATCCTTTTTTTCCCAGCACTGTCACTGTCAGGAGCTGCTGCCTGCAAACAGAATTCCCAGGCGCTTTCACATCACTTTTTGCTTATGCCAATAGCATGCATAAACAGATTGATGTAAAAGGACTGCAGTGCCAGGCAGTTCAGATGCATGTGCAAATCTCATTTATTCTTATGTTCCTGACCACAGCGTGCAACTGATGTGCTACCTTTAAGCATGGAACTCTAGACACACTTACTCTCTCCTGCTGATGTGTTTTTGGAGCACTTGTGTGCAAAGGAAGAACAGAATGCTGTCAGAGAGCAGGAGAGTGCTCTAACATGCACATGCATAAAAGCACACATGTGGCTCACGCTGCAAGTGCTCCTCCTGTTTTGTACAACTTGCATCTCCCAGTAGACACACGTCTACATTACCACATAGTGTGATACATTTGGTCCCTGGGTGTGCAGTGTGTGTGTATGGCTGGCTCTGACTGCTGGAGAAACCTGCCACTGCGAGAGGGCTGCTCCAGGCAGTGCCCTGGTGCAGGGCTTCAGCCTCCTTCCATCAAGGGGAGTGCTGGCAAGATGCCCCAGGCAGGTGCAAGGCAAATCCACATCTGAAATAAAAGCCCTCTGGTGCACTAAATCACTCATTTAGCAACACTTTTTGGGACCAAATTTAATTATTTTCTCTGTTTGTGGAACAAAAAGAGCTCTTCCTTGAACCTCTCCGAAGCTACCATTCAATTGTCCAGTTTACCTTCTTTTATGTCTGATATTTTTGTTCAAGGATGTGAAGGTGTTATACAAGCAGCTTGCTGGATCTCAGCTGGAAGAACTTGATGTTCCCCTGGGAAGTGGCCTGGACGACATACTGGAAAAGATCAGAATCCACTGGGAGAGAGACATTGAAAAGAACCGTGCTGAGACAGGTGCCCTGCTCCGTACTAAGGTAAGTGCTCTGTAACCCATTCCAACATTAAGGGATTCAAAGCAAACACAAAGTCTGTCTCATACTCTGCAGTAACTTTAAGGGCTGAGTGTTTGGGGTGGAGGGGAGGGGGTGTTAAACAAGAAAGACTGTAAAAATCTAAAGGATTTTGGTCTGAGTCCATTGGAAAATACACTCATGAATATCAGACACTTCCTTGGGATGCCAAGAGTTAAGCAGCGGTGGAAGTGATCCTGCTGATATCACAGGTATCTGTGGGTGACTTCTAAGGGCTCTGAAATGATGGCTGAGAAAAACAAACTTAATCAGTTGATACCTTCTGTGTCAGATAAGCCACAGTCATTACCCTTTTACTAGGGCCATCCCTCCACTGAACAATTTACATGGGTCTCTAAACCAAAAGGGCAGAATCCATTGCTCTACGCTAATTACACAGCTATTGACTCCCTGTGGGTTTCTCCTTGAAATTGTTCCCTTTGGCAGTGGTGGGAAAAATGGGTCTGAGAAATAAAAACTGATAATAGCCATTCCCTTTAAAAGTCCTCTGCCCTCCTGATGCTGAATCTGAAACAGCCTTTGAATGCAGCTGGATCACTCCAGCTTGAATGAAGGATCACTCATTTTCCAGAAGGGCTGGCTGAAATAAGTAGTTTTGCCCAGATGAAGCATTAACTTCAGTGCACGACCCTATATTTTAGAAGTCATCTCAATCTGAGTAGGCTATTACAGCAGCTCATGGCATACCAATCATACCTACAGCTGTGCTACAGAAATATTTAGCAAAAACATAGACACACACCCGAACACACACACAGCCATCTCATGGCACAGAGCTGCTAGGAGAGTAGAGGGTAATGAAGCCAAAAAGTAAGGAGAAAAGCAAGAAATCTGTTTGCAAAGATATCTGCAAGCCCTGGGTAGGTGTTTATTTTCAAAACAAAGAAAAAAAATCCCATGACAACAGGGATACCTCTACAGTGCTAGGCAATGTACAAGAAGAGGACCAGAGAAGTTTATCTCAGAGATCCCATCAAGTTTGTGAGAAGGTCAGACTTTCACTAAGAAAAGTTTTCATAAGGTTAGTCCACAGGGGCCTGATTTTCTGCTTGTAGATCCCATAGGAAGTCAGTGACACAGTAAAAAACTACATGAGCCCAGAGAGTGCTTCCACACAATGCATACACAGCCCTGAAAAGCCAGAGCATCCTCGGTAGCTTCCTAAGATTTTCCCAAATACCTGTTCCTGGCCCACTGATGGGTTTCAGCAAAACAAGCATTAATCTGCACCAAATCCTTCAGTGCCCACACTTTCCTGTCCTGCTCATTCCTCTCTCTCCTCCTCCTGTGCAAACACACCCTCTCATCTTTCTTCCCATTTCTTTCATCCCATCAATACCTGGAGTCTCAACTGCAGAAGAGCTCACGTGGGGAGAAAACTGCCAACTCATATGAGCCTGCTGATTGGATCCCACTGTCGTGTCTTTGACTGCAGCCAACACGAGATGCTGCAGAGAAATGCCAATATCCAGGCATTACCTAACCCATCCCTAATTAACCATCTTAGTCTAAGCTCTTACTAGTTCATGTTTTTTTCCTGGTTTGGTTTGATTTTTTTTATGGGAGGAAGAATCAGAATATCACAGATTTCTGGAGAAGTCAGTTTCAGTTCAGACCAGATTCTGGTATGACATTCTAGGGGGGGTTGTCCCCAAATATACCTCTCATTAAATGCAGATGGTGCTATTCTTTATCTTATACAGACTTTTTTTTCAAACAGATCTGTTCAGCGTATTAATATTTATACAGACAACAAGAGTTCTGCTAATTATGTCCAGCCCTTTTTCAACTAAGCTTGTGGACTTAGGTCATCTTATGTGGCTAAGTGGCACCATTTGGTTATCCACACTGTGAAAAATCTGTCCTTGCTCTTTTGCAACACCAGAGGAGATGACATCACAATTCCCTCCTCTGATCTTCATTACTGTTTTCTTCAGTCTCTCTTTGTGAGTTTTCCTTGGTACCTGATGCTTTAATTCCCTTTCTCTGCACCCACTCTCTGGAATAGCTGTGACCAGTTGAGACCAAGGTATTTCAAATGGTGTCCTAGAACTGACCGGGATGTTGGGGCAGCACTTTTGTTTCCCTTGCCTCATTTGCTTTATCTTCTGACTAATCTTACAGTCTTGGCTAGAGTTCTCACAGGTGTTCAGGCACCAAAGCATACTAATTTATACTCAAACAGAATCACATGGGATTTCTTTAGCTAGAGTAAGTAACCACAAATCTCCCATCCATTGGTTTGAGCTCTACACTCTTTTGTCCATAATGCTCAAAACCTTTCCTGGAATTGACACAAGTGATTTAAACCCTTGTAAGGCAGGCTAACTGCTTGGTATTTCTCCCCCAAACCAGGCTTTACTGAATGATGTGGCACTGTTGGTTCATGTCATTTGATTCCACGCACCCACCACTACTCATCCGTAAATCCGTTTAGCTCATGATTCATCCCCAAGGCAGTAAACTTTGAGGCATCAAGCTGTTAAAACTTCTGGCATAATGGAACTAGACTTTTATCTTCCTCTTCATGCCCTTTCTCTGGGCCAGCTGTCGATCCATGGCAATGCTCTGCCCTGAGCAGAAGGTTACAGAGCTTCCCCTGTCATCCCCTACGCTAGATCTCATGAAAGGGTTTAGGAAAATCTTGTCAATTATGTCAATTGTTTCCCCCCCTCTTTGCTAACATGATCCCAGAACTTCTAAATGTTTAGCAAAGCCACTTTCCTTCTGCAGGTATCATGCTGATCACACCATGGATGCTGGTTTTCTATCCCTAATTATCCTTTAATCATATTGATTCAATGAAAAATAGACTAATGAGAGATTCTGCACTCTTGCACTATGCCTGGGTCAGAACTATGCAGATGTGCTTGAAATTCACACATTCCTAGGAAACTCCAGCACTAAAATGGTAAAAAAAATAGGAGGATGATTTCATACTTCCCTTCTACTATTAATCCAGTCATTTGTGGGCCCCACAGTTCGACATAGGATTTCCCTTGTGGAGCATTTCAGGAACAGGAAGAGCAAAGTTCCCCTGAAAACAGGAATTGCCTAGTGAAGAGAGCACAAAGACTACATCTGTACTTCTCTACAGAAGGAACCCCAAAGCTGTGGTCAAGGGTCATGCCCAGCAGTACCCTCCACATGGATTCTTGGGGTGACTCAGCTGTCAATACTGTAAGGAGGATGGGGACACCTTGTACAAACCAAAAACTTCAGAAGTCATTCAGTGTCTGTGTACTTGCTGTGTCATATTTAGGGCCTTACACAGCCAGCTCCATCTACTCCATTTGCCTGTTCTGTCATTCACATCACTGTCAAATAGCTGTCACAGCTTAAGGTAACTCCTGGAGGAGTTTCAACATCACCTCTGGTGAGGGCAAGCTGAATTTAGAGGTAGCATTTGGGCCAGCAGCAGGGTAAATGGGAATGAGAGATGCCAGGTTTCAGGTAATGAGTGAAGGCTATGAGTTACCTTTTGCACTTGAGATTATCACATTCACAGTGACCAAGGTATGGGATTCACACGGTGGTACCATATGGTCCATGGTGCCAGGAGCTCTTAATTTTCATTTGATCTTACTTTTAAAATACAAAAATGCATAATCAGAAAAGCAGGACCGGGTCAAGAGGAGTTTTCAGAGTGGAATGGAAGTATTTTTCACAGTTAAACTTTAGCATCTACCAGAAGAAAACAATGATTTGACTGAAGAATTGTTTCTGCTAGGGAGCCCAGAGCTCTGGATTGAAAACCTTGATCCCAGGCCTCATTAGAATGCAGGGAAATTTTATTTCTACTAAGGTACCTTTTTCTTTACTGATTTTCAAGGAGCCTGAACTAACCACATATAAAAACCCACAAGCAACAAGAGCATGAAATTGCATTAGAGTATCTTAATTCAATTAACAGAAATTGTTTTTCTGCCCTCTGTGATATGACTTGCTCTCTGACTCACAGAACTGTCTGTGAAAAATCAAGGTGTGAATGCTTCTGAAATCCAACAGACTAAGTGAAAACACTTAACTTTTAAAAATATATTATAGCATAGCTACAAGAAGAAGAACCACAGCCATGTTTTCTTTTTATAGGCCATTTTAAATGTTCAGGCACGAATGCTGAACAGCTTTTATTGACATAGATAAATATATATATATACTTACATGTATAAGCCATTTTATAGGGAAAATGTTATAACTTTGACACTAAGTACCCAGAATTGTTCAACCCAAGGATTCAATATACAAGAATCAAACTTCAAGTCAGAATTGCCACAAACTGGGAAAATATCACCTCTCAGTTCGGTCTGCAAGGAAACACAACCATCACTTGAGTAGTCTGTGACGACAGTCGCCATCTTTTACCAGCAACAGGCTGAAGCGACGGCTGCCGTGCGAACCCAGGAGGAAGAGCTGGTGGAGGGCCTGAGAACCGAGTTCCACGAAACCGCCTGCAAGATACAGAGCTTGCAGGCAGAAACAGAATCTCTGAGAACCTTGGTAAGTAAAGCTGGGTTTTCAGTGGGTATATTCTGTGTGACTCCAACATGCCTTCTGAGGGAAACATTCCCATCTGGGGAATGCAGATTTACAAATAAATCCCACTTCCCAGTGGATTCTGTTTCTAGAGATGCCAGACATTGCTGGGCTGCTCCTGATATGACAATCTGGCCCTGAATTTCAATCTTCAGTGTCTTCATACTCAGTCTCACTGAGATTGCTGGCTGAGTTGTACTTGACAACGTGAAGAATAGCTGCACCTTTCAACCAAAGTAGTTCACCCTTTGTAATGACAATCCACATTTTTCAAAGTATCTAATGAAAGGGATTCTCAAAACATTACATCTCCATTAAAGCATACTCAGTAGAGATATATGAATCAAATACATGAATCAAATACAAACCTAACAGTCGTTACGAAGCATATGAGAACTGACTTCTATTCTGCCCCTATTTCAACTGTTCTAACACCTGTTGTCCTGCCCTTACAGAAGAGGGGTCTGGAGAATTCTTTATATGATGCCAAGCACTGGCACGACATCGAACTGCAGAACCTAGGCTCTGTCATTTCCAAGCTGGAGGCAGAGATGGGAGAAATCAAAGTAGAAACCGAGCAGCAGCAGCGGGATCGTGAAAATCTCCTGACCAGCAAACAGCAGCTGGAGAAAGACATTGCTGCCTATCACTGCCTTCTGGATGGAGAACAAAGCAGGTACTTGTCCTTAAAGGCGAGTGTGACACAAGGACGGAGAACACGTTGTCCCAAGAAGGGTTTATGAGGTTGTTGAAAGCAGGAGGACAGGGTGGTTCCCATGTTTCATAAGGCTGGGTGATAGGTGGTGAGATTTGGAGAAGGTGCCAAAGGGGAAGAACACCCTAAATCCAGCCATGCAGATTCCTGATGTATTTGAGGTGGGTAGTTTCCAGCACTGCTGCGGGATGACGAGGTTTAGGAACATGCCAGTAGATCTATGAGTTTCACAGAATCGTAGGGGTTGGAAGGGACCTCCAGAGATCATCGGGTCCAACCCCCCTGCCAAAGCAGCTCCCTAGGACAGGTTGCACAGGTCGGCGTCCAGACAGGTCTTGAATATCTCCAGAGAAGGAGACTCCACAACCCCCCTGGGCAGCCTGTCCCAGGGCTCTGTCACCCTCACTGTGAAAAAGTTCTTCTGCATATTGGTGCAGAATTTCCCATGCTCCAACTTGCAGCCATTGCCCCTTGTCCTGTCCCCACAGACCACTTCCCAGAAGATCTGAGATGTGAGATGAAAACACTCCTGCAGCATCTGCGGGCTACATTAGTGACTGCAGAGCAGCTGCACTGCTCTTTCTGGCCTTGGGTGCATGATACCTTCCCACTTCCTCCCACTATGCAGGCCACATACTCGGGCAGCTCCCTTCCTAGGCACACAAGCCCCTCTGAAGTCCAAGGACACAACCTGCCCCCCTGACCGTACCTATTCTGAGGAAACATAGTTCGGGCTCTGTAACATTTGCCCTCTGGGAACAACCTGTAAGCACCTTTACAGTGGTTGGCTTGCTTGGTTGGGCTCTTTTACGATCCTCAATCAGTGTTAGTCACGGAATGCTGAGAATCTCATCCACAGAGTTTTGACTCACTCTTCTGCTCAGGTCAGGGAGAATTTTTTTTATAACTAGATCCTGCTGAAGTTGATGAAGTTTCACCAGCTGAACTGGGGATAGTACTTGGCTCAGCAATTTTCCTGATTGTAGTAGTGACCAATTTTTTTGTTTTGTTTTGTACTTTCAGCTGATTATGAAACTCCCAGCCCACAGAAGACCACTGCCATTAAAGCAAAAGAAGATATCACTGCCAATTATGTTCGTGGAAGCTAAAAGCCCATCAAAGCAGCCTGCTTTACTCAGTTTGATTCAACAATCGAAGTAGGTTGTAGCTTGAACAACTTTACTAGGCCCTTCACATATAATTGCTTTGCTTACAGATTTCAATTTACTCATGTTGTTAAAATTATAATAAAAATAAAGAATATCAGGGGTTTTGTTTGACATTTTTTCCCCCTTCCAGTATTTTTCATGATAGTTGAAGAGGGTTGGATTAAGAACACGGGTCCTCCACTTTCCAGCAAGTAAACTCTTTTGTTTTATAGTACAAATGTATCAAGCTTGAACTACCCCTGCACTGTGTGCAGAGCATCCAGGTGAAAATGGCCATCACTCTGCTGTGTCACAAGACCATGAGCTCACTAGGGTGAAATTCAATTCAAACAATACTGAAGCAGTTAAATTGTGCTATGAACTCGGTGTGATTGATTCTGCAATAGGTGAGCCAACATAAATGATTAATGTGAGCATCCCAGCAGCACTTAATAAACAGGTTTTAACTCTAGACTAAACTTCTGCAAAAGCTGAAGGTGCAGAAGAGCAGCAGTGGTCCTGTCTGCAGTCCAGGTCACATCCTTTCACTGCACACTGAGAGGCCTAGCCAGGGTGTCAAGTTTGTGCAAGTGTGATACATTTTGATCACTTTTTTATATTTGTTTTTGATATACTTGGCTCTTTTGTGATATCAACATCCCTTTAGGCATGTTGGCCAAACTTCTTTTGAGCAGGCAGCCACATAGCACCAACATGTGGCTGAGCCTAGGTAGTTTCTCTTATTTGGGTGGTAATCACGATGAAAAAGATCTGCCATCCTTCATTTCTTTCTTTTATATTTTAAATTTTGATCCTCAAGATATTTTAAAATGTGATCCTCATTGTACTGAATTTGCATTGGTCAAGCAAAGTGCCAAGATGGATCTGCACTGTCAGAGAAACATAATGGACCTGGGCCCCCGTGGCACAAAACCTTGGGCAGAGAGCTGGCTTTCCTTCACAGGTCCCTGCACAGGAGTGAAGCCAGCTGTCCACACGCTGTTGGATCAGGACTTCACAATACAGACAGTTACACAGGGCGACAGCATAGCTCATTAAATGGACTCAAAGACTGGAGAGTAATAGCATGAAACATATATGAGATGCAGTCTGAAGGTATTTTGATCTTTAATTGAGACATTAGCTAATGAAGCCACTTGGTTTTTAACAACTAATACCAAATACACTCCAAATCCACTATACCTGACCCACCAGTGAATAAGAGGAATCAGCACAGAGGTGATGTCAAGCCTACCCTTGCATGTTCCCTCACACATAGAAAATGCTTCCCAACACAGCCACCTGACAAACAATTCCTCGTTTCTTCTCTGGGAAATTTGGCATGTACCACCTGTGTTCTCTGGGAAAAGACCATTTGGCATGTACCACCTGGAGGATTTTTGATCAAAAAACCTGGATGAAGAGATCTGACAACCAACCACCACCAGAAAAAGGCAAGCAAATGATGCCATACTCCCCTCTCTCTTACAGAATGTAGCCCCTGAGTAGCAACGATACCTTCTTACATTTCAGTGCAGAATTTATTGAGCTGAGATTCCATCAGAAATAGTGATGATGAGAGAAAACATACAAATGGTGGTACAAGGCTTGTTGTCCCTCTTTGACATTAGTGAAACACAACCTCCCCCTCATTCCTGCCACATGAGGGTGAGCAGTTTCTCTGTGATTTGAAAAAGAAGAGGGAATTTACACATTAGTCCTGTATTTCTTCCTAACAGCACCCCCCCCGATAGTTTTTCACGTTTTCTTTTTGTCTCATGTGGCCTGTAATTATAGACAGCAGCTTCTACAAGTCATCAAATTAATCCGATAGCATTAAAAAATACGCAATCTGGTGCCACCAGTTCTCTTTGCTGTTTTCCAGTGATGCTTCAGTTATGAAAAGACACTGCTGGCTATCCTGCTGTGAAACTGCTCTTTATAAATGTCACTGACAGAGATAACCCTAAGAAATTAGGAGGCTTGACCATGCTGTGATTTGAAATGAAGGATTTTTTTGATTTCTTGTATGTTACTCCAACAAAACTTGGACGATAGGTTCAAATGATCCAGCATATTGTATAAAAATTAAATTAGATGCCTACCAAGACTTTTATTCATTGGATGGGAAATTGTTTCTCCCAACCAGGGAGGTGGTCGAGTCACCTTCCCTGGATGTGTTTAAAAAAAGGGTAGATGAAGTACTTAGGGATATGGTTTAGTTTAGTATGTGAATGGTTGGACTCAATGATCTTAAAGGTCTTTTCCAAACTTACTATTCTGTGATTCTGTGATTCTGTGTAATATCATGAAAGTATTCCAGTATATGGGGAAGTGGCTGGGAACAGATGAAGTATCTAAGCCTAAATAATGAATTCACAGCAGCTTTTCCCTCTATCCCTAGTAAATACCAAAAGCCACTGGAAAGATTATTTTTGTGAACAGTCCATCCATCACAAGTCAGATGGGGCACATTTCGCCCTTCTAAAAGCGAGAGTTTTCATATAAAGTGTTGAGGCTCTTTGGAAGAAAACTATCTCTATTGTTAGGTGGGTTGCTGCTAGCTCTGTACCCAGCCACGCAGCCCTCCAGCATGCCTTGCCAGCCTGAACACTGCCTAAGCATTAGCAGGCCTTACCTTCCTGGGGAGATGGGAAATTGAGAACACGAAAGGCTAAAGGCTTTCACAGCTATCTGCCAGTGCTATGGCACATAAACTGATTCATATCTGTATTTATCCCCTAGTCTAGCGGTTGCTGTATTAAATGCATGTGAAGCACGTTTCCAACTGGTTTTCCTAAGAAAAAGAAAGCCAGAACACAGATTTCATTATCTCCTACTGCAGTATCTAACACAGCTTTACTTCCACGCAGGGATCTGTAGCATTTCCTGTTAGGAAGACTCAGGATGCAGTCAGAGGGTGCAGACAATACAATTTAACAGCCAGCTGCTGCATTAAAGGACATTCCTATACCCGCCCCCCCCACCCTTTCTCTGCGTTTCCATCACACTGCCTTGTGTAAGCACCAACGCCTAGCTGATCTCTCAAGAGACAGTTCAGGAACCAAAATGGGCAGAAAATGAAGCCCTGCAAAACACAGGGAAACTTTCCTGACACTCAGCTTCCCGAACCAGACCGTGGCAGGGTCAGAGATGTACCAGCACAGGGATGGGAGGGGGAGAGAGACCAGTCAGGGCTGTAAAGCACGGCCACACCCTTGGCAGTAGCTAGCCACCAGGTCGAATGAGCTGTACCACCAAACCCTATGTGTACTTTCTCCTCCTCCTCCTCATCCAGGCACAGCTTCTTCTCTGCCACAGTGTGAACACACACTCCTGCATCCTAGAGAGAAGCAGAGGGTGCCAGCCCTATGCTATCCATGCTTCCTTTCAGATTTCACGCTGAGTAGCAGCATATCACATCAATGAGAAACTGGTGCTCTAGGCTACCGTCCTACTGTGCGTTTTAGCATAAGCATTATCATACTAATTCTGCAGTTAAAAGATTATTTTTAAAGTGGCATTGTGTAAAATTGAATACTTCAGCAAACCCACTGCCACTGCTGATGGCAATTGCTGGCAGAGAAACGAGCAAGGTAATGCTTCTCCCTAGGGAGGTTGCTTTGGCAGGGGGGTTGGACCCGATGATCTCTTGAGGTCCCTTCCAACCTCTACAATTCTGTGTGGTTCTGTGTGTGGTTCTGACTGCAGGGGTCTGAAATCATGGCAAACTCTTGGCTGATATGAAGGCTGAGCTCCTAAAGTGAACCACAGCCCATGCTGCGGCAAGGACTCGTCGAGAACCCTTCTGCAAGCTGCACTGCACCTAAGGGCACCTCCTCCAATTTCCTTAAGCAGGCATCTGCTTAAGAGTTACCGAATGAAGTGTTCTGCTTGTGCCCTGTAAATGTCAGAGCAGCTCGCAGCGCTACTCCTTCATGCCACAGAATGGAGATTATTAGGTGGGAAGAAGTAAGGGTAAGACAAAACACCACTTGAGTGGAAATGGGAGCCTGCTCTTAACTCCTGCATCACCCACAACCCTCCTGGCTTTTCTTTCTTCAGTTTCCTCACACGAATAGTGGCTGCTGCATCACTTCCCCTACATGAGGTAGTGCTTCTTTCCTCAATCCTTATAAAACATGCCAAGATGCACAGGGAACAACATCACGACAAGACAACTCACAGCTGCAGGAGAGAGACGAGAGGGTGACAGGCACTGCTAACGTGGGGGAGGAAAGAGACAAAGTCTGCTGAGTCCTCCGGGTAAATCTGTACCTGAAGAGAGACATTCAGAGCACGGTGTCTCACCAAAGCTTGGTCACAAAGGTCAGCAGTACACAGTGCGGTAGAAAGCTGCCTGCTGAGCTCATGCTCCTGTCATGGCAACGTGGCATTCTGGATATATTCCTTGCATTACAAGCATTACTTCTGCCAGTCCGTGCCCCTAAGACATTCTTCACCCAAACGCCCTCTGTGCAAATACTGAGGACCACTGAATTTGACAGAGGAAAAGAAAAAGAAAACCCCAGAAATACTGACCTTTTCTCCTTGCATCGAACATTTTATGCAGCAACAGTCTTAAACCAGAAAAGCTAATGCAAAGCATCCACATGCAGAACTACAAATGCCGTGCATCAGCAGAGTTTTCACAATTTAACAGAAAAAAACTAGAGGAGGGAGGGAAACTGCTTAACTAATGCTTCCTTTAAAGGGCCAACAGAGATGTGTCTTTAAATCAGGATCTAAGCCCTCCAAGGCCTAAAACATTGCTGCTGTTTTCCATGGTTTCCTCTGAGACTGTTCCAGGTTTAACAGCTGAAGTGTTTCTTGCTACTCTGCTCCTGACAGGTATTGAGTTTCTAATCCAGAGTTGGTCGTTCCAGCCTTACAGCACCGTGTTTGCAAGTGACAAGTGACTCAGACACTAAAAGCAGCAAAAAGGCATCAGGTTTGCATTCTTCAGCCAAATGCTGGGGGTTATCCCTAATAATGCAATGCAAGTATATTACCAGCTGCTGAAATTTAAAAAAAAAAAAGGAAAAAAAAGAAGCCATAGCTTAGAATCAGACAGAGCACTGTGTTTAGTGGCCCTTCTTAATTTGTCTACCACGAAAGCTGAGGGATACAATTTGTCTGCTTAGTTGCATATAATTATCAGTGCTGAGCCTGCAAGTCACAGCATGGTGCAGAGAGAAGGTACGTCAGCTTCCTGGGTAGTAACAGGGTACAAATCACAGAATCACAAGGTTGGAAAAGACCTTTAAGATCATCAAGTCCAATCATTCTCATCCTAAACTAAATCGTATCCCTAAGTACCTCATCTACCCTGCAAGGGAAGGCAGCGCCTCGGCAGACGGAACGTCACTCTTTCATGTTCAGCTGCCTGTGTCACATCTTCCGCATGACCTTCTGCCAGCTGAAGGGGACAGCAGGAGGAGAAGGGCGGCCCAGGTGCACCAAGGAACCACAGAAAATTAGACCCAGTTACCAAATTTGCCTTCTACTTCAGTAATTATTCCTATTCAGAAAACAGAAAGCGTCACTGGTGACACTGATGGTATTACTGGATGAACTGTTATGCTTGCAATCTGTCCTTCTCAGGGCCTGCTCTGTGCAGGATCGAATGCTGCAAGTGCACAGAATGTCAAAGGTAGTACAGAAATACAGGGAGAATAGAGCAGGACAGAGACAAAATGAGGACTGTAACAAATCTCCCAAACACAGAACACTTGACTACAGTGACTCAGCTAGTGGCAGCTACAAAACGCTTCACAAAGACACCGAGTATTTAACCTTTCCGCAATATGACAATAGCACCTCCCCCGTTTTTTCAAGCAAGCCAAGAATTATGGATGGAAAACACTAAATAAGAATATTTTAATGGACACAAATTAAAGATACAAACACTCTCTGAAGTTCAGAGAAACTTTTCAGTTACATATTAATACAGACAAACACATATGTAATGAGTTCAAGAAAACATCACAAAGTGTAAAATAATGTTAAGTGAGTATGGCAGTGCTTACTTTAATGTTATTATAATATTAACCAATGCTTATTTGACAGGTAGTAATTCTCATTTGGGCTCACACCTTGGCAGTAGGAACACCTCTCTCCTCCTGACGGATGACAACAGTCAGCCAGGAGAAGCAAAGTTTTGTGTAATTACTTATGACTCACGACAGTCCGAGGCTGTTTTTCAGTGTCTTACCCCAAAACATTTGACAACGCATTTTGAAGCCACAGTGAACCTTATTAAGCACCTGCATTCATTTCCACAGCTAAAGGTCAGCACAGTACCCAAAACTACAGGCGACAACCTGCCGACACCCGCTGCGAGGCTGGTTTTCCAGCAGATACTCGCTATGAGCTAAGAGAGCGGCCAGGAAGCACACGCCAATACAACCTGGCGTCCCAGGCAGAGCAGCGTTCCGCGTCTTACTCGTTTACCCGCACCGCTTGCGGGATGAAAGCTCAACTGCTTCCCTGCGCCCCTTACACTGACAGCGTAACAGCCAGGCCCTGGCCACCTCAGACCACACCATGGGTGAGCGGCGCTTCACCTCAGGGGCGGGGAGCGGGGCACCAGTCGTGCCGCCGCCAGGCAGGCCGAGCGGCCCCAGGAGCCGGTAGAACCGGCTGAAGGCGGGGGCCGCTCCAGCAGCCCTCCTCGGAAGCAGCCGCCGCCGCAACGCTCCGCGGCGGGCCGCGACCGGAAAATCCTGCTCCCGACGAGGGAAGGAGCCTGCGGTCTCCCGAGGAGGCGCGACCGGCCACGGCCAGCCCCTCCGTCCTGCCCTGGCCTGGCCAACGGCCGGGTCCCACCGGCCCCTCCGCGGCGGCAGCGGGGCAGGCCGAGCTACGGGACACACGCCCCTACGGCGCCAGCCACGCGCCAGGACGCCGCACGGCGCCCGTCTGCTCCACGCGCCAGGCTAGCCCCGCCCCCCCCGCCCCGCCAGCTGGCCTCGGTGCGCATGCGCCGCCCCGCTCAACAGACACCCCCCCCCCCACCTCGCTCCCCCCGCCCGGCCGGCCGGCCAATCCCCAGCCACGCCACCACCTCCCCGCCCGTCACGCATTCTCCCGCCGTGACGCCAAGCGGCGTGCCCCTGGAGACTTCTGACTGGCCGGTAGGCGCTTCCTTCCCGGGCGCTCATTGGCCGGGGCGCCGCGGCGCATGCGCGCGGGTGGGCATAGCCGGAAGGCTCCGCCCCGTTTCCTCCCGGCCCAGCCCCGCGGCGGGCCGCCTCCTCCTCCTCCCTTGCGGGCCGTGTCAAGCGCCGGCCACCAACGTGGAGCGCGGAAGCCTCCTCCCGCCGGGCGTCGGGCGGGCCTGGCCGACCGCAGCCGTTAGGCGGCGGCGCTCGCTGCCCCTCGGGAAGGCGGCTCCGTCGCCGCTGCTGCGTGGGGCTCACCTGTTGGCTCGGGCCGCCGCTGCCCGCTCCTTCCCTCCCCCTCGCCGTTGGGAGCGGCCGCCGAGCGCGGGGCCCGGCGGCTGGAGCCGCCGCCATGGCAGAGACCGAGGAGAGGAGCCTCGACGACTTCTTCGCTAAGCGGGACAAGAAGAAGCGGAAGGAGAAGAGCAGCCGGGGGGCCGCCGCCGCCTCCAGCGCCTCCAACGCCTCCTCTAACGCCGCGGGGGCGGCCGCGGGAGCCCGCCCGGCTGACGGCAGCGGCTCTGGAGCCGCCGCCTCCAACGCCGGCTCCACCAAGACGACGACCAAGGTGCGGCCGGTGGGGTCGGCGGGGGGGGAGGGCGCGAGGTGCCGGGAGCGGGCCGGCACGGCTCCGCTCCGCAGGGGCGGCGGTGGGGGAAGGGTCACGGCTTCCTCCGCCGGCCTGGGCGGTGCCTTCCTGCCAGCAGGGGGCGCCGCCGCCGCCGGCCCAGGGGAGCGGCGCCGCCCGGCCATGCGGGCGCCCTTGGCGGCGCGGGGCCTGGCGGGGACTCCCTGGCCGGCCCTGCCCCGGGGCCGGCGGGAGGAAGGCTGGCGGGCCCCGGCCCTGTATTGAAGAGCGCCCTGTGTGTCTGTGTTTCGTCTAATAAGCGGCGCCGGTTGCTGGTCCGCGGCTTCGGCCCTACCCAGCCCGGCCTGGTTTCTGGCTCTCGGTTGGCCTGAGGTCGCGGCCGGAGCTGAGGGCTCGCACCAGGTGCCAGCCGTGGGCCGCCTGAGTTGGCAGCGTGTGGCCGGCGGACCTTGGCGATAAGGTCCCCCCGGCTCCGCAGGCGAGGCAGGCCGAATTGCCGTCCTGCCAGGAAGGGGCTCGCTGCCAGCACGTTTCCCTTGTGCCGCCTGATAGCGAAGCGATGAGAGTGGCGAGAGGAGCTTAAGTGCTGGTAGTGAAACGAGTTAGTACCTTACAGCCGGCTGCGCTGTGTGGTTTCCGATTAACTTTAAGAAGTACCCCTGTTACCCGATGTTGCTTAGCCTGGGGGGCTTGTAGCTTTCTAATTAGGCCACGGGCAGTGGCAATCTTTCAGCTGCTCCTCTGCTCCCTGGCTTGTAAAATAATAACTGGTTTAGACTGAAGCTTGTACTCGGTTTAGGTATAACGATCATTAAACGTGAAGGGTACGTTAATTTGGAACCTGTGATGTTTCCATGGAGATGGGGATATAAGAAATCTAAAAGATTTTAGGGCTGTGTACGTGTGCTTCTGAAAGACTGAATCTTTACCAGACGGTCCAGTAACATGAGGTCAATTCCTACTTCTGCCGTTGCTTTAAAAGAGGTCAAAGTTTTCCTGCTAGCAGTTGATAGTGTAAAAGATCTTAGGGCAGGGCTCTTAAAAGAAGCTGTTCCCAGCTGTTCAGCAGAAAGGGGGCCTGGCTTGCAAGGGCTTTGTATTTAAAGCAACATAACTGCATTTCAGGTGGAATGTCAGAATTACGTAAACTGCTAATTATGTTGTGCGTGTCTTAATGCTGTGACTAGGAACATGGGAGGGCTGCTTATCTGTTCTGGTCCGTTTCTGGCCTGCCTTAATAGCCCTAGAATCTGCTGATTGCACAGTAGGACAAAATTGGCTCTGCTTAAAGTGGGTCCCTCTTTCCCCAAACACATACTCAAGCTCCTGTTATAAAACCTTAAAGTCGTGCTCCCCAAAGACCAGTATTCCTCTATTTTTGTATACTAAGGTTGCTGTGGCTTTGAAGCTGACCTTTTTACTCTCATAAAAAGGAAGCAAGAAAGGCTGTGGTTGTGGATGTGAATAAGTCAAACGTACCAATATTAATCTTTAGCATAAATCCACAGTAGTTCTTTACTTTTTGGCTTTTGAAATAGGTGATGGAAAAGTAAAGCTTTGTGTGCATTCAACCTTACTGTTACTACAAGGGAGAATTCTTGCCCTTGTTTCCTTGGTCTTTACTGCACTGCCCTGTTCCCAACTCTGTGTTGTCCCTTAACTTCCCGCTGGATTTTTACTGAGATGATGTGGGTTTCTTTCACTTGAATGATTCTCTTTTTGCTGGGGCTTTTTTTTAGCTGCTCTAGTGAGTTAAAGTCAGCTCACAAGTGCATCCTAGATGACGCAGTAATAAGTTAGGGGAGGAGGGAGTGGAACCTTTTCCCCTGTTGGCAGTGGCCACACAGATCAATTTCCCATGGAGCTGCACCTTCACCCTTGGTGCTCTTTGTATTCTCTTAGTTACATTATTCTTTTCTACTTTGTGTAAAGTAGGCAACAACTTAACATTTTTCCCTTCTTACAGGAGGAAGATGATTGGAAGGAGTTTGAGCAAAAGGAAGAAATTGATTACAGTGGTCTTAGAGTTCAGTCCATGCAAATAAGGTACTATTTTATTTTTTTTCTTTTTCTCTCTCCAGTATAATTATTACCTCTGTCTAAAAAGTATGTTCTTTCATCAGAGCTGCCTCTGTGGAGTCTAATTAAAACAGCAGCTTGGTATGTTTCTGCTGGTACAGAAGTTTGCTGCAGGGTAACTTAGGTTTGACTCTTCTCTGTCAGTGTGCTCTTTATTTTGTAAATCTCTGATGATACTCTAGGTCTGTCTGGTTTGGTTGGGACTCAGATTTTTACACCAAGTGCTTAACGTTCCCCTCCCTAAAGATAGTAAGGTAGGAATTTCTGAGAGGCGCGTGTAGGATAGTAATTCCCACTGACTCATTTGATTACTGTAAGGGTATTTGACTCAAATCTGTTCAACAGCTCAGTGTGAGGAGTAGATTCCTGAACCATTGCATTTGTATTCCAAATAAATGGAAAATAAACTTGATAAAACTTATGTCCTGTGACGAGGTCCCCCAGGACTGTGTTTGAGTCTCATCCAAGATTCTTTGTTTGCTTCTTCATTAAATTGTTCCTGTAGTCTGCTCCAAAACCAGGGCTTACTTAAGGAGACTTGTTAAGAAAAATGTTTCATCAGGTCAGAAAAAGGATTTTATGACTTCAGTCTTAGACTGAGAATGTCACATAATCCTCATTGTCCAGGTACTAATGATGTTTGGAGTAACTCCATCTTAAAATAATCTCACCCTGTAACCAGTGTGATAGGTGCTTTCTTCACAGTTTGAGCAGGTCTCACATATCCTTTGATTTTAAAAATACTTTTTTACCACACTTTCCCCCACCCCATCCCCAGCTGACTAGTCCTTGTGGGCCATTTGCACATATTTGGCCCACAAGCTCTCCATACCATTGAAGTGTCACAGTGAATAATCACGTTTGAATGAATGAGCAAGTAACTAGTGGACTGCTGCTTCACTGGCTGCTCCTACTGTTTGATTGAAAATCCAGTACTTGGGTTTTCCAGACAAAGGCTGGCATTCTGAATGCTTTTGATGCTGTGACAGATTTTTCAGGCATGTGGAAGTTTTTGCCCCATGGGATTTTGTAACCACTCAGTTAATGCCTTCCAGGGGAGAGTGGAGAAGTAAAGGGGGGAAGAATAACTACTGGAGGGTTATAAATTATCCAGCTCTGGAGAACTTGGCTGAAAATAAGACACAGAGTATCTGGCGGGTGTGGGGGGTGTGGAATGTTATGTATACTTTGTTCTAACTGGTCTGTGGGCATCTGCTGCTGACTGTGGTTTAAAATAGGATAGCAATGTGCTCAGGCCCTTGGTCCAGCTTACTGTGATTGTTACTGTATTTGGATCAACAGTGGAAGGACGTTTAATCTTCAGAATTGTTAGGTAGTTGAAGTACTTAGGGATATGATTTAGTTTAGGATGAGAATGGTTGGACTTGATGATCTTCAAGGTCTTTTCCAACCTTGTGATTCTGTGTGTATTTTTAACTGTTTATTACTTTAACTGATTATTACTTGTATAGAAAGCATATATGATCACGATTAGTTGGAGTTGGTGTATGGCAAACTCCTCACACTTTGCTGCTGCTGGGATCAATGTCTTGTGGGTTTTTTAACAGCCCCACCCTCTTTGTATGTCCCGTTATACCACACAGCTTTCTGTATTAGCTTTGTCTAGCAAATTATTTTAAGTCTCTTGACTAATTCTATGCAAAACAAAAGTCTAAATAAAAGTCAGACTTTTGCATAGGTTTGTTTTTTTTTTTTTAATTATGTGTTTTTCTCTCGTTTTTCAGTGGCCTGCTTTAAAAAAGGAAATCCCAGTAGGCTTGTAGATTATATTTGTATGGGTAATGTAGGAGTGTTTCTCAGGTGGCTGTGGTTGTAGGGAAAGGGAGTCCAGGGCTGGCTTTCTGTCACTGCTTCTTCACAATTTCTTCTTCTTAACTAAAGCAGTATATGGAAGCTGGACTTTTTAAGTCTTTTCTGCTTTATCTTCTCATTGCTTCCAAATACATGACTGTCTTTAGTAAGAAAAAATTCTTTAAGCTCAAAATAAGAAAGAATTTATTCGATCACTTTGTACAGCTTGAATTTGTTGTCTTTTTAAAACTTTTTAAAGAGTTTTTCCTTCTCAGTTGCCAAGTTATGTAGCAGCATGTCAGAAATTGTTCAGATGGAAGCACTGATACAGCAGCTACAGGACTAATGTAGCCTTGTTATATTTAGTGTCTTCAGTACAGTAGCCATGAAGTCTTGTCTGTGGCAGTTGCACAACCTCTGGTCGGTCTTAAATCTCTGTAAAACACCACTTACTGGTTCTCTTTTGTAGTGAAAAAGAAGATGAGGAAAGTGAAAAAAGAGAAGAACCTGGGGACAACTGGGAGGAGACTGGTGGTGGTGGTGTGGACAGATCATCGGGTCCTTGGAACAAGTCAGCTCCTGCCCCAGCACCTGTTGTTGAACCAATTGGTAAATGTAACCCAGAGTTGTCACTTTTTGCAGTCAGAATTGTATCAGGCTGAATTAAGCTGCTCGGCAGGTGTTGCTCAAGGAGCGTTTCCTATTCCAGCACCTTCTAATGTACTAATGGCTGGTTTGACATACTAGCAAGTGAGGAAATTTTCCTGTGAAGGGATCTTAAGAACTAAATAGTACTGTCAGATACCTGAATGAAGACAAATAGAGGGGTTTTTTATTTCTGACTTGAAAGGGGGTGGAGGGGGAAGAAGCATTCCAGCTTTGAAGGCGAAACTTCTACTTTGCAATCTGCAAAATACCTGTCAGAAGCATTTCTGTTGATCTAAATACACCACTTGGACAACTAAGTGGATGTTCAGTGGGTATCTGATGTGTAATACAGCAATCCTTGAGTAGGGTTCCCTGGTTAGTAGTACACTTTTCAAATCAATTCTAGGGTGCAGAGAACATGGCACTGCAAAATTGATGTTTTTGAAACTGTCCTAGGCCTTCAGCTCTGCTCAAATACAATTTGTTAGCATCATTAGAGGAGATGAAGTGCTTAGCTCTGATCTGAGTTCAGACTGTTCTCTTCCACTGAGAAATTCCCTGAAATGCGGCCTGATGTGTTTTTTCTTGTTTGTACAGGCAAGGAGGTAAAATTCATTAATCAGCGTTGTTTCACTGTAGTTTTTTTTACTTTAAGTGCAAAATACTCAGATATTCTCTCCTGCATCTGGAGAGGTGCTTTAAATCAGATTTGGCAAGTAGATAATCCTGTGTCTCAGTCGCATGGTAGTAAGCTGCGAATGGGATGCGAGAAGCTCTCCTCAGTGGGTTTGATTCCCTGTGCTTTGTGACTAATATGCTGGAGCTGCATTTTAATTTGATCACTAAGTACAGGTTAAATTAGGTGACACCTGACTGCCTGCCTTGTCTAGAATATTTGTTTCCAGAGCTTTAAAAGGGGCACAAGCATACCTGTAAGATTCTTTCTTATTTTGGGTTGGTTTGGTTGGGTTTTTTAGGTATGAATGCAAACTTAACTCTCTTGTCTAAATCTTGTTCTTTAACTAGTTACAGAAACCCCAGAACCAGTTCAGACTGGGGGTGTATACAGGCCGCCTGGCGCCAGGGAGGGCGGCAGGCCACGAAGAGCACAGCAAGGACCACCAGAGATCTATAGCGATACGCAGTTTCCATCGCTGCAGTCCACCGCCAAGCTTGTAGACAGTCGAAAGTAAGTACCAAGATGCATTTTAACTGCCTTCTCTAAGTTCTTAGTTTGGTTTAGGGCTGAAGCCTAAATCTTCTTAGAGGAAAGAAAGAACTAAGAAATTACTCTGTTTGGCAAAGAAATGTGGGCGAGGTCTTAGCTGTGTATTCCAACTCTAGGAAGGGCTTCCCAGGAAATAACTTTGATGGGATGTAGCCCAGTGAGATAGCCAAACAAGACTGCCAGTTACCTTATCTTTGACAGCATCTGGTTCCCTGAGATAACTAGCCATGGTGAGGCTCTGTTATTACTGTCAGTAGACATGGGTGGGATGTCTTGAACCCACTGTCTTCTCATTAGAGAAGTGATGGTAACTTAAATGGAGGAACAGGGTTCAGTACAAATGTAAAACGATGGGCTTGCTGAGCTGTGGATTGCAGTGAAGACCCTCCCAATTTTGCTGAAGCATTTTGTGGTGCTGAAGAGTCTTGATCTTTCCATTGTCTCATTCCCTACAGAAGAGATAGATAGGCAAATACCCAATTAATTTGGGGTTTTGGGGTTATTTTTCCCCTGCTTGCCTGTGGAAGCTTTGTTTCTTCTGAGTACTTTTTGCTTTTGCTGCTAGCAAGTGAGACATGCTGTCATTGATGCTTTAGGGTTTAAACGACACAAATTGAGCTAAGCTGAATTTGAATGAATGTTCTAGAAACGGATTCCTGCTTTTTAAAACACATTTTTCATAGACATGCTTAAATTTACTTCTGAGGGTGTTAATATTGACATTTAGAATGTAATCTGAATTGTACGGGGTGATGAATGTGATTCTGGAGAGAGAAGGCTTTGCAAGATTATACTTGGGAATGTTTGGCTGTTGTTAAACTCTAGGGCTTGGTGTTCTGTAGTCATAATGTTTTTGTTGGGATGGGGTGGAAATCAACTAGAAATTCACAATTTTCCAGCTAGTGATATTTACTGATTACATTTATTTTCCCTTAGGGATAAAGAAATGGAGAAGAGCTTTGAAGTAGTAAAACACAAAACTAGAGGTAGGGATGAGGTCTCAAAAAACCAGGCACTTAAACTTCAGCTAGACAACCAGTATTCTGTGCTTGGGGATCAGTAGAGCTGCACACACATTACAATTAAGGAAAGCTTTTTTGGTAACTCTTCTACTAAGGTAACTAAACTACAGCTAACGGCTATGATGAACATGCCACCTTATTTCTGCTGGATCTACTGCAGCAAGTGCAGACTACTTTGACGTAAGTGATTGGTTCTCCTGCACTATGGAAGCAGAATATGTTACAACTTCTCCATTGGATATGGGGCAAATTAATGTAAGCGATTGAACAAGAGTCATCAGTGTTCTTTAATTGCTCAGAAAGATACCAACAGCCAGTGGTCATTTCAAAATCTTTTTATGTTCAGATACTGAGCCTTCGTAAAGGTTGACTACCTCAGACTTGCTGCACTCATTGTGGACACCATGTGGATCACAACTTCTGGAAGAGAAGGTTACAGCTGTTTTAGTGGCCATCTGAAACTTGAAACCAGCTCTACTGGATTCCTGTCAGAAATCCTGCAGAAGTCAGCCATTTGGTTCTGATTTGCTATAACAAAGATTTAAGTGACCTTAAAGACAAACCTGTTCTGTTCCCCTTCTGAGGAATCCTGTCATGTGTAGCCATAGCCTACAAGAGACTTTGGGAGCGTACCATACCACTCATACTATCCAAGTATAACAGAGCTGTAGTTTGTTTACCTTTTTAGATAGCTGTACTGAAGTAATTGCAAAAGAAATTAAAACTCATTCAGCATCAGATCTGAGGAATGATGGGTTTGAATGGTCTGTTTGCATTAGCAGTTTTTACAGTTGTCTGTTAAAGAATTTTCCCCTATTCCTCACAACAACAAAGAAAAAGCCTGCCTTGTTTCTGGTGTCAAATTGTGGTATATCTCAATAATGATGAGAAGTTGTAGTGAAATAAGGGTTTCTTTTGGGTTTTTGTCACAAAGTTTGTTGTTCTCACCCCAAAGCACTAAGATTTAAGAGTTGTGATTTGGCACGGAGGTATCCAGACTCCCAACTGCAGTCTTTTAAAAGTGAGATACGTGGCAGTACCAACACTAGATAAAAAATTTCTCCTCTATAAAAGATAGTTATTGCTTGTTGAAGGGTGATGGTTACTTGCTAACCAAAAGAACTTAGTATGCAGGGGGGATAACTAAAGCTGGTAAGCCTTATTTGGCTACGTCTGTGAAGCATGCAGGCTTTTTGAGGCAGAAATCCTCTAAGTAAAGCTCATAAATAGTGTTCATTCGAAGTCAGGAAGTTCAGTAATGACAAAAAGCACTGACTTCTGTAAGTTATTGTCATCTCTGACTTCATTTAGTGGAAGCAGGCAAAACGGCACCGACACACTAAGAACATAGGACATTGCCTGTAACTGATGTGATGAACGAAACTTGTCAAGTACCTAAAGTGTCCTGCTGTAACCGCTTTTCTCTTCTCTGAATTCTTACACCAGAAGCAAAATGAAGTATGATAGCGGCATGCTCCAGCCCTGAAGTTTTTCAGAGTAAATGCCAAAAACAAAACATAGACCCAACATCTGTAAGAGTTGCCAATGGCAAGAGAAGCGAGGGAACAAAGCGCAACCTGCTTACCTGTGTGGGAGCACTGTGTGTGTGCAGGAGCCGCCTAGTTGGGTGCCCTTTGACTAACTGCTGACTGGCTTTAGATCTCCTCCTCTGAGGCCAATGGGAGTTTTGCTGTTGACTTCAGTGGGGCTGGGGCTTTCACCTGGCTCTTTTTGTGCACAGACTAAAGCTGGCCTTGCCCGTGCAGAGTTAACTGTCTCTAAAACTTCTGCTAGAAGCTGCTATTAAAGAGAGGGCTCAAGAGACTATTCTTAAAGTCGGAAACAAAACCCCACCGAATGACCCCTACCAATACCTTGGACTCTGAGCCATGTATCTTCCTAGAAAATACGTTGTTGCCAGCAAAACTGTTGATTTGTCACTAAAGCTTTCTGTGGAATTCATGGTAAATGGACATGTCGCTTGATGTGGTAGAAACGTGAAATCTTAAGGCGCTTTTCCTGATGCTCTGAAGCGATTGAGATCACCCGTGCACATGAATCAAGTGTTAGTCTACTGTATGAAGGGTAGATGAGACTGTCCATTGTACCAGTATTTGAGGTTTTGGGCATGAATTCTGGCAGTTCAAGAAAACCCTGTAAGACTTTCAAATCAAATAAAATGGAAATACACGTGGATTCTGGAGTCTAATGAATCTTTACCTTATGGCTGTACAACAGCAGAGGAAACACAGGGCACTTGGATCTCTTGAGGCACAGGCCATGGAGTGGGTAGTCAGCCTTACAGTCAGGTGGGCTACATTTAGGAGCTTATAGCAGTGCATATATTAATATGACTTTTATTTATACATAGAAGTTTAGTTTGCTGCGTGTCAGTGTCTTACTCCCACTGTATAGGACTGGTTTGAGATGGTGAATTTCAGTATAAATGAAGCTTTTGGATTTGCTTTTCACTTGAAAGAAGCTCTGCTAAACTGAAGAATGAACCAAAAAAAACAACCCCAACCCCCAAACCAGCCAAATAAAAAAGAAACCCAAACACAACAACCCAAGCCAAAACTCTGGATGGTTGCTGTCACTGTAGTCCGTCTGCTATGTATAACCAGAGGTGTTAATTTGGGGGCTGAAGTGTACTGTTCCAGGTTCTGGAGGCATTAAAGAAAAAAAATCAGAAATGCAGCAGATTTCCCATAGTACAGAAGGTGGAAGTGTTTCTGTGTTAAATATCACTGCCAGCAACTATCAAAATGCCACTTGTCTGTATCTTCCTTGGAACAATCGTTCTGCATGCCTGAAGTCTTGAAAGTCAGTCCTGAGTGGAAGCTCAATATGCTTTTGAGACTCCAGAGTCCAGCATTATCTGGTTGGTTGTTGCATTCATTCAGGGCATGCTGAGAATGTCCATTTCATTCCTTCACAATGCTTCTTGAAGGCTCATTCCATGAGTGAAGGATTGTCTGCTGCAGAAGTGGGATTCTCGATACCAGTTACAGATGTAGCTGTGCGCTGCTTCAGCAGCTTCCAGACCTGTTACGTGCTCTCTTATGGTGGGTTAGTTATTAATTTCCAGTTTAAAGGTTCTGTTTTACTTTCTCTGGCTTAAAATAGAAACACAGCCGTAAAGTTACTGACTTGCTAGTAGAACATTTCAATGTCCAGTACTTGCTGAGAAAGGAATGATTTGGATGTGTGGTTCACGATGATATAGTATGTATCTGAAGAATGTTATAATGCCAAAAACTAGGTGATTTTAATAAAGTTAATAAAGTTGGACTTCCTGACTTGCCTGCTATAGGAATCTGGCATCTGTATTCACTTGAGCTGATGATAAATGTAGGAGGGGATTAGTTTTTACTCAACCTTGGTTTAGCTGTGCCATATTGAATCTTTTCCATGACTGAAGAGGAATTAATACCTCAAAGTGACAGGTACCTTCTAGTACAGCTTAGTCTCTGTGGCTGGCTTTACCAGTCACGTCCAAAGTACCTCTCTTACACAACTTAGGAATGGATTAATTTTTACTGGTATAAATTGCGTTAGAGCCCCACCGCAGCAGGGGCTTCATTCCTTATCTGTTGGCTCTTGGAGGCTCTTTCACCAGAACGTGGCTGAACCACCCGAGCTATTTGGGTTGAGTAAACACAGTATAATTTTGATAGGGCTGCATATCTTGCTGCTTGTTTATCAGAGCTTTTGCAATAGGTTTTTCTAATTTCAGCCTGGTTGAGCAGTTTTAAGCTTGCTTGTGGCTTGGGGTCAAATCCTGCGCCTAAAATGGAGCAGATATTTTTTATTTTTAGACTAATGGGGCTTTGTGTGCTTAAAAAGGTGCTTATTTGCAAGGTAGTAGTAATACTCTTTCCAATATTGACATGGTCAGAGAAATGAGTACCTTGTATTTTACATGACCAATGTGTACCAGATGCCCAAGGAAGTAAATTTTACCAAAAACACTTTATGAATGGCCACAGCTCAGGTTTCTTCAGTAGCTAAAGAAAGAGTCCAGCCTGTCTGTATTGAAGTTACAGTAAGAATCTGCAGGTTCTAGCAGCTGGAATAAGAAATGACAGTATAAAACAAAACCTAGGAGTTTTAATACCAATTCAGCTGAGTTGTAACTGTGGTGTATCTCTGGTTTGGCTTCTGAAGCACCAGGTGTGGGGCTCTACCATGTTGTCCCCAAAGGAGAACAGGAAGATGAAAAATTAGAGTGGAAATTCTGCAAATGAAACACAGGAAGTAAAAAAAGAGAGGGGTTAGGAAGGCATTTTTTTAAATGACAGTGTTAAACGCACAGCCCGAGGTAGGGAGTGGAGTGTTTGGGTAGAATTGCTATGTGGATAAGCACCTGCTCTCACAAGTGGCAGATGCATCTGTCTGACTTCAAATCAGTGTTTGAAATTGAGTACTTGGGGAAGGTTTCCCATTATTTTTTCCCCCCTTTTAAAGAAAATGATTGGGAAAAACTGGAGCAGAAGGTAGGATGTCACATTGGTACAAAGTGTTGTAACCAGTTCTCTAAAGACACAACCAAGCAAGGACAAATTCCAAGAGTTCAGCAATCTAACTAGGAAATAGTTCTGTATTTAAGAAGAGCTGAGATGCTGGTCCAAATTGCCATGGAGGCAGTTCCTTTTTTCATGAGTCCTCTCCTAATGGTACGTGTATCGTGGGTTTATCTTCAGTTGCCTAGAATATACATTGATATAGCAAGGTTAATGAAGGTCACTGGGCTGCTCAGCCTGCCAATGCAATTAGAAATGTATCATGGTGTTAATGAATCACCCAAGTAGTGCATCAGGGATGGAAAGCATAATCTGTAACAGCTTCGTGCGCTGAAAAGCAGCAAGAGCAGAGGGTCCAGAGGGTGGGACTCAGCCCTTTGTCCACTGAGCTGCTGCATTAAGTAACTTGGTTTGACTTTCCACAGTTTCCCAGCCATACCAAGACCCCCCAGGACCTGCCTCGCATCAGTGGTGTGAGGCCAGAGCCGTTCCTTCTCCAGCACTGGGGATAGAAACATCAGCGACGTTTCTAGCCACAGAGGGCTAGAAATCTTTATCAAAATACCTTGATGTTAGCATTCATTGCAGTATTTTAATGGTACTTTGGGAAAGGCTTAACTCTACGCTATGTAATGTACGTCCTATGTAAGTATTATGTAATTGCACTTAGTTTAGTATGTAGGGGTGAGGAAAAACTTCAGGCTGAGCTGAGTTAGAGTTATACTCTAACTGAAAAATTAAAATCTAACTTATTTCCTCTCTTTCATTCTCTGTGTAACCCAAGTGGTATCTTAATATGAAGCTTTTTGGTTTTACATGGAATACTTTATAAAGTCAATGTTGCTAGATTTTGTAAACCCCATAAAATAAAGTCCTGCTCACAGTTAAGAGCCACATGTTAGAGCGTGGCTGTTTTAAAGTTTGTTCAAATTACATGAACTAGAAATGTTCACTCCCAAAAGCACATAGTGGCATCAGATACCGAGTGGTATTTTGTAGTAGGAACGTAGTTTTCCTCCCCTCTCCACATGTAAACACCCATTTGTCCTACTCTTTATGCTTCCCTGTATCGAAGTTGAAGCAGCACCTGGGGCAATGGGAAAACAGGAGAGTGAGCTCAATTCTGGAACTTTCAGAATCTGGCATTGAGGCAGGCTGTGGAGGAAGATGCTGAAGGGAATAAAAGGGAGATAGTTGTCCGTGGTAGAGGCTTCCATGAAACAGGTAAAGGAAAGGAATGACCAGAAGGTAAGAGCCGAGAGGGGTAAGCAGAGGGAGAGGAAGGAGTACAGATATGGAAGAGCTGATTACCCTATTTACTGTTACTTCCCCTTTTATCAGTTAACTGAAGGAACATGAAGAAATAATTTTTAGGACTATGCCCTTGTCTGCTGTTGCTGGTGATTCATCGCTCAGGTTTTTTACAGTGGGCCTCTAAACAGAAGCAGAGAACATGATGGTGGCACACATGCAGACAGCGTGGACCTGCACGGACAGAGCTGAGGCCCAGCAGCTATCTTCCCTTGCTGATGTTCTTGCCCTGCAGGATGTCTAAGACAGTTGTTGATGTGCATCAGCTGTGAGGATTCTCTGTCAGGAATGGTTACTGCTACATTTCAGCAAACTGTGGCAGTTCAGAGGCTGCTCCAGAGGAAGCACTTACCTAGCCAGGTAATAGAGTAACACAGGGCACTCTTTGGAATACTTCTGGCAATGGCTGTGGAGAGTGACACTGAGGTCAACAGAACCATATAACCCTGTTATATGGTGGGGAGAAGAATTACTTTTAAGATGTCTATCTTCCCCCTCTTAAACTACTGTGGTCTTACTGTCTTTCCAGCTATGAAGAGCTGCTTCTACCATTCTCTTACACTTTCCCACCTGTATTCTTCTACCATGTCACAGCTCTTAAGGTGCTTGCAAAACAGCAAATGCGCACTGAGGACCTCTTAAGAGAAATACATGCTGTAATATCTTTCCATATTGTTCTGTCTTTAAAACAGCCTAACATCTTACTTGCTTTCTTGACTGCAACTACACCTTGAGCAGATGTCTTCATCAAGCTGTCCATGGTGACACCTAGATTGTCCCCTTGAAAAGGATCACAACTAATTCAGAATCTACCAGAGCATGTATTAATGGTTTAAAAACCTTTCCAGTACTCATCGACTTGGGTTTATTTTCTGTTGACGTTCACTCACCCCTGAATTGCAGAGTTTACAGTGTTAGTCAGCTTATCCTGGCACTCACCATCTTCCTCAGTGCTAACCAACTGCGTAACCTCCTGTGGGCTCTGGCCTTTGGCCATCTGGTAGACTGACGTCTTCAGTTCACTCTTACCCATGATTAGCACGTGGTGCTTGCACTTCTACTCACCCTGACCTTTTCTGCTCTGTTTCTCATCTCCTGTCTTCTGTATTGTGTTTTCTTTCTTGCTCAGCTAAAGCACTGAAGTAAGTCATCAAGTTACGACTGTCTGCTTTATTTCAAATACTTTGCCTACAGAAACCTTAGTCAAAATGTGGTCATAACCTTCCTTTTTTTCAAATTAAATCACTACTTCTGTATCTCTTTCAGGGTATGCCCAACCATAACAAAATTATTCAAATCATAAAAAAGAACAAATGCCTTGACAAACAGGTGAAATGTAACATGACTCTGATCTCCCTAGGCTGAACTTCATTGGCTTTAGTGGAGTTTTTTTTCTGCCACTTGAGATCAGTTTCATTAAAACTTGATTTTTTTAACTCTAGATACAACAGGCAGAATCGAGCAAACTTGGTTTAAATTTAAATACCTGGGTTATTCTGCTCTTTCTTTTGTGGCAGAGATGAAGCAGACGTATTAGCAACCAGCGCCCAAAAAAGGCTCAAGCCACACTTAACGTAGCACTTGCAGTATTTAACTGGATATCGAGATGAGATTACAGTGTTCGAGATGAGTGCAGCAAAACCAGGGGGAGCAGGCTCAGTGTTTGTGGTTTGCTTCATCTCACACACTCATCTTGTACTTCAGAGATCATCCACCCATACGTAGGGTGAAGTCTCTTGAGCGCCGACTGTGGTTACCGGTACCGCTGCAGCTCTCAGTACAAAGCAGGCGGCGGGAGGGACGCGCCGCTCTCAGGTGTTCTGTCACGGCGGGTACCGGCGTTCTGTCACAGAGAAGGCTGGAGGCTGATGAATTTGGCAAATTGGAGCTGAGGGGTTTTTGTTAATTTTGAGAGGGGGAGAAGAGAGCAGGCGCAGCGCTACCGGTCATCCTTAGCGTGTAGTACTCAGTACCCTCTCCCACATCTCTAAGAGACTCGTGTTCAGCAAAGCCCAATCCAGCCCCCGTAAATCCTTGCTGTGTTATTTACTAACCCCTGGGAACCTTCAGGGCTGAGTAGGGCTCTGACTGAGCGTGGTCTCTTAAACCTGGGAGTTGGGTGAAAGGCAACCTTGGCTCAGTAAATGCATGAACGTGTTCTAGGTAATTTGGCTCCCCTGTTTTTTTTAAGCAACTCAAAATCCAGCACCAGGGTGTATTCCCTTGTGCATTCTCTTGTTACTCTACATTATTACCATGCTGAGGTTCCCAGTCGGGTGCCCCGTTCACTCACCATTTGTTCAGGAAGCAGTTCTGTCAGCGAGAACTGCCCGAGCCTTGCTCGTGCTGTATGGCTTCAGTCAGGGCTCTAGCATGACAACCACGGCTCCGCCTGTTGCAAAACTCCGTCACAAGGAAGTGCCATCTCCCTGAAGAATTTAAACTTAGACCCCCAAAGGGAAGCCCAACTCCCGCAGAACACAGCACCGTGGAGGCAGTAGCACTGCTCCCAGTACAGCACAGTTCAGCTATGAAAAGGAGCAGGGGTGCATGCCTGGTAAGATGCTAGCTCAGCATCTTATCCACACAGCAGGGTCTAGCCTAAAGGACTGCGACTTCTTTTAATGAAGAGATGGCTGAAGAATAAGTGGGGAAAAAAGCCCTATGAAACTGAGCTTGGAATGTACCAGACTGTCTCACCCCCAGCCCTCACCTGAAGAGATGAAGACAAAACCGTTTGAGTGCTCATTCTAGTGCAAGAGAAAGCCCAACACCGTCTGGCTGGAGAATGGTTGGCTGGGACCCCGCTGAGCGCAGCGGGAAGCATTTCAGTGAAGGAAGGTACAATGTGATGATCTATGTCTGAGAAACCCTGCGTGGCCCCCACAGTTAACACAGGAACCTAACAGTGTCTGTATATTTATACAATTGTAGGCTTAATAATCACAATTTAAGTTCAAAACCTGAACTATTTTTATGTCAGTGGATTTTTTCTTCCTGGTTTACCTATCATGGCTTCTGCATATGACAACTACCACTTGTGCAGTGCACATACCTGTTGTTGTCCTTTTGTCCCATGTTAAAATTTAAGGGTATCCAGCTCTGTAAAGCACTTTTGTGATGTTTCCTGTGAAGAAAATAAATTTAACAGCACCAACTGAATTAACTATACCCCCAAGTTTGTCTCGCTGTTGTGTTGACCCCTCCTCAGTGACTGTGAGCAATCAGTGGGATGGACAGCAGCTCAGAGCGTTGTTCTGGGCTCAGTGCAGAAGAGGAGCTGGGTCTCTAACAGCAGCTTTCTGCTGCTGTCCTCCTTCCTTCACCCTGGCCACTGTCCACCTGGGCTGTGCACACTGCAGCTTGCTCATGGCTTATGCTACACACATGCCAGGCAGAAGGCTGGAGAAGAGGTAGGTAGCTCAAAGCCCACCTTGCTGGATCTGCTGGGAGTGGTGCAGGCCCCATTCCATTCAGCTGCTCCCCTGCTGCCCTCCCCTCAGAGCAGCTGCAGGAACTGTGTGTCTTGGAGACATCTTTAAAGCTTAGCTAAGTGGGTCAGGGAGTGGTTCCTTATCTGTGAAGTGAGAACAGCAGCACTGCCCTTGCGCAGCAAGGTGTGAGGACTGGGAAGAAATGGAATCCCTGACCCCTAGGCCTCACCTGCTGCTATCCACACCTATTCAAAATGCAGGCGATGCACAGCAGCATTCTAGAGGTAGAGCAGAGAACTCACAATGAAATGCAAAGTTAATTCAAGATGTGATTTCAGGCATTAAGAGCAGCATTATTTTTAGTATGTGGACTGGGAGCAAGTCAGGGATGTTTGACATCCACAAATAGCAAAAAGCATCAAGCCGAGATCAAGAAGAGCAAAGCAGGTGGTAAGACCAGCCCCAGCCACTTGGCAGAGCACTCGCACCACGGTCTCCGCCTACGCTGACAAGGGCACAGATTTCACTTCTGAAATAAGAACCAAATCCCGCACGTTCCCTGGTGTCTTTTCAGTCCCTCCTGACAATTCCTTCAGGTCATCCTGACAGCGTGCTGCAGAGCTCACTGGCAGAACATCCCCTGCAGCATGGCAGGAAGCAGAAGCACAAAGCAAAGCCAGGCTGCGCTCCTCTCACCTGGAGACTCCCACAGCTCAGGTCCCTTGTCCCTTCCCAGCAGCAGCAAGGGGTTAGTTCTCCCCAGCCTAGAGCAAGTCTGCTATTCGCACAGGGCTTTGCTGCTGGTGGCTGCTCCTGCCTTCTGTCTGCAACTGATGCTGACACACAGACTTTCTATAAAGCAGGTTATCCAGCGGCTAGAAAGTAAGTGTAACATACCCCACTTCAAAACAAAACAGAGTAGTAAATAAAACAGATTTTAAAGGCATTTAACATATATTCCCACTGGTACTGTGCAACTGGATGTTGTGTGTTTCTGTTCAAACAGGCTGCAGCAACTCCAGCTGCCTAAACAGAGCTCTTCAGACTGTGTAAGCACACTTCTGCCCAGCCTAACAGTGCATCTCACACACAGCAAGGTCAGTAAATGGAGACCCAGACCCCAACTACTGAAAGGCCAGTTTGTTGCACAGGGTGTCTGACTATGAACATGTCCAGCTGCTCGAAACCAATGTCTCTGTTCTGCCTCTGGCTCCTGTCGCAGACTCACGCAGGGAGCACGGTCAGCAGAGCTTCACTTCTCATCAGAGCTGGTTCTATGTTTGCCCAATAGATTCACTGGCACTCAGAATGGCAGCAGCTTAGCAGCACCTCTGTTTTATAGAAATTATTTATTGTTACATCCACTATTAGTACCAAAATTCACAAGCCAGTTTTCTTTTTGTCTTGTTTCCCTTTCCCCCACCAGTAGAAAAATACCACAAGAAAAATTTATTTAAAACCCAAGTCGGATATTGTGTGGGAAATGCACCAGCATACTTAACTGGCATCTCTCCCACTGCACTACAGATAAGAGGCAATAAGCATCTCACAAAGTGCTTCTTAACTATTACTATACAATGGTGTCCCCAGACAAATTTATTAGTGGGATAAGTCAGGCCATTTTGGAGACAAAAATGGAGTTCTTGCCATGTTTTTAGGTGCTACTGGTACCCAAAGCAGCATTTCCTATGAGCATCACTGTAAAGTTCTATTAATCTCCAGACAAATTAAGAAGTGAAACTCAAGATTTTAATTTTTGTGCTGAGAATGAAAAAATATAAATATGATTGTTAAAAATGTACAAGTCAAAGCGCAGAACTTGCTCAGTGTATCCTGGATCGCTTGACTCTGCTCATTTCTCCTGAGGCTTTTCTTTTCTGTGATAACCCAGCTCCAAGGTCTGTGTTGCTCTGAAGGTAAGATTCAGCTTCTGGCAGGCAGTAAGATTCCATTGGGGGAGGTGGATCCTGCAATAGGGAAATAAAATACACGGTTCAGGTCAGGAAGCTATTGAGACAAAACAAACAGCTGGGTAGTTTTCTGAAAGAGAAAACAACAAACCTACATTTTGAATACAATTTGGAAGCTGTCTGCCCTGCAACGGATCCCACCACCAGAACAAGTCATGTTAGAACACTAAGAATTTGAGGCCACGGATTGAAATACTCAGCACAGGCACCTGCAGCCACAATTCCCGGCAAAGAGGGGACACAATGGTCCCTTTCAGAGGCTTCAGGGGTTGGGGGCTTCTGAAGGCAGGGGTCTGCCCCATCCATGCCTGTGGGGCAGGGGGGATGGCACACGCACCTGGATGAGGTAGTCAGCGATGTACTCCGGTTTCAGGCAGTTCACCCCCTGGGCTGCCGCCTCTGCAACGTTAACCCGGGCATCGTCTGGCTTCAGCTTACTGAAGTCAGCAAAGAGATGTGTTGCTTCTTTAAAGACAGACACAGAATGGCCAGAAAACACCTACAGATCAAAACACAACAGACAACAACGAGTTGATGTTTGTTTCCTGCCCAAAGGCAGCTCATGGCCTGTAATTCCACTCATCAAGCCAACTAGCAAACCAGTGGGAAATAAAATACCATCTACAGCTGCATTCTGTACCACCACCACGTACCTTTCTGAAGGGTGATCCCATCAGAGCAGGGCATGGAAATTCTATCCTCAATTCCCACTACTGACTGGTGTGAGCTCAGACAGGCTGCTCTGCCTGACCACTTGCAAAATGAAGATGACATAGCTTTTTTTTTTTCCCTCCCACCCTTTGACCATTTCTCAGCTGTCCTGTGTAAGCAATTTTCTTGGTTAAGACCTTTTACTCACATGGAAAATGCCCAGCACAGAACTTAACAGAAAGAAGGGGAAAAAAAGTGTGTGTCTGGGGAACATACATGTATTTAATTATTTAAAGAAAATAAAAGACATACTTTTGCTCCTCCTGACTGAAGAAGGCGCCTGAACCCTGCTTCCTTGGTTTGATCAACATTCAGGATCACTTTCCAGCCACTGAAAGCTCCCTGTGTAAAAGACTCAAATTAGTCAAAAGTATGTTGGTACCAAAAAAAGTACAAGCACTTAATGGGTCTATAATTCACCCCTTTTAGGAATATCCATCAGAGAAAGATTTTGTAATCACCTAGTTTTGTCTTTTTAAGTATGAAATGCAGGAAAACTCCCACAGAACATACAGTTATTGGGCCAACACCGTACAGTCAGGCAGCTTGCCACCAAGCCCTTTCACCTGCATAGCAAGATGGGCAAACCCATCTACTAACATGTTGCCCCTTGGCAATGAGTATTTTTTCTAGAATGCCAGACACATGGATACTCATCTATGGAAACACCTCTTAAGAGAAGGAGTTACTTGGAAACATTCCCCACCCCAGGCACTACGTTACGTACTCCATTACAGCAACAATACCTAAGCCAACTGGATGCCTCCTGCAGTCTCCAAGCAGGCAAGGGCACAGAGGAGTTGTTACAAGCAATCATTTTAAAAAGGTTACTGTAAAATACATGGATGTCAAGACTTATCCTGATGTGACTGCACCATCAGCAGCATTTCTACCTTAGAATGAATGCTCGACTGCAATGACTGATTTGGGAGAGGAGTTAAAGGGCTTTGGGTAGTCCAAGTCCCACTTTCAAAAATTTCACTGAAAGGCTATGGAACTTGCATCATAAAAATCACAGAAAATGTGTTTACCCCTTTCCTAATACTTCTGCCCTGCTCAGAACAATAGGACCAGATTTATAGCCAGAGCTATAAAAATGCTGTCCAGGGAGCTGCACGCACCTCTACAGCACAGGATTTCTGTTATTGCAAGTACTAGTTGTGGTTTCCCAGCAAAGCTGAGTTAGGTCAGCTCCCTTATCAGAGCTCTGAAGGGTAAACATCACCTTCCTGGCTGAGGGATGTTTACATGCACAAGTAGCCACAACCCAGCTTTGCAAAGCATGAACGATGCTTCACAAGGAGATTAAGACTTTTCATATGCCAGCACTACAAGTTTGTTAGGACCAAAATGCCTTAGCTGGATATATTCTAGGTAAGTAATTTTGGTCCTAACAAGGCAGATCACCTTCCCCTGCAAGTCTCTGAGTTTCTTGGTGACAATCCCTGTCATGCCTACCCATGCTGCACAACTAAAACACACCAACGACACCGTACCTCAACAATACCAGTTTCCTGCCTCCCTTTATGAATCTTCTTCCTCCACCTCATGGCTGCGAGTGCTAGCTTCTTCTGGTTTACATTGATTCCAGGCAAAGCATTAAGTATGGAATTACTTCCCCACTCGTAATCTTCTTCCTAGAACATTAATAAGCTTCAATTACAAAGCAGTCCTGTCAACCAGCAGAAAAATAAAATTAAAAAACCACCACGCTGAAAAGCAAAAAAAAAAAACCCAAAACAACAACAAAAAACACCCCAGAACAAATCCCAGCTCACTCTAGCTTTAGATCTTAATTGTATCTGGTCAAACCAGCTCTAGCTAAAAGAGATATGGCTCTCAATTGCACATATGTATCTAAACAAACTCATCTTTTCTGTGACATCAAGTCACATACGCAACCAGACTCCTCCTGCAGTTACCTACAGTGGAATTTGACAGCAGGGCAAAGCCAGCCACACCTCTGGGCACCATCGACTCATTTCTCCTGCGTCTTCCAAAGCAACGAACGCTGGGTTTGATACATAAAGATATGAACCAGTCTACAGGCCTTCATTCAAATTTATTCTGGCCAATATGAAAGAACTGCTAGGCCCAGGAGAACTGTGGAATAACAGAGGTAGTGGGCAAAACCGTTTATGCACACTGTTATAGAGGTTATAAAGTTGGACTAGTTAAAACTATTATTGAAAGGATCGAGACTGAGTGGTGTAAGAGCCATACAGATGTAGCTCACATGAGAATTCACCAAAATGCACTGCAGCTTCCATCTGCAGAAGCAACTACAAACATCTTGAAGGTTGAGTCACCTTCCCTGGATGTGTTCAGAAAAAGGGCAGATGAGGTACTTAGATTTAGTTTAGGATGAGAATGGTTGGACTTGATGATCTTAAAGGTCTTTTCCAACCTTGTGATTCTGTGATTTACACCTTTGTGACCCTTCAGCTGGGCAATGTGACAGAAAGGCTGTGAAACTTGAGAAACCCTAAGTGATATGGCAGAAGAACCCTGGGACATGCTTCTTTGCCTGCCATACATAACGAGCTAACAGTAATCAAAGTATAAAAAAATCAGTAAAAATTTTTTACTGAAAGAGTTGTCAGGGCCTGGAACAGGCTGCCCAGGGAGGTGGTTGAGTCACCTTCCCTGGATGTGTTCAAAAAAAGGGTAGATGAGGTACTTAGGGATATGATTTCGTTTAGGATGAGAATGGTTGGACTTGATGATCTTCAAAGGTCTTTTCCAGCCTTGTGACTCTGTGATCTTATTTATCCTATACCAGGAGTTTAGTCCAGGACTAGTTTTCAGAGAAAAGCCTGCCAAAGAATTCTCAGACTTCAGATCCTCTAAAACTCCCAAGGCTCAGGCCCTCTCAGCTGCTAACTGGTTCTGAGAGGTTAAGTCCTTTCCCAGTAGTGCACAATAAAAAGAAACATGAAAAAGCACAACATGCTCATCTCTCAACGATGAGGTCACGTGCCTGAACAAAGCAGCCGGCTCCTCTGCACGCCTCCAGGTAGGAGCGATGAAGCACCCACTTCCCAGCTGCCATCGACGCCAAGAACTTCTCGTTTCGAAGCGGATGTCCCACGACAATGTGCGTGCAGCTTGGATCGAAGCACTGTTTCTCCAGTACTATTCCACCTTGAATTGAGAAATGAATTTGACAGACATTCTTTAAGGGTCATGCTGTACCACAGAAAGGATCAACTCCAGCTGAGAATCACTTGAATTCCCATAGAAATGTACTTGACTCTATACTGAAAACACTGCCGTTGAAGTGACACAGGCAGAAGCTGGCAAGGAAGGAGGAGCAGCCAGGAAAGAGCGGCTCTGATTTAAAAAAAACCATCATCAAGTGCCACTGCAATGCAGCCAGGAATGAGAGACACACCAGAGGACAGCAGACCCTGGGCACTCCCCACAGCAAAGAATGAGGCTGTTGTGGAGACAGCTAAAATAAAACTGCCAGAAGACAAAACCATTTCTGTTTATGGCAAAGCTGATGGCTTACATAATAGTAACATATTCAGAGAATCGCTCAGAAGCACAGAAAGCCATAAATTTGAGACCTCAAATCTGATGAGTCATTAACAGAAGCCCTTTCTTTTCCCCAACAAGCCACAGCTGACCAGACACATACAGACACATATTATTCTTTGCATTTCACAAATATCTGGTACCTAATTCCTCAATCAGATGGCAGTAATCAAATCTTTCTTGAGGATTAAGAGAAGACAGCTGAAATTTACAGAGTTTTTTTGTTTCTTCACCAGCCTTCTCATCTTCCGCAACAGCCTGGAAATACAGTAACAGATTTTTGAAAATATGACAGAAAGATTAGGTTGACAGCTGACTACTACTCTGCCAAACATTCTGGGTTATTTTTATATTAAGTTTTCTTTTAGCCAGGAAAAGCAGAACCAAACTTGCCAATCACCTGACAAAAAGCTTGGATCTTATCGAATCAACGTTAGGCTTCTGCTTAACATCCTGTTGGTTTCCCCCTTTCTTCAGGGCACAACTGAACCATTCTGCAATAGAAACTCATCCTTCATTCATATCCACTCAATGCCAAGCCAAACACATGAAAATCATCATCCATCTATCACACTGCCTCATTCATTCAGTCTTTCTCTAACTATGGGCACCCTTATGCATTTCCACCACAGCTTATTTACTAACGTGACAGACACATCGTGCCCCTGAAGCCAGGTAGCTCCTGAGAGACTGAGCATCAAGTGATACACTGCAGGTAACAAACTAAGCTCATTTTCCTAGTCCCTTCCAAGCTCAATATAAGCCAGAATTTTAAACCAGGTTTTTGGCAGAAAAATGACTTTTTGTTTGTACCTAAACATAAATTCCAGATAACACCAAGGAAACAAAGGCCTAGACCTTTTCCCCCATCATCCCAACATGGCTGGAGGAGTTCCAAGTAACACTGCACTCCAAAGTCTACCTCAGTGTTCCAGCAGGAACTAACCAGACAAAAAGCTTTATTTGGCTAAACAAGCAGGATTTATTTAGCAAAATAAATTAATTTTTGTTCAAAATCTGGAAGAAAGGGGGAAAGAGAAATAGAACTGCACAAAAGTAATCTACTTCAAGATTTTACAGGCAGATATTTAGCTATTTTATATTTACCATCAAGTTCAAAACTTCTTAAAGTGTCACTACACCTCCCAGAACACAACTCATCCTTAAGTATTTCTTCACATGACAAACCTTTTCCTTGGGCTGTGGTGCCACAGGAGGGTTAGCCAGTGGGAAAGCAATGCTGGGGGCCTGCGGAGTGGGGATCAAGTGATCTTTAATCTGTGGTTCAGGATCATTACATACAGGATTCTTTGGACCTTCGTTCAAGTCTTCAGCCCCAGCCTCAGGAACAGCTGTGAAAGTAAAGCACTACATGGCTTTCTTTGGCTGAATACAGTTAAAAAATAGTTTCTTTTTAAAATATATGTTATCTCAAAAAGAGAAAACACAACTGCTGCTACCACACACAGTTACATTCCACCATTGCCTTTCCTAAAGACTCTTCCTCATACCACAAACCACCAACTGCATTATTGCACTCATGTCCCTGGATGCCTTGCTTTAAAAAAAAAAAAAAAAAAGCCCCAAAACGGACTAATTTCTTGGGCTAAACCACACTGATTCAATTGAATCAAAAATCAATTATGTAATTTTGTTCAGCCTCCTCTAGGATGGAGTCAATTTTCGGAAAGACTGTTGCTCCAACCAGAAACTCCAGAAGCAAACTGAGGGAAGGAGTTGGGGGCAGCAGGGAGAGAAAGGCAGAAATGGGAAGAAAGCAAAACCAGAAAAGGATGTTTCTCCTTTAGTTCTAGCAGTAGAGTAAAGACTTCAAAAAGGAACAGGTGAGATAAACACAGTATCTTCAGTGATTTGTGACTTCAGCACAGCCATCAGCAGCTCTGTTTTTTGGGCTCATGAAGTACCTTCCTCCTGTACTTCTGTACCTCACCTATGAATATTTCCACTACAATCAAAAAGATTTTTCTCCTGGTATTCTCATTTGAATTCCAATACACCTACCTGAATTGTTACCTGAAAACCAGCTGTGGTTCCACAGGAAATTTCAAAAATTTCCTAAAGTTGATGCTGACTACTTTTAGACAAGCACTGCCTTGGTGTTTGACCATAAATGGCAAATAGAAAAAAGAAGAAGAAAAAAAAGGAAGCTTCTCTTTAAAAACCACCACCACATAACAGAGCTCAAAGAAAAGCATTCAAGAAAAGAAAGATATGCTCACTTTAAGTAAAATTCAAACACTATGCTACTGTAAAAGTCCCAAAGAGCAAAAGGATGCTGCAGCAAAGAACAAGGATGTTGTATTTCTCATTTTACCTATACCAGCAATCTCTGCATCAGCTAGAACTCCTTTGAAGGCAGCCTCTTCCATGTTCTTACTGGCGTTACTTTGTGCTTGCTCAGTGTACTGGGAAGGGCTATTAGGCCACTGAAAGTTGCTGACAAGTCTTGCTCTCTCCTCCCTCGAAGTAGGATCGTCCCAGATGATCTGCTCACTCTGGGATGGCTCTGTGTTTGTATCTGCCAGTGCCTGACGGGACTGCCTAAGGGAAAAAAAGCACAGACACCTTCAGCACTCATTTGTTTTACAGAAGACTACCATACTGGAAAGTAATGTGTTGATGATCACACCAACTGTAGTGACCCCAATATTAGAAAGCATGGCTGGGAAAGTTTCAGTATAAAAGCAACTCTGGCAGCCTGGCTTTGTGAGCCTGTGGCACCATGGCTGAGAAAAAGGCAACAGAAGTATCAGTAGGAGATGTTTTCATGTGTCATATTGGTAAACTATTCCAAAGATCAGCATACTCTACATTTTAGTCAACCTATTAAATAGCAAATAAATACAAAGCTAGAGTAATAATTTGCAAGGTTTCAATTACTTTCTCACTGTAGCTCAGCATTGTTTAGAGTTCAAATCCTATTCTCTGTTTAGAGAGAAATGAAAAAGAATAGGAGAGAAACATTCACAGAGGTGCTTTGCAGGAATACCCACTGTTTGTACATAACCGATGCACTGAAATACTGCAGCATTACTGTCTTCAAAATCTGTAAGAACACTAATTAGTCTGAAGAGAAAGGAATCAGTTGGCATAATTAGATTAAAACACTAAGAAGCAATCATACTCTGTGGGGTTTTTTTCTAAAACCAAAAGATTATGAACTACTCCAGTATGGAGTAAGATAATCCTGACTTTATCTAGCATGTCCAGTTAAAGATTTCAAGTTGCAAGAGATGCAACTGAAGTACACTAGAGAAAGACAATACATCTGCAAACCCCAGAGACTTACTTAGGTTTCAATGAATGTCTAAGTATGTGCAGGGAGGACAAAAGAAGACACTCTGAAACACAGGTCAATACCTGAGAGCTTCCAGGACCCGACTGCGGCCGTTTCGCACAGACCGGGCGCTGTCAGGAGTGGCTGGAGACCCATCAAAACTGTTCCTCGAAAGGGAACTTCTTTGCCCTTGGGGTTTCACCAGTGATGTGGCAGACATGATCTCCTGCAGCTGCCTTTGGAAGTTCTCCCTCATCTCCAGTGCTTGGGTTAAAACTTCAGGAACAAAATTTGTAAGATGAAGACTGTAACAACTGAAGAGTAACTGAAATTCGCACCCATCCCACCCCTTGGGACAAAGACAATACATTAAGGAAAGGAAAGGGTATCTGGGAAAAATGACTTAGGAAAACCATGTATATCCCGAGTCACCTATTGCTAGATGCTAAGAGAAATATCCACTTGGCTCACTTCTGAATTTGCTCACACAATCCAATGTATCCACAGTTCTCCCATAATACATTTAGTGACATAACAAAAAAGATACACACTAAACCAGTGATGTGTTTAACATTAAAGACAAACTTCAGTGTTTTAAAACCAGAGAAATGTCATTTAAGTAATTTGCAATAGATGGTCATGATTTTCTTATGGGCTGTTGAAGCATTTAAAATAGAGAGCAAAACCTTTTCCTCTCATCCAGCAACAGTAAGGGCCAGCTGTACTTGACTGGGATAGAAATACAGTACCTAAAGTTTCCAGATCTTAACATGTAGCACCTGAAACTGTAAAAGGTTTATACTGATAGTCTGATGTACCACAACTATTTTGTGATTTACATTTACCTCCTTTGGATTCACTTGTTACAATTTGTTCTTCCCCTGTAGTGACCATGTCAGTAGTTATATCATCTTCAGCATAATCTTCATCCACTGGAATAATCTGAAAACAGTGAAGACGAGCAGAATATTAATCTTGCCTTAGAGTAAATAGAACTTTTTCTGATGCTGCAATGACAGTAGAACAGTGGACAGCAGGAGCAGTGACAACACCTATTCTGCAGTCTAAATGTCTACTAACACAAGTTCACACCTTGGACCTTGTTACCTACAAAAAAAGGCAAAGACTGGACCAACATAATTTCGAATTGAGAAATCACTTCTAATCCTTAATTGCCTGTGTCTCCCTCCATCTCCCTAGAGGAGGAACATTACAACCACAGAAAAGCCTTAAGGAACATCTGCAATAGCTACAATTAGCTACTAGCTAAACCTGTTTCAGCACATCGCTGAGTAAGCATCAACTTCTTTATTAATACCTTAATATAGCAATTAAGTTAACTGAATCCAAATCACTTCACAGATCGTTAATTCTTATCACATATTATACCTCATCTTCCTCTGCTGGCTTTCCAGTTGATGGAAGTTTACTGGAGGAGGAAAGCCTGACATCCTGCACAGCACTGATGTCCAGGCTCATTTTGGGATTGTAAGTGTGAGGGAAGAGAGATTCAGGAAGCCGTTTATATTCCTGGGCACACTGTAACGACATTAGGTAACATAAAAAAGATGAGAAACTGTTTGAGAACAAAGAAATTTCACATCTAACAGGGAAAGTACAATAAAAACACCACCAAAGAAGTACTTTTTACACAAGAGAAAATGTAGCAGAAATGTTCAGTGGAAGAGAATGTCTTTTCTCCTCATGAAGAACAAGGTAAAGGTACATCAGTGAAAACCCATCGATTTATAAATTCAAAGGAGGATGCAAAACATCAGTTCCTATACACCTTCAGTATAAATGCAAACAGAAAATCCATTGCTATGTAACTGGTTTGAAGCCTCCATTTCCCTTCACTTTTAATGAGGGAACAAAGCAAGCTCTGTACCTCTAAAAGCCAGTGTTCTGAAACAATGTGTATACCCCGTTCTTTAACGGATTTGTACTCCTTATTGTTGTCATTGTGTCCTCCCTTGTAGATGAAGTGTGTTACTGTTTCATCAAAGCACCATCTAGAAAATAAAACAAAATACAACTTGAAGATATAATTTCTATCAAAAAGCATCAAAAATCCAGCTGAGAAATTGTCCTTGTTCGTGTTAAAATAGTTTTGCTTATTTGGTTATGCCTAAATTAGCAATGAGCCCACTTTCTTTGTCAAAACAAGACAGCATTCAGTTTCAAGACAGAACAACCTAGGTATCTTTTGAGAGCATTCCCAAAGTAAACAAAACTAAATCAAATACACATATGGAAGAGGAGTGGTTTTGCTTTAGCTTTTAGTTGGGTGGTTTGGTTCTTTTAAGTAAATGGAGTTTCAGATCAGTTTCTGGAATTAACGTGTGACCCAGGGTGAAAGCACTTTCTTTCACTGACATACTGAGCTGCAAGTGCAATACGCATCCTGACAGCTCAAGATAAACAAAAAGTATTATTGGTTTAAATGTCAGAACACAAGTCTAGTATTTGGTACCTAATGCACATATATCTTCAGCACTTCTCAGCTTCTACCAAACATAAGGGCAACTTCCTCATCCACACCATGAATGATAACACATTATAGAAGTCAGTAACACAATACATGCATCACAGTTTTAATAAGTGCTCTAACTTAGCCATACTTAAAATTTGTAAAAAAATTAGCTTTAAGCCAGGGACAAAATTATATAAATTCAGACCAAATTCAAAATCTAAAAATATAAAGCAAATTTTAAACTACCTAAAAGCTAAACAGGTCCCATAGCTTCCTTCAAAAAAGAAGGAAAAAAAATAATTCTGCAATTCAGGGAGACGTCAGGACCAACAGGACAAACTTGTGAAGAATGAGGATGCAGCAGGGGAAGATGGCCTCAGTTTGCATTAGAAGCAGATGGCCTTGTTTTGCCATATAAAGTGTTTAATATGGTGAAATCTAATGGGTTTGCTATAGCAAAAGGTCATGTATATGAAGCATACTGGAATGCAAAGACTCATATTTATTAGAAGTCACATCAGTGCAGAGACTTAGAAGCTGTTTGCATCAGTGGATACCTGTAGTCTGCCCCAAGAGAAGCTGCTACTCCATTCAGTTCACTTTGCTTCTTGCTGAGTTTTTTACTAACATAGATGACAACATCAGCCAGAGGCTTGGGCTCTTCCTCCTGTTCAAGCAGCAGGGGGAAAAACAGGAGAGTCATGCTTGGAAGGTTTCTGCATCAATAACAAAAATACTTAAATATTTAGTGTAGGAGATAGTAAAATATGCAATAACAACATAACGAAGATAAACATGTTTTCTCCACTTTTGCTGCTCCAAAATCCATGGGCAAAACCCAGAACTATTATCTATCATTCCATGCACTAGGAATCCAAAGACAAAAGATTCACTCTCAGCCAGCCTCCCTGAAACTTACTCTGCTCCTTCCATCACAGTCTGGCCACTTCCTGAACACTGAAATTATCAAACCTGATGACACAAGCATTTCATTGTACTGGAGTGAAAAGAGTAAGAAGCTACAAGAAAAAAGAAGTGACAGCCTTCGCTTGCCTCTCCTCTACAGTAAACACTGTACCAATATGGCAAGCAATCCATAACTGCTCCCTTTCCTCCTTCTTCTCTGATTTTTCCTCATTAAGGTAGGTTAGACTGAAGAGGCAAGATGACTACAAGAAAGGGCAACATAATGAATCTTTATAGGGGGGTAAGCAACTAATCACATCTTGTGACTCCCAAGCAAGCAGATAAGCAGCCCCTTACAGAGGAAGATAGGAAAAGATGACACATGCATTAAAATTTTAACCCAAGACAGTAATACTTAATCCTGTTCATCAGGAGCCTAGGAATTTCTTAAATCTGATTAAATCCTTTTGTCCCAATATCACAAAATCTAAATTGTTACATATTTATATGCTGCTACTTAGCAACTGCTTAATATTCAAGATAGTAGTATAGACAGTAGAAAAAGGTTTTAAAATTATTTCCCTTTCAGGAGGAAACTCTTTGATCTTAATTTCCTGTAACTGTCACTGGAAAATGTGTAATCATACAAAGTTCTATTCAAATAGATCACAAAGCACAACTCCCAACTCCTCTGTAACTTAAATAAATAATAATTAGAAAAAAAGATATGGCATTTTCTTAATTAAGCCTATGCTCCAGAAACAAAACCCCACCATTTCTTACCACTTCTGGCTCTGCAGCCCTCAACTGAGGGCTAGCAGTCAGAGCTCCTGTATGCCTTGTGCTGTTTGCCAGGGCCAATTTCAAGTTTCTGCTGATGACTTCAGAAAGAGGTGTGCTCAGTTTCCTAGTTTTTTGATCATGACCTCCTGGAGTTTCCAAAGCTGCCAGAGCATCCTACCAAAACAGAAGCAACTGACTGTCACAAAGACATTACAAATTTCTCATTCAAGTGCAAGTTTCACAAATACAATCTCTAGTAAGATTTTGTAATCCTAATCCGGGATCGTGTACTACAGTAGCAACTAGCAAGTGCAACCTCAGTACTACTGCACAAAAGCAGCACAAGACAACCCAAATCTGAGAGTCTGCACAAGCAAAACAGGAAAGAGAATATAATTTATCTTTCTTTTCACTGCCATCAATGAAGACTTCCCTCAATGAAAATAACAGTGGTTAAACCCAGCTATTCTCAATACCCCAACCAATTCCTTTAATTTACTAAATACCTCCCTCCACAAGAGTTGCATATCATTCTATTTGCACCTTTAAAACATTGAGTTTCCTACTGCCCTCTTTCAAAAAGGTGACATTTTGGTCTAAAAGCCTTCGAAGGCACACTGGAGTCATTCAAGAGCCATTCCAGCACAGATACTCCCCAAGTGTCAGAGGTTACTTTGTTCTAAGAGTAGTAGCTTTTCTGGCCTTTTGTGGCCTCCAGAACATGGCAATGAACCCAAAACCCCAATGCATTTTTTCAATTTGCATTAACAGTTTTGTAACCACTCTAAAGCTATTATACATTAAAATATGTCATTAAAGTAGCATTTCATCACAAAACAAGCAAACTCTTTTTTCCAAATATCTGGAACAATTATAAGCTTTCTCATTACATTTCTCAGGTTTTAGATGTACAGAACACAGATTGTGTACTGTGTGAGGTGTAAAACACACAATAAACAGGATACAGTAAGCACAAAAAAGCTTTGTTAAGGACATCTTATCTACTAGTGAAGAAATTTAATCCACAGGTCACTAAGCAGATATAAATAAATAGAGCCAGCTTTCGTAGCTTTATTTAAAATGGAAAGTCTGTATGTTAACAGCAGAGAGAGATAAATACAGATTTCTGTGCTTTTTTTTTTTAAGCTTTATGAGCTTCTTTATCTTTTTAGTCTGTAGAGCCAATAGGGTTAATCACCTTCACATCAAAAGAAGGCTTGAATAGCTTGTCTTTGGAAAGAAATTTTGAGGGTGTATCAAGATGTAAAGATGGTTCTTTCTGTAGCAGTCCCCCTTGTGCAGGAGAGGTTGTCTTCCCAGTATGATGTGAGATTACAGCTTGGAAAGCTTTACTCTGGAACCTGTTGATATCAAGAGGGGTCACAGCTGCTTTTCTTCCAGCTTCAAGAAGATAAGTAGGTTGCTCTGGATCAGGAGAATTGACAGTTGTTGGTGTCTTGATAAACTGTGTAATAGAACTCTCCTTATCTATAAAAGAAATAAAGAAAAGATAGGCAAGCAATCTGATTCATCTTTTGAACACAGATCTCACATATACTTTCATTTAAATAAGAACCAAAATGTCATCTGACCTTTCTGTCCCTAAAGACGTAATCCATACCCACCCCCAATAAATGCTGTAAACTGACAATTATGTTTTCAAAGCCACTATCTTGTGTCTCAGTTAATTGCTTTGTTTGAATTACATTGGTACTGAGCTTGACCCTGTCTCTGAAAGAGAGAGAGCAACCACTGGTCTGTTCTCACTGCTTGCATGCATACCTGCATAGCTCATACGTGTCATACAACATCTATCAAAATACAAATCCAAGACTGGGGGATGGAGGGGAAAGTAACAAATTCTTCCCTTTTAAAATTAAAGGTAACTCCTCCTCCCTAGCCCCTTAATTCCCCATGCAACACAAAATTTCTTTTACATTCATGACTGTGAATCACTCCTCTTAAGGACACTATGCACATTTACAGTCCCTTATGCCTCTGGATTCACAGGACCAAGGAATAAGGACTAAAGAATAACTAGGAATAAACCCTTAAAGCTTATTAATCATAAACACTTCTAGATACGCATGACTCATCATCTTTACAACTCAAAAAGATTAGTACAAGAATTGCTTTTACATTTTACTGCTCATTTCCCTTGTCCCCCCCCCTTTTTTCCCCTTAAAGATGCAACATACAGATAAGATACACCTATATCAACAACCTTTTATCCTCTGACCTAATGACCCATAAAATTAACTCACAAGGGCACTGGTAAAACACATCTGCTAACATTCAGTATTAGATCACTGTAATCTGCAACTTAACATAGAAAAGCTATTGCCAAATAAAAGATGTGAAATAACTGAAAAGGAGCAAAAGCATCAGAAGATGAAGCAGGGGCATCATGTCACTGCAGACTAACACATATGAAATTCTAAGCTGGATCCATCACCAATTCTCATGCCATCTACAGAGCAGTACGTGTGTCAAAAAGGACAAAAGCTGAGACACTGAGCTTCATTCTCAGCTGACTGATAACCACAAGACTCCACTAGGCTCAAAGAGACTTGTAGCAAATACACAGTATCATTTCTATAATCATGACTCAACAGCAGGAAAAAAAAAAAATACTTGGAAAATAATCTTTTAGCTCTAATACTCCAGAGATGCTAGGAAAAAAATAACCATACCAGCTTTCTTTATCATGAACGAACAGTACAATGACACAATCATATTCCCTAACTTGCTAGCAACCAACCTTTAGCCTCTGCATTCTCAACCAAGAACTTGCTTTCATCTGCTCTCTTTCCTGTCCTGGCAGAGTGCAAAAGCCAAGCTACAGTGACTGCTGGCAAATTCCACCTCTTTGCAGCTTCATACTTGGAACCATCCGGTTCTCTCACCACAAGATGGGTACTGGCAAACATTCCCTTTTTTGCATTCACTTTCCGCACAAAGAATTCTTGGACCCTAAAATTAGATTAATAAAACATCCATTTAGTCATAAATAAAATTAATCTAGGGCATGTTTATGCTATTACACAATGCATTCAAGCAACAGAAAAAGAGCCAGTAGAGTTACCTAAGGCCTAAGCTTTGAACTTTACGGCCCAACCTACAGCTACAAGAAAAAAAAGTTGAACAGTAATTTTTTACATCTACTGGTATTAAAAATGTAACAAAGTCCTTACATATCCCATTTCCAAATCATAACATTCTTCTGCAAGAGTAGTGGGACAGGCTTGATTCCTTTCTGGAACCATCAAGCCTCATTTCCAAATGAACAACAGTTTTGTTTTCTATTACAATTTTTCCTCTTATAATCAAGGATCTAATCTTCCAACACAGGACTGAAAACTCACAGGCAAAGTATTTAGTTCAAACAGATTACAAAATTGGAGCAAACGATACTCTTAGCTGTAAAATTTTGTCACTTCATGTTTTTCTTAATGTTTTTTTCAAAATCCTGATGAATTGGGAGCAAATATTTCACCACCCCAGCTCCTAAGAAACAGTGTGTTATCACTGGATATGAGGCTGAATCAGATAGTACTAAAGAAGAGGAACATCATCCCGCTCCTGGGCAACTGATGTGCAACTCAGAAGGACTGACATCTGAAACACTGATTTTTTTTTTTCCCCCCTCTGTTTTAGAGCAGGTGGTTACTAAGACTCATTTGTTGGGTAAAAGAAACCTGAGCATATTCTGCCAGAAATTAGACCATGTGAATACTGACTAAATTTCTCTAAAAAAAGGGGGTGGGGGAACAACCCTAAATAATAATGTCTTGTTTCAGCACTAGGTTTTGCAAACAAATAGAATCCAAACCAGGGTTAATGTTATTTATTACCCCTGAAAAAAAAAATAAATACATAATGATTTCATCATGCTAGCTGTATAAGTACAAGAAATGATGACAGGAGACATACCTGGCTCCTAGCAGTTCCGCCAGATACACCAGGGAGTCTCTCTCTGCACCAGTGAACTGGCTAAAAGAGAGAACACAATCTTCCAGGGGGGTAACTCCTTCCATTATCGGGACTGGTGTGAAAAGTGGATTGGACTGGGGATCTAGAAGGAGCTGCTGTTCCACACATGTTATCTTAAAGAAGGTAAAAATACAAGTCAAGCCAAATAACAAAGCCAAAAATATTTCAGCAACTGTCTGACAGCATTTATGTACTCAGCAACAACCAATCCTGTTTCCACCATTACATCTGAGACAAATTATTTCCCACTGAATCAGATATATTCTTTTCTTGACCATTTTAACTTTATCAGTTTGACATACTGAGGAATTATTCAGAACTTTTTGGTTACTACTCTTCCAAGCCTGGAGGCTCCCTTACAGTACTTCAAGACATGATTTGGGGGTCTGTATAGACTTGCTTCACAGAAAGTTACCTAGTTCTGGAAAATACCAACAGCAGTTAGTCTACATCATGTGCCTGCTCTTGGAAAATAAGAGTTAATGTTTTTTGACTTTGAGCTATAAAGCTGACCTGCTCTTCTGCCACAAATTAAGAAGTTATAAAAAGTATGAAACAAGAAAAAGCAAGCACAGAGTTGTCAAATTAAATTATTAGCTAACTAGCTCCTTCTACAATTCATTATTTAGAGAGAATGTGGTCACACTCTCATATAAGAAGCTTATGACTCATGACAATGAAGTCCTATTTTACAAGCTTGTAAAAAATAAAATTAAACAGATAAAAAGATACTTTAGAGGTGCCAAGGCTTTAAAGCACACTGATTTAGTACATTTCAAATGAAACAAAGCTAATCTCTCAGTCTCTCACCTACATTTAAGCCAAAGACAACAGTGCATTCTGACACAACATATTTCTAATACAGATACCTGTTTACTCATGGAACTGAAAGTGTAACTCCCTTACCAGCCACGTATTTGTGACAACATCACCCACAGTTGGCTTGACTGTGCACCCCAATAATGGTACCACAGCATAGTCTGCAATGGTCCTGCTCTGCAGCGAGAGAATTCTTCCAGCATTTTCCTTTATACAATCTGCAATGCAGGACTCGTCCTTGTCACCAAAACCCAAAAGGAGAAATCTCTTTCTGGCAAATAAGCCTCCTTCAGCCAGTGCAGAAGTCTCTCCCAAAGAGCCATTACAGACAGAAGACTGATTCTCTCCTTGAATGGTCAAGTGAGTAGCATCACTGAAGGTTCTGGATGTTAGTCTTTCAACTTCATCTGAAAGGAAAAAAAACACAAACAGCAACCAACCATTGTAACTGCAGGACAAAGACAACTTCAAATAGTTTCATGATGAAATGGAGAATATTCTGCTGCTTTCAGCCAGGTTTTATTTTAAAACTGCTGTAAACAGGCCTGTTTAAATTTTATTTCTAAAACACAATATGGCATTTACCACACTAAATGAGGCTAGCCTTCTAATAAGCAAGTGCTGCAAAACTCAAATGCCAATTATGAGCAGTTAATACTTCCTATGGTACCCTGAGCCTAGAACATACCTAATGCAGAATCATTATTTACATATTGAGAGAGGAAGTCGTCTTCATCAGCTTTCTGGTACTTTATATTGCTCACAGCTTCTTTCTTCAGGAGACTGTTACTTTTGGGAAGAATTGACTTCATTCCAGGTTGCTCCAAAATTGAGTTCTGTAACAGCTGATAGTTTAGAGGAATATATTGCTCCACTGGATGTAGATAACCTTTACTAAATGATTCCAGCAACCATTTTGCTGTCACTATATGAGGCCTGTAAAATAAAGTGTAATACAAACAAGTTATTACAGGTTTCAGAACTGTGATTCTTGTTTCCTGATTAATATACACATGCCCCTGAAGTTTGCAACCCCAATAATAAACAGGCTCTGGGCACTTTAAAAATATGAAGACTTTTTTTAATTCTTTCAGTTCGAGAACAGAGAGTTTCATACTTATTTTCTATAATGTGTATCTGCCACTGCCAGGTTCTTCATCATCCATATATTAACAAATACCTGTTAACATCTCTTTTCACCAGTAAGCATACTTGTTTTTCTACTCACTAAGGTGCTTCATAACTACTCAAATAACTACAGTGTTCAAGAGCACACAGAGATGTACTTATGAATACCAGCTGTAAGTCTTCTCATTTAATTCAAGAGCTATTTAGGATTTTCAAATCAATATATGCTTTTCTGTTTACAAGGTGGTGGGAGACAGAAAACAAGGTGGAAGTAGACCTTAAGCAATAGAGTTATCAGAACCTGTGAGATGTCTTTTCCAAAAAGTGTTTCAGCTCATCACTATTTTCTCCCAATATGACATGGGTAACATCTTCATTAAGTTGATTAAATCGAACACCACCACCACAATTAATAAGCCTTCTCATCTTGTCCAACTTCCTGCCACTGAACCCACAGAGATAGATCTACAAAAAGAACAAGCAACAGAAAAAGGATTTGTTTTTTTAAAACAGGTAAAAAAAGTAAAGCAATAAGAAAAAATTAAAGTAGGATATTTTGGTATCATTTGTTTTGACTACTGCAGAACACAGAAACTAGTGGTGCAGTTTCTGAGAAGCAGCAAAGAAGAGTTACGCATTTAGAATCAGATTCATTTACTTCTGCAAATTAAGCTAGCAAACCTTCAGTATTTACTAATGGAATGAACCCCCAGCCAAAGTCAAACAACAACAAAACAAACCATCCACCCAAGATCACATACCAATCTTAGAACCCATTCACTACAGTGTTTTTAAATATCTATAAACATATTTTATATTTCTAGTATATATTTAATACAATTATACACACATATATGTAGACACACACACAAGTTACAGCATGTGGACAGAAAAATCTATCTGGCTTTTGCTACTGACCATGGAAACAACAATTTACTCCAGCAGCAACTGCCAGCCCTTCAACCTAGACACTTCCAGAGGGTAAGACTGAACATTTCAAAGTATACATTGTTAAACATACTCGACACCCATCTAACAAATCTTCAGGGGCTTGAAAACAACTTAAATCCAAATTTTCCAGTTCATCAGGAAGAGGATCCAGTCTGCTGCTCATAGCAGAACTACATGCAGTTTCATTAACACCACTCAAATTGATATTGGAAATGTGGCTGACGTCTGAAAGGGTATGACCTTTAAATAAAATTAAAATTGAAAAAGATGCATTAGCTTTGGCTCATCTCTCCCCACTGCTTCACTGAACAAAATACAAAACTGCCACATACAATTCTGTTGTGCTAAGAAAGTATAACCTTGGTTAAACCAGGGGGCTTATTGACACACAGATTGAGGGTGGTCTTACTAGCAAGAATGCTTATGTCCCTTCTGTTTATTCTAAAAATGGATTTCATCTGTAACAGCCAATGAGAATGTTTTTCAAAGCTTCTACCCTATTTTTGTGGCTACCTATTATAAATACTCTTAAAAATAGAGAGACCTCTGTGTAGTAAAGAGAAATCCACACAAAGCTCAGTGATTTAAGAGCGTTACATGCAGTTCCTGCAATATCTAACTTGCGTTCCCGCTGCTCCGTTGGCAGTGCTAACCCAGTGTGCCTGTTCAGTGATTTCCTGCAGTAACAGTCAATAACAGGTGCCTGGAAAGGCACATTTAAAGATGACTGTACCCTTCATGCTACTGTGTCTGTTAATAAAAATGCTGGAAGCATTTTTTATGTTAATAGCATGGAATAAGTAAAACCAAATACAAACATTAGTGCTTTTTTAGGAATTACAGATACACACCAATGATTCTTAAGCAGACAATCGTACACCTAATCCAAGTGTATTTTTCAAGCAGTTATTCACATGCTTGAGGTTTATACATGTTGGAATATTCAGTGTTCACAAAAGTAATGTTGTGTTTTAAGCATAAGCAGAATCGGAACACAAACTGTCATACCAAACATTGCAAAAGCAAACAGTACCCTACTAACTTGAAACAGCTCTTCCTCTTTACTAGAAATGTTTCCTATCTTACTTTAATATATTTTTTCAATATTAAATTACTTACTATTGAGCTTGCTGGCATGATTCGTAGGTGTTGATGTACTGGGTGAATTACTCAGTTTTGATCCAGCCTCCACTTTATACATTGTCTCATCCTGGCAGAAGCCCTTCTTGATGCTGTCAGAAAACCACTGCACAGACACACAGTGCACATTCCATTTCTTCGCACATTCATACTTCTGACCTTTCAGAAGTAAGCAAAATAAAAACCACAAGTTACTAAAAGGCTAATGCTCCACACAGTGGTCACTGAAAGATGGCTGGACATTAAGAAAATTTAAAACCTGAAATAACTGATTTCAGTGTGCAAGTTGTGTTACCTTGGACCTTTCAGGTAAGCTGATCATTAATTCTTCTTTATTTAAAGTTCAAGCAAAAAAACCTCACTGATGACTAGCTCATGGGTATAGTATGACAGGGCACCAAACAAATAAACAAACAAAAAAGTATAAAAAAATGAAAGGCTTTAAAGCTTTCCAGTGTAAATAAAGTTTAAAAAGTCACAAGATATTTCTCCATAGGGAAGGGGGGGTAATTGGAGAAAAAAAATAAAAACTTCTCACAGTAGAACCACGATCTTTCACCTTCCCAAGAGGGATGAAAGAGAGATCTCATTTAGTCTTCACAGGGAGTTCAGAAGGTACAAAGAACAGATCAGTTAAAACAACTTGTGTCCACAGTCCAACTGCAAGCAGCACATAAATTAAGTCCTATCCAGCTTGCTCTTTATTCTTCCATCCCCTCTAGGATTCTCTACCATCTGAGTCTGGTGGGGTCACCCCCCTCTTCTTTTTTTCTCCTTCCCATGCCTTTAGGTCAAAGTAAGACTGCCCTGTATTACTCTTCATCAACAGTGATTCCCTAAACAGAAGTAGTTAAGGGCAACACTGAAGCAGGCATACACTCATGCACATTTACACTACTTAAAAAGTAAAACAGGATTTTTTTTGTGTAAGTTCTACCTTTTGGCTCTTGAACTATGAGGTGAGTACATTCGTTCATCTTGAGCTGCCCTGTATATTGCCCACCATGCTCAGCAGTAAGGCGCTGGACTTCTTTCCTGTCTGAACTACTTAGGCCAGTTACACAAATTGTACAGCCAAGGAACACAGGACAAGCATAGTCTTCCATGTTAACATCAGTGTATCTCATTATGCTAAAGGAATGAAACAGAGAAAAAAGGAAATAAAGCTTTCTTTCTTTTTTTGTTTCTCCAAGCAAAACCCTGAAAAAGAAAGTAGTCTGTATCACCATACAAATTGCCAGTCCCCAAAACAAAGTATGTTTGGCTTTGGTTTTTTATACCTTTGCTGAGACTTATCCCACAGTGCCTTAACCCAAGAGGGAAGCAAAATAGGTTTTTTCAGAGAAGCAGCTACTAAGTATTTCTTGCTGCCAACTTCTCCAGCTATAAGATGAGTTACTGACACGTTGAGGTCTCTGTACACACGTCCACCCATCATCTGCACACATTTATGAACTTCTTCCTGGGGGGGGGGGGAAGAAAAACTATATAAAATTGTCAAGAAAAAAAAGCCTACATCACACTCACATTCACCTTAAAAAACAAGATTATGCATTTCATTTGTTCATGGTTTCTACTAAAAAACTGTTCAAAAAGACAACATTATTATATGTGGAAGGCATAAAAAATATTAAATATAATTTTAATTTTACCTGTGATTACAAGCTGAACATAATACGTATTCTTAATAAAAATACTACAATTAAACTGTATGAGTAAAAATTTACAAATGGTTGGCATTTTAGGTAGTATAAATTAGAAAGAGAATAGGCATCAGAATAAATAAAGCGTAAACTTCTAAGATAAGCTGCTTAAACCATAGCTGACTGGACATGACATCTTTACCACATAGTTTTCAGTAACCAGAAATAATGTTGTCTGTAGCATTATAGCTAAACTAGCAAGCTGTGTGATCTGTCTAATCAGTTAATGAAAATCCCTAAAAACATACATTTACTCCCATACTAATATAACTGCAATCTTACATGCTTATATATGTATATGAATATATAATACATACACATGCAGGTACAGATACACCGCCACATACACGTTAATATACTACACATACTTACATGACGACTCCCTCTTTCTCACAGAATTGTAGAGTTGTCTTGGTTGGAAAGGACCTCTCACATCGAGCCCAACCATCACCCTAGCCTACCAACCACCACTAAACCATGTCCCTCAGCACCACATCTACCCGTCTGTTAAATACCTCCAGGGATGGCAACTCCACCACCTCCCTGGGCAGCCTGTTCCAGTGCCTAACAACCCTCCCTGTAAAGAAATTTTTCCTAACATCCAACCTAAACCTTCTCTGGCACAACTTGAGGCCATTTCCTCTGATCCCATCGCTTGTCACTAGGGAGAAGAGGTCAGCCCCCCACCTCTCTACAGCCTCCTTTCAGGTAGTTGCAGAGCGCAACTGGGTCCCCTGAACCTCCTCTTCTCCAGATTAAACACCACCAGTTTCCTCAGACAGTCCTCATAACATCAGTCTTCCAGTCACCTCACCAGCCTCGCTGCCCTTCTCTGGACATGCTCCAGCACCTCAGTGTCTTTCCTGTACCGTTTCCTTGTAACTCTCTACATAAACAATACAGTCTACAAACCACAGAAAGGCTAGATATATCTTAAGCAGTTAAGACTTACATACAGTGTGACTGATGCCTCAGTAATGAGCCATCTGAATCAGAGGACATAGAGAATGAGCTAAACAATCCGTTTTGTACAATACATTACCCTAACATCCTTTTCAAGGCTGGTACAGGATACTGTCACACCGGCCATGGTCATATTGTACACAGGGTACTCAGCTCTCGGGACGCATCGCTGGGACTGCATGCAATACAGGACTACCTGTGGTCCAACAATCCTACAGCCAAGCTGCAATAAAATAACAGGGGGGGGGGGAAAAAAACCACCACAATAAAGAAAATTAGCATAGGGTACAGTGGTACAAGGAAGGCTTTCCTTGTCCCTGAATTCTGAGGAAGGCAGGGCCTTTGCTCTGTCTTCCTCGAGTGTCTCCATGTAGTTGACAGTTCTACTGTTATTTTCTGCAGATTTTCAGTACAACCCTTGTAGGTTTTCTGGCCTCAGTAACTGCAGCAGATGCCATAGGTAACATGCCATCGAATTCCATCTAGCCTATCTTTGCTGGACTACTCCTTGCAGGTCAACCAAAATTATGTTACCTACAAGGAAAACTAGAAGTGTGAGAGACAGCTTGGTGACTCCATCAGAATCAGAACAGATCATACTGCTTGTATTTCCATGTGCTTCAAAATAGTCCTTATGCTTTGCTAGTAATCTTCTTCCCTAAAAACAGGATTCAAGGGTAGCATACCTTTTTGAGATGATGGAAAACGCCACCTCTAAAAGAATCACAAATGTAAAGCGATTTATCATCTTCTTTTATGCTGCATGCTGTTTCTTCTTCGATGATCTGGAGATGTTCTTCTGACTGAAATTCTTTTATAGACTGCAGGAAAACAGTGCATACAACACAACATCCATTTAATTAACAAATCACAAATAGCCCATCATGTGGAAACCACACAAGTACATCTACTCAAAACCATTCTCAACAAAGATAGCATCCAACAATATAGTGGCAGACAGGCTAAGATACCTCAAGGGTATTCCCCTCTTCACAACGCTCAGATTTAAATGCTTATTATACAATCTTTCAGGACCTGAGGCTGCTACACAGTGCCTTTAGCTCCCACTGATCTCTCAAGGTGTCCTTCCTAAGTCTTCTTAGTGCTTAGCTGAGTGACCATCATCCAGACCTACCAAACTACATGTCATTTTACTGACTGTTAATAGATCTTGAAATGACAATCATTTCTTATTTAAGAAGTAATTTCTTCAACAAAACTGTTCTTGCTCAGCACTTTATTAAACACCAAACATCTCTGTTGCAGAAATAGCTTTATTCCCAGATGCATACATATAACCCACATCCAAGTCAACCACAGAAATCAGAAGCATTAATAATGCACCAAGCTCACTGAGAAGAGGTGACCAAACCGACTTACCTCGAGAGCTTTAAAAAAATACTCCGAGTTCCCAGAAGACTTTATGAATTTCACAAAAAACGGCTCCTTACCCCCCTTCATGCTTTACCTATGAAGTAAAACCCGGTAAGCATCATGACACCTTCCACATAGCCCGCAACCGCGCCGTGACAGCGGGGCGCACCCAGGCCCCGCCGAACTTCCCTCACCCCTCTCCCTACCAGCCCACAGGCCTGGACCACGGCACCCAGCCTCGGCGCCGACTTCCACAGGGAAAGAGCAGTGGAAGCTGGGGTAGGCCAGGCCCGCCGCGAGTCCCCTTCCTTACACGGGCCCCTCCTCACGCCAGGTCCCTGCTACCGCGCGACACGCCCACCTCAGGGCTCCCGCGCACCCACCGGTCCCTGCTCCTTCATGGATGCTCGGCGCTGCCCGTTTGACAGCGCACCGCAACCCGGACCTCCCCGACGCAGGACAGCAAACCGACCCCAGGCCCTCACGCACCTTCGGGCGGCTCCACAGCGGGCGGGAAAGCGACACATTCCGCACTGCGCAGGCGCGGGAACGGGAGGCGGTGCTGCTGAGCGGGCGGGGAGCCGGCGGAGGGCGCGCGGGGCTTGTCGCTCCGCCACCCCGCTCGCCCTGCCCCGCTCCGCTCTCCCCGCCCCTCTCCGCTCGCTCCGCCCTCCCTCGCTCGCCGCGCCCCCTCGTCGCTACGTTAGCGCCCTCGGAGATCGGGGAGGCGATGGGGTGCTCTGTCCTGCTCCGTGGTGAGTAACGGGCGAGCGTGGGCTCCTCCTCCTCCTGCCGGTGTGCGGCACCCGGCTACCTGTCAGCGCAGTCACAGGATCCTAAAATCGTTCTGGTTGGGAAAGATCTTTAAGGTCACCACGCTGCCAAGTCCGCCGCTAACCCGTGTCCTCTGAGCCTCAGCCCCTCGTGAGGCCGTGGTGGGCCAGTGTGCAGCTGAAGATGGACCGTAGTGAGTGGTGACCTGGAGGTGACTCTTCAGCAGTCCTGAAATTGTTGCTGCCCTATGCGGTGGTTTGGCCCTGGCTGGAGGCCAGACGCCCACCAAAGCCACTCTATCACTCCCCTTTCCAGCTGAACAAGGGAGAAAATATATATTGAGAAGCTCAGGAGTCAAGATAAGGACAGGGAGAGATCGTTCTGCAATCAGCGTCACGGGCAAAACAGACTCAGCACAGAATAAAGGACAGAAAACTCTCTAATTTATGACACTGCCCTGCACACCCAGCGACAGCAGAGTTGGGTAATGAGAAGATCAGATATTAAAGCACCTCCCCCCACCCCTCCCTTCTCAGCAGACTTCACTTTAGCCATGATTTCGCTCCCTTCTTCCCCTGCATTGTGGCACAGGGAGGAGCAGGAACTGGGGGAATGGGTTTTCTGTCAGTTCCTCACCAGTTGTTTTCCTTCTTAGCGAGGGGGGGGGCAGCGGGGCATTCCTCACACCTTTCCCCGGCTGCAATGTGGGGTCTCACCCATGGGAGACAACCTCTGAGAGAGGTTGAAAGTGTGAGCATCCCATTTCCATTCATGTTTCAAGCCCTTCCAAAGGTAATACTGTAGGGAACTTACAATTTTTCTAACTTCCAAGCTATGCACCAGAATGTCAAATGCTCTCCTTCCAGACCACATGGCTGGCATCCAGACATCATGAGTACGTGCAAAACATGCATGGGAACTAAAATAAACCTCACTTCTCCCCTGTCATGCTGCTGCACCTGCCTGAAGGATTGGATTGAAAGTAGCCCTGAGGAGAGGGACTTGGAGGTGGTGTTTATTGATGAAAAGCTCAAAATGAGCTGATAATGTGCACTTGTGTCCCAGAAAACCAAACAGATCCTAGGCTGCATCAAAACCAGCATGACCAACAGGTCAAGGGAAGTGATTCTGTCCCTTTGCTCCACTCTGATGAGATCTCACCTGGAGTACAGCATCCAGCCCTGGAATGCTCAGCACAGGAAAGACACAAAGCTGTTGGACCAAGTCCAGAGGAGGACCACCAAGATGATCACAGGGCTGGAGCACCTCTCCTGTGCAGACAGGCTGAGAGACATGGGCTTGTTCATCCTGGAGAAGAGAAGGCTCCAGGGAGACCTTATAGCAGCCTTCCAGTACCTGAAGGGGACCTACAGGAAAGATGGAGAGGGGCTCTTTATCAGGGAGTGTAGTGATAAAACAAGGGCTAATGTGTTTAAAGTGAAAGGGGGTAAATTTAGATTGGCTATTAGGAAGAAATTCTTGTGAGGGTGGTGAGGCCCTGTCACAGATGGCCCAGAAAAGCTGTGGCTGCCCCTCCCTGGCAGTGTCCAAGGCCAGGTTGGATGGGGCTTTGGGCAGCCTGGTCTAGTGGAGAGTGTCCCTGCCCATGGGGGTTGGAGGTCCCTTCCAACACAAAGCATTCTGTGATTCTTTAATTAAAGGGTGACTGTGCTCACTCATGCAGTGGACCTCCATTCCCAGCAGCCATGAGTGTTTGATTATGTTTGCAAAATATTGATGCTGCCTTCAGTGGGAGTTGTTGCTATTTTGATAGAAGATCTTAGGAAAGTTTATGTTTCAAAAGAAGCAAGCACCGGATATTACAGCGTGGCCACATGATGGCACCATGATCTTATGAACTGAAGAGAAGTGTGTGCCCAAGTCTACTGTAATCCTACATCCTCTAAAAACTCTTTTGTATGCTTATTTATTTAAAAACCACTTAATATTACTGAAGAGTAGGATCAGAGCAAATTGTGTGAGATAGTCCTCTTCTAATCTGTAAACAGAATCAAAACCAAGGGACAGCAACCTAAAGAGTAGATTTGTTACTAGTGACAAGCAGTTAAGAACACTGGATTTACCCTGCTGGTTCTGTGTTATCTGATGATGATGGTTCTTAGGCCACTTGTAAAACCCTGAATTTGTCCTGCCTGCTCTTTCAGCATCATGCCAACCTGTTAGGAGGAGTTTATCTTCCGAGTGCACCAGCAGTGCTACCAAATACTGTGTGTTCTATTATCTCCTTGAATGTAGATCACAGTTCACTACAGTAGCTGAAGTCCGGCTTGTTCTCATCTGCTAGAGTGTGATTTTTCAGCCATTATGCCTGAATTAATTTCATATTTGAAATTTTTTCTCCTATGTAGGATAGAAAAAATGGCACTAGCACTAAGAAACTAAAACCCCATGAGTCATTGTCATGTGCAGTACTTTATTTTAAAAATACTGGGAACACATTGATTTTCTGATCAATGATAGGTCATTGTGCTAGCTTTTTAGTATGAATAGCATATAAAACAGCAGTTGATTAAAAGAGAGCCCTCTGAAAAATCAAACACTCAAGTCACGTAGGTATCGACACCTAATAGTTTAAACTGTCAGGAGAAAGATTCAAAAGTCCATCAGTACTCAGCTGTAAGCAAAGGAAAATACACCTTCAAATATCAGAGTCTCTTCTAAATGTATGCAGTTTTCCCATACCACTTGTAAAGATTCTGTATCACAGACCTCAATAATTCAGCAATATTTACAGAGATGCACAACCAGGCTAGTAAAAGATGTGACTGATACAGAGTTTAAATGAGTGAGGTATCTTATGTAAGGTGCTGTCAAGAGATGTTTGCAGTGTCAATGTCTAACCTCTACCAAAAACAAACCCCTCAATAAACCCCAATTTATGAGCCTGGTCACTCAGGCCACCAGCCTTTGTGTGGTTTCAGGCCGTATAGTACAAAACTGTGCTGTTACATGTATAAAAAAAGAGAACACAAGAGAGCAGAATCCCACGTTAGCACATCTAGATAACTAATCTGATACATCCTTTTCATTTACATACAAACACCCAGATGTGTGAGCAAGTACAAGCTTCGGTAAATAGGTGTTCTGTGATGTTTTGCAGCTGCCTTGGAACCAATAACCAGGACAGATTCTGCAGGCTTCCATCACAGATTTGATTTCATAAAAGGCAATTCCACTTTTTTGCTAGGCACAACTCACAGTGCAGCAGAAACTTCTTGTTCCCCAGTAGATTGTGTGTAGGTGGAGCTAGCCCGTTCAGCTGTGTCAGCATAGAAAACAGGACAGTACTTAGAGAAGTGGAATGCAATCTGCTTTCGGAAAAAGGTGTGGAGGTACTTCCTAAATTTTTCTCCAGCAAAGGCATAAATTATAGGGTTGATACAGCAGTGGATCATTGAGATGGTTTCTGTCACTTGGGTTGCTATGTGCAGTTGGCCACTGCCTTCACAAGTAGTGATGGAAAACACACCTTGAAAGTCACGCAAGAGAAGGCAAATGTTGTATGGTGCCCAGAAGAAAAAGTAAAAAACCATGATGATAAAAATCAGCCTGACTGCTTTATGTTTCTTCTCATTCCTACATTGCAGTAATGTCTTTATAATTTGCGTGTAGCTGCAGATCATAATTAACATTGGAATAACAAGTCCCAGGATGTTCATCTTTAAAGTTAGGAATTGCTTCCACACATTTCTCTGCTCTGATGGATAATGAGCGCTGCAAGTGTAACGTGAATTTTCCATTTGAGATTTGTGAAACACCATCCCAGGAACAGAAGCAAAACCAGCGACAGCCCAAGTGACAATGCTGGTGAGGATGCCGTAGGTAACTGTCCTAGCTTTTAACGCAAACACTGCATGCACTATGGCCAGGTACCTGTCTAGGGTCAAGAGGATTATGAAAAAGATCCCGCTGTAGAAGCCAAGGAGGTAGACACCTGAGAGAATTCTGCACAGTGTGTCCCCAAAAATCCAGCCATGAGCGGCGTAATAAGCCCAAAAAGGGAGAGAAAATATAAACAGCAAATCAGAAATTGCCAAATTGAGCAGGTAGATGTCAGTCATGCTCTTCAACCTCTTGTATTTTACCAGGATGAGGATAACAAGCATATTGCCTATGAGGCCAAATATCACCACCAAAGAATAAAGCGGTGGCAAAAGGTTTGCTGCAAAGTGCTTTTCCTCAGTTCCCAAGCACGGCTCTGAATCGCTGTACTCAAATTCTGTTGTCATCAGCACATCAGGTAAGTCCATGGTATGGTTTTCCATGGTGTCTTGGTCTGGAAAGGAAGAAAAGGGTGTTCAACTGGAGGAAACTCCAAGCTTGGCATTGAGAGGAATGAAAGATGTGCATCTGAAATGCTCTTTGCTCTTAAGCACATAAGCATTACTATGTCAAGGTGTGAATAAGAATGAAATTGCAGAGCTCCCACCAGGAAGCCCATATTCCTGTGAAGTCACGTTGCTGCATGTTGGAAGTGTGCTGCATGTCACTCCTTGGCATCTAGCCACGTTCTCATCCTGCCAGCCCACACTACAGCCCTCACGCAAGGAGGACCAGCCACTGGCAGGGTGTAAAGTGGTGCTTACAAAGGTGCCGTGACATAGGCAAAATACAACTGACAACCACTTTTTCAGTTATCTGAGACTTGTTGGGGGCTTTCATGCTTATTTTCATGCTTTCAGGTCATTGGAGGTGTAGACATGACCTTTGCACAGTACAAAACATACCCACCTGGGTGGACCTGCTGTCCTGGGTGTTGCAGAGCAGCAAGTAGGCAGCGTTGGCCTGGGTTAAAATGTCAAATGCTGTGTCCTTTACAGAGTCTGGGTCAGACACTGGCCATGGAAGCGTGCTGGTCTTCTGTAGCTCTGGAATGAAAACAGCGTGCAGGCCTGTAGAAAGAATGGATAGGCAAACACTTTGGCAAATGGCACAAAAGGCTTTGCAAATTTGATATCAGCCCTTCCTGCCACCAAACCTTTGCCAGTTCCCAGGTCCCTGGTAGGACTGTGAGCCAGATGCAGAAGCATGGCTTTGTGTTATGCCTGAAAAGGCTTCTGACAGACCCTCCCCCTCAGAGAAAATGGACGATTGCCTGTGTATCGCATGAGAAGCGGGGAAGAGGATTTTGTGTAGACAGGTGTCAGAGGGATCAAATGTCCTTCCTGGTCACTTAGTGGGGAACTGAAATCAATGTGTTTGGTAGCCACTCACAGAGCCATTTGCTGTCTGTAGAAGGGCCCCTCTTTCTGTGTAACCACGCCTGTTCTCTTGACAAAGGCAACAGACCGCTCCTGACAGAGAAGGCTTCAGGTAGCGTGTCTGCCCCAGCTTGCCCCGTGAACCCTGACTGCTCACATAGTGCAGCAATGTTTGCTCCTTTCCCTCTTGCAGTCCTGCCATGCTCTTTTTTTCAATGGTGAGGTCGACCCTGTGTAATTGCAGATGTCTTCTACAGAGACCACATTCACCAAACTACCACTCCATTCTCTCTTGCATTTGAGTTCTGCAAGGCTACATGTAACTGAAGGAACCTGCTCTGACACGGGGCAGGGCCTCCATTCTGCTTTTTGGTAAGAGCTCAGTGTTGTCCATTCTGCTTTACAGCCTGTGAAATTCCTGATGTGTCTTTTTGTGTCTCTCTAGACAAAGCTGTCCAGGTGAAAGGATTATTTTCTCCTGTGAGCATAGATCACTCTAGATGCTAATACCCTTTGCTTAGTTCACGTCCAGTTGGGTTAATTTAGCTAAACCCAAACAGGTCTTGGGGAAGGGACTGGTTGCTGGAGCTTTGACCACTTTCCCATGGCCTTAAAAATGAGGATCCAAATCTCTGCTTCTCTGTCAGTTTCTGATGGAGATTCTCATGCAACACAATGCAAATATGAATCTGTCCAAAAAGGAGGAAACTTTATTGGGGCCAAATCTGTACTTTGTAAACACAAAGAGGTGCTGGCTTTTTGCAAGACTTTTCCCAGTCCCTTCCCCAAGTTCTTCCTGAGTCTGGCTGTTAACTCTGCTCCTAACAATGTCTAGAATGAGAGTGTCTCAGACATTACTTTGGCATGTTGAGTATGGCATGAAGTTTTTTTCTGGAGAGCAAGGAATAAGAGAAAATTAGCAAGTTTTAAGAGTTTGGTTCTCAGCTTTGCCTAGATGTAATTTCTTGTGAAGAAAATAAGTGCTAGCAGACTCCTCAAACACTGGCTTTCTGTGAAACAGTTTTTTTTTAACAGCTATGCCACTGTCATTGCAATATTGAGATGATGGTTTTGTGGTAAGGAAGGGGGTGTGGCTCAGGTGTGTTGACAGTAAATATGTTGATTTTAAAGTATCTAAGGGTTTATAGTTATTAAATATTTTCAGCAAATCTTTTACAAAAAAGCACCTTTATAAAACACTATTTGATTCATAACATTAACTTCTTTATTTCATAATATGACAAGATTTGGGCACTACACAAATATTTAATATACCCTTCAGCTAGATCTGCTATGTCTATGCCACATGCCCTGACACCACAAGTCCCTGGTACTGTCTATAGCTAAACGTCTCCTTTTCCCATGTGTCATCCATGCTGTATTCTGGGATTATGATTGATGACTACGGGAGTGTGACTGCCTGCAATACAGTGCCAGACCCAACGTATCCCGTCTCGATTGTTTTGGGACTGAATTATGCTGATGCATGAAAGTGGGTATGAAAAACAACTTGGTCATAAACCCCAAGTGGGATTTTATGAGTATATGATTGATAGGATACATACAAATATTACTGGAAAATGCTGCCTTGATATTCCTGTGGTAATTGTTTTTGCAGCAGCTCCTTCTTTCTGCTAACTGCTCTCTCAATGTCTTCCCTCTTCTTCCCCTGCCTGCTTGGAATCACAACCACATATTTCATGCATTTATTTTCTTCTTTGAAGCTTTTTTGCATGCTTAAATTGTGGTCCTCCCTCTGAGCAGTTTTGTCCGCTGAGACCCATTCCTCTAGCCTAACCTTTGCTTCAGAAGCCTCTTTGCAGAAGTACTTGCTACCCTTAATTATGTATAGTATCCAGGACATGCTGACAAGGGAAACTAGATACACTAATTTGGAAACCAGAAGAATAAGTTGTAAGTGGATTTGTGCTTTAACCTATAATCTCACTGTTGTAGGAAACAGTGTTGGACACTGGCTAGAATGCTTGACCGGGTTAATCGACCTGGGTTGTTTACCTAATTAGAGCTTACATTTCCTGATCATTAAGAAAAAAACCCAAAGATAATCCTGGAAAATCTCTGAAGAAAGGACATTTCAGAAAGAGGTCTGTATTCTTTTGAATTCAGTTTAGATAAATGCAGCATTTCTAGAAATCTGCAGTCTGCTATACAGATTCTGTTGCTCCGGTTGAGACTAACAGTCTTGCAGTTTTCAAGAGAAACACTCTCCACAGAAAAGCTGAGTAAACTCATGTCACCGTTTCATGCTGAGTTTCAGATCAGAGCTCTCTGTTTTCAAACAGGTAAAGATTTTTAAAGTGAGTTTCAGTTCATTTGCACAGTGCTATAAAATTATAACAATTTCAAAGGTGTAGCAAATGGATGTTAAATGTTGAACTATGCTGCATATAAACAGGTTCCATGAAACAGAGTGTTTAAAATACATCAGATTTTCTGTAGTTATCCCATGAGGAGAGCAAGCACCTTTCACTCAAATAACCCGTTTTGTCTTTGCAGTAATAGTTTTATTTTTATCGTTATAGATCATCTTCAGAGAAAAAATCAGAGAGGCATAGTCCATTATATTTTTTACTCAGATCAATATCTAGAGATTTATTTCTTTGTTCACCTGGATCCTCTGCCCAAGTCTTCCAGTGGTTCTGTCCTTTAAAAATAGCGTATTCCATTGAACATATCCTATGCATTTCCCCAGGGTAATTTTAAAAGATGAGTCCATTGGCAAGATTCCACAAGTAATTTTCACCTCAGGCATTAGACTACCTAAGCAACTACTGAATGTTAAAAAAACCCAACAAAATAAAAACAAAACCAAAGATGACTTACCATATATCTTACGGTGATGGCTTGGATTATTACATCAAGAGTGACACTAAACCAAACTTCAGTCACGAGAAGGTGGTCAAAAACACCTCTTCCTGCATGAAGAAGGATGTATCAGTTTGAAAACTAGCAAACAAATCTGTTTTCATTTTTTTTAAATCAAGAATCGGTTCTCTTTTTTTTTTCTAAAAATGGGTCATCAAATGTTACTTTCCTAACTCTGCGAGATGTGCAGAGATGTTGAAATTGCAGAGGATCCTCCTAGGAGCTGAAGTCAAAGTTTCACAATACACAGCTGCAGTTTTAGAAAGAGGTTGTTATATTGTTACTTGGATATAACCTCTTTGGACCAAGAACAGTTTATATGAGTTTCACCCTTTTACATTTCTCAGTTATTACATTTCTTTTATGTCTTGTGTCCCCAAACAAAAATTGGAGCTTTTGAATAAAGCTTATGCTTTTATTCAGAATTACCTGCACTTCTTCTTGGCTTGACTTGAGTCCTTACTTTTTAGGACATTTGATTTATTCTGTTTTTCTCTAACTAGGTCTTTTGGACTGTGATTTTATCTTAAGCCTTCTCATAAGTCTTATATAGACTTAGTCTATACTGTGAGTCTGACCTTCATTTAAAACAACACTCCTACTTACTTTTGGAATTAAGCTTCAATAGAGCCTGATAGAATCTGATTTCTTATCAACTTATTTCCTTGGGGCTGATTCCTATATCTTTTAGAAGTAAACTGAGGCTGCATCATAAGCAGCTTTTTACATCCTTAGACATCAAAGAAACTGCACAGGATGTAGGAAGGTTACAGAGAAAGACCGAAAGAGATGGTGCCTTATCAGATCCCTGAGAACCCCTGAAAGAAACCCCGAGAAGATACCAAATAAAGTGCAAACCCTTGTGCACTTGCACCCCAGAAGGCCAATCCCATACTGGGCTGCATCAAAAGAAGAAATTCTTCACTATGAGGGTGGTGAGGCACTGGAACAGGTTGCTCAGGGAAGTGGTGGATGCTCCCACCCTGGAGGTGTGCAAGGCCAGGTTGGATGAGGCTTTGAGCAGCCTGGTCTAGTGAGAGATGATCCAGCCCATGGCAGGGGGTTTGAACTAGATGATCTTTAAGCTCCCTTCCAGCCCAAACCATTCTGTGATTCTATGATTCTATGAAGTGTGGCCAGAAGATTGAGAGAGGTGATTGTCCCTCTCTACTCTGCTCTGGTGAGATGTCACCTGGAGTACTGCATCCAACTCTGGAGCCCTCAGTACAAGAAGGACATGGACCTCTTGGACCAAGTCCAGAGGAGGACCACCAAGATGATCAGGGGGCTGGAGCACCTCTCCTGTGCAGACAGGCTGAGAAAATTGGGCTTGTTCAGCCTGGAGACAAGAAGGCTCCAGGGAGACACTATAGCGGCCTTCCAGTACCTGAAGGGAACCTACAGAAAAACTGGAGAGGGACTATTTGTAAGGGCATGTAGCAATAGAACAAAGGGGAATGGTTTTAAACCACAGCAGGGTAGGTTTAGATTAGATATTAGGAAGAAGTTCTTCACTATGAGCGTCGTGAGTCACTGGATCAGGTCCAGAGATGTGGAGACATTCAAGGACAGTCTTGATGAAGTCTGAGCAATCTGCTCTAGTTAAAGGTGTCCCTGCTTACTGAAGAGGGATTGAACTAGATGACCTTTAATGGTATGATTCTATGACATCTCTTCTTATCAACCTTGTGAAGGCGTTAAAGGAATGCACTTTAGTGCAGTCAGTCCTTAAAAGATTTTATCCTTAAAAGATTTTACAATGCTAAAAGCCCAATGGAGATGTCTTGCTTTGGATGCTGCCATTCCTTAATGGAAGTCAAGGGAGTCACAGCTTCTGAGTTACATCTCAGATGTGAGGGGAGACAGTGAAAAGTGAAAAGCTCAGCCTGTTTTCCTTGCCAGCCCTTCTTTTCATGAGGGGACTAATCAAGGTCTTTATTCCACAGGATCAATAGACTTTTCTCTTTCTTTCCTAATCAGCTGTTCCAATAAGCTGTCCAAGGGCCAGAGTCTTGGTGTCAAAATTAATGGCTGCTGTAGGGGATTCTAAGGGTGTGTTCACACTACCTTACTAGATGAAGTATATTGGACCCCTATATATTCAGGGGAAAGAGCTGCTTCTAAAAATGTTTCCATTACACCTAAATCAAGATCCTAATTGCTACCAAACTTTGCTGACAAAAACCCTGCGGTTTTATCATGATCCTTATAATTGTCAAACAAATTATTGTATCAATTTAATTTTTGAAATTAATTTCTCAATGTATACTTCCTAAACAGTGTACACAATGAAATTAACAGACATTTAAAGGATTTCTCTCTGAAGCTTTCTTCATTGATCACTGTTTTTTACATGCTACTGAACGTGCTGGAGACTAAAACATTTCATAATCTCACACTATGTGAACAGGAGAAACAGTCTCAAATCTGTTGCTGGACTTGACCATTTTTCATCAGGCTTTTGATTCTGGAATGTACTCTCAAAAAACTGGTCTAACATTTGAACTAACAACAGCTTAAAATGAAAGGCCTGTGGTAGGCTGGCCTTCAGAGACCACCCCTTGTTCCCACAGATTCACTAGCTTTATTAATCTGATTTTATTGCTTACAGCTTTTCATTCCCATATGTTGGTCTGAGCAGCAAAGTGTAGCAGGGTGTTCACTGATGAGCACCGTGAGATTGCAGAGGGTGTTGCATGCCAACAGAGGGCCTCTGCTGCTCACGGTCACAGCAGCTGGATCAGGGTTTTGGTCCCTCACCAGCTGGGTCTTACACCTGGTGGAGCCACTGCCCAATGTGTGAATGGTTATGGCACTTGGCAGCCCAAATATAGGGACAGACTCTGGCCTCAGGCACCTGGACTGTGACTTTATTTTCACACCTACAAGATACGTTCCATTGGCTCTAACACCATCTGCAGAAAAACAGAGCTGCTGGGAAGTCAGATTTGGTCAGCCCTTGCGTGTGGCTGTAGGCGAGTCCAGGCCGGTTGTGGTGTTGGTGTGATGTTCATCAACACTGTTCGGACAAGATCTTTCTTTAGTCTCCTTCACTCCCCTACTCTCCTTAGTCGATCTGGATCGGCCCCTGCAGGACTCAATCTCCCATCCAGTCTGAAGTTCCATCACACCAGCCTGGCACTGGCCATCGTGCTGTTATGTCACCTCCTCCTCCCTGCTGCCTCAGATCGCTTCCATCTGGTGTGTGTCCATGCTGAGGTATTGGCAATGCAAGTAGCACATTCATTGATAGAAGTCAGATTTTTTTCAGTTTTTCTCTATTCCTAGCCCAGCATCTCTTTGAAAAAGTTCACTGCTGCTTGCCATGAGCTATAGCAGATTTTAAGAATCTTTACCTACAGCTGAACCTCATAATTTTACCAAGAAATTGAAGCTATCATTCAATAATAAAAGGAATAATACAGTGGGTTGTTAGAGGTTGGAATTTTGCCTATTATGGTTTTACTTTCAGAGATCAGGAGGAGTTATGGTTAGTGGTGTGACATGCATTCCCTCCATAAAGACATTCCTGGAATGGTAGTGGGTTTCATTCCTTGCCTACGGGACTCCAGTTGATGTACTCAGCAAGTATACAGCCATGTACACTATTAGGTCAAACTGCATTCATCAATCTCTTCTATGTAGTGACTAATTATATGATTCATCTTCACAGTAGTCAGGCCATCATGCTGAAGTATCTGGTATGTAAGTGATAAGGCATTCCCGCAAGGAGACATCATCTTTTATGTGAAGTCTACACCAGTATTGAACTGTCTTCTAGGACACATACCAGATGCTCACACATCAGTGACATCAAAGAATTGCAGAATGCTTTGAGTTGGAAGGGACCTCAAAGATCTTCTAGTTCCAACCCCCTGCCATGGGCAGGGACACCTTCCACTAGACCAGGCTGCCCAAAGCCCCATCCAACCTGGCCTTGGACACTGCCAGGGAGGGGGTGGTCACAGCTTCTCTGGGCAGCCTGTGCCAGGGCCTCACCAGCCTCACGGGGAAGAATTTCTTCTTAATATCCAATCTAACTCTACCCTCTTTCACTTTAAACCCTGCCTTCTCTTCTCCAGGCTGAAAAAGCCCAACTTTCTCAGCCTGTCTGCACAGGAGAGGTGCTCCATCCCTCAGATCATCTTGGTGGCCTTCCTCTGGACTTGTTCCAACAGCTTTGTGTCTTTCCTGTGCTGAGCATTCCAGGGTTGGACGCTGTACTCCAGGTGAGATCTCACATATATGTAATGTCATCAAGCCAAATTTTAGAAATTTGAAAATGCAACTAACAGTTTCCATTCAATTTATTACAGACTTGCACCACCTGGAGAAGAAAGAAAGGCTGGGAGGAAAAAATGAGGCCCAGGACAGAATGGCCAATACTTTTCTTAGAGATACACAGTAAGGTAGTGTGTATCTCTCTTACAAAGTCTGTAACTACAGCAAACCAGGCCATCCTTTTCATATGGCAGTCTAACAAAGACATGTGAACACAGACTGGATCAATTTCTTTTTCCCTTGGTTCCCTCAATTATATCTCATTATATCTCATACTTGTTATAGTCACAAAATCCACATCCAAATTTGGTTAGTACTAGCATTTATTTGATTTTGTCAGTAATAATTAAATGCCTTTGTTTTGAAGAGGCTGAATAAACACGTCCCACTCAAACTACTTTGTCATTTAGGGGTTTTTTCCTTATCAGCCTTTCTCTTTCAGGCACTCAGATTCTTGTTACTAATCTTCTGCTGCCACTGTACAATCACACCCAATCTTACATCTACGAGGTATCTTCTTTTGAGGAAAATGGGGAAAAGCCGTTATGTACCACACCCTAAAATTTCTGTCATGGACACTAGTAAAAAAACCCAAAATCGAGCATTTTACACATTTCATAGGTTTGAGCAAGCTGGCTTACCAAAAGCAAACTCTGGAAGATACAAGCATTTCTGACCTTCATTAACACTACTTCTTCACATGGTTGTTTACTGGCGGTAAGATCAAAGGGCTTTCCCCCCCATTATTATTCTGTTCCCTCTTTATTTCTCTTGTAAATCTTGCTCATACGTAATTATCCATTGCAGTGCATATTAATTCCATTGCCATGGTACTATTTTTGTTTTGGCTTTCCCCAAGCTGCTCTTAGAGAACTAACTGTTTCCTCATGCAGCGAGGAAGAAGAGAGTGTTCCTTCCTTCTACCATTTTTATCCAGGCTTCTGATGTATGCTGCCATGTTTCATGTACAAGAGGTTATTGTGGTACAATAGATTTTACTTTAGGGCCATAGCTACGCATTTCATGAATTTTCAGCTCTGAGAATCTCATTTTTACATAGGCCTTCAATTCTCACACTTTGCTGTTTTCAGGTTCATCTATAGTACATAAATTCTAGGTCTAGAGGTGCTGTTTGGGGCTGTATCTCAACTGTGAATTGGAAATACTCCTCAGCATACACGTAAATCCTGGACCTTTAAGCGGGCGGGCTGGGAAGACCACAAACCAAATTTCTTCCCCATGAAAACTAGGTCACAGAAAGGATAGAGAGAGTCTGTGCAATGATGAGGTATATGCCACAAAGTACTTTTGGGTGCCAAAGATTAGAATTAGTCTGTAATTGTCCATACGTCATGATAGTGTCCCTGCAAGTTATGTCCAAATGGCTCCTTCACTTCCGTCCACTTGGTTTCCATTCCATTCATGAAGCCTAGTGTCAGGTAGGTTGTGCTGTTAGTGAGTCCTGCTGGCACAGCCTTGTAGATGGCTCTGCAAAGCTGATTGTCACTTGAAGGCTTCTGTGGTTTTGCACGTTGGCCTATGTATCTGATAATGCTGCCATCCTGCAGCTCAGCATGGTGGCCCTGCCCCCCCAGGACCAGTCATTTCAGGCTTAGAGCACTCAAACTGAGATTGCTCTCGTCACAGGAATTAAAAACCAGCTTGGCAGCTACACAAACTTACAATAACTGTTTTTCCCCTTTACCATTCTGCTTTCTGAACAAAGTACAGCTCCTAATAGGCAAGTGTCGTCAGAACACCAATACAAAGCAATAATGCCTTCACTCCTTATTTCTAAACAAACCTCCTTCTGTATTTTGCTCTGATCACTATTGATATTCTAAATGCACCAGAATTTACTGGGTTGCTTATGTTTCCTCGGCTAGCTGCATTTTTTCCTGCTGCTATACTAAGGTGTAACACTTCTAACACCACAGTAACCACCAGGAGAAGGCAAACAAGCATCAGCATTTGAAAACAGCAGCAAAATTAATCTTCAACATGAGCAGTATCTGCCTGTTGTGCTGTTCAACCCTGTCAGCATCATGGCATTCTCCTGGCATTTAATGTATTTGGGTTTTGATAACTGGAACAAGATAGAATGTAAATTTGTCCTCACATTCTTTGTATTGATCCCTTTTGTAATTTTCATTTGGAAGGAATAATTTATTCTGAAGCTTCATAACTGAAACTCTCTTACCTAAATTTTTTTAGTATTCTGCCTAGAATGTTTATTTCTGATCTTCCCATGATTCTGGTTATTATGCTGTTAGCCCCTGTTAAAGCTGGTAAGAGTCATTCTCTCATTTTTTTTGCTACTACTTTTTTCCTATTTGTCTATTTTGACCCCTTACTCTTCCTTTATACTCCATTTACCTTCACCTTGTCTAAAGTATGTATGCATAAGGGTACAGTTGCATTAACAAGCAGGGAAGTCTTACGACAGGAACATCCCTATGCACTCATTACCAGAAGTTTCACTATTTCTATAGTTGTCCACTATACACTTACCACAGGCAATCCAAAGACAGTAGTTGAACATGGTGGGGCTGTGAGTACTGCTCAGTGCTCACCAGTACCATATATTCACTTTGCTGCATTGCCTTTTGCCCCATAGGAAGCCTGCCTAACAGCTGGCAGAGTTATTTTTTGCTGTGGGGGTCATTCCTCCTCACGTGCTTCTGAACGTGTGACCACAGTACGTCCCGACAGGACTCTGTCCTGTTCTGTGCATAAACAAAACTGTTGGTTTCAGGGCTGTGCATAATTTGTCCGTGGCACCTAAGCACTCTTTCGTAAGCATGCTGAAAGCCCAGTGAACAAGTTACCTTGTCAGAAGTTCAGCACACAACATTTTGAAGCTGCAACTGTTTCCACTTATCTGTTCAATATTTGTGGTAGAGCTAGGATTTCCTTCATGTTCAAAGAGCTCCTGTTTTGAATCTTCTTGGTGCCCTTGTGCCACTTGTGCGCTCTCTCAAATGCTGGCTTTCATTTCCTTTCCTTCACCAGCACAGCTCAGATGCCTCCCAGGCACTGCAGTGGTTCTTCCTTGTGCTAGTTTCTGTTCTGCTATAATTACAGTTCTGGTGTGCCTTTCCATTGTCTTAACAGACCATTTTCTTGCATTTTACATTTTATTACACAGTTTCTGTGTACCTGCCTCCTTCTTTAGCCCTTACACAGACACACTGTATCTTCATCTCAATGCTTGTCCGTGCAGACCTTGAGTTACTGAATAGATCTCCTGTAAGTAACAGGTTCCCCCACACACACTCCAGCGAGGTGACTTATGTTCTCTTTCACAGGAACTGGGGATCTTGCTAAACCTTCCCCCTGGGTAGCTCCATCCAACTGACTGCTTGAAGTCCTGCTAGCCTAATTTGGAGCTGCCTGCCTTGTAGTCAAAGCATACCGCAACCACATCTGACTGACTAAGACTCAAAATCTGCCACAAAACCAGAGCCTTGGTTGTCTCAGCGCAAAGCCACAATGAAGGATCAAGGATTATCCTGACTGGGCACATGACAGAGTGATAAGCTGATCTTTAGTTTTGGTTTGGTGAAGTAGATGCATATTTCAATATTGAACTTTGAACGCTTAAAGTTCCTTACATTCAAAACTTGGGAGATCAGACACAGCACACATTTTTTGGATCACCGTATGCAGTACAAGGAGATGTGAAATTAGAGCAGAAAGTCCATGGAGAATCCTGGCTTTATCCCAAAATTAATAAAGTGCAGTCCTTCATTGCTCTCCTTTATTCCCATTCCCCTACATAAATCCCTGTTTGTCCTGCCTGTCAAATTTCACCCATGTAAAACCTGTGGCCCCAGACTTTTCCTGAAGTTATCATAACGCATTCTTCTCAAGCTTGCAGGTGGGTAAAAGTCATGGCAGTAGTTTATGGACTGGGCAGACAGTTCTCTGCTTGTTCAGTTTGGTATTGCATGTGTTTACATCCATACTTGGATCTTTTTGAAACTCCATTCTGGCAGCAGAGCTGATGGACTTTTTCTTAGGAGGAGAAAGAACATGGGCTACGGGTTATACATTTTTTTCCAAAACATATATTTTATTAATTTTATTACATTCACATGAAAATAGGAAGGAGCATAATCCCAATGAGAAAACAATTTTGAATAAAACCCAGCACTAGAAATATCACAGCAGGATTTGTATCACACTGAACTAATGCATGCTTCAATGTTGAAAAGGTGCTTTCTTGCAGTGAAAATGTACAAAAGAAAGGAAAACTATGATTTCCAAGCAAGAAAGTTTACCGTGTGGATAATTTTTGGTCTTTTCTTTAGCCTGCCTGTGCCTATTAACCTCACAAAGTTAGTGGCCAGATTATAATAGTTGATAGGATAGAAGCTTACAACTAATGGAAGCAGTGCTTTCATGTTATAAGGCTAGAGGGGGAAGAGTATTTCCACCACCTAGGTTAAGGCATCTGATACCTAAATTAAGAGGCTGGCTTTTGCAGGCTCCTTCTATAGTCAGACAGGCAATCTTCCCCCAGAGCCACTTTAAATCATGCATCTGACTCCAGCATCACTTTCGCCACCAACCACAGAGGGGCCTTGAAGAGCTTTGCTGTTAATTTAGGCATCTGAGTCACATGCCTAATGTTAAGTAGTGTGGAATCCTCTCCTGTGTCCTTAGGTAACCTGGAGGTTTGTTGAACCTGCCCCTCCAGATTTCCTTGAGCAAGGCTTTACATGCAGTAGCGGTGCCCTTTGAAGTAAATAGGGAAAGAAGCAGGACAGTTCACTTGCCTAAGAAGTGCTGCTCTCTCCTCTTCTTTGCTAACATCATGTCCCTAGAATACCACTTTTTTAACAGGTAAAGTCCTAATAATGCCATAAATGTATGGCCATATGCCACCTGCAGACTAACGGTCTTGAGTCTTCGATTAGCATGCAGTTCTGACAGAGGCACCAGATGGCTAAGAGCACTCTTCTCCTGGGAAGACAAAGTGGGCAGGTCTCCTCTGCACCCAGCTGTTTTTGCAATTCCAAGGCTACTGTCTGCTTAGAATTGTATCCCAAACATCAGGTGGTATGATGTGGAGAGCATGTTTTTCTCGTGCAGGAGCGTGCCTGACACACTTGCTGCTGCTGCCATGGAGAGTCTTCCTCTACACACACGATTTACCTGTCCAGAACGAAGTACTGTGCTCATGGTCTCGTGAAATCCTTCAGAGAGGGTCCCAATATTTTTTCCTACAGAATCTTGTGTACCAAATACCAAGGTAATTTTAATTCTAGCCTTGCAGATCTTTTGCTTTTATCGGGCAAGTGCCGTTTTCCTTGGGGGGGGATATGATTTGTCAGAAACAAATTCATGGTTTTTGAGGAATTTTATCTTCTTGTGCAGTCAGTAAACTTAGTGTGTGTAGTTACTTGCAAAGTTGCATCCACAAAAATCACAATATTGCCCATTAAAATCCCACTTTGAAAAATGTTAGCAACTAAACAGTGATATAGTAAAAGAACTAAAATCAAAGTAGTATAACTTAGCCTATAGTCAAAAGGATTATGTTTTAAAATGACCACACTATTAGATAACAGATAAATCCTTGGGTTAGTTTGCCCCAGTAAGATGAAGGTCAGTCAACTCTCCCATCAGAGGAGAGATATTGTCTTGATATATCTCATACTCATCCACAAATTCCCTTTTTATGGAAACATTTTTTATTTATGTAGGGAAAATAAGGGATAGAGGGGGAAAATTAAGAAAACTAAAAGACCCCCCCCATCAAATCCTTGACTACTGGGAGGAAGCTGTGATGATTGATGTACCTCTTTAATATTCAACAGTAATGGAATATCTTTTGGAAGTGACATCAATCCTCAAATTAAAATGTTCACACAACAGGAAATGGCTCTTGTGAGATGACGTGTCACTCCTTAGTCTGTTCAATATTGTATTCCCCCCAGGTAAATCTCAGTAGCATTCATTTATTGGATAGAATTTGGGTCAAGAAACAGAATCATAATATTCTGGGCCACATTCAAATCTCAATGTGATCCAGCTATGGTGTTAACATTTCTTGGAGAACTCACTGATTCCCTTAGTTTAAGAATGGAAAATGCTGCAGCCCCAGCGAACCATTTACAAGAATTGAGGGTCATACCATTTTCAATAGTGATTGACATAAAGATCTTAAATACTGTCAGGCAGTCCTTAAGGCAAAGCACAGGATGCAATATATACTAACTCATGTTTTTATGCATTTTTACAGTCCAGTAGAGATGTCATGCTCTGCAGTGGACGCTGTAAATGTGGAACTAACTCTTTCCATCTTTTCACGATAAAGATTTGGACATTTTTTGCAGAGGTGGGCTGCAACGTGCCTTCGGAAAAAGGTATAAAGGTATTTCCTAAATTTTTCTCCAACAAATGCGTAGATCACAGGGTTTATGCAACAGTGAATCATGGATATTGTTTCTGTCACTTGGATTGCTTTCTCCAGGTGACCTTTGATTTCACAATTTGGATTGAAAAGTGAATTTTGAAATGTATGCAAAAAAGAAGAAATGTGGAACGGTGTCCAGAAGATGAAGTAAAAAATCATGATCATGAAAATAAGTCTGACTGCCTTTTGTTTTTTCTCATTCTTGCATCTCAGTAATGTTCTTATAATTTGTGAGTAACTGAAAATCATAATAACCATTGGAATAACAAGTCCCAGGATGTTCATCTTTAAAATGCAGGAGTACTTCCAATCTATCGCAGTATTGCTTGGATAATGAGCACTGCAAGTGTAACGTGAATCTTCTTTTTGAGTTTTGTGAAATATTATCCCAGGAATAGAAGCAAAACTAGCAACAGCCCAAGTGACAATGCTGGTGAGGATGCTGTAGGCAACTGTCCTAGCTTTTAACGCAAACACTGCATGCACTATGGCCAGATACCTGTCTAGGGTCAAGAGGATTATGAAAAAGATCCCGCTGTAGAAGCCAAGGAGGTAGACACCTGAGAGAATTCTGCACAGCGCGTCCCCAAAAACCCAGTCATGAGCGGCATAATAAGCCCAAAAAGGGAGAGAAAATACAAACAGCAAATCAGAAATTGCCAAATTGAGCAGGTAGATGTCAGTCATGCTCTTCAACCTCTTGTATTTTACCAGGATGAGGATTACAAGCATGTTGCCTATGAGGCCAAATATCACCACCAAAGAATAAAGCGGTGGCAAAAGGTTTGCTGCAAAGTGCTTTTCCTCAGTTCCCAAGCATGGCTCTGAATCACTGTAGTCAAATTCTGTTGTTATCAGTAAGTCAGCTAAGTCCACGGTATGGTTTTCCATGGTGTCTTGGTCTGGAAAGGAAGAAAAGGGTGTTTAACTCGAGGAAACCCCAAGCTTGGAGGTGTAGACATGACCTTTGCACAGTACAAAACATACCCACCTGGGTGGACCTGCTGTCCTGGGTGTTGCAGAGCAGCAAGTAGGCAGCGTTGGCCTGGGTTAAAATGTCAAATGCTGTGTCCTTTACAGAGTCAGGGTCAGATGTTGGCCATGGAAGCGTGCTGGTCTTCTGTAGCTCTGGAATGAAAACAGCGTGCAGGCCTGTAGAAAGAATGGATAGAAAACACTTTGGCAAATGGCATAAAACATGAAAATTGCTATCAGTGTGGCTGATAACGCCTACATCTGTTGCGGCATCCTTCCATCAATTGCAAGACCACCCCAGTGCTTGGGGCTCGATTCCTTGTCTGAGTAGCTGTTTAAGAGACATGATTCAGGAGCTCCACAGTTTAGATTGGCCAACTGTCTTGGGGAGGGCATAAAGGCAAAAGGCAGATCTAGACATCACTATGAGTGTGCATGAACAGTTCTTCATTTGTAGTGTCTGATACGGTTCTTCATCCTTTGTTAGTCACTGTTTCCACTGAGGTAACATAGTCATTGATGAAGCGAAAAGGTTGCCCAGACTTTCTGTCTTGTGGGGGCTAGGCTTCCCAGCCTGGGAGGTAAGTGGTGCAGAGGAGGTGTAAAAGCCCTATTATAGCAAGTTCTATTACAATGTGAGTAGGTAAAGGCTGGTTGCTTTGCCGCCCACCCTTCCTGTAGCGAAACCCTCTCCAGTGAAAGCAGCGTGCAGGCCTGTACAAAGAACAGATAGGCAAACACTTTGGCAAATGCCACAAAAGGCTTTGCAAATTTGATGTCACCAAACCCTCCCCAATTCCCAGGTCTCTGGTAGGACTGTGAGCCAGATGCAGAAGCATGGCTTTGTGTTATGCCTAAAAAGGCTTCTGACAGACACTCCCCCTCAGAAAAAATGGACGATTGCCTGTGTATCGCATGAGAAGCGGGGAAGAGGATTTTGTGAAGACGGGTGCTGGAAGGACAAGATGTCCTTGCTGGTCACTTAGTGGGGAACTGAAATCGATGTGTTTGGTAGCCACTCACACAGAGCCATTTGCTGTCCGTAAAAGGATGTTGCAGTTTTGTGTAGCTGGGTCCTGGCGGAGACTGGGGGCGGGCTGCAGAGGTGGCTTCTGCAAGAAGCAGCTAGAAGCTCTCTGCAGGCCCCAGAGAGTAAACATCAGCTGACTCAAGGCAAGAGTCGTTGCTGACCAAGGCCAAGCCAATCTGCAATGGTCACAGTGCCTCTGGGAATCACATTTAGGAGTAAAAAAACTGCAAGCAGCTGCATTTTGCCACCAGAGAAGGGAGTGAGAAGATGTAACAAGCTGTGCAGACACCAAGGCCGGGGGAAGAAGGAGTGGGAGGGGATGAAGCACTTCAGGTGTCAGAGAGAGAGATTCTCCTGCAGCCCATGGAGAATGGTGAAGCAGGCTGTCACCCTGCAACCCATGGATAATGACAGAGAGCAGAGATTCCATCTACAGCTTACGGATAGACTGACCCGTGCCACAGCAGGTTTGCTGGGGGACTTGTGACTCTCTCTGGGACCAGGCTGGAGCAATCTGGGCTCAAAGGTCAGTCCCTCATGGAAGGGAGCCGTGCTGAGGCAATTGGTGACGAGATGACCCCCCAATAGAAAGGACTCACATTGCAGAAGTTTGTGGAGGACTGTCTCCAAGCTGTAGCTCTTGACAGGAAGTCTGGCCCTGAAATGATCTGGAACTGAACTTTCAGAGTGGGTATGCTACAAAAAAAATCTCTAGGTTTATATCTGCACCTGTGCTGTAATGGACTGTTCGGAGAGATTCTGATTTAGGAACTTGGCTTATTTCCCTTATTTTCCTTACAAAGTTACAAATCAATATTCAGGATTTTTCAATGATTTTGACTTTTATGGCTTTCTCATCTGCTTTATGTACTGCGTTCAGCCATCAGTGCCCACTGTCCTGCCCTCCTCCCCTCCCCCAAGTTTCTGCATGTGCAGGGTAGTTTTGGTTGCTAACAGAAATTCTGGGTGTTTTCTGGAAAAGCAGGCAACTGAGTCAAACCTAAGACAGAAATATAAGAGGAGGAGAGTTTTCGCTTCAGTTCCCTCCCCCCCTTCTAATTTATCCTGTGTGCTTATCATGCAAAGGCACCAAAATATATGAGCGGTCCAATAAGATGCTACTCTCATTTCCCCTTGGAGGACTGGTTATGTTCTGAGTCTCAAAGAAGTTTGGTACAGTCAAATGTGACCAAGCCCTGCCCACATACCTGCCCCCTGCCAGAAAAAGCTCTTGCAGAGAAAATGGGGTTACAGCTTGAAGGGGAGAAAAATATTACTTTCTTAATATTTGAAGTGATGTAATGCAATTTAATTTCTTTAAGCTTTAATAAAGCTGCAGTCTGAGTTGACTCCTTTGAGACAAGCTTTGCCAGTGCTGGACTATTAGCTGTTACCTATAGGGTGTCGGCTTTAGCTATGGAAGTGTCTAGGTGCTGGTATGACTATCAGACATTTCCATGATAAACTAATTCAAGCAAAGAGGCTCCTGAGTTGCTACACTGCCTTGTTCAGGGGTGGCAGTTCAGTAAGTCTGATGCTCCCTAAAGAGGATTTGGGCAAAGTTTCCTCATTGTTGTTGGTTTGTTTAGCAAGGCTTTGGTGGTGGTGGGCGGCTGCAGGGGTGGCTTCTGCAAGAGGCAGCTAGAAGTTTCCCCCAGGTCCAACAGAGCAAATACCAGCCAGCTCAAGCATGGACCCGCTGCTCACCAAGGCTGAGCCAATCAGCAACAAGAAGGGATAAAAAAGGCAAGCGGATGCGTTTTGCCGCCAGAGAAAGGAGTGAGAAGATCTAAGAAACTTTGCAGACACTTGCAGTGATGTGATGAAGACCATGGTGAATCAGGCTGTCCCCCTGCAGCTCATGGAAGATGATAGGGAGCAGAGATTCTACCTGCAGCCCATGGAGGATCCCATGGCGGAGCAGGTGGAGGCACATGAAGGACACTGTGACCCAGTGGGAAGCCCATGCTGGAGCAGGTTTCCTGGCAAGACCTGCAGCCCGTGGAGGGAGAGGCCCACATAGGAGCAGGTTTCCTGGGGGGACTTGTGACTCTGTGGGGGACCATGATGGAGCAGACTGTTCCTGAAGGTTGGCATCCCATAGAAGGAACTCATGCTGGGGCAGTTCATGAAGAACTGGCACCCCATGGGAAAGGACTCATGTTTGAAAAGTTTGTGGAGGACTGTCTCCTGTGGGGAGGACCCCATGCAGGAGCAGGGGAAGAGTGTGAGGGGTCTTCCCCCTGAGAAGGAAGGACTGTCAGAGTGTTGTAGTTTTGCATGGCTGGGTTCTGGTGGAGAAGGGGGCTGCAGGGCTGGCTTCTGCAAGAAGAAAGGCTTTCTGCAGGCCCAAGAAAACAAACACCAGCTGGCTCAAGGCCAGAGTCGGTGACCAAGGCCGAGCCCATCAGCAATGGTCACAGTGCCTCTGGAAATCACATTTAGGAGAAAAAACCACAAGCAGCTGCTTTTTGTCCCAAGAGAAGGGAGTGAGAAGATGCAAGAAACAGTGCAGGCACCAAGGCCAGGGAAGCAGGGAGTGGGAGAGGAGGCACCCCATGTGAAGGAGAGAAAGATGCCCCTGCAGCCCATGGAGAAACCCATGGTGGAGCAGATGTCCCCCTGCAGCCCATGGAAAAGGCCGAGACCCCACCTACAGCCCGGGGAGAGGCCCCACGCTGGAGCAGGTGGAGACACACAGAAGACGCTGTGACCCACATTGGAGCAAGCCCCAGCCAGCACTTGTAGCCCGTGGAGAGAGATAGAGACACAGAGATGAGCAAGAGAGAGAGATCTGCACCAGAGCAGGTTTGCTGGGGGGGAAGGCTGGTAACTCTGTGGAGGACCAGGCTGGAGCAGTCTGGGCCTGAGAGACTGAGAGACATTCTATGATTTATGACTGCACCTCATAGCAGTGACCCACGCTGGGGCAGTTGGTGAAGAGCTGAATCCCTGTGGGAAAGGACTCACGTTGGAGAAGTTCATGAAGGACTGGCTCCCATGGGAGGGACCCCACAGCACAGCAGGGGAATGGTGTAAGGAATGCCCCCCCCCCCTCAAGTTAAGAAGGAAACCAACTGGTGAGGAACTGACAGAAACCCCCATTCCCCTATTCCCTGCCCCTCCCTGTGCCACAATGGGGGAAAGAAGGGAGCGAAATCATGGCTAAAGTGAAGTCTGCTGAGAAGGGAGGGGTGGGGGGAGGTGCTTTAATATCTGGCCACACTTCTCATTACCGGACTCTGGTGTCACTGGCTGTGCAGGGCAGTGTCATAAATTAGAGAGTTTTCTGTCCTTTATTCTGTGCTGAGTCTGTTTTGCCCGTGACACTGACTGCAGAATGATCTCTCCCTGTCCTTATCTCGACTCCTGAGTCTCTCAATATATATTTTCTCCCTTGTTCTGCTGGAAAGGGGAGTGATAGAGCGGCTTTGGGGGCATCTGGCCTCTAGCCAGGGCTAAACCACCACACAGAGACAATTCATGATGAACTGACTGAAACTCCTATTCCCCATCCCGCTGTGCTGCTTGGCAGGAGGAGGGAGAGAAGTCATGAATGATGTTGAGTCTGGGAAGAAGGGAGGGGTGGGGGGAGATGTCTTCAGATTTGTTTTTATTTCTCATTATCCTACTCTGTTTTCATTGCATCATAAATTAGATGCATTTTATTCCGTATTGAGTCTGTTTTGCCCATGACACTGATTGTGGAATGATCTCTCCCTGTCCTTATCTGACCTGTAAGCCTCTCAATATATATTTCATATTATTTATATCCCCTGTCCAACTGAGAAGGTGAGCGGTTTTGTTAGTCATCTAGCCTCGAGACAGGGTGCCCACAACACTCATGGAAATCAGAACATTTTGTAACTACAAGTTAGAACAGCACCTGTGCATCAATGGAGCTGCCTATCTCAAAACTGAAGTCCCCCAAAGTTCTCTTTCCCTTTTTCATGATCTGAGACAAGGCTTCTCTGTGGAAATGTATGAATGGGTAGCACAGTGCTACTCTGCCTGCCCTCACTCTCTTCCTTTTCCCGAATGGCAGCATTTGTCATACAGAAAAATAAATTGCGTAATGACTCTTAGTCAGCTTAGAAGGATGTGTCAGCAGCAGCCAAGGCACTTTATGAAGACATTATTACAATGTAGCACAGGTAAAACTGAAACTTAAATGAAGAAAAATAATTCCCCATATCCTTTTAGCAGGTGTTGCAAGACAGGTGCCCAATGGGTCCTGCTAACAGATCTGTAACTTTCCTTTGACTTCCTAGGAGTCGTCTGTGGACATGCGAAACTACAGCTGAATGTGCACAGATACCAAAGACAGTTTCAGGAGCAAACATAAAACTATGTGGTTTTCTTGGGTTTCTAAGGAAGCTGAAGGAAAAGATGGAAGAGTAATCTAAGTGTTGTATGTAAGGCTCAGAGCTGATAGTTTCCCTCTAACAAACATTTTCATGTGATAGTGACCACAGGTTTTCTTTCCAGGATGTAACTGGGGAAAGAGAGTCACAAAACTTAACCCTGTTTTGGAAACCTCTTCCTCTTTTATAACAGCTGAACATTAGAAACATCTGCGCATAATCACTTGCCTGCTAACTGATGAGTTTTTTCATTCATTTTCAAGAAAAATCTCTTCTGGGCTGGGAGAAATAGGCTTAATTCTCTGTGGATCCTCAGGATCCAATTGTTTCCTTTCCCTAACAAAACCAGAAATACAGTCTTGCAAAAATTCTGAGCTTTTCTGCATTTCAATAGAGTCAGTTTATGCGTCTACGAGACAATAGGTGTTCTTACCTAAGCAAATGTACAGTAAAAGAGTAGCATAAGCACTGAAAATAAGAACTCTGAGAAACTTGAGACAGCTATTAAAAGTCCCCCTCCAAGTCATGACTACATGTGTAAGAAGACTCTTCTCTTCTGTAGGCTAAGTCGTGCGCTAGGATCTCTGTTCAGGTTTTCTTTTCAGTGTGTCTGCTTAAACCGCTTCAAATAAAACACTGAATTCAATGTAATTCAAATGACTGTTGTAGTCACAGTCATTCTGGTGATGAACCTGAGTATGAAAAAGAAGGATAACAGTGTGGAGTGGAGATTGCCATCATATCTCATAGGATTGTGCCCCTGTCATGTTATTGCTGTAAGGGTCTCCGCACAGAGAAGTTCAAGCCCAATGCTCTGCCATTGTCGACTGATCTTGGCAAACAACAGTGCAATTCTCCCATGAAAGCAAGTGTTGCTATAGCTGCACCACTGATATACTGCCAAACCCCCCCCCCAAAACAACCAAACCAAACCAAAACAAAACAACTTCTTAGGCTACTGTAACTTTTTTGCTTAGTACCCAAGTGGGAAGTCTCATTTACCCAACTAGAGGAGCTCACCTCTCCTCGTGTGCGAGAATGGTACAAGTCTAGTGCAGCGCTGTAGTGATGAATTAAGTTCATGTAAAACCTCATTAACAAAAATTGCAAGCCAGACCATGACTGATGTATAAGAAGTATGGAGCACAGGCTGTGGTGGCTCAGAGACATACCATTAAAAAGAAAAACCAATCCCAAAGAACATAACCCTTCATAACATGACAATGAAACAATACCTTTAAAAGATAAAATGCTTGGGTAATACAAAGAAACCATGTGATAGGACAGTGATAAAGAACATCGGCATCTGATAAAGCAAGATGTGGCTTAGATTTGGAGAGGTTAGATTAAGTTTTAAGGATTTCATGTCTGATCAGTTTATATCCTTAGCAGAATACCTTTTCAATCTCCTGACTTTCTGGGACAGCTTCAAACCCAAGACCCAGTAAGTTTCTAGCACCAAAAAGATTTAATTTTATACACTGTTAATCCACTTCAGTTCTCTACTCTCACATTTGGCCTTATCCTGAGTTTTAAGCTAGTTACAAGACCAAATAGTTCTTAAAGATAGCATTTTTGCTTGAATGGTAACTCTGCTGCCACTGTTATTAGGCACATATAGTTCCCCACTAAGTGAATCTGTATCTACATGTACATATATTCACAGGTAAAAAAGGGAAAAAAAAGTCATCTACTCACTGATTTCTAGAGCTTGTTTTGTCTGATGGTGTCTTCTTGTTCTTTGTGAACAAACACGGACTTAAACCCTATATCTGAAAAAAGGAAACAGCACTTCCTGTGTGATCTATTGCAAAACATTATTACAAGAATCAAGGGTATGGTTCTTCTTTTCAGAAAAAAACCCCAGTTTTCAGGTTGAGTTCACAACTTGGTGATGAAGACTTTATGGGCACCTACTTGTTCAGCTACCACCGGAACTGGAGCAGTCAATGTCTGAGCTACTGCAGCACTCTGTGGGGCTAAGACTGAGTGGTTAAATTCAATAAGATCCTCTTCTCAGACCAATAAGTATTTCTAGCTGCTCTAGATACTTCTGAACAGAAGGTTGGGTGAAAGACTTAGCATGCAAAGTGTGTGCTTTCAAAATTAAATTCAGGTATCAAAAAAGTCTGTTGAAACAACCCCACCAAAGTATTATTCATGTTCATTGTCACTGCCTAACTTCTACATAATTTCTACATGGTTCTCCTTTTCATCATCCCTAGTGAAAAAAGAATCTGTAAGCAAAATTAGGATACCTTTATACTATGCAAAGCGATGTCATGTTAGACAACATCACACCTGTCTTTGGTGCATATTGTGAAGAAAGACAAGTCGAGGTCCAGACATTTCAGCTGGTAGAGCTGCTTTCCTTCCAGTTACAGGACCAGCTCACGCAGCCTACACCACACTGCACTCTACGGTGCACACCCCCTCCGCGAGCATCTACTGCAGTTTTTGCAGAGACATTTCTAATGATCTTAAACTTCTAATAGGACGCTGTATGAGACAAGCTGGAACCTGCAGCTCATTGCCTTTTTGATGTGGTGACATCGAACGATTGAAAGAAATAGAAAGAGATTAAAATGACAGAAAGTGGTTAAAATACATTTTTGCTTCAAAGGCAGTAAGCACAGCTGAGTGCACAGCCCGGTGTCATGCGTTCATGGCTTTGCAGCTTTGCGGTCACTTGGCAGCAGATGTTGACCATGTTCTCTAAGACTGCAGCATGGTTTCCTGCAGGATTCCTGAAAAGCTGCAAGGCAGGCTTGTGCTACAATTATGGCTGGATTTTGTAGTCTCCTAGAAAATCTTATGTGGAGTTTCAGTAAAAATGATGATAGATAACCTGACCACATGTGGTCCAGAGATTATAAAAGTGTCTCGCAGAGCTGTTTCAGAAGGAGCACCTAAGCAAAGCATTAGGAAGGGAGGTCTCTGTCATAGATAAAAAAAAATATAAACATTTCCTGTTGGTCTGGAGGGGCTATGCATATTTTGCTGTAAATACAGACTGCAAACCACTGAAAAACTTCAAACCTGAGTGGGAAGGGCCTTCCCTTCAGGGAGACAGTGGACAACAGGGAGATACAAGCCACATTTTCTTTCTGTACCATCTACCTCAGTTGCTGTCTGAATTTGAAAAAGTTGGGTTTTACCACTTGGGATATTTCTTCCCACTCAACACACAGGTTACTGGCAGCAGTTTTGTTTACCAGCTTGATCTTTTGTGAACTACCATTCCTGGTAAAGGAATGATTTACTTGCAGGATCAAATACACCACCTAAGGCTTCCTTCTGCCTTTTTCAAGGACTTTCTGCAATCACTAAGCTCCTCCTTTTTGCCTACTCTATCAGTTTGCCTAAGAAAAAAGCAATTACAGCTGAAACAATCAGAGCCAGCCTGTAAGCAATGGCAAAAGAAGAGGAAAAAGACCTAGCTATAGGGCAAAGAGCCTATGCAGAAAAAAAACGTACGCAAACCTGCAAGCATCCATATATTGATAGAACTGCTAAAATTTGAAGTCTGTCAGTAATGGATAATTTATTGGTTTTGTTACCTCTCTTAGTCAGACCAGTCCTGGGAAAGATCACAGAAGAAGTCATCCTAGGGAGGCCTACGTACCAGTTTCACAATCCGTGATGTAAGCAGCGATCTTGGGTGTTATGGATCCTTCTGACGGGGAATGAGTGACTCATGACTCATGACTCAATTCTCACTTGAGAAGGAAAGCAGAGTTTTACACACATTGTTTTGAGAGAGTTTTAATTCTTTCTGCCTCCAATCTTGGTGCTTGGATGGAAGACAAGGGGGCAGTGGTTTTGGGCTGCCTGAGCTCCAACTGCTCTGACTTTTGAAAATCAGGGACAGTTTCTTTCCAAAATGGCAATGCAAATAATTGGAAACTACTTCAGAAACTCTGATTGAGATTAAAACAAAGCAAAAAAAAAGAAAGATTCAACAGAAAATAACTGTCTCATGTTGGGCACATAATTTTAGGCACCTGGAACTGCGTGTTGAATTATAGCTAACTTATTATTACATTATAGAGAATGGGGCCTGTTGGAAAGGACAGAACCACCGGAAAATCCCTTTTCTATGAATGTTATGACTCTGAAGAAATCCAGGGGAAAGGACTGTAGAATTCATTGGTCTAGAAAGCACGACCTGTGAGAAATGACTGGGAAGGAGTAGATGATCTCTGTAGAGTTTCCCCAGATTTAGTTTCTATTAATTTGTTCTTAGTATCTTTCCTGTAAGGGTTTAGTGAGCTGTATAAACAATGACTAATCCAAAGCACTACCTAGGAGATTGAAGCAGGGGAAGCAGTGGAAGAGAAGCCTCCCAAAGTCAGAGACATTGCCATGTGAAGATTGCCTGCCTTATAAAATCAGAGAGCTGCTTAGGTTGTCCATCTATAAAATTAGAAAGAGCAAGAAGAGAAGAAAAGAGTACATAAGCTTCACCATGCTCATCAATTGGATTCTATAAACAGGGAAATACTTCTTGGTTGTACCAAAGCCAAGAACAAAAAACCCAGAACATTTCTGCCACAAAACTGTCTTACTTCAGCTGGGGCTTTTTACAAGCTTTTACAACACTACCACTGAGACACTGAAAGCAGCCCTGAGGAGAAGGACTTGGGGATACTGGTTGATGAAAAGCTCGAGATGAGCTGGCAATGCATGCTTGCAGTCCTAAAAGCCACCCATATCCTGGGCTGCATCAAAACCAGCATGACCAGCAGGTCAAGGGAGGTGATTCTGCCCCACTGTTCTGCTCTGGTGTCCTGGTTCTGGCCAGGCCAGGGTTAACCTCCTCAATCAGCCAACACAGGTGAGCTGAGTCAGCCCAGGTGAGCTGAGTTAGCTGGAGCTGTTTTCCACACCACCTGACACCACTTGACCATAAAAGCAGCTGGTTGGGGAAGTGTAGGGGTTGGTTGTTTGCCTCTAGTTCAGTTGGAGTGTGGCTGGGATGTTGGGTCAGTTGGTTCTCACTGTCCGGCAGCCCTCTGTAATCATTGGGTCAATAAGGTACTCTGTGTTAGCACTGGGTGTAAGTGTAACTAGCCATTATTGTTCCATATTCACTTTGATATTTGGCAGTAAACTGTCCTTATCCTAACCCATGGAGGCTCTGCCTGTTTCTCCTCTGGGAGTGAGTGAGCAGCTTGGTGGGTATTTCGCCTCTAGCCAGGGCCAAACCACCACATTTGGTGAGACCTCATCCAGAGTACTGTGTCCAGCTCTGTCCCCACTTCCCCACCCCTGCCCAGTATAAGAAGGACATGGACCTGTTGGAGAGAGTTCAGAGGAGGGCCACCAAGATGATCAGAGTGCTGGAGCACCTCTCCTGTGCAGACAGGCTGAGAGAGTTGGGCTTGTTCAGCCTGGAGGATAGCGTCTAGTGGGACCTTATTGCAGCCTTCTAGTACCTGAAGGGGGCCTACAGGAAAGCTGGAGAGGGGCTCTTTATCAGGGACTGGAGTAAAAGGACAAGGGGCAATGTCTTTAATAGGTAGATTTATATTGGATATTAGGAAAAAAAATCTTCCCTGTGAGGCTGGTGAGGCCCTGGCACAGGCTGCTCAGAGAAGCTGTGGCTGCCCCCTCCCCAGCAGTGTTCAAGGCCAGGTTGGATGGGGCTTTGGGCAACCTGGTCTAGTGGAGGGTGTCCCTACCCATGGCAGGGAGAGTTGGAACTAGGTCATCTTTGAGGTCTCTTCCAATACAAGCCAATCTGTGATTCGATGATTCTATGGTAAGGGAACAAAACCATGATGTAGTTAATCAAGCGCTGAATGTAAAAGAGAACTAGTTTTTTCTGATGATAATACTGTTGCCTTAAATTTAGGATGTTATGTGAATACTGAAGTCAAGACACTCAGGGCACTGATACAATTTTCTTAATTTCTTGAAGAAGTCTCTTCTGTCTTCCTGTGTAGGGAAAGGGAGAACTGGGAACACATCACCGTCGTGGTCAGATGGGCATGTGGTAACCTCGGTTGTGCACAAGGAGGAGCACACAGGAGAAGTTTGCTGACTCTGTTAGAAGGTAATTCATTCCAGACTCCTTCAACCTCAATGTTGTAGGAATCCTCTCTCCCACCCTTAGCCAGTAATGGGCTAGCTAGTGTAAGGGCTCCCTCTATAGTCAAAGGTTAGAGGTGAGTATTCGCAGAGGGCAACCGCATCTGTCTTTAGGTACTCCACTTTAGGTAGGATGAATCACCATACGTGGGGGGAGGCTCTCTAGCAATAGAAAGAGCCTAGACAATGAATTCAGACTAGGCAGCTAGCCTGGACATTGATAAAAATTAGTTATAGCCTAATCAAATGTTTCAGATAACCCAAACGAAATCTTCAGGGCTCTTGGTGACAAGAAACTATTCTTTGTTTTGGAAAAAGTTCAAGCCAAATATTTTTATTTGCTGTGTTTTTGAGGGTTGAGGTAGTTTTTTAGCAGGTAAGCCTGATAATGCTGTCTACATGCTCTGCTTAAAAGCAAGACACCTATGCAGGTGCTCTAAAAGGGCACTGTGTTTTAGAAGAGGTAGTAGGATGCATAAAAGCAAAACACAGTTTGTATTGATGGCACATGAAAGTTGTATCATCAGCTGCTCAGGTATCCTAGTACTTCCTTACAGCTTTGGGGAATTTCACAGAGCCTCAGAGAAGTAAGACTTGCAAATGTAAGTTGAGCTGTAAGTAAATTGGGACTTGAACATATTCTTAGGATATTCTGTGTTGCTCTCAGAACTACACAAGGAAATATCAGTGCAAACTGCCCTTCATGTTAACCCTGTGAGTGCACACCTCATGCTGCTTCGTTCAGTTCGCAGGAGCCATCCTTCCAGCTGAGGGACTGGTTATTCAGGGTTCCTTTTGCTGCACTTCACTACCTATGCAGGACCAGGCCCTATTTCATGTACCTTACCCAGGCCCTTCTTGAACTGCAGAGCTTTGCTTTTCCCACGTTTGTGTCTCTAGTTCTGTTTGGGTGATATCTGTGTGCTTCACAGATGCTACAGGATTTGTCTTTGTCGTGGTTTTGCCCCAGCTGAGATCCGGGCACCACACAGCCACTTGTTCTTTAAGGGGGCGGGGGGGAGGTGGTGTATGAACAACTGAAAACTCCTTGATTACTTTGCAATAACTAGAAACATCAGTGTGTTATCATCACTGCTCCCATCCTAACTCCCAAACATGGCATTCTATCCACTGCTAGGAAGAAATTAGCTCTATCCTAGCCAAGACCAGGACAGTCTTCTCACCACATTTATGAGATGAATCAATACAATTATCTCCATTTAGCAATGAGGAATGAGGAAGCTGAAGTGCAAATTATGAGTAACACTCTCGAGTATCTATTAATTTGGGGAGTCTGTCTTGTGAACTGTTTTCCTTCAAGGCAAAGTATTATGCTGGGGCACAGTTCCTATCTGTTGTAGCTGCTCATTCCTGGTCTTCACACTGGGCAATGGAACTTGAGGAACACAGTCTCAGAGGCCATCTATGAAAAGTTCAAGTGGAAAGGGAAGGTGCTTAATTTGTGTGCTAGTAGTAGACACAGGTAAGTAGGATAAATTCAGGCCTAAGTGCTTAAATCTTTTGGTGGAACTTATTCCTGGCCTGCAACAAGCTTGCGGATTCCAGTGGCACAGGACTTGGCATCTCTGATGCCAATCAGTCTTTCCCGATTTTGCTTCCCAGGTATCTGTGGAGTTGCTCAATAAAACTGAATCCAGAAGACACAACCAGCTCCAGATAGTCCTCTCAGAGGCTGGTCTCACACTCCTGTGCGCCTGTCTGGTGGAGCCTGCTTTATTTCTGAGAAAACTCCCTGTGGAGAGTCCAGCAGCCTGAATCCAGCTTAGTAACCACGAGACACCAACTTAGGGACATACTGAATCTGGCCATAATCATCTTCCCACAGGTTTTATTTACAGGATGGAGATGCCATTTCCTTAGTAACTTCAAAATGCACAAAAACACCGGGCTTTAGGTAAGTCAGCAAAACCTCCTTTCCCACAGTCCGCAGCAAACTAACCACACCACAGAGCCCCTGTTACCACAGGCAAGTGTGCTGTTCTCCATCCACAGCAAATGAGGATCACTGTGGTATCTTCTGTACTACCATGCAGTAAATTTTATGGCATTCTTTCCCCCCCCACCCCCTCCCCAAAAAAAGGCAGTGCTATTTGCTGTCTCATCATGGGAGTGGAAGAGCTAGCTGGCAGCTTTGTCCACAAGTGAGGTATTTTCCCTCTGCTCTGTCAGTTGAACGGCTGTGTATAGGCTGTTTGTGCGAAACAGTGTTAGCAACTGCGACGTGAAGCCAAGTCCACCTGTATTTGTGGCTCTTTCAGATCACATCACAGTAGTTGTTTTATGCTGGTATTTTTAGCACATGCAAACTAGTTTGCTGTTCTTCTTGGAAAAGATTATGTAAGTGCTAAGATGAAAGCAAGCCACAAATAAGTGATAAAAATAAGTTCAACCGAAAAGCCATCTGAGCAAGAGAATTCAAAGGAAAGATGGTATTTCTCTACTAAAGTATGCTAGCCTAAAATCCTCCATAAAGTGAACCTTAAGAAAAAAAATGTATTTGTGTTGCTAGAAGTGCATTTGGATCCACTTGAAATCTCAAATAAAACTATCACTGGCATGCTTCTTTGGGGAATTAACGTACACTGATGCTCCATTTTACATGACTTCGTCAAGTCACAATGTATTTTCAATATAATTAGCACTTATCCTTGGATAGTGAAGAAGTTTATTGTCTGTTCCTGGTTTTCACTGACAAGGGGTCATCAGCTGGGGGAGCTGGGCTTGTTCAGTCTGGAGAAGAGAAGGCTGTGGGGGGACCTCATTGCAGCCTTCCAGTACATGAAGGGAGCATACAAACAGGAGGGGATTCAACTTTTTAGAAGGATAGACAATGACAGGACAAGGGGGAATGGTTTAAAACTAAAGGAAGGAAGGTTTAGATTAGATATTAGGGGGAAGTTTTTTACAGAAAGCGTGGTGAGGTGCTGGAACAGGCTGCCCAGAGAGGTGGTCAATGCCCTGTCCCTGGAGGTGTTCAAGGCCAGGTTGGATGGGGCCCTGGGCAACCTTGCATAGATCCAGACCTGGAGGTTGATGGCCCTGCCTGTGGCAGGGGGGTTGGAGCTCTATGATCCTTGGGGTCCCTTCCAACCCATGCCATTCTATGATCTCTTATCTCCTAGTTGTTCATATGTTAAATGCATTTAACATTAAATACTTACACAGTGCTCATCACTGACAGTTCCAATTTCCATCCCTCTGCTCATTTCATTGAAAAGACTGTGGGCTAAGTCTAAGTCCCACAAGCCTGTGGGTGTTTTTTTCCCCTGAAATCAGTGAGTCTCTACTGGGATATAACCTAACATTGTCTCTGCCTGAGAAAAAGACATAGAAAAATAAGGGCCAAAGGATCTGGACATCAGCCACAACCTGGAAAAACTGTATCAGAAATCTGTGACAAGGGAAAACACAATTTCCAGCTAGCTTGAGAATGAGTGCAAAGAACACAATAGCTCATTAGGAGGGGAGAGAGACTGAGTAGCTGACACTGCAGTGCATTGGAATGGATAAGAGAGGACACCTAATGATCTTCTCCAGCTCAAGAGAAGGAAAGGAACTGCTGACTGAGATAGAGAGAAGGAGGTTGGCCTGGAAGTCATTTAAGGGTGACCAGAGTTTCAGCAGACCTCTTGAGATTTTCAGGTGCTTAAAGAAAGTTGAAGTTAGGCAGCCTTAAGAACTTAGTGGTGTTATGCGGTCATTTCAGCAGAAAATTGTAAACCACAGAAAGTTTTGTATCTCACTTCTGGGTTAATTTATTAATGTGTTTGGGGCTTGCATTGGATAATGTACTTGGGTTATAATGTATTTCTAAGATGCACAAAACCCACACAAGGTGTCAGAAAGACCATGTAAGGAGTGCTTCTGTAGCCAAGATTCTAAGGTAAGGTCTGCAGGTAGTTACAGTGTATGGCCACAAATGAGCAACATCATTGATTTTGGCTGATCCAACTCTTCTTTATCTTAAATAAGAATATACTAAGTAGTTCTTCCCTGTATCTTTTTAACACCAACGTGAAGCCCTCAAAAACGTTCAACAAATCCCACTGACTGTTGCATCCTGCCTCTCTGAATTCAGCAGTGGATCTCAAAAGTTTGACTGAACCTGGCTTTAAATTGGTTATTTTATAGACACCTCTGAAATCTCAAGCTTTCAGGGTGAGAAACATTCACTCTCACACCTGTTTTGGGTTTCCCCAAAGTGGTGCTGTATCTTTTAATTTGCAGTGCCACAACCCATCCTGTCTCAGCGCTGCCTAGTTGGCCTTGTTTGTGGTGCAAGTTCAACGTTCTCAATTCTGTTATGGGCGAAACAAAAACACCTTATACATAAACCCAAGAATTTATTGCTAGTGCAACTGAACTTTCAGCACAGTAATCCGACAACCCTTATCAGTATAGATATAATTATCTCAGAAAAAGGAGAAAAAATTAAAAAGACATTAATACTTCTGGGCAGAAACATCTTAATAACAATGACAACAATAATAATAATCTTTGTATACACACTTTCTAGAATCCTAGAATATACTGAGTTGGAAGGGGCCTGTAAAGATCGAGTCCAACTCCATATGTAAACTTAAGAGTTTATACCCTTTTTCTAAGTGTAATGCTTTTTCTTTTCCATTGCTACTCCAAGTCCTAAGGTCAACGGTTTCAACCTGTCAGTTCCTCATGAAAGGGTCCCTCACCCTCTCTCCCTACCTCTCAAGGTCTCTACTGTCACACCAGGACTGTATTTCTCCACGCTGCAGTGTCATGTTAGCACCATGATAGAAAGAGTAGCTACTTTTTTTACTACTACCTATGTAAAAACTCTGGTTGTGCAACAAAAAGATAAGCAAAAACTAGTACGAAATAAACAGGAACTTCTGTTGCTGATAAACCAAGCAAAAATAAAGCTTCAGGCAGGTCAAGATGAATTCAGACAAAACCAGCCTGGCAAGCCTCAGTTCTGTGGCCTTGCATGCTCAGCACAATGTCCTGGCAATGCCAACACCTGTAGCCTGTTGCTGGGTGGCAGGGCTGCAGAAGACACTCGGAAAGCAGAGTGTCCCTTTACAGGGTTACAGAAGCCTCTCCCTCATTACATCCCCCTATAATGAGGTAATATTCAGTGAATATTTCACAAGACAATACTCAGAAGATGCATATTTCAGTAAATGTTTCTGGGTTTTGAGCTGGAAATGGTGAAGCTAGAGGCATTCCACATTTCTTTCGCTCACCAGCCTTCTGCACAGGGCAGCTCTGCTCAGCCCCAGCTTTTGAGAGCCAGCAACCTGGCAGGCTGATACAGAGAAGCCAAGAGGAAAGGACTAGGGACAAAGGCACAGACTTAACCCTCTAACATGTTTACAGCAGAAAGGAGATCAAAGTGCTAGAGACTCCTGAAAGAGAGGAAGTAGTCCTTAGGAGTGGGAAGGCGTGCTAAGAGAAGTGCCCCAGAAGAGAGCAGAGGGGGCAAGTAAACTGAAAGCTGAAGAGTACATTGCAGTGGGCTGAAATTTCTGAGTAGAAGAGTGGCTAAAATAGCTCCTGGAATTAAGAGTCGTGCCAAGTCATAACTTCACTTTCCCCCCTCCCACCAAGAGATGAGATCTTTCACTTTACAATTTTATCTTCTATCATACAACAACTGGTGTTGACGTATTTTATTTTTCCATGATCTTTTTAGATGCCCTGTGCTGGTGGTACTATTTTGGTTTGCTGCAAGTCTCCCATCCCAGCCACAGAGGCTTTTTCGTGTCTGCCGGGCCCCTGTTTTCACAGACTACTGATGTCCACATCCCTGAAGTGGTGCAGAACCTGAGAGACTCTCTAAAAGCCAGTCCTGGGGACGTTTTGGTGCACAGGCTGTAAAACATGAAGATACGTGCTTATATTGCAAAGTTACCGGTACATCTGAGCTAGGTCCAGGACCAGCAGCCAACTGAGCTGTCAGTCATAGATTGCAGCTGCTCATTAGCCTGAGCACAGCAGAACCTCACAGATTGGTATCTCTGAAGCAGTGTCTCTATGTGATACCATATTTACCGCCTTCATCGTTAGTATTGAGAAATAACTTCATTATCTCTTCATGACCCTGAACAGCCCCGTGTTGAAATTACACTGAAAAAAAATTTTCTAGCAACTAAACCACATGTTTTCTAGGTCTTTGCCATCTAGTAATGTGTGTGGCTTGTGAGCTAAGCTTGTTCTTGTGAAGTACTCTACAATGTCTTTTGAATTTTGCGCAATGTTTGCCAAATAGCCCAACCTCTTGAGTCTGTGTGGTCCCAGGGCTGGAAAGCCACCTGGGAACGGCAGTGACAGGGATCTGCCTGGAGCCCACTGCCCTCAGCATCTAATAGGCACCAACAACTGGTAGAAGCGTGAATGAGTTTTTCAGCTTCTCAGAGGCATATACTCATGATTTCCAAAAGCCACTGAGAAGATTGGTTTGAGTAATGTAACATTATAAAATTAACTTTAACGTGATTTATTTTTTTTCCAGAGCTGTATCATCCTGAACTATTGCATGATTTCTGACATTATTTCAATGAGCAGTTTCTACAGGTTAATTCCAAATTTTTTTCATACTGATTAAGCATCTTGAGAGTCCTATGGGGTTTTTTCTTCTATTTAGTTTTAATCTAGGAGCTTGAGCAGATACAACCAAAAAAAAGAATAAATAAAACTCCAGGATTTAGTCAGAAATTCATCCCATTTCCCTGCCTTAAAGAGGAAGAGGCAAGAAAAGTTTCTACAGCTCCCTTGACCTTCTGTTCCTATTGAGAGGGCATAACCCCTTAGGTAGGTCACAGATCTCTATACCTGCTAGATGATAAGGGCAAATCCAGATGCCAGCACAGAAAAAACCAGCATTTTACCCTGCTCTTCATTTTACATTATGAAGGAGAAGGGCTTCATGGTGCCAAAGAGAGAGAAAGCAAGTGTGCATAACCTCCAAGTACTCCTGAATGGAGCAGAACCACACTTTCAGGAATTTTTCTTTCTGTGGAATGATCTCCTGTGTTCACTTTTTAAATCTCCCAGGAGCCCTCATCAAATCAGTTTCTCGTGACCCAATCCGGGAAGCAGGGGTGGGAGATGCACCAAATGTGACATGTCTAAAATTCTATCTCACATCTTTACATTGGGTTGTCCCATTGTCAGTCTCACCTCTGTGCCCAGCAAGGTTATGAAGCAGATCCTGCTGGAAACTATGTTCAGTCACATGGAAAACAAGGAGGTGATTGCTGACAGCCAACATGGCTTCACTAAGAGCAAATCATGCCTGACAAATTTGGTGGCATTCTACAATGGGGTTACAGTGTTGGTGGATAAGGGAAGAGCAACTGACGTCATCTAACTGGAATTGTGTACAGCATTTGACACTGTCCCACACTGCATTCTTGTCTCTAAATTGGAAAGATGTAGATTTGATGGATGGACTGCCTGGTGGTTAAGGAATTGGCTAGATGGTCACGCTCAAAGACTTGCAGTCAGAAGCTCAATGTTTGCATGGAGACCAGTGACAAATGGTATTCCTTGGGTAGATATCGGGACAAGTGCTGTTTAACAACTTTGGCAGCAACACGGACAGTGGGATCAAATGCACCCTCAGCAAGTTTGCCCACAACACCAAGCTGTGTGGTGCACTTGACACACTGGAGGGAAGGGATGCCATCCAGAGGGACCTTGACAGACTTCAGAGACGGGCCTGTGCAAACCTCATGAAATTCAACAAGGCCAAGTGCAAGATCCTGCACGTGTCTCAAGGCAAGCCCAAGCACAACTACAGTCTGGGCAGTGAGTGGAGTGAGATCAGGCCTGGGGAGAAGGACTTGGGAGTGTTGACTGATGAAAAGCTCAAGATGTGCTGGCAATGTGCACTTGCAGCCTAGAGAGTCACCCATATCCTGGGCTGCATCAAAAACAGCATGGCCAACAGGTCAAGGGGGGTGATTCTGTCCCTCTCCTCTGGTGAGACCCCAGCTGCAGTGCTGCATCCAGCTCTGAGGTCCCCAACATAAGAAGGACATGGACCTGTTGGAGCAAGTCCAGAGGAAGGCCACCAAGATGATCAGAGGGCTGGAGCACCTCTCCTATGCAGACAGGCTGAGAGACTTGGCCTTGTTCAGCCTGGAGCAGAGAAGGCTCACGGGGACCTTACAGCGGCCTTCCAGTACCTGAAGGGGCCTACAGGAAAGATGGGAGAGGGGCTCTTTATCAGGGAGTATAGTGACAGGACAAGGGGCAAGGGATTTAAATTGAAAGATGGTAGATTTAGGTAAAGATATTAGGAAGAAATTCTTCCCTGTGAACATGAACATGGTGAGGCCCTGTCACAGATGGCCCAGAGCAGCTGTGGCTGCCCCTCCCTGGCAGTGTTCAAGGCCGGGCTGGATGGGGCTTTAGGCAAACTGGTCTAGTGGAGGGTGTCCCTGCCCATGGAAAGACCCCGAAACACTGCCAAGTCCTCTTGGACTAGAAAAAGGTCAGACTTGCCTATTACAGTGTTATAGACCTAACACTACAAAGGAGCAGAGCAGTATGAAACAGGAAATTGGAAGGCTGTGAAACATCTTAGATGGAAATCAATAGCTAAAAATTTCAAGAAGGTTCAACACATTTTAGAACTAGCTAGGGCAATGTTGCCAAACATGAAAAGAGGTTGTCCTAGTTTTGACAGGGGTAGAGTTAGTTTTCTTCCTAGAGCTGGTACGGTGCTGTTTTTAGGATTTAGGATGGGAATAATGTTGATAATACCCTGATGTTTCAGTAGTTGCCAAGCAGTCAAGGACTTCTCAGCTTCTCATACAGGCCTGCCAAGGAGAAGGCACAGTGTGCCAAGAAGCTGAGAGGGGACACAGCCAGGACAGCTGACCCAAATTGACCAAAGGGATATTCCACACCACATGACATCATGTTCCATATGTAAGCGGGGGTGGGCTGAGAGGTGAGGCAGCTCAGCATTTTGCTAAGCATCAGCTTTGGGTGGTGAGCAATTGTGCTGTGCATCACTGGTTTTGTATATTCTATAGTTATTTTTAATGATTATTTTTATGTTTTTCCTTTTTGTCCTATCACACTGTCTTTAACTCAACCCATGATTTTTTTCTGCTTCTTTCTTTTCCATTTTCAATTCTGTCCCCCATCCCATTGGGAAAGGGAAGTAAGTGACTGGCTGTGGAGCACTCTAGCTGTCAACCCGATACTAATGGTAGGTGTTAGAGAAGGAAGAAGCTCTGCAGAAGTTCAGCTAAACCTACTTTTTTATTTCTTTGGTTAAGGCTTCACATCTCATTTGGGATAAATTCTGCTATTACACTCATGCACAGAGCATGACTTCATAGTTTGTCCCTTGTCTTGTAATCCACAGAGAATCCTAGTCTACTGCTGAAGATATTGCTGCATTAATGATGCAGGGATCTCTGTGGGACATTTTAGGTTCACACTTGCACAGTTTCAATGGCAGCCTTAAGAAAGAATTGTGCACAGCTGGGGCATGTCTGGTGTGTATTGCTTTGAATGACAGCAGTCTGAAAACCAGCATGACCTTTGAAGAATTACAGTGCTTTTCACCACCTTCTCTTTTTTGAAACTAGAAGTTCAGCAAGGCAAACAATTATTGAAAAGTAGGAACTGGAGAGACCTTTTCCCTTAATGCTTGGTATTTCTTCTGACTAACAAGATTGCATATATGCTCCCAATCTGTGTTTTAAACACAGAGAATCCTTGAATATTATCTCTGCCTAAAAGCAGTCTTTGCCTCATTTTGGTCTTTTTTACACAACTGTTGACAAAACAAAGTGATGGGGGCAAACTGTTTGCTGCTTCATAGAATTGCAGAATGGTTTGGGTTGGAGGGATCTCAAAGATCATCTAGTTCTAAACACCCCTGCCAGGGGCAGGGCCACCCTCCACTAGGCCAGGCTGCCCAAAGCCCCATCCAACCTGGCCTTGGACACTACCAGCGAGGGGGCAGCCACAGCTTCTCTGGGCAGCCTGTGCCAGTGCCTCACCACCGTCACAGCGAAGAATTTCTTCCTAATATCTAACCTAAGTCTACCCCCTTTCACTTTAAACCCATTACCCCTTGTCCTACCACTCCAGTCCCTGATAAAGAGCCCCTCTCCAGGTTTCCTGTAGACCCCTTCAGGTACTAAAAGGCCACTGTCATACCTGCACCTTCTCTTCTCCAGGCTGAACAAGCCCAACTCTCTCAGCCTGTCTTTGTAGGAGAGGTGCTCCAGCCCTGTGATCATCTTGGCTTCACCAAGGGAAGGTCATGCCTTACCAATCTGGTGACCTTCTATGATGGAGTGACCGCATCGGTAGATAAAGGGAAGGCAACCGATGTCATCTACCTGGACTTGTGCAAGGCCTTTGACACAGTCCCCCATCACATCCTTATCTCTAAATTGGAAAGATGTGGATTTGATGGGTGGACCATCCAGTGGATAAAAAACTGGTTAACAGACTGTAGCCAAAGGGTGGTGGTCAATGGGTCTATGTCCAGGTGGAGGCTGGTGACAAGTAGTGTCCCCCGGGGGTCTGTCTTGGGACCGGTTCTCTTTAACATCTTTATCAATGACATCGATGATGGAATTGAGTGCACCCTCAGCAAGTTTGCGGATGACACCAAGCTGAGTGGTGTGGTTGACACCCTAGAAGGAAAGGAAGCCATCCAGAGGGATCTTGACAGGCTGGAGAGATGGGCCTGGGTGAACCTAATGAGGTTCAACACTGCCAAGTGTAAGGTGTTGCACTTGGGCCAGAAGAATCCCAGACATAGATACAGACTGGGAGAAGAGCTCCTTGAGAGTAGCCCTGCTGAGAAGGACTTGGAGATTCTGGTGGATGAGAAACTTAACATGAGCCAGCAGTGTGCTCTTGCAGCTCACAAGGCCAATGGTATCCTGGGCTCCATTAGAAGAGGGGTGGCCAGCAGGGACAGGAAGGTGATTGTCCCTCTCTACTCTGCCCTCGTGAGGCCCCATCTGGAGTACTGTGTCCAGATCTGGGGCCCCCAATACAAGAAGGATGTGGAACTGTTGGAGAGGGTTCAGAGGAGGGCCACGAAGATGATTAGAGGCCTGCAGCACCTGCCCTACGAAGAGAGGCTGAGGGAGCTGGGCTTGTTCAGCCTGGAGAAGAGAAGGCTGCGGGGGGACCTCATTGCAGCCTGAATGAGTACCTGAAGGGAGCTTATAAGCAGGAGGGGATTCAACTTTTTAAAAGGATAGACAATGACAGGACAAGGGGGAATGGATTAAAACTAAAGGAAGGAAGGTTTAGATTAGATATTAGGGGGAAGTTTTTTTACAGAGAGAGTGGTGAGGTGCTGGAACAGGCTGCCCAGAGAGGCAGTGGATGCCCCGTCCCTGGACGTGTTCAAGGCCAGGTTGGATGGGGCCCTGGGCAACCTAGTGTAGATCCAGGCCTGAGGTTGGTGGCCCTGCCTGTGGCAGGGGGGTTGGAGCTCTATGATCCTTGGGGTCCCTTCCAACTCATACCATTCTATGATTCTATGATCTTGGTGGCCCTCTTCTGAACTTGCTCCAACAGCTCCATGTCTTTCCTGTGCTGGGGATCCCAGAGCTGGACGCAGTACTCCCATGTGCCCAGTTTTAATCAGAAAAAAACCCCAAACCTGCAAAAAGCTACCTGCCAGGTATCAAATGATCATTCCCTCAAATCTAGAGGCCTAAAAAAGTGCAGAGGACTCTCCACAGATATTTTAAGTCTTCAAAAGCAGTGCCTTGGTGCTATAAGTCCTGTGCAGTCCCAGGCCCCCTCTTTGATCAGTCAGTTGTGTCCCTTTCCTGCAGCCAGGAATACGGATACTATCGTAAATGAAAGAAGTTTTTGGTGTGCTGTGTAGCTAGTGGAAACAATATCTTAGCATTGAGGTTATAAATGTATTTGAAATCTTTACGACACTTAAAAATGCAGTTGTATTTTCAGATGGAAAGGTAGAACTAAGAAAACTTAGGATGTTTTTTTAATTGCCCTAAAAATACAATCGGTGACAATACCCAGGCTGTGGTTTTCCTGGCTCCAAGTACTCTCTTGTTGAACTTTTAAAATTTGTTTACAGTATTGTTACCTCAACAGAAACATTGTTTTTTCCTGTGGATTTTTACTGGGATTTTGAGGACACATCTTTCTCAGCAGGCAAGGGGAGGCAAGACCTGTTTTGCTGAAGAGCTCCAGAGTGCCTCTCAATTCCAGCAGATGTATTTTATGTGATATTGGCTCAAAAATCAGTAAAAACATCCTTTCCTTTTCCTAATATAGGCTTGTGAGTCAAAGGAGACAGGACAAAAAGGAGCAGTTAATGTGTTTATTCAAAGGAAACACTTCTACAATGACAGAACACAACAATGTATGGAAACAGAGATGGAGTTTCTACATGCTATGTGCTATTTACTGACGTTTACATTCAGTGGTAAGTGCTGGGGGCACAGAGCTGGAGGTCGCACGCCTCCAGTAATGGTGCAGCCTACCAGGCAGCTCTGATGATGACATACCCATGGGTATGGGTCTCTACGAGTGACCAGTATAGGGGGCACCTCTGCTGTTTTTGAAGGCATCGCCACCACAGTCTGCTTTGGGTGGCAGCAGCTCCAGGGACCAGCCGGCTGTGCCCCTGGGACCGTCCCACAGCAAAGCACCAGGGCCCGGAGTAATTCCATGCCTGTGCCTTTCCCCGCTTCCCAGGGAGGGTGTCCCATGCCAGTCACAGGTACATGGGGACTCACAGACGGAACTGCCTCCACAAGGCAGAGAATATTTGGGGGTGAGGGGGAAGCAATGTTTTCATCTCAGGAGAAAATAAATGCTGGAGGAAGCATCCTGCTTGCTGACATGTATAAAAAGAGCTCTAAAACATAAAACCAAAACTCGCTCTGTGTCAAGCTTGTAAGGCCACCATTTTACAAACATACCAGTGCTCTTAGGAAATTTGTGCTGCCACTGACTATGCTGTGGTTCACAGTACATCCCAAAAGGGGGTATAGGCATACTAGTCCTCACAGGAGGATGCTGTGTAGGTGCTACAGCCTCCGGGGCCATGTCAGACCTTGGGCCAGCTGCTCACAGCAGAAGGCAGCAGTTCACAGGAACCCTGCACTGTCAGAGCAGCTGGAGAACTGGCTGGGCACTGAAAACAGCTGACTAGACCTGGAACTTCTGGCAGGGCTGGAGAGGACACAGGCACAGGACTGAAAGAGTCCTCTAACATGCTGCTTGAATGTCACCCCAGCAAAGGCATAGATGACAGGATTCAGGCAGCAGTGGATGAAGGAGATGGTTTCTGTCAGCTGCAGGGCAAGGGCTATCTGGTAGCTCGCCTTACAGTCGTTGATGATGTGCAGGCTCTGCAGAGAGTCCAGGAATAGCACGATGTTGAAGGGAGTCCAGAAGAGGAAGAAAACAATGACAATGATGATGATCATCTTGATTGCCTTGGTCTTCTTCCAATTTTTGCATTTTTGCAGGTTTTTCAGTATCTGGGTGTAGCAGCAAATGAGGATGCTAAGGGGAACCAAAAGGCCTAAGATATTGGTGGCAAACTGAGACGTGACCTTCCAGGTAGTGTTGCCTGTGGAGATGCACTGCACAGACTGCTCAATTTCCAGCTGCTGGTTGAACAAGATGTTGGGTATAGAAGCCAAGAAAGCCACCAGCCACAGGATTACAGTGATAATTACACCACACGTGGTTGTCCGTACCTTTATGGCGTAGACGGCATGGACAATTGCTATATACCTGTCTATGCTCATGAGGGTTATAAAAAAAATACTGCTATAAAACCCCGTGTAATAAATGCCAGCCATTATCTTACACATGGCGTTGCCAAAAACCCACTGGTCTGAGGCGTAGTAGGCTTGGAAAGGGAGAGGCACAATGAAGAGGAGATCGGAGGCTGCGAGGTTCAGCAGGCAGATGTCAGTCATGGATGTCAGCTTCTTCCTGGTCAGGAGAACCCAAAGGACCAAGGAGTTTCCCAGGAGGCAGATGACAAATACAGTGCCGTAGAGGATTGGCAGAAAGAGGGATGTGAACCTGTGAAAGTTGTTTCCTTCACTGCACGGAGCAGTGCTGTCATCATATTCATAGACATATCCATAGTAATATTCTGTTGTGCCAAGGTGGCTTGTGGGATCCATCTCAGACACCTGTGGAGGAAAGAGCAAAGGGGGTTGGACCCAATGATCTCAAGGTCCCTTCCAACTCCTACAATTCTATGATTCTGTGATAAATGGCTGGCTGTCCTGGGATGGGACTCCTGCCGTGGCTTCTGCCTTTCGCTTTGCTGCACCAAGACAGTAGGTCAGCTCCCAGGCAGAGAGGGGCTGCAGAATGCAGTCTTGGTCTCACTGGCTGGACAAGAGCAGCTGTACCACCCAAACAGCTGCATTCGCACCCTGCCACTCATTCCTGTGCATGCTATACAGTGTGAGCACTAAGATGCTCTTGCTTTCCTTGAAACTCTCAGTCCCAGTGAGTTAGCCCCTCATGACAAGGAAAAATTAATGCTTTGAAAAGTCATCATGGTGCAAAGAGGTAGTGAACCTGCACCTGATCTACAAATGTGGATATTCTTGTGCTCTCTGGGGTGGGGATGATTTCTGCCTGTAGCATTGGGGTCCTTATATAACCACATTTTTAGCTGGGCTGATCAGCGCTGGATACTGCCATGGAGTGCAGAGACTTGTAAACTAGTTTTCCATGGGTGAGTGCAGGACCGCATATAGCCCCCCCTCTCCCCTGCAGCTGCAAGGGGTTTGCAGGGCTGCGCAGCAGCACTCACAGTGCTGAGCCCTGGGCTGCTGCAGCAAGGTGGCCACTGGCCTCTGGGTTAGCTGGTGAGCAGCTCTGCTGTGCTGATTCCTAAAACACAACAGCTCACCCCTCCTGCCTGTTCTGCCCACTTCAGTTTTCTAGTTTATAGAGAAGCAAAATGTTCTGGGGGGTGCTTCCTCGCTGTCATTTCTGAGGAATTGCAATGAAGACAGCTTTAAAACACTGCTCTCCAAAAGTGAGTCAGTGCCTTAGCAAGCTCTCTTTTGTTTTCTTGGTATCACCTCATGACCCCTAAAAAAGAAGATCTGGTTTGCAGAGTTAAGTGTTTGCATTTTGAGAAGTAATGGTTCTTTCAAAAAGCCTGTTTCAAAGGAGATGGCCTTGTCAAGGCACTCGCGTGTTTATTGTGCCCTGCATCTATATTACGCTTGCATACAGGTTGATCACATCTTGAAAGAGCTTCAAAGACACACAGTTTCCAGGAGGAAACAATCATTTTGTAATAATCATGGCTGTTGAGCCATAGCAATAACATGAATCGCAGCGTTTAATGCATTAGAAGCAGAGAACATGCTCTGCTGAGTTAGTAATTGAATATGAAAAGAGAGAGAATGGTGAAAACTTTCATCTTGAAGAAGAAGGAATCCACCTTCACCCTTCCTTTCCTGGCTGTGCCACCCTGTGATGAGAAACAGGAGGGTCCTTACACACAGCACTGAGGGGTGCTGGAGTCAGGGTGAGTCTTCTGCTCCAGGTATGGACACTGCTCATGCCTCACTGGCCTGCCACCACTTTTCTTGGGGCACCAGGACTGTTTTAACAAAGTCAGCTGGCATGTGCAATGTAGAGGACCCTGTTAGAAATACAGCACTCAACCCTATGGAATTCCTTGTATGGAAACAAGGAGCGATGAGAGAAAAGCAGTGCTGCAATCCACATTGATAACGGAATTCTTTCCTGCGATCAGTTTTCAGGTGTACATAGGACATCTGTGTTATTAATTTCAACTTTATTTTCATATAAACCCCTAATTATTGAGATGTGGAGTCCCCAGATAATGGCTGTTCATGCAGCAGCAAATACGGGTAGAAAATATTTCCTGCTAATGCTTTTGATGTGTGACCCCGACTGTCTGTGAGAGCCAGCACCACAGCAATGGCTTGCTTTTCATAATTGCCTGTCAGGGATCCCTCTAAAAGCAATGCATAGATTCAACAAACAGTAGTAAAACATCTTCCAGAACTAAAGAATAGCGTGTTACAGATACATAATTGCATGGATACAGGTACACAGGTACAGGTTTATAGATGCAATGCATCTGCTTTTTGGCAAAATTCAAAAGCGTTTTCCCTGGCCTGAAGAGAGACAGGAGATGCTCCTCTTCAGACTTTCAGAACATCTTTACACCATTAACACCTTTGATGGCTTCCAACCAGCACACAGCATTTTCCAGTTTCTCCCCTCTCCATATCACTTGGCAAAACACTCATACTGAAAGAGCAGTTTTCCGGAGGGTATCAAGAGAGAGAAAACTGCCGCGGGTCCCTCTCCCCTGCTTGCCAAAGTTAGCCCATTATTTTTAAGAGTAGCACATTAAACATGGACGGACTTTACCTTTGGCAGGAAGAAGCTTCCACTCTCTGTTGGCCCCAGTTGCCTTCTCCTTCTACCACGTCCTTGTCCTCCCTAGGGAGTTTCCAGGAGGTTTACTCCATCGCTTGTGGAGATGGTTGAGATTGGATGAGATGCAGGTGTCGAATGGGCAGACAGGTTTGATGAGACAAAACTGAAGGTCTTGTAGCGGTAAACAGGAAAGAAGTGAGCAGGCTTAGAAATGCATTCTGCCAAAACAAAAATAAAATACAGATCTTTGAAGGCTGCAAAGGTAGCACGTGAACAGGTGTTCTCCTTGAACTGTATTCTGTAAACCCCCCTCTGTCTTGCAGCCAGCCCTGATTTAAAAGTAGTTTAAAAGTTCAGCTATCTCCATCACAGAACACACCCCAATAAATGTGCGACTGTTTTACAGAAGCTGATAGATAATTTCCGAGACGCAATATGTTAGTTTTTCATTTCCTTCAGCTAATAGCAACTTGTATACTGTGGTCCAGCTCTGTCCCTCCCTGTTAGTAATGTATTACTTTTCTGAGCAAAATAAGAAGTCACAGCTACTGCTATCTCTTTGCAATCATTTTTAAACAGCTTTTATTCAAATGGAGATATTTCAATGTTTCTTTGCTACCTTGGGGGGGAGGGGGGGAGCGGGGAGGGAGTGGTTACAGTATATTTTAGTGCATTTAAGATGTGTGGTCAAGGAGAAAATCTTTTTAAAAGTAGAGGCTCCACATTTTTTGGTTTATTCAATAGCTTTAAATTATTTTTTGTTTGTGTAATACTGTAAACTGTGGTGCTTTTGTAAGCTTTCATCAGTTAATCTCAATCAGCACCATTTTCCTGATCTATAGGAGCCTGGAGGACACGAGAGATTTGCCCAAGAGCCCCAAACAAGTATGTGACAGTGAGGTGTTTTGGCCCTGGCTAGAGGCCAAATGCCCACCAAAGTTGCTCTATCACTCCCCTTTTCAGCCAAAAAGGGGAGAGGCTCAAGATTCGACATAAGGACAGAGAGGGATCACTCTGCAATTAGGGTCATGGTCAAAATAGACTCAACACAGAATAAAGAAAACTATGTATTACAACTACACTGCACACCCAGTGAAACCAGAGTCATATAACGAGAAGTGTGGCCAGGTCTTAAAGCACCTTCCCCCCACCCCTCCTTCTTAGCAGACTTATACTTTGTTCATGATTTTACTCCCTACTTCCCCCCACCATCATGGCATGGGGAGGGGCAGGGAATGGGGGAATGAGGATTCGGTCAGTTCCTCACAAGCTACTTTCCTCCTCCAGATCTTAAACCACCTCTACTTCCCCATGCTCCTCACCTCTTAACAGACTTTAGTCATAATTTCACTCCCTTCTACCCCCATTGCGGCACAGGGAGGGGCAGGGAATAGGGAATGAGAGTTTTCAGTCCATTCCTCCCAAGTTGTCTTCCTTCTTAGCTGGAGGGGTATTCCATACCTCCTTCCCCTGCTGCACCATGAGGTCCCACCCATGGGAGACAGTCCTCCACGAACTTCTCCAGCATGAGACCTTTCTATCGAGGCATCATCTTCACCAAGTGCCTCAGCACGTCTCCCTTCCATGAGGTGCTGACCTTCGGGCCCAGACTGCTCCAGCCTGGTCCCCCACAGAGTCACAAGTCCCCCAGCAAACCTGCTATGGCATGAGTCAAGTCTCTCCACAGGCTATAGATGGTCTCTGCTCCCTGTCATTATCCACGGGCTGCAGGGGGACAGCCTGCTTCACCATGGTCTTCTCCACAGGCTGCGGGGGAATCTCTCCGGCACACGGAGTGCCTCACTCTCCCCCCACCCCGCTCTTCTTCCCTGGCCTTGGTGTCTGCACAGCTTGTTACAGCTTCTCACTCCCTTCTCTGGTGGCAAAATGCCCCTGCCTGCATTTTTTTTTCTCCTAAATGTGATTCCCAGAGGCGCTGTGACCATCGCAGATTGGCTCGGCCCTGGTCAGCAGCAACTCCAGCCTTGAATAGGCCGATGTTTACTCTCTGGGGCCTGCAGAGAGTTTCTAGCTGCTTCTTGCAGGACCCATCTCTACAGCCCCCCCCTTCTCCATTAGGATCCAGCTACGTGAAACTGCAACAAAGCATGACTGTTATTAAAGTGATCAGCCTGTCCTTTGGCAGCAGCTACCAGCTGCAATACAAAGCAGCTTTCCAGCTTGCTGACTGTTCAATAAAGGAATAGTGACAGTCCCAAAGAAAAGAAGAGCTAAACACTGCAGGCAGGCAAAGAAAAAAAAAAAGGGGGGGGGGAGGGATGTGTCCTGGGGAAAAAAATACCAAAAGAAGTAACCTAATGAAGGACCTGCACCAGTCAGTAGAGCAGACAGAAAGAGAAGAGTTGTCCCTGAGGTATTAAAAGCACTAGTGATAACCATGATATCACTCTGCCTCCAGGTACCCAGTTTGGCATGTTACATAAGAGAGGCCAGCTCGTCTTTCCAGGGTTCATTTGCTCTTTTATTTTATTTTTTTTTTCTGAATTAACTTCTGAACATCGTCTTAGTAGAACTTCATTGTAGAACTTTATTTTATTCTACTCTATATATATTAATTATATGATTAATAATATGTCAGCAGTATGTCCTGCTTACAGACATACAGTACAGCATAAAGTAACTCCATTCTACTTACTTTTTGTTTAGAAATCAAGAAGGTCCCCTTTCATTATTTCCACTTATGATCAAAGCATCGATCAATTAAAGATGTTCCCTTTTCCATGTTTTGTGCATTAGCTTGGCTGATAAGTTACTGACACACACAGCAAATTACACAGTATTTTGACATGAAACTGATGAAAGAATGAAACCCTCCATTAAAAGTATATCCAAAAGCATTGAACTTAAGAGGAAAGAGGTACAGAGAGGCTGCAAGGTGGTAGGAGCAGCGTGCGAGAGAGCCAGGCTCAGCCTGGTAAAGCAAAGTAATGGAAGGGATATGTCTTCTACGTACGGTACCGGCGATCCAGCAAGGAAATGACCAGGGGAAAAGAGACTTCTCTCACCTCACAGAAAGCACAGGCACACGAGAGCGGTATTTATAGGTCGTTCCTTGGGCTGAAGCGATTTTGCACAACTGGAGCTGTGGAGCAGCCTTCCTTCCGGAGGAGAGCAAGTCCCCCTGATGGTGTAAAACCGCCCTTGGCCAAGTGTGTGAAGGACACTCCTGACCCAAGGGCAGGACAGCAGGCACTGGGCAGTCCATCCCGGAGCCTCAGGGGTGTCCCCATGGTGCTGGGTGAGAGCTGGTGTACAGGGAGGTCTCCGATCTGTTTGCTAACAACCCAAAATCCACCCTAGAGCTCCCTTCTCCAGCAGCCCTGGCTGCTCAGCATCCCTCCAGCTGAGTTTCAGCTGGACACCGGTGCTAGCAATGTCTCTGTGCATTTTTATGGGCTTTCATATGAGGAAGACAGACCGTACAGCAAAACAGAGACAATTGACTGTCGGTATCTCTGGAGCTACAGCCTACAGCCAGTTTGGGTTTGGGTGCAGGAGCTGCGTCACACACCACGCTCCACGCGCCCAGTCAAGACAGTGAGCTGCAGGAGTGAGGAGCCGCCTGGCATCACTGCACCAGTGGAAATGCCAGTGGACAGGCATCTCAGTCACAACTCAGGTTGAACAGCATAGGGAAAATGTCACTATACGAGGAACCTTCTGGTTTGTCTTCTTATGTTTTGACAGTGGTTGTCAGGGTCAGCCTGCAGCAGCCACAGCAGCCCCAGGGAGCCAGCGGGTGCTGGGGAGTCTCACACCATGAGCCTGTGCACCACGCCGTTCGTGCTTCCCCTTTAGCTGCGCCTGCTGCCACCGTGACCACAGCGGTTCTTCTACCGACACTCTGAAGTTACGGTTTCTGCTCTTTTATCTTCCGTCAAAATAGTCGCTTCAGTGGGGAAAAAAATCCCTGTGTGCAACGAACTCATATAGCTGAAGACACTGTCAACCTAAAAGTGACCGGCTCATCAGAGAAACGCAGACTTCCACTCCCTCAAACTACCTGGAGCCCAAAGGTCAGGAAAGCGATGCTCCACTGGAGCCTCATGTAAAATGGGAAGGCTGTGGCAAATGCTGTGACCAAAACAAACCTTGCTGTGAGGCAAACAGCATGGCCACGTCTGCAGCTTCTACAGCCAGGTGTATTCGCTGGTGGCACTGGGGGACCACCCGTGCATACTAGCTCAACATCTGACATCAGTCCCAGAGGGTTTTCAAATCCCATGCCACCGCTGCAGCTCCACAGCCTGGGGCTGGTGGCCAGCTTTAGCTGCTGCAAAACTGCTCTGCCTTCTCTTGTATAAACCTCGCCTTCCTCCTACAGATGTCGAGATGAATTGAATTTGAACACAGAAAGGAAACTGGATTTGCAACAGAAGACACCACCAGCAAGAAATTGCTCTGGCTGCAGGAGTGCCAGCCTCCTGCGGGCGCTGGCATGGCTCTGGCTGTTTGGTAAAGTGGGTGGGAGGCACCTTTCTGACACCAGGGCACAGGCTCTGGTGTTGGTGTAGCAGCCATTAGGAAAAGATGGGAATAAAGTAGAGTACCACATGCTACCTGGTAGGATATCCCCAAGAAAAAACTAAGCATGTCTCAGTTTCTCACTGTCATAACACCTGGCTGGAAGGCAGTGTTTGCCTTGATACAGCACTCTGCTTCCACCCATCTCAAAGCAGCAATAACCAGACAAGTCAGGGAATGTTATCAAACACCTGAGAAGGGCATTTGCCTCTGCCTTTGCTCAACAGCAAAACAAGGGCAGCTTCTTAGTCAAAAAGAGGCCTTTCCCTTTCAAATCAGCTCTCACTTTACATCTCCGAGGGCTTCCTCTCTCATACTAAAGGAAGAGGGAAGAAGTGTCTTAGTTCAGCAGAGGAAACAGAACCCAGAATAACTGCAGCAGTGTTCTGAGATGCTGTGTTGCTCAGCTAAACTGGCTTGTAAAATGCCAGCAATCATCACTGGCGATGGGAAGAACAATGACAGCACCTTGGCTTGGCAGGAGAAGGTAGAGGCAGAGGGTCAGGGTGAGCATGACCTCTGCAGCATGGGAGCAGCATGGCAGATAGCGCTTTGTGGAACCTCCTACCCCAAATTTCTCCTGCTGGCCATCTCTCTGCCCCAACAACCCTTTCTCAGGTGTGTCTGCTGCCTGCATGGACCAGCAAGCACCCTTTCGTGGCCATAACACCCTCAGTGAACCCCTTGCACCCCTCTCCCACAGGGCATTGAGGTATAGGAAGAAAGCCCGCATAGGAGCTCTCTTTTGAGGAATCTTTGCCTGTCTCAGATACTGCCACAGTGTTTGGGCCTATCATCATCAGCCATCAACACACCATCATCTTAATCAAAACTGTTTAACTGGGGTGTACAGACACACCGTAATGGGTCATCTTCCTTTCTTGACAACATATTTGTGTGTGTGTGTGCAAAGAGGTGGTCGACTTGGTGACTGGATGAGATTTTGAGTGATCAGGTTTTGCCAGTAAAAAGGTGTATTTAGGTTGATAAGATATCTCTGAAAGTGCCAAGTTGTATTTTCGGGGCGGGGGGGCAGGAAATTCCCTCCTCCAAATTAGAGGGGGGGAAGGGGAAAGAGTTACAATACTTTATTCTGACAAGTTCGAGACAAAACATTGCTACTTTTCATTTTTAAATGTGGTGTTTTGAAATATAGGAGGTGTGCATATATATATATATATATATAAAATACATATACATATACAAAAAGCCCCGTAATCTTCTAACCCTTCTTCCTCAAAACCAGACAGCTTTAAAAAATTCCCACTGGAACTGAGATGTATGTGTTTTGCTGACAGCAGGCAGAATTTTTTAGTATTCTTTTGAGCTTTGTCAGCAAAAATTACTGACACCCCCCCACCAAAGCAGAGTTCTCTTACTGTAACCTTGTGTACAAATGTGCGTATGGAAAACCTGTTTTGGCATTGCTCTGTCTCTCTCCCCTGCAGCAGATGCTCAGTACAGGCAAAAAGGCTGCAAGCCAGAGTCCTCCAAAAACTGTCACTGAATTTGTGCAGGAGAAGCAGCTGGAGCTGCTCAGTGAGGTCTGGATCAGCTTGGTCTGCTCCATACTCTCCATTTCACCGCCAGCACCACCAAAGCCAGAGTGATTATGGCTATGACAGCTGCAGCTTAGTTTCACTGAAGCAGAAATCAGTGCGTTGCAAAACGCCCACCACAGTAACTCATTCATAACAATGTCAGCAGTGAGTGGGGTTTTCTCATTCATGTTTTATGACAGGGTAGCTGTGGGACAGAAAGAAGTAAAAAAACCTTGCACATGGAGTCTTTGAGAACAAGACTCTTCTCCATCTGTCCCTTATATGATGGCTTTTTCCTCACCTGAAAGCACTTTGGTTTCAAAGCCTTTGCTGTCCCACGCCTTGGGTACACCAGTGCATGGGCACCTCTCAGATTAGCATCTGACACTGCTTTGCTGAAGAGTGGAGACCAGAGGAGGATGCAAGTGAGAATGAGTCAGAACAGAGAAATCACAGAAAACGGGTCTCGGTGGGACAGTGGGAGATTGTGTAGCACATCCCTTGTCTGGTAGGCAGGGATAGTGTCCCACTGCTATTCTTGCCATGCGGATGCTCAGCCTGCTCCCGCAGCCCCCGCTTTCCCTTACGGACCATCCCACTGCTTCTCCAGGATCACTCCTAGGAAAGTTGTCCTAATGCTTAATCTAAAACTCTCCTGATATGATCAGAGTCATTTATTTTATCCATGCAGGAACAATTGAAACTTTCTTCTAGTTTTTTAAAATATTCTAAGGGAATCTTAATAGTTCATATTCCATCATCTTTTTCCTCTTAGCTCATGTTTTCTTGGTTGTTAACTATAGCCACTGTTCTCCTTTGGCAGCTGCCCAGTTTTCCTTAATCTTTTTTGCATCTAGCTGCCCCAAAACTAGACATAGAGCCACAGCTGTGGCCTCACCCTTGGCAAAGTGGACTGGAAGAGCCACCCACTTGGGGCAGCTGTCATCTTCTTCAGTCTGTCTGTGAGTGACTCACACTTCTCTTGTGCTGGAAGCCAGCACACAGATCCTTTACTCCAGAAGCATTGTCTTCCCCATCCTGTGGCTGTGGTCTCAGCTGGCCCTGCCCATATGAAGAAGTGGGATCTTGTCCTTAATGAACTGCAGCCAACTGCCCCCAGGCTTTTTAATCTGTCAGGGTCAATTCCAGCAGCCACCCTGCCCCCCAGAACATTTTCACACCCTCTCAAAGCAGTGACATGTATAAAAGATACTTATTTTATCGCAGACTGCTTATTCCTTCAAGTGCTTTCCAGCATCTGTAATTACACTGACTGGCACATAATTGCCCCTCTGCCATAAACTGATCAGGCTCCCTGTGCCGACAGGCTGCCCTGTGCTCACCACCGCAGCTCGGCACTGACCGTACTGGCTCAGAGCACTGGCCATGCTGGGCCCAGCACCCTGCCCCAGCACCACCCAGTTCTGGGTGCGCAGGAGGACTGCCACCCCCTGGCAGGTCTGCAAAGGGGGCAGCCTGGCTGCCCAGAGCACAGCTTTGCTCCGGCTGGAGACCACCAAAATCCACAACACACCTTTCCTGTGGACACTGAGGGTTGTGTTCTCTGGGCTCACTGACCCTCTGGGGGGTGAAGTCTGAGAATTCCAGCGAAGAACTGGGTGGGATTCCCCCCACTGCAGCAATGCCGCCTAACTGTGCAAAACTTTTAGCCTGTGGTTTTCCTGGCTCCAGGCACTCTCTTGTTTAACTTTTAAAATTTGTTTACAGTTTTGTTACCTCAACAGAAACATTATTTTTTCCACTGTGGATTTTTATTGGGATTTTGAGGACACACCTTTCTCAGCAGACAAGGGGAGGCAAGACCTGTTTTGCTGAAGAGCTCCAGAGTGCCTCTCAATTCCAGCAGATGTATTTTATGTGATACTGGATCAAAAATCAGTAAAAACATCCTTCCCTTTTCCTAATATAGGTTTGTGAGTCAAAGGAGACAGGACAAAAAGGAGCAGTTAATGTGTTTATTCAAAGGAAACACTTCTACAATGACAGAACACAACAATGTATGGAAACAGAGATGGAGTTTCTACATGCTATGTGCTATTTACTGACGTTTACATTCAGTGGCAAGTGCTGGGGGCACAGAGCTGGAGGTCACACGCCTCCAGTAATGGTGCAGCCTACCAGGCAGCTCTGATGATGACATACCCATGGGTATGGGTCTCTACGAGTGACCAGTATAGGGGGCACCTCTGCTGTTTTTGAAGGCATCGCCACCACAGTCTGCTTTGGGTGGCAGCAGCTCCAGGGACCAGCCGGCTGCGCCCCTGGGACTGTCCCACAGCAAAGCACCAGGGCCCGGAGCTGAGAAGCCTCTTTGTCCGGGAGCTGAAGCAAAGGGGGAATGGTGGCAGTGGCTGAGGTGATTCCCACTTTGCAATGTGAAGTAATCCCATGCCTGTGCCTTTCCCTGCTTCCCAGGGAGGGTGTTCCATGCCTGTCACAGGGACATGGGGACTCACAAATGGAACATATGGATTGTATTTGGGGGTGAGGGGGAAGCAATGTTTTCATCTCAGGAGAAAATAAATGCTGGAGGAAGCATCCTGCTTGCTGACATGTATAAAAAGAGCTCTAAAACATAAAACCAAAACTCGCTCTGTGTCAAGCTTGTAAGGCCACCATTTTACAAACACACCAGTGCTCTTAGGAAATTTGTGCTGCCACTGACTATGCTGTGGTTCACAGTACATCCCAAAAGGGGGTATAGGCATACTAGTCCTCACAGGAGGATGCTGTGTAGGTGCTACAGCCTCCGGGGCCATGTCAGACCTTGGGCCAGCTGCTCACAGCAGAAGGCAGCAGTTCACAGGAACCCTGCACTGTCAGAGCAGCTGGAGAACTGGCTGGGCACTGAAAACAGCTGACTAGACCTGGAACTTCTGGCAGGGCTGGAGAGGACACAGGCACAGGACTGAAAGAGTCCTCTAACATGCTGCTTGAATGTCACCCCAGCAAAGGCATAGATGACAGGATTCAGGCAGCAGTGGATGAAGGAGATGGTTTCTGTCAGCTGCAGGGCAAGGGCTATCTGGTAGCTCGCCTTGCAGTCGTTGATGATGTGCAGGCTCTGCAGAGAGTCCAGGAATAGCACGATGTTGAAGGGAGTCCAGAAGAGGAAGAAAACAATGACAATGATGATGATCATCTTGATCACCTTGGTCTTCTTCCAATTTTTGCATTTTTGCAGGTTTTTCAGTATCTGGGTGTAGCAGCAAATGAGGATGCTAAGGGGAACCAAAAGGCCTAAGATATTGGTGGCAAACTGAGACGTGACCTTCCAGGTAGTGTTGCCTGTGGAGATGCACTGCACAGACTGCTCAATTTCCAGCTGCTGGTTGAACAAGATGTTGGGTATAGAAGCCAAGAAAGCCACCAGCCACAGGATTACAGTGATAATTACACCACACGTGGTTGTCCGTACCTTTATGGCGTAGACGGCATGGACAATTGCTATATACCTGTCTATGCTCATGAGGGTTATAAAAAAAATACTGCTATAAAACCCCGTGTAATAAATGCCAGCCATTATCTTACACATGGCGTTGCCAAAAACCCACTGGTCTGAGGCGTAGTAGGCTTGGAAAGGGAGAGGCACAATGAAGAGGAGATCGGAGGCTGCGAGGTTCAGCAGGCAGATGTCAGTCATGGATGTCAGCTTCTTCCTGGTCAGGAGAACCCAAAGGACCAAGGAGTTTCCCAGGAGGCAGATGATAAATACAGTGCCATAGAGGATTGGCAGAAAGAGGTATCTGAACTTGTGAAAGCCATTTCCTTCCTTGCACAGAGCAGTGCTGTTGTCATATTCATTGATATATCCAAAGTAATATTCTGTTGTGCCAAGGAAGTGGCTCGTGGGATCCATCTCAGACATCTGCAGAGGAAAGAGCAAGGGATAAATGGCTGGCTGTCCTGGGATGGGACTCCTGCCGTGTCATCTGCCTCTCACTTTGCTGCACCAAGGTCAGCTCCCAGGCAGAAAAGGGCTGCAAAATGCAGTCTAAGATGCTCTTGTTTTCCTTGAAACTGTCTCAGTCCCAGTGAGTTAGCCCCTCATGACAAGGAAAAATCATCATGGTGCAAAGAGGTACCGAACCTGCACCTGATCTACAAATGTGGATATTCTTGTGCTCTCTGGGGTGGGGATGATTTCTGCCTGTAGCGTTGGGGTCCTTATATAACCACATTTTTAGCTGGGCTGATCAGCGCTGGATACTGCCATGGAGTGCAGAGACTTGTAAACTAGTTTTCCATGGGTGAGTGCAGGATTGCATACAGCCCCTCCTCTCCCCTCAGCTGCAAGGGATTTGCAGGGCTGCGCAGCAGCACTCACAGTGCTGAGCCCTGGGCTGCTGCAGCAAGGTGGCCACTGGCCTCTGGGTTAGCTGGTGAGCAGCTCTGCTGTGCTGATTCCTAAAACACAACAGCTCACCCCTCCTGCCTGTTCTGCCCACTTCAGTTTTCTAGTTTATAGAGAAGCAAAATGTTCTGGGGGGTGCTTCCTCGCTGTCATTTCTGAGGAATTGCAATGAAGACAGCTTTAAAACACTGCTCTCCAAAAGTGAGTGCCTTAGCAAGCTTTCTTGATACCCTCTGGGAAAGTGTTTTTTTGGTTTGACTGTTTTGCCAAGTGATATGGAGAGGGGAGAAAATGGAAAATACTGTGTGCTGGTTGGAAGCCATCAAGGTGTTAATGGTGTAAAGATGTTCTGAAAGTGGAGCTGTCATGGTTTTGCCCCTTCATGATTCGATGTCATTAGGGTACATTGGGCACCAGTATCCAACAGGGCACACAGTCCAATAAACCTGGTTGTCCCTCTCTTCACCTTGCTGGAGGCACGGCCCTTCTAATGTTTGTGATCATATTTGCTGTTCACTGGTTGTATAAAGAACATAGAGGTCCCTTCAAGAGGATCAGACATATAGGTAGGCCTTGCAGCCAGCCCTGATTTAAGAGTAGTTTAAAAGTTCAGCTATCTCCATCACAGAACACACCCCAATAAATGTGCGACTGTTTTACAGAAGCTGATAGATAATTTCTGAGGCACATTATGTTAGTTTTTCATTTCCTTCAGCTAATAGCAACTTGTATACTGTGGTCCAGCTCTGTCCCTCCCCGTTAGTAATGTATTACTTTTCTGAGCAAAATAAGAAGTCACAGCTACTGCTACCTCTTTGCAATCATTTTTAAACAACTTTTTTTTCAAATGGAGATATTTCAGTGTTTCTTTGCTACCTTGAGGGGGGAGTGGTTACAGTATATTTTAGTGCATTTAAGATGTGTGGTCAAGGAGAAAATCTTTTTAAAAGTAGAGGCTTCACATTTTTTGGTTTATTCAATAGCTTTAAATTATTTTTTATTTGTGTAATGCTGTAAACTGTGGTGCTTTTGTAAGTCAACAAAATTATAAGCTTTTCATCCGTTCATCTCAACCAGCGCCATAGTCATGATCTATAGGAGCCTGGAGGATGTGAGAGGTTTCCCAAGGGCCCCAAACAAGTATATGACAGATCCAAAGTATGACTGTTATTAAAGTGATCAGCCTGTCCTTTGGCAGCAGCTACCAGCTGCAATGCAAAGCAGCTTTCCAGCTTGCTGGCTGTTCAATAAAGGAATAGTGACTGTCCCAAAGAAAAGAAGAGATAAATACTGTATCAGGCAAAGAGAGAAAAAGGGAAAAAATTGTCTTGGGGAAAAAAAGTACCAAGAGAAGTAACCTAATGAAGGACCTGCACCAGTCAGTAGAGCAGACAGAAAGAGAAGAGTTGTCCCTAACGTATTCAAAACACTAGTGATAACCATGATATCACTCTGCCTCCAGGTACCCAGTTTGGTATATTACATAAGAGAGACCAGCTCCTCTTTCAGGGGTCCATTGGCTCTGGGTTTTTTTTTCTGAATTAACTTCTGAACATCGTCTTAGTAGAACTTTATTGTAGAACTTTATTTTATTCTACTCTCTATATATTAATTATATGATCAATAATATGTCAGCAGTATGTCCTGCTTACAGACATACAGTACAGCATAAAGTAACTCCATTCTACTTACTTTTTGTTTAGAAATCAAGAAGGTCCCCTTTCATTATTTCCACTTATGATCAAAGCATCGATCAATTAAAGATGTTCCCTTTTCCATGTTTTGTGCATTAGCTTGGCTGATAAGTTACTGACACACACAGCAAATTACACAGTATTTTGACATGAAACTGATGAAAGAATGAAGGCCTCCATTAAAAGTGTACCTGCCTTTTAAAACATGTGAAATGAAAAAAAAAAACCCCAAGTCCCTCTGGGGCTTCCTCCCCCCACCGCAGCAATGCCACCTAACTCTGTACAACACTTTTAGGCTCTGAGGAGCGCAGATAAAACACATGGGGCTTTGTCATGGGCTTGGAGCACTCAAGTAGCTACTCTGTTAATGAGCTAGACTGGCTCCTGTCAGGGTTTGGTGTCCGGCCTGTTTGCGGTCTCTGCCTTCTGGGAGCAGCAGCGCGTGGTGCAGTCGGTCAGGCCTGCAAGCCCAGGGCCTGCCCGCGGCCAGGCATTGGGAGTACCCCTGTGAGGGTGCACAGCCGCACTGCGGTGTCTGCACCGCTTCCGTCACCCAGGCGGAGGGCTGCGGGTGGGAAACTCCTCGTGTGGCCGAGGGGCACCCGTGTCAGCACAGCTCCACTCTCGCCACAGGAGGCTGCCATGGAAACAGCTCTGGACGCTTGCCCCATTTTAAATGGAAAAAAGATTTTCTACGTATGAAACCACACTCATAGAACAGGGAAGCCTGAGTGGTTTAAGACCAGGATGCTGACTCAGGGACCTGCGCCCTGCCACTGGCTGCTGGTCCCCTCAGAGGGGTCGCATGCCCTTAGTAGGGTCTCTCTCAGCATGAGAGCATCACGCAGCAAAATCCAGGCGACAGTCCTGTCCCATTGGCGCTTCCCATCCAGACCACAGTGGCTGTGATCTCAAAGCAGGCATCTGCGCAGCATTGTCCCTTCTTTCACATCTCCCCTCAGGCCTCTGCCTTCACCGGGGTGTGCAAAGAGAGGCTTTGCTGGGGTGACACACCTCCTACGCTGCTGTGGTCTGAGAGGTGTGAGGGCAGCTCCGCAACTGATGATCTGTATCAGAGCCGCTGATAAACAGGAAGTTGCTGAACATCTTTATTTTTTTTTCTTGGTTTTTTAGGTTCTTTTGATCTGGCTTTCATAGCTATTCTTTTTCGCTTACTTCATCTCAGGAAACACTTTTTTTTTTCCCCTGCCACCTCTTGCAGGAAACGTACAAGATATGAAAAGCGCTGAAAACCTCGCGGTTAGCTCAGCCCGCTGTACGAGAGGTGGTGAGTCAAAGGCCACGGCAACAAGCACACAGCAATTGCACTGCCACAAGCTGGTCAAGCTCACAACGTTGAAAATAAAGCCGAAAGGACTTGACTGTGCAGAATACAGACAGTTATGCACTTTCGTGCTGTGATTAGGTGTTGCAACTCAGGGGCTTTTCACTGGTATCAGAAAGAGCTTTCAAACCTTTCTGGTCAAGAGACCCAGGGGCGCAGAGCTCTCTTTCAAGGGCTGCAGCTCAGGACTCTTGAGACCTCATTTTTCAACATGAAAGACCCACCAGGAAGCCTGGTGTACACACCAGGCACGTCCACCATCTACACCACTGCAAAGTGCAGCCGTGCTGAGCCCATGAGCCAGAGCTTCCTGGGGGGAATGGAGGGCCACCCATGCTCAGTGCCTTTACGTGGGTGTTGCAGTTTTGCCCAGCAAGTTATCTGGAGACATCAGGAGCAAGCAAGACAGACTGTGCTACCAGTGAGCAGATACCTTGGGTTTGCTTGAGGACGTAGGCAGTGCTGCAGGTACAAAACTTGAAGGGATCAATGCTCACCATGTTTAAACTCTCTTCTAATCTTAGATAGTGCTGCTGGAGAAAACAAGAAAATCATGAAGCCCAAAGGCCTGCTGCTCACTGGAAGACAAACCAGGATTTGCTGTAAGGACAAGGTGAAGCTGTGGAGACCGGGGTATGGGCAGGAATTCATCCCACCACAGCTCAGGGCTCTGGGGCTGCAAGTGTGGCTTTGGCTTCAGCGCAACCACATTTATGCTGACGGGAAGGAGTTTGCTTTATGCATCAAGCCTTCTTACCCTCCCTTCACTTTAGCAGTGAGCAGGACACCTAAGGCTAGCTAGCATAAAGCGGAGCTCGCACTCCTACTGCCTGCACCGTCCTTCTCTCCTGTGGGCTGCTGAGGGACACGCACAACTCAATGAAAATAAGAGATATGGCCCAAAGTGTTCTGAAAAATCCAGCAAGAAATGTGGTTGAAGAGGGGGAGGAGTGTCTTTCCACTATGCAGAAAGGCAGGTTTCCTTCTCATTACCAAACTGCAGTTTCATGTTTTTCTGCTGTACTGAAAGCACCAGAGGGGCTCTTGTGGGTTTCAAATGAGTGGGACAAACCAGATGAACTTTTGCCTCTGTGTAGATAGAATCTATATTTTCTTTTACAACACCCAGTGTTTCTTTTGCTGACTCTTTTCTGATACACTCCAATAATTCCAAGAACCATCAAGATTTCATACCTGCCCTCTTGTAAGGCTGTAGGCAGAAGACTAATAAGTCAAGAGTGTCGTTAGACCTTTCGAAATCACTAGGTGCGAACATGTCTTTCTGACCAGGACCAAATACAAGACCAATTTTCATAAACAAGGTTAATAGTAACATGTCCCCATTTCTTGGACAGAGAAAGGACATCCAAGAAATCCAGAAATCTAGAGTTAAGCCACAGTGCTTTAGGTAACCCTCAAAGAAAAAGCAATCTCTTGTATTAGTCTCAAATAGAATTGAATAACCAATAACAAAAATGAGTTACTCTACTCAAAATGCTGCTCTGCTTGCTTCATCTTTATTCATCAAGTAGGTTCAAAGCCAGCTTGAGTCCAAACTGAAAGCCTCCCTGTGTGAGCTTTCCTTAAGGAAGAGCCCAGAATGCAGGTGGGGGCAGTCAGCACTGGGAAACAGCCGCACCTTACTTTGCCAATGGTAAATGTCCTAAGTTGGGACAAAGAAGCCTTGTCTTTTTGATTACTTAGGACTTTTAACAGTAAAATGGGTCTGAAGATGGAGCAGAACAAGAACAGAACAACCCCCATTTAATTCTTACTACATCCCCTTGCAGGTTTGGAAAATTATAAACAGAGAGTTAGACCAGAATTTCTCCACTGTAATGCAATAAAATAGATCCACAGTCCAAGGCAGCAAAGTGAAATCACATCATAATTTTAAAAAAAAAGATTTAAAAAAAAAGCAGCACAATGGGGGTTTCTTCGCCTTTTGAAACATGAATAGGTATTCAGATAAGACATCAGATAGCAGCTGACCACACATACCACAGGAGGTTAACAGTTAATGTACCTTCCCAGCCAGGCATGCTATTTGTTTGTCTTCTCAATGCTAAGCTTTGCATAAAACCCATCTTTTTACTCGCCCACTGCACAAGAGGACAAAGCGACTACATAGAGAGATTGAACAGTTGTTTCCAGGCTCTCTAGGAACCTGTGACAAAAAAAAAAAGGGTCATTAAATCACTTTCTGTGTTAGAAATTCAGCCTTGGGAATCATCTACAAGCCTTACATCCAGACGTGCTTTTAACACAAAGTTGGGTTTTGGTTTATCTTAGGTCTGAGGTCCTAAGCTACAGCCTGAGAGTGCTGGTAGCCAAGAAGATCACACAAGTGAGACCTTTAGGTGTTATTGAACCATGTCAGAAGTAACATTCACTGCCTGCCATCAAAACGCTGATCCCAGGGGTGCTTGGTGGCCCTCTGAGAAACTCTTAAGGAAACAAATTCATGTCAGCTTTTGCGTACACATGCAACCATTCAGAAGCTGGCTGAGGAACCTGGGAAGGACTCAGAGAGGCTGGCCTAGTAAAACACTGCCATAGCTACAGTTGGCATCCAATCATCCTGTAAACAAAAAGCTTTCCTCTGTGTCAGCAGAGTGTCCAGCCCGCTGTGCGGTGACACAGCAGCGCGGTGCAGGGCCGAGTGGCAGGCGGCGGGGAAGAGAGTTGTCTGGGCAGGCACTGCCTGCTGCTGCCCAAGAGCACCAGGGAGGGAATTGCCATGCATGGAGAGAAAATCACGCTCTTGTAAAAGGCAGGCGGCTCTGCTGGCAGACAGGGGTGCCAGGGGTTACACAGAGCTCTCACACTTCCTCTGAAGTGTTTTCAGAGGGCTAACCAGGTGAGAGAGTGTGGACACACAGCACCTGGGCTGGAAACACCCTCTGTGCTGTTCCCTCCCCAGCACACCACCCGTGTTTCAAATCCATTCTCACCTCCAGCACAGGCTCTAGGGTCGGGATTATCAAAGGTGAGAAAGGCTGCAGAGCTGATAGATGCGCCGGGTCACTGTCACCCAGGACCATGGGTGCAAAAATACAGGGATCACCGGGGGAAAAAGGAGCCACCGAATTTCAACACAGCGGCTCCCAAGACAGTGCAAAGGCAGCTGTGGGAAGAGGGGACGTAGGGCAGCGACTGGGCTTCACAGAGTACAAAAACCAACAGGCAGGCGCAAGAAGGAAAACAACAGGCTGTCCTTAAGATGAAGTACTGCTACCAGTCAGTCCCCTTGTAGTAAAGAGCCAGGGTTTGGGCAAGCTTTCCCCAGTGCTGGGGAAGTAAAACAAATCCCCATGCCCGCAGGTATTACCTACCTCCCAGCCTGGGTCTGCTTCAGCCTCCTCCACCTCCTCGTCCAGTGGTGTGGGCTCTGGCAGGAGCTGTGCAGGAGCGTGGGAGAGAGCAGCTTTCGGCACTGCAGCAGCTGCTGGCTCTGGGGGCTGCAGAGGTGCACAGATGGCTGGTGCGGGAACAGCACTGGTCCTCTTTGAGCATCAAGGCTCCTCCCCGCCCACCCCTCACCAAATAGTCAGATACCCTTACAGTCTGTTTTTCTGGACAGAGTGCCCCTATACATTTCATTATACAAAGGCCGTTGTCTCCCTGACTGCTGCAGTTGTCAGCCAGCTTCTCTGCCTCTGACTGTGAGCTGGCGTCCTCGGGTGCCCATGGATTTCACGTTACACCATTAAATGGGGTGGAATGCTCAATGTTGGAACAATGCTGGACCAGGGAGCAAAGTGTGGGCTCCCCAGTGCAGACAGCTACCCCGTTAGGCTATGGCGTGGTGTTTCTTACCCTCACACAGCCTCTGGCCCTGCGGTGTATCAACAAGCAGCCCCTTCATCTCTGCTGGAGGTGCGTGTGTCCCCCAGACTCTGCCCCAACAGCCAAAGCACCCAAGACCTTCCCAGCCATGAGACACACACACATCAAAGTCTTGGGCTGATCCTCAGTCCTCGTCTCCCTGGAAGCCAGAAACAACCCCCAGCTTGACAAAATGCCTGGAGGCAGGGGCTGCCATGGTATGGCAGGGATCACCATGGGATGGCAGGGACCACCACAGGACAAGCAGAGGATGGGAAAGGGCATCCAGGCACCCCAAGAAGAGCAGGAGGAGGAGGGATACAGACAGCGTGTGCTGATGGCACCCATCCTGGGATTCACCAGCGCACAGCAACACGCAGCTGAGAGGTGCCTCTGCTGCTCATAGCCCTCCAGCATGGGATGTCTCTGCAGTGCAGGGTGACAGTGAGCACAGCCATTCCTTTGCCAGACCCTCATTGCTGGGCAGAGGGGGCTTCTCACACATACAGCTGCTTGGCTGCCTTTGCCAGCATGGGTTCAGCAAGAGGAGTCAAAGGAACCTTAGCTCCTTTCTTCCTGTCATCCCGTGTAGCACGTCAGCCACAAATTGCCAATAACAGGCACAAAGCTGAAGTGAGCAATGAACTTGGGTAAATAAAGCAAAGCAGCAAGAGCACAAGCTCAGGTCACAGTTAGGGGTGTTCCAGGGAGGCCATGGGCAGCCAGACAGGGCAGGATGGGCATTGCAGCACTGAGAGGGAAGCAGAAGGCAGGTGATGAAGATGAACATTTGCACAGTCCTTAGCCTTGGCCATGCTTGAGTTGATCTTTCTTTTTTTGTGCCCTAAGGGGCTCCAGTGCCTCTTCCTCATCTACTGCACCGCACTGTACCCAAGGAACCAAGCTCTGCTGCCAGTGTCACCAGCTGGGTATGGAGCTGGTCTTCTGCAATGAGCAAACACTTAACTTTACCTGCTGTAAACCAAGAGCAGGATCTGGCCCCAGAGCCTCTGGTTCCGCTTTGTGCAAAGCCTATTTGACTACATACCCTGGCTTCCACTTTTGGCATTGCAGCTGCATCACTGTCTGGTTCAACAGAGCTGGTGGCAGGATTCGGATGCACCTCCTGCTCTGCTACCAGCTCTTGTCAGCTCCTCCTCTCATGCCCTAGAATTGCTATTCTGTGTCCCTCTAGAAAAGAAGAGAAATCTTCCAAACCATGCATGCTTTTCCCCATTGCCCTGTAGCTCTCCCAAGCTACATAGAAAAATACTGTGAAGATCAGACCTGCCTGTGAGTGGTGCTCAGGGCAAAGGACTTCAGCTAGGTTGTGGTAACCAAGGGTGTAACCAGTCCTGGGTAGCAAGCCGTATGCCTTGACCTGGGGTCTTTGTCTCCTGGCCTTGCACCTCACTCAGTCACACATTCTGCAGTGATATTTTTGTGGCACCTGTAAGACATGCTAGTTTCTCCAAGAAAACATAAAAATAAGCTGGGTTATCTCCAGAAGAGATGAATTAAGGACGTCTGAATGTGGAGCCTGAAGTCCCAACTCCAAAAACCACACTATTTGAATAATCTGACTGTTCACTGCTATGCATCAGACCCCAGTTGTCATCACAGGGCTGTCTGGGTTGCAGCATACAGCACAAGAAGAAGCAGAGTTTGCAAAACATCTTGTGGGAAGGAGAGACTAAGCTCGGAAGGGAAGCATGGGAAGAGGAAGATGTGTTAAGGCCCAGATTGTCCCCACCCAGATTGTCCTGTCTGGCTTTATTTTTATAAAATTAAGAATATGTATTTCTGATCATCATGATGGCTCCAGTTCCACAGCAGGAACCCAGCTGGCTCCTGTGCATTTCTTCTCCCTTTTCATTTGTTCCCTTGCAGCCCATCAGGATAGCGACCCAGAGAGTCAAATTTAGCCACATGGGCACAGCTCCACTTACAGGAGCAGGGTTGCTGCACAAAGAGCTGGGTGAAATTCTCCAGTGATCTCTCTTTCTAGCTTCATTCCGCCTTCCCATCCCTAATGCAGTTTGGGACTACCCCTTTGATGTGAGCAGAGGGATTTTTGGGTAACTGTATTTCTGAGACAATGTTGCTGAGTGGAAGCACAGCAAATTCGGGAGCCAGCATGGGTGTGTTTTATTTACCTCAGAGGACTGGCAACCTCGCTGATTTCACTCTTGTCCTTAACCCACAGGCAGAAGTGATTGCAACCCCAAGGAGTTTTAAAGGGCAGATGATTCATAGCTGAGGTTTCAACTTTGAGGTTCTCATTGGGAAACAGTGATTTGCTGAGGACATTTTTACTTTTCCCAACCTCAGGTCCTGCCAGCAGAGATTAAGGTGTCCTTTGTGTCCTCTGCTCCCCATCACCACCGTTTTGGACTGGCATGAGACCTTCAATGGTACATGCAGTCCTGGTCTCAGAGGTCTGGGCAAACCCCCAGACACCACCCAGAGCCTCAGCGGGACCATCCAGGCCTCCATGACCCCACAGAAAACTCCCACCCCACAGGGAGCCACCCTAAAGGAGAGGGGCTGACTGGTTGTGTGAGCTCTGGGTGCTGCTGGCCCTGTCCTCCATCACCACCACTGCATGCACAGCCTCACTCATCCCAGGAAGGGTGAGGGAAGCATCCCCACTGCGGGTTCCCCACGTGTTTCAACTGAGTGCGCCCTGCTTTGCTGCAGGGCAGCCTGCCCCATCACCTGGGCAGTCACCAAAGGCCAGAAGTAAGAAACCTCCACAGCCAAAGAAAAAAAACCTGGGAAGAAAGCTGAGAACAGTGTTCCAGAGTCTGATTGCATCCTTGTTCTCTTTAACTGCCCAGGCAGAAAAAGAGAGCAAAAAGGGATAAGCAAAATACAGTTTGACAGCAACCCAGCACTATAATTGCAGTCACGCTCTGACAGGTCCTCATGGTGTCCCCTAAAGAGGGCTCAAGTCCCCTCTGCCTTTTTCAGCACCTGGGGAAAATAAACATCAGAGAAAATAGGGGACCAGTAACATTAGAGTCAAGTCTGGTGCTTGGTTTTGCGATGACTTCAGTAAGAGTGCAGGAAGCAGATGAAAATGTACCAGTCGCCACTCCAGGAACACGTGGTGGTGCTTTGACTCAGTTTCTAGAAAAGATGAGTAGGGCATTTTATCTTCACACCAGCTCAAAAGCAGCTTTAGAGAAGACTGTATACAAATGGTTACCCTGCATCTGATCTAAATGTGGCTTATATTAATTTAGCTTGCCTTGATGGGAGGAAGGCATGAATCTGATACATACATATATAAATAGACATAACCAGACTTAAACTGAGATTTCACTTGCATGGTTTTGTGGTGCTCATAACCACCCGCTTCATGTACCATTAGATGAAGCTTCATAGCTGGTTTGGTTTCTTTCAGCAGTTCGAATTCCTGCCTCTGATCCCCTGTGCTAAAGGAACAAAGGGAGTTGCTCACCGATGGCTGGAAAAAATAGGCAACAATTTCAAGCTCACCTTCCTCACCAGTTTAAGCTGTGCCAGCTGACCTTTGCACAGCCATATCAAAGGTATGAGCAATGCATATGGCCTAGTTCTGGCCAGGCCAGAGTTAACCTCCACAAGCAGCCAGCACAGGTGAGCTGAGGTAGCTGGGGCTGTTTCCACACCACCTGACATCACTCCCTTATAAAAAGGGCTGGCTGGGGAAGGATATAGGTTTGGTGCCTCTAGGACAGTCTGAGTGTGGCTGTCCTGTCCATCTGTGATGTTGTGCAGCGCTCTGTAATTGTCAGATCAGTAAGGTACTCTGTGTTATCACTGGGTGTGAGTGTGATTGGCTGTTATTGTTCTACATTCACAGTGACTTTGTCAGTAAACTGTCCTTATCCCAACCCATGGAAGCTCTGTCTGTTTCTCCTCTGGGAGTGAGTGAGTGGTGTGTGGTGCTCAGCCACTGTCTGGGGCTGAACCACTTCATCCCACCATGGGAATAAAACCTGCTCGAGGGTCAGCCACAACCAACCTGGTGCCTACAATGTCCCATCCATCCTTCTCTGACAGGGCATGAAAGCCGCACTCCCCTCCCCGCAAGAGCTGAAAGCCTGCCCAGAGACATTGAATGAGAGGTGCAGAGGCTTATTGTGGAGGTGTTTTCTTCAAGGTGTAGCTTTATTTTCAGCTGGAGAAGTAAACCCACTGCAATTTTATTTGTAGGAGTTTTCTGGGCTTGCTTGTTCTCTCCCTCAGTGATACTGGGTTTGAGAAGTCTAGTTTTACTGGGAGAGGTCCCTGTTTCTCCAGGCTCAAAGCTTTCTCATCCCCTGGAATGGAAATACAATCAAAACTTTTAACAAACATGTTTTCTCTGAAGCGTTCCCTTGCCATTCAAAGTAGAAAGATTTTAACAAAATCAACCTACATGCAGGAAAACCACTTCCCATCTTGATTAGTCATGTTTCTTTTACCAGCTATCAGAAGATCTCCGTGCACAGCTGCAGAGCACTTCAGGAAAATCAGAAGAGTCAAACCTGCTGATGCAGGCAGAAGTTTGCCCTTCCTTTTTTTTCTCTATTTAAATATTTCCAAACTTTACATACCATATGTATGTATATATATATATATGTATCAGCAGGAGTATGTGTTTTGTCATTTGCCATTTTCCACAGCATTCTCCTGGAGAAACTGGCTGCTCATGGCTCGGGCAGGTGTGCTCTTTGCTGAGTGAAAAACTGGCTGGACAGCCAGGCCCAAAGAGTGGTGGTGAATGGAGTTATATCCAGCTGTCAGCTGGTGACAAGTGGTGCTCCCCAGAGCTTAGTACTGGGGTCAGTCTTCTTTAATGTCTTCATCAATGATCTGGACGAGGGGATCGAGCGCATTCTCAGTACGCTTGCAGATTGATGCCAAGTTGTATGGGAGTGTTGACCCATACTTGAGGGGTAGAAAGGCTCTACAGAAGGATCTGGACAGGCTGGATCAATGGGCTGAGCCCAGGAGGTCACAACAACCATGTGAAATACTACAGGCTTGAGGAAGAGTGGCTGGAAAGCTGCTCATGGGAAAAGGGCAAGGGAGTGTTGGTTGACAGCTCACTGAATACGAGCTAGCAGTGGACCTAGATGGCCAAGAAGACCAACAGCATCCTGGCTTCTGTCAGGCACAGTGTGGCCAGCAGGACTACAGAAGTGACTGTCCCCCTGTACTAGGCATAGGTGAGGCTGCAGCTCAAGTACTGTGTTCAGTTTTGGGTCCCTCACTACAGGAAAGAATTTGAGGTGATGGAGTGCATCCAAAGAAAGGCAACAAAGCTGGTGAAGGGCATAAACCACAAGTCTTATGTGGAGCAGGTGAGGGAACTGGGCATGTCTAGCTGGAAAAAAAGGGAGACTGAGGGGAGACCTCATTCTCTACAACAACCTGAAAGGAGGTTGTAGCCAGGTGTCTGTTGGTTTCTTCTCCCAAGTAACAAGCAACAGGACAAGAGGAAATGACGTCAAGTTACATCAGGGGAGGTTTAGATTGGCTGTTAGGAAAACTTTTTTCACTAAAAGGGTTGCCAAGCCTTGGAAGAGGCTGCCAAGAGAAGTGGTTGAGTCACCGTCCCTGGAGGTATTGAAAAGACCTGTATATGTGGTGCTTGGGGACATGGTTTAGTGATGGACTTGACAGTGTTAGGTGAATGGTTGGCTTGATGATCTTAAATGTCCTTTCCAACCAGAATGGCTCTAGGATTCTCTGAAGGATGCTGGGTGAGAGGTGTTGGGCAGGGCTTCACATGGCAGGGGCCCACCACCCCCATGTCACAGTGCCACCACCCGGCAATGCAGCAGCTGCGATGCCGTGGGACAGGATAAAGAGGGCATCCTCCCATGTTTCGCACCCAGCCTGCTCAGCTGCTTCCCAGAGGAAGTCCTTGAGGAGTCGGTGGAATTACTTGGAGGGAGGAAGGCTGGACGAGGCTGCTGGAGGTTCTTCCCTGCAAGACCATCTCCTGGTGGGGCCACAAACAAAGCCCATCTGATGGATGGATGGATGGATGGATGGATGGATGGATGGATGGATGGATGGATGGATGGAAATGCTGCTCCAGCCCTCAGGGAACAGACACCAGCTCCTCCTCCAGAGATGAGAACCACCGCCTATCCCAGTGGCAAGACAAGGGGAATGCCTTCTTGGAGGAGCACTTGAGGAGCACTGCAGAGCTTTCTGTCCTCATTCCCTGAAGAGCCATGACCAGGAGCCATAGGAAATGGAATGTTGCCAGGGGCCCCAGTGCTTTGGAGCACCCTCTGGTGTCTTGTCAGGCACAGGAAGGATTCTTGCCCCCAAGGTTGACCAGGTGGGGGCATGTGGCCACTCAAGGAAGTCCTGAGATTCTGGCTCCAAACTGAGGAAGATTATGTCTTGGGCATCTCCTGGTTGGCATGATCAACCTGTGGGAAGAGGCTGGTCTTGCTCACATGTGCAGGGAACAGCAGATTGGTACTGGTCCCCAGGGTTTTTTTGTTCCCCCTGCAGCACCGAACATGGCTCCTCCGGTCTGTCTCAGCTGAGTTACTGCCCCCACTGCTCATACACCATGAAGATGGCCTCTTGTGCTCTGCAGCTCGGGGGAGGAAGGTTTTTTTCCCCCATGGTGGGTTATCAAGTGTCCCCAGGGTTTTTTGCCTTCCTCTGCAGTGTTGAGCATGGGTCCTTGCCAAGGCTCCTTTGGGCCATTTTGGCTCAGGGCCTGCTGCTCATGCCCCACGAAGGTGGCCTTCATGCCCCACATCTGGGAGGAGAGAGCTTTCTTGACTCCCAGCAGGGCCCAAGGGAGGATCCCAGGGGTTGCTGCTTCTCCTCTGTAGCATTGAGCACAGCCCCTTGTTGGGGCTACTCAGCTCCCCAAGTAACGAAAATTCACCAAACAACTCCTGAATCTTAATCCCCCTGTCCCTGGGACCCTGTCCACTGCCCTTCCTCCTCGCCAGCCACCATAAGCAATGCTAGGTTTTTACTGCAGCTCCAAGGTGCCCATGTCTCTCCAGCCCTCTTGCCCATTGCTGGCCAAGAAGAACAGAGGAGTGATTTTTGGAGGGAGAAAAGTAGGACTGCCTTCAGGAAGTGTGAGAGCAATGAGGTTGCTACTCAGCCTCCCCTTCTCCAGGCTAGATAAATTTAAAATCCTTAGCTGCTCCTCACAGGAATTCCTTCCAGCCCTTTCACCAGCTTTGTTACCCTCTGGACACATTTGAGCACCTTCACATCCTTCTTAAACTGTGGGCCCTAGAGCAGCACACAGTACTTTTTCCACTGGCTGGTTATACTCTTTTTTTCCTCTGCCATCTTTAAAATCAAATAGGCATTGTTCTTTCAGCATAAAAAAGCACAAAATTATATATATATATATATATAAAATAGATATATATCTCTATAAGGTGGGTAAAGCCTTAACAACTGCAGCTCTGACCTTTTTCTTGGTTTCTGCATGCTTCCATCACCTGCCTCACATGGCTATTTAAGAACTTTAATGTTAATGAACTTTAATGTTAATGCCTTTAATGCTAAAGGGCAACGTGGATGCACCCAGATGGAAGCCAAAATAGGGCAAAACATCAGGTTGTCTTTGAGAAAGGGAACAATGAAACCCATCTATCCTGTTGTTGCTTTGGTGAGTTTTATAAAGCGAAGTGTGAAAGTGGCTGTTGGTGGTGGAGCTGTGATGAAAAAATGTGCTAACTTCTTATCTAAAGTTCAAGCAAAAACAGCTTTTGTCCATCAGACTTGGCAGATGGCTCTTGTCATTTTAGACTCCTCCTCTTCAGAAACACTGCTTTTGGAGTTGTTTTGGGAGGAGCTGCAGGTTGCTGATCCGGAGTTCATCCCATCTGCGGGCAAGCTGGGGGTTGACCAGGGCATTGGGGGTGTGCAGACTGCATGATGGAGCAAGGGTACCTGGTATCTACCATGGGGCCAAGGAGGTCTTTGCCTGCTTGAAGAAGGAGTTTCTTCTCTAGAGGGGTGCCAGGGTCCAGCCTGAGTCAAGGGCATCTGCCACTGCCCAGCTGCAGCCCTGCCCTGCTGTGTCGCGTGCACGGCTGAGTCATTTCCAACAGCTTTTGGGAAAGCAGGAAGGGGGAGAGGGGGGTGTGTGAATATTTAGCAAGTAGCTTCAGCTGGAAAATAAAAATAATTTTAAAGACAAAAAGCAGGTGAAGTGTTACGAGGAGCCAGCACACAAGGTTTCAGCTCCCGAGCGCGAGGCTCGCCGCGCCTCGCACGCTGCCCTTGCGGTTTGGCTTTCAAATGATGCCTGTGCTTCGACAAATGAAAAAACCACCAGGCTGGTAGGGTGCCCTTCTGCCTTCACCCATGAAACATTTCAATCCCAAACAGATGGGTGGTGGGGGGTTTTTTTGTGACTTTTTCACTAAGCACAAACCCCACGAAATGTTTTCGTTTCAAGTGCGCCTGAAAACACCGTGTTGTTGCCAAGGTTTTGGTCTAGCTTCACAAACCGTACCATGAATTACTCATGCAGGTGCAGCCAGTGCTTGGAGCCTCTCGTGGGCTTGGCAGGAGAGGCTTTGGCTGCCTGGAGAAGAACGCAGGTCCCAGCAACATCCTGGCCAGGTAATGCAGGGAGAAGATGGCTGGTCCCAGGCTGGTGTGATGGAACTTCAGACAGAGGTCGAGTCCTGCAGGTGCCCATCGAGAGCGACTGAGTAGGGGAGCGGAGTGGTAGACCCAAGAAAGGTCTTGTCCTTAACAGCATTGACAAATGTCACACCAACAGAGCGAGAGGCCTACAGCCACATGCAAGAGCTGACCAAAGCTGACTTCCCAGCAGCTCTGCTTCCCTGCAGTGGGTGTGGATGTGGGTGTTATCTGCCTGCAGACGTGCAGATGGTCAGTTTAGCCGTGGGAGAGGAAAGGCTGTCCGTGTTCATTGCAAAAGATTTCTTGGGGGGAAGGTGTGGGGGGGGAAGGGGGGGGTGAAGGCAGGGGTTACCCTGTTCAAGTGTGCCACCTATTGCTAATCCACACCACTGCACCCATCCCGCACCCTCCTCCCCCATCTGCGGGGCCAGGGCCAGCGCAGGCAAGATGTGCCAGGAGCTCTTGTCAAGTCAGCTGGACTCATTGCAACTCGTAGACAAATCTCTGGGCCCATCAGCTTTTTATCTTCTCCGGCTCTATTTATAGAGCTAAAAAAAGAGGGGGAAAAAAAGAATCAATAAAATAAGCAGGAATGTGTCCTTAACCACACACACACTGCACAGAGAAGGGCAGCGCTGCCGCTGAAGGACACAGGCAGGGCCGCTGGTCTCTGATCAGGGTGGCTATCAAAGCAAGCTGCACAAGAACCTTTCTGGATCTTGGGGTGTCTCCTGCAACATGTGTGTGGTCTAAGGAACAGCACTGTGCCCGAAAGCCAGGGAAGCACAGTGCCACCAGCCCTTACACTTTGTGTTTTTACAGATTGATAAATATTTCTAATTTTATCTTGTTTGTGCTGCTTTTTTTCTTTCTTCATTCATTTCAAAGGAATTAACTTTTCAATTTGTATCTGAGTTAAGTAACTCAGCTCCCGAATTTTTTTCCCAGCAGAAAGGCAGCAGAATAGGTACATGATAAAAAGGACAGCTTCCCAGGTGCTAGGAAGCAGAACAGCTCTATTAAGTCAGAAAAATTACTACAAATATACTCCAGCTCAGAAGCCCCTGGTAACTGCCTCAGAGAAGCTGCCTCAAGGTTCCTCCAAAAGCTGCAATTAGTTGCTGTGGTGATCCATCCCTACTAATTTATTCCCTACAGTCATGGCTCAGTTTTGCACCTTGGCCAACAGCATCCTCCCCAGGCTGTGAGAAGCCTTCATGGATGAAACTTTACCTGTGGCAATAGGTAGTATCTTTGGCTAGAGCTAAAGACATCGGTGAGAAGAGATGACACAGTGGACAGAGAGTTGAGGTGCTTGATGGCTCAGTTATAGAAAAGAGCTGGAAACTGAAGGGCTTGCTGAGGCTCATCTACAAGCAGACGAGCTCACCATGCCTCTTGGTTTTTCACTCTATGTCAGCTGGTCTTTAACAACCTCTTTCTGCAAACTTCCCTTTGCTCACATTAACCACCTAGTGCGACCACCAGTTCTTTATACCACAGGCAGAAGCAGATTGCAGCAGGGTTTGGCAGAAGTTGGGCATTTTTGGTGCTGAGGGCAATTCCAAAGAAAGGGAGAATTGCATTTTTTTTTTTTTTTTTTTTCAGAAAAAGAAGTGGTAGTTAGTGACAAAAAAGGAAGAAAACATAGACATTGTTCTGTAACAATGCAGCTTACAGTTCTGACTGACCTAGGAGTCCACACTTAGATCTGTGGACCCACATCTCCGGCATCCAGAGCTGACCAAGGAGCTTGTGCAGGGATCTGAGTGCCGGGTCCTGACCCCTGTTTGGGCAAACTTAGTACAAGTACTGAACCAAAGCTCAGGAGCAACTCATAAAGTTTGCTTGCTCCATTTCAGACAGCCATGGTGGTGTGCCAATTTGGCGGCATCTTCCAAGAAAGAGAGGCCACTGAAGAGCCCCGTGCCCTTCGTGCGCAGCCACCTAGTGAAGGAGCAGGCTCTGCAGGCACAGCGGGTGGGTTTGCAAGCACGTCCTCAGTCCCACAGGACTGAGCCTTGCATCTGCTGGAAGATGGGGGTGAAGGGTTGCTCTTTGTCTTGCAGCCAGCTCAGCTTCTGGAGAAGTGCAGACAAGTATGGAGGTACCACTGGTCACTTGGGGTGGTGGCTAAGCTACCCAGCAAAATCCAAGAGCTTCATCTCCAAGTCATGGAGACCTGAAAGTCTTGTGCTCCTCAGGGCTGGGACACTGTGGGGCTGCTCCTTTGCACAGGGATTGCACCCTGGCTATGAAGAATGGAAATGTATTTATTAATCCTTTGTCCTGCACGGATCCTTCCTGTCATCATGGATAATTTGCCTGAGTTCACTCCCCTGTTATCCACAAATTTCTTTAAAATCTGTTTTAAGTAAGGAGCAATTTGAAAATGGGAAGTGTACAAGGAGCCTGCTTCCTAGGTTATTCGGCCTTTAGACAAGCTTGGAGACTTGTGCTAGCAGCTCCTAACTGCATTACTGCCTTCAGCTCCTTGCCTTCTGGTTTTCTGCCCTTTAAGCTGGGGGAAGGAGTGGGCAAGACATCCCAGCTCACAAACTTGATTTTCCTTGAGAGGCACAACAGCGGTTGTGTACCATGGTTTGAGCATAGTATTACTAAAGCAGGATTATGTGCCTCTGCCACGTGAATTTAACAGGACCAGGCAGCCTGAGCAACTGGAGCTACCTTGGCGTTGATGCAGTTAGGCCTCAGGGCGAAGGGAGTGGTTTCTGGGAAAAGCATGCCAACCCTTGTTGCACAAAATATTGTCTGCCCTCGCTGTACTTACCGCAAGGTCTTGCAAAGGACAGATGGACAGAGATGTTATGAAATGTCTCAGGAACTGGAATATTAAGATTTTTGTCTCGGTTCGCCCATGCTTCACGCACAGAGCCCCTGATGTTACCTCCTGCTGTGGCACGTGGGCTACAGCTGACTTTTTGCTGAAGAACAGCTTATCTGGGTGGGCTTGCTGCTGCTGCTGGCCACCTGCTCGCTCATACTTTGTCGTTGAAACATGTGCACGCAGAGGGCATGGCATGCCAGATGGAAACGTGCAGATGTCTTCTGCAAAGTGCTGTAGCCTGTCCGCAGCAAAACACTTTGAGCTGCATCTTATAACAACAGTGATAGCTTCAAAATAAGGAAATAAGCAAAATTCTGGGGAAAAAGGCCGGGGAACATGAAAGCAAGTCGGTTCTAGCAGCATCTTAAGAATCGCTGGACTCTGATCGAGCATTTTGTCCAGCCGTATTTCAGCCCAAAACTCTGCAAGGAGCAGCTGTGCTCATAAGGGGCAGCCAAGGGAAAGGATTTCATCTCTGAAAAGCCTATTGAGTGGAAAGCATGCACCAAATCTGTCTGCCAGCAGCAGGGACCAAGCACAGCCCAGTGCCACCTGAACTGCAGTCATCACAGGATCAGCTCCAGAAGCCATTGCTGTCATCCTCAAGAACTGTGAGAAAATATTTGAGGAGATGAGTTCTTCTCTTCTGACAAAGTTTCTGCAAACACACTTTGTCTAGCTGTGACTCTGACGGGTGAGCAGACATGCCACACCAGGAGGAAGTGCTGAGGTTTGGGGAAGTAGAAGCTAAACCAGCAAAACAGTGGTTTTGGTTGCGGTCAATTTCTTCTGGTGCAAGTTATTAATTGCCTCATTGTTCACATAAACAGTGCTCTGAACTTAGGAGGGGTTTTTTTGATTAAACATGATTTATTTCGCTATGGCTCATCAGCGTATCCAGCAGAGAGTTGGGAAACAGCAGCTGTTCTCAGGAAATGTCCTTGCACAAGGAAATTGCTCCAGCTTTGTCTTCTGTAAAAAACTTCATTTTAATTCTGAAAATCTTTGCTTTCTCCTGTCAGTTCTGTTTTCCCAAAGTCTGACCAAGCCTCTGCCTTTTCCCCACCAGCATTTGAGGTGCCTTCAGGTTCTCAACCCGATAGAGTTTCAGGCCATTCCTCTCTCCCATTCTCCCTTACAATCTGTTTGTTTTAAAAGTTGCTATGCACCTGACCGCCCTGCACTTCTCTCTTTCTCCAGCTCCAAATTTAACCCGTAGAACAGCCCCATCCTTTAGTACTTTCCAGAAACAGATGGTCACTGGGAGCAAGGAGGATGTTTTTGCTGCATACGATCTTCTGCAAGACTCAAAGGAAACGAGCACTCAGAAACAGGCCGACTTCTTTCTTCTTTCATTGCCTCATCTGGTTCTCTAGCATCTCCCTTTTCACCAGCTGCAATGGTGATTTGGGGACCCCCCATAACTCAGTAAGGGGTGGCAAGCAGAGAGGGCAGCAGGGCAGCGGTGAGGCGCGCTTGGATGCCCTGAACCTCCATGGAAGTGGTAGCGCTTCAGGTCAGCAGTGCCAAGAGGTCTGTGCCAAAGGTGGGCTCATCTCCACTGCCGTCAGACCCCAGAGCAGCAGCTGCCCTGAGGAGAAGCAGGGACAACATGGCAGCTGACCAGGTTAGCCTGGCAATAAGCAAACGCGGTGCTGTGACTTGCCTGACAGTGAGCTGCCTTCTCCCTCCAGACACAGGAGGCTATTGCCTTGGTCTTCACAAGAGCTGCTGTATGTCCACACAAGAGAGCAGCGAGCAATATGGCAGAAGAGAAGCCATCGTACAGCCAGCGGAGAGTGGGATACAGCGATGCTTCATTCATTAACCTGGCTGCAGCCCTTTGATCTTCAGTCTCACTTTCCCTCCTGCACAAAAAGGCTCTCTCCATCGTTCCCTCGGCAGGGTGTCGCACTGGGGAGCGTGCAGCAAGGGTCCCAGCCTGGTTTGAGGCAATCTGCTGGGACTGGGGGAGGCACAGCGCAGCCAGCCCGGAGTCTGGAGACACCAGGGGTTGGGGTAGGTGGTAGCCGTGGCCAGCAAGTATCAGTGGGGTGCACAAGGCAAACTCAGGCTCCACACTGTGCTGCAAAGCATAAGGGATGTGACAAAAGGAAAGCAAAGCAAGACTGGCTAGAAAGTGCTGAGAAGACAGCAATGACACACAGGGCATGTTGTTTTCTTACTTACGCTACACCCAGCCTGTCGTTTTGTGCAAACATGACACAGTGGGTAAGTTATTTCTCTTTCTCTTCTTTTTTTCCCCTTTGGCTAAGGCCTTGTGGATCTCCTGGGCTTCAACATCAGAATGACTTCACGAGGGGAAACGGCCTGACACGAGTGAGCCCATTTCCCAGTCATTAAAAACCGACACCTGCTGCACAGCCAGGGACACGGACAGTCTCTGTGGCAAAGCTGAGCTCCTTACACCGACTTGCTCATCCCTCTCTCCAGAAAACACACCTCCTTCTGCCTGCACCCACATTGCTGAGGTGGCTCCTCACCTTCCTCCCTCCCCCAAAGCCATATCCCCGGGCTGCAGTCAGGTGCATTGCTCTGAGCCCTGCCTTGGGAAGGGGACACTCCTGCCTGGTACCTGCTGGTCACACCATGGCTGCCAGAGTAGTTTCTCTCTGTTTCAACGTCATTCCTGCAGCAACGGGCCCAGCAGCAGCACTGCAGGTATTACCCAAGACATGGTATGCAAATTCTTTAGATGTATGGCTTGTAATCCTTGTGGGAAAAAAAAATATATATATATATTTTGGGTATGTATAGCTTAAATACACCAGTAATGATGTAATTCTATAGAAAAATAAACCCCTGTTCTTCATGTTGTCTTGGAGCCATAAAAATTATTTCATGAACTTTATGTGGAGGTATGAGTTTTGGGAAACCTTAGAGGGAAGCCATGCAATTATTTCTCCCCAGAGTGCAATGTGCTCTTTTGCCTTGATCATCATCTCTATTTTGTGACTGTAATAATTTGTGGGAGAACAGAGTCAGCTTCTTTACACTCACTTTACTTAACAGACGTCTCAAACAGCTTTAAGATTGTGAATGAAATACATGGTGCAGTGTCTGGTGAGTTCTCTTAAGGACAGGCCCATCTTGCAGTATATCACAGAATCACAGAACCTTAGGGATTGGAAGGGACCTCCAGAGATCATTGGGTCCAACCCCCCTGCCAAAGCGGGTTCCCTAGGACAGGTCGCACAGGGAAGCATCCAGATGGGTCTTGGATCATCTCCAGAGAAGGAGACTCCACAACCCCCCTGGGCAGCCTGTCCCAGGGCTCTGTCACACTCACTGTGTAAAAGTTCTTCTGCATGTTGGTGCGGAACTTCCTGTGCTCCAGTTTACAGCCATTGCCCCTTGTCCTGTCTCCACAGACCACTGAAAAGAGGCTGGCCATTTCCCCATGTCCCACACTTGAGATATTTATAAACATTAATCAGATCCCCTCTCAGCCTTCTTTTCTCAGGGCTGAACAGCCCCAGTTCATTCAGCCTTTCCTTGTAGGGGAGATACTATCCTCATCGGGAGGATGCTGTGTACATCCATGCATAGAGACAAGGCGCACGTGTTTGTGGGGGGCAATATTGTGTTGGCAGCAGGAACCTGCACTTATGTTCTGCATTAAGTAATGAAAACTAAAAGTGGATTTACTCAGTTTCAACTGCTAACAACTCCGGCTTACTAAGAACCAAAGTGATGCTCTTTTCACAGCATTTACATTCTCTGTGCGGCAGGTGGGAAGATGATACACACCGTGTCGCTGCTGGCTGGCCCGTGAGAAATGTGCCAGTGGTCGGTGCCTGGTAGGAGAGATTAAGACAAGCCAGAATTACATGTCAGATGCTGAGACTGAGGCAATCTCTTTCTTTGCAAAAAATCCACTGAAAGTCTCACTCGTCCACATTGTAGAAACAAACTGACCATTTCCCAACTCACAAAACCCCAGAAAGCTCCAGTTTCGTGTTCCCTCCCAGGCAGTTTTTATGGACTGCTCCTTCCCGTTGCCCTTAGGAAGCATGGGAAATACCCAGAGTTGCAACCATGCTGGCTTGAAGCCTGCTGTGGGCAACCACAGGCTGGATGCCAACCACCCCCACTTCCACAGCGCCTCTCTGGCCAAGGTTGCTCCTGCCTGAGCGCTCTGTTAGGCAGCTGCTGCCCAGATGCCACCACCACATCCTTTCTGGCCAGCCTTAGCACAATAAAGCCTACAGACCAAGCAGGCATGGGGTCATGGTTTCACAATCACCACGCACCAGGGTCCTGCAGACTATGTGCCCTCACTCCAGTGCCCTGGCAAGGTGGTAGGAGAGGGCCTGCTGCAGTGCCCCAGGAGGGACTGTCCAGCACATCCTGCTGATAGCAGGAAACCTGCAGTGACGTTTTCATTCCCTGCTGCCCCTTCTGCCCAGAGGTGTGGCTTGAGATGGAAATAAAGGTAGCAGCTGGTTGAAAAGCAGCGTAACTGCCAGATTTCTTTTTTTCCAAAAAAACCTTCTGGAATAGAGGGAATGTTTTGGGTTTGCATGGTAAGGTTTTGGGGGGAAGGAGGTAATGCAGGGGTGGCTTCCGTGACAAGCTGATAGAAGCTTCCCTTAGGTTTGGCAGAGTCAATACCAGCTGTTTCAAGGATGGACCCACCACTGACCAAGGCCAAGCCAATCAGCACCCTGTCATAACATATTTAAGAAGGAAAATAAAAATGGCAAGCTTCAGCTTTTAGCCACCAGAGGAAGGAGTGAGAAGATGTAAGAAACTGCACACACCAAAATCAGTGAAGAAGGAAGGGGAGGCACTGCAGGCACCAGAGAGAGAGATTGCCCTGGAGCCTGTGGAGAACATGGTGGAGCAGGTGTGTGTTCCCAGCCCATGGAAGATGATGGGGAGCAGAGATCCCACCTCCAGCCCATGGAGGACCCCATGGTGGAGCAGGTGGAGACACATGAAGGGCACTGTGACCTGGTGGGAAGCCATTAGAGCAAGGTCCTGGCAGGACCTGCAGCCTGTAGAGAGAGGAACCCACACTGGAGCAGGTTTGTTGGGGGGACTTGTGACTCTGTGGGGGACCATGATGGAGCAGTCTGTTCCTAAAGGTCTGTACTCCATGGAAGGGACCCACACTGGGGCAGCTGGTGAAGAGCTGAAACCCCGTGGGAAAGGACTCATGCTGGAGAAGTTCATGGAGGACTGTCTCCCGTGGGTGGGACCCCACCCTGGAGCAGGGGAAGAGCGTGAGGAGTCCTCCCCCTGAGAAGGAAGGACTGGCAGAGACAATTCATGATGAACTGACCAAAACCCCCATTCCCCATCCTGCTGTGTGCTTGGGGGGAGGAGGGAGAGAAATCACGAATGATGTTGAGTCTGGGAAGAAGGGAGGGGTGGGGGGAGATGTCTTCAGATTTGTTTTTATTTCTCATTATCCTACTCTGTTTTGATTGGGTTATAAATTAGCTGCATTTTATTCCACATTGAGTCAGTTTTGCCTGTGACACTGATTGTGGAATGATCTCTCCCTGTCCTTATCTGACCTGTAAGCCTCTCAATATATATTTTCTCCCCTGTCCAACTGAGAAGAGGAGTGATAGAGCGGCTTCGGTGGGCGTCTGGCCTCCAGCCAGGGTCAAACCACCACAGGGAGCTACAGTGAAACTGTGATAAAGGGCCCAGAGGGTGTGTTTGCAGACACTGGGGAAGGAGAAGCTACAAAGGGAGAGAAGAAAACAACATAACCTCTTCCTCATTGTAAAAACAGGCTTGACTGCTAATTTTACCCCCACGGTGACTTCAGACGAGGAGGAGGACTGCAGCTTCAGCAGTGCTGTAGCAGCACTTCTAAAAAAACATTGTTCTTTGCATGGCAAATCTCACAGGCATTAATTCCACGTGTCCACATAGGTACTATAAGCTGTTCCTGCCTTGACATACATACCTCGTATGAAAATTTGAACTCATATATATGTTTTAGGAGTGAGATCCAGACCCTAATTTTGGGATGTTTCTGCTTTCCTAGACTGGGATTTTCACAGGGCTGATGGCCAGGAGCTCCACCAAGGAGCTGGACTGACCACATGTATTGTACCTGCCTTGTGAAACCTGTGGGGCACAGGTGGGAGCACAGATCTCAGAAAAAGACCCCAACTCAAGAGCAGGTTTTGCTTTAAAAATAAGGTAAGAGTATTCTTGAGGAGCTGGGCTTCTTGGGGCTCTGCAAACTGAATTGGGCAAGGGATGTGCTACTGTCTTTTTGCTTTACCCATGTCCTGAGTTTGTTACCATGTGCAAAACTCCACTAAGGCAGACAAAGGAGTTGTTTCACCCACCAGCAAAGACCACTCTGTCCAGACTACATTTGTGCTTTAGGCCAAGTCTACATCTTGATGACAACTTCCAGGACTTTGCTGTGTGACTCCAAGGGTGTGCTCCAAGACTGATGCCAGTCATACTCAAGGTGGGAGAAACGCTATTTAACTTGGTTGAACGTCCTTTAAATTAAAAAGGCTGCTTCATAAACCTGTTTGAAAACTAAAGCCTCTTCCTGCCAAAAATAGTCACATTTTATCTCCTGTCCCAAGTTGGAAGAAGAGGTAGATTAGGGAAGCAGCTACCAGATAAATTCCAGTTTAGGGGAACAGAAATTTATTTTCTAACTCAACCTTTGCTGCCTGAGTAGCTAAAGTGCAAACCAGCCTGCAAAGCCAGCTAGTTTGTTCTTTTGGGGTTTCTTTTTGTTTGGTTGGTTTTTGTTGGGGTTCTTTTCTTGGTGTTTTTCTGGGGTTTTGTTGTTTGTTGGGTTTTTTCCATGCAAAACCTGGAGAAGAAGCTGTGAAGTCCAGGGGCTCTAGCAGGAATTTGAATAAAGTGAGTTAAAAAACGCTTCTGGGGTAGCTGCCATCAGTGCACACCTTATGGTAAGGGGGCATTGATCTACCATATTCCCCTGGTCCTTTCCAGTTAAGATGAGCTTAACTTCAGTTTGTCTGTGTAAGTGCCAGGAATCTTCTTAAAGGAAACTGTCCCAAACTTCGCTGCCTGCGGAGGAGACTTGTGTAACAGCCAGTGAGGGGAGAAGCCTCTCTCTGCTCCCCCACCGACTGCACAGGGAATAGGCAACTGCTCCCAGCCACTCTTAAATGCTCCATTTAACAAAAGGGAAATAACCTGATAAACAGTGTGTATCCAGCTGGCAGAGGAAGCTGGATTTCCAAAGAAAACCAAAAGTGAATCAGAGGTCGCTAATAATAGTGCTTTCCCATATCTGTATTTAAAGCCTTCTCTTCTTTTTCCATGGTGCTCCAAGGAAAAGAAGAGCAGCTGTTCCTGGCCAAGAGTGAAATGAACGTTGAATGCCCTTGCTGAGTGCAGGGATGACTTTAAACTGTAGGATGTGTTTTTCCTCTGTTCCTATTTGTCCTGACAACAGAAACTAAGGCAATTTCCATCTTTCAGCCAACTTCTGCTCTCACTTGTACCATTGTACACATACTGAAAACTGTTGCTTGACTTGTATTTCATGTGTGACACCAACAGGCTCTTGGGCTGTTGATTCAATCACATTTTTTATCTCCTTTGCCTATGCCTGAACTAATAATCCACGAACAGCATTTCTTATCTATAGTGTAGAAAGGGGGTGGGGGGGGTGGGAGGGGTGGGGAGTGAGATAAAATAGACTAGAGTAAAAATACAGGTTTTGACCCCAGGAGTTTTTTACCAAATCTGAGGCAAGAAAGAAAAGACCCAAGTGCTTTAGGTTCCCCCAAGTTGCTCCTTACTTTCACTGACCTGATGGAGGGCTTCCCAGCTGGTACAAACATAATATCAAAGCACGTACTTAGTCCCTAACAGTCATCCAGGAGGCCTGATGCTTTGTAGGCCAGAGACTCCATCTGTAATTCCATGGAGCCTGCACCAGGTGACAAGGCACGGCATGCTGTGTTGTACAGATCAGCTATAACCTGCACGCTGTGCAGAGCTGCATTTACCCTGAGAAGGATGAGCCACCTCTGAGGAGAGGTCAGCAGGTCAGCAGTGACATCCTTCACCCACGCTGGGAGAGCAGCGTGGAGGTACCGTGCATCAGGCAGCCTGCAGTCAGTGTGAAACTGGGTGGTGAAACACCTGCAGTGCCCCAAACAGGAGAGGAGGAGCTGGATCTCATGATTTCAGATTCCTCTTTGGACAAGGAGGAAAGCTGAGGACACCATCATGGGAAAGGAGCAATGACTGAGTGTGAGGAAGAGTAGACATGGCAGTATTGGGTTGATGCTTGGACTTGATGATCTTAGAGGTCTTTTACAACCTTAAAGATTTTATGTTTCTGTGATTCTATGAAGAGGAACAGCTGAGGTAAGCAGAGGCATTACCACCTCCACCAGAGGTGGTAATCAGCTGGGGAGATGATGCAACCTGATGAGGAAAAGGCAGCTGGGAGTCATTGGATGCTTGGAAACTGAGGAGCTGGATGTGGTGCTTGATGCTGTGCAGCACCTTGGCCTCCCCCAGGCTCCCTGGATGCCAAGGTGGTGAGGTCTCGGCAGCAGGGACTACGCCTCACTGTGAATCTTTGCACAGGTATGTTGGTGGCCCTCAAGTTCATCTGTCTACAGACAGAGTGTCTTTTTATGACTGCTCAAATGCCCACTGTCCAAATTTACGGCTTTGGCAAGCTACACTGAGGGAGAAATCCCAGACAGACAGAAGAATTTGTTTTGTGAACTGGGACATTAGCCAAGAGCTAACCTTGCAGCACTAAAAAGCAACCAAGCACAAGCTACTTCACAGAAGAATTTTTCCATTTTCTCTGGAGATGCTGAGCACAAAATCAGAGGGAGGTACACCTGGCCCCGTGCAACCATTCCTCAGAGTGCAAGACAGATGGGTGAGATACCCAGGCAAATGGAGATTTGGAAATGGAAACGGCAGGAGTTCCTGGCAGGGTTTCCAATCTCGAGTGCCTGACTTGAGTGCAGGCACACTCAGCATCACTGCTCTCAGGGAAGATGGACACAGGAAAACGGAGACTGTTCGGACCCTAGAAACAATTTACCACCTCTTATCTGACCTGTGAAGAAAATGAATGTGTTCAAAGCCTTTTTAATTTTGGCACTTAACCGTTATCTGCTATAATTCCAAAATACCTTTTAAAAATGGTTTGCTCTGCCTTGCAGGCATTGCTCAGCTCCTGACAGCAAACAGCAAGTGTGGGAGGAGAATGTAAACAATGAAAACATTGGTCAACACTATCATTTCATCTGTGGAAAACCTTTAGGCTTTGCAAAGAAGCTCCTCAGCTCCTTAGGACAGCTGCTAGGGAGGAGTCATACCTTCAACCTGAGCTGAAAGGGGACATGCTGGTGGTCAAGACCTCAATCTAACCTATGTATTACTTGTCATCTGTGCTGTCAAATAAAACCAGGGAGGATGACTGCCTCAGCAGGGATTTGCCCTGCATGCCTGAAGATGGCAGCATGATACAGACTGAGGTCCACAAGCGCAATTTCCAGGTGGACAGTTACTGTGGCGATGGACGCCAGGGCCGCTTGCTGTCACAGTACCGAATCCCACGCATCCCTCACCTCCAAAACTGAGTGACCACATCCCAGTGGATCCCTGGCTTATGCTGCCTATGCCATGCTGTGGTTGACCCGAGCCACCTAACCCCATGGATGTTATTAAATGCCAGCAGCAAGCAGTGCTACCTAGCACACTTTTCCTGGTAGACAAAACCCTCCCATCCTCCAAAGGCAGCATGATTTTCCTGGCAGGCAGATTCTGCTGTCACTAATCCAAAAAAGAAAATGTCACCAGCACAGTTTCGGCCTGTATTATGGAGTTTCTTGTAACTGTATTTCCAAAGAAATCAGTGGTGTGTCTCTCACTGCCTTCAGTCAAATCAGGATCCAAACATGGTGCTGCAGATAGGCCTTCATCCAGAGTAATGTTAATTTAGACTTTGAACCATTGGTTGGAGCCATTACCGATTTTTTCTATATTTATTTTTTAGCTTAATTTCATAAATAAATGAGGCTCCTGTGACCATGTATGTTCACCTCTCTGTATGTCATCTTCCACGTCCCAAAAACTTTCCATACTGTTGGCTAATTTCAACCAACCACCCGGACAGGCAGAGGGCAGCACCCCCTAGAAAAGGGGTGTGATGTCTTGGTTCCGGCTAGGACAGAGTTAATTTTCCCAAGGAGCCAGCACAGGTGAGCCGAGCTTGGCAAGGGTGTTTTCCATACCGTGTGACATCATGCTTCCCACAAAAGGTGGCTGATCAGGAAACAGGGGTCCGTGTGGCTCCGGGATAGTCTGAGTGCAGGCTGAATGTTGGGTCAGTCGCTGGGTTGGTAAAGTGCTTTGTGTTATCACCGTTTGTGTATGTTGCCATGAGCCCTGTTGTTTCCCTCTCCCTGTGCTGTGTCAGCAAAGTGTTCTTATCCCAACACGCGGGTGCTTTTGTCTGTTTCTCCTCCCTGTCCCACCAGGAAAGGGGGGAGCGAGCAGTGCCTGGTGCTCAGCTGCTGGCTGGGGCTGAACCGCGAGAGATGTGATCGGTGTTCCCATCACACCACGGAGAGTGGTCACAGCAGGCCACAGAGACATGGGGGTGCTTCTGCCACAGCCTGGAGATTTTTAGATATTAACCAAACTCAGGATTAAAGTCTGTAAGAAACTTGGCTTTTCCTGTTCCTATTGTCTAGACTTACCGATACTGGTACTGGTCAGCTTTTTGTGTTTGTGGAGTGCTGACCCTCGGTGACAAAGAATCATATATGCGGTGAAGTGTTTAGGAATTTGATACCATTCCAGAAAACTCAAAAAAACTGTAGCAGATTTGAAAGCCTTCACATTGGAGTTACTTAAAAAAAAAACCAATTTACCCTCAACTTTCATGTAGAAGCTTAATAATTATAACTTCTCATCAACTAAGGTCACATCCAGAGGGTGGTAATCAATGGCTCATGTCCAGATGGAGAGGAGCGACAAGTGGTGTCCCTCAAGGTTCCGTACTGGGACCAGTATTTAATCAATGACACAGACTATGGGATCAAGTCTGTGGATCAGCAGCTTTGTGGATGACACCAAGCTGAGTGGTGCAGTTGACACACCAGAGGAGTGGGATGTCATCTAGAGGCACCTGGACCAGCTAGAGAGGTGGACACATGCAAACCTCATGAAAATGGACATGACATGGACAAGTACAAGGGCTGGCACATGGGTCAAGAAAACTTTTGTTATGAATACAGACTGGGGGATGATGCGATAGAGAGCAGATCTGCAGAAAAAGACTTGGGGGTACTGATGGATGAAAAACTGGACATGAGCCAACAATGTGCATTTGCAGCACAGAAGCCCAACCACATCTTAGGCTGCATCAAAAGAAGTGTGGCCAGCAGATTGAGAGAGGTGATTCTCCCCTTCTGCTCTGGTGAAACCATCCAGCTCTGCAGCCCTCAACACAAGGACATGAACCTCTTGGAGCAGGTCCAGAGGAGGGCCACAAGGATGATCAGAGGGCTGAAGCACCTCTCCTACGAAGACAGGCTGAGAGACTTGGGTATGTTCAGCTTGGAGAAGAGAAGGCTCAGGGGAGACCTTATAGCAGCCTTCCAATAGGAAGGCCAAAAGGCCTTATGAGGACAGGCTGAAGGAGCTGGGCCTCTTTAGCCTGGAGGAGAATGAGGGTGACCTCATCAATGTCTATAAATATATAAAGGGTGAGTGTCAGGAGGACAGAGCCAGGTTCTTCTCAGTGATATCCAGTGATAGGTCAAGGGGCAGTAGGTGCAAGCTGGAGCACAGGAGGTTCCATGCGAACATAAGGAAAAACTGTGAGGGTGACAGAGCACTGGAACCAACTGCCCAGAGAGGTTGTGGAGTCTCCTTCTCTAGAGACATTCAAAACTGACCTGGACATGTTCTTGTGTGACCTAATCTAGGTGAACCTGCTCTGTCAGGGGGATTAGACTAGATGATCTTTCAAGACCACTTCCAACCCCAATCATTCTGTGACTCTGTGAATACCTGAAGGGGACCTACAGGAAAGCTGCGGGGGGAGGACTGTTTGTAAGGGTACATAGCAATAGGACAAGGGGTAATGGTTTTAAACTAGAGCAGGGTAGGTTTAGATTAGACAATAGGAAGAAGTTCTTCACTATGAGGCTGGTGAGACACTGTGAGGTTGCCCAGAGAGGTGATGGAGGCAACCTGATCTAGTTAAAGATTCCCCTGCTTACTGCAGGGGGTTGGACTAAATGACCTTTAAGGTGCCTTCCAACCTAACACATTTTATGATTCTATGATTCTGTATTTGTTTAGAAACATCTTCAATTTTGGCTTCTTAAGCATTTAAATTCTTGACTTTGCTTTGATGATAAGTTTTTTCTGCCTACCTGGTTTTCCTGTAGTTAGTAAGGGGAAATGCTTCTTTTGTCTGGAATAAATATGAAACAAATTTAGTTTCACTGCTTCTTTTTCCACCTTTAAAACAGCCTCCACGGAAGTTTAGGCTTTTTTTAAAAAATTTAGGTTCATTTTTGTACTTCAAAGTATCTGCTGGAGAACAGCGCAAGATTTACGCAGACAAATGGATGAAGAACAGTATCCACCTGATTTAGACTATAATTACTCATATGCAGACTATTCTAATGAAAGCAATGTCTGTGAAATGGGCAACTATTTTGTATTTTACACCCATCTCACTACTGTCTTCTACACTGTGGTATTTTTGCTCAGCCTGCTAGGAAACATGCTGGTGTTATGGATCCTATTCAAATATGAAAACCTTACATCTTTAACGAACGTCTCCATCATGAATCTCTGTGTCTCTGACCTAGTCTTCTCCTGCATGCTGCCTTTCTGGGCAGTGGACCAGTCCTTTGGGTGGATTTTCGGTGAGTTCCTTTGCAAAGCAGTGAACGCTGTGTTCTCCATTGGCTACTACAGCGGTGTTTGCTTTTTGACTGTCATGACTATCCTGAGGTACTTGTCTGTAGTGAACCCCCTCTCGACTTTGAGATCCCAGACGTGGTACTATGGATTTATGGTGAGCTTGGTTGTTTGGACTGGTAACATATTAATTGTCATTCCTGAGATAATTCACACTTCAGTGACAGAAAGCTTGGACGGGAGGAAGATGTGTGAATATGATGACTGGGAATGGAAGAAGATAGACATTTATCAGAGAAATACGTTCTTCCTGATTTCCTTTGGTGTCATCGGATTCTGTTACATCAAGATACTGATCATCTTGCTCAGAGCAAGGTCTCGCAGAAGGCACAGAACCGTGAAGCTCATCCTTATCATTGTGGTGGCTTTTTTCCTGAGCTGGGCACCTTTCAATATCCTCACCTTACTGACTGCTTTTCCATCACCTAGCTGTCAGTATTACAAAGACTCCAACTTTGCCTTCTACATTTGCCGTAAAATCGCCTTCTCCCACTGCTGCCTCAACCCTGTGCTCTATGTATTGGTTGGAGTCAAGTTCAAGAGGCATTTGTTACGGTTATTCAATCACTATTTACCATGTGGCAATGGTCAAGCCTCCAGCCCCAGGACCAGCTCTCAAGACAAATTCCACTATGAAGATGCATCCCTCTACTGAAGCGAGACCTAACTGTGAGCACTAACCCTGAGGGGTGAACTTTCAGATTTTAAAAGCCATGGGCAGCCTCTAATTCTTAGTGGCACTTTTTCCTGAAAAAGACACACAAATTTACTCTCTGCAAACATGCTGTGTATGGAAAAGAATTTTTTAAAATGTATTTACAGCAGGATGGAGAATTGAGAATGCTGCAGAATTACTTTATTGGCCATTTAAGTCTTATCTTTATGAATTTTTTATGCAGTGAGATGAAAACAGAAAAAAAAATCTGCTTTTCCCTTTGGGACCTAAACCATCAGGTTTTAACATAAATGATCTTGTAGGTTTGCTGTTTTGCCTTACTTAAAATACTTGGATAGTATATAGCAATGGACACATTGATTTCTGGAGCTCCTACGGTTTGCAGTATTTATCAGTGCTGATATTGTTTCTCTCTTTTTTTGGGTTCTCAGGTTTAACTGGGTTGACAACAGCTAAAAGACCTCAGAATCTCTGAAGTTCTCAGTGCAAATGTTCTTTTATCTGTTGGTAGATAAATATATGTAAAACTAGCTTAGTGTAAGAGAAATTTTGGGGGCCTGAAATAGAAAGTTTGGGAGAGCTTTAGAAGGAAAACAAGCTGATACTTCACCAGGATATTAGTTTTCCTCCTGTTACTGTTCCTACCACAGGCACCTTCCAGTCTCTGAATATCTCTTCAAGTGGTTGCAGTGGATCAGCAGCCCATCTCCAGGGTGGTACAGAAACATATTTGCCTCTAAATGCTCTCTCCTTCCTTTCTCTCCCTTTGCCATGGTGCTGAGAAGAACAAAAGACTTTTTTAACAGCTGAGCAGAGATAATTTGCTTTATTTGTAATGTTTGATCCTTTTTCCTTATTTTTTTTTAGGAAGCCAGAGCAGCAGGTTGTAGCCTATATACTTGGATGCTTGCTGCTTCACAACATTTTTTAAAACTGCTTCACAGAGATGTTCATCTTCAAAGCCAGCCATGTGTTTGGTTTTTATGTGCTTTGTGTCTGTCTAAATACCAGATAAACTCATATCTTTGAGGTGTATGTGCATCTGGTCTAACCAGCTGCCTGGCCACACACAAGCCTTTCATTTCATGCACATATCTCATCTCCATGAGCAGGTGGGAAGTAAAGTGTAAATATTTACATGAATCTAGCTTTGGAAATGTTGCTATGAGGGCTAGCGTTAAGGGCAGGAGTGTTTTTACATGACTACCAAAACATTATTTCCCAGCTAAAAGCAAGTTGAGAGAATTCAATTCAACTGCATTTATTTTTGCAACAAAATCATCCACATTCTGATTATACCAATCCAACCTTCTGGCTTTTTTTTTTGGCTTTTTTTTTCCCTACAGTAACTGATATTCATATTTGTGATAGCTCAGTGGGTTGGGTTTTTTTCCCCAAGGCAGTGTAACATGTAGCATGTACTCTGATGTAGCTGAATAACCAACCCTCTGGAAACCAGATTTCATTTCCCAGCACTGGTATAGAAATCCAAGGTAGCTTTGCAGTGGCACCAAGTGGTTTGGCAATGGTTCTAAGCAACAGTTTGGCTTTTTTGGGCATCCATCTTTAAATGTCTGTGTTGTTTCAGCACGATTTCATTTGATCTCTAGAGATCCTCTGGAGCAGACAAGAGATCCTTCTCAGCTGCTGCACAGTTTATAAAAAGCAGAAACTCAGACAAGGCTGCAGTAAAACGTCCCATTTCTGATTGTATTCAGAGGCAAGAATACTTAGGGAAAAGCATGAGAATGGGGCAAACATATATGACACATATCCACATATCCAAATAACCTTCCTAGGGCTTGCCCATAGTTTCTAGTTTGTGCTTTAGTTTCACTGCCAGAACAAAGCGATGGTATCTTGTCCATTATCATCACATGTGCCTTTCTGAACAAGTCAGTCCTGGTATCCTGTTACTACAGTTATTGCCTAAAGCTTAAAAGAAATGTAAAAAGTTACTCCTTAATCCCACTGGGGAACTCACCTGTGTTCAAACCATGGAGAGGTTGGAGTTGTCATCTGTCTGGTTCTGGTGGAGACCAGCCTTTGGGTCTTGTCTCCTGAAAAGAGGCATTTCAAATGAATGGGGTTGCTTTATGTACTTCAAGAGACTTTGGACTGGGGACTCAATAATGCCAATTATGAAGAGATGATTGACCATCACTTTATGAAGAGACAACCTACTGAAGGGCAAATCAATCCAAATTCTTCTTTTCTGGTAAGCCAGGACCACTTCACAGGCAACAGCAAAGCTCTAGAAGAGGAAAAAGTTATGGTGATGAGTAAAAGATCTCTTGCACCTACATAATTTCAACAAACTGTCATTCAACTGTCCTAGAGCTACACTCTCCTGAAATGAAATCTTTACTGTCACCCACTTTACGTTTATCTTTAAAAAGTCAAGATGTGTAACACAAGCATGAGAGTGAAATGATACTCCTCTGCCCAGTTTTTAATACGTTATTGAAAGCTGTCTGTAGCCTTGAGCATATTTTGTTACAGTATATCTGCACATGCAAAGGGAATGCTTAATATTATGCAGTTGTACCTCTGCTTACCATAACCAAAGTAACCCAGCACGTGGAGATTCCCTCTCCTGATATAACAAAGTGATGCTAATAAATACTTGGAAATTCAATGGAATACTACGCTGTGATTATTGTTCTCTACCTACTTATTAAGGTCTTTTCAACTGAAGAATTAATTGTGAATTTTCATAGATTAATTTAGCTTGGAAGAGATTTCTGGAGGTCATATGCTACTTCAACCTGCTCACAGCAGTTCTGTCTTTCCAGTTAGACAAGGTTGCTCAGGGCCTTGTCTGCTCAAACTGTGAAAATATCCAATAACAAAAACTGTGTAATTCCTCTGGGTCTCTGTTCCAAAGCTTAACAGCTCTGATGGTGGATTTTTTTCCTTCAACATGAACAAAATTTCTTTTGCTGCAACTGTGTGACGTTGCTTCTGCCTCATGCTTGCCTTCTTCAAGTCCTTGCATTGAAAAAGAGCCATCAGATCTCCCTTAATCCTTGGTTTTGTGGTGGGTTTTTTGTTGGGTTGTTTCGGGTTTGAGAGGGTTTTTTGTTTGTTTGCTTGTTTTTGTTTTTCTGAGGCTAAACAAACCCCAGCCCATCTAGTCTCCTCATATGTCATGTGCTCCAACTCCCTAACCATTTTCGTGGTGCTCCATTGGACTCACTTCAGTAAGTCAATCTCTCTCTTTTATTTGGGGCCCCAAAACTGGATATTCTACTGGAGATGTGACCACGTGAATGTCAGGTAGAGAGGAATAGAGGTTTCCCTCAACCTGATGGCAACACGGGCCCATACATGGTTAGTCTTCACTGCTGCAAGGATACATGACTTGGTTGTGTTCAACATGTTCACTTGAACCTCCAGATCTTTTCCAGCAAAGCTGACCTCTAGCCAGGTAGCTCCCAACCCATGTTCTTGCAGTGGGTTAAGCCATCCCAGCTGCAGGACTTTGCATTTGCCATTCTTGAACTTCCACGGCTCCTGTCAGCTCATTCTAAAAGCTTGCTGATGTCTCCTTGCATGGCAGCCCTACAGCTCAATGTGTATCAGCTGCTTCCTCTTACTTGGTTTCATCCACAGACTTGCTGAAGGTGCATCCTGTCCCATCATCCAGGTTGTTAATGAAGATGTTAAACAGTATCAGCCTCTGTACTGACCTCTCAAACCATGCCACCCATAAAAGAGCCACTCACTAAAATTTCAAACCACTGACCACTGCCCTTTGAGCCTGATAGTCCAGTCAGTTTTTCATCCACTTTGCAGTCCACCCATTCAGTCTTTACCTCCCCAATCTGCCTACAAGGATGCCAGGAGGAGGCTTTCTTTAAAAGCTTGCAGAGGTCAAGGTAAATGACATACATGCCCAGCTTCTCCCTTACCCACAAAACGGTCATCTCATTGTAGAAGAGAGTTCAGTTTGTCAGGCACTATTTTTTTCTTGGTGAATGTGTGCTGACTGCTTCCAAATATTTTGGTCCTTCATCTACCTGGTAATGGCTTCCAGAAGGATCTGCTCCACCATCTTTCAGGGCACAGGGGTGAGATTAACCAGCCTATAGTTCCCTGTGTTGTCCTTCTTCCCGTTTTTTGAAAATGGGCACGACCTTTGCCTTTATCAAGTCATCAGGGACCTCCCTTGATCACCATGGCCTTTAGAGGCAACAGATAGCACCTTTCAGTGATACTGGGCAATGCCCTCAGCACTGTTCTATGCACCCTGCCCAGTCCTGCACACAACCATACGTCCAGTCTACTTAAGTAGTTCCAAAGCAATTCTCCTCAGCCATGGGTCGTACCTCTCTCCTAGGCACAGATACCTGTAAGGCACTTGGAGCTACATGCAGGACATATGTTGGTGCAGCTTCCATCTTTTTTTCAATACGTGTATGTTATTAAATCTCTATATTGCTAAAGCCACAGAATATGCCCAGTGCAAGTCTGGGCATGGGCAGCCTGTGGATCGGTTTCCCTCTGGGAGCTCCAGATGCTTGGAAAATGCAATCTGTTCTGGGTAAAAACTAATGCTTGGAGGACCTTTAATTCCACCCAATCAATCAACTCTTATGTGGTCTGAGCAAATGCAGAACTGAAAGAAGTTTGTAGGTGAAAAAGGAGAAATTAGTTTTGAAACCACAGATTACTTTGAGGAGGGTGGTCACAACATTACAGCCAATGTATAGTGCCACAGGTGTGTTTACACAGGATGGCACCTCTACCCTTAACTGCAAGTTACAGCAGTTAAAGGGACATGCTCTTGCTGGTCTGATTAAGTCCATATTAAGTTCCACCCAGTGGAAATGGAAGAACAACAGCTTCTCCCACAAGCAATTTGGATGGATTGGGCCCTTCTCCCTTCGTGTCTTCGCAGCAGGTGAACACAAAACTGAGTATCACTGCCATAGCTTGTCAGAGCTCCCACCTTTTGTCCATCCACGGGAGCCTGTGTCAATGCTCTGCCAGCAGGGAAAATCCTCACTGGTAAGAGGTAAAGCAGGTAGCCAAACTAATCCTTTCCACTGCTAATGCAAATAGTCTGAAATAAAATAAGCAAACTTAAAATCCACACATTTTTAGAAAGCACCCTGTTCCTATTAAAATCAATGATAATTTTGCTTCTTACCATAATCAGAGCAAGAATCAGATTCATAAACGTGTGCAATGCATTGGGCAAAGCACAGCATGTGCTGCTTATTGCCACAAGTATTTGATCAGGAGTGAAAATACCTCCCTCTATAACTCAATATTTTGAAAATGCCAGCAGTGTTACTAAAATCATAAATAAAATTCTATCTTACCTTCTTATGGTTACTAAGCAGTTTAACATGTTCTTGCTCATCCAGTGTTTAAATAGGGAGGTCCTGTGTTAAATGGGGAGAAGCTTGACTGATGTTTAGTAGACATGGTGGTGTTGGGTTGATGGTTGGACTTGATCTTAAAGGCCTTTTCCAACCTTAAAGATTCTGTGATTCTATTTGCCACACTGATTAGACGCCTACAGGTTTTTCAGGAAGCAATACTAAAGCAACCATCAAAATTAGAAAGGAACATAATGCAAGAGTTAGCTGCCATTCAAAATGAGAACACACCAGTAAGAAGTACCAGTAAAGATCACATATGAAGACCAGTTATATAAGGTCATAAAGGAGGAACAAACACAACAGTTCTTCCCTTATCAGCATAGACCTGTTTTTAAGAAGAAATCCCCTGTGCCTAAGCACACCAAATGTTGAAAGTCAACCTCAACCCATTTATTCACATAAGAAACCCTATCTGCATTTAAAATACAAAGAACACTGAAGCCACCTCACAGCAATTGCCCATCAGAAAGGAGTGTCACTAGCAGTTGTTCTCTGCATCTCGGCTTCTTCATGTAAGAGTGTTGCAGCACTGAAAGATAAGAGAACCTAGTAAGGTTGGCCTTGAAAAAACAACCCATAAGTTTGCAAAACTGTTCATTATTCTTTTTCCACTTTATTTGCAAAGCCTTGTCTCTGGGGTGGAATGACTACTGCGGAGGGCAGCTGTCATGGAAGGAGCTCTGCAGAAAATGATCTGGAGTAGGTGTCTAATTTTGAGCTGCTCGTTATAGGGAAATCATGGACATGCTGGAGGGAATCCAGCAGAGGCCTGGAAGCCAGTCAGGGGCTGAAGAATATTGTGGATGGGGAAAAACTGAGGCAGCTAGCTTCATAAAGCCTTAGGAAAAGAAGGCTCAGGGGAGAGCAAATTACATCTGCAACTACCTGACTGGAGGATACAGAGAAGATGGAAGCAGACTCTTCTCAGAGGTGCACGGGAATGGACACAAGCTGGAACACAGGATATTTCAATTAGGCATAAGCATTTGTGTTTTTCCAAGGGTGGTCAATTACTGGAACGGGGACTCCAAGAGGTGGTTCAAGAGTCAGCTGGACTTTGAGCAACCTTATCTGATTAGACCTGCTTTGAGCAGGGGTTTGGAGAAGAGGCATCCAGAGATTTTTTTAAATCTAAACTACTCTGTAATTTTTATGATTTGTTGCTGGAGAAACATTAAATCAAATACATGTTGCCAAAAAGATTGTTTTAGTGCAGAGTTCAGCCTGAAGAACACAGTCCTCAAAGAGAACTGAACACAAAATTTGAAACTGAATAGTTAGATTTAGGTGTCCAAAGCCTTCACTGACATGGGCAATGAATATGACATGGAACTGATTCCTAGTTGAAAAATGGCCTTGCTTAAAAAGGTCTCGTTTGCTCTTGTATGTAGGTATTGAATGGTAAGGAATACAGATCCTAAAAAAATTGATTCATGGAGATGTAAGCCAGAAATTCCTGCCACATAGGAAACCAGCATGTTTTATTGCAAATGTTCAATAGATACTACATGCAAGGGAGAAGTTTGAAAGGCAGCCAGCCCCTTCTGACAGATTGTGGACATTTTCAGGTAGAAGTTTTAAGCTCTGTGAATGTTCTCTATGTATCTTCAGTTTTAAATCAGAAGAGCACTGTAAGACAGAAGATCCTGGCTGGAGTGAAGCAAAGGACTGAGAATGACAAAGTGCAAGGAGTGGAATGCTCTCTCCATACTCAGGAAAAGCTGAGCAAATTCAAAATAGGAGTTTGTTTCATTCCTCCAAACAATGCTGCTTCTGAGGTCAAGTTCTATTTATTAATGGCAATATTCTTCCAGGCATCTTAACCAGCTCTTACTCCCCAGAGCCTTAGCATGCTCTTTATCCCTGTGCCACGCACCTTTAAGTATACAGAAGACTTTGGTCCATTTAAACTGTACAGCCCAAGGTCTCTGTCCTGGTTCTGCCATACCATACACCCAAAACAGCTCCAAATCTTGGTACCTATTTTCCCACACTGGAGTGAAATGCAGCCAGTTCTGAGCATCAACAGCTCCTAACCCTGATGTGCTCAAGTAGAAGACAGTCTCAGAAACTTACCTGATATTAGCAGGATGTTCTTCCAAGCCCCTCAGCCACCTTCCCAATTTTGCTTCCAGAGGTTTTCCCGAGCTTTGCTGGTTCTTTTAACATTGCCTGCTTCCAGTTGACAATTATTTGCCCACCTATTCAAACCAGAATGCAGACAAATGCAGAAAGTGCTTCCGAAGCTTTCTCCCCACAGCCACAGAAGGTCTCTGCTGACGAACAGCAGCCGGCTGTTCAGCTCAGCTACAACGGCACGTTCATCCACCGAGGGTGACCAGGGAAACTGGCAGCTCATGACATACCTCAAGTGCGTAGCAGGAGCAAACCTCTCCCTGGTTATTGTGTAACATCCATTAACACTTAAAAAAATACCGGAAAATACATAATGCCTGTAACAATAATCACAGAATCGTAGGGGTTGGAAGGGACCTCGAGACATCATCGGGTCCAACCGCCAATCTCAGACAGATGGAAAGAATGCGTCCTGCAGACACAGACTCACAGGGCACTATGACACACTCACTGAATCAAATAGCCACAGGACACATTTATTTCCTTTTTTTTATATTTCCTTTTTTTCTTTTTTCTTCTTTTTGCTAGAGCCCGGTTATTTAAGAGGGTTTAGCAATGACCTCCTCTAGTCAATGAGCCATCAGATCGTTGTCAGCAGGAGATGACTCATGACAGGGTACAACTGCACTTTATGGCAAGCCAGGCAGCACGGATGTAAACCAGCTTGCCTGGAGGGAGGAAACTCTTCCCACACAAAAACACAGCGTGTTCAAGCATCATAACTACAACGAAAGGATTCTTTGTTTGCAAACTTTGTGCTACAAGCTGTTTCTGTGAGCCACCAAAATGCAACACTCCCCCCAAAAAGAATGGCGAAACCAACCCGACCCACATTCAAACCATTCAAACTGTGTTTTCAGAATCACTCCAAAAGAACTGCAGCTACCATAGGATTTAACCTCTGATGTCAGAAGATGATTTCAGGCCTTACATAGCTATCTTGGCCTACATTTCAGCCTATGGAACAAGACCCAAAGGATACAGGATGAGCCTTTAATGATCCACTACATAGCAATTTAGTAGTTTGAGTTGAGTGAGTTGGGGATCTCTGTGGGATACATTTACAGTTACAAGGGTAACATTCCATCAACTAGTGGAAAGATTTTTCCCAGAAAAGGCTTTCCTTTCACTGGGAAGATCACTATTGCCTTCCCCGGGCTGGGAAAAATTGACAATAATTCCCATCCAGTTTAGGAAGTTATTCAATAAATTTTATCAGAATGAAGATAAAGCAACGCAAATAGAACAAATAATGCATTTTTTTTCCCCACAGGACAGCTTCCAAAGAGCAAAAAAACCTTGAACCTCTTTTGTTGCTAGGAATATGGATAGATGAAGAATACAGACAATCCTAAGAAGCGTTGGTCAGCAATAGAACTAGTTGGAAACAACAGGCTTTTCTCTGAAGAAATCAATGTCTATATGCAGGCAATAATCCAATAATTAATGTTGATAATTCAATATTTCTGAAAGTGGCTTGTCTCTGTGTAATTCAAAGGAGGTACAATCCATTCTACTTGATCAGTTCTGAGTGAGGAGTAAAACCGCACATGGATGGTACGTAAAAAACTCCACTGCAGTGAAATTATCTGGAATTTCATTTATCACCATTTGCAATTGATGACCCCAGGGTTACTTTTGGAAGACACTCAGTTGTCTACAGATCAATGGAAAACAAACATTTGTTTTCAGCAGATGCTCTGGGCCCTGTATTGCACGATGTTGCAAAGCATACCAAAAGAAGTCAGACTGAAGGCTGCTTTCCAACTATGTAAGGCATTCCATTGCATTTCATGAATCACGCACCCACAGCATGCTCAGCCTTATAACCTGCATTTCTGAGGACATTAAGGTGCTTTTGAGTTATTTGGAACCATATAGTAGGTGAAGATTATTCACCAAAATTTTAAGCTCACTTAGTCATCCTGAAATGGAGGACAAAATATTAAGATGATGGAGACGTGTCAGTGACTACGTACTAAATGTATTTCCTCAGTCTTGAAAATATGATGCTTTGATGTTATGGCTCCCTAAGCTGTAGCTTATGATGCTAATATAGTCACGAGCATTGTGGCAAATTGATGACACACCATTTGGTCACAAAGTTTTATTTAAAATAGTTTATTTACCCCAGCAATGTGAAAAAAAAGCAAAGGAACTTTGTTTTCAAGTACACTTCACATACAAAAACATCGTAATTTATTTCCAATGCTGCAGAAATGTCCTTTCAAAGAACCACATGCATTAGGGAAGAGTGGAAATAGCTTGCATGTAGAAGGAATCTGGTGCTTCTGGCGTGGAAGCACCAGAAACAACCTCTTTTTCGTTTCACACCCACTTTCTCACAGCCTCCTCAGTCATATGTGGCCTTAATGATTTCCTACGTACATCTTACAGCCATGGAAAGATGTTTTTCCATCAATGGATGAGGGCAGAAAGGGGAAATCTGCTGTGTACTGCATTTACCGAGCCTGACTTTCATATTCACTTCAGTCGTCTGTGCAGAGGTTGATGAACTGATGCACAAACAAAAAACACACACAAAAACCCCCTCCACAACCAAAGCAACAAAAAAAATATCCCCATACTGACTGTCATTAAAGGAACAGCCGGTACTATATGAAAAAGTTATACTTCTCGACAAGCAACCATGCTTGAGGGTAGCAGAAACACATATTCCTGTGAGAAAACTGCTCCAACACTGCAGCCGTGGGCGAAAGCGACTTTCCCCCAAAATCCATGTTTAAACTCCCTGTTTTCACTACGCTGCTTGCTCCCTCCCCTGGCCGCTTCCCCCCTCAGCCAAGCACACACTGCCCCGCTGACTGGACTGTCACGGCCGGGAGTCCAGAGCGTTGTACCCGGCCACCGCCCCGGGGGTGGGGAGGCACCTCCAGCGGCCTCACGGGAGTTGTAGTCGGCGGGGAGCGGCGAAGGGCGCGGAGCTTCACCCCGGGCTGTCTCTCCGCGACATGGCGGCCGCGCAGGTAACGCGTGACACTCCCCTACCCCTCGACTCCCCCTCTCCTCCCCCCGCCCTGAGGGAGCGCAGAGGAAGGCCAGGCCGGTGGGGAAGAGGTGGCGGCTGGCGGAGGGAGGGGGGAAGTAACTTCAGCGGCTTCCACTTGTTGCCTCTCGGAGCTCGTTTCGAGGGGAGGAGCCCCGGCCGGGACGGAGAGGGGCGAGATCTGCACCGCGGCCTCTCAGTGCTGGGGCGGCCGTGGGGGGAACCTGTGTCGGCCCCGCGGCTGGGTGAGCGCAGGCCCGGCGAGGCTACCCCAGGCTGCCGTGGGATGACCAGCTCCGCACACACAGGCCCTGGGTGGCTTGGGTATGGTGGCCGATGCCTGCCGAGGCGCTGGCCCAGAGGGACGGGGAGCTGCGAGACACCCACCCCTCTCCAAGGTGCTCCCCGCAGCTCCCGGTCCCAGAGGTCCAGCGACTAGGCGGATGGCAGCCAGCATCCAGGCCCGGTCGTTTAAGGTGTCATTCTTTCCACCTTGGTGAGCGATGATTTTAGGCCGGCATAAACCCTTCCCTCTGTTTTCTACCCTGTCGTCCACCCCTGAACAGAGTTCTCCTCACGGGTCACAGCAGCTGCTAGAGGAGCAGAGTCACCCTGCTAGAAACCAGATACCCGCCCGTGTCCGTGCCCATGCCCTCGCTCATTATAAAGTGCTGATAGGCAAATATTTGCCACGGTCCTAATCCCGCATGCCCTTGTGTCGGCAAATCTCCGGCAGACGGACAGGGAGAGTTTTGCTGGCACGCAGGGCGGCTGGGTCTGTCTCCAGAGCAGATGCTGGGTTTGCAGCCGGCCCTCCTCCGGCTTACGTTGATCCCGGTAATCCAGAGGGAGCAAGGGAAAAAAATAGTGTGAAGCTCTAATGAAACGGTCGTCTGATGTCTTTGTCTCTGGATTCTCTTGTGGTGGTGAGTCGGACTGCATAGAGGCCGTGTTGTGTTTTGGAGGCTGGTGAATTCATTGCTGCTGCGGCTAGCTGTTTGTGAGCTCGGGGCCCTGGTGTTTTCAGCCAGGGTGATCACACCCAGCCGCCTTCTGCTGATTTTTGCCTGTGCAAAGGTTTGCTTGGCGTATAGAGTTGATCAGCTGTAGCTGTCATGATCCCGGTTCAGCCTCTCGGTTGAAACGGAGTTACTTTTCAAGTGTAAACAAAGAAGAAGTAGGAGGCCTTTGCCTCTTTATGTTTGAAGGGTGAGGATGGATGTTTGATTTTATCCATGGAGGCAGCCTGGGATTAAACTTTCAGGGTACAACATGGACACCGTTCAGCAGCATGGTGAAACGCTCTCTGTTGGTTTTCTTGGTTTTGGTTTTGATATCAGGACATGCAGCAGAGGAGATAAACTCCTTGCAGTAGTGCCTTTTATGTTTTGCGCATATTATTGTGTATAAGGCAGTTTCCTGGACTCTTCCAATGATTCTCGTGGGAGTGCTTGAATTTAAAAAATGTTCCAAATGTTCCAGACAGTGTTTCCAAACCTTCACATTTAGAAGACTGCACTGCAGTTAAAATGCTGTGTCTAAGATACTATGGTAGATAACAAACGGTAGTTGATTTTGCTCACCTTGTGGTAGTACATATATAGTTGAGACTGTTTGTTGTGAGCATGGTTTCACTACTTCTTCTGAAGAGTCAGTTAGTTAGAGAGCCTGGTTTTCATGTATAAAGGGGCCTGTTATGTACACCATCTGATAACAGTGAAAGGGTGTATTGTATTTGCAGTCCCTCTTTCCACTGCTAGAGGGTTATGCTAGAGGGTTACATAAAAGGAATAGGAATTTGTACTAAAATCCTGGAGGCTGGGGTCTTTTAAGACTTGATCGGTGGAGAATCAAGACTTAAAGGAAAAACTAGGGAGAAAAAACTATTCAAAATGTAAGGAAAAGTACATGTAGAATTTCAGAAATTACCCAGTGGACTCAAGGAAAAGTAGTGCTGAAAATTGTTTTTAACTCAGATTGTTTGTTTTTCTTAGTTGATCCCATTCAAAAGTAAATGATTGTCTGTTTGTCAAATAAACACCAAACCCTTCTAATACTCTGTAGCTGTTGTTGAGATTATTAAACTAAAGAGAACTGTAAAAGCCCTAAGTGTTTCTATTGTTAGCCATTATTATTTTTTTAAATTTGTATTACTGTGGTTTTATTCCTGTTTGGTATTACCAACATGAGGAATCTTTTTAGCAGCTTCTACTTCTATCTAGTCTCATTCATATTTTTGTGTAGTAATTCTGGTTTGTCCAGGGTGGCTGTTTGTGTCCAAGCATTCCATAACAGTAATGATTTTAAATACTATGCCCAGATGTATTCAGAAAAAGGCTTTACAGTTTGTGACACTGGTAGAAAGAGCAGAACCTTTTAAACTGAGCATCTCGGTCTCGGTGCTTGGAATAGTGCTGGGAAGCTGTTGCTGCACGGGGCACTGACTTGTACACCTTTCCCTTTGACTATTTTTGTCCATCGCAGTATTCTGTGGTTGCTCATGGTGTGGTGATCTCAGCAAAGATGTTTGTAAACAGTTCAGCCTTGAATTCAGAATTCAGAATCACAAGGTTGGAAAAGACCTTTGAAGATCATCAAGTCCAACCATTCTCATCCTAAACGAAACCATATCCCTAAGTACCTCATCCACCCTTTTTTTTGAACACATCCAGGGAAGGTGACTCAACCCCCTCCCTGGGCAGCCTGTTCCAAGCCCTGACAACTCTTTCAGTAAAAAATTTTTTTCTAATGTCCAATCTAAACCTGCCCTGGCACAGCTTTGTGCCATTTCCCCTTGTCCTATTGCCTGTCACCTGGCTGAACAGACCATCACCTATCTCTCTGTAACTGCCCTTCAGGTAGTTGTAGGTGGTGACTGAGTGTGACTTCTGTGACATTTAATTTACTGCTGGGTAGGAGGATGAACAGAGGAAGGGTCTTGCTACTGCTGCAAGCCAGATTAAGTTTTGGAAGTGAACAGGTTGGATCAGAGTATCCCAGAATAACTGGGCTTGTGCCAAGCCTGTGTCATGTGTGAGCCTTTCTGTTGCCAGCTGCCTCCGCGGTGGCAGCCTCGTGCAGGCCTCTCTTCTGAAGGCTCTTTAGATCTTTGGCATTTGTAAATCTGAGATTTCCCCTCCTCTCAAAGTGGTGACCTTCACTGGAAACCCCACAAGAAAAGAGGGAGGGAGGAAACACTACACTTCTGCTGCAAAGGAGAGAAAACAAGAATTTTTGCTGTTGGCTCTGGGGTAGCATGATTCACTCAGGGGCCGGTCAGTTTGTGTTGTCTCAGCGTGGGGTTTTACTTAATGTGCTTGCCTCCTATTAGATCTGCACATGCCTGGCCAGAGCCTGTAATTTGCAGTGTTGTCTGTTGGTAGTTCACTTGGCAGTACATACAAGTTAAGAGTTACCCTAGGGAGCTGCTGCTGCTGTTGGCTGGATGGTGGACTGATGGAGTGCTACGGGTGGGCAAGTCTCAGCACCCACCCACCAAACTCCCGTGAACTGTTTGTTGGACACAGCCTTTTCACGTGCTTCTGGAGCCTCGGCTTGGAGGGACAGTGTGGAACAGTAGATACAGAGGTAAAAAATCCTGCTAAGGAAAGCCTCCATTCAGAGTTTGGATGAAATGGTTGTTGCTTTTAACTATCCCAAAGTCTCAGAGGTGGGTGAGATGCTTTAGTCAGGCCAAGCTTGCTCAGGAGGGTAGCAAGACACAGAGACTGACTTTGAAGACCTGAAAGACAAGACATGATCTTAAAGGTCTTTTCCAGCCTTGTGATTCTGTGATTCCTTGAAGACTCCAAGCTTATACAGTAACCATGAGGAGTGTCATGAATCACTGATGGACCTTTGCTGCTAGAAGTCCTCTGGTGTTTCTGTAGGTAACTATATAGTGCTGTGAGCATTAGGTGTGTGGCTTGAAGAATGGTTAAGAGATTTAAATAGTTGACCGAGTTCTGGAGAGGAAGAGCGGGTTTAGTGCCAGGGAGAGCACATAGTACCTTTCCCCAGGGAACTGAAATAGGATGGGAACAGCTGAGGAAGAGCAAGTCTCTGAGAGGGTTACTGTTAGTTCAGTTGGTAGGTATTAGTAAACAGTGTGGAATTCCTGACATGGGGTGAGGTCTAGCGTGTCCTAAGGTAAAAGGGCAGATGTGTTTAAGAGTGGTATTAGTGCAATTCCTATTCTCAGAATAATGCTCTTCTCCTTGTGAACTGACTGCTTCCTCAAATGGGCAACTTCTGTTGTCCTGATACAGAACTGACACAGAGTTGCCTTTGTGAGATACTTGCATGTTTATGCCTGTATTGTTTTTTTGTGGAAGAGTTCATGTTGTTCAGCAGTTATGTGAGGAACACCAGAAACAAGCACCCTCGTATTCTCCAAATGAGGAAACTGTTACCCTGATCTAATGCACATATCCTGTTTGGCAAAGTTCAGTGTCATGTTTCAAAAGGGGGCTAAGTTGTTATTAGAATGGAGGTCCGATTCCGTAGGTGCAGCATTAAAAAAAGTTGTTCGGGTTGCCAGCTTTACCCACTCAGGGTTAAAAATTAACTCTGTCTTATGGAGTTCTTATAGTGCCACTTATATCTCTTGCTTGGTTTTGATCATTTGCTAAAAACAGTTTGCAAAAAATGGAAGGGAATGCAGGTCAGTTGTCCATAAAGTAGGGTAGTTTGTACAAAGGTTACTCAAAATTTCATTGATTATTTTGTGTCAGTCTCTCCTGTCAGGTTAGGGGGCAAGCAGTATTTTGTGAATGTCATTAGTTTGCATTCTTATGCTGTAAAATGCACAAGAGCCTCCCCACAAAATGGCTTTACTGCAAGAAGTCCCTAGCTATAAACATGCTACTTTTCTACCAGGAATTTTCAAAATATGCGAATGTTTTTATGCACTTCATCTAGTTACTCTCATATGCAATGCTATGATACTCGGTGAATTTGTTTCTCTAGACACATATTTTCTGCAATATGCCTTTTATTACTAAATGCTCATACACTCAAACTCTTGAAAACAAGGCCTGTGGGTATGAACGTGTGGGAAATCCAGCATAGGTTTGCAGTGGTCTCCTGTTCGAAGTGCTAAAAGAAATAAAAAATGTACCCTCCCACTCTAATGTATTTTTGTAACGAAATGTGAAGGTTTCTTGTTGTTGTAGAAGACAAAGGGGAAGGATCACTTTAGCAGTTTCAGAATAGTCCTGGAGGCTCCGGGAATGTGTGAAAGATAACTTCCTGACACAGCTGGTGAGTGAACAACCAGGGAAGGTGCCCTGCTGGACCAGCTCTTTGTGAACAGGGAAGGGCTGGAACAAGATGTGAGGGTTGAAGGCCATGCCATCTTGGGCACAGCAACTATGAAATGATGGAGTTCTCTATTCTTAGGAGACAGCAAAACTGCCACCCTAGACTTCCAAAGGGCAAACTTTAGCTTGTTCAGTAGCCTGATTACCAGAATCCCTTGGGAATCAGTTCTGAAGTCTATAGGAGTCCAGGAAGGGTTCATGAAGGGCAGGCCCTGTTTCACTAACCTGATCTCCTTCAATGACAGGGTGGCCTGCTTATTGGACGAGGGAAGGGCTGTGGATGTTGTCTACCTTGACTTTAGCAAGACCTTTGACACAGTTTCCCACAGCATTCTCCTAGAGAAGCTGGCTGCTCATGGCCTGGATGCACATACGCTGGATAAAAACAGGTTGAGAAACAGCCACGTCCAAAGAGTTGTGTTAAGTGGAGTTGGTGACTGGTCACAAATGGTGTTCCCTGGGGCTCAGTGCTGGGGCTGCTCCTGTTTAACATCTTTATTGATGATCTGGATGAGGGAATAGAGTACCCTTAGTGAGTTTGCAGACAGCACTATGCTGGGTGGAAGTATTGATCTGCTTGAGCATAGGGAGGCTTTGCAGAGGGACCTAGACACACTCAATGGATGGGCCCAAGCCAATGGTTTGAGTTTCAACAGGGCCAAATGGTGGGTCCTGCACTTTGGCCAAAAAACTCCCCAGCAGCACTACAGGCTTGGGGAAGAGTGGTTGGAAAGCTGCCCAACAGAGAGGGACCTAGGGGTGTTGATTGACATGCGGTTGAACATGAGCCATCAGCGTGCCCAGGTGGCCAACAGCATCCTGGACTGAACCAGGTGCAGTGTTACCAGAAGGACCAAGAAGGTGATCTTACCCCTGTATTCAGCCCTGGTGAGGCCACACCTCAAGTGCTGTGTGCAGTTTTGGGCGCCACAGTATAGGAAGGACATTGAGGTGCTGAAGAAGGTGCAGAGAAGGGCAACTAAGCTGATTAAGGGTCTGGAGAACAAATCTTATGAAGAGAGGCTGAGGGAGCTGGGGCTGTTCAGCCTGGAGGAGACTGAGGGTAGACCTTATTGCTCTTTACAGCTACCTGAAAGGAGGTTGTAGTGGGGCAGGGGTTGGCCTCTTCTCCGTACTAACCAGTGACAGGACAAGAGGAAGTGGTCTCAAGTTGTGCCAGACAAGGTTCAGATTGGACATTAGGAAAAATGTCTTCACCAAGAGAGTGGTGAAGCATTGGAACAGGCTGCCCAGGGAGGTGGTGGAATCACCATCCCTGGAGGTGTTCAAAAACAGGTAGACATGCACTCCAGGACATGGTTTAGTTGACGTGATGGTATTGGACTGACAGTTGGACTTGGTGATCTTGAAGGTCTTTTCCAGCCTTGATGATTCTATGATTCTAATGGAACCAAGCTAGAAAACTCCAAATGCAAACCTGAGCCGACATTCAGGCTGCATGTGCCTTTTATTATTAATTGTCCTATTTAATGTAGTCCAGAGTGCATATTTATCAATCATGTATCTTTATGTGCAGTGTTAAAGCACAAAGGGGTGAGTTGCCCAGTAAAAGCACAGAAGGGTCATAGTATCTTTTTTGTAGTTTACCTCAGACCCTTATTTCTAGCAAACAGCTTTATGGATGTGCAGCTTTATGCACCTGCATGGTACAAAATCAGAAAAGCTAGCAGCAGAGCTGCAGTAAATCCCACTGGGACTCTGTTTCCTGCAACAACAAAGTACAAAGTACTTTTTCCAGCCAATTAATGGAATTAAATTATTTAACTCAATCAGTAGTCCTGAGTGGTAAGGACTTCTTTTTCCCAGTTCTTCCTTGATCTTTGCCATGAGGTTTGTGTTTAATATCCCAAAGTGTGCCCTGCAGTTATGAGTCAGTATCTGCTTTTATGGGAAAAATCATATTCACGTTACACAAGGGAATAACACAGTTAAAATTATTGTTAGTCATGAAAGTAGGATTTGGCTCAGTGTCCTCACTTGCCTGTTTTGTTTCACGTAGAGTGTTAGGACAGCTATAGAACTGCAGGTACCAAATAATTAAAGGTCTTGTGATACCAGTGTGGGCCATGTGAATAATGAGTAAGTAGCCTTGTTTGGAATGGCTAGACCAGAGTAGTTACATTAACCTGAAATGCTTCCATTAGCAGTTGAAAGTAGTGGACCTTGGTTTCCGGTGAACACATCTTTTTACTGAATTGCACCAAGTCATCAGTGTGAGCTCTGCCCTTAGGGTGCACTGACAGTGCAGCTGATGGGGACTGGATTCTCTGATACTAGGTAATAATGGAGGTTTCACTGCAGTCTGTCATGGTTTAACCCCATGTCATGGTTTTACCCTCAGCCGGGAGCTGAGCATCACGCAGCCACTCTATCACTCCCCTTTCCAGCTGCACAGGGGAGAAAATATATATTGAGAGGCTGAGGAGTCGAGATAAGGACAGGGAGAGATCGTTCTGCAATCAGTGTCACGGGCAAAACTGACTCAACATAGAATAAAGGACAGAAAACTCTCTAATTTATGACACTGCCCTGCACACCCAGTGACACCAGAGTCCGGTAATGATCTTAAAGCACCTCCCCCCACCCCTCCCTTCTCAGCAGACTTCACTTTAGCCATGATTTCTCTCCCTTCTTCCCCTGCATTGTGGCACAGGGAGGGGCAGGAACTGGGGGAATTCCTCACCAGTTGTTTTCCTTCCTAGCTGGCGGGAGGGGGGTCCATGGGCTGCAGGGTCATCTTCCTCTCCAGCACCTGGGGTGCCTCCTCCCCTGCCCCCGCTTCACTGACCGTGGTGTCTGCACAGTTTCTTACATCTTCTCACTCCCTTCTCTGGTGGCAAAAAGTGTCTGCTTGTGGGTTGTTTTTTCTCCTAAATGTGATTCACAGAGGCTCTGTGACTGTCACTGGTGGACTCGGTCTTGGTCAACAACTCCAGCCTTGAGCCCGCTGGTGTTTACTCTCTCCAGCCTGCAGAGAGCTTCTGGCTGCTTCTTGCAGAAGCTACCCCTGCAGCCCCCCTTCTCCACCAGAACCCAGCCACACAAAACTACAACACCCCACGTGGTAACTGAGCACCGTGCAGCTTCGTGCTCACCCCCTCCATGGCAGCATGGGGGAGAGAATTGGAAGAGTAAAAGTGAAAAAACTCGTGGGTTGAGATAAAGATGGTTAATGGGTAAAGCAAAAGCAAGGCACGGAATTAATTCCCCACTTCTCACTGACTGATGGGAGCTCAGACACCCCCAAGAAAGGAGCACTCCATCGTGAATAGCATTTACTTGGGAAGATAAATGCCATGACTCCAAACACCCCTCCTCTCCTTACTCTTCCCCCAGCCCCATATCAGCTGGACATCATATGGTATGGACTATCCCTTTGGTCACTTGGGGTCAGCTGTCTTGACTGTGTCTCTTCCCAAGTCCTTGTGTACCCCTTGGTGGGCTGGGGTAAGAAGCAGAAAAGGCCTTGGTTCTGTGTAAGTGCTGCTCAGCAGTAATGAAAATAGTGTAGTATTTTGAAGACCTTTACCTTCTGTCAAGATTGGGCAAAATTGACCAATGAATTTAAAAAAACAACTGCTGGGGATGCAGACCTGCCTACAGTCATGCAAAGAGAAATGTAATGAAATTAGATTAAAAGTAGGTCATTGCAACTACCAATTTAATCATGGTAATTATATTTTGTGTACTGTTTTGTATGTGTCACACTCCTCTTCAGGTAAATCTTTTCTTTTCCTGTAAGTGGGCTGTTTCCTTTCTGCTGCTTTCTTTAATCTTCAGGATATCCTCCTCTGTAAAGAAGATTGTCACCCCCACACTAACTAGTACTAATGCCAGCCGAAGAGGGAGCAAGGCACCTGCAGACATCAGCAGGCACGGCCCAAGAGTGAGAGGAGGGACGACATGCCCTGTCTTGCCTCCTCTGCTGCACTCTGTGCCAGGACCTCAGTGTAACTGCACTGATGGCATCGCCTCACTGCACTTTTGTGCAAGTTAATGCCCTCGGCCTTAGTCAAATGCTGTTATGTAAGAGGTAACGAGGCATCATCTAAAAGCCTTTGACCCAAAGCATGTCACTTGGGCCTGACACATGTATAATGCTCTTCTCACATAGCAGATATTTACAGACGTAATAGGATAGTAAATACTGGGGTAACAGCTCTTAACAATCCTGGGAGAAATATTCTGTGACTAGGAAGGACTAGATGAGGTGTTTACAGCAGCTCTTCCTATTTTGAAACCTTGGGAAACCAGTTAAGGTACATTGTTGGCTTTCTTTGCCATAGGAAGCGAGAGCCCTGCATGGTCTTGTGGCATGGCTTGTGTTTTCTAAGAAGACCTCTAGAAGCACAACAGGGGAGAGAAGTACCTTTCTCCCCATTTTGCACAAAAGGCTGGTAGAAGAAGTTTCAGCACATTCTCCTTATGCAATAGCCCAGGTCAAAAGACCCCTCCTCCTCTGGGGATACCCCTGACTAAGGGAAGGGGGAACCTGTGAGACCTTGCTCCCTGTACAGAAGAAACTGGTGACTGGGAACAGACAGGGAATGGGAGTGGGCTGTGCAGTTAGTTACATGCCTTCAGCTGAGTTGTGGTCTCTGTTCAGGGTTCTCAGGCCTTGGAGATCCCGGCGGGAATAAGGATACATGCCTAGAGGTGCTTTGGCACGATAGGATCAACCCGTTGGGAACACGCTGCCTCCCCTTGCACTGTGCTGCTGAACTGTGACTGTATCTGTGACTTCTGGGCAGATGCGCTAACTTAGGCAGCACTAGGGAGGCTGGGCAACTCTAAATCACCTTAATCCTCCCCAGTAAATATCTCCTTGTGTGGTCTGCTGGGAATGAGCATCTGACGAGGTCTTGTGCTGCGCCTGCCTGCCACAGGATGCCCCATGTCCTGCTCTGTGCTGGCTGTTGCAAAATAAGGGTTTAACAGCCAGCTGCCTCCTTTTCCAGGCTCTCTGCACATGCCTGCAGCAGACTTGTTCACTGTTTTCCTGGGATGCCTCTGGCATATCCTTTGTGCTTCTGGAGCCTTGAATTGGAGCTTGTTCCACCTCTAGGGAAGATGGGCAGGATCCCTTTGTTGACCCTTGCTCTTTTCTCCCTTTGTGTGATAAAGAGTGTTTGGTTTGGCCACAAGTTTCAGCTTTTTGTTGCCCACATTCAGGTCTTCTCATAACTCCTTTCGGTAACAGTTGCCAAAGTGAAAAGATGGGGCTGATATTACTGTGCCTGCTTAGAAAAGGAAACATTGTCAGGGGCTTGTTATTCTTGGTTTATTTCATCGGTACCCAACTTCACAGGTTGCCAGGAAATGGGGTATTTCACAGCGTCATTTAGTATAATCAAGATAGGAACCTTGGGTATAGAATACTGTTGATTTAGGGTAAAGAAAATTGTCTTTGCCACCACAAAAGGTCATCTGTTCTGTGCTGGCTTTCTCTCCTTGAAGCAACACACTTGTGGGGGTTTTGTAGGCCAAGGACCTTTCCCAGACAGCACATGGCCCACACAGCAGTTGTGTGATAATGTAACAACTACCATCAAATTACATTAATTGAAACTAGCCGGGAACAAAACAGAATTACTAAGAGAAACACGCTATTAAGCCTAGTTTCAGCGTTTTCTTTATACTTTCTGTGTTTCTGTCTCTAGGGTCTTGTTAAGATTTACTTTGTTTCAAAAAGAAAAGAATATGGGGTAACATCAGGACCACTTCCAAACAATACTTTGATACATAGGGTAGAAGGAGGATCCATTTGATACAATCAGACACCTACTTCAGCCATGCCAATTCAGCCATTTTGGGACCAAAAGAAAAAGGTGACCAAATAATTTGACCTGATCACATTCATTCTTCAAAAGTTCGTAAGATTTTAATTGCAACTTAATTCCATTGTATTTCAACTTGAGTGAAAACAAAAGCATAGGAGTGTAATGGCAAGTCTTCTAAAGATTGAGTACTCAGGGTGTTGTGCTTGCTTGAAAATTTGGCTGTACCATGGCAGGCAGAATTGTGGACAACCTCTGAAGAGGATGCTTAGTAAGTTCCCTATGCAGCTTCCATGTGGATTTTTTGGAACAAGTGTTCCCAGGTTAGTGTTTGAAAGTTTGGGTCCCCAGGCATAGTTGTTTTAGTAAAGTGTTTGAGGCTTTTAATGAATTCTAATTCATTAATTTTAATCAACAAAGGATTTTCTATGAGGGCTAGATATAACTCACTTGTCATTGTTCTAAGCAAGGGAAGTGGTGCAAGGTATGTTTATCCAGACAGCGATGCTGTAACAGAACTTAAAATAAAGTGGTGTTCTCTTACATGTGTTGGGAACAGTGGGTTCTGAGGAGGGAGTGAGAGATACTTGTAGTAGTTCTTAGGAGTTTAAAATATGCTGTAATGCCAGAGAATCAAACATGCATCTTTTTACTCCTTAGCCCATGCCTTGTCTGTGTCTTGAAGGTCTCCCTGAAATGGGAAAGTCATCTTATCTTTTTACTCTGCAGCCTGCAGGGAAGATCTGGTAGAGGGTTTTGGGAGGGAAAGTCCCATGTCATCAGAACTGCAGGGTCACAAGATGAGTTGCATGAAATGCCAGGGTGAGCTGAGCTGTAAGACTAAGTGGTGTAACTCCAGAGAGAGAAAATTGCTCTCTGAGGTTTGCTTAGTAGTTCTGAAGGATGTAACTGAAGAAGTAACTGAATTGGAGAGTGACATCTAAGTGGAGGTATAAAGATGGTTCTTGGAAACCTCCCTATGGAGTTGCCCATATGGGAATTCATTACTGAACAGGGCCTAAAATGCCAAAGCACCTCTCTTCTGCTCATTTGAGATGATAAAGACATTATTTTTACTTTTCACTTTTACAGAATTGCAAGTGTCCCACAGAAGAATAATCTTCATCAGCCCAATGGTCATCAAGGTTATGAACTCTGCTGTTTTTATCTAGATGGATGACAAGGTTAACAGCCCAGAAGGGGAGCTCCTTTGGTTTTCATGATGGCAGCAGCTAGTGGCGAAAGCCAGCTACAGCGGATTATCAGAGATTTGCAAGGTACAGTGCCCTGCTGGCAGATTCATTCTGTAGGCTCGACTGTGTCCTCCATGTTTTAGATAGCAGAGAGTAGGAGTTGGGTTTTTGGTCATGTAACACTTTTGTGCAGCTGTTGTAGCAACATTGTTCAAGGTGTGTAATGTGCTCAGCAGAGAAGTGATTGATGGTTTTTGTGAGAGATGTACATGACCCTGAATTCTTATATGCTGTGCATTTAAACATACAAAATGAGAAATAAGTTTTACCCCCAAAAAAGTGCCTGTGGGGCATGCGTTGTGAGCTGTGTTGGCATGAATAGAACTATGCTGTTACAAGACTCCGTGGGAGAGAAGAAGTTCTGATTTTTAGACCCTCCCTTGATGGCAGGTTGGTGTGGAGTTGCTGCTAATGTGGAAAGAGAAAGCAACAGGAGATCAAACTGTGAATGGAGACCCAGAAGACTACTGGAGAATTGTATCTGCTGTTCTGGCTGCAATGGATCATGTTTTCTGTGCACCTAACTTGTCCTCCACTAGCAGTAGCCAACCTCATTTACCACAACTCTGTTGCAAGCAAAATTGGCAGCAGATTCAAAACTGATTTCCTGCTCTGCCCTAATCAGCAGCCTATACTGAGATCCACATATTTTGCCTTTTAATTTTTAGTAAATATAAAGTATGATATGCATCAAAGCTGGGAATCTTGATCTTCCTGTAACATAAAAAAGGAGATCTATGTGCCTACTAGCAAGAGGAGATTTAATTTGCAAAGGGGATTGAGTGGGATTTAGGAGCTAAGGGTCACTTAGGCACCTGTACAAAACCAAGTGGAGAACAAGCTCAAATTCGGTTATTTCTGATGCTGAGTACACGTTTTTGGGGCTAGAGTGAGGCAACAGAGTTTGCTTTGACTTGAGATTTCATCACTGACATGGGATGTAGATTTTAGGGAAGAGGAGTTGCTCTACTTTTATTTTTATGTAAATTATTTTTCCCATTTGTGTTTCTAACCAGCACAAGCTGAACCTTCCTGAATAAAGCATGGAGAAGATAAATGTGCTGACTGAACGACCGTTCTTGTGTTACTGATCCCCTTTAGCAGATTACATGCTTTGTCCTTTCTAATCAGAATTCTGTTTGTCCTGTGGCAATACCTTAATGTGCACATGAGACAGCAAAAAATGATTTCGCTTTCCTCTGCTGAAGAACCGGTTAGCAACTGTCTGTCACCAGTTTTTGCTAAGTGTCACAAGGAGGTTTTGCTCTTTTTAGGAAGAAGACATCACTTGAGCTCCATTTTTTTTGTAGGTGGTCTTAAATTGCAAGTGTGTCACTAAGCTTTTTGCAATTTCATTAAGACATTTTCACTGAAATAAACTAAATACACATGCCTGATGTCCAGGCAGAAACCCCATTTATTTAGTTGCTTATGGTTGCAGTGCTATACATCACTTGCATGAGTTAACCATTTTGATGTCTTGTTTTAAAGATGCCGTGGCTGAATTAAGTAAAGAATTTAAAGAAGGAGGGGAACCAATCACAGATGACAGTGTCAACTTGCAAAAATTCTCCTACAAGCTTGAGTACCTTCTACAGGTAAAACGTGATGTGTGTCATTTGTAATCCTCCAGCATAGCTAGGCCTTTTTTTTTTCTCATATTCCCTCTTCAGTATATGGGGCTCAACTGAAGCAGTCATAAATATCCATTGGAATCTCTTTTTTTTTAGTAAGTGGACTGAAATATGTGCTGCTTATTGTACTTACTTCAAATGAAAGTAACTAAATGTAATCAAAAGACAGTAAGACAGTGCTGGCAGGTTGGCTTTTTAAGAAGGTGAGGCTTTCTTTTTTCTTTTTACTGATCTGAAAGATTTGAGCTTGATTTTAAAGCTATATCCTGCTAAATTATCTCAGAAAAACTCTGGTAATGGGATCTTGACAACATTTTAATGCAAAATACATAGTAGTAAGCTGTTCAAGATGCAAATATGATGGTGTGAGTAAATTTACTGAATTTTTAACAATTTAACTTTGGAAATTAATTTTTATTTTATGTAAGGCTTAAAGCAAAAGGCTGATTTTTCTTTTTAATCTGGAATGCTGCTTTTTGTCCATACTCAAAATTTAAGTAAAAGGCCAAACTGCTGGGCAAACTGAAATTCAGTTTGCGTAGCCTTGTGTCTACACATACTGTAATCATGTCACTGACGGCAACGAAGACATGCTAATCTAATCTTAATCTAGGCAAGGGAGTTTTAGTTGGGTTGCAGAGGCTTCATCTGAAGAATCCTTTGGGATTTGAGTGGCCCAAGCTGCATTGCTTAGGTGATTTTGCTAGAGCAGGTTTTTCTGGTACGTACATGTGGTACACTTGATTGCAGGTCTCAGCAACTGGCTGTTAATTCGTTGCTCTTGAACAGCTGCTGAATCTGCTGCAAATCTTTATTTCAGCAGTTTTGAATGGATGTCTGGATTTTAATGGGACCCTGAACATTATTATCTGTTACTGTTTGTAACTGCTGGGTTGCATCAGTGCAGTACAACGTCTATTTCCTTTGTGAATATTTTGGCTAAAACTAAGAGGAGTCATGAAAGCACAGGTTGCTCAGAGAGGAATGGAATTGCAAGTAATTATATAGCAGTATATTGATATTTAAGTTATATGTAAGAGTATTTATATTAAAGACATATGTAAGTATATTTATACTTAAATTGTGCTCATTGCATTTTGTTTTCCTTGTTTAAGTTTGACCAGAAAGAAAAAACCACATTGCTGGGGAACAGAAAAGATTACTGGGATTATTTCTGTGACTGTCTGGCAAAAGTCAAAGGAGCTAATGATGGAATCCGCTTTGTCAAGTCTATTACAGAAGTAAGTATATCAGTTCAGCATCATAATACATGGTGTATGTTTTGGTGTGTCTTTTCAGACAGCAAGGGAAACCAAAAGAAAATACACTGCTAACAGACAGGGGAAAAAAAATGTTGGCAATTTTTATTTTTAATTGTCATGTAAAGTACAAAAATACAAGGTTACTCTTCTTACTGGGACACTAAATTATACAGCATTGGATAGGTTGACTCTTACTTGCTTTGAAGAGCATTTACACAAGCAAACGGTCTTCATTGTCTCTGGTTGTGTGCCCTGCCTTTTTGTAAACTTAGTGCCATTTTCTCTGAAAAGGAATGAAAAGTTAAGAACAGAGCCTGCCATCTTTGGCACAGCTTACAGCAGGACTTGCCTCCAAGTGTAAGAGGAAAGTATCACTGTATTTGATGTTTCCTGAGAGTTTTTTCAGCTCACCAGTAGAGTTGAAAAGAACTGACTGAGAGCAGCATTTAATGTTCTGTCTCAGCTTTGTTCCTTTGGGTGAGGTGGCATGAACAGGAAAAAAATCGTATTTTTACTAGATATAGTAATAAAAGCTTAATCTTGTAACAGCCATGTTACTCCTTCACCTCAATGAGCGTCTGAAATAAGTGCTGTGAGAAGCTCTCTGTGCTGATCCTGTCTGAGCCTATAGAATCATTTGAAGAAAAGCTTCCCTTGTAAAAGAGGTGGTGGTGTGGACCAGCATTGTCCTGGTGCTCAGTTCTTTTGTCTGTGAGCAGTGTTAACTCTATTGCCAAGTTACCGTTTACAGTGCATTTCCCAGTTCTCTTGGCAATTCCTCCACAGCAGCTTTAGATAATGTGGTTTTGGTGCATCTGAAAGAGAACCCTGATGCTCTGGCAGAGGCAGGCTCTGTGTTCCCTACCTCACTTTCTTCTCTCAGCAACTTAGGCAGTTCCAAGGCAAACAAGCCTCCAGTTTGTTTTAACACTGGGAAGGGAAACAGAGGAGAGCCATGGGTTGACTTTCCCGCTACTTCCAGGAGACCTGGAGAAGTAAGGACAGTGACTGTCCCTACAGAAAAGGTCCTCTGACTGCTGATACTGGCCCCTAAATTCTCAATAGCAGTAGCCAATCTGATTTCTTTGCAAAGGTGACTGTGCTGTTGTAGCCTTCCAACAGTCTGTTGCCTATGGTATCACCTACATATGACCATATGTAAAGGCTGCTCTGCTTTTTCCTCCTTCTTCGGAACCTCTGGCTGTTTAATGGTTAGCATGATATCCAAGATTATTGTTTGCAAGAAGGGTATTTTCTATTTCAGTTTACATGCAGCCATAGAAATTTAGCTTGTGGAATACTTCTTTTAACTTTATTCCCTTGTGGTTTAGGAATATGAACTCTTAAAGATATATTCAGTCAGCTGTTTCAGTTAACTGAGCTAGCAGACACAGGTCCAGAAATTAAATGGGAGATGACAGAAAAACATGTTGGTTACTCCCCTTCATTAAGGTAGAAATCAGCAGCCAGTTTTTGAACCTGGCTGGGTAGAACACAAAGGTTTCCAAATATCATTTGTCTGCTCACTGAACGGTACTTGTTGACTTTCAAAGATGGAACAAGGAGGAAAGAGTAATGGCAGTTGCTTTTTAAGAATGGATAAACATTTAACAGCACGCCTCCTCTTCTGCTTTGCCTGTAGTGCTTCTAATTTTAGGGTGCATGATATGCTAGAAAGGTGGAGCAAGGAACAAGTAGAAGCACCTTGGAAACTGCCCTGCTGTTAATTTAACAGTGAGGCTTGTCCTTGATGGCATTGGGTGAGCAAGGAATTCTGGTAGTTCCCTTCTGAAAAGGTGATTACACTGAATACAGGTCTTTACAAGTGTTATTCCTCTCACTTCACGGCAGTGGGAACACTGATTAAGGAAAAAAACTTCTGTGGTCTTTGAGTCTTCTTTCATACTACCTATTCAAGGAAAATGTACAGTGACCTACTAACCTGACCCTCATCTCCTCTCATATGGTTTCCTTAGCCTCCATTTAAAAATTATTAATATATTTGTTATGTTAATTGGATGCACAGTTTGGTTAGCAGCGTGGCTGACTATTGAGAATTTCTTCTCATCATTTACATTTTCCATTCCTAAACTGATTACTGACTTTGATGGTATGGTGGCTTGACCTTGGCTGGAGGCCAGATGCCCTCCAAAACTGCTCTATTGCTCCCCTTTCCAGTTGGACAGGGGAGTAAATACATATTGAGAGGCTCAGGAGTTGAGATAAGGACAGGGAGAGATCATTCTGCAATCAGTGTCATGGGCTGAACAGACTCTACACAGATTAAAATGCATCTCATTTATTGCCCAATAAAAACAGAGTAGGATGATGAGAAATAAAACCAAATCTTAAGACATCTCCCCCCTTCCCTCCCTTCTTCCTGGGCTCAACTTTGTTCCTGAATTCTCTACCTCCCCCACCCCACAAGTGGCACAGAGGGAGACAAAGAATGGGGGTTTGGGTCAGTTCATCACAAGTTGCCTTTGCTGCTCCTTGTGGGGGGTTTTTTTTCCTTCTTAAATATGTTATCCCAGAGGCACTATGACCGTCGCTGATTGGCTCGGCCTTGGTCACCCGTGGGTCTGTCCTTGAGCCAGCTGGCATTGGCTCTGTCTGACCTGCTCCCCCTGCAGCCCCATCAGCACTACCAACACCTTGCCAGGAAAACCCAAAACAGATGGAAAGGAGAAATGAAACACTACTGTATAGTGTTTCACCATTTTGCAGGACAGCAAATAGTAGCTATTACAAAATGTAGTGCTGAGTTTTGTCATCTAACTCACAGTGATTTATTTAACACCTATCTTCCTAAAAAGATCCATTAATTTTGGTCTGAGAGAGACCAAAGAGAGGTGGTCTGAAGCAAGAATTAGATTTTTATCAATTTAATGCCTAAGTATTAAGAAAGGCTTTTTGCATCTTCTGGGGTTACTACGTCGGTGAGGATGTATATTTGTATATGTGTACATCTTTGTCCTGTGGCTTGGTCTGCCCTAAAGCTCTTCCAGCTGTGGCCAGGCACATCTTAAGTAACATAAGCAGTCGCTTTGCTGAGCACACTGAGATTTCACCTTATATTAGGATTGTCCTTAGCATAGTCTGTGTTTATGTGCTCAGTATATGAGATGATTTGTTGGTCCTGTGTTGCCTTTTATATTATTATAAAGTTGACAACAGCCAGCTGTAGATACAAGTTTGTCATTCAGAAAAGATTCCATCCAATGACACTCTTGGGAGAAGATAATCTCCCAGTGTCAGTTCTCACTACTTCCTTTACAGTTAGTGGCTTATTGTGAGGGTTTGTGGGGATTTTTTTTTTTTTGTCAGCATGTAGATTGTCCTGGCCATGACTCTACATGATTACAAATTATATTTAGAATTTTCTTTTCTTGTGGTTTCTCCCTTCCAGCTACGAACATCGCTCGGAAAAGGAAGAGCATTTCTTCGTTACTCCCTGGTTCACCAAAGGCTAGCAGACACCTTGCAGCAGTGTTTTATGAACACCAAGGTGACCAGGTAAATAGCAAAGTACCTTGTTAACTAATGGGTGTTTGCTCAGTGTGATCAAGCAACATCACTAAGTAACTATTGAAAGAAATTGAAACCCTTCCAGATGGTTGGCTTAGAGAGCTGGTAATAGGATAGGAAGGATGATAGACCTTTTGGCCTGGGTCACTGGTTCATACCTATCTTAAGCTGGTAAACATTGAAAGTTGTTAGAGCTAAATGCGTGTGGAGTGGGTGGTGCTGATGCGTCTGTATGTTCGTTTCAAAGGTGACATTTCTATAAGCATTGAAGATGCTGGGTTTGATCTTCTGTGCAGTACATCCTAAGGGAAGAATAATTTGGATGTGTTGTGCAAAGCCCCAGAAAGTGTTTGCATTTGTCTCTGGATTGTCACACAGAGGAGCAGCTTGCCCTTGGCCAGGGAACACCCAAAATAGTTTCTAGTTGGTTGGAGAGGCACTGGTAGGGCTTTTAGGAAAAGCCAACTGTTTGCAGAGTGTATTTAACTGGCTGCCACTTTCTGCCCCTCATTTTTGATGCATCCAGTGTGCAGCAAATGTTTCATCTTGTGCATGTTTTGCCCAAGCACTAGAGCAAAACAATACTTTGTGCAGGGAGTTCTCTAAACCTTTCTGCATGGAATTCATGGAAGTGGTTTAATTTCATTCACATCAAAGGGATGGGATGCTGGCTAGTTGGTCTGGTTGTTTTCAGTTGGCATTTAGAATAGTATGTCATAATTTTTCTGAAGGGGGGCTGAATAACAGTCTTTTGGGTTTGGGGTTTTTTTGCAAGTGAAACTGCTGATTCCTTTTTTTACTTATGAATGAGTGTTGCTATTTTTTTGTTTGTTATGTTTTCAAGTGACTGGTACTATGCAAGAAGTCCATTTCTGAATTCCAAACTGAGTTCTGAAATCGTGGGTCAACTCTATGAGCTCACTGACATTCAGTTTGACTTGGCATCAAGAGGCTACGATTTAGATGCTGCTTGGCCAGCATTTGCCAGGTAAGATAGAACCATTCTGTCATTTTGATTAACAGGGCCAAAAAATGCCTGCTTGTTACAGAATCTGTAAAAACTTCTGCTTTTGAAGGCGGGAATACTTGTGTTGGAGCAGGTATACACTTTCTCCATGTAATTAGTCTGTGACCAAATGGGCCCTTTTTCTCTTCAATGTCCCATGTATAAGAGGCTGGAGTTGATGTTCTGTGATGGAGTACTTCCAGTAACTGCAGTTTAAGGCCAAATCCCAAGCTGTTCTCATCTTCAGGCACAAAAAGAAATGTTTTTAACTCCTTCTGTTTTTAAAGAGCTGAGACCTGTAGTCACTGAACAGCCAAGCAGGGTGCTTCACTTACAGCAATGGTAGAGGTGACAGTATGTGGTCACTACAGCCTGATCCCCACCTCGAAGAGCAGAATAACAAAAGCTACTGGGCCTGATTCAGATCCATTTCTATCAGTGGGAGTTTCCCAGGGCTGCATGCTACCACTGTCTGGTTGAGCTGCCATCACACAGCAATACAATTTTGTGGAGCAAAGCTGCATTGGTTCTTGTGGATGTAGGAAGTCAGGGCTACCAACCCCATAATCTTTACAGCTACCTTTGATATCTCTATTTTGTTTTCCATCAACTTCTGTGGTTGTTGTCCCAGACAGCGAGTGCAGTTAAATCCTCCCATATGTGGTAGTTACAACTAAATAAATCTTACATGTAGGAGTAGAAAGACATGTATGTATGTGCTTAGACTTCTTTTACTTATTGTTTCTCTGTCACCAGGAGGACCCTCTCCTCACTTGGATCTTCAGCATATTTATGGAAGCCCCCAAGTCGCAGTTCCAGCATGAGCAGTTTAGTTAGCAATTATTTGCAGGTAAGAAAATTACAAATAAATGTTTATCTGGCGTGGTAGATCTCTGATTAATGGCATAGTTCCAGAGAGCTCAGTAATTTCAGGGTGATTCCGACTCTTATAACGGTAAACTGCAAAAAGAGTTCTTAATTAAAAGCAAAGGGAATTGTCCAATGGCTGATTCGACTGAACATGCAAATCTTGTAGAAGAAAACAAAAATATATTCAGAATTCTGCCTGCAAATAGGTGTGCTTTCATTTAATCTTTTGTGAGAACAGGCCCCATTTCCTGTATCTTGTAGTACAGTAAGTGCAATACACAACATCACTGTGTGTTAAGGGCCTGAACTTGCTCTTGTTCAAGCACACCATTTAAATACATGTTTAATACTGCCTAAACTTTTTGGTTTTCCCCTTCTGTTCATTTAGGCCCAAGAGTTTCCCTCCAGCCCTGATGCAAATAACTCACTAAACGTTGAACACTTTGAGGGCTTTGAAGAGATGCGTGTAGAACTCGACCAGGCAGAGCTGAGGCAGAGGGAGCTTCAAGATCGTATTCACCAACTAGAAAAGGAAAACCAGGAGCTCCAAGCAGCTGTCAGCCTTCAGAAAGAACAAGTACAGGTGGAAAAGGAGAGGAGCAATAACTACAGTGAGGAAAACTCCGGGTTGACGAAAATGATCACAGAGTTACAGAAGCAGTGTGAGGTCTCACAGTCCACTCAGAGCACTGTTCATGACCTGCAGAAGTGTCTGCATTCTCTGGAACTGAATGCAGTGGAGCAGCAGAAGGACTATTCAACAAAGCTGGAGCAGCTGGTGACCAGCAAGGAAGACTGTGCCTCAAAACTACAGGTATTGAATCAGGAGCTGGAGGCCTCTAGGGCTTTGGTTGCTATGAAGGATCTTTGCATTGATGAGCTCAAAGCCAAGCTGAGTTCCACAGAACAGAAGAACCTCAACCTCCTTGCAAAAGTTGATTCTGCCTTAGAGGAAAAGGGACAGCAAGCCACAGCACACTGTGACTCTGCCCTACAGATAGGGGCCCTGTTAGAGAAGCTTCAGGAGACAGAGAAGGAAAAGGCAGATATGCAGAGACTCAATGAAGAACATGCGTCTCAGCTGAAAGCAGCAAGGGAAGAGCTGCGGCTGAAAGAAGAGGCACAGAAGGAACTGGAATCCAGATACAATCGCCTCACTGCTGACTCCAAAGAAGAGAGTGAAAAGCTTCTTGGGAGCCTGGAAACCATGGCAAAGGAGAGGGATGCACTTCAGGAGGCCCTGACCCTGAAAGGAAAAGAGATGACTGAGCTCCAGACCCAGGTAACGGGGTCACTGGCTCAGGTGGGGTCACTGGAAAAAAATCTTGAGGAAGCAAGGAAAGAAAAAGAGAGACTTGAGGAGGAGTATGGTAGGAGGGAAGGAGCACTGAAGCAGGAAGCCCTGTCACAAGCAGAGCAACTTGAACTACAGGAGGGTCGCTTAACAAAGGTGAGTCAGACTGTGCGTAGCCTTGAGGAGCAGAACCAGAAACTCTTGTCTGAGAAAGAGCATCTGAGCCAGAAAGTCAAGGAGCTGGAGGAGCAGATGGAGCAGCAAAACTCTGCAGTGAGTGAAATGGGTGAAGAGAGCGTGAAGCTGAAAGCGGAGAATGCAAATCTGCAGCAGTCCAAGAAGAAGATGGAAGAGAAGCTGAATAATTTGGAAGCTTCTAAAGCTTCCCTGGAAGCTGAGATGGCCAGGCTGAGAGCCTCTGAGAAACAGCTTCAGAGTGAGATAGATGATGCCCTGGTGTCAGTTGATGAAAAAGAGAAGAAGCTCCGGGATGAAAACAAACAGCTGGATGAAGACTTGCAGAATGCCAGGAGGCAAAGCCAAACTCTGGAGGAGAGATTACAGGCTCTGCATGCGGACTATGAAGAACTAAAGCAAAGAGAAGAGACCACCAAGGAGTCTTATGCCTCACTTGAAGGACAGCTGAAGAGTGCCAAACAGCACAGTTTACAAATGGAAAAAAACTTAGGCACCTTGAAGGAAAGCAAAGAGTCTCTCCAGTCACAGCTCACCGAGAAGGAAATAGAACTACAAGGCATGGAGAGCCAATGTGAGCAGCTGAGAGCAGAGGCTGAAAGACATAGGAAGAAAGCAGAGACTCTTGAGGTAGAAAAGCTCAGTTTTGAAAAGACATGCCTTCATCAGACAAAGCTCATTGAATCCCTCACATCAGAAAAGGAATCAGTGGAAAAACACCAACTCCAGCAGGCAGCTTCTCTGGAGAAAGAGGCAAAAGAGCTGGCCTCTAGGCTGACTATGAGTGAAGAGCAGTTGGAGGTCAACCGAGGTGAAGTGTCTAGGCTGCAGGCAGAAGTTCTTGACCTGCGAGTCAAGCTTCAGCAGACCACTGATGAGAGAGAGCAGATGAGAGGTAAGCTGTCAATCAGAGAGGCTGTGTTGGGTGAGCAGAAGGCACTTGTCCAGCAGCTGAAAGAGCAAAGCGAATTACTCAACAGAAATCATGTGCAAGAACTGGTGCAATGTAAGGAGAAAGAAGAAGTGCTGAAAAAAGAGCGTGAGGCAGCAGCCCATCAAAAAGCTGAGCTGGAAAATAATTTGCTGAACCTGAAGGAAGAGCTATCCAAGGTTAAGCAGTACTTGGAAGTTGCTAGAATGGAAAATGAAGAAAACAAAGATCTCCTCCACAGGACCAACACAGATATGGCTGAACTTGGTATTCAGATTTGTGCCTTGACCTCTGAAAAGGTGGATGGAGAAGAGAGGTTAGCCCAGGCCACAGAAAGGCTCAAAGAAGTGGAAGAACAGGCAGCAGAGCAACAGGAGAAACTGAAGCTTGACATCTCTGATCTCAGACAGGAGAACAAGAGCTTGCAAGAGAAATTAGAGGAGGCTCAAATATGTGCTGCATCTGTCCCAAGTCTGCAGTTGCAGCTGGAGACAGTAAAAAAACAGGCAAAGAGTTTCCAGGAGACCAGCCAAGAAGAGCTGTCTGCACTAAAATTTCAAATGAGCACAGAGATTCTAAATTATCAGACAAAATTCAAGGTAAATGAATGCAATTATTATAGGTGAGGGAGCTGTGCAGGCTTTCCCCTGCTTTACCAGCTGCTGCAGCGATTACTGGGTGAAATCCTGAGGCTTGTGTGGTCAGGCTCTGTGACTAGCACACAACTAGCCTTAGACTGGGAATCTGAAAATGTCTCTACACTCATGACCTTGGTCTATTTGAGGCATAATAACTCTCCAGATTTTTTTTGGAGATGTATAGTGTGACCATCTGAGCACGTGGAGAGGCCACATGATATGGAGAAGCCAGCCAGCAATGGAGAGGGTGATGATTTCTTACGTTGGGTCTTCTGTAACTTCTGGTCACAGCTGTGATTTTTTTTCTGTTTGAGCAGGAATATTCCAAGCCCTGTTCCCCATACCCATAACACTACTTCTCCTTAAAACTGATTTTGATGAAAGCAAACTCAGACTGAGACCAGATATTTCTGCGCTTAATTCCCTCATGGTTTTTTTCCTTTTGACTGCTCAAGGTAGTGGCTGAGAAGATCAAAGTTTTGCTTCCAGAAAAACATGAGTCAGCCCTGTATATATGAAACAACACACCTAAAGGCTGATGCTTTGCGTTTCTGAGATCGTGTCTAAGACTGGCAGTTGATCAGAAGCTTATGCCACTGGTGGTATCCAGAAATGCCATGAGTTTGAGAAAATAGCATGCATTCACTTATGTTTTGTTTTCATAAAGGCTTCTTAAACCTCAGTGTGATTTGGGCTATCTCACTCTTTAGAGCCAAATCATTTTGCAACTTGGGCCTTTTTTTTCCTGAGAACTGTAATAGCCCATAGCAAGTAACAGTAAAACAGAGCTGGTCTGCCACCACAGAGGGGACTTTCCTTGGATCCAGGAGCTGGGTGGCTCTTTAGCTGTCTTCCCAGAGCCTGACAGTGGTGCTGCATTTATCCCATGCCTGGTAGTGAGAGCACTTGTGATTTGCAACGGGGCGTTTGTAGATGAAGGGATGGCTGCTAGAGGGATGCTAACTTCTGGCTCAATCTCTCTGCTAGGCTGTCAGTGAAGAGTGTGGGAAGGTAAGAGAGCAACTCGAGGAGCAGAAGCGACAACAGCGTGCTGCAGAGGAAGAGATTGCAGAGTTACAAGTAGGTGCTTGATCTCATTAAAAGACAGAGGTGTTTGTGTCAGCAGGCATTAGTGTTATAATTGAGAAGGCAGTCAGCGTTTCTGATGACTGGCTGTGAATCTGAGAATGCCCTTGAATAAATAGAGGTGCTGCAGACATAATATTCAGCAGCTGAAAATGAGCCACTGAAACAGAGATTATGAAAAGCACAGCAGCACTTAGGATTTGTCCTGCTTTGAAAACTAGTCAGGTTTTAGGTAAGACATGTGCGCTTCTTAAATGGGGGTGCAGGTTTAAAAGATGTCTGTGTTGGGCCCTGCATGCCCACTGCACACAGCCATGTGTGTGGATCCACCTGTTTGCAGGCTGCAAGATCTGGCTGAGAAATAACCCAGCTGGTAAAAAAAAGGATTTTTGCAAGGCATTTATTGAGCAGGTGAGTTAGGAGGGTCATACTGAGGTGTAAGGAGTCCAGGACGAAGAAAATTACAGTTATTGAACCTGGCCCTGCCTGCTAGCAGAAGTATGTACACCTTTAGGTGTGTTTAGGTATGTTCCCTGAGGACTTCCAAGTTTGGCAGACTTGTCCTGAGAGGCCAGCCAAGAAAGTAGTTTTTGGTTCTATTGTGCTTCATGTTCCATATAGCTTTTCTAAACAGCATTTTCATAATATTTTTTTTTTCCTTTGGAAATTTTAGGTGGTAAAAAACCTTCTAGGGCATATTCTTTTGCCATTGTCTTGGAGAGATCTTCCTTGATAAGGAGGCAAAAGCTCGACTGACATGAACAGGCTTAATACTATTGTACTTTAGAGTCTATCCCTTATTCAGTGTGACAGAAGTAATCAATCACTAGTACACAACTAATTAGTGTCTGCTTAAACAATAATATCTTAATTGGTGGCTGGGCTTTGATTCTTTTAAAGCATTGTTTAGGTGTCTTGGCAATTGTCCAGTGTTAGATAAAGTGTTGGGTTTATGTGTGAGGAAATGCAGTTAATTTATTTCACTAGGCTGCAAACACGAGTTTGTCTAGAAAGCTGGATGAAACAAGAGACCAACTGTCTGAATCAGAATCTGCTCGGCTGCAGAAGGAAGAAGAGGTGACATCCCTGAGAGAACTCTTGGAAAGGTAGGAGTTTGAGTTCTGTTTATAAGCAGTTCATTGTAGACCAAGCAGGGGACCATTAACCAATTCATTTTGAAAAAGCTGTGGTTTATGAAGTAAGATACACCATGGGGTTTATACAGGGCAAAGAGCAATTGAGCACTGACGGAGAAGAGCAGGTTGACATTTCAGATGAAAAATAAGTAAATTACACAGCACACATGAATGCAAGATTTAGGTTTTATTGTGTTGTTAATTTAGCTGATGAAGTAAAGTCATTGCATGTCTTCCTTTATGAATCTGCAAGACATTTTATAACCTGCTTTTACTTTATATATGGGTTAATGACAAAATCAAAACAGCAATATTGCCTCTTTTTTTTTTCCCCCATAAGGAATGGAATCATTTTGCTTTTTGACATTTTTTTTCTCTTCTGTCCATGAAGTTTTGGGGAATCTATAACAATTATTTGAATGGAACCAGATCCTGCATGTCTTTGTCAGTTTTTTTATCAGCTTTGAGTATCTGATGCAGGCTATGTTTCCAAGGTCTGTAATATGGACCTGTGTGGTCTGGATTATCTGGCAGTCCAAAAGAGATCTTCATGAGGCATGGGCTCACTGAGAGCCCATGCATTAACCAAAGCCAATGTATTTTTACATTTTTGTGCTGATATCATCTGTCTTTATGGGAAGACTGGTGGCTCTTGATCTCTGCTGATGGTTGTCAGCACACAATCTAACTCATCAAAATGTTTGAATTGACTGAGTGAGTTCAGACCAGCTCAGCCCTTTGTGTTGTGTCACTGTAGAATTTTTGATCTGTTGCTAGGACTCACAGTGCTGAAATTGCCATACTGTCAAGCCAAGACTTAGATTCTTGGAATCTTCCTGGGGATACTTCTTTCCATTGATTGCACAGTCTCTTAACCTGGAAGCGTCCAAGGCCAGGTTGGATGGGACTTTGGGCAACCTGCTCTTGTGGAGGGTGTCCCTGTCCATGGCAGGGGGTTGGAACTGGATGATTTAAGGTCCCATCCAACCCAAACCAGTCTGTGAGTCTATGAACCTTGGTTTTTGAATTGAATCTGTGTTAGGAAAATATAGTGCAATGCTGGTTTCCTTCCCTTTTGTGAACATGAAAGCTATGGAGAAGTAGGTGTTAAGTGGCCCCTTTGTGTGCAGCCTGCAAATGGGGCAACCTGTGGCTACAGGACTTTCCCCACTTAGCTGGGTTTGCAGCTGCTGCTGCTTTTAGCTTCCTAGTGTGGTAGCCATCCTAAGCTTTGAGGTAAGCAAGGTGTCCAAGAATTGCTAGTTGCTGACTTGTGTTCACCAGATAACGGATCCGTGTGCACTTTCAGTGATGCAGAAAATGAGAGAGATTCTATCTAGCTATTGGAAATTTGCACGTTGAGAACAATCTCACTGAAACTACTTGTTTACCAGGGTGGGAGACCCCATTCTTCCATTGGGAAGACTTGAATGCACATGAGCTAAAAACAGTTCTTAATTGTCTTTGTATTTGATCAGAATCCAAAAAGAAGCTGATGAAGCAAAAGGTAAGGTCCTGGATTACAGTGAGAAGCTCAGCAAGGTGGCAGCAGACAAAGACAGCAGTGACCAGAAGTTATTTGCTGAACTGGATGACCTGACAAGAACAAAACAGTTCCTTGAAGAACGCTTGATAGAACTTATCAGGTTGGCATCAAAATGAACAGCAAGTAGAAATTAAAATCCTATTTTAGGATGTTAAGAGATACTCCCTAGATGGTCCGCTCTTGTATTCCTGAATTGAACATATAAGTGATGGCCAAGTTCATCAGAAGTAGAAATTTTACATTTCCGTACTGCAGTCAAAAAAAATCACCTAATATTATCTCCTCCTTCATTTGTTTTACATGACATGACATGTTTTGCATTTGTATGACGTATTCTTCTCCCCTCACCCCTTCCCAAGAGCTTCGGTAGGTTTCTTGATCTGTCTTCATTCCTGAAAGCTTCTCAGAAGTTACAGCAAAGCAAATTTTACCACGAAGCTTTTACCAGCATTCAAACTGAGGTTAGTTAACACTAGACCAGCACTGATATTTTCTAAGTGTTTTTTCTTTCCTTTAACTGTGTCTCTGCAGAGATAAGGATGCTTTGTGGCAAAAATCAGATGCTCTGGAGTTCCAGCAGAAGCTGAGTGCAGAGCAAAGGTGGCTAGGGGACACAGAGGTTAATCACTGTCTGGACTGCCAAAGAGAGTTCTCGTGGATGGTGCGCCGGCACCACTGCAGGTCAGTTTGTCAAACCCTACTACACTGTTCAAAGGCATCATCATTTACATCATGATATACTTCTTAATATTCATAGTTCGTTGGTCAAAATCATTTATCAAGGGTGTTGTAGAAGCTGAAAGAAGACACAAGCTCACTAGGGGATAAGAAACATTAATGGAAAGGTCCCTTGACATCTGTTAAGGCAGAGATCTGGATGCAACTCTGACTTCTCGTTCTGGAAACAAAGACAATTACACCCTACATAGTGTGTTTCTTTGAAGGACATAATATTCACTAAGATGGTTTGACTATTGTGATAGAAGTATTCCAAACAAATCCAACATGTTGTGCAGTTATAAATTTAGTTACTAACACTAGAAATGTTCAGAGATAATTACAGATTGCAGAGTAATTTTTAAAAAATGGTTAACATTCAATTATTTCCTATACAATTGGTTTACTTGGAGTTATTAGTTAGTCTAGATATATTCAAATATATTTCAGTGGATACATTTTATGGTCTTGGTGATATGTCTGTTTTGGCTCTTTACTGTTCTTTATCCTCACAACCCAATTCATCATTAAGACATCCCTGCTTTTTCTCATTAAAATCTTAACATACTCATTGAACTATACAGTGGTTTGGCTTGGAAGGGACCTTAAAGGCCATCTATTCCCAATCCCCTGCCATGGGCAGGGACACCCTCCACTAGACCAGGCTGCCCAAAGCCCCATCCAACCTGGCCTTGGACACTGCCAGGGAGGGGGAAGCCACGGCTTCTCTGGGCAGCCTGTGCCAGTGCCACACCATCCTCACAAGGAAGAATTTCTTCCTAATATCTAATCTAAGTCTACTGTCCTTCAGTTTAAAGCCATTATCCCTTGTCCTATCACTCCATGCCCTTCTAAACAGTCCCTTGCCCCCCAGCTTTCTTGTAGGCCCCCTTTAGGTACCAGAAGGCTGCTATAAGGTCTCCCCAGAGTCTTCTCCAGGCTGAACAAGCCCAACTCTCTCAGCCTGTCTGCACAGGAGAGGTTCTCCATCTTGGTGGCCCTCCTTTGGACTCACTCAAACAGGTCCATGCCCTCCTCATGGTGGGGATCCCAGAGCTGGACACAGTACGCTGGATGGGGTCTCACCAGAGCCGCGCAGAGGCGCAGAATCACCTCCCTTGACCTGCTGGCCACACTTCTTTTGATGCAGCCCAGGAATCGGGTGGGCATGTATTCATTAAAAAGTAGTTGACAGGTTTAATACTGAGAAACTCCAGAGCAGAGAGGGCAGGAGAGATGAATGTACATGTATGTAATCTATAGCGTTTCTTCTTTCATATCTGACGATGAGAGGGGTGATTATTAAGTGAAGACATACAGACATGTTCTTACTGTCCTTACAATTAAACAGAATTTTGCTCCAAGATATTTTTAAGTACCTTTGCTTCATATGTACTTAATATATATTATTGATTTGTATTGCATATTTTGGAATATTGCTTTATGTAGTTATAGTTAAATATTAAGTATTTTTATGGGTTTTTTCTGTTGACCCTGTTTATTAAGGTAGCAAAGGATAAATGTGCATTTCATTGGTTTCAAATCTTTTCTAGAATGTGTGGTCGCATTTTCTGCTACTACTGCTGCAATAACTACATGGTGACAAAGCCTGGTGGAAAAAAGGAGCGTTGCTGCAAAGCTTGCTTTAATAAGCCTAGAGTCACTGTGGACAATACAGATGACTCTGGATCCAGTGCCAACCAAGAAGGATCACCAGCATCATTGGAATCACCTGTATTACCATCTGAGAGGGCTTTTGGTTAGTATATTGTTTGGTTGCTGTGGAGAAATAAGCAGGGTTCCTAGACATTCTCTGGGAAATGATATGGTTACTTTCTGCTCCAAGGACCTGCGCTTCATGAAGTGTTTGCAGGGTGGGATTGGCCCCATCTTTGAATTTGATTGGTGTTGACAGATATTTGCATGTGTGGTAAATGAGTGTCTGTCACTCTGAGGCTTTCAGTTGGTTCTAGCAGTTGCCTAATGTTTCTGTAAAGGAAGAGGAATGGCCCAGTCTTCTCCCTTAAGGGTTTTGCTTGTTTGTTTTCCAAACAACCAGCTAATGTTCCTAATGTTTCTTTTCCTGTCTTTTTCTGGTGCAGTTGCAAGTGAAGCTTCTAAACCACCAGATGATGCAGCATTTGACATAATCACTGATGAGGAGCTGTGCCAAGTACAGGAATCGGATTCTCTCCACAATGAGCGTCAGATGGAGGGAGAGCCTCTGGGTCAAAGTGTGACAGATCTGTGAGTAAACACTGCTTCATGCAGAAGGAACTCTTTTGGGTTTTGTTCGGGGTGCTGTGTGGGGTTTTTTCCCATTCAGTTGGGATAGCTAACTTTGGCATAAAGAGAAGATGCTTCTGTTCCCAGCCCACATGTTCAGTAGACCAACACAAAATAATTTGGGCCCATTTGCACAGTCAGCATCAATTCTAGTAACTCCAAACCTCTCCATCATCTCCCTCCACTTGCTGCATCACAGCACAGAGGAGTAGTTCCAGTTCTTGTGCTGTCATCAGACCACCTGTCACCATTAAAATCATCTTGCAGACCACACTGGATCACTTGTCATTCACCCTTAACTTCTAACAGGAGCTAAGCAATAACTCCCTGACTGAGTCACTATTACTTAATATCAAGATACCAAAGAGGTGGGAAAAAGATAAGGAAAGATTTATTCTTTTTATGACAGGTTTGATTGGACTGAATGTGAAATGACCTGTGTCTGTAGGACTCCTCACTACTTCACAGATACCAGCTTACAGAAAAGAAAAAGAACAGGAATTGCCTAGCTATATCTGGCATATGTTTGTTCTTTTTTCTAAAGAAAGTGAGAGTGAATGCAGGTTTCAGTCATTGTTTTACATCAGTTTCTACGTAAATCAGCAATAAAGAGGATCTAGGGCCATCTAAATATCCAAAGACTTGGTTTGCAAACTATGTTGTAGTATTGTAGTTTAGTGTGTATCTGTGTTTATACAAAATACTGTTTTACTGTTGTTCAAATGCTTTCCAGAAATTCTGTTCTGTAAAATACATTGTCTTTAAAATCTTATTTATATTTGAGAATAATAATAAAAAAAAAAGTACTTGCTTTGCTTCTGAGCAGAGAAGACCAGTTTCCAGCATAAACCACATAAACCACAGTGACTTGCAATTATACAGAGCTGTTCATCTGGAAAAAAGCCTTTTCAAAATTCTACTTTTTTGTTTCTTGGTACATTTGTTCCACGTATCCAACCTAGACATTGACAGTATATTCATGTTTATCATGCATTGGGCAGATGTGAATGAACCGAGTTTTACAATGCTCTTTTGAAGGTAGCATTGCCTTTGTTTTGGAAAGAGACAATTTGCAGTGGGGGATTTTTGTTTGGGATTTTTGTTTGTTTAAAGAAAAAAAAAAGTCTGAAGTACTATGCCTTTAACTTCACACTATCTGCAGGGGGGATATCACCAGTGGGTTAACATACAGCCAGGAGAAAATAAGTAAGTGTGTGTCAACGTTTGGGGTTTTTTTTCAATTTCAGATTGGGCTGAGTTCATCATTCATTGGAACCTGCTTTGGGAGGGGGTCAGGCTCGATGATCTCTTGAGGTCCCGTCCAACCCCTACGATTCTGTGATTGTGTGAGCTTGTCCCATAAAGCATTCAGGCTGGGAGGAAGGGTTGCTGCTGCTGGGGGAATACTATTCTCGAAGGGCACCCATGCGACACTTGTGGGTAAACTTCTATAGGCTGCCTGTAAACCCTTGTTTACAGGTTGCAGTCAGGAAAGACTGGAAACAGCGGTTTATCTGCTGTTGCTCTTGGTTATTAGAGTTACTAGCAGGGGGAGAGACCCACTGTGGTCATACCCTGAGATATACTTTTGCAGAGAACACAGACCACACCTGCCCTTCCCCATGAGACTTGTACTGTTTGAAAGGTTTCACTAGCCTCAGCACTGGAGGGGAGTGCAGGAGAACAGCCACCTGTATTACTCCAAATACCAATTTGCAGGAGCTGGAACGTACTGTTTGTCTCTGTCTTGGAAGAAAATAGAACCTGCAGGGTTTGCTTTGTGGACTGGCTCTCGCCTCAAATGTGGCTCAATCCTTCAAGCATCTGTGGGGTGGTAGACTAGAGCCCCTGTCCTTCAAAGACTGTAAAGAGTCTGTAGTATCTTGATCTCAAAGCAGCTGCTCTGAGAAACCTGACATTATGCTTAGGTGGAGTCTTCATCTGATAAACCATCTGGTCACTGTCCCTGCAGAGGCAGCCCCACAGTCAGTAGCCACTCTGATAAACAGGATCCTGCCCGTATCTGATAAGGAACAGTGACAGGCAAGTGAGGCCCTGCAGAGGCAGAGTGCCTTCTTGCTAAAATCCTGTGTAAGGCCATTGAACAGGGTCATTGCTCCGTCAGTCCAGTCGTGGGAGGGGGTCAAATGACCACCTGGGACCCCCATTCCCCACCAACTCATTTCCAGAAGACTCTACAACTGAACACTGAATCTGTGCAGGGTATGCTTGGCCTCCCTGATGGGTGGGGACAGGGAGCATAAAAGATGCAGATTCGGACATCTGCACGTGCCCACCATCCAAGGACTACAACTTTGTGACAATATAGGCTGGATCCTAGGGTGGTGCTGTCTTCTTATTTTCTCTCTCAATAGCTCTCTCTCAACCTCTAACCTTACTCTTGGCACAAATAGTAACAGTGTTTCCAGTTTTGCTAAGTTCTACTAATTATAATCCATTGCTTTGAATATAGAACATGGTGCGGTTTTGTTTGCAAGTCTTATAATCATACTTGCTTTTAAGTAGAGTTGTGCTTTGCTTGGACCTCTTGGGTAATTGTTGTTACTCCTGAGTAGGGGGCAGAGGATCATAGAAGCTCATCTTGGTGGTGTGGTTGTTAAAAGAGATTAGCTAAGAAAGGTTTAATTTAGCCCCTGGGGCAGGTAGAAAAGGTTAACTCTACATGTACCTATCTGCTGGGACAGGACAGACAGGTCTCACAGACAGATTGGATCCAGCTGCACCTGGACTCCTCTCTGAGAAGTTTAGAAAGCAAGGGGCCCTGGTCTGAATCTCCCTGGTTTACCTGCCTGGTGGGACGTGACACAGCTTCAGACACTGGATCACTTTGAGCGTTTGTGTGGTTTTGTGCTTTGAGAGATGCAGAAACCAATGCATGGAGTTAGAAGATGGTGTCCCACCTGTGGTGTGTGCTAAAGATAAAAGGCAGAGCGCAGTGTTGACAATGACAGCAGACAGTTTCTCACGTTTCTGTGGTGAGCAGGCATACCCAAAGCCCATGAGTAGCGTAGCACAGGAGCCGATAATGCAGCATGTGACACCACAGGTTTGGAGGGTAAACGTGCCAGAAATGATTAGCTGTGAGCAAAGATTCTACTAGCCCTCTGTCCTGTCCTTGACAGCAGCCCATAGCAGATGTACTGATATATTTCTAATGTATTTTCTCTTGCCATCCAAGGATCTGCATTTCAGGGACTTTTTGAGCTACTGTTCTCACTGCTGCAGATTTTTTGGCCTTACTGGACTGGGGGACCACCTTGACTTCATATAGACCTTTGATTTTTTTTTTTTTTTTTTAGTCTTTTTTTAAAGTGCCTCATTCCTCTTTGGAAGTATACACATTAATCTAATGGCAACCCCATAATGTTCTCTTTGCATGGAATTAAATATATTGGGTAGAATTTGCTTTTCTATTGTGCCAGGAGAAAAAAGAAAGGATCCAAGATTGTCTTTGCTAGATGCATGTCTGAGGAATGCTTACAAATAAGTATGTTTTCAGGCCAGACTTCTTTATTGGGATTCTGCTGGAAATAGTCCAAGCTATTTATTTTTTGCCCAAGATTTGAAGTAGTTGGTGCAGTTTTAAAACAGAGGGAGACGAGTAGCCAAGAAAGGGAAGAGAAGGGACGCTGGCTGGTCCAAATAAGAAGATCTGCAGTGGGCATACTATGTTGACAGAGTTTTCTGTGGCCTGACTTTGTCTGAGGGTCCGGATGAGGTTTTCATACTGGCCTTACTTTACTCTGGGTGTCAGTCCTTGCTGGACAGGAAATGGGAGCTAGCACTGAAAACAGTGAAGTATCTTAAAGCACATTCTCTTTTCTACTTGTCCCTTTGGGGGACTGTTACTCTGGTTTTTCACTTGTTCTCTTTACTTAACTCTACCCCTGTAGTTTGGGTTTTTTTTTCCTTGAAGGAACATGGAATGACTGCACAGCATTACTTTGTAATGTCAGACTTTGAGACACCGCCTTTATTGGTACAGCTCAGAACAAAATAAAACTTATCTTGGTTATGAGCTGCACAGGGGTGTGGCAAGGTAAGATGGATGTGGTACCAGCATAACTCTGACCCTGAAAGAGCTCTTTCGTTATGGTTAGGATTAAGCAGCGGTTGTTTCATGCTTTCAGGCCTGTTCTGTGAGTTTAGAATAATCTGGTTGGAATTCTAATGTGAGAAGCCGAGATAAAATGTGCAGTGCTATACACCCTGCAACTTCAAGGCTCATGGGTTCTCTTTGGAAGCGTTGTGTTTTTAAACTTTTATTTCTAAAGCGTTCATATTTGTAGACTGCTTAGCACAAAGGTCAGGATATTGCATAGCACTGGGTCAAAGTCCCCAGGGTACTGTATTTCTGTTTGAATATTTTATAGAAATGACATGCCTGCTATAAATGCTACAGCAGCAGAAGCAAGTTCATAGACAGCAGAAGTGTTTAAAAAATTAAATTAAATTAAATTAAATTTTTTTAAAAAACAAACCTAAAACCACTACCCTGGTATGGAAACAAAGAATTTTTTCACACCTTGATACTGCTTTCAGTATCAAAGGACATCTTGGCCTGTCTACAGGATGGTTGCTTTGTTTTGCCTTCTTTTTTTCTTAATGACTCATAACACTGTTTCCTGCCCTCATTACAGCTCATGTCAGTGTACCAGCATAGCTAAAACCAGCAGCTGCAGGGGGTCTGAAGCATTTGCTGCTCTGCACAGAAGCAGCAGGGGAGGGGAGCCATGGGGGACAGGAACACCTCTCAACACCCTCTGCTAGCAAAGCTTCCCTTGTAGCGGTGTGTTGGGATAGCAGCTTTGCTTGGCACGCTGATGTGAAGGCACAGCACGTTCCCTCCTAGTTTTGTTTTTAAGGATATTGCACCATTTCATTAGGAGAGAAATGAGAGATTGTGTAGTAAGGGAAGGATTGCCTAAGCAGCTGTTTTCAGAGGGAAAAAGGTGACATGGAGACAGTGGTGCCAATACAGATCAGCTGTATTGCTGAGCTGTAGTGGTCTGGTAGGAGGGATTCAGTGTTAATGGGGAGAAAAGGAACATCTAAAGTGAGTGGAGTTATTGCCAGAATGGTTTGAAACAGGTTAAATCTGGTATTTCAAAGCAGTCATGCAAAGGGGTTGGACCCGATGATCTCTCGAGGTCCCTTCCAACCCCTACAATTTCTGTGATTCTGTGATTCAGCCTTTGGGCCAGACTCAGCCCTGTCTTCATCATAGGCAGCCAACAGCCGCATAAAGCCCTCCCTCCAGTCCTCTCCAACATCCCTTCTTTCTTTTCTCTAGTCCAGTTTCCACCCCTATTTTGCTACTCTCTGCAAGAGATTTTGCATCCTTGCTGTCACTAGGCACATTTTTGCCTCCCACTGTGAAGTCAAAAGGCCAGAGGTGGAAAGGAGGGACTGCAGGAACAAGGGAGGAAAAAAACTGAGGAATCCAGAGTTTCATGGCAAAGCAACCAGGGTGCCAAGGGGATGCCAGGAAAAGCAGACTGGAAAAACATCACTGTGCAAAAGATGTGTGGGAATAAGGGTGTGAGAGTTTATGTCAGAGTAAGCACTGCTCAGTGTTTGTGCCTACACTTGGTGTGATATTCCTTCTGTTGACAGGGAGTCTAGTAATCTGGCAACACGAGCTCTGTTACCAGAAGAAAGACACAACGATGTGTATGGGAAACTCAGACCACGAACCTGATATTAGATAGAAGGCAAATGAAAATATTGCTCTATTAGAGAAATTTTAGGTGAACACTAAAGAAGTGTGTGTAGAGACCTTCTCCCAAATAGAGACATTAAAAAACCCCACAAAAAACCCCAACCACACAATACCCATCATAAAGATTGAAATGTATATGTTTTAAATCCAGGAATTCTCATTAAATGATTGAGCTGAACCAAAGTCTTTAATATCTTTGAAGCAAAACTCATAAATGTTTTTGTTAACAAACACCTTTCATGGAAAACCAGCAGGCCAGAGGTTTGGTGGATGTCTCCAGAGGGGCTGGAGACATGAAGTCCAAGTTAGCTTTATGTGCTGAAGAAGGGAGTTTTATCTCATTACTTCTTACACCTTTTGAAGGTCTGCACAGTTAACTCTTACCGGCTTTGTCTTGGGATCACCTCTGACTAGGAAAGCAGGAAACACTGATATATCATAATGAAGATAGGTTGGCCCAAAACCAATCACAGTGTCTTTATTCTCCTCTTTCATGCAGGCTACCCATCTCAGTATTTTTAAAAAAAACAAGAAGCTGTGACTATTTGCCAGATTCTCTAGGCAGTTTTATAGGGCGTGCATGCTTGTTGCATTATTTGATGCAGTAAAAGTTTTAGAGCCTTCCTCTTCAGTGATTTGCATACGTTTAGCCATAACTTGGCATATAATGCATCTTGAGTTTTTCATCATTTTCTGTAAGTTCCTCTTGAATCTCATCCCCATGAAGAAATACAGAATGGGGTTAAGACAGACATGGAAATAAGCAAGAGCTTCTGTTACAACAATTGCACATTCAAAGCTGCTGTTCAAGTTAAAGCTCCAGTCCACTGTCTTTATCAGTCTCAAGAAAATATAGGGTGACTGAGTAAGAATAAAGATGGCAACCACAGAAAATATTTTTTTGAGAGATTTTTTCTTTTGAAAACTCCTGGTGTGCAGTAAGGTTCTAATAATTAGTGAGTAGCAGATGATCATGGCTAGCATGGGAACAAAACAGCCCAGGGTCACTTGGATCACTTCAACCAACAGTTCCGTGATATAATTTGGGTATTTTACATAACATATTGTCTTATCAAAACTAATCACCTCACTAAAAATAAACTGTGGTGCTGCGAATGCGAGTGAGATCACCCAGTTAAAGACACACATTAACTTGCCCCATGTCATTCTCCTGGTTTGAAACATATGTGCTTTGGTGGCACAAGTAATGGCAATAAGACGGTCAAAGGTGATAGAGGTTAGAGTTGACATGGAGGTGTACAGGTTCAGGGTGTACAAGCCCCGTATCATGCGGCATGCCACCATGCCAAAAGTCCACTCCTGGGCAGCAGAATGTGCCCAGAATGGCAGTGTCCATAGGAAAACCCAGTCAGCTATAGCCAAGTTCAGCAAAAATATATCTGTCAATGTCTTCTGTTTCTCACAGAAAACCAGAATGACAAAGACCAGCGTGTTTCCTACTAGCCCAAGGATGAAAACAAAGGAGTATATACAGGGCAAGAAGACTGTGGTAAATCTGTGAGATTTCTCACTTCCGTTCTCCTCAGAAACAGTGATGAAAAAGTTATAATAGTCAGCAGCATCTGTAGTTGCCATGTTGCCTTCTGTTTAAAGGGAGCCTGATAGGAGACACATTGAGATTAGTTACAATTAAATCCTAATGCATCCAGGAGACAGACAAAATCCTAAATGCTAACAGATAAGATCTGTAGTAGAACATCCAGGACTCAACAGAGAAAATCAAAAGCAGCCCTGAAGAGGGTTGCCTTGACAGTCACAACCTAATCACAACACCCGGTGGATTTAAACATGTCATCTGTTACCAGATTTGTACTGAGGGCAACTGAAAAGATAAATAATTCCAGAGGCTTCTGAAAACAGAGTAGGGATTAAGCTTTCAAAGACATGAGTGGTTTAGCGTTTGGATCAAGGGGTTCTGGAGGAGCCCATGAAAGAAACAGAATTTGTTTGCCCATTTCAGTTCAGGTTGCAGGCTATGAGCATCAGGGGAGTTCGCCTTGGATTGGACCTGTCTCAAAAAGTAGGGTTCAAGTCTCAGTGAGTGAGCGCTTTAAAGCTTCTGGTTCAGCCTTAGCTTGTTGTTCAGATGACAGTCAGGTCATCAGATGGTGGCACTTCTTCCTTTCCCCTGCTCAGATGACTTAATGGAAACACAGAGGATTTTCATTAATGTCTCCTCCCCGTTTGATTTTAGTTGATCTGTTTCAACTATTTTGATCGCTTCTCTGTCAACCCCACTTCATCTCACCCCCTCTCCAGGGCTTATGGAGTATATTGGCTCTCCAAGGCTGTGTCAGCACATCAGAGTAACAACAACAGACAGATTTGCAAGCTGTTTACCTTGTAAATTAAGTATTTTGTGAGACAAGTCAATAGGGTTTTCAAAGATTTAGCCTAAGGATAAATACTCTTCCTCTTGCACTATGAAGAGCATGTGTCTATGGGGCTAATCCTACTACAAGGTACCACTCAGAGTCAGATCAGCAGAATTCACCTCTGAAGCATTTAGATTGGCAGTAAGGCAACCCCAGTGTGAGTTACCACATGCAGTAGATTTAACATTACATGAAGAAGTTGTTTCCACGGAGCCCAGGAGCAGAGCCAGTGAGGTCTGTTAGTCACCCCTTTGAAAAGTTACTGCCTCTTTATAAGATACTTCTCGGTTCAGATGAAAGCCAAGCGTGGGATGAAGATGCCCTGCTGAAGTCAGTCAGACTCAGCAGCATCAAGGCAATGCTGTACTGAAACAGATGAAAGCACTGCCTTGTACCGCGTTTCTTTCTGCTTTCTTCTAAAGGGAAGGTGTTTTCCTCTAAGCTGAAACAAATTACCAGGCACTCAGTTTTGTAGTTTGACAATGTAAGGTTCCTGGTAGCCTTACTGAAGTAGCACAGATCTTTCTGGTGCCCAGGGTTACTGGAAATTAGCCTTTAGGAGAGTCTTACTGACTCTTTTGAAGTAAGAATTTTTAGTACTCACTTTTAATCCATAAGGGGGAGGGGGGGTATTATTATAAGATACAGCATTCACTCTCTGGACAGACCAGAATACTTAAAATTTTAACTAAGTTTTTTTCCTGTTACATTAATGCTCTTCACAGGAAGTCTCACATTCAGGCAGTAATACCTTAATTTGGTTTTGGTGAAAGTAGATGAGTGTTTTTCTAAATATTTCATATGGAAAACAGACTAGGATCATTTTTGAACTCCAGCTGTGAAGAATTTTCATTTATACAAATAACAGGCACTGGTTTCTGATATACCTCTCTCTCCTGTGTGCTGACATGAGTAGATCTGCATATTGATGGAATGCTGCAGAAGAGATCTTTCTAGGCTCAATATGTTTTTTAACATATCACACGCTTTACACTTCTCAGACTTTAGCTGGTCTCTCACAGATAATATTTCCTAAAATATTATCTGTAAACTCAGAATTTACAGATAATATTTTAGGAAAGAGGTGAGGTGACTGACACCGTCAAATAGGAAGGGATTAATTGGAGTCCTTGAAGGTGACCTTTCAACTTATGCTCCAGAAATTTATTCTGGTGTTATTTTCCTGTGATTGTAAAGGCCTTAAGTTTTCTTTCTTCTTTCTCCTATCTGAATATAGCCATTTAAGTTCCTTCTTGGTTTGAGAGCAGGAGAAATGAGTCTCAGTTGCCTGACTGATTACCAAACCCCCTGGGGAAAACTAAAAAAAAAAAAAAAAGGAAAACAAATTTCTAGCCAATTTTTTTCCCTTTTCCCCCCTTTTTTATTATTATGCTAGACAGCAAAAAGGAGCTGAGAAAGAGCTGCTAAAGCAGAATTGAACTCAACTGTTATGTTCCAGACAAGCTGAAGTTACAGTTCAGCATTCCCCCAGAAGGCTTTCTCACAGGCTGATCCTGTACTATGATGCTGAACAGTTTCTGGATCAGCTGACCACCTCTGCCAAATATTTTCAGTCTTTGCTAATGAAAATGCACTGCAAGGGAGTGCATCCTTAGGGAGGGATCCTTACTTTCTGCAGACCAGCCTTTCCACTCCACTAAAACACAAAACAGAGACCAGAAAGCTTTTTTCTTTCTCTGCCCCTTACCCCCACCCCAAAACCACAGTGGATGGCAACTTTTAAGAGAAAGAAAGCCCAGCAATTTCCTTTAAAACAGTTTCATTTGCTCATGATGGGTTGGTATTATGTTACCTGATATTCTCCTAGCCAGAAGCTCTTAAAACATCCAGCCTGTTAGTCATGCATCTAAGTTAGAATCCAAATTGTACGCTGCCGTCTCAGACTTCAGTTGTTGCACCTTGTCATACTAGTTGTTCATGGAGGTATTCAGCTTTCCTGAAAGGAAAGAGCAGTAGTAATCTTCCTGCCCAAATTGAGACAGTGGGAAAGCATTCTGTTAGGTAGATGGGGAGGGAGGAGGAATAAAATTCCCTCATCGGAGGAGTAGCAAGCAGGAAGAGTTTATTTACAGGGAAATGTTACTGTATGGACTGACTTTTAGGTTCTGAAAAGATTTTAAAAATTAACTGAAGCTTAAGTTGGGTAGGAACAGCAACATGGATAGAAAGGTGAGTTAAAGAGAGCCATGCAACATCCAGTGTGTTAATACACGATTTGCTTTGAGGTCCAGTTCTGTTAAAATTAACTCTCAAATTAATGAAATGGAAATGTAAGTAAGTAATGGAGAGTCAGAACAAGCTATTCTGGTTTGCCCAGCACATATAATTCCCCTGTTTCCAGAAAAAGGCTACTTATCATTTCCAGCACTCTAGGAATTGGATATCACGGGAGCCGGTAGTCTCCGTATTACAGGGGTCTTCCCCCTGTTTGGTCTCCAGGGTCTTAATTTCTGTTGTGCTGATCAGCTGAAAAAACGGTGTAAAAAGCAGTAATAACGATCTTGCCAGTTGTTAATTTCTATTGTCTTAGGGTTCCAAACAGAAAATCCAATATAGATCAACACTTTATTAAAAATAAATCTGAATAAAAAGGAATTTTAGGATATAATAATCAATAGCATACTTTGCCATGAAGGTAAGGACAGGCTGTAAACAGAAAAAGAGGAAATACTGCTTATCAGCACTGTGTGATACACCTTGCTTAGAAATGAACCGATTTCATTAGAAAAGAGTTGTGATACTGTAATCAGAAAAGGTGTTTTGGAGGAGATGAGAAGTTTTCAAACACATACTAGTTGGAAAAACAGATTCTAGAGCATAAATGGCACATAAGCAACATACAACCTCTGAGTTCCAGATATCATTAGCCAGTATCTTAAGCACACTGAATAAAACCCCACTCTTTCTCTTAAACCTCGCGTGTCAGGATTGAGGATTTGTCTGATACCATCAAAATCTTTCAAGTTTGATTATTTCTAAAATTTAAAGCTTTTGGGTTTTTTTTTTGTTTTGTTTTGTTTTTAAACTGTCTAGCTATTTACAAGAAGTCCAGAAGACAGTCACTTACTTCATGATGTCTGATCTCGGGGAGCGCAGTTGTCTCACCTTTCAAAGCAAATGTGAAAGCAGCCTTTTGCTTTGATTGTCAGCGCTGAAGCCTGTGCTGCTGCCTCCCAGCTCTTCACCACTTTCAGTGTTGTTGGCCAAGCAAGATTACCGGATGGTCTCTAAGATCAAGTCTAACCATTGTAGAGAGATCCAGGCAGATATACGGGAAAAGAAGGAAAAATATGAGCTTTGGAAGAAGGGGCAGGTGTCTTGGGATGATTATAGGAATTGAGTGAGATCATATAGGGAGAAAGTCAAGAAGGGCTAAAGCTGATCTGGAACTCAGGCTGGCCAGTTCTGTAAAAGATAATAAAAAGTCCTTCTATAGGTATATTAACAGTAAAAGGAGGGTCAAGGAGAATCTCCAGCCCTTATTGGATGCTGATGGCACATTAGTGACAAGGGATGAGGACAAGGCTGAGGTCCTTAATTCCTTCTTTGCCTCAGTCTTTAACAGTAAAGAATGATATTCCCTGAGTACTCATCCTCCGGAACTGGCTGACAGGGAGGGGAAGAATAACAAAGTTCCCATGGTTCAGGAGGAAATGATTAGCGACCTACTTGGCCAGTTAGATACCCACAAGTCAATGGGGCCAGATGGGATTCACCCAAGGGTACTGAGGGAGCTGTCAGATGTTCTTGCCAAACCCCTTTCCATCATCTATCAGCAATCCTGGCAGACTGGGGAAGTTCCAGTCAACTGGAGGCTGGCAGATGTTACACCCATATACAAGAAGGGTCGGAAGGAGGATCCAGGGAACTACAGGCCTGTCAGTCTGACCTCAGTCCCAGGGAAGATCATGGAGAGGGTCATCTTGGGAGCTATCATGCAGCACATGCATGATGGCCAGGGGATCAGGTCTAGTCAACATGGGTTTACAAAAGGTAGATCCTCTCAAACTAACCTGATGACCTTCTATGACAAGGTGACCCGCTTAATGGACGAGGGTAAGGCTGTGGATGTGATCTACCTGGACTTTGGTAAAGCCTTTGACACCGTTTCTTACAGCATTCTGACTGAGAAGCTGGCTGCCACTGGCCTGGACAGGTGGACCCTCAGCTGGGTTAAAAACTGTCTGGATGGCCGAGCCCAGAGGGTGGTGGTGAACGGAACAAAATCCAGCTGGAGGCCGGTCACGAGTGGCGTCCCCCAGGGCTCAGTCCTGGGTCCAGTCTTGTTCAACATCTTTATCAATGATCTCGATGAAGGGATTGAATGCTCCCTCAGTAAGTTTGCAGATGACACTAAACTAGGAGGAAGTGTTGATCTGCCTGAGGGTAGGGAGGCTCTTCAGAGGGATCTGAACAGACTGGACCGATGGGCTGAGACCAATGGGATGAAGTTTAACAAGGCCAAGTGTAGAGTGCTGCACATGGGACATAACAACCCCATGCAGCGCTACAGGCTTGGGGGAGACTGGCTGGAGAGCTGTCAGGCAGAGAAGGACCTGGGGGTGTTGGCTGACTGCAGACTGAATATGAGTCAGCAGTGTGCCCAGGCAGCCAAGAAGGCCAATGGCATCTTGGCTTGTATCAAAAACAGTGTGGCCAGTAGGTCTAGGGAGGTGATTGTGCCCCTGTACTCGGCATTGGTGAGGCCGCACCTCAAGTACTGTGTCCAGTTCTGGGCTCCTCACCACAAGAAGGACATGGAGGTCCTGGAGCGAGTCCAGAGAAGGGCAACCAGGCTGGTGAAGGGGCTGGAGGGCAAATCCTATGAGGAGCGGCTGAGGGAGCTGGGGCTGTTTAGCTTAAAGAAGAGGAGGCTGAGGGGAGACCTTATCACCACCTACAATTACCTGAAGGGAGGTTATAGAGAGGTGGGCGATGGTCTCTTCAGCCAGGTGACAGGTGATAGGACAAGGGGGAATGGCATGAAGCTGTGCCAGGGCAGGTTTAGGTTGGATGTTAGGAAAAAATTTTTGACTGAAAGAGTTGTCAGGGCCTGGAACAGGCTGCCCAGGGAGGGGGTTGAGTCACCTTTCCTGGATGTGTTCAAAAAAAGGGTAGATGAGGTACTTAGGGATATGGTTTAGTTTAGGATGCGAATGGTTGGACTTGATGATCTTAAAGGTCTTTTCCAACCTTGTGATTCTGTGATTCTGTGATTTGTTTTCTTGAGTGATACTACATGATAGTATGAACAAGCTGTGCTCTTATGACCTGGTTCCAATTCACTTACAAGGTGCCCTTCATCTGAAATGTCCAGAATCAAATTGATTTGTAAAAAATGTTTACATGATCTGGGAGTGAAATAGTTCTGAGGATGCTCTTGAAGGTTTAGGGAACATCCTAAACATCCTCCTGACATCCACTTGCCCTTATCCACACACGAGGTACCCTGGAATCACCTCTGTCTAACTTTGAACTCTTTACCAAAGACAAGTGCAGTATCAGCAGTATCCGACCCTTTATAGAATCATAGAATTGTCTTTCAGATCATCGATTCCAGCCATCACCCTAGCCTGCCAAGCACCACTAAACCATGTCCCTCAGCACCACATCTAACTGTCTTTTAAATACCTCCAGGGTTGGCGACTCCACCATGTCCCTGGGCAGCCTGCTCCAATGCCTAACAACCCTCCCTGTGAAGAAGTATTTCCTAACATCCAACCTAAACCTCCTCTGGAGCAACTTGACACCATTTCCTCTTGCCCTATCACTTGTCACTAGGGAGAAGAGGTCAGTTGAGATCAAAAGAAACTCAGAGGTATTTTATTTCAGCTTGCTAACCTAACTAATTTGACTTGTTTCCACATTTGTTTTATAAACTGTTGATACAATATCTTTTGATGGCTGGCCTGCTCCGAGGAGCCCTGTCCAGCTCCATGGGAGTGGTGAGAGCTGCTGCTCTGAGTGTCTGCATGCTGCATGCATGTAGGTCTGTAAGCATGGTTTCTTGGTTTGCTTGCCCACTACAGCATGACTGAATTAACACTGTAACCTAAGAATTATGGCAAAAATAGAGGTGGGCTGTGTGAGTTTTATCTCAGGGAGGGGGCTGAGAGAGTAGCTGTTACTCCTGGATGGGTCAGCCTCAGGAACCTTCAATTGTATAGTTGTGAAGCCCACTGCATGCAGCACCAGCTGCAGGGAGCCTGCAGGTTCTGGGATGGAGCAGCCTCTGCAAAGGTACAGTCTGGGTGTTGAGGGCTGGGCAGCAGTGCTGTTGAAAGGGACTGGGGCCACTGGTGGGTAGTGGTGTAAACCCAAGCCAGAAACTGCCTCTGCTATACCTCTCTAGTAATTCTACCTCGGTTTCCCTGTAGTAGCCTCTAAAGAGCTTCACGAGGAGAAAATTGAAAACCATCTAAGAAAAAGGCAGCTCGTTTTGGGGAGCGAATACCTCACAACTGAAGAATAGCTAGGGTTACCCACAGAGCTGGCTTTAATCTTAGTAACCCATAGACTGTACGGTATTGGGGATCTTTGAGGCGTCAGCTTGCCTGTATTGCTGGTGTTGACTCCGCTAGTCATCGGTTTGCTGCCTCCTGCTGGGGATGGGACTTGAAAGCACCCTGGTAATCCTCAATGGCTTTTCTGAAACCTATTATCTGAACCTCTTGCAAATGCAGCATTTGGCTGATGGCTGAAAGTTGTCTTCATCTCAGAGGCTTTGCCAAACCTCTTCCATTTCACAGTACTAAAAAGAATCTCAGAAGATTTTGCATGTTGTGACTTGGAGCACAGAAATAACCCTTGGTCATGGTTGTTTCCTTATCTTGCTTTCTCTATGCACCAGTTGCCTCTGGTCTTACAGAGAGACTGTAACCAATTTTAAGGCAGGGGAGTCCTTTTGGGTTTTGTTGGGGTCGTAGTGGGGTTCTCATACAGGATGGGGTTTTTTGGTTTGGGTTGTTTTGGTTTTGGGGTTTTTTTGAGAAATGGTGGTCACCTGCAACACATAGTGGTGGATCTTCATGTCCATCCATTTTGTTTTCACCAGCTGCCTGTGTGATGCTATCCCATCCCTACATATGTCAGGGTTTGCCTGTGACCCTGCAATCCCCTTTCCACCCATACACAATCTGTATCCCCCATGCTCCATCTCAAATCATGCTTATCTTCTTGCCTATGTTAAGGGCTGTCTGTGAATCCTTGTTTCTGATCACCATCTTCTCTCATTTTTTTCTTTCTCTTTGTTGGATTAGAGGGGAAGGCTGGTAACTAACTTAGGGTGCCTGAGATGGATCTGACCTGCTAGGTAACAGCAAGCCGATGGAATTGGTGGTGGGCTACAGCACAGCACCTTCAATTGTTTCCTGGCATTGTAGACATTTGCAGAGGTGCTTGCTGGGCTAAGGAGCTGTTGGGGGCTCTGTACAGACTCCTCTCTGTTTCAGGTTTCTGGCCTTCAACAGTTCTGTGAAGTTCTGGATGACTAAAATCTCTCCGGAAATCATTGCACTGCTGGTAGGCAGATGGCTTATGGGGTTTCACCGCTCAGCCACATGAACCAGACACCTCAGACATGTTGCTACAGCCACCATAGCTTGGGTGTTTATGAAAACAGAAAATGGTGGAGGGCAGAGTTGAAACAGCCTGCCTCAGGTTTTAATTCTGAAAGGAACATCTTACTTCTAACTCCCAAAGCCCTCTCTGGTCTTGGTCACGGTATTTTTAGTGCCATTTGTAAGAAATGCCTTCACTATGTAAGAATAGGCCTGCTGCACCAAACCATCCAGCTGAGGGACAGTAGCCAACAGCAGATGCCTGAGGAAGAGTGTAAGAACAGGACAAGTGTGAAGTAATACTTCAAAAGGCTCCACCAGCCTCCAATAATCTGTGTCTCAAGGATTTTCTGAACCAGAGCTGTTCTCTTCTTGCTATAGTATCTTTTTTCATGCTTCAGTTTTTGCTTTTCAGCCCCACTTCATCTCACTTTTAAAAGAAAAAGAAGATAAATGGTCTGGGTTTCAATAGATGCACCAGAGACTGCGTATTCATAAACTGGGGACCCTGCAAGCTGCAGGAACACCCTTAATGCTGCCACCTAATGTGAATAGGTCATGCAAGGATAAATTCTTCTGTCTGATGGACAAGAGCTCTGGTTAAATCATGAGACTGTTTCTTGTATTTTCCACACAGGCTACCAGACCTCAGTTTAGATCATTGGATTCAATGGGATATCATACAGAGAAGGAGGATTTACTTTGTGATTGTTTAAGAGAAAAAGTAGGAGACACAGCATTCCCTTCATCTACAGTGAGTAGGTGCAGAAGATTTACTGCTTGAAGCAGCCAAGTGGCAAGTAACCACCTAGCTGTGTGCTAGGCTGCAGCAGCAGGAGTAAAACTAGTCACGTTGCCTTAAAGGAGAACATGGGAAATGATTTGGTCCTGGGATTTAATTTGCATTTCAGGGTCCCAAAATAGAGGTGCAATTAATAGATTAAATAAGGAACTCTGATGTCACTGCATATTAAACCATGGAGTTTGACACTTCTGGGAAGCCTGCAGTTTGCTTGGTCTGTATGAATTCAAGGCTGTGAAATTAAAGCTGTGTAGCTGTCACGGTGGGAAGAGAGACTTCTGCAGATCACAGTATGAAGTCTCTTGCTATTCCCACTGTGCAAACAAAATATACATGTAGGTTTACAAATTGTAGTTTAGTTTTCTAGGGAGTTTTTTCAGAATCAGCTTTCTTGCCTAGCTGTATAAATGATACAATGAAATTATAGCAATGAAATTATTTGCATCGCTTGCTAAGTATTTGCATAGATGTTGTATTAACCCTTGACTAACATGCACTATGTCACTTCTCCTTTTCAGGCAGTGGGTACTCTTTGGCTATAGCTCAAGCTTTGGCATTTAGTCACAGGTTTGAGCCTTCCCTGCAGGTCACAGCTGTCTCCTTAGGGGTTTTGCAGCAGTGATATGATTTTGAAGAAGTCAACAGTTACCCAAGAGGCTACGGGAATAAGGGAACACGAATCCCGCAGATAACAGTGCTTTGTGAGTTCAGGAAATGTGTAGACAGTGGGTGCAGTTTAATTTGCAATCATAACAGTGAATTCTTCCTGTTCCCAACCAATAGAATCACCCCACTAAACTCACACATGGTTGCATGTGCTGACACATTGTGGAAATGTTTTCTCTTACTCAGCAGTGCTGCTTGTAGAGCAGGGTCCCTTAGGATTTAAAAGAAGAGGCTAACCTGTGCATTGCTTTTGAGAACTGGTCTACAGTTCTTGCTGCATGGTTACACTTGCCAGTTCAGAAGCACATGTAAGTGATAGTACATTTTATTAAATTCCACTGGTTTTTGGAAGGAACCAACCAGTTGGTCCCCTGTGTGTAAGAATCCTTGGCATTTCTCTGGAAATAACAGCCTAATGATCTCAGTTACCAACCTGCTGGGATGCAGAGAAACAAAGTTAGGTATCAGTTAGAGAAGCTCTAACTAACTTGGAAACTTATCAGCATTTATTTACTGACTATCAAACTCATTCTTCTCTCTGCATCCCAGCACTGTAATTAATAGCTGGTGCTACTGCAGTGCTCAACGAGAACATGCACGCTCTTTGAGGTAAGGAGTAGATGGTGGATCCTTCCATCTACTTCCTCTGCTCTCCTGGACACAGTGGGGAGGAGGCAGCCTGCTTTGCCATCCTCTAACAGCTGCTTTGGTGTATTCCTGTTTGAATCATCCAGTATTTCTTGTATGGTAGTGATGGTACAACAATATCTTTTGTGTACCACTGTCAGAGTAAGGAACTGGATATTGTATGTTTTGTAACACATACTAAATGTCACGGATTGAATCCTGGGCAAATGTCATATCCCTGTGCAAGCTTTAAGGTACAAGTCCAGACTCTTTGGCTTGCATCTGCCCTCCATCAAGATTTTTACCTGCCAGGGAATCTTTAAAACCTGACAGCATCTCGATAGAGAATTTATCTTAAGGCTGTTGAAGAGATGTTCTGGACATGTGTATTCCTCTTAGGAGATTAAATGAGGAGAGGAACAGTTTTACATTTGTGCAGAATGGGGCTGCAGTTTTGCCCAGGCAATTTTGTGACTGGAATGGCAAAAGAAAAATACTATCAAAATGTTTTTGTTTTAGGAAGGCATCAGCATGCAGATGGCATTTATCCACATAATTATTACTCAGAGAATAATGCCTTTCCTTTTTCCTTTTCCTAGAAACAGCACATCTTCAACCTTTGATGAATCAGAGGAGTGGCAGGTCGCTCAAGATGCTGAGATATGCTTGTTGAAGTCAGGAGAAATCATGTAAGCAGAACAGTTTCGTTGCTACCAGGCTGAAAGAATAGAGGCTGAGCTCAGGTATTGGCTGTGTGAGCACAGGTCTTGCAGACTCCTGGAAGCACTGATCACGTGTGTCTCACAATAGAATTTGGTCTGAAGAAGAGCAGAGAGTGTAACTCAGCAATGAGCCAGGTCCTCTCTCTTCAGTGCAGCAAAAACTTTACTACAAGGTGGGAAATAAGAAGGAAAGATTTGGGTCCACATGACATGAGAAAACCCTCCTTCCTGTTCTTCCTGCAGGAGGAGTGGTGAACAGGAAGGGGGCTTAGAAAGCTGTGAAGTTCTGGTCTCCACTAGTAGAAGTGGAAAGGGAAAGGCAGGGAGTGCTGTGCTAGTCAGACCTTCACAGGTAGGGAATTCACGGCCTCATGGAGCATCTATCTATTTACTGGTGGCTTCACCAGAAAAATTCCCCTTTACTTACTCTCCCCTTAAGCCTACCTTTGAAATTTTGACTTAATCACAGGGAAGGTTTTAAACTTTTGACTGCAGGGAGATAAATCGGTCGATGTTTCAACCTTGATGCTGCTGCTCAGAGAACCAGGGAAATGAAGCAGTAACTAAAATCAGAGCTGGGCTTTAGGGCAAAACCAAGAGTGGTCATTAAGTTATTACAAAGATCACTTGAGACACTCCAGCAGTTACTTCAGCTAAGAAGAAAAAGTAACAAGGTATGCAAACTTTAACATAAAACTCCCGCTCTGGCCAGAGTACAAGAACTCTAATAAATCATCTGTGATCCCTAACCACCACGTAGCCATGGTTGAAGAGTGAGCTCCTTACTCTAAAACAGCAAATCATCATGGTGACTGTGTGATATCTTCTGGTAAATGTGCTGATTTTTGATAGCTGCTGACAAACAGATCCCAGTACCGTGATTTACTATGAGCTCCTTGATTTGGAAACAATCTATGTGGCCCAAAGAGTGATAAGTTAGATTAGTTTTAGTTAGGGAAATGTAGGTGAGATCCACAGCTCTTAGAAGTTACAGGTTTGCCCTGAAGAAAGCAAGCAGCATTCCCCGGTTTAAGGGCCTTGCTGTTTTTAGTCTCAAACAGATACCAGCTTGAAGCAAGCTAGTATGATGCTTTAGATCTCGGGATCATCTAGGTGCTAAGAACTTCCTTTTTAATTGGAAGTACTTTGAGTCAGCTTTTGTGCAGCTTGCTTGGGTAAAACAGACCAAGTTGTAGTATTAGGTGCTGCAGAGGATCCAGACAGAGCTGCTGTTCACATTCCATCCGTTTCCTCTGTATTCCTGATCCCTATTTCTTATAGAAACGATATCTGGAAAGGTGAATAAATTAGGTGAGTGGGGTTTGTTTAATTTTTGTTTAAGAAGAACAGTAGAGGGCAGCACATTCTTTATCGTAGTGACTCTTAAAAGCTTTATTCCAGCACTAGGTTTTTCCAGTTGAAATGACATGAAAAAGTGAATAATCTCCACATGTGCCAGAGCAGCGAAAATGCTTGATATCAGTCATCTTTTCTGCAGTTCTTGCCTTCATCCAAGGTTGGGTTTTCCTGTATCTTGTGGAGTCTGCCTCAAATAGAGGAATGGAAAATAAAAAGCAATGATTATTGTCAGAGTTGGGCTCTCTTCAGGTAACTCTATTGTTCTCCCTCACAGGATCAAATTACCCCTGACAGTGGAAGAGATCTTAGATTTTGGAGAAAGCAACAGAGAACTGTTCATTAAGTCCAGCACCTACAGCACCATTCCAATCACCATTACAGAGACGGGGCTGACAATTAGCTGGATCTTCTCCTCAGACCCTAAAAGCATATCCTTCAGCGTCGTCTACCAAGAATCAGAAGACACACCACTGGATCAGTGCAAAGTAAGGCCTTTGTTTCCTTACTCCCTTAGAGATTGTAGTCTGCTGCAGTCAGCCACCTAGTGCAATCAGCAAATGTAGCTGGAAGGTCTCCACAAGAACATTAGTTCCTGTTGCTTTAAGGGCTTGTTTCTCCAGTTAAGCTGCAGTTCAGTGGAAAGCAAAGCCACTTCTTTAATTATTTAATGTTCCCTGCAAAACTTGAGTTGAAAAGCACTGTAGTTGCTATTCATTGCATCTGAAAATCATTCGCTGTTATTAAGCGAATATAAAAGTCCAAGACTGCAAAGTGCTTCTTTTTTTCCTCTCCTCAATATTACTTGATTTGTAAGCTGCATTGGGCTGATCTTCCCAGGCTCTTAAGCACTTCTTACAGTGGAGCATGTATTTCAGCGCCTTGATGGTGTGTGAAATCACATTGGAGGTGCCCAAGGTACCACATTTTTTGTGTGCTGAGGATAGAAATCCTATTTTGTGAGGATTGTGGATTAAGGGAATCCATGTTACTCATTGCAAAGTGTAAATGAAGACGAGGCAGCTGCTGGTTTAACCCAATTCACTCTGGGATAACTAACTCTGTGTAAAATCTCCTTTTTTTCTTCAACGGAAGAGTGGATGTTGCTTTTGTCTTGACATATCTGTTTGATATACATTTGGAGTTTATACAGTCATACTTGATCTACATCAGCTGCTCTTCTCTGCAGAGGTTTTGCAGCAAGATAGATGGTCACTCACAGTTTTGCTGTCAACTTAAATAAACAATTAACATTTGCTGAGAATGCTTATTTTATAATACTGGGAGTATAAAAAAACATATATTAAGAAGACACATTTAGCTAAATCCTTCTCTTGCATATATTGGTATAGATTTGTTATAGCACTGCTGATGTTAGTAAACTGGCTTAGATTAACAGTAAAATAATCAGGATTGGATTCTGTCTGTGAAGCAGAGATTTGTAGCTGCAGCTTAATGCTGTGAAGAGGCTGTCAAAGGAAAACAGATGTCTCACTGGGAGACTTCAGTTTGGGTGAAGTTTTACTGCTAATCAGTGAAAATAAATAATTTTGCAGGCACATCTGCACTTTGAGAGTTTCAAGGTGGGTCAAGCCTAAATATTTTTCTAAAGGCAAATTTTGGTTTCTCAGGCAACTAGCAAGTCTCATTTTGATTTTTACTGAATTCCAGGTCCTTATTCCTATGACCCGCTGCAACTCTCATAAGGAAACTATCAGAGGACAGGTGAAAGTCAGAAACCCTGGAATCTACACACTGATATTTGACAACACATTCTCCAGGTGAGTGTAAAAGGTGAAATAAGCTTGGTTTTACAGGTGGTGGAACTGGTTGGATGTACCATTATTCCACCATTCAGAAGCAAGCATAAGAAACTGGTCCGAGCTTGTGCAAAGATCATTTGCCTGAGTTTTGGTTCTAGTTCTTATTTGGGTTTTTTGTTCCCCCCGAAAGCAGAAATCTGCTCTTCTCTCTCAACCTCTGAGAAGGTAAACAGAAGCAAGCAAGTGATTTGGGACTATCTCCAAGGCAGTTTAGTCAGGATTGTCATCTTTTTAACAACAGACCTGACAGCCCTTGCTCAGGCACGCTTCTTTCTAACCCCAGTCCTTTTTTTTTGGCCATTTTTTTTTTTTTGCCTGAGTATAAACTGAAAGATTTGAATACACTTTTAAGGCTTCCTGTCTAGCTGACTTCAGCTGACATGATCATCTTGCTCTATTTTTTTTTTTTCTTGACAGGTTTATCTCAAAAAGGGTGTTTTATCACTTGACTGTTGAGCGACCTGTCATCTATGATGGAAGTGATTTTCCGTAGCCTTGAATATACCGTGTTCTTTTCATTACTTTTTTTTAAAGAAATGCTATTATTTATGTACCTGTAAGCAATATGGTTACCACTGTGTTTGAAGACTTTGAAACTATGCAATAGCTATAATGCACTTAGAGAACATGTATACACTAAGAAACGGAAGCCTTTTCAGCAACACTAACGGTTCTGTACTGTGTACAGATTGCTCCAAAGCCATGTTCTTTGATTTAACAGGTCAAACAATGTTCCAACCAAATTTTGGGGTTTTTTTTCAGTGGGGAGAAAAATAAGCCTGGGGGTATCTAAATGCAAACTGAAATTCTCTACTGAAAATTTAATTGCTTTTCTTCCAAAAAATATCCTTCAAAAGGAAGTTCGAAGAAAAATGTGAATCTTTCTTGACCACTAAGGAATAAACATAACCATTTCTGTTCTGCTCTAATGCATTTAGAGAGTCAGAACAGCAACTATGCAATACTTTGGTCTTCACAGGCATATATTGTAATCCATCTAGGGTTTTTAATCTTTTCCAAGTTTTATAAACAGAAAACAGGAGTTTTTTTACATTTTGGGCTAAGATTTGGTAAGTCTTAACCAGCTTTTACAAATGCCTTGGTACTGAATACCAGTTACAAAACAATACAAGTCGAAGCAGGAACCCCTTTCACTTCTGCTCACCGTACTGTCAGTTGGTCTGCTGAAACCAGCTCTTAGGGTGAGTACCAGTGGCAGAACCCGGAGTATCATTTGTAGAGTAAAGCACTGCTCACTGTGTGACATTAGGAAGAGGAGCATCCCTTGTTCCTGCTTTAGCACCTTAGTCATCAGCACTCACAGGAAAGCAGAGTTTCCGAGGAGGTCAGCAGGCTCCCTCTCGACACTGGGGAAGGTAGCAATAATGTTTGAATCAGTCTCAAAACGTCCATCCAAAACCGAACCCGTGCCTGCCCTGATGAGGTCTGCACCCTCAGAGGTGTTGGTGGATTCTGCCCCTAGCCCTTCTGGTTCCTTAGCCAACTGCTAACTTTCCATCTCAGATCTGGGGACAGAGCTGGCTGTAAACACTGCCTGTCAAGGAAGACTCTGTTCCTGTTTATAGAAAATTTCAATGCAAATCATCTGCTTTCCATACAGAATTTCAACTTTTTGTCAAAATATCCAAACTCAGATATGCCTCTTTAAAAAATCCAGTCTTCTGATGGACAGGCCAAACATTTTGGCAAGAAGAAGGAGTAAAGTTCTTTCTCCCAACCAGCCCTCATCATCATTTTAGGTGTGTCTGATTTCTAATACCACTGTTGTCCCAAGGAATGCTCAGACTTGGAAGGTTTTAGCCCTGCAGTTGGTAGCAGGCCAGCTCAGCCTGCCAGCAGCCCTATAGACTCTTGGTGGCAGCTGGAGCTGGTGGGCAGGGGTCATGGTGGGAGACAGAAAATAAAACGTGAGGAGAAGGAAGAAAAAAGGGCAAGCACAAGCCGAAGCAGATGATTCACAGGAGGAGAAAGAAAGCTCAGGGGGAAACTTGTAAAAACAAGGGCAGGGATTTGGAAGGGTAGGCTCACTAGAGCCAGGAGTTGGGAAAGTCCAGCTGGTGTTTCTCTGTTGCTGTTCCAGCCTGTTACCCGTAGGGGATCTCCTTCTTCAGCAAAAGGCTGGCTGTTTAAAAGATGGAGGTCACGACTGTGGGACCTTTAGGTGGTAGCAGCTAGGGTAGAGGGAAATTTCCAATTACCAGGAAGAAAAGAATGCTGCAGATAAAGCTAAAGGTTGCTAATCATTCATTCTGTTGTTAACACTATATAAACACAGTGGTCTTGAAAAAGACCTCTGAAAGAATGACTGCCTTTCATGGAGCACCTGGATTTCAGGTGTTTGGCTCACCTGGCTCACAGGTAGCTTTCCCTTCCCCTTGGACAGCTCTCCCCAGTATTGGCGGTGTGCTTCCCAGGCCGTGCCAGGCAGAGAGGCCAGTGCAGGCTGGTTTACCCCCTTGGAGGTAAACAAGGGAAAGGAGGGAAGGAATGCAGACAGACCCTTACGTGGCTGTGCACACGAAAATGAGATGGGCATGAGACTGATGTTGGCAATAAACGGCACACAGATGAGTTCATGAATTCTGGTGTATTTCAGTGTTGAAGCTATGTTCTATATTTAATTAGGCAAGGAGAGATTATTTATTGCTTAAGAAATGGAGGACTGTGTACCATATGCTATGCAATTTCACTGAGATGTTACTGAAGGCTGCTGCAGTTTTCCTTTAAGCTTTTAGGAGTGTTTTTTTAAAAGCATTTTGCTGTTGTTTTAGTTAGGATACTAATCTTACTACGATATCTTTCTTAAAATGCCAAATGTAAAGTAAAGGGACACTGTCAAGTATCTTAGGCCAAAATAGGACAACTCTGCTCAGAAGCATTTGAAGTATCTCCATTCAAAATGATTTGACAGACTTGGCTCTGGATTTCCTCGCAGCATCCCAGCACTTTGCATTTTTCATCCTGTGGCAAATATTTTGAAGCCACTCTTTACGTAATTCTTAAAAGAATTGGCTCCATCCAGCAAGCCAGATGTTTCCCTGCAAGTTTTTTCATGTCCTGAGGCTGGCTGAAGCATATGTTTGGGAGGAAAGGAATAAAACCACTGGATTGTTTTTATTTAGTATTTGAGTCTTTACAGTACCTTTTCTTCAGGTTTTCCTGCCCCGTGAGAGTAGTTTTATGGCTTTTTTGCTCCCTGAAAGAGGACTAAGAGTGGGAGCCAGAACCTGTAGTTTAAAAATGAAAAGCTTTGCTTCTCACCAAGGAGAGTATTTAAGACAGAAAAAATGTTACAAAAGAGGAAATACTCGAGCTGGTTAATGCACTGCGAGTGGACAGGAGTGCAGCTGTTCAAAGGAGCTGTTCAAGAACAGGAATCCCATTGCATCAGCTAGAAGAGGGAGTCTTTTCCACCTCCGAGGCTGTGCAGAGAAGACAACAAAGAACCTGACATCAGTACCGACCTCTTGTTCAAATGTCCCAGATGGTTTATTTCTGGAGCTGTGGCAACCCAGTGACGGGCTTTGCACACACATAGGTTTGTACAAGAGGTTATTTCATTCAGGCACCTTATACTTCCATTCAGAAAGCCCTTGTTCATGTGAGCTGTGCCAGAGACACTGGTGAATCTGTTTGCTTACACATGCTCAGGTGATTTGTCATCTTGAGCCTTTTATTATCTGCAGGAAAGCAATTAAAGGAAAAGACTTTTTTTTTAATTGATCATGAAATTAATTGAAGGGAATGTCACGCTTGTGGGACAAAGAGAGCATACATGGTGGTCAGCATAAGCCACTGGATGTTTTTCTTGCATTCTGGAACAACAGAGGGTAATATATTTTGTTATGCAGAGGTTTCTGAGAAGGAAAGAGCAGAGTTGCTTCAATAAAACGACAGTGTTCCTTTACTCAATGTTACACAGTGTTGCTTTATGAGAAATCACAGAGATATATTGCACGAGAGTGTACCACATCACAAAATAGCAAAGCTACAGAAGCCTGACTTTGCTCCTTTTTTTTTTTTTTAATTGAAATTGCACTATAGTTTTAATTATGCTCAATCACCAAGATTGCAACTTGTTCAGAAGCATCTTTTGGTCTTAACTGCCAAAGAATCACAAAACCCCATTGACATCAAGCTTCATGCTCCGGATGGGGGGAAAAGAGATTTATGTATACCAGCATCTGTACAGCTACAGAGGTGTAGACGGTTGTGTAATGGAATGTTTCTTGATGCTTTTGTTTTCTTTCCTTTTTTAACCTCAGGAATTAAAAAAATTCTATCTCATTAAGAATGCGTGTCATTTTTCTGCCTCATAGAGATAGCTTGGTCTGGGAGATAAATCAGCTGTTTGTATGATTTACTTCTAAGCAGGAAAAAAATATTACAAAATAAGGAGAGCAGAAAATAGTTTGTCATGCAGGTGGACAAAGGGTGCTTCTGTACAGTGAAACAGCAACGGTGGAGATCCTCAAGTAAGTATTAAGTGAGCCATCCCCACCTAGAGGAGATTTCACCAAGTCGTGGTGGCTCAAAGCAGCTGGGCCTAACCCAGCAAGGGCACAGCCCGAGGAACACCCTCATCCACCTTCACTTCCCCATGGAAGCAGAAACAAACCCACACCGAGGATGGCAGTTGCACCCACTGGTGTCCACAACACTGAACAGCGTTGTCCTTCTGGTTTTCCCCAGGCCCTGGCCGGGTCTGTGTGCCTGTTGCGTGGCTGTGGGAGGGAAAGAAGCACTGCGTGACACATCTTCACCCGTCACCTCTGCGTTTTCGTCCATACTCCCAGCCCCAGGGCATGTGGTGAACATGCAGGCTCATCTGAGCTGCTGGGGCCATCAAAATGGCATGGGGAGGACAGCAGGCCCCATCACTTCTTTTATCCATTATTTCTGTTTCCTAGCGGGTTCTTCCTGCTGGGATGGAGGTCTAATACTGCCCATCCCTGCTCCTCAGCAGCAGCACCAGCCCTCGCTCCACACTCAGTGGTTTTATGCTAGAACGGAGTCTCCAGCGAAGCCCAGCCCACAGGACAAGGGACCTACAATACACCTGTAAGCGGCTGTACCTCACTCCTGTAAACAAGGTGTGGGCAGCCAGAAGCCACTTGCAATGACACGGGTCTGACTCCTCCCTGCCGTCACACAAGGCAGACACAAGGGTAGATGCTTCTGCAGGGAGCTGGGCTGCCCTGATCACAAAGCCCCATCTCGCTCCCTGTGTATTTTGAGAAAGGTGCATTTGACTTTTTTAATGATGCTGAAATCTGGGAATTATTAAACTCCGAGTTTAGATGGATTAGCTGTTCTTTTTGGTCTAAAGCCTGGTTTTCTAGACGCCTTCTCATTTTCTCAAACTCTCCAAGCAGCATTTAGACATGAGTTTTCCCCAGTGAATATAGCGCAGTTGTTCCAGGCCTGCATTCACTCAACAGAATGTGTTTAGGCTTCACTATTTTAAACAGCTCCAATGTCCTGGTTTCAACAGGAGTAGAGCCGATTTTCTTCCTAGAGCTGACACAGTGCTGTGGTGTGGATGTAGGGAGAGAGTACTGTTGGTAACACACTGATGGTTTAGTCGTTGCCAAGGAATCAAGGACTTTTCAGTTCCTCATGCTGCCCAGCTAACAAGAGAGTCGGGGGACATCCAAGAAGCTGGGAGGTGACACAGCCTGGACAGGTGACCCAGGCTGGCCATATTCCATACCACATGTCATGCTCTGTATGTAACTGAGCCAGGAGGTGGCACAGCTCAGGAACTACCTGAGCATCAGCTTGGGATGCTCAGGAATTGTGCAGTGCATCACTGTTTTTGCAATAGGCTTTAGGTTTCAGCAGGATAAACACAGCGATAGGAATCAGAACAGATCAGGTTTGCAGCACACTGTGCAGTAACACTCAACACAAAAATCTGAGTGAGGAACAGGGCTCCTGAACACAGGTACCAGTTACAGAGCTCGCGTATGGGTGCACGCTTAGCCTTTGGTTACCGTTTTAAGAGTCTCCCACGTGTTTTGGTCCCCTCCATCCAACTGCCAGCACTCCCGTCCCCCGGGGACTCGCCCAGATTCAAACAGAGCAAACAACCCCAAAAGCGGCTCGGCTCTTTTATTTCTGATAGCCTCAAGAAAAACAAACAACCGCCCAAAAACCCCTCCGATGCTGCCAACCCCTTCTCACCCGCCCCCAAAGCTTCCCACACCGACTTGCTCCCGCTTCCGCCCATCGCCCGGCCGCGGCACCCGGCAGCGGGCCTCGGGGCTGCAGGCCGCGTCGGGGAAGGGGCGGATAGGGCGGCAAGGACGGCACTCCACACCCGCCTGGCCCCGCTCCGCACTGTCAGGGTGCCAGGCTGACCGGGCATGTAGGGTGTGTAGGTGCGGGGGCGCGGTCGGTGGAACCGCGGGGGAAAGGAGGGAGGGCCGGCGGCGGCGACAGGCTCGGCGTACAGCCCCAGCGCCCAGCCCCAGCGCCGGGGCGGCAACGGCGGTTGCCCCGGGAAACGGCCGCCGCGAGGGAGGGGCGGTGGGGCCGCGGCCGCGCAATGCCGGGGGGCCGGCGGTGAGAGTCACGTGAGAGGCCCGCCGCCAATAGGAGGGCAGCAGGGAGCTCGCGAGGCTTGGCTCTCTATGGCAACCGCCAGCCCGTAGTCAGGCGCTGAGCCCGGCTCCGTCCGAGCGCCGGCGGAGGGGCCGCCATGGTGAGTACCGGAGCCGCCTCCAGCCGTCGGCTCTTTGGGTGGCGTTGATGTCTGCTCTGCCTTGCTCCTCAGCCTGGGGCGGAGCCCTGCCGAGCCGTAGCGGTAGCCGTAGCTGTGAGGAGGTTCTGCTCGGCCGGGGGGCTGGGGACAGGGAGGCGGCCCAGTGCAGTCCCGCGGGGCAGAGGCGGCCCCCTGCGTGCTCGGGGTCTGCTGCTGCCTCTCGCCGTCTTGGGCATCCGTGCCGTCCTGGTTGGGCCCTGCGGAGACTCGTGGGGCTTGAGGCCTTCGCGGGAAGCGATGCCCCGGTTACTTCACTGCGCTTGGAGATCCCGCGCGGCTCTGGCCTGAGCTAGTCGTGCTAGCTCGGTGTCCTTCTGTAGCCGCTCGCTGGTTTGTGAGATTTCAGCCCTGGTGCCGGCATGTGCCGGCCTTCCTTTCTGTCTGTGATGCACGGAATCTTTTCACCCGAGGAAAACCCAGCAACAGCAAGGAGAACGTTACTGAGATTTTCGTGCGCTCTCTCCTTTGCCAGCTGTGGGAGACGCTTGCAACCGTGTTGTTATTTTATTTACTGCTGCTGCTGCAGCCTGTGCAGCCTTTAATTTCCAGGCAGTCCCTGCCCCTGGTTTCAGTACTGTGCATCCAGGTATTCAGCACTGCATTTTCACTGGAGCTACCCAGAGCAGTTGGATTAATAAGGATGAGGGGATCAGATTAACTGTTTTGGCTGAGTTGCTACATTGCTGTCTCCGACACCAGCAATGCTAACTCAGTGCATTGGGCTAAAAGAAACAGTCTTCACCTTTGCTTGCATCACCTCTCCAGGGACTGCGGTTATCAGCTCCTGTTCATGCCCTGCTGTGCCTCCTTGTCACTTCTGCTACCTGCACGAGCAAGATTTATTTTCATGTAGTTGGCCGTGTCAGTAGTCCTTTTGAAACAGAGAGATACATAAAAGGCCTCATTAGCCAGATCTAAAAAGGTTTCCTTCTTAATTTCCCCTGGGAATATTTGTTTCTGGGCAATATGCTGTTGAAAAGCAAGATTTTCACTTAAGATTGTATGAAAAGTCTCAAGATACTACATCTAAAGTAACAAAGAAGTGTAACATACTCTCCTGTGTATTTTAGTCAGTACATCTATAAAAAATACATCACTCAGCTACATTATACATGTGTGCATGTAATACAAAGACAGATGTATCCAAGAGCATCCTTTCCCCTAGTCCTTCAGGCTCTGGCAGTGGGGGTTGGACTAGATGATCTTTTGAGGTCCCTTCTAACCCCTAACGTTCTGTGGTTGTGATGTTCTGACTCCCTCTGACTTTGTATGTCTTTTCCAAGGGTACTGGTCACTTGAGGACTTATTCCAAGTACTGGTGCTTTTCGAGGGGGAGCACTTAGGTGAGGTACGTAGGGATTGCACAGGAAGATAGGGCAGCTTTTGGCATGCTAGGTGTCACGCTAGCTGTATGAAAGGAAGCCCAGTAAGCAGTCAGAAGGCAAGTCTTAGCTCCTTTATAGCTGTGTCAGTGTGTGTTTATCTTTGTGGTTACATCCTTATCCGCAGGCAGAGCTAGGCCTTAATGAACACCACCAACATGAAGCCATCAACTACATGCGCTTCGCTCGTTTCAAGCGTGGCCTGTGCCTCAAAACAGTGGATTCCTGCTTCCAGGACCTTAAGGACAGCAGGTACAGGGGGCGGGAGCTGTGGGGCCAGGGTTCTGAGCAAAAATAAGGCAAACTATGCTAGCAACAAGTGCAAGCTTAAATTATTTAATGGGGTGACTTGTCCCTGTTTACATTTGTATGTTCTCAGTGAGGAAGAAAGGTACAATAATTTCCCAAATGTTACAAGTCAAGTCCTTTTAAAACTAAGTTGTTCCAATTCTTAGGAGTTAGCGTAGATGACAGTAAACTAGGAGGAAGTGTTGATCTGCCTGAGGGTAGGGAGGCTCTTTAGAGGGATCTGAACAGACTGGACCAATGGGCTGAGTCCAATGGGATGAAGTTTAATAAGGCCAAGTGTAGAGTGCTGCACATGGGACATAATAACCCCATGCAGCGCTACAGGCTTGGGGGAGACTGGCTGGAGAGCTGTCAGGCAGAGAAGGACCTGGGGGTGTTGGTTGACTGCAGGTTGAATATGAGTCAGCAGTGTGCCCAGGCAGCCAAGAAGGCCAATGGCAACTTGGCTTGTATCAAAAACATTGTGGCCAGTAGGTCTGGGGAAGTGATTGTGCCCCTGTACTCGGCATTGGTGAGGCCACACCTCGAGTACTGTGTCCAGTCCTGGGCTCCTCACCACAAGAAGGACATGGAGGTCCTGGAGCGAGTCCAGAGAAGGGCAACCAGGCTGGTGAAGGGGCTGGAGGGCAAATCCTATGAGGAGCGGCTGAGGGAGCTGGGGCTGTTTAGCCTAGAGAAGAGGAGGCTGAGGGGAGACCTTATCACCACCTACAATTACCTGAAGGGAGGTTATAGAGAGGTGGGCGATGGTCTCTTCAGCCAGGTGACAGGTGATAGGACAAGGGGGAATGGCATGAAGCTGTGCCAGGGCAGGTTTAGATTGGATGTTAGGAAAAAATTTTTGACTGAAAGAGTTGTCAGGGCCTGGAACAGGCTGCCCAGGGAGGTGGTTGAGTCACCTTCCCTGGATGTGTTCAAAAAAAGGGTAGATGAGGTACTTAGGGATATGGTTTAGTTTAGGATGTGAATGGTTGGACTCGATGATCGTAAAGGTCTTTTCCAACCTTATTATTCTGTGATTCTGTGATTCTATGATATTGACAGCATGGCATTACTTTATAACTTGATCCTGCTGGCTAAATTTGATGTAAGGCTGTAACAGAAGTAATATTCGTGATTGTAATGTTTCCAAGAGAAAATTTAAATACAGTAACAAGTTTAAATACAATTCATAGTGCCATGGTCATCTAGTAACTACAGACAGTGGATGTTTTCATTAAAACATTCCTTTATGTAAGAGTAATACCTGTGTAGTGAGGCCTTGTAACCATGCAGAATTGTTACTCTTCTCATACCTGACTCATCCTGACTGCTCCGTTCAGACTCGTTGAGGAGACCTTCACAGTTGATGAGGTGATAGACATGCTGGATGGCCTGCGGACTGTTGTGCACAGTGAAGTGGAGTCAGAGCTCATCAATACAACGTACACCAACGTTTTACTGCTGCGGCAGCTCTTTTCACAGGCTGAGAAGTGGTACCTCAAGTTACAGACCGACATCTCTGAATTGGAGAATCGGTAACGTGTATTTGACTATACAGAATGCTTTCCAGTAATAAGAAACCTTCAAAGTGTTGGCTATTTGCATTGTTTTCCTAACCATAGAAAGCTGTTTGCTTACTAGCTTGTTGATGGTAGGTTAGTTTAAAGTCTTCCCTCTATGAATTAACAAGGCACACAATAATTTCAAATTTGTTAGGAAGATGTTTTTATTGGTAGTATTCATACTTGAATTAATGACTTAAGAGCAGCTGATAGGATTTTATTAAAAAGCCTTTGCTGTCTGGGTAGATTATATTTTGATCAAGGATGCTAAATCTTAGAGTTCTGATGCATATACCATATCACTGCATGACATGATCTGTAGCATTTATTGCATTTGCATAGGACTTCATTCTGTACTTCTAACAAGAATCTTCCATGCAATGAAGAGCATAGCATCAGCCTTGTAAAATGTGTTTCATAGTGTAGCTATTTTAATAAATAAATGCCTCCTTTGATTTCTTTTTCTTTTCAAGGGAATTGTTGGAACAGGTTGCTGAGTTTGAAAAGTCAGAATTCACATCTTCCAGTAAGAAGGTAGAGCATTATTTTAATCAAATCATAACCAAATGTCACACGGAGTCATGGCAGATGTTTAAAATACTTAATAGTGACTCTTTGTGCTTAAGAGAGAAAAACAAACCAAAATCCCCTCCCTTTTTCAAAGCAAGCTTCAAAATCTTCCAAAAAGTAGCATTTTGCAGTGCAGCACGAAGGCTCACACTGAATTGCCTTGGCTGTTTCCACATTGTGGATTCTGCACACCTGGGGCATTCCTCATAATCCTCATCCCAAATTTAGCTGGGCCAGGGATGTGAGGAGTAAGTTGGAGCACCTGCTCCCTGGTTCCCTTCCTCCTGGAAACTGGGGTAAGGCTGGGACATTTGCTTGTGCCAAGGCTTTATCCCAATGTGGAGTCAAGAGCTAAGAAGACTCGTCAATACAGATAGGACTCTAGCTTATCTTGTAGAATTATGGTTGCACCTTATTTGGCTTGTAGCATAAATAAATGTTTAGTTAATATATATGTTGTATTTTAATACTTAGAATAAGAAAATTATTTTGATCTGTGTAAATATTTTTTTACTCTGATACCTATGCAAATATTTTCTTTTTGTTTCTTTTTGTTTGTCTTTTGGTTGCTGCAGCATCAGTAATCTTTGGTAAATTCAAGTTTGCAGCTTTTTAAGTCTCTGTGCAGTATTTCTGCTTAACTTCAGCTGAAAGTGAAGTGTATAACAAGGTACCAGTAAAAACTCAGTTTAAAGAAATGGTCATTCATTTACTGTATGAAAGAAAGCTGAATTGCCTGTCAATTGTTATTTCACAGCCTGAAGGAATACTTCTTCCTAGAAACCTGTTTAATTTAACTTTTTAACCGTTATTATTTTTATAGCCCAGTGCAGATCTCATTAAACCAAAGCTGGCTCCATTAAATGAAGGTGGGTCCGAGCTGCTAAACAAGGTAAGAGCTTGTCTCTTTGTGCTGTTGTGGTTAATAACGATTCTGCTTATTCAGCTGAACTGGCTGGCTGTACAATAATGCTTGTGTAATGTGCCTGTTGCTATATAGACATCAAGGTAATATCACCCACAATGTGAACTGAAATGCTAATGAGTTAATAACCATTATAAAGCATCTTAAGTTTATTGCACACTTATGATCTGAAACGTGTATTGTGATACCAACCTTCCTTTTGCAAAGACATTTTGGGCCTTGTAATTATTTGTTTTTCCATTTAATGAGGTAAATTAGTAGAAACCAGTATTCAGTTTGTGCTGTGTGGTTGGCTTTCCAACAAGGAAGGAAATTAATAGATGATTGGATTATCAAACATTTTCTGTGTCGCTCAAGGTCAGTCCTATTATACTTAGTCCTTTTGCTAGTTGGTTAAATTCCTCCTAAAGAAACACACTTAAAGGATTTGGAATTTACTCGTTTTGAGCTCAGCTCTGAACCCCCATGAGGAGGAGGAAGGAAATGCAATGCCCCTGTGACATGACCCCCCAGCCCCATCTTTCTGTGCCGCTGTGGGAGGAGGGGTAAGGAAAGGGGGTAACCTCCCCGCAGCCCTCTGAAACCCAACACTCCCCTCCCCCATCAAGGGGACCTGCTTGTCCTACATTTTGCCCAGGGAGGTGGTTGAGTCACCTTCCCTGGATGTGTTCAAAAAAAGGGTAGATGAGATACTTAGGGATATGGTTTAGTTTAGGATGAGAATGGTTGGACTCGATGATCTTAAAGGTCTTTTCCAACCTTGTGATTCTGTGATTCTGTGAAAACGTCTCACATTTGCTAGAGATTTTCAGGATTACAAGACACATTCTATTATTTAATGCTAGCAATAGTTCTCCCTAGGTATTGAACTCGTTTAGTTCAGCTGAACCTTTCTTAAAATGCCACACTTCTTAAAAGGCACCTTAAAGTTACAGGCTGTCAAGGTATTTAACAAGGAGTTTAATTTTCAGTCTTCTTTCCTGCATTACCAAAAATGATGTCAAGACCAGTGTCTGAATCAAATTGTTACTCCTTAAGACAACTAAGCATTCAAGAATTCAGACTTGCATTTTACTTACACATCAGTGTAGCTCTCTTTCGAAAATAATTTCAAAATCTGTTCCAGGTTTTGTTGAGTATGTGCATCCAATGTCTCTTTTTCTGAAAAATAATTCAAAGTGTATATGGTGGATTTACTCTTGACTGATAAAAGCATGGTTATTTCCTGTGACACAAGCAGGTCATGCAGTAACTTGTATCTGTCTCTCTTAAACAGGAACTATGAATAAATTCTTGCTTGCCTGTTATTGAAACTACAGATGATGAGCAGCATTGAGATTTGCATCTCTGAACATGAGATTTTCTTTATTGTGAATCTTGTTAGTATCAAGGTGCTGAGCTCACTAATCTCAGTTCAGTAAAGCATGTGCCAAATTTAAGTGAACAGTCCTAGATATTACAGCAGAATTGGAGACTTGAATTTCTCATTGACTGAGGCAGAAAACACAGTACATAAATACATTGTTGATTTCTTATGACGGGCATTTTTTTAAGCATTTAAAAGCTTGTTTGCTTTCCTAAGCTATGAGGTGCATTTTCTTACCTGAAATAATTTGGAAAATTTAAAATAGCAAAGAGTGTTCACAAACTTTGTCATGTTCATTAATCCAAAGACAGTTGCTTGTCTCCAAGAAGAAAATGAAAAATTGAAGATGAGACTCAGGACCATAGAAACACAGGTAAATTCCCTGTAAGCTTGAATACTTAATGCTCTTTACATATTAAAAATTATCTACATAAGAATCCCATGATTGTTATTCTCCTGTTTTGAATTAAAATATGTTTCTGAGGTTTTATGGTTTCGATGTATCACAGGCTACAGCTGCACTAGATGAAAAGTCCAAACTAGAGAAGTCACTGAAGGATTTACAGATGATCCAAGGAGATCAAAAGGTAAATACAATTTACATTTTCCCCATCACCACCCCCATATGACACAACTGTTGCTTGTGCATCTAAAAAGTTGGTCTGTATGGTGTGCCCCTCTTCTGACAAGTACAATTGTTTGAGTTCATAATGGCATGTTCCTGTTGGTCTGTCAGTCAGCAGGTAATTCAGAACATTAGTTGATTATATGACACTTACTTTGTGTCACATAGTACCTGGAACAGTACTTTCTGATAATAATTTATCATGGTCTATCAGGAGGTAGTATTCCAGAGTTTGTGTTCTCTGGGATGAGATATTAATGGATACAAATTTATTTTGGTTTGTTTCTTCCTGTTCACTAAAATAGCAAATTATATCTAACCTGGTTTTTATAGCAGCAATAAACCACTAGTTCTTTCAAGCTCTTGTCATGCTTGATACTGACATGGACAGGCCAGATTGCTGCTTCTCACTTCAGGCTTTAAAATCCTAAATACTTATATGTATAAGTGCCAGGTGTCCTGTATTCTTAAACAGCAGGTGAAGTTTTGCAACCAATTTCACCAATCAAGGGTCTGATGACATTAAAAAATGTTTTATTTTATGTCATTCTACCCATATTAGCATACTGTCAAAAAACATTACCTGTTTATTTTTATTTCTTAAGGTTGTTAATCTTTTTTTTACGTGGTGAGTTGCTGCTGCCTTAAAAAAAAAATAAAACCAACCATAAGAAGCTAGAAGTCATGCAGGTTGACACAGATAAATCTGTTCAGGTCACCTTAGTGTTTTTAGAAAATTCTAATTATTGACAAAATAAAGTTGGTGCAGGTGTGATTGTTTCTTCAATTTAAAACTTCCCAGATCAAACTTTTAGCAGAACTAGAGTGCTTTAATCCTGTTCTTTTGAGAAACTGACTTCTTAGATTCCTGCAGTATTTACAGACTTGGAAGTGAAGTTCAGTGTCATCAAACATTTCTATTTTAATTTTCATATTTTAATCTTGATTTCTTTTTATTTTGCTTTCTGTCTGGTTTATGGTATGTACTTGGCTTTTTAAATATAATTTTATCTGGTAACTTTCAAAATCTGTATTTAATATTCAATAGGGAACTTGATTTATCAGTCATGGCAAATATTTTATCTGCTTTCGTAAGCCTTACATGATTAAGTCCTGAATGACAGTGTTTGTCATTTTAAAAGACTGGAACCAAGTCTTATCTTCTCTGGTTAAACGTGAATTTGCTTCACTATCAGGGCTGGTGAGGATCTTCACCTTCATGACTTAATTTGCTCTCTATAATCTGCCACTTTCTTCTCCAGCTTTTACATTTTCTATTTACAGGCATATATGTGTTGTTGAACTTAGCTAGTAGATATAGTGCTGAAATGTACTACTCTATTTAATCAGTTAAAGTATTAGTTGTTTGGAGAAAAAGCTAAATTTTAGCTGGTTCCATTCCATAATTTTACAGGATGCAGTCAATAAAATCCCATGAACCCAGTTGCTCATTAAAGCAGTAGTTTTCCCATTCTTCAGACAAACAAATGACTGCCAGATCACAATGGTTCTTTAGGGACCAACTGTTTGCTCAGCAGATTTCTAACTTTTTATTTTTCCCTGGATTTTGTTGTTGGTTTTAATAATTTAATATGGTTCCACACACCGAGTGTGACCACAGGTTGTGAGTAGCTGCTCTGTTGGATGAGTTTAACTTAGCAATTTATAATTTTCCATAATTGACTTATGTCACAGTTTAGAAACATGATCGTTGTCTGTTCTGGTCTGAAACATGATATAATACAGTGCTTTTCAGCACTGCAGCCTTGGGCTCCATCTCAAAATTCAAAATCAGCTTTTCTTCTGTATGGGTACTATTATCAAGTGGTTTCCTATGCTCAAATGTCACCTTCCACATGGAAAAAGGAGCAGAGCTTCCTTAGTTTTCGATTTTTGTTCTTTTTAAGGTGCTGCTGGTTCAGCCTCATCCTGAGTCATTATAGTTTTGAGTTTGATCTCGAGCTTTTAAACCTGACACTGTTTTTTTTTTAAATGGAAATCTGTAGAACATTTCCATGAATATAATGTTTTGTGACCCAGAAGTGATGCCCAGAAGAGTTTGGGTTGTTTCTTCATGTGAGGAAACAGGAAAATTGCTTCATGAGCAACTGTGGAGGCTCTTTTTGTTTTGCATCTGGGAACAGTGTGATATTAGTACCAAATAGGAGCCTTAATACTTTCATCCTTTCCTACCTGTATTGCACTTATAGCTTTTGAGATGCCTGTGATGTTTTACCTGCTTTAAAACCACATTCTTGCATAGACATTTAGATCTTAAACTGTATTTCACTACTTCTGTATGCTAAATAACTTCTTGCGGTGTGCTTCATCCTGTGGCTTCACCTAATTACTAAAGAAATGAAGTAACAACAATGTGAAATCTCAACTTGGCAGAGAAGACTCTGCATCTTTAAAATGCATTTGTTTTACAGCAATAGTGTGCACATAATTATTAAAAATTAAGGATCATGTTTTAAATATTTCTTTTCTTGAATTTGACATATTTTAAATATTATTCTTTTGAAGACTAATGGAAACCAGGATATCACTGAACTGGAGAATAAAGTGGCAGCTTTGAAAAGCCAGTTTGAGAAGACTTTGAATGACTCTACTGCAAACCAGAAATTCTTGGAAGAGAACTTGGTGACAACAAAACATGACTTGCTTAAGGTTCAGGACCAGCTGTCCATGGCTGAAAAGGTTAGCATTTTATTTTAGTGTGAAGATGAGATCCATACTCACATTTCAACTGACCAGTAATTTTACAGGCATATGCTACAGGACACAGAGTTTACTGGGTCACACTTGTGCCTTTTTGTTATTTCAGTGGGAAAACACGTTCTGCATGAAATAGCAAATCCTCAACTAACTAAATGAATACTTAAAAATTGCCCATTGATCTGCATAGACATTTTTCAATGAAAAGTGTATGCCTAGTAACTTTTAGATTTCATTAGCAAACAAAGCTTGTGTTTCTCTGTCTCCCAGTAATGTAATTTGAATCTACTAGCTGACTTCATCAAAATTTGAACAAATTAGAGAAACTACTAGTCTGTAACTTGAGGAGGAAAAGCAAGTCATCTTTTTTTTGGAAAGCAAGCACAGTAGCCTGGTTTTCATGATGTTGACGTTGTTGTCATGTAGGAATTAGAGAAGAAGTTCCAGCAAACAGCTGCCTATCGCAACATGAGAGAGATTCTTACCAAGAAGAACGAGCAGATAAAGGATCTACGTAAAAAGCTTTCCAAGTAAGTGCTGCTGTTCTGCCATTCCAAACAGGGTCCTCCTTCTGGATCCATGTTCTGCTCACGGTTGCTTGTTACACGTGTGAGGCCATCTCAAATCAGACTAAAATCAGACTCTGAATCAGGCAGTTACCTGATTTTTGACCAGCCAGTCCTTTCAGTGGGTGCTGGGAGGTGAATAGGACTGGTGTGTGCAACAGCAGCTGTTCTGTAGCAAGTAATGAGGGAATTTAGTATGGAGAGGATATAAAATATTCATAGGAGTGGTAGGTAAGCCCCCAGGTGCTACACACAGGAATACAGGTGGGAGATGTGCCAGGTGCTTTGGCATTGTCTTATTTCTTCCAGACTTGTGTAGGGAATGAGCAGTGCACAGCGAGTAAAGAGGGATAGGCCTGTATTGAGTAGAGGAGGATGCACCTGGGCCCTTATATTGCATAGAAGACTGTCATTCTGCAAATGTCAGGTGAGCTTTGTCAACATGGGTGCCTTAGACCTCTGCTCTGGGAGGACAGAGGTGGAACTTAGCTTCTCTTTAAACTTCTGTCTGGATTTTTGGGTAGGTTCCCGGTCACTCCCTCATTCTGGTATTTGTCAGTCTAAAAAGCATATGCATTTGTTTGTGCCCTCAGTCATACAGTGAGCCTTGAAAGGAACACATCACTAGTGGGAGCAATTTAATACTTGGTTTTCATGTTTTCTTTACAGACAGAAAGTCTCTTGGGTATCTTCTACTTTGTTTTAATTATTTTTAATTTTTTTTTTTAATCCTCAGGTATGAGTCAGAGGACTAAATCCCAAGGACCATCTGATGTATCAGAGACTGCCATAGAAGTAAAATGTAGACTGGTATTATTTTCAGATAATTTTTGTTCTGGATGGTATATTTTTTGCTGCTAGTGCTTAAAGTAACTTTTTTTACTAATAAGATGCTGAAACTCCAATCTTCCTTCTCAATTTATAGGTGTTAATTTCTGTAGTCATGTTTTTAATCGTTAAACCACTGACATTCCTTGAGAAATAGCAAACCAGAGCTTATTAATGAACGGAGACCATTCTCTACAAAGAAAGGAGTTTATTTTTGTTAAGAAAAGGAAAAAGAAAAAACCCAGGAAAAAAAAAAAAGCATTCAGTTTTTTGGATGTCATTGAAGTGGAAACTCCAGTTGTTAACTTCTCTGTAGTTCATGTGTAGCCATGAAGTGGGATTGTATGTGAAAAATGCATCAGTGGAAGTAAAAGGTGGGAGGAGAGAAAAGAAACAGGCTGATTCTGTAACGTTACCTCACACTGGACATCTTGTACCTCAGCAAAATGCTGTCAGTAACATTTTGTTAGAGGGTTTGCACCAGCCAGTGAGGTAAATATGCTTCGTAGCAGAAGTGTTGGACCCTTCCATGTAAAGCCACTAATTGGAGTTATACTTTCTCACTTGAATTTGTTTGAAACAAATTTCAACCTCAAAATAGATTCTTATTTTGCCAGTATTCTTCACACTAAGATAATAATCTGAAAACGCCCTGGGGAGTTGCTAATGGAGCAGCTTTCTTGGGAAATAAGTTATTTTAGATGTTTTTGTCTCCTTTCTTATTGTAACCTCACCAGAAAGCAGCTTACTTCTCTCAAGTCTTTTGCATGTAATCCTCTGTCTTGCCTTTATCTGGAAGCCTCTCAGTAGTGCATTCTGCTTGTTTGTCTGTCCTTGTTCATATGTGTGTTGTATTTTACTCCAAATAAAACCATTATGTTTTCAAACACTTAATTTAAGAAGCTGAGGGTTTTTTGCAGGAATGTTTTATATAGCCTTTTTGTTTTTCTTTCCCCAAATAGCTGTAGAAAGGAGTGGCAGATCAGTAAAGAATCTTGCTAGAAATGCTAATATGTAAATCACAGGTTCGTGCCCAAAGCCACACCACATCAAACAGCTGTTTGAAAGAAAAAGTGTGCCAGAGGCTGGGAAAAGGCTGGTGCCTGTGTGCTACAGACTCTGGCATTTAACAGCACTGGTCTTGGAAGCTGCTGGAACAGAAACAGGTCATATTTTCCTCATTCTTTCTCAAACAGGCAAAGCTGCTAAAATTGCTCAAGCAGTGATGCCCCAGCCCAATCTGCCATTCATTTGTGGTCTAGAAGTTCTTTTGCTGTCCTTTTTCCCCCCTGGCTAAGCAGGTTTGGTTTGGGATAAAACCCTGTGTCTGTAGCATGGTATTGCTGTAGCAGGATAGTAGGGCTTTATGGGGTGACGTGCTCCTCATGCAGTGTCAGATAAATTCATGATGGGTTTTATTTTGCCCCTTGTACAGTCACCAAAATGTTAAGTTCTTAATAGGGACGTACCAAGGTGCTTTCTGGCCTGTGTTTGCTCAGAGCAGTGATGTTGATGCCAAGGGGAGTACTTGTCTGGGTCAGTATTGTGTTTTTCTATGTAACAATACTCACTGTAATGAGATCAGATACTGGTTCTTAAATGGCAGGTACAGGGTGTAGAAAAGCAGATAATCTCATAACTTTTGGCTGGTTTTTTTCCTTTCCTGATGAATCTTTTGGCTGTTCAGTTAGCTAGAATACTGTCTCTGTGCTAGGCCTTCATTATCGGCTTTAGAGGCCGTTTCAGCAAGGAAGTCCACAGTCCATATCCTGAGGTTAAGCTGGCTGTTGCCAGGTGTGGTTACAGACCTTGTTACCTGCTCAAACGAGCAAGGCAAATCTTGTGGGGAACTGTGCAGTGCAAAACGGAGACACTGACTTTAATTACCTGCTGTTTAGTGAGTATGAGATCCCTGTGACGCTGTTGTTGGTTTGTGTTGCACAGCAGATGGCTAAGGTAAAGGTTTTGTCTGAAGCTCTCAAAGAAAAATACATCATCTCTCAGAGATGAGGAACCTGCCAAAGCAGTGTTACATCTATTTTGTTGAGTTAGGTACAATGTTTTGAAGCTGGAGATGACACCTGAACCTTTCCTGACTGTGTCTGAATTTCCCAAAACTTCACTTCTTTTCCCTGAAGCCTAAATTCTCATTTTGTTTTTACCAGCCTTTGTTTTTTGGAAGCCCATTATACTGCTCAAATAGACATCATCCATTTTTTTTCACTTCAGCTGTTGATTCCCTAGTGATACCTGAAAGGAATGTTTAAAAAGAAAATTTCTCTAGAACTGGCTGATCTGAAGGAATCAAATCTCTTTCAAGATGGGTGGGTTGTTTTGTTTGTTCTTTCACTTGCAAACTGAAGCATATTTTCTGCAGGAATGAAATCTGGGCAGCTCAGCTGTGCTGGTATTGATTGTGACAGCGAACAACCAACCCTGTGCTGTCAGTTTGACTTGAATTCAGTGGATGGTTATTGTTGTTTAACCCCGTGGCAGCTAAACCAGCCCCAGTGGGATGGGGGGGAGAACTGAAAAAAAGTAGTAAAACTCAGGGTTTGAGATAAAACCAGTTCAGTTAGACAGAAAAGGAAGAGGATAGTGATAGAAGAATGCAGAAAACAAGTGATGCACAGCACAATTGCTCACCAACTGATGGACTGATGCCCAGCTAGTTCCCCAGCCAACTCCTCCCTGCTTATATACTGAGCATGATGTCATATGATATGGAATATCCCTTTCACCAGTTGGAGTCTGCTGTCCTGGCTGTGTCCCCTCGCTGCTTCTTGTGCAGAAGGCTCATGCCTGGGAAGCTGAGAAGTCCTTCACTTAATTGTAAACACTGCTCAGCAACAGTGTATAAGAGCCCTTTTTTTAATGTCCTAAGATAAATACTAATATCTAACAGTTAAATGGGTTAAATGGCAAGTGCTCCTCTTTATTTGATAGGCCAGTGTAAGGACAGCTGCAGTTTGGCCATTTCCCCTGTATCTTGCCTGTTGGGGAACTCTGTCATCTGCCAAGCACTTAGATTTCAATCCCACTAAAGTGTTAAGAGTCCTCAGTTTGATTTCCTCCTTCTGGTAGTATCAGCAGCTGCTCTTGGCTTCTGCAGGATAATAAATGCTGCCAGTCCACAGCCAAATGGTTCTTGCTGCCTCAGGGAATGAATGTGAATCATCTTGGGGTGTCAGGTAGCTGAATGGATCAAACTTTGAAAGCTTGAGCCATTTTAGGATACTGGGCCTTTTAAAACACATAAAAAACAACTTGGAGGTAAGTTTGTATGTGAGCAGGTAAGAACTGCTATTGAAATCATTATTGTAAGTGTTCCTGATGGGCTTTGAGCAGAGGATGTGCCCACAGGATGAGTTACTCTGACTGTTAGTTTTGACAATGTCCCAGTGAACACGCTGGTCCGGAATTCCTACCCTGCAGAACCCTTCCTGAAGGCACCTAGATGTGCCCTCCCTACCAGGCTCCTCTTGAACAGGCTCCTGAAACATTGAGCAGCCTATTTGGGCCAACTCTTCTCTGAATAAAGGTAGGTAGATGCATGGCATTCTGTTTCAGCAGTCTTAATACCTAGAGACTTTGGGGGTTTCAGTATTTTTTTAATAATTGTATTTCTGAAGCTGTTACTGTAGTGTCTTAGAGTGCCACAGTGGTGGTGATGCTGAGTGGTTGGTGCAGGACTCCGCCAGGACGGCTCATGACTGACAGCTGCTGGTGAACAGGAGAGCTGCCCAGAGACCTCCCCAAACAAGCTTCGACAAGAGAGAGAGCATGAGCTGGCACAAGATGAGCAGAGACCTGACTGAATAGGTCAGGTACCCTTTTGATTTTAGGCAGGTGCCAGTTTATGGCTCTTTTGTTATAGAGAGGCCAGTGTTTGAGGCCTGGGTGAAGTGGGTGCAAGTCTGCATCAGAACTGTGCTGAGTGCCCCTTCATGGAGGGAGCACCCTAAACAGCCACGGGGTCTGAATCTGGGTAGAGCTGTGGTGCTAAAGGCAAGCAAGGAACATCAAAAAGGGGACTCATCTCAGGCTGCTTTTCATGGGAGACTGAGGTTACACCGAAGTTTTATGGGTGATGAATGGGCTGGATATGACTTCAGGATACAGACCTCAAGGGCATCGTCAATGGTTTGGAGCTAAGCAGCAAGTAGTAATGATGAGCTGGAAGGAGTAATTGAAATCCTAATAACTACTTAGAGGAGTAACTGTAATCTCCAATTACATGTAGGGCAATCACCCAACAGTTGTCATGGCCTATGAGTTGTCAAGGCCTATGAGTTGTCAAATGTCTGGAAAGGTCTGGAAAACTTGTTCTTTCTTCTGAAGAAAGGAAACATGGAGCTTGGAATAGCAACTGTGACCAGTGAATCCAAACAGCAAAGCCATATGTGGGAACTGCTACTCTCTTGGCTGTATGTCTGCTTCTCTTGAAAGATCACTAAACATCTGCAGAGGCTGTAGAGACCCCTCCACCACTTCCCTTTGGTAATCACTAGCATGCTAACAGCCAGCACGTTTCAATTGGAAGGGAGTGCCTCCAGCAGCAGCAGATACTAAATGCTAGAGCTTGTTCCTGCTGACACTTTGTCCCCCTCCCACACATCTGGTTCAGCAGGGAAAGCCCAGAGGGTTTATTTTTAAACCTAAGGGTTATAGTCATACATGTTGGATGTAGCATAATACAGTGCAGGCCACCTGGTGGAATTATCTTGGTGTTGTCTATACCAGATTTCTTCCACTGCTGCTCGTTATTCCTCACTTGTTTCTGTCTCTTTTGGCAATAGAACTGTTAAGCTTTTCTACCATCCTTGAATCATGGTCCCAGAAGTGTTGCTTGGACTCCAGACTCCTTTTTTGTTTGCATTTTAAGTAGCTGGAAGAAGCTTCTTACTGTGCTGGCATGAAGAGGTTCAAGACCAAGATTTTCAGTCAGTACCTTCACCTACGTACTTCCAGTTTTCCTTCAGTGAGAAATGGGGTTCTCTGTTTTGTTTACCAGCTTTTGATTGGGTTTACACAGGGCAGGTCTCATGCTGACCCACCGGTCCCAGGCCTGCTGTGGAGCTGAACCCCTACTCTGTCTTACCCACTTCTCCCAAACTCCACGCTCTCAATTTTGTTAGGTACTTAGGGGGAAAAATCCTTTAACATGAGCAGTGAAATGATCAAAAGGCCTTGCATCTGTCTATTAGAGGCTTGTCTTTGTCCCTGAAGATAAAGCCCAAGTTCTTCCTCAGCCCAAATGAAGGAAATTCAGAGGAAATAAAAACCTTGAATGGCATCAGAAACAGCATATTGATTGTCTGAGGCGTGCATGGAACGTCCCACAGCCAGAATTCCTGAGTGCCTCCTGGTTTAATACATTTAAAGCCTGTCTCTCAAGGAGCCACTGGATGACAAGCACTTCGCTGGGTGCCTGTGTCTGTGGCTGCCTTTAAAAAATAACACCTCCTAGTCCTTTGTGATGCAAGCTGCTTATGAGGCTTATCAGCCAGCCCCTTTTCAGTGGTCTGTGGGGACAGGACAAGGGGCAATGGCTGCAAGTTGGAGCACAGGAAGTTCCGCACCAACATGCGGAAGAACTTTTACACAGTGAGGGTGACAGAGCCCTGGGACAGGCTGCCCAGGGAGGTGGTGGAGTCTCCTTCTCTGGAGATATTCAAGACCCATCTGGATGCCTGTCTGTGCGACCTGTCCTAGGGAACCTGCTTTGGCAGGGGGGTTGGACCTGGTGATCCCTGGAGGTCCCTTCCAACCCCTACGGTTCTGTGACTAACATTTGAGAGAGGCAAGGCTTCATTTCGTTGCCTCTGAACTTCCTGACCGAGCCCGACTCGCGCCAAGGACAGCACACTGCTCCGCCTGCGCAGCCGCCCAGTCCATTAGTAAACTATCTTGAAATGTAATGGGAAAGAGGTACAGAGCCAAGGAAATGTTTAACTTGATTATGCTCATCAAGAGCAGTAATCTATTCACACCGAAGCATCCCGGGTGCTAGCGATGTGCTGTCTTTAGGTCTGTCCTGCCTGTGAGTTATTAAACACTCCCAGTTATTTATAAGCCTCATTTATAAGCCCCCAGTCAGTGATGGGCACTTAGCGTTTTGATAACTTGCAAATGTGTGAGGTGGGACAGTTAACATACCTGTAGCTTCTCAGTGTGTGTCCCTCAGTTTAATAGCTTATGGATCTCAAATGAATTACTGTGGATTTTTCCTTCCAGCAGAGCTGGGTACCCATGAGATGCATACCCAGGGCTAGCTGGCGTCTTGCAGTCCCACAGGCAAGGCAAGAACTGTAAGGACGTTGCAGAAGAGCCGCAAGTTCCCTTGCAGCTCCTCTCTGGGAGGGTTTGGCAAACCCTGATGCTTTTCCAGTGACAGCCTCCATTTCTAGCAGCACCAAAACACGCCATGAGGAATGGATTCACTTACAGGAGATCCATAAACCTCTTCCAAGTCGGCTTTTCTAGCACGTAAAACAGTGGCATCCTGCTTTGTGTGACCTTGCTACTGCAGGTGGCTGGTCAGCAAGCCCACCTGAGTGGTTCTGTTTGGTCTCAACAGCCCTGCGTGATGTTACTCAGCAGTTTGGGCTGGTGTCCAAAGGCCCCATGGTAGGGGTTCTCAACTGTACCCACAGCTGGATGCCTCGGCTCTGCCAGTGCCTGCTGGGATGCTGGAGCAGCACGCACAGTGCTGGCAGGGAGTGAACTGCTGGCCCTGGAGGAATGTGACTGACAGCAGCTGAGTGGCTCTTACTTATAAAACGAACCTGAAAGGTACCCAGTACTGGTGGGGAAAAAACAAACACTGAAACCCATTTAGATGGAGGAAGGAAGTTGAGTCCTTGGGTTTGTTCAGCCCCTTTTTTGCTGCTATGGATGCTGCTGGTAGCCGCCTTTGCTGGGAGACCCGTCTGAAGTGGTGTAGCTCAAAGCCCCCTTGTCAGGGGCCTGGGCACAAGGGCTCAAGTTCAGACCTGGCATCCCAGTGTGTGGATGACCCAAAGGCTTCCTAGGTCCTTCTGCCTCCACAATAGGCCACAAGCACCTTTTCCTAGTGGCCTTAATGTGTATTTGGTCGCTGATGCTTAACAATGCTTCAAAACAGAACCCTCTGCCGCAGTGGGGTTCGAGTGTGAAGGTAAGTGGAAAGAGACTGAGCTGTTTCTCACCCTCACACACACAGAGCACATGTAGAGGGGACAGAAGTATTCCCAGAGGATCAAATCTGGGAGCTTTACTCAAGGCTGCAGTGGGCCGGGGTCCCGTGTGGCTGAGAGGAACTGTTTCAGCGTCACTTTTGGAACTGGAGGGTGTGCTGGGCTGGTTGGGGTGAGCACTGGGGTGCAAGTGATGGGATGCCTGAGGATCCCTGTTTAGGGAATAAAAGCTAGATCTGACAGTCACTAAGCCTGGTCTTCATGGTACGGGAACCCCTCCCCAGTGCTGTCGAATCCAGGCCGGTGCCTCGCACACACAGATGCCAGCCCCGGGAGTCCCCCGTTCCGAACACCAAGCTGCAGCGCCAGTGTTGTTTCTTCCCTCTGTCAAGCCGACACGTGAGCTGGTAAAAATCCCTGAGCTCACATCCTTCCCAGAAATGCCAGTCAAAACCCAAGCAGCTATTCACCCAAAGTACCAATTTTATAGTTCTGTGTGTCTATAATCTATTTACCAGCATTCCTACTTCAGTATGTGCCTGTTAATAAGATTAGTAATTAAAAAGCTTGATAGGAATTGGCAAGCACAGCTTCTCCGCCTTTCCCTCCCCTCCAAGCCGGGCTGGCGTGGAGTCTGAGGCAGGGCTGGCAGAGTCCCTGAGGGAGTGAAGGCAGGGAGGCTCTGCTGAACCCTCTGCCTGCAAGCAGGCAATGGAGAAATCCCGGCCGCTGTGGGACAATCCCCTGCAGTTCGTTTTTGCCTGCATTTCCTATGCTGTGGGGCTGGGCAATGTGTGGAGGTTTCCATACTTGTGTCAGATGTACGGAGGAGGTAAGTGCAGCCTATGTTTCTTGCTTCCCCTGAGGAGGAGTGTGGCAAGCTTTAAATCCCGAAATATTTTGTCTGTGCTAACGCTCTGTCCACCCAGGAAGGCCTGGGGCAGAGTGGGAGGTCAGGCTTTCCACTGTGTGCAATCTCTTCTACTGCTGCTTTACTGTACATATTGCATTGGGACAGGCTGCCCAGGGAGGTGGTGGAGTCTCCTTCTCTGGAGATATTCAAGACTCATCTGGATGCCTACCTGTGCGACCTGTCCTAGGGAGCTGCTTTGGCAGGGGGGTTGGACCCGATGATCTCTCGAGGTCCCTTCCAACCCCTACAATTCTATGATTCTATGATTCTTTAGCATGAAGCTTTTACCTGCCAGCTGTCCCCATACAGCAGCCTTTGTTCCTTGGAAGTGCAGTGAAACAGTGGGAAGGCCCATGTTTTCTGAAAGGATGGAGGGACAGTCAGAGATGTAGGTCCACGTGGCATTAATTTGTTACTTTCTTCCCTGTGGAACCACTCTGAAGGCACCAGAAGCTAGTTCAGTTCCTTGTCAGTTCACTTGGAGCACACTGAGGGAGGGAAATGCTGCTAATGATTTAATTTAAGGATCATCTCAAGTTACTGTCATTAACGTGCTTTTTTTACACAAAGCCTTACTTTAGGAGGTGGTAATCTGTCTGTAGACCTGCCTTGAGGTTGTCTGAAACTCCTTAATCAACAGGAGTTCCACAGCTAAAGCCTCCTGGGAAGCTCTGAAAGCAGGGAATAAATTGGTTTGGGCTCCAAAAAATAATACAAAAGAAAGTTCTTTGGAAGTTTATCCTTCTCCTAGATCCCAGCTGGAGAAAGTACACCACCAGCCATGGATATTCTTCCTTAGGAATCAAAAGTCAGTTAATTAGATTAATTTATAAAAAGACACTAATCATCTCTTCCAGTATACAGCTGCCACTGGTTACTGACCAGATTTTGAGTGATCCTTATAAAAAGCCTCTCATTTTAATACAACCCAGTTTTACACTGCTTTCCACACTGCATCCGTTGCCACAGTGCTGGACCCATCTCGGTTGTGTGTGGAGTGACATGATGAGCATCTGCCTCGTTTGCTTCTGCTCTGCTTCCACCTCCTCTTCCCCTCTGGAAGAAACATGAGATGTTTAAGTGCCTTTTGCTTGTTTTGTTGGCTTGTGGCTTACTTCTGAACACACATGTGGTGGTAGGAGTTGGATCATGCTGGTTGCTGAAAAGCCAGCCCAGTGCTGGGACAGCATCTGAGCTGCTCTGGGGGATCAGGTCTGAAAAACCCAGGTAGTGCACCAGGGGAATGCACAGTAGAAGCTGGATGCTGCCATGGCTGGAGCTTTCTCAGATGTTCAGATAGCAGGAGGGAGAGGTGTGCAGGAGCTCTGGGTGTATTCCCCTATGCAAATACTCTTGAGGGTGAAAGGACTTCATGACTGACACTCAACTCCAGCACAAAGCTGGAACTGGGAGTTTTTCTCTGCCCAGTTAAACCGTGTGGAGTTAATGCCCTGGCAGACAACCTGAAGGACAGCAAAACTCAGACACTGGGGTCTTGGCAGGGTTTAATCCTCTTCTTACCAGCTGTCGGTAGTGTAGCAGGTGGTGGAAATTCTCTGAAATGTAACCAAAGCTGGAATGCTTAATTAACAAGGGGCAAAAAATACATATATATATTCAATAAACCCAAGTATTTTCTGAAAAGCATGTTTTATAAGAGTACTTTGTCTACTTTTATAAGTCCTCCTGGGTTAAATTTCCCAGGGGAGAGGTGGCTGTCCCTCCTGTGAAATTAAAACTCCTGAGAGCAGGCTTTGCTTTTCTCAATTGTTTTTCACTGCCCTCTTAAAAAGGATTCAGTGGCTTTCCCGGGGTTTGCAAAGCCTTGTTATCAGGAACTTAAAACCTGGATACACCAGGCACTGGGCTTAGGGAGGATGCCAGATACTGCTTTTGCTCAGCATCTTCCCCGGGGAGACGCAGAGAGCCAGTCCCTGTCCTGCCCAGCTGTGCAATAGAGCCCTTATCGCTGATGAGACTCATAAACAGGGTAGTTTCAGATTTTACGATCTCCTGCTTTCCCCTTCATCAGCATATTGCCCCTCTCCTTGCTCACCTTCAGAGAGTCTGACCTGAACAGAGCAAAGGGGGAGGGATGGGGGTGGGTGGGTGTCAAACCTCATGGATGTGTTTGAGTCTGTCAGTAAGGAAGCTGAGCCAGGCTTAAACGACTCTGGGATGGGTTTACAGCAGGGCAGGTGCTCAGCCTGCAGTGAGGATGTCCCTGGGCACTGGGAGGGAAGCTGAGCAGAGGTGAGGGTGTTGCTGCCCAAGCCTGGTGCCTTGGCAGGATCCGGGGCAGGTTGGATGGGGCCCTGGGCAACCTTGTGTAGATCCAGGCCTGGAGGTTGGTGGCCCTGCCTGTGGCAGGGGGGTTGGAGCTCTGTGATCCTTGGGGTCCCTTCCAACCCAGACCATTCTGTGATTCTATGATTCATTGCGGTGCTGACTCCCCTGTGGTGCCAGCTGTGGGGCTCTGGCCTAGGGGCTGGTTTTTGGAGGCAGTTGGCAACTGTAGAAAGCAACGCTGGGTGTAAATGAGCAGGGAGGTCCATGGAGCTGCAGCTGAGGAGCTGGTTCATGCAGGTGCCCTGAGTCGCTTATATATGAGGCATTTTGGTTGTACCCTTCATGAAAAGCACCATCAGGGGCAAGATCTGCTTGCAAACCGTGTGTGAAGCAAGGGACAGGGTGCTCAACCCTGGCACCCCCAGCTATGGAGGCCTTTGGGGTGAAAAACAAGCCTGGAGAAGCTCCCCCTCCTTGCAAGGTGGCAAAGCCAATGACAATGCTGCCGGGAGGGTGGGAAAGCCTTTGCAGAGCACCTAATTTTCCACCCCTTTGCCATGGTATATGGCAAAAGTCCCCTTGTATCCCCCCTGGAACAGAGCAGCTGCCAGAGCTCTTGAACCTCTGACAGCTCCCTTGCAGCGTAGGAAGTTATCTAACAGCCTAACAAAGGGGTTGTTAATAATGACAGAGCCGGGAGTGGGAAATTAATTCCCAGAATAAACCGGATTATTTCTCAGTGTTTATTTCCAGTTCTTTGCCTCAGTCACTGCCTGGAGTTCATTCCTCTGTGGAGCTGCACCAAGCCCATCACCAGGAATGTTAATGCTGCAGATTAAATCCTAAATAAGAGATATTTACGTAAATATTTTTGGCTTGCTGCAGAAAGGGAAGCAGGAAAGCCTTTGCAAAAATCCAGCGCTTGGCTCAGTCAGCAGCTCCTTCTGAAGTCAGCCCCAAGTCTAGGACAAGGGGGTTTATTCTTTTTCTGGCAGAAATTTAAGCCAAAGTGCATCCCAGTTTGCTGGGTGGGAAGGTCCTTTCCCCTTCCCTGCTGTTCTGCTTCTGCAGGAGCATCCCCACACCCCTCCATGCTGGGGCAGCGAGGGCAAGCAGACATGGGGCAGGAGGCAGCTGTGTGCCTCCATCCCAGGGTCTGCTCCTGAGCTGGGACACCAAGTAAAATCAGTCTTTACCCCTTTGCTGGCATTTGGGAACTCAGCATTGCATTTTTTTGGGGGGGTTGTTGTAGTTTAGGGTTGGCTTTGTTGGTTTTTTTTAAGCCCAGCCAGCCTTCAATGTTACCCAATACTCTATCCAGCAGTGACACGGCTGTTACAATGACACCCTTTCATTAAGAGCTTTGGTGCTGCTGCAGAACACCGTGCACCCAGTCCCCTCGTCCCCTTTCTCTCATTATCTTTTACAAAGTTTGGCTGCTGGTTAGTTACTTGTTAACAGCCCCAGCCCCGAACATTGCTCAAACCTCCCGTGAAGCACCTGGGCAGCCCCTCAGTGGCAGGGGAGGTGGCAACCAGCACAGGCACAGTTTAACAGCAGAAATCCCAGCATTGCCAAATGTCTGTGGAGAATCTCCTGTGCCCAGGTGCTCAGTGCCCACCAGGATCTGGGATGTCACCTGAAGCCCCACAAGATGTGCCTCAGGGTTGTACCATACCCTCAATACACAAGGTGGCCAAACAGGAGACAACTCCAACCTGCCTCCTGGGACACTGATGGGGTGCTGATCTGACCAGAAACCTGGTGTTTGTTAGGCTGCTGAGCTGCTGGAGGCTGCCTCTTGGGTTATTTTATTTTTGTAGGTGGCTTTTTGATCCCATATGTTATCATGCTGATCGCTGAGGGGATGCCCCTGCTTTACCTGGAGCTGGCCGTGGGGCAGCGCATGCGCCAGGGCAGCATCGGCGCCTGGAAAATAATAAGCCCTTACCTCTGCGGTGTCGGTATGTTCTGGGCTTCCTTCTTTATTTTAAAGTGCCCCCCTGGGTGGGGGGAACATGGGTGATTGTTTTTTTGAATGGAGTTTTTTTGTCTTTCAGAGAAGAAATCGGGTGGGAACTGGGGCTTTCCTGGGTCTCACCAGGCTGAGCAGAGTGGTTACCCAGGCACACACCTCTCCCTAACCTCTCTTCCTCCCCAGCATGCACTCACCCCATCCCTCACAGGGTGTTGGGGCCAGACCCTGTCTCATTTTACCAGGTCCCTGGGCACAGAGATGTGAGTCCCCCTGCCAAAATCCCAGTGTGAGGGCCAGCACTTAACCCAGCTTGTGGGGCTGCTCGCACTGGGCTTTGACCCCAAAGTTTTATCATCTTGACAAACTCTGTGCTGGGTGATAAAACTGGGTGCCTTAATTTCCTCCCAGTGCTGCCTACAGTTCCCCAATCTCTTAGCTGTGTTCTTAAGTTACTCAGCTCCCCTGATGCCCAAACCACCTCTAACTCGCTCACACGCACGTTTTGTTCCTCACAATACGCTGAATATTCACTCCCCAGGTGCTATAATATAAAATCTGGCCCAGGTTCACCCTGAGGGGGGAGGCTGGGGTGGCAAGGACATGGCCTCTGCACAGGGCATTGCAGGGCCCTGGGCACTTTGGGGTTTTGTCACTGACTGAGCACCTCCCTCTGTGCTCACAGGTGTCGCCAGCGTGGTTGTCTCCTTCTTCCTCTCCATGTATTACAACGTGATAAACGCCTGGGCCTTCTGGTACCTCTTCCACTCCTTCCAGGTAGGTGGGTGCCCAGTGGCGCAGCTCAGACCCTGCTGTGGCCACAGAAGGCCATGGTGGCTTTGCATCGGTGCTGGATGTTGTCCAGCACCATCCTCAGCTGGGGAGGAATAACAGCTCCCGAAACCCACACACAGGGCTTTTCTGGGGTCAGAAAATGAGGCAGGGATGTGTCTCTCCAGGGTGACCCCAGGGGTATCGGGGTCTCCTCTCTAAATGCAAAGCACAATGGGCTTACATGGGCCTTAGTGGCCATGGTATCCTGCACCCTGGGGTGAGCCTGTCCAAGGGCAGGGGAGGGGATCAAGAGGGTCACCCTCAGGGAAGAGAGGCAGAGAGTGTCTGTCCGTGGGGAGAGGGTCGTCCCCAGGGGAGAGGGACAGAAGGGATCATCCATGGGGAGAGAGTTACCCCCAGCCCCAGCAGCACAAGCTCACCTTCATCCCCCGCAGCGCCCTGGCTCTCCCTGCCATGCAGACGGTGGGCACTCACCCCATGTCCCTCCTCTCCCTCGCAGGACCCCCTGCCATGGGCCACTTGCCCCCTGAACAGCAACCGCACCGGCTACGAGGAGGAGTGTGAGAAGACGTCGTCCACCCAGTACTTCTGGTACCGTCAGACCCTGAACATCTCCCCGTCGCTGGACGCCAGCGGGAGCGTGCAGTGGGAGCAGGCACTCTGCCTGACGCTGGCCTGGCTGGTGGTCTACCTCTGCATCCTCAGAGGCACCGAGTCCACTGGCAAGGTGAGAGGAGGGGGCAGAGCCCCAGCAGGAGGCAGGGAGGGTAAAGGACTGCCAAAATGGCAGCAGCCACGGCTGCTGTTACCTGGGGTTATCCCAGGCATCTCCCTGCCCTTGCTGCCTCTGCTGCCCTGTTAAGTTGCAATTAGATATTTAGGGGAAAAACCCACCATAAAAGTCCTTTAAATGCAGCCACCTCTGCCTTGAGACCAGCTGCCAGGCCCTGGGGAAAGGCACCCAACACATTTGGGGTTTTTGCTCACTTTTTACTCACAGAAGTTATGAGGAAAGGGCGGGGGGGGGGGAAAGGCAATGTCCCAGCTGAGCCAGTGCTAAGAAGCAAGCTGAGGGCTGTAATCCCCAAATCGTCTTACCCAAACGCAGACAGACAAGAGGCTGTAAACCAAGAGCAACCTCTTAAACCTGGGGCAGCTGGCTGTGGGGGCAAAAAAGGAAACAATGAATAGCCAAGGAGCAATGGAACAGCATGGTGAAGGCAAGGGCTTGTGGGGGGATGTGGGGGGCTTCCCCTGCATCCCTTGTGCAGGAACAGACAGAGGTTTGGGCAGGAGGCACAGGGATGGCTGGAGAAGGTGAAGCTGCTGCATCTGCAGGTCTGTGACAGGGAAACACAGCTGGCAGCACAGGCAGGCGCAGGTCAGAGGAATTTTTGGTAATTACCCACCCAGTTCTCTGCCCAAGGGCTTGGGAAGGCATAGTTTTGGTGAGTTAGTTTCTGGGTGAGCTGTCGGGGTACAGCCCAGCAAAGAGAAGGTGGTGGGATTCCTTTTTTTTCCCCTCAAGAGGCTTTTTCCAAAGTTTGGGATTGAACATTTAGATTCAGCTTCAGGGGGTTGATCGAAAGCTCAGGGAAGACAACTGAAAGGTTTAATTCCCCCCGTCTGCCATCTGGGTTACATGAAGCTAAAGATAATTTTTTTTCACATTTTAATTAAAATTGTTTTATTCAAGTTTGAATTTTACCTTTTATGAGGTCTGCTCTCCTTCCTCCTAGAGCAGATGATGGGTGACCTGTGCCTGATGTGGTCTTGATGGATGATGGCAAACTGGTGTTGCACCATTAAATGCTGCAGAACTGAGTTTGTAAATGCTGCAAATATTTGGGGGGGAGAGGGGGAGGGTTGTTGTTCTTATTTTTCCAATTGAAGACCCTGGGGAAAAATAGCAATGGCCCTTTATTAATATAAACTTGTTTCTCTAAAACCTAAATCCGAAGTTAGATTTATCTGAAAATATTTCTTTAAAGATTAATGCAAGGTGGCAAACATGATAATGGGGATTATTTATGTGAAGGGAGAGAGAAAGAGATAATGTGCTGTGCTCAGTTTTGCATATTCTTTAGACCCAGGGATCTTCCCTCCTTCCCCAGGTCGTCTACGTGACAGCCTCTCTGCCGTACTGCGTTCTCATCATATACCTCATCAGAGGGTTAACACTTCATGGAGCTGTGAATGGGCTTGTCTACATGTTCACACCAAAGGTAGAGGAGAAAAAAACCCCAAACCCAGCCACACACCGAATTTTTCATGAGACGCTGTGAGTTACCCAAAGCACAGGGCTTTGAGAGGTGCCGCTGCTCCTGTTCCTTATATTTGGGGGGGGGTGGTTGCAGCAATAGCTTATGTCAGACAGCTGGAAGCCCCAGCTGGGAGTGGCTGTTCCACCACAGCGCCCATGAGATGCTTGCTTTCTCCCACCCATTAACAACCTATGACATGTTACTTCCAGACCGAGCCGTAACCCTGCCCAAAACCCACCCCTGAGATACAGCGGGTGCAGGACGGGGGCCCCGGACCCGTCTCCATCCCTGCAGGCTGGAAGGGGCAGTGCCGGCCAGCAGGGAGCAGCTTCACCCTCCCTCTCTCCCCGCCTGGTTTTGCAGCTGGAGCAGCTGTCCAACCCCAAGGCGTGGATCAGCGCCGCCACGCAGATCTTCTTCTCGCTGGGCCTGGGCTTCGGCAGCCTCATCGCGTTCGCCAGCTACAACGAGCCCAGCAACAACTGCGAGCGGCACGCCATCATCGTCTCGCTGATCAACAGCGCCACGTCCATCTTCGCCAGCATCGTGACTTTCTCCATCTACGGCTTCAAGGCCACCTTTAACTATGAAAGCTGCATAAACAAGTAGGAGCCCGGCGTTCCGCTGCTTTTCCACAGCGAGCCGCTCCGGGGAAGGCAAGGGGGTGGGGGCAATGCAAACAGGTACCACCACGCCTCCTGCCTCCGGGTACCACCAGAACTGATGCTGCTCTAAAGCGCAGTTCAAAGCAAGGCTGAGGTGAAAGGTCAGAGCTGATGTGCCTTTTCGTACCTGGGCTGGGTCCAAGAGGATGAGTTTGCTGGGGAGTGAGTTCTGTCTCTTTTCCCCCGCACCCCTGCCTCAGCACATGCTTTAGAAGGGAGGGTGATTAATAAAATGCAAGAGTGCTCAGATCCTCCCCCAGTGTTAAGGCTACACCCTGTGTAGGGAGCTCAGCCCCCTGGGCACTGATGCTGTGGAGGTGCCCAGCAGCCTGCGGGGTGGTACCCCAAGGCAGGAGGCTCTCACAGTGCCTGGCACAGGGGCCATGGCAGTTACATGTCTACTCGTGTTTTTACAGCTTTCAGTCTGTCTGCTGATCCCAGAGGAAACCAAGCTGCTAATTCCTGCTCCTTGCCAAAAGGCCTGTTAAAATGGTGGGGTGTGGACGTGGGACTGAAGGGCAAAGGGGAAGTGATGCCAGCTGGCACTGGCTAGCACCCAAAATACCCGCCTGGGAGCAGCAGTGTGGGTGCAGGAGCTGCTCCTCTGTGGGAGCAGAGATGAGCAGAAGGCTGCCTGGATCCCAGCATCATACTGGGAGTACCACAGCTCCCACCTGGGGAGACAGGAGCCCTGGGACCAGCAGAGCATCCCTCTGTGAGGGCTGACAGAGGAGGGGACAAGGTGTAAAACCAACATCGATGTCACACCTTGGCCTGAACACCATTCAATTCCTATAACCTTTCCCAGGGTGATCCTGCTGCTGATGAACACTTTTGACCTGGAGGAAGGCTCTTTAACAGCAGACAACCTCAACGAGATGAAAGAGTACCTCATGGCCACCCACCCACAGGAATATGCCCAATTATCTCCACACCTTAAAAACTGCAGCTTGGAAGCAGAACTAGATACAGTGAGTCACTGCTTTGTGCTTGCACCTGGGCTTCACTCTCCTCTTTCCCCCACACTGAGCCCTGGCAGCCCCTCAGCCCTACGTGGTTACATCCCATCTCTCCATCCTCCCCAACCCCAGGAGCTGCCTGGCCAGGTGCTGCAGTAGGTCTCATTTCTGCACCTCGGGAGGGATGGGGGGCACTGGCTCGGCCCAGCAAGGGGCCAGCTTGGCTGGTTAGCAACTGAGCTGGGTGGTGATGCAGCTGGACTGCTGACTGCGGGACAGGGCAGGGCCCACAGGTAGGAGGCAGATGTTGTTGCTATGAGTGGGAATGTGCCTGTTTCTGTCCAGTCTGAATAAACCAGGGAAGATCCCATCTGCTTCTGCTGTGCAGAACTGCCACCACAGGTGTATTTTGCAGTCGTGGAAGGTCAATATCATACCGGGCTGAGGAGCTGCCCCTAACTCAGTTCTCTCCTCCCCGCTGGCAGGCCGTCCAGGGGACGGGACTGGCATTCATCGTCTATTCTGAAGCCATCAAAAACATGGAGGTGCCCCAGCTGTACTCCATGCTCTACTTCGTCATGCTGCTGATGCTGGGCATCGGCAGCATGCTGGGAAACACCGCCGCCATCCTCACGCCGCTGACGGACAGCAGGGCCATCGCTGCCCGTTTCCCCAAGGAAGTGATCTCAGGTAAGCACCTGCCACGAGCAGCGAGAGGCCGTGCAGGGAGAGAGCACCATGGGCATGCAAAAGCTTTGGTGTCCCACAGCCATCCTGGGTCCCTCTGGCCTCAGGTGGAGCAGACACCCTGCGGAAGGGTTTGGTGCCGGCACTCGGGAGCTCCTGCCCAGCTGGTACAGCACTTTCCCCAGGGAGCTCTCCAAGCAGTAGGGCAGTTGTGGCTGTGTTTTCGCAGACTTTCCAACACCCCACAGCTCCTTCAGACTGGTGTCTGCTGAGCGCCGAAGTGCAAAGGGCCAGGAGACATGTCAAGACAAGCAAATGGCTCTCCGGTCACATCACTGATATCCCAACTTCAAACCAGTTTAGTCTTTGGCCAAAAGCGTAACACAACCCTGTTTGGACATGGAAATCAGGTGTCTCACCTTAAACCCACGTTAGCCGGATGCCGGGCAGTAACAGCCCAGCAGTAACAGCCCAGCAGTAACAGCCGGTGCCAGGCCGTAGCTGAGCCTCGGTTGTCTCTGCCGTGCTGAAGTGCTGTGACGGTGCAGGCCTAAGGAGCAGCAGTGTAAGGACACACCAGCCCGTTCCCACACCCTCACAGAGCCAGGACTTTTCCAAAAGGCAAAAAAAAAAAATGACCTTTCTCCTCCAAGAAAGCTGCTTCCACAGAAACCAGCAGAAATCCCACCAGCATTTTAGCCCCCAAGGACTACACAAGAACTAGATTTCTGGGTGTAACTGCAGGTTCCTGGCTTTATCCATACAGGTGTCGTGTGTTTCCTTAACTGTGTGATCGGCCTCATCTTCACCATGGAGTCTGGAAATTACTGGTTTGACATATTCAACGACTACGCGGCCACCCTCTCGCTGCTGCTCATCGTGCTGGTAGAAACCGTTGCTGTGTGTTATATCTACGGGATAAGAAGGTAAGAGCTTGGACCCTCCTTTCGTCACAGGAGGGATGCGACCACTGGCCAAGCTACACAGGGCCAAGAATGGAAACACCACCTCAGGGGGTGTGTGTGGGGGGGAATGTTTCTCCTACGCTGCACTGTAAGCACGGTGCATCTCCCCCACCCTGCAGCCTGTGCTCCCTTTTCTGCTCTTAGGGGTTTAATTTGGCAGGTGGCTTTGCAGCAGCTGGGGTTAAGGTACGGGCCAGGCACGGGCAGCTGTTTCCAAACACATCTGGGTTGTGGTTTTGGGTTCTTTTCTGTTGAAACGCAGATTTGAGAAGGATCTTCACACCATGATCGGACGCAAGCCAAGCTGGTACTGGAAGATCATGTGGGCTTTTGTTAGTCCCTTGCTAATCGTGAGCCTGTTTATATTTTACCTCACTGACTACATCCTCACAGGGACACTGCAGTACCAAGCATGGGATGCTGCACAGGTACTGTGGGTTTGGTTTGGGGTTGGTTTGGTTGGGGTTTTCTTCTAAAACTCTCCTTAACTCCTACAAGGGCACAGCCTTTCTTCCCAACTACATTGTTCCATGAAACTGCCTCCTGCAATCTTGCACCTGAAGTTGGGGCAACTCCTTAAACTTGTGGGAAAAATTGGGAGTAAAATGGGAGTCATTTCCCACTAAAAACCTTAATTGATCCTTTCAAATGGTAAAAAATCTGACTCAGGTTGGTTGAAGACAACCCCCCCCCCCATCTGGAAACCACTCTTTGAACAGAAAAATTAGTTTCCAAGTGTAGCATTTTGAGTGAAATCAGGGAAGTAGGAGAAGGGCTGTTACCCAGAGAGTGCAGTAACAGGACTAGGGACAATGGCTTCAAGCTGAGAGGGCAGGTTTAAGTTAGATGTTAGGAAGAAATTCTTCCCTGTGAGGCTGGTGAGGCCCTGGCACAGGCTGCCCAGAGAAGCCGTGGCTGCTCCCTCCCTGGCAGTGTCCAAGGCCAGGTTGGATGGGGCTTTGGGCAGCCTGGTTTAGTGGAGGGTGTCCCTGCCCATTGGCTGGGGTTGGAACTAGAAAAGGTCCCTTCCAACCCAAACCAGCCTGTGATTCTAGTTACTGGCACTCCAGCTGTGCTGGCACAGTAAACGTCTCTGGTTTTTATAATTTCCATCAGCATTTTTCTCTGTGGCCAAAGCGCTTTTGTGCAAACGCTGACCCGTACTTACCCCGGGGGTGTTACTGCTGGGCAAGTGATCACCAGTTTCATGACCTTTTGGGGGAACATTCCTAGCACACACAAAGAAATTACACCCATTGTTTTCATGTCACTGCTGATTTGGGACCCACTTAGCCTCCTGACTGGGAGTCAACAAGGAGCCCGCAGGCTCCAGGAGAGGGACGCAGAGACCAGACAGAGGTCAGGGCCCAGCCAGCTCATTAACAAACGTGAACTGAGCCAACACCAAAGCTTGCAGCAAATTATTCCCCAATATTTTTGTCAGCAGCTCCCTTCTCATCAATTTTAAGCTGCAGGGCTGGACAAAGCACTGAGGCTGCTTCAGCTGGCAAGTGCTTCTCAGCGGTCCCCTTTAGCTGGGCAGCTTTGCTCCAGGCCTGGCTCAGGACACTGAAACCCACAGCTCCCACGTTTCTCTCCCTTGCAGGGGCAGCTAGTGACAAAGGACTACCCGGGCTACGCCCTAGCAGTGATCGGGCTGCTGGTGGCAGCATCCACCATGTGCATACCCCTGGGGGCACTGCTCACTTTCATTCGGAAGAGACTGAAGAGGGAAAGGGTTTCAACCGTCGCGTGAACGCTGCTGGCAGCTGGATTTGGGAAGATCTTACCCCCATCGTCAGTGAGCAGGCCCCTTCTGGAAGACAGCAGCGACCATTATTTGTAGCAGCTATTTATAGAGTTGAGAATTGTGGGTGCTATATTGACCAAAAAGTGCTCTTAGGGGGCTTCACCAGGGTTTGGGGGAAAAAAAAGAGGAAAAACAAACAAAAAGCTCTTCTGTACCCAGATGAAGCTTTGACATGGCCTCGGTACGAGGGGAAAGACAGAAGAGCAGCTCACAAAGATTTAGCTAGCACAAATTAACCCGTGTATCCACCTGTTACACAAGGTTAGGTAATTCTTTTCCACTCTGTTGTAGCGCTGCCTGTGTGGAAACATGGGCAACCGAGCGTGTACCTGCACTGAGTGCTGGCAAATACTCTTGCCCTTGAGAAAGCCACGCTCAGGCAGGCGAGTTATTCGAGATGACATCTGTATTTCACGGGCAGGCAGAGCTGGTGGGAGCACTGCAACACGGATGTGGTTTCCCTTGCCTACAAGGGAAAGCCAGCAGGGTGGTATTGGATAGAAAGGTGGCCATCATTGCTTCCTGCGTACCTGTGCCTAGCACAGCAGGTTTTGTGGATAACATGAGCTGCACAAGTTCTCATCTGCAGAAGAAGTAAACTTCCAATTCTGTATGTAATTGTGCACCACGCTGTACTTTGTCTTTACTAGGGATGCACTTTAAATGATGAGAAGTCTGTGACACAGCTGCTTCACAAGCCCCACCCAAACAGAAGTATGCCAGATAATTAGCGCTGACAAAGTTCATTTCCAGGTATACTTTAATCACGAGATGTAACAATCCAGCAGTTCCACAGAACTGGTTCGCTTCCCCGTGTGAAAGTCGTGTAAAGAAAGCAACATGTTTAAACTGTAAGCTTCATGTAATAGAAAACAGTAAAATGATCATCTCTGAACTGTAACGAGGTCGCTCTGCAGAACAACATTAGAGACACGCTCGTGGGATGCAGGTTCTTAGTAGAGCGTCTAACCGTTAGAAGAGGGCAAGTCCCTTGTAAGAGGGGGGCTCGTTTCAAACAAACATCCTTACAGCACACCAACACAAGTCTTGCTCTGCAGAAAGCAAGAGGGGACTGTACAGGCTTCGGGGGGTAGGTGAAACCTTGACAGTGACAACCCACACCAACCAGACACATTTAGTTTGCAACAGGCTCTAAAACAGGACCTGCCTCCCTTCCCAGGCTTCACTATCAAAGGAAGGACGACTTTTTCACATTTCAGTTTATTAAAAATGGATTCCATAAACAAGCCCTGTACAAAAAAATATCCAAAATTGCCCAGAATTTGGTAGCTGTTGCACGGTGAGAAGTTACCGCCTTGGGCCCCCTCTTCCTCTGCCACGTCCTCGGCCTCTGCCACGACCTCTTCCACGGCCTCTTCCAGCAACTGAGCAGATCAAACAAACAAACAGTAGCAAGTGAGACCCGGGAACACTTTCATTGTGGTTGATTACAACATTCTGTACCAAGCATTAATGAAGAACATAGCATCTCATCACAGGAAGCAGTAAGCCAGACACTGAGTTCATGCTCAGTAAGTCTCACAGAGTATTTTCATCTTTCCTGTGAGGTTTCTTGGTACACAGCTTCCACTGGTCACTGTCTTGGCTTCGCTGCAGAAAACAACGCGATACAGCGTCGCAGCGGGCTGGTTCCAAGCGCTGTTAGTCTGGCAGAGAACTAGGATTCCTCCTCTTTTAATCTCATTTTTCAGGCATCAGGAAAAGCACACGCATGACAGAAGCATTTTGTCACTACTAGTTACAGTGCAGAAGACACTCTTTTTGCCACAGCACGCTGTGGTTTACAGAGCCCTAAAGAGCAGCTGGAGTTCCAACACGCTGCTCAGTTCCCAAGCTCAGCCCCTCTCGGGCACGATGTGGAAGGGCAGCGCTTGGAGAAGATCCCACCCCTAAGCAGCTCCTGCTGTTTTCAATGATGCCTCTGCCCATTTCAGACGTGGTTCTCAGGCCAAGGTCTGGGCCCTGTGCCCCCACTTTTAAATACTGCTATTTAATGGCAACAGGGGGGATAACTCAGGCTGCAAGGAACTGCTGGAGGTCATACGATCCATATGGTGATACCATGTCACTTTACCCTTTTTTCCTAAGGAAACATGACCTGTCCCATCAGGTGGCACGGCCACTACAAACTTTTGAAATTACTGGTTAGGCTGTCAGCCTAAGGCTCAAAAAGATACCAAAAAAAGAAACTTAAAACTCTGTGGAAGTGGGTGGCTGGGCAAGAGACACACCGTAGCACCCACATTCAAGAAGCAGGCTGTAAACATTCTGTTCCATCTGGTGGTAGGTAGGGCAGAAAGGCAGCAAGGACAGAACAGAGGCACAGGACAAATTTTGAGAAACAGGGAATCATTTGTTTTGCTTGTAACAGGTTGACTCCCTGTCATGCACACAGAAGCATCAACACCTGACTCAACGATTACAGCATCTACGTGCACCAGCAGACCCACATTCACTAAGGGCCAACACACCAGACCCAAGGCACACGCACCACGTACGTCTCTCAGCCTTTCACCCACACTCTCACTTGCCAAGGACATGTAATGTGCTACCCACTTCTGAAGCCCCAGGGCATTGACAGAATAAGACAAAGTGCAGCACAGAGCTGTGGAGTGCAAGTGCTTCAGCACAACGAAGATGCAATGGGTATGAAACCAAGGTAACCACTGCTATCACAGCTCCTTTTCTTCTTCAAAGTTAGAAAGAACTAGTGCCGCTCTTGTTCACATCACACCACGAGGTTCAGAAAAGAAGTAATCCAACCATACTGCAATTTCTCCACATGGCCAGATTATTTTTAATGTATGTGAGAGGAGCAAAACGCTTCCAGGAGCTTTATCCTTATTCTCTTTAGACAGCAGGCGTAACACTTGCGCTCTGACACACAAGCACCCAAGGGCTCCCTACAGTGTTTCGGTAAGGTAAGCACACCATTCCTACCAAACACAGGGATCAAAGACCACAGATTCAAATACTTAAACACTAATTACAGGATAAATGGTGTGACATTATTTTAGAGCACAATTAGCTTTCACTTAAACCTATTATTTTATAGGAATTGCTTAACTGTTGGACAAAATATATACTGCCTGAAGACAGATGAATTTTGGGGGCTTTACTGGACTATTAATCTTTAATAATGTGGATTAAAACTGAATTACTCTCTACAGTGCTAGTTTTCCAAGGAACAGATTTTTGTTTAACAGCCTTTTGAAAAAAAGTTCCAGGAAAAGGGCAGAGTGGAACACTGCTGGAAGCCCAAGCTAGAAAGCTGCTCATCAGAATACAGCCTGGACTCCCTCAGATCCTAAAATCTCGCAAATTAAGTTCTCCTGACAGATTATTTCTGCCCACCACCAAGTGAGGTTTCAAGTGAGGCATTCAGCACTGCTCAAGAGACTGTTCTGTCCTTTCTTGTTAGGCTCTGTGATGTTCCCCATACAAACTGAGGAACCACAGCAGGCATTTGGAGAAGAGGAAATGTAAATCTCTTTGGTGTCAGTGCTGAGACTGTGACAGGTTAAGAGTCACTCAAGCTTAAAAACTTTTACATTTTTAAAAACAGATGTATGAAAAGCCATAGGCATAATTTCACAGGAAAGCAAGCTCTACAGATGCTAAGAAGGTGGGCAGGGCAAGGCACAGCACACTTAGCCAGTTCAGGATCGGACCCTCAAAGGTGACAGAACTAGCTGCCAAATTCAGACACTCAGATGTCTTCAAATTCAGAGTATAAAAACACAAGCAGAACAAACACAAAGTGGGAAAGCACAAACTAACCTGCTTCTCTTTTCTTGGATTTGACTTTTGGTTCAACATCCACTAGCAAAGTATCCAGAGGCAAACTGTCCGGCAGAATGAAGTATCGGATGTTATTCCCTCGAATACTCAGTGTCTCCAGCTGTACGGGTTCTCTGTTCTTCAGTGTCATTTTCACTGCTTTGAGATGTGTATTCATACTGACATCCACTCCTGAAACAACACAAGTCTAATTTCAGGGATGAGCTCCTGTAACATGGTCCCTATTGGCTATTTCTACCCATGCACACTGTTCAAGATTGATCCTGTTCAGTAATGCCTGCTTCTGCCATTCATTATTTAAGCCTCTAACTGAAGGAAAGCACACTTTCTTTCTCTCTTAAACTAGGCTCACTTACCAATTGCTGCATTCAATGACCTGTGGCTAGAGGTCTTTATCTAGGGCTTAGGGACAGTAGCAATTTTGTAAATGGTTAAAACAATTCCTCTGCATAACAAACTGCTGCTTATAACAGAAGTCCAGTACTATTCTTTTGACTCTTAAAAAAAGAATAAATCCAAACCATTGAGGAGGAGAAAAACCCCAATCATTTCTGCTTTCCATAGGCCTTAGGAAAAGCATAACTGCCACAGAAACACTGATTTGCTGGTCAGACCCATCTAATACAAACCAATACCTTCTATAAGAGCATGCAAAATACACAGCTGCAAGGAGCGATCGCTGCGGTTACAAACACCATGAACAGTCAGGATGGAGGATGTGTACACAGTCAGTCCTGTGCCCGCTACACAGTGCTAAGTGTAATCCAAAAGTGGGGAAAACTCTCAGCTGAAGGCAGGTATTGACCAACAACCCTGAGAAGCACTAAAACGCACCCAATATTCCTTTTAATTTTGCACATCTCAAGTCTTGCACAGGATTTGATCTCAAACCATGAAGATCAAAATGAGAGTAACCTTTTCAGATCAAACATTAAGACAAAAGATAGAAACTGTAGTTCACAAATATCTGCTAATTCAGTGACAGGGCATCCACATGAGCAAAATCTTTTGTGCGTTAAAAATTCTGTACAAACAACCCTTTGTGGTCAAAGGCATTATTGTCTCGTTCCACAAACACCCAAAAACAAGCCATAAGAAGTCTTACAAACATAAATAACATAAACAAGCAGCAGGCCAGAACCAAAAGAGCCACTGAGCTGCGCTTATTCCCTGTTATTTTTCTGTCCTCTCCCCCCACGTGTAGGTTTTACACAGCTCAACACCTGAGCTCCACCTGACCTGCTCCTTGGTTTGTGTAAGGTATGCACTGCGTGATGCACACCTGCTCTGCCCAACCAGCTCACTGGGAGGAAGAGGAGATTGTACGACCAGCACCACAACCCTGAGCATGGTTCACGCACCAACGTAAAGGGAAGACTGTCATTTCACAATTATGGATTGCATTCAAACTTTCTACAGGTTCTCAGCAGAAAATTAGAGAGGCTGTGCATGACAATTAAGCCAAAGCCAGGAGGCAAGGAGTTTGTTTGCTTCCTACCTAGCTGGGTTCGACAGAGCATGCTGGAATCAGATACCAGGGTAGCACATTCATGTCTAATCAAAGCTGATGGATCCGGCTGCAAAGTAATGCCGGTTTTTAGCTGCCAAATCTCAGCAGGTTGCAACTGGCCAAAAAAACACCTAAACAATCCCCTGGAATACTACCCTGCCTGGCAGAAGAGATTTTAAAAGTAGCCCAGGGCGAGTGAAGGAAAGATCAAGCACATTCATCAACTTAACCATCAGGGTTTGCCCACCTACATATCTGACTGTCTCTAAAGTAATGCCACGTGACTCTTCCCAGAGCAGTATCACTAATACTACTAAGGCAAACAAAATACCCTGCACGTTTTTCAGCACACAAAAGAAGGATGTAATGAACCATCGAGGCTTTTCCTGCAACTCTCAGTTCAGGGGTATGAAGAAGCACCGGCTAGACACAAGCACCCACGAACTTGTATGATGTGACAGACCTTTGACAACAGCAGGGGAGCAGAATCTGGGCACCTGTATCTCCCATCAAGCTATCTGTTTGCAAATTACTTTCTGACACCAATGCCAGTACATGCAAAGCACTGTTCCATATAAGCTCACCTTAACCTGAACTAAAACATGCTCAACAGAAATAATTTTTACATTAAAATTTTCAACACACAAAGTTTAACTGATTCAAGACCACAGCAACATTGAACGTTTACCATTTATCTGTACTACCCCTTAAAAAATGTCCCCCCCTCTTCTGGCAATTCAGCTGTAATGTTTTTACACGACTACAGCTTATTACAGTTTCACAAGTGAAAATCAGATACACAGACACAAAATCTAGCAGTATTACCATTTTGATATGTCAGTAAAACTACCTCATTGGCATTACCTTGCTGCTAAAATGCCAAGACTATACCATGCTTACACCAGTTTTGCCAGGGGTTTGGAGCCATTTACTTCTTCCACCCCCAAGCCTGTGGGGTGTCAGGCTGAGAGGCTCCCAGAACTACAGCAAGTTTACTTCTGCAAGTGTCACAGAATCACAGAACTGTAGGGGTTGGAAGGGACCTTCAGAGATCACCAGTTCCAACCCCCCTGCCAAAGCAGGTTCCCTAGGACAGGTCGCACAGGTAGGCGTCCAGACAGGTCTTGAATATCTCCAGAGAAGGAGACTCCACCACCCCCCTGGGCAGCCTGTCCCAGGGCTCTGTCACCCTCTCTGTGAAAAAGTTCTTCTGCATATTGGTGCAGAACTTCCTGTGCTCCAACTTGAGGCCACTGTCCCTTGTCCTGTCCCCACAGACCACTGAAAAGAGGCTGGCCATTTCCCCATGTCCCACACTTGAGATATTTATAAACATTAATCAGATCCCCTCTCAGTCTTCTTTTCTCAAGGCTGAACAGCCCCAGTTCTTTCAGCCCTTCCTCACAGGGGAGATGCTCCAGGCCCTTAATCATCTTCGTAGCCCTTCTCTGGACTCTCTCCAGGAGATCCCTGTCTTTTTTTATACCAGGGAGCCCAGAACTGTCCAGACTCTCCTGTAACAAACATGCCTTAATCGTTATGTGAATTTAAAAGAACATTTCTTGCGCCTGACACAGAACGTCCCCACAAGAGGGAGCGCAAAACAAAAGACCTCGGGCTGCAGACAGCAAGCGAAAGGTAACAGGCGGTACTCTGCTGCAGTCTCCCATCCTGCCATACCTGTGATGGTTCCATGCACCTGTGTCCCATTCTTCAGCTCAATGGTCACAGTCTCATGGCTCAGCTTCATCAGAAACCTCGAAATTAAAACAAAAACACCCGTTCAGTCCCTCATCCGGCCTGACACGTTTAACATCCCGTTACGAAAAAACAATATGCAGGAAGCATTCAATTCATCCCGAGCTCCCAAACGCAGCCTTCCCGGAGCCGAGGGGTTCTCCTGGAGACGGTGGGCAAAGCACCGCATGAGAGCACAAACACCCGAATAAGCCCCGCGTCCTGCCTAACCGCCGGGAGCTAGGGCGCCGGACTGACACCCTCTTGAACCCATGCGAAACGCTCGTTATTGTACGGAGAGAAAAACGCTTTAAAACTGAGCGATTCTAAGCAAGACTGGCCTGCTGGGGGGCGGGGAAAAGGGCGGCTTTATCCAGCATCCCGCGCCGGCCCTTGCCGCACAGCGGTGCGAGGCCCCGGGCCAGGGCCGAGGCAGCGCTTCGGGTGAACAGGGCCTCCCGCCGCCAGCCAACCCCGCGGCGCGGCCCAGCCCCGCAGAGCGGAGGGCGCACCACTACCGCCGCGCCGGGGCCCGCTGAGGGGCGGCGGGGAACGAGGAGCGGCGGGGAATGGGGGTGGGGGTGGTGAGGCGGCCGCCCGCCCGGGCACGGCCTTGGGCGCGCGGGCTTTCCCGCCGCCGCCGCGGCCGGGTGCCGGTAATCCGCCTCCATCCGCTCACCTGACGAGCTTCATGGCGGCGGGAGGCCGGCGCTGCGGCCGGGATGCCTTCGGCAGGGAGCGGCGGCCACCCCGCGGGGAGAGGGGAGCCCCTCGGCGGGAAGGACCCGAGGCGCGGGCGGTGCGGAGGCCTCCTGCGAGCAGGCCGCGCCGCCTCTGGCGCCAGGAAGCGGCGGCCCTCGACAGCAATGAATGGCCGGAAAGCGGCGGCTCTGCGGAGCGGAAGGGGCGGTACCGGCGCGCCGCGGGGCGGACAGCGCATGCGCCGCGGGGCAAGCTGGGCGGGAAGGAGCAGGGGCTGGGGGGGGGCGTGCTGGGAGCCTCCCGCGGCAGGCCGGGACAGGCGAAGGGACGCACGGGCGGCTTCTGGTGACAAGCCTTACCGCGCCAAGCCCCGGCCTTTTAATCGCAGCACTTTAAGGCGGCCCTGACCTAGCACGGCTGTTTAGCCAGTGCTGAAGGCAGCGCGTCAGCAGTCGAATCTATGGCAGGCGTAGCGGCCAGTCACAGAACAATGGGAAAAATAACATAAGCAATTTGCGGAAGACAGCTTGAATTTTCGCCTCCCGTGACTGTGGCCAAAAAAGCCCCTGAAGCCCTCTGACCAGGGAATATCCAATGAGAGGTGATACTATGAAGAGAGAAATGCAGCTGCAGTAGAGGTGACAATGAATGCCGGAAGGTGATGGCACAGCCAGCTCTTGCACCGTGCCTGTGTAAGATCATCTGTGTAAGAGCACAGAATTACAGAGTGACTGGGTTAGAAAAGACCTTTAAGATCACTGAGTCCAACCATTCCTGTCCTATCCTAAACCATTATCCTTAGAGTACCTGATCTACCCTTTTTTCAAACACATCCAGGGAAGGTGACTCACCCACCTCCCTGGGCAGCCTGTTCCAGCCCCTGACAACTCTTTCAGTGAATTTTTTTTTCCTACCATCTAATCTGAACCTGCCCTGGCACAGCTTTGTGCCATTAAAAGTCTTCATCTGCAAGGAGCAGAGACAAAACCAAAGTAACTTCCTGGTGAGAAACAGCTCCTAAGGAGGAATCTGGGAACACTCTGCTCCAAAGCAAAAAAATGCACCACAGACAGCACATCTAGAAAAGCTGAACAGTTTATTGTCAGTTATGAGTACACCACTTGTGATCTTAGACATAGAGACTCTTTGCAAAGCCCTGAAATACAGGTGCTTTCCAACTTCTAAAACCTACCTCCCACCTTACAAACCTTTTGTATTAGCAATTCAAGTCTGGTCTTTGCTGCAACAAGCTCTTCACCGTGGATGCAAAGATTTAGTTCCAGACTGCAAGACAACCAAACCAAGTTTCAAACACCACCAAACAGTGAGGCATAGAAACCATCACTCAATCAACAAATTAATGATGTTCTTGTACTTTGTGCCCAGAATGGAGTTCACCTTTGAAAATTTTAAGTTAGAGGCTTTTCCAGTTAACTGCCAACTGGTTATTTCCATTACAGCATCTAGAAGCAAACAGATACATTGCAGGTACTAGTGCCTGTGAACAGGTTATGTTTACACAAAACCCAGAGAGGCCTCCAAAAACATTCAAGGTTAAAATGAACAATTAACAGTTGCAAAAAACAAATCTGTACATATTTTCAGTTGTAACACAAGGAAACACTGCTGTATCAGTGTTTTGTGTCCCAGCTTCAATAGTGACAACTGTGCTAGTCCTTGTATTCTACATGATTCTCCCTCCCCCCCATGTAAATTTTATAATTGCAATCTGAATATACAGCTGTACTTACAGGAAATATTAAACAATGCACAGCGCCTTAAGCAAGTTCCATGTCTGGTTTTGAACAAACCATATAAAATAAGTGACAAAATAGTTTAAAATTGGTCCTTGATTAGGATTTACTTATTTTTACACAGCTTGGAAGCACTAAATTTAGACACACATTTATTATTAACCAGCACAAATTATTCTGTAGCTTTTTTCCTTTTTTCTTTTAAAAGACTGTGTTACAGTATCATGCATGAAAAGCAAGCTGCTGCTCCCAAGCACAAACACTGAGTTTAGACTAAACACTTTCTCCTCAGGTTGTTATTCCTTCTTCCAGAAATTACTTTGACATAACCAAGAACAGAAGCAGCTGACTAGCAAAACAATAGGAAGTTCACCTTTTATGTTGTGACCCATTCTTAAAGTAATGGAGTACTTTGGACCTTTAGCATAAGGAAGGTTCAATAAACACTGCAAAGGATTTTTACATTCTTTGATTTCATTTACATATTTAGAAAGAAAATTCTATATTTTAACTTGCTAACTAATGAATCGTCATCTGAAGACTGTAGTACTGAAACAGTGCAAGACATCTGCAACTTCAGGAACATCCAATTACACCGTCCTTTCACCCAAACAATGATTAGTAGAATATTGCATCAGTCCTAGATAAACAAGACAGGACAAAAAGCTCGTTTCAGAAGAGCATGAGGATTCAAAAAACCTTTCATATTTAGCAAAAAGAATCCACACACAAATATGCACGAAGGACTCTAACAGGGACTTTATCACAACAAATGTGATCCAGCTGTAAGCCTTGGAACTAGACTTTTTATTGGTACGAAGCCGTATTTGTTCAGAGACCACAATTTAGAAGCTCCATTATTAATGCTTCAACATCCAGGCTTCCTGACACACAAACAGCATCAGAGCTCTCTCCGGTCAAGACAGAGAACAAAGATGCAGCTCAAACAACCCAGATGGTCTATGAGCTTAAACAGCCTGCTTTGGCCCTAACAAAATTCCAGACATCAAAATGCTTGCTTTCATCTTCACCTTACCTCAGTAAGAGTAGAGCCCCCCCTCCACTAATGCAATATTCCAAAGACCATTGCAACTAAGACTGGCAAGCCAGGCCTCAGTTGAAAGCGACCACCAAAGGACACTGTTTTCTTTGCCCCCCACCACCCCGCACGCTGCCAGAGAAGAGTATTAAAAAGGTCACTATTCGGTGTGGAAAGCCGATCAGTAGAGACTCCACGTGTGGCTTGAGGAATCCTCACTACCAAGCCGCTTTCCACACACACAAATTCAGTCCATCTTCTCCTTCTGGACCAGCTTGGGTGCATCTACAAAATCTTTGCCGTTGTAAAGGATGATAGCGAAAGTTCCAAAACTTGCACTTCCCCAGAAAAGCACGTAGGCCAGAGTCTCAGTCCATGTATCACCTGTTTGAAGAAGAGTCAGGTTAACATTTTAGTTCTTAATCTCCCATCACCAGAGAGGGGGGGTTGTTGGGGGTTTTAGTACAAGAGCAAAATACTTCAAGCCCTCCCTCAGATCTGCTGCCAAATGAAGTTAGAAGTCCTTCAGTACTGGTATCTTCTATTTCCTTACCTAAAATAACTGTTCACCACACAGTTCTTAGAACACTTTCAGCAGACAGCTACAGAAGTCTGAGCTAAGAACTCTACTGGCATTAATGTTAGAAAATTCAAGGCAAAAGCAGAAGGCAAAAAACCTTCACAACTCCCAACACAGATTCAGATTTAAGGGGACACCTATCTGAACAGGCTTATACCTGACTCAACTTAGGTAGGTACTCTTCTGAGAATTCATCCAGCCTATAACAGTAGACATCTACCTTTATTAACTGCCCTTTAAGTGGCTTCTACAGAAGTTTTAACGTTGTTTTCTACAGTATCTCATGGTTTTCCACACTAATGGACAGTGGCTCTGGAAACTGAGGGTCAGCATACTCAAACACTTACCAGTATGACTGAGAAGCAATTTTATACCAAGTAAGTTTCTGGTAAGCATTTCTAGCAAAGTCCATGCACATGCAAGATAATTTTGTGAAGTTAAACTGAGTAGTGACTTACCAGCCATTAGCAAGCAAATAATGCACATGGAGAAAGCAACCACCATAATAATAGGCAACTGGGAAAAGAAAAAGAATAATCACTTGATATAGTAGCACAGATATTCCTTCATTTCCTTTCAGATGAGCTGTACTACAGTCATTTACTCGCTTTGCAATAAAGCTGCTTTAACTGCTGATTCACCTGCTGTCAGGTACAGCTACAATTTTGGGTAGTTCAAATATTTGGAAGAGTGTGCTCCATAACTAGCTTACAAAATACACCCTCTACCTATTAAAAGAGAGGTTAAGATTTGTGGTTTGGTTTTTTTTTTAAAAAAATACACCGGCCAGTAGTTAAACCTGTAGTGTCCCCAAATCCCATTTCACAAAATAGAAGTGGAAGGTGAAAAAAAAACCACCCAAAAAGTTTTGGTGTTACAGTCTATGCTTCTGCATGAAGCACAAGGAGATCTTCACAAGTTCCTTCAGCAGAAGGAAACAGACATTGATGGTGACTGGTAGAATTTCTCCCTTCCCACTTGATGAAGCAGATAAAGAGAGCAAGCAGGAGGGTTTTTTCCAATACCTCAAGGACACTCCATTTTCTGTCAAGGGAACAGTCTGGGTTTAGTCCTATAAGCAGGCATCATAGAAACATAACCAGATTATAGGGATGCTTCGTTACTAAATAGACAAGTTCTAGTCAGTCATAGAATGGCATGGGTTGGAAGGGACCCCAAGGATCATAGAGTTCCAACCCCCCTGCCACAGGCAGGGCCACCAACCTCCAGGCCTGGATCTACACAAGGTTGCCCAGAGCCCCATCCAACCTGGCCTTGAATGCCTCCAGGGATGGGGCATCCACCACCTCTCTGGGCAGCCTGTTCCAGCACCTCACCACTCTCTGTGTAAAAAACTTCCCCTTAATATCTAACCTAAACCTTCCTTCCTTTAGCTTCAATCCATTCCCCCTTGTCCTGCCATTGTCTACCCTTTTAAAAAGCTGAATTCCCTCCTGTTTATATGCTCCCTTCAGTCACACGAAGCAAGTGACTAGAAGGTTGTACGTGTTTCTCCAATCATGAACGAAGTCTTTATACTCACAGCTAAGAACTTCCAATCCTTCTTGACGTGCAGAGGACTAGCAGGCTCTACTTCATCCACTGAGTAATTTCCCAGAAAAAGATCAATTGCATCCTGGACAAGAAGCAGAGAGCAAGAGTTAAAATGCACAGCAATGCCCATGGAACACATTTCCCCACAGTTAAAAGCCTAACTTACTTGTCTAAATCCATCAGAAAAGTTATTTTTGTAGTAACGTATTAATGAGTTCCAGCCATCCATTATTAAGCCCCACTGAGTTCTCTTCCCAGTTCTGTGAAAAGAAGGTTTTGAAAAATACTTAAAATAGATTTAGGAATTCAGGAAGATAATTTCAGATACACATTTTTTCACTGTTCAAACGTGTGCTATGCTTAAATATGTTTGCAGGCAGGTATTCATTACTTAGTGCTGCCTCTGCACTACCACCACACACACCCATAACAAAGCCTGAAAGTAATATTACACCTCTCTCCATCCCACAATATAGATCTGCCTTGAAGAGGCACATTTTCTTGGTTTTATTTCCAGACAACCTTTTCTCCTTGCACATAACATCGTTCTTCCCTGTGCTTATGTAGATTTTAGTCTGACATTTTACCAGTGGAACCAGTGCAAAACTCAATGGTATAAGCCCCAAATTAGTAACTTTCTCTATAAGAAGACTTAAAGAAAAATCACACACACGCCCCAAAACCCAGAAGGCCTTTACAAGAAAGACTGACTTGCCTTGTGTAATCTGTCTTTAAGGCACCAGTTCCAGCATATTGTTTGGCACAAGCATTAGCATTATCAGCCCATGCTGCAAATCGGAGAAGATTAAGAAAGATTAAGGAAGTTATGTTCTCTGTTTGGGGAAAAGGGGATTGTTTGAACACTGTAAACAGCCTACCATTTTTGTAGATTTTCTCAAAGTCTGCTTGCTCTTCAATTCTCTGTCCAACATGCAGCACACCTAGCCTCTAGAAGGAAAAAAGCATACTGAAGCTTACTAGAATAGCTTGCTACAAAAATTAGGCTTTGCTTTCAGAAGAATAAAAAGATAGATTTACTCAATGCAAGTCTGGCCAGTGCATTTCAAGTAGGTAGTACAGTAACTCAAGTATGCAAGCTCTCACTGAAGTGTTAAAATGACATTTATGTTCCAAACTGAAAGCCTCTTTCCTCTCCCAGCTTTTAAAGAAGAACAAGATATTTACCTGAAGCTGGGCTTGAAGAGATCTGCGTGCTAACAAGCTCTGGATCACGTTAGTCCGATCGAGGCAGTCCATGCAGTTACTGCGGAATATCCCTTCCTGCTGAGTCACCGTTTTACCATCGGAATCAACTAGAAAGTAACTAACACATACAGTCCACCTAAGCATTTATAGGTAGCAGTCCATATAAACCACACATTTTCAAGTAGTAAATATTCCAGCAGCCAAAACACAGTCATCTTGAGCATACAAAGAGTTCTTAGCCATCTCTCGGAACTCTGATGCCTCCCTGAACCTTCCCCTCCCACACTGAAAACGAGCATCAATATATGAACATTTAGTAGTCTCAGGTCAGTATTGACTCTTGGCATTTAACCAGCCAACCAGCAACACTGTTATATGCCACTAGGAAGAACTGCTTCTGCTGCAACATCAATGATACACTTTTTTTCAGGTTTTGTGAGGTCCCAGCCCCACAGATACCAAGCTCCTTAGCAGAGTTTAACAGCAGAAGTAACCAGATCTGTATACACCTGGTCCAATCCACCGCTGCATAAGAAGTCACAGAGGCTGTCAAGCACACTTCTTCCAGGAAGGCATTCAAATTTTAAAGGCCACTACTGAAAATCTGCTATTGTCACTTACTCTTACATCTGGTAGAGCCAGATGTTCCCTCTTGTAACTGCATATGCTAATTGTTACCTCCAGTTTTTTCCATCAACCAAGCCAGGTGTTTCTAGTAGTTGATAAACAGATCACTTTAAATACTGAATTGCATGCATGGGCTCTGGTAACTGAGCTGGTAAAACAAACATACCCATCAAATTTTCAGCTGGAAGCCTGAATGGGACAGAACTGCCCTGGTCCTTCTGCCACAGCATTAAACTTCCAGTTGCCTACAGATTTACAGCTCATTCTCTAGATTAATTTACTCCATTCTGTAATTATGAACTGATTGTGGACTAGTACATGATCCACTGTTACTGTACAGCACTTTAAGAGTATAAAGTCATATATTCATGCAGCATTAAAACAATCAGGAGCCTTGGAAGCATACACATTTACTTTGCTCAACTGCACATAATCAAGTCCCATTTTTGTCATTCTTTGAGAACTAGCTTTGTTAAAGTTTTACATTGTTGCATGATTAAAAGAGACATGAACACCTGGGAAATCTATCTAGAACTGTATTAGTATAATTAGTGTAAACTTTTCTGGGTAATAATATTAAGTCCAAACAAAACCAAAACACCACCACCCCCACCAAACCACACACTTCCCTCCCACCCCTCCAAAACCCAGCAAGCCAGCTCTCCTTTCTGACAGATCTTTTGCAACAGTGTTTAACCTGCAGAACACAGTTGTTTACCTCCCTCAGGGTTGCAAAACTATTTCCGAAGACCAGCAGAACTCAGACTGTTCCTATTTAAGCAACAGTCACTCTAGATTAAACAAAACAAGGCAAGGTAGAGGCAACCTAATCTTGAGGAAGAGTTTCAATTTTTGTATCTTGTTTTAGTGATACATAGGTTGCCCCCCACCACCACTTCATTTCAAGGAAAGATGGTTCTTTTTATAAGCCTCCAATGGCAGGTGACAGTTAAACCCATGATGGAATATTCATTCTAGGACTAAAGGATCCTTGACTGCATAGGCAACCAACATGCTTATTTGTCCTTATCTGAAGTGCTCAAAGCCAATTTATTCTTCAGCTCTTCAGGTGGGTTTTTTAGGCTTTTCTTTTGCAGTGTCCAGAGAATATTCACCGATCCATTTATACTATTCCATTTACACTATTCATTCTAGGCAAGAGATTTTGTTGAGGAGACTCCTGTGTTGAGACTGAGAGCCTGAAGTTTGTCTTTTTTTAGGTTAGAATATACCACTGCCAGTTTTGTAACGTTTTAGCTGATCTCCTTTGTGCTGTAGGGACAAGGCTTTAGGGACATGAAGGAATGAATCAGAAAAGCAGAACAAAGTAAAGTTTCCCTAATGATCTACATGTCCACGAGTAGCAAAGAGCAAGAATTGCTTAAAACAATGCAGCTGTGGGACTAAAAGATTTGAGTTGATTAGGACATTTAGCTACTACTACATGACTGAACAAATGAGAGTGTTTCTCTGGGAGTTACTTATGTTAGCACAGTCTAGCAATCAGTGCCCAGGTTTGGTGCCACAAACTGTGTGTTAGAGAAAACACTTTTTAAAAGGGAGCAGGTGCCTGTGGAAGGAGCAGAACAGTTTGCTGTCAACACTGCATAGAACTACTCTTTGATGAAGAAATATCACCTAAGGAGACTATTTTTTTATAGCTTCAGTTGGATGCACACTCATTTGTCTAACCTTCTGCTCAAAGGTACAAAGGCAGCTCCTGAGTCACCATGCAGGGTTGCCACAGTTCTCAAAACAATTTTAATGGGACATAAAACGGACTCTACTTACTCACTGCCAGGTCTCTAATCTTGCACATGATATCAGCAAGACATCAAGAGATATGGAAACACTAATACTTATGAATGCATCATCTTTATAAAGGATTACAGGTCTGTTTTACTGTGCCTTAAGTCAAGGTAAAAAACCTATGAGAAGATGGTCTCATTTTCATAGAATCACAGAATATCCTGAGTTGGAAGGGACTGATAAGGATCATCAAGTCCAACTCCTGGCTCCACACAGTGCCAGCCAAGTCAGAGCATGGGGCTGAGCGCATCATCCAGATGCTTCTTGAACTCAGACAACCTTGGGGCTGTGACCACTTCCCTGGGGAACCTGTTCCAGTGCCCGACCACCCTCTCACAAAGAGCCTCTTCCTAATAGCCAACCTAAACTTCCCCTGTTGCAGCTTCATGCTGCAACCAAGACCAAAGAGATCACTGCCTGCCCCTTTGCTCCCCCTCATCAGGAAGCCATAGACCATGATAAGGTCTCCCCTCAGTCCAGTCCAGAAGAACCACCAGAGCCTTACCTGAACTCATCTTGCTGTTCTGCAAGTTGATCCATCAAAATCTGAAGTCGGTCCCATCTCATCCGACTGCACTCTTTATGGAAGTCAAACGCAACATATCTGTTGAGACACACGAGGTTTTCAGGTTACATACACACTGCAGGGAAGTTCTCTGAAAACCCCACCAGGTAGGACCATTCTATAGCAGGTAGTGACAGGGGATTTGTTGTTTACAGATGGCTTCCAGCAAGTATCTGTGGATTTTGTCAGTATAATCTTCCCAATGCTGCACTCTTGGTGCATATGGTAACAGCATTTACATTTCTTTACAAGATGCCACTAGGCTGGGGAAGAATTCACTTCCAAGTTATTCATGCTACACTCTGGCTAGTACTTCTCCTTCCAGAAACTACAGAATGTATATGCATCTGATTTTTTTTTTCCTTCCTTCCAACCCAGGATTCTTTCGCCCTCCTTTCTTCCAAGCAACTGCACTGGGAACTTCAGTTCACTTTGAAGGAGACACAGGTGTTGAAGTGCAACTTTCTTTGCTGGCATGCACCTGAATTCCCTTGATAGCTCTCTAGAAACTTGAGACAGGTTCAGTTTCAACAGCTAACCTACTCTGCCATATGGAAATGAAGCAGCTACTGACTTGGAACAAGACTTTAACAGCCGTTTCATTTCCAGTAAGAAGTGCTCTAGATGAGTGTAATTTAATTCAACATTTATAGATATACACATTGACTGTGCTTTACAAGGCATTACACTCCTTCCCTTAAGTATTCACAATCAAAAAGTTATTATTTGCCAAGTTTAAGACATTTGTGTCTAGACACTGAAGACTCAAACCATCAAAACTATATTAACCAAACCTCCAAAAAGGACTGCGGCAGCATTAAGAAACTGGGGCTGACAAAACAGCACTTTAACATACAGAAACAGCAGCATCTCTAACACACACCCTGACAGAATTTTACATCTCTCTTTCCACCACATGACTTCACAGCAAAGATGCACAGAAATCCACAGGCTTTGTACAGCTAAGGTATCAATACCAGCGTAGGTGTGAGTGAGGAAAGATCACCTTAGAAGCAGTCTTTTAAAACTAAAAAAATCCACACCCACACATCACTACACACACAAACACAGCCCTGAGGGTAGCAGAAGCAGCACATGGAAGCAAGACAGACATCTGTAACTACTCTGATGGGGTAGGGCAGGGCATCACACAAGCAGACAAAAGCTTGGGAAAAAAATAAATCCAAGTATGTCAGGATTTAAAGGCATCTTGATTTCACTCTGCAAGTCCTTAGTTATGCTTAGAAGTGAATGCTTATCAAGATGGGAAGCCTTTGTGCTTACAGGCAGGATTTGGTCCTTTGACATACATGGGTGGCAATACAACAGCTTCAAGAAAAGAATGGGAGGTAAATATCTGTGGGAGCTGAATGCCAGCCCACCCTCTACAAGTCAGTGAAAGCAAGCACAGGCAGGTTACAAACTAGGGACCACACTCAACATTCCCACAGAGAGGAGGAATTTCTCTTGTGATTAAAGTGCACCTCTACTCTCTTGGACCACTGTTACACAGAAGTTCAGACATTTAAATTACACACTCCCCTTACTGTTTCCTCCTTTATCTCAATACTGTTTGGCTCACACTCAGCACTCCCCTACTAAGTTAGCAGCGTAACCAAGCCCTTTTCCCAGAAGGTAGTCCTACAGGGCATAAAATGTTTCCTAAAATGCAGATGGTCTCCACAGTTCTCACAGCATACTACTACTCCAATACTGGCATTACCAGTGCCTCTGAGCTCCCTTCCTTATTCTCCCTGTCTCCTTTGTCTTGTATTTGCTTCACAGGCTCATTTCAGCTTAGAATGTGAGCTCTGAGGTAGAGGTATGGGTCATATGCAAGTTACTTCATAAAGCAAATCAGACAGCTGGTAGAAGGCCCCCACAGAGCTGACCACTCCACAGGTCTGGAGGCAATGTTCAGCTTAACACAGAACCTACCTGACCATCCCGTTTGCCATGCTGTTTACCATTTTCGCAAACGTTTGCTCAAGAGGCTTCTCTGAGCCTTTTTGGTTAACCTGGGAAAAAGAGGGGAAAATGAAGAGACAGTATTACTCAAAAGGGTACTTAAAAGAACAGCAGTCTTGTCAGGAAGAAAAAGTAAAAAGCATACCAAGTTGACAATCATTTGCTTTCCATAGCTAATTATCTGCGAGTCAAAGTGTCTTTGGAAGCCATCCATCTAGAAGAGAAAGGAAGTGTGTGTGTTGAGAGATGGGCACTACTGTTAGGATCTGTGCTTTACAAGGAATCTCTGTAATAATCATTTTGAGGACACTGCACAGGGAGTTGGTTTTATAACTGTTTGGTGTTCTCTATTGTGCTACTTTTCTTTCATCCCCCTAGTCTGTTCAGCCTCCTTATTACATGAGCCACAAGTAACAAGTACTATGCAGCTACTAGAGCTGCTGCAAACAAGAACTAAAGAGAACCTATTGCCACTGATGTCTGGATTTTCTTCAGGCTCTGAACTCATCTTAAGGAGTACAAGGCTTCATGCTACTACTTTTTAAACATAAAGCTCATTCCAGTATGGCTGATTTTTAGTCTTCTGATCATACTTTGTTACCAGATCACACAATCACAAGCCCAGAAATATATTAAGACCCCAAAACACAACAAAAACTCACTTACATGATTTACTGACTTGCTGATCTGTGGCTTTGGTTTATACTTGAGGTTTGGTCTTTGAGACCAGAAAAAAGGAATTGATCCACGGGTCTGCAAGAGAACGGAAAGTGGGATTTAAAACAGAACTTATAAACTCACTTGCCATTTAAAAATAAAGCAACCTGGTTTAGTTTATTTGCATGCATGCACAGCTTACACAATTGATACTTAGAAACAGAGCTATTTATCTTAAACCAGTGAGCAGTTCCTAACACTGACTTTACCTGAACGAATGATGCTTTGCTCCCCTTGTAGTGCACAATTTGTTCTGTTTCAACAAAGTTAGCAGCATGTCCTTCTGAATCAATACCTGTGTAGGAGAAAGACCTCATTAATCAGGTCACGCTGGCTGCAGAACAGCAACAGTTCTGCAATCAGCAAAAGGCTTCCTAACCCTTCCCTTAAAGTATTCACAGAAATCATGAAAATACCAGAACTGCCCAAAGACAGTAAGTTAAACACACCTTTGGCAAAAGTTTAACATGATCCATACTAAGTTTAACTTGAAGAAGCACAGCTGTGCTTAACACATATTAGTATTTCTAGTCCTAGAAACTGGGTAGTTTAATACAGAGAGTGCTTAGACACTGAAATATTCAAAATTCAATAGCAATGATACCTCTGAAACAGATCAATTTCTTCAAAAGCACGTATGTGAGGACTAAGAACAGAGAAAGTAATATTTCCTTGTTCAGTTTTTAACTTTAAATAGTTAAGAGACCATCACTACTCAGGGCTCCCCTGCCAGCACCAGTGATGCTCTTACCCCTTTTGGCACAGCAGTAAATTCAACTACAACTGTTTTTATTCAAGTTAAATGCAAATGTGTAAAGTGTTAATACCTAGAGAACTTTTGCAGTTATCTCTAGGAGGAATAAAGAAAAGTCAGTTTTAATAAATACTAGAACATGCTGAAGTTTATCATACAGGTTCCTAATATTTTCTTTGGAGCAAAGACCTCTTGAGACAAACTATTACAAGCATTTTTTTTTCAAGTCATTATACAGCAGTTACTCATAAGGAAAACACATGTACAGATGGAATTTATAAAATCAAGTTGCTATTTTACCTCTTACATAGTAGCGTACACCAGCCCTGAAACAGCTTCTTCTGGAAACAAGCAGCCAGTCAAAACACTTGCCATTAATAGAACAAGAGTGCATAGTGATAACTAATGAAAAACACTAAGGAAAAAACCCTCAATTTCATTGGGATATTTTTATACATCAAGAGGTAGGAAGCATCAAGGAACCAAGTGACTACATTCAATGAAACTTGTAAACATTTCTCACATCAGTAGCAGTTGAACATTAAACTTGAGTAACAATATTAGGATCATCACAAAAGGACATGCTATGGTGATGTCACTGACGAGCACATTAAAACTGCTATAATTGAAAAAAACCAAGATTAGTCTGCTTTTACAGTCCTACATATCTATCATTAAATGAACTGACTTCTGAAGTTCTAGTCAGTGCTGCCTCCATCTCATCCATAATTTTATTAAGCTATCTGAACAGTTTTTTACCCCTATTGCTTGTAGCAATATACCTTGCACTTGTAGATGCAACATGCATCACATTTACAGATGCCAGACCTAACAGTTGGGCAGAGTGGCTTTCAAATCCATGCCAAGAATGAGAAGGAACATGTACGAAGTCTCCAGTGGGAGCTTCTTACATAAGAAAGCTTTCCTGCTCAGGGTGGATACCTGAAGTGGCAGATACACCATAATCTGGGCCTAATCAACACTGACAACTAGCTTCAGTTTTAGACTCTCATTGTGTGCAGCTTATAACTGCCCTCATTTAGACTCCAGTAAGCTATCAAGTCTAATAAGAGGCCAGCATTCATCTTGAGTAACTTCTCTAGGTAGATTCAAAGGCTTTCAACCCATAAAAACCTAAAGCCTACAACTTTAAAGCAAGCAAAAGGTAAAAAAGGGTCAACTTCCACAAGCTGCAGTATTAGTACACTGCAGCCTTCTCTTCTTTGAGGAACCTCTATACTTTAAGGTTGGTAAGTAAACAAAGATACATTTTCTTTTCTAAAAGAGCACATTTTACAGTCATTCTGCATTTATAATTCAAATGGGACATGAAGCAGCTGCATCATTTGAGCACCTCAGCTACATTAAAGTGCACACTGACTGCACCCGTGGAACATCTTGATTTATGTGTTTATTTGTTCTAATTACTGTCTGTTAAAACAACAATTAAAAAACCACACCACAAAATCAGCCCTATAAAATCCAGAATGTTCTTGCAGTTCATAAATTAAGACTGTGAAAAAGAACTGTTACTCTGCTTTCCTGAAAAATTACTGCCAGGTTCTACACCCTTTAACTCAGCACTTGTATAGCTAGTCCAGCTCAGATAGTTGAACAATATCCTTTATGGGGAGGAGCGAAGAATCTTTGATTTTACTGAAATAACAGTGCTGTAACAGTTCTGCCTGAGGCTCTTCCCAGCATTCTCACCACTAAACAGTTTATTCTAATTCCTGAGTTTCCTAATGTGTTTGGTTAGCGCTAGAATTACAGCAAAACATACACTATTTATACTAATTATTTATACAGTGAAAGTAGGACACAGGAAGATCACAGAATCACTAGGCTGGAAGAGACCTCTGAGATCGAGTCCAACCGTACCTGTCCTCTACTAAACCTGAGCACCTCATCTACCCGTCTTAAATACATCCAGGGTTGGTGACACAACCCCCTCCCTGGGCAGCCTGTTCCAATGCCTGATAACCCTTTTGGTGAAGAACTTTTTCCTAGTGTCTAATCTGAACCTGCCCTGGTGCAGCTTGAGCCCATTCCCCCTCATCCTATCACCTGTCACTTGGGCAAAGAGACCAACCCCCACCTCTCTACAACCTCCTTTCAGGTAACCGTAGGTGGTGATAAGGTCTCCCCTCAGCCTCCTCTCCTCCAGGCTAAAACCCAGTTCCCTCAGCCACTCCTTGTAAGGTTTGCCCTCCAGTCCCAAAACTGAACACAGTATTTGAGGTGCAACCTCACCAATGCTGAGTACAGGGGCACAATCACTTCCTTGGACCTGCTGGTATGTTAATCACTGTCCGCCAATTGCAATCCACCAGACTTTACCGGCCGTGATCTGAAGGATAGAGATTGGGTTGTTCTGACAGTTCCCTTTTGCTATTCTCCCTTGCTCCTCCACCTACTCCCACAACATTTTCCCTTAAATGAAGTCATGGGAAAGGAGGACTGGAGATTTGCCAGCTGCCAACAGTCCTACCAGGAGAACTGATCCAGTCTGGGAGCTGATCCCTGCGCACACCTGAGGGGCCTCTGCAATGGAGGAACTAAGGAGGATGCCAAATGAGTTGCTCCATCCATCCTTTCCATGCTGCCAGTCCAGGAGCACCTGAGACTGACTGGTGACCACACACTGCATGAGGAACACTGCCTCCAGAAAGCACTAGGCTTATTCACAGCATACAGCCTTTCTGAAAAATAAAACTCATGACTGCTTTACTAAAAAGGCTGTTACCCAAAGCGTTGGTGCAGGAAAAGCAGCTGGCTAGGAGAAGCATTCCAGGAGCCTTCAGGAGAACTCATCCTGTTATTCATCCGTAAGTAGTCCTTCAAGTCAAAACTTTTCTCCCTTTATTTAAAATCCAAATTAAATGCTAAGCAAAGGTATCCTTATAGCAAGATAAAAAGTACTAAGGCTGACGTGAGAGCATTTGCCATATTCATCTTAGCCTTCAATCCCACTGAAAGATAGTTATGCAAATCATGCCTGTAAAATTAAATACATTAAGCCTTAAGAGCAGAATAGTCAAGTGAGTTAACATATGAGTGGGCTATCAAGTAACACATAATGCTTATATCTGAACAAGCTACAACTTAATTCTGACACTGTGTTTGAGGCTATAGTTGCCAACGTAGCAGCTGCATCAGCAACCATTTTGCTGTTAGGCTGCCATATTCAGCACTGAGGTCTATGATGTAAAAGGATACATCCATGCATCACAGGTGTAGCAAACCTATGGATCTGAAACACACACAAAATACATGTTAAGACTATTGAACATCATGAGCCAAAAGGTAAGTGGCTATGCTTTGTCTATGAGGTTTTTTGGTCATAGTTTTATATACTTTATATCCTTTACTTTGTTTAGGGTGCAGTAATTATTTCTAGGGAAAAAATAATCAAAGAAAACATCAACATATGTAACATTTCTTAGCAGGAGGGGAAAAAGTGAAAGTTTAATCCTAATTAAGTGGTCTTGACAAAAAACACCCAGCTGCTTTGTCTTCCTATATATAGCATTTACTCTTCCACAAACATGCCAGATATAAAGCAGCAGATACCAAAACCCTTTTGATGTGGTAGCTGCTTTACCTCCAAAGTAGGACGGAAGCAGAGACTGCAATAAGCAACACAAGGTTTCAGTAAGGAATATGTCTGTGTAATTAATACTTGAAGGGCTCGTTCCAGGGTTTTTCCCCATCCTGTCACTAAATAATTCAGTCTTCCACAAAATTTTAAAATTGAAGTTTTCTAGTACCAGGAGTCAGAAATACTATACCTCATTACCCAGAACTGTTACTGTGGCAAGCCACCTGCAGTCAAACAGTAGGTCACATTTCCCCTTGCCTATCAGTTATCTCTCTTCTCAGCTTCTGTGTTTTGCCTCCTATGTCTGTTTTCACCAGCCAGCCAGACGTGGCTTTCTTGCTGTTCCCACCAGAGCTTCTCTCTCATTTCCCAAGCTTTGTTTGCTCTGCACTATCCAAACCATACACCCAGTCATATGCCTCTGGAACAGGAACAACAGCCCTTTGCTAATTTGTATCTTCACATTCCAGAAGCACTGCACAACGCAGCCTTTTGGAACAGTGTTGTCTCTGCAGAGCACATCTCCACAGGTTACCGAGACAGAAATAGCAGCAGTGCGTCATTCACTTCGATAAATGGGAAGAATTGACAGAGAAAAGGTTGCTGTGGTGCAGGCTGTTTGAGCAGTTCAACACACATCTGAATCTCTAAGAGGAAGGAGCCTGAATCAGTCTGGCCACTGAGATACTACAGTGCCATACAGTTACATACTCGTATTCGCTGGATTAAGTGAATTTAAAGGTTTCACCGTGCTAGTCTTCATCTGGAATAAACTGATATAACCTGTCAGTCTTACTCTTAATTATCAGCTTTATGACTTAGTCACTGGACAAATGGAGCTTAAACCGCATGCATGAAGAAAGATGCTAGTAAGTCCTAGAAAAATTGATGAGCTGAACCTTGCCTATACCTTAAGACAAGTAAGTAGAGCTAGATTTCAAAAAAGCTTGAGAAGCACACAGTGCAGGGTAACTTTCCTTTTGGTTTATATGAGCATGGCCTCAGCACAGTATCTTCAAATGCAGATATTTCTAAAGTCAGCTTTGCTGTACATACTACTGAGGACACTGAGGTAAAGTTGGAAGTTTGAAAGCAGAAGGCTGTCACTGTGCTAGACTGGAATACGAATAGCCACGTCACACTAGGTTCTGTCTGAACTAAGACACAGGCAACTGTTGTAGCCTTACAGTAAATTATTAATACATCATTACATATCAATCCATCTCTTAATACAATCATTACAACGTGCTTACCTCTGGTTGAGCAGCAAATTCTCTCAGAAGATGTCCGTTCCACACAAACCGTGGATCTGCCTGCAGCAAGAAAAAAGCCAGCATGCTTTTAGAGACCAACTGTTCTGCTGAATTAGACATAGGGAATATCATAGTATCCATGCATTACACAAGACTATATATATCTGATCACCCAGAAATGAAAAACATCCTTCTTTCATCAGTACCATTCATAACCTCAATTACAAATCTAAATAAAATTTAAATAGTTCAGGCATGCTGAGCCATTACCAACTGAGCTGCAGTATAGAAAGAATATTCCAGTCTTTGCCTTACATAAACAGGGCTTGAAGAGATTATCCAAAATTTTAAGAACAGTAGTAAGGCAGCATTCCTAAAATGGGCAGAGGCAAGGAGTCCTGCATACAATAATCAGTAATTTTGAGACTCAAACACTTAAAGGACAGAAGTATTTCTCTTCTGCTGCATAAGTTACCCACTTCAACTTCGTGCATTTCCTATTCCTAATTCACCTTAGAAGTGGCTTGGGCAGGTTGGTGAGCACATTCCAGAAAGCTATCAGATTAGTCACCAAAGTGACATTTGCTGCAGAACATAGTGCAGGCTCTGGGGAAGTGGCATAAATCTCAACTTCAAGAGGAGGCAGGCAGACAATACATCACTCATGATGAGGGTTAGTTCTAGCTCAGTGTTAGAATACTCCTTTGTCTAAATAGAAAACAAATTCAACTATGTGCCAGAAACTAATCTAATTGTACTTGCAACACCTTGAACTAGTGAAAGAAACTGATGTAATACTCTGATGTTCCTGTATCAGGGCTGTTTCCTTCTACAGCTTAAAACAACCCAAGCAAAATCTGTCACCACCAACAAAAGGAAAGACAAGTATCAATCCACACAGACTGGGATTCTCTTGTAGAGGTGAACCAGGAGATGCCCCAAATTGCCACTATTCTTTTGTTAAGCCATTGCACTGCAAACACATGAGTGTGAGATTACATTAAAAGTGTTTTAACCACCTAACATCTGAATTTACTTGAACCTGATGCCTTTTTGCTGTACTTTGCCTTTCAAACAGCCTTCCGAGATGTCACAATTTTGAGGCAAACCAAGCCTTTCATGTCAGCAACTGCTCTCCCTGGCAAGGGTACTGCCAGAGCAACATTTGATAATGCTAATTAGTCCTCAACTATAAACTGATTTTTTTAAAGCTTGGAAAAAGTGTACTGCTTCCCCAGCTTAGAGAGCTTCCATAACCAAGAAACAACATCTCATTACTCCACTGCCACCTCTTTGACAAAGGAAGAAAGTGCCATTGACTGTCGAGGTTTCACTGTTTCAGTGCTTAGGCAGTTTAGACCTTGTTTACACTGCAGTACACTAAATTACCAGACTAAGGATTCCAAACTCTGGAAACAGAAGAGAATTTTAAGCTCAAATTGCATTTGGCTGTGCAATTCTGTTTAAAGGAAAAGCAGCAAATTCATGCTTCAAAAATAAGAAATAGTCAGTTTTGACAGAATATAACAGGTCCAACAGCCATAAACTCCTCAGATCTGTTCCACTTTATCCTGGAAGAGAATTTGAAGTCAAGCGCCATTTATTCCACTTGGGGTCCCACTTTGTCTGTGTCCCCATGATTACAGGTCAGCAGAATTAGTTGCTTTCTCTCATTTTTCTACTTAGCTCCTCCTTATTGACTTCAGTATTAAACACTTTAATTGCAGAGGCAAGTTTTCATTTATTTTGCATTAAAATCCATTTAAAGCAGACTTTAGAGAAGTACTTCGAACTGCCCCATCTAGAAGCCTGACGTCACATCTGAACAGATTTCTAGAACTTTGTGTTGCTAACAAGCTGAGATTTAAGGAAGGGTGGACTAATGTGCTCAGCCACAAGCCTTAACAGTTTCCATAAAACACTGCAATGCTGAACAAAGTCCTCTACTGAAGTGTTAAGACCAGTGATACCCACCCATATTCTAAGCACTCTGTGAAAAAAACCTCAAACTGTAACTTGACTCCATGTACTTCACACACTTGCTCAGTTGTTTCTCGTTCCTCTCACTGTCAGCTTCTTGTTCTGAAGCAGTTCTCTAGAACAACTCAATTGGCAAGATCAGAGATAGCCTAGTTACACAGTTTAGCAAGGCAGTGTTATTTTTTGCTAGTTCTATTATAAGGATTCACATCTAAGCAACATGGAAATCTGTTTCACTACTTGAAATTAACAATTATAATAGTAAAGACATTTTTAGTTTAACAAGGGGACTACAAATGCTCCAACAGTATGTGCTACCATTTAGCATACCAGTTCTTTGTAAAGAAAAAGTTTTCTTCCCAAGCAAAACGGGACCACTGATTTCAACAGCCTCAATGTAGAGTTTCCTTTAGCTTGCTGTAGTTTGACATCACTTACACATCAGCTGCATGAGCATACAGAACTGGCTGGCAATGTCTGAGCCAGACACTAAGTAAAGTGAGGTCCTTACCCTCTCTAGCAGGCTCATTTCCTGGAACTCTGGGCTGGTGTTGGCTAACCGCTGCAGGGTGTGTGTCAGGTCGTACGTCGTTGAGAAGTAAAATCCATCTACGCTCAAGACATGACTAAGCATTGATAAAAATACTTTATTGTCCTGCAACTGTGGAGGGGGAAAGAAAAGTTAAAAAAAAAGGATGTAAGTGCTTTCATTTATTACCATTGAAATATCTTGTTCTTAAGCTACCACTACTTTTGAAGTGCTGTGATGAACTTTGCTAGTGCTCTAACACATGACATCATCTAGATATTACCACACAAGGAGGAAACCACAAGATTGCAGTCCTGATACCAGTTCACAGATAACTTAAAGCTAGCACACTGCAAACAAATTCTGCAAGAACAGTATTCTTGTGATACAAGCAGCTACTGATGGTAAACTAATATTAACAACTTCCAAGCAAAAAAAGGAAGCCATTAGATTTCCTGAAATCCATTCAAAGAAGCCAAGATAAGATGGCAATAAAAAATAAAATATAATTTACTGTTAAGATTGCCCCAGTAACTAATGCACATTATGTTTTGAGTTTTGATTAACCTCATTCTTTTTCCTCAAAGTCCACCAGATTCCCTTTCAGCTTCATTGGTTAGACACCCTTATCTACTCTTCTGATCCACAACATATCTGTTTTAAATAATCTCCATCCTTTCCCCCCCAAAAAAAACAATTACTCCCTTCCAGATAATTATATAATTGAGTAATTCCATAAATTAAGCAAGACAGATAACTAGATAACATCAAGGCAGCTTATTGTAGGAGGTATTAGAATAGCAAAGCTGCAAGAATGGCATGAAGAGCATTGATTTTTGTGGACTGGCTCAGGGAGTCTGCTCTGTAACAGGGTACATTTGCACATCTGTTACAAGGCAGCACTAAAACACCTCTGCAGTATGCCAGGCAAGCAGAGGCTTCAGGAAGGTCCTCAGAGAAAAGATGAAACAGGATTTAAGAACAAGAACAGTGATGCAGCAAGACAGCCCACCCCATCCTCCCATATTCTACTATCTTAAAAGGAGGAAAAAAGCCCACAATATACAGATCAAACTCTGGCAATGGTGTTTTGAGTTGCACAATGCAAGTTTATTATCTTGACTGCCATAGCTTTATGTACATGTCTACCCAAATAGTACATCAATTATAGTAGACTGAGAAAAATCAGAGAAAACACATAAAATTAAGAAAACTTTTTAAAAAATACAGTTTTATCAAATTAGGTCCTGTGGTAATGTAAGTAAACATAAAATAACATTCCCCCAGGCTCCCTGATCAATCCTCCTACCTGAATATCAGTTAAGTGCAGCATGGTCTTTTTGTAGGACAGGATGTCAAAGTCTGTTGCTTTCCAGATTGCATGACTGAAAATCTCACCTACTTTTTTCTTTTTTGTTATTACAATAAGATATGTGCCTGTAAATCAGAAAGAGCAGTGTTAAAAAAGAAAACCAAAACAAACACACACATATTAAGCAAAGCAGCCTATAACAATACCAAAGAACTGAAACCCTAGTGAGGTTTCGTTCCTTTACATTCTTAACAGTAAGGGGATGGAACAGAAACAAAACGCCCTTACTAAGCTACCCACTTCTCTATGCTCACAGACCTTGAGCTACTTAATAAGCTTAAGGAATTTTAAAAAATGGACAAGTGTCAGATACCCTTACTTCAGAGCTGAGACAATCTGAAAGTCTTGAAGCTTGCAAATGCAGAAAGAGGCCAATGGTCTTGAATGTGGTTTGGAAGGCACAGAACAAGTCAAACACACATGAAAGGAAGCCTGCTTCAGAACCTTAAAAGGCTAATTATCTTATCCTTAAGAAAATATTTATCCTAATAGGTTCAAAATGGAGCAAAAAGAAGGGGGTTTCTTTTCATAATTTAAGCCAGGAAGTTTGCTGTTTACATAAGCTGCATAAATAACAAAACAACACAGCAATCACGACAGTTCACTCACAGCAATTAATTTACACTTGCTGGTAACTTATTCCCAAGCCTATCATATTTCAGTGCCATCTTGTTTCTGAAGAAAAGGTTACTTTATTAAATCTGATACTGATAGATAAATATGTCTCACTATCTACATCTTGTAACCAATAGACACTTGCTTGCAACTTCAGCAAGGCAAAACAATGAGCAGGCCACACAGAAGTACAGACCCACAGATCTTGTTGCTTTCATACTAAAGCACACATAGAAGTATAAATGCCAAAGCACACTCAGTTTGCATCGTGTGTGGTAAGTTTATCTGTTATTACTATACCTAGATATACACCAAGTTTTATGGACAGGTGAGTATTACATCAGGTATTTAGTCTACATAGTCAAAGAACAGGTACCATCTGCTTTTTTTACCTCTGCAGCTCTAGTGTTACACCTTTTATTTGGGTGGAATATTCAAGCATTTGAGATGCAAAAGTAATAGAGCATTCTTAAGTTTTAATTATTGCTTTTGGTTGGAATGTCACAAGCATACAGGTACTTTAAAAAACCAGCATGTTACATCCATAACTGGGCCACAAAGGTGCAGCACAAGCAGAGAGATAGAGTATGCAAGCTGCTGTTCAGATTTCAGAGCTTCAGGTATTACTTGTGCAATTTTTTTCCCCTAATACTGCAACAGGCAAAGAATATTTATCCTTGTTAAAGATGCTGCACTGCTAGATATGGAACCTGTTTTACAGATAACACTGAACTGCCTAACAACGCTTAGCTAAACATTAACTGATACCATCTTTAGTTTGACAGCCCTATACTAACAATCAGTCAGTGCACAGCTTGGGGCAGGGGGAATGCTAAAAAACCCCAGGCTATTAAAAGAACTTACTTCTGTATTTTTGTATTTTATATAATATTCAGTTATATGAGTAAAAGTCATTACCAAGCCTGGAAGCTGTGAAAATTCCTTTTGGATAGTTCAGTATTAAAATAATCAGGGCTTGTGAAGTACCTATGACAGGTGCCCGTTACATCGCTCATACTCTGCAAGATCCACAGCCCTTTAGAATATGAGCATTTAAAGGTCAGTGGTTTAAGAGCCTGACAAAAATTACTGCTTTTAACACAATGATATGTTGCTTCAGTTGAGAATACTGCAGTAAGTGAACTTAATTCCTTTTTATGTATGGAGACTTCTATTTGGTATGTATGTTCCTTATTACATCATTTCTCAGCCTCCATTAGTCTCAAACTCTAAAGTATACCCACAAAAGATCTTCTGAATAGCAACACTTATTTCCCTGCAAGCACAGACTTTACACATCAGGTTTGAAGTAGTGTCTGTTTAGATCTGAACACTACTGAGATACTTAGAAAAAGACAAGAGTTTATTCTTGCCTTATCCTACGACTCCCTAAAATTTAGAATTGTTCCAGTCTGTCCTTCTCATGCTGAATTTTCTTTGTATTTGTAGGGTAGTTGGAACACAATCATTATATGAACAGCTGCATCTACTAGTCAGTCTATCACCCTGTCACTTTCAGTTATTTGTATACCAAGATTATTGATTTAACATCAAATTTCACAACCTAGTATCTGACAGTTGCACCAAATCCTGCAGCTAAGATTAAAGCAGCTATGAAGAGTAAGTAGATGAAGTTCTTTGCACACATCTGAAATGCATTCCTTAACAAGCTGTCAGTTAAAACTGAAGCTGCTCTAAAGGCAGGGTTAAGAGGTATACGAATCATGATAAACTCCCTTTGGATACTTCTATCCTCTAGCAGTCACACGGAAAGCTCATCCTACTGATGAAAGTCCAACCTCTGATACTTGCACATAATGGCTTTTGTCTTTAAAGCTTCTTTAGCAATATATTATGCTTAAGTATTTTTAGAGAGCACAGTTCCATTTTCCTTACCTGCCACCAATCGGATTGTTCCCAAGATACCATATATAGGCCTTGTAACTGCTGAAGGGGGAACATCTTTCTTAACTGAAAAGCAGAAAAAACATCAGGGTGTCAGACTGCTTCCTTCATTCCTGTACTGAACAAAAACCTCTGCTAAACTAGGTTTGGCGAGGCTCCTCGGTCAAATCTCAAGTTATATTGACTCTTAAGTGTAAGATGCAACACATCAGAATTCCAGAACCTGATGCTGATGGGGGGGAGGGGGGGGCACAGATATGGAAGCATTCTAACCTGATTTCTCATGTTTAGTCAAAATAGTTATTCAACTGAATATATTCAGGCACATTTACATGATAGTATAGCAAGCAGACTTCTCAATAATGTATTGTCCTGCCAGCTTCCAGAAACTTTGTTTTGAAACCATCAAGACATCAAGGACAAACAAGCCACAGATGTTTGTGCCTCCCTCCCACTTCTGACCACTGCTCCTGAGCTTCCCCTTATCTCCATTTCAGGAGACCTAGCTTATTTTTTGTCTATCTCTGCAAAACTACCAACAACAGCAGAGATGTGGGAAAGGATACGCTACTCCAAACAGCACACCAGGAGAACCATTAGGTATCAAAATATCAGCTGAGGTCCTAGTAAGTTAAGCTTTTATATATCCATATTTCTAGAATAGCTGAAGGGATACAAGAGAAGGTTTGGCTTTTTTTTTTTTTTAAACACTTCCAAAACACTCACACTAGGGTTAGGCATCTTCCCAGAGCCTGGAGAACAAAGAAAGATAGTACTTTATTTTTCCTTTTCTTAAACACCTTGCAGGCTCATGTGATAAAGCACCAGTAATGGGAACAGATGAAGATTAATAAGAGACTTGGGACAGCTGTCTTTACAGTTTTGAAGGCCCAATTTTGAAAGTGAAATTGAAATATTACACTACAACACCAAAATTACCAGTGGGATGGACACACTGCTTTACATGAAGCATACTAAAAGGAACAGAATGATTGCTTCAGTGTTTTCATTACTGTAACATTTCTGTCTCTCTAGAGATTAGTAATACTGAGGTACAAACTCCTTAAGTATCAAAAGGGAAGTCACCCACTGCCTTAATTCCATGTTATTTAATCTAAGTTCTTTGACTGTTTTCACACACTAATTTCACATTCTTAAAAATTAAACTGAAATTCTGATGACCTCAGCATCAGAATGCTTAAGACTACTTGCACCGCCATTTAAATCCAGATTTGCAGCAGAACTAAACTTACTGTGAGGGTTTTACTGTTCCTATTTCTAGAGGCTTTAAGGAAACTCTGGTATCAGTATTAAAGACAATAATGACACAGTTTAGCAAAAGCTGCAGAAGCCCAGTGTTCAATCCTTCCCATATTTAATCTTGTATTTGTAGCCTCCATGCTGATTATCTTGGATGAGCCTGTTCCTACTGTTGTGATGCACTCTTACCAAAGCCAGGCAAGCACTATCACCCTGGTCACCCACAGCATCGATCCTGCAGCGAGGCAGCATTTTTAGCAAAGTCCTTTGCAGGACAGAACAGAGACCACTTTAAAAACAGTAACCAAGATAAAAACAATTTACTCAGTATCATTTTAAGGTTCTAGGAGTGCCTACAGTGAAGTAATAAGCAAGAAAGGCTTATATTGAGAAATACTGGTGATGGGAATACCTGTAAGAGTGACTTCCGTGGAGACTCTATCAATAGCAAGCACATCATCTGCTCCATCATCACAAGCTTCCACGTAGAATTTCTCTGGTGTTATATGCCTTTAACAGAATGGATAGGAAAAAGGATTTTGTTTAGCAACACTTAATTTGAGGTTCTTTATTTATATTTAAAGCTCTTCACCAGGTGAAGATAGAGCATTCTTAAACCTAATTTCAGCTGCAAAAATCAAAATTCTCACTGGATTACTTCCCAATAGCCAGTGACATTGACAGAGCATGAAAAGCAACTCAAACTAATGAATTACTGTAAAGTATGTGGCTTGTTCAATAATCTCAATTCTTATTTAATACTGAAAGTTAGAAAAGTGGAAGTGACTTTGCATACACAGTGGTCCACTACCTAATTCATGTAAGTTTGAACTTTGCCCCTTAGTCTGATAAGCCAAAATGAAAAGCTTTAAGAAACACTTTCCAGTGTGTCAGAAACTAATGCATTACACATCCCTGATGTAACTAACACAAAAATAATGTCCACAGTGATAAAAACCACCTATATCACACTAGAGTGTTCCAAGTATTTGAAGAATCCACTAGAAAACACAAAGGAAGAAAAAAAACCCAGAAGAGTTAGTCACACACTAGTTTATTGACACAGGTGTCTCAACATTACCATCCCCCAGGTTCATTAGCTTGGTCTAGGTGACCTGTCCTTTTGCCATCAGACATGCCAGACAAACCACACACTAACATCCTGCTCAGACTTCACACCTCTATTTCCTTTAAACTGTAGTACAACACTAACCATAAAATTAAACTGTTTTCAGAAACATTCCTTAGAAATACACCTGTTGAGATCCCTGCAAGAAATCAGATACATTATACTGTGCAACAATACAAGAGATATGCAGAAGTGACCTGTAGCTACAGATAGGAAATAGTAAGCAAATAACCAAGCCTGAACACTTGTGAACTAATTTTCCTAACTCATGATTTTTCTTAGTTTCAGGCTTGACAAGATTTGGGGGATCAGACTTTTAAACATCTTGTTCTGGAAGCTTATTCTACAGGATAGATATTTTTAGCCTCCTTCTCCCTAAATAGATCACATACATTTCTTCACACCCTCTGTGGGTTTTTTTGTTGTTTTGGGGGATTTTTTTTAATCCTTCAGAAAGCTGAATTAGAATCCTATTTCAGATCAGAGGAGTCCTTTGAAAGCTGTCTAGAAGTCCAGTTTTAACATGCCTAACATCCCACCCTTCCACCACTAAAAGCAAGGCCAACTTCAAAGTTTATCCAACTTCAAAGTTAAACCCTATTTCTTAAAGTGTATTTTGGCTCTCCCCAAGGATGGTGATACTACAACCTCTCTGGGTGATTACAGGAAAACCAGAGACCACCCCATAACTATTTACTGCTTTACAATTTGTCATGTTAAGTATTCATTATGTAATGTAACTTCTTAATGGAAATTTGGTCTATAGGTCCTAAAATGGGAAAACACATCAACAGTATTCCCCTTGTAAATCAGCCTTCTTAATCTCTCATGTAGAGGTATGAAATGCTTTATCTTTGAAGCTAAAAACATGAGAGTAAGAAACACAAACATGCAGTTTGTTGTACACTAAAGCCTTAAAATCCCTACTTGGCTTCCACTGCCTCTGGTTTTGACGAAACATGCATGTGCACCCTGGCTCTCTAAGGGGGTTTCATAGCAATAATGGGAGTCATTTTTATGATGAAGAGCAAACAAGCTAGCTATCTACACAAGACAAGCTTAAAGGCATTTATAAGCCCTCAATTTGTTAATGCATTTAAGAAGAAATCAGTACATACTACTTGAAGTGCCATCAGAAACCTATTGCTAGTTGGCACAAGCCAGTAGTAGGCATTTTTCCACAGGAGAAAGCTGCAGCTACATAACTTCTCTTGGTTTAGGTACAGTCAGCTTTTTCTGAGAGGTCAGTTGACACACAAGACTGTTTGGCCTGTCATGCCTTCTGCACAGAGCCTTTAGGTACTCCTACTCATCTATCTTAAAGTAAGTTGAAAAGAAAATATTTTAACATAGCAAGTTATACAAGTGGCTAAAGTAGCGAGAATGATAGTTTCAGGTTTTGAATACTCTGTATGAAGAGAGCAAAGAGACCTACACTGACCATAGCACAACTAAACATTTCCCTTTGTGAGCTGTGTTTTGAAAGCAGCTCTTTTCACTATGAATACAACATGACCATGGCGCTACTGCTACGCCACTCTCCATAATCTTTGAAAGGACATGGAGAACAGGAGAGGGCTAAAAGGAGGACCTAGGAAACCACAAGACAGTCAGCCTCACCTCCACCCCCAGAAAGGTAACCTAACAGCTCATTCCAGGGGTCATCACATGGAGGTAAAAAAGGTTATCAGTAGTGGTCAACATGGATTCACCAAGGGAAAGACAACCCTTAGCAATCCAATATCCTTATGTGATGGCATGACTGGCTGGGAGGAGAGCAGCAGATGTTGTCTACCTTGACTTCAGTAAGGCTTCTGACACTGTCTCCCATAATGCCCTCGTAGGTAGGCTTGAGTAGTGTGGGTGAGGTAGGTGGACAGTGAGGTGGGCTGAGAACTGCCTGAATGGCAGAGCTCAGAGGGTTGCCATACGCAGTGCAGAGTCCTGTCAGATGCCTGCAGCAAACAGTGTGCCCCAAGCACTGCACTGGGTCCACCTGTTCAACCTATTCATCAATGACCTGAATGAGGGGACAGAGTGCACCCTCAGCAAGTTTGCTGATGATACAAAACTAGAAGTGGCTGATACACCAGAAGGCTGCACTGCCTTTCAGTGGGACCTGGAGAGGCCAGACACTTGGGTGGAGAGGAACCTAAGGAAATTCAGCAAGGGCAAGTGTAGGATCCTGCACCTGGAAAGAAAGAACCCCAGGCACCAGTACAGGTTAGGGGTTGACCTGCTGAAAAGGACCTGGGAGTCCTGATGATCAAGAAGCTCTCCATGAGCAAGCAATGTGCCCTCATAGCCAAGGTGGCCAACAGCGTCCTGAGGTGCATCAAGAAGAATGTGGCTGTTAAAGTAGAACCTAATTTAGTACAAATACTATGTTAGAGTTAATTGATTATTATTATAAAGAAATAGTATTAATAAGGTATTTACAGCTGTGCAATCACAGGTGGTTTTAAACAATAAGCTCTAACCATACTAAGCTGCCTCAGTGTCCCACGTATAGCCCTTTCCATGGAGGAGTTAGTCCTCAGCCAAGTTAATCAGTAGATAGTTATGAAGGATTGACTAGGGTAGGTGCAGAAATATAAACTAAAATGCTTTACTCATTCTCCTCTTAATTTTATGGTTAATTAGAGTGCTAAGAATTTAGATGTTTAACACTGAACACTGAAGCCTTGGGAAAGAAGAGACAGTGACCTCTGAAACAGATAAGCAGAATCTAAGACCTGAAGCAGAACGGAGACAGAGTAATCACAGATACCCAAAAAAGACAGAGGCAAATTATGGACTTTCACCCACAAAATGTGCAGGTGGATATAACTGTGTTAAAAGGGTATGTAAAATCATAAACATAACATCTGGGCTGCCACTCACTGAGGTGATGGCCCAACTCTGAGCTGTTAAGAGCAAGCCTAGAGTAACCCAAAGTCTAGTGAAATTCTGTAACAGTGGCCAGAAGGTCAAAACAGGTGATCCTCCCCCTCTGCTGCGCCCTGGTGAGGCCACACCTGGAGTACTGTGTCCAGTTCTGGGCTACCCAGTTCAAGACAGACTGGGAGCTACTGGAGATGATTACATTCTGTGACTGTATTATAATCTCAGTACTGAGATCCACTTGCAGATTAGTGAAAGCCTGTTTTCATAGAACTAAAAAAGCTCACAGGCATAGCACATTTGTCATTTAAACAAGTTTTCTATTTGCAACACTCAAGGAGAATAATTTATCCCTGAAGAACATGAAGTCTTTTGCCACAAGTTAAGAATAATTAGCAAATTAAGGCTGCCAGGGCAAGTTATGCCTGGCCTCTCAATACACATCATTCACCCTGCTTTGCCAGACATGCCCCCAGCATTTCCTTCTCTCAAATCTCAGCCCCTATTTTGCCTCCTGTCACTACCACTGCCTTCTTAACAGTTTTTATCACCCTTATCTCCTCTTAAGCAACACCCATACATTTCTATCTTTGCTTAAGCTACGTTTTACCCTCAGCACACATAGAGATGGAAACTTTGCAATCAAAATTCTCCTTCCTACAGTCCTCCCCACAATCAGATTTGGTGACAGAAGTGCCATGGAGAACATAAGATGAGTGATCCCAGTTTTCAGTTCAATGGACCAAACCAGCTCCAGGCTTCAGCAGCTTCCAATACACTGGAGCAGTCTTGCCGTCAACTGTTTTGGAGCTTTGGCTGGTTTGTTTTGGAGGTCTTTTTGGAGGGGCAGGAGGAAATCAACTTGCCAGTCTATGAAGTTGAGAGAACTTAAATCCTCTGTTGGGATCACCACCAAGAAATACGTAAATACAGCTGTGGAACAGCACAGACTGAGAAATCCAATGCCCTGCAAAATATTAAATCCTTGCTTCAGAAGAAGTGGAGAATTAGTGCTCTTTGAAGTTTATATTATAAAGATGATTCTCTTAGTCCTTGTTTCATTTCTGTAATAAGTTGGGGTTTTTTCTAAAAGAAATATAGTTGAAGAAGCCCAACTCAAAGAGGTTTCAGCCCAAATGGTGATTTACAAACTCCACCAGTTGCCAGAACCAGGCTAGCCGGCTCCTTCTCATTGAGATGACGCTTTAAACCACAATAAGATTGCTATAACAGAGATGATTGCCTCCCACTTCTCTTTCAGCAAGGAAGGTGATGAAAACTGCATGTAAGAATAGTATTTTTCCACAGACTATTCAGTACCAGGTCTGTATGTCTATCACAAGCTTAGAAACATAACACACACACTTATCTTGCTGATCTGAGAAGATATTAGAATGCTGAGAGAAGGATCATTCACAATGATTAGGAATCTGCAGACAGATAAATTCTGTTCTTTTAATGAAATAAGGAACATATGAAAGTCTAAGTGCTAGTATTATAACAAAATCAATAATAAAGAAATCAGTATTTTCCAGAAGCCCATAATCTCTGTAGTTGCTTTTGAAACTAGTTTTCATATACCAGACACTCTGCTTTTGTATAATCTTCACAACTGATACTGGTGTCTGCCTTCTCCTTGGATACACTGTCACTGCTGTCTATAACCATCTAAAACATCAAGAACTCTTAACAACAATATCTCGCTTCCATTACTGCACAAAAAAACCTCCACAAAAATCAGAGATCTCTCAGATACTTTTTAAACCTGACCACCTTTATCATGGAATATTTCTCAATGTAGCTAAAGGATAAAGGTAAGAATAAATGAAAATAGCTGCCATTGATAGCCTAACTCATGGTAGCCAAGACTAAGTAAAGTACTGAAGCACTGCAACCACCAAATTCAAGTGTTACTGAAGGTGACTTGGATCTTATTTTTAACATCTCAAACTGAAGCTGTGTGGATTGCTGCCAAGAGTTAAAGCAACTCATTCAGTAAATTTCATCCCTACAATTCAAAGCTGAGGGGAAAAAAAACCCCAACTATCTGCAAGTGATGTAAAGGTTACCTAGAAGGAAAATAGAGCACAGTCACACATCAGGCCTTGGTTTGAGTTTGGGGCTGGTTTTTGTCAGGGTGTGGGGCTTTGTTTTATTTAACTAAAGGTACTTATTATTTCAGCTTATGTTGCTGAAGAAGCAGTCAAAAGGAGAGACCCTATGTAAAAAGTGTGCACAGAGATTATAATTAGGAAATGTTTTCAACTATCTTGCCTTTAAGAAGCAAAAGCAAAATTCAGTGGATCTCTCACTAAAAATGAAGCCTTTTGATTTTCAAGTTTCTTTAGTTCAGGCATTACCACTCTTGTGAAATCATTCTGGTCACTGACATAACCGAGTGCACCCAGTAGCACAGTAAAACAAGGGAAAATTAAATGGCTGTCATGAAGTTAGTCCCCACATGCTCCAAAACCAGCCTAAGCACTGAGTTACAGTGCAAGGGTTTAGATGCATCTTTAATGTCTAGACAAGAGACTGCTCTACACAGGCCTGAGAAGACCAAAAGGGACAAGAGTATCTCTGGCCAATTTGAATCTGGATGGGAGTTAACTCAGTACCTAATTTTGTCATTATCTCAGTAGTGTCCAAGTCAGGCTTTGAATAAAACATGTCTTCTACATTTATAGTGCACATCTGAACAAGGTTGGTGTTATGTCACTGTAGTTATAAGTCACACATGGTTTTCCACCAAAATCTGCTGGAAGTACCTACAAAAGCAAAGATACTTTGAAATTACCTTAAAGCAGGAAGTTTCACAGCTTTTGTGGGTTTTTTTTTTTCTTGTTAGCTATTTACATTGTGAAATATTCTCTTTTCTTCTTCAGTCAACTCCTGTTTACTGTATTCCTGTGCTTCACAGGAAATTAACAGAGGAAGTCATCCCACCTCAAAACCCCTGAGTCGCATCTTAGGATCTAAGAAAAAACATCTTCTGAGGTTTTAACAGGCCACTTTCATGGATGTCTCTTTAAAGACATGCCTTCTCTTTTTAAGCTATTAATCAAAACACTTAATAGTCCAAGGCAAAGGGCTGCCTTACAAAACAAAGTGTTGATTCCCAACATAGAACAAACCAAAACCACAGCTTGCTGACACCACAGATAAAGTCTGCTTAATTTACAGTTATGTGCAATCGTATTTTTTTAGTTCACACATTTATCGTGCAGTTTCACTTCATTAATTATATTACAAAGCAGCGTTGTACAGCATGAAGATGATGCAGAGTTGCATCTCATTTTAAGACCTACCTAATCAAAGACAAGAATATTCCTGTGTTCAGATACAGCACGGAAAGAGACCCATCATACTCTAATGGCAACTAAAGATAGTACTTCACTCAATATCACTTAAGCCTTCTAGGCCTCAATAGCTAAATCCATACTTCAGTAATTGATTATTTCACCATAAATATACTTAACATTGCACTAATGCAGGAAACTCTTTGATGTCAGCCTCTAAACACTGCAATAAAGCGAGCCAAAAGCACATCCTGTATGGTGCAGCAGTGCATTTGCTGTACTCAAGATACCAGAGGGGTCTGTAGTGAGACACAGGGAGGACATCAGCATCTGCACAGCCCCAGCAGCACGTTAAGTAACAGTGCTAACGCGCTGCTGGTTTCAACACTCCAGAGATTCCAGATTTTCTAGGTGAGCTAATTATACGTCTACAATAAATATTCCTCCTCAAGCAGAACCAGCTCAAGAACTGGAACATCTCCCACGGAGCAGTAGCTGTTCCAGGGATGAAATACAATTCCAGAATTAAAAAAAAAAACCAAACCAAAACCACACCAAACCAGTAAAGGAAATACCATTTAAAAACCAAAGAGGTGCCTATTAAAGGCATAGCTTCCTAATAACTGTTTCCAATGAAGTCTGACTTGTGACAAAAGACCTACTGCATACATTAACGCCTTCTTCAATCAACATCCCTGAGCTTCACCTCACCATTAGAGCTGCTTGGGTTCACAGGGGTGGGAGAAGGAAGAAAAAGAAAAAAAGAGGTGTAGTTGTTTTCTAGAAGTATTACCATCCAAACTCTGAAAATCCCATTTGGAAAACAAGTGGGAAAAACCCCAACCTGAAGACAAGATGCACTTCTGGACCTCTCCCCAAATATAGACAGGTGGAAGGCACTGTGTTCAAGCCCAGGGGCTGCTAACAAGTGACCAGTATGTTCACAAAGCACAGAGGCAAAACTGTGGGTGAGAAGACCTCAATTTCAAACACAGCTACTGTCAGAGACCCCGGGATATTGAGAAGGCTGACACTATCTGCAAGGTAAGTCTTCACACAAGCACAAAGAAAAATGTGATTTTAAGTAAACCAAAACAACAGACAGGATTCTGAAGACAGCTTTACCAATCGGGTTTCACTGATTATTGGGCTGGTACCTTCACTAACATCCTCTAGCTTGGTACCTGTAATAGCTGTTTGAATTTTACAACTCATTCCTGAGGCTAACAGTTAAACAAACATAGCAGCAACACAGATGACAACCCTGAACAGCAGTTTGCAGGTTAATAATTCTCCCCAATAACTGCTGGTGTAACTCACATAGTCCCAACAGCAGCACAGACAGAAGTATTCTTACCAGTATTACCTGAACTTGACTGATGACACTGACCAAGGCATAAAGGTCACCACCACTGAGAACATGAGAAACACGAGGTGTGCACTCAAGAGCTAGCACCCACAACTGGATGTACAGAATGGGATCCCACAGCGAAGCTCCTTGCAGGGTCACCAGACTACAGAGAAGAGGTGCAACTGCAAAACCTGACCTTTTCATAGTCAGAAGTCACACACACACAAAAAGAAAAAAAGAAACCCACTGTTACCACTAAATCCCCAAACTAAAGTCTAGCCAGGATTGCTCAGAGGAATATTCTCCTTTGGACCTCGACAATCTAGTCGGTTTGACTTGTGACTCTAGTTACAGTCCTTTATCTTAAAATGCTTGGTAGAAAGTCTGGAGGCATTAACCATAACTTGGTGTAGCAACAGTAGAAAAAAAGCCCATTTCTCAGAACAGAAAACAATTCTGTTTTGAAGTTTATAAAAAACCCTCATGTTAGGCTACATGTGACACACCCATGTTCCAAAAATATTAAAACTTACTGTTAGTTAAGATTAAACTTCAAGTGATAGAATTCTTTACTAGAAAAGGGCTTTTACTTTAAAATTTTTCAGTGAGGAGGACTGCGTACTACAAGCCACACAACTGCTACTCGTACAACTCACCTTTTCTCCTCTGCAGGCAAAAAGATCACAAGTTCAGCTTAAAGAAAGACAAACATCGTTTAGGCGACAGCAGGAAGGGGAAAAAAAAAGAAAAGCTTTCGGCCAAATAAGCAGTCTTTCAACCGTCACTGATGATCTCACCCTTCCTTAACACTCAGCTATCTCCAGTGTCTGTGCACACTCACATAGCTACCCAACCAATATAAGGAAACAAAGCCAGTGATGTTTAAATACATAGCAGCATCACGACAAACTGTTTGTACAGGCACCCAAGAAAGAAAGATCTAGGCACGTTTGCTCTGAATCCAAGAGATGACTGCCGAATGAAATTTAACAGAGCATCAAGTACAGTTAAATCAGGCTCAAAAAAAATCACTTTCAGATAGTGAGGCCGTTTTCAGGCAGCAGTAACTCACACAATTTCAAGCCAATATCTAGAAGTCAAAAGCCTGGGAACGCCTTTAGGACACACAAGGACACTTCAGCGTTGGCTGCAGACAGCCACGAAGAGTCCCACGCTCCGAGTAATTGTCTTCAGGAGTCTGAGCCAGCCCGTGTGAGGGATTATGATGGAAACCGCCTTTTCGGCTTTAACTTTGCACCGCTTTGGTTATGCGACTTCCTTCGGTGTATAAAGGCAGCAACCAAACATCTGGCGTGTGCCCGCGCCAAGGGGTTACATTCCCCGCGAAAACGTCTTGCTTCCTAACCCGAAGGTTAGAAGGCGGTGAGGAGCCACGGCAGGCACCGCGCAGGAGAGCCCCAAAAGTTCCACAGCAGCAGCCGGGAGCGAAGCCTCGCCACCCGGGACTGACGGGCAAGGACGCTTCGTGAACCTCCTGCTGGCGAGTGCCGCGGCTCACACGGGGCTTCAGGTTACCGCCGCTGCTCCAGCGTCCGCAGAAGTCACCTAGCGAGCAAGGGGAAGGCAGCCGAGGGTCCCCCGCCCCGGACGCCTCCTCCTCATGGCCCCGCGGCAGAGCGGCCGCTCTGACTCGCCTCTCCCGCTAAGGCGGGCGCCGGGGAAGACCCGCACGCCTTCGCCTCTCGGGCACACGCCGGGGGGAAGAGAGGAAGCAGCAGCGCCTCCGCCCGCGGCAGCGCTCTCAGATGGGCGCGGAAAGGGGATCCAAAGTCCGCCTGCCTCCGGCCCCGGGCTGCCGCACGCAGCCGCCGCCTCGGGCCAAGCCCTTCGCGCTGACCCAGGAAGCGAAGGGGAGGCGGCGGCCCCGCCGAGGGGACGGGACGGGACAGGACACCCGCGCAGCCACGGCCGAGAGCGGCAGCGAGCCGCCGCAGGGCTGCCCGGCGGGACCCCGCGCCGGCCCGTGAGGGGAGAGCGGGACGGGCGGGGGGAGGGGACGGGACAAGCGGCCGTCGCTCCAACGGCCAGGCCGGCCCCTCCCCGCCCCTCCGGCCAGGCCGGCAGCGGCAGGTGACAGAGCCTCGTCCTCCCCTCCCGGCGGGTCACTCACAGCTTCAGGCTGCCGTAGGCCGCCGCCGCCGCCGTTCCCGCCGCCGCCATTCGTCCCCCTCCAGCTGTCTCCGGCCGCCGCCGGCTCCGCTCAGCGTCGCCCCCTCGGACCCGGCCGCTCCCTCCCTTCCAGACTGACGCGTCCCCCGGCCTTGAGGGACGGGGCACCGCACAGGACAAACCTACTCGGGCACGCTAGCGAGGACCACAGGGCGGGGCACCACCTATGGAGGAAAGGGGAGGGCCTGGGCTGACTCTGCGGCCCCGCGATTGGCCAAACCGCGGAGATCTCAGCCCGCCCCCGGCGCGCCGGGGTCCAACAGGACACCGCGAAACAGTGACGCGTTACCGGGGGCGAGAGGGGCGGAGGTGTTCGAACGAAACGGCTGGGGGTGGTAAGCCGCGCCCCACGGGAGCCACCGGGTGGGGCTGTGGGCGGGAGGCCGTGTTGGATTGGCTGTCCGCTGCCCAGAGGCCTCGCCCCCGCCCCGGGTTTATGTTAACAGCTCTGCGGGGAAATAAAGTACCACAAGCAGGGCCAGTGGCGCAATGGATAACGCGTCTGACTACGGATCAGAAGATTCTAGGTTCGACTCCTGGCTGGCTCGACTGCTTACTTTTTGCCCCGCACACGCTTTGTTCTTTTTCCCTCCTGCTCCCCAGCCCAGAGGTGCCGCATGCACCCCCTCTGCCTCCGGGCAGCCCCCACACCGCAACCAGCGTTACTCCCCCGGCGTGGGGGCCCGCCAGCTACAGGAGCCTCCAGCACCCCCCAAGGGTTGGGCAGCACTGTGGTGACTTGCAGCCTTTTGTGTGGCCCCCGGCAGCCCCCCACTGCTGACACCACACAGGGGTCGGCTGCTGCAGGGGAGGCCAGTGCCCACCTGGGCTGTGGGGGGGACCCTGGGATTGGTGGTCTGGCACAGAGCAGACCTGAGCAACTTCCCACTGCATCCAGCTCTCTGGGATTCATCCCTAGTTTTGGGCAGCTTCTTGCCTCAAAGTGGTGGCCCCCTAAAGTATAATTACAGGTAATCTTACTTACTTGCTTCATTGTAGCTGGTAGCTCCATGCTGCTGAAGTGCTGCGCAGCCAGCAGTACTCAAGCACCCCATGTTCAGGGTTGGAAGGGACCTCTGGAGATCCCTTATACCCAACCCCCCTGCCAGAGCAGGATCACCTTGAGCAGGCTGCACAGGACAGCATCCTGTTTTTAATGTCTCCAGAGAAGGAGACTCCACAACCTCTCTGGGCAGCCTGTTGCAGTGCTCTGTCACCCTCACAGTAAAGGAGTTCTCCCTCATGTTTACATGGAATTTCAAGTTTATGCCCACTGGCACTGGGCACCACTGAGAAAAGACTGACCCCATCCTCCTGACACCCACCCCTCAAGTATTTATAAGTATTATAAGTAATTATAAGATCCTCCCTCAGTTGTCTCTTCTCTAGGCTAAGAAGTCCCAAGTCCCTCAACCTCTCTTTGAAAGAGATGTTCTAGTCTCCTAATCATCTGTGTACCCTGTCCTGTAGGCCCCTGTCCTTCTTGAACCGGGGAGCCCAGAACTGTACACAGAATTCCAGATGAAGCCTCACCAGGGCAGAGTAGAGGGGGAGAAGAACCTCCCTTGACCTGCTGGCCATCTTCAGATATGAGGCGTCACAGTTGCTCAGAGCAGTGCAGCCTATGCTATAGGAACTCTTCCCAAAACCCTCCCTACCAATGCTGTAAAGGAGACCCTTGTGCTGGGATGAGACCGTTGTGCTGGGACGAGACCCCGCTCCCACACATCTCCCCCCAGCTCCTCACCCAAGGAGCAGGGTGTCCCTGGAGGGATGCCAGAGCAGGATGGCCTCAGCAATTCCCAGAGGCCTATGAAGGACTGGAAATCCCCAGTGAATCCCACTAAGACAGTTCCCCCCCTGCCAGTCTGCGCTTCAGCTACTGAGGCAAGGGGAGAGGAGAAAGGCAGAGGTTGGAAAACCATCATTCACAGCTAACTCTTTCCTGTGGGCTCAGGGTGATGAGGATCATGGGAATTTTAGGAAAGACTTGATGCTGAGCACTGCTTTATGGTATTGTCTTTAATCACCAAAATCACAAGAAGGCCAGCGGCTTCGGCCCCACTGCTGGCCTTCATTGTTCATAAATATGTAACAGCACAGAAGAAAAGAGGGCTGTGTTCACAGGTGGCTAAGGTTAGTTAACACCGGCACAAATCCTAAAATAGTCTCTCCTGGAGTTTTGAAGGAAACATAAACAAAATTAGTACCGTTCAGTATCGTTAGCCAGGCTCTAGATTTGCTTTCCGGATACAGAAAGCCACAGCCTGCACGTGTGCACCCGGGTCCCCGTCTGGCTGTGCACCGCAGACCTGCTGCGTGGGGACGGGGGTCAGTGGCAGCAGGGCTGGGAATGGCAGCCCAATCATCCCTGCACTGGGGATCATCCCCATCCTCTGCCTTCACTGGGCTCTATGCCACTTATGTTTGCATGGAGGCATTTTTTCCCCCCATCTCTTGTCTCATTTTAGTGGGTTACTGATGCATATTCCCACGAGAGGTCCTGGCTGCCCTGGAAGAAAGCAGGGGAAGGATTTTTGTTGCTCAGAAAAGGTTAATTTTGCTTCTCCTTCCGGTGAGGGAGCAGCTCTGGGCGCTGTCTGGGCTCACGGAAGATGTGCCCGATCGGTAAGCACACCTTGTGCCACTGCAGTCAGTGAGCGGCAGGACATGGAAATGGAAAAGAAAAAGGAGCGGCCAAATGCAGAGTGACGGGAGAGGCAACCACCCTCCCAGCTTCTCCCACTGACGCAGGCACTAGGCCCCAGAGGATGGGGCGAAAGGGACATGCCTCTGGCCACTGCCCTTCCCTGCCCACAGGCAGTGACTCCAGAGGCTTTTCTCCAGCAACAAGCTGGATCAATTTGTCCTTGCATTCATTCCTGCACAGAAGGCGGCTCGAAACGCATCCCCGCTCAGCATGGGCACAGTGGTGTGAAAGGCAGGTCTCTGGTGGGCTGCACGTCCATGTGGACAGTCCCAAAAAGCAGACACACAGCACACAGCCAAGGCTGGCACTGGAAAAGTACAATCCAGAGCAGAGTCCACAGGTGCACTTCCCCTCAACACCCACTGCAATGAACACACAGGAACACGACAAACTAGCGAGGCTCCTCCCTGCCGCCGCCGCCCCCGCCCTCCCTAATCACCTGTCCTCTTTTCCCTAAAGCTGCTGTATTTTTTTAAGGAACACCCCTCTTCCTCCACGCATGGCCACTGCTTCAGTACATGTATGTTTTTCATTACTGAACAAAAAACTCGGCGGTCCACTCCAGCGATGGTCTTGAGGCAACTTTTACACTGCCACAGGTTCATCCTCTGGTAGGCCTCACCTATACAAAAACCCACTCTGCCCTTGATCCAACACTGCCCTAGGCCCGCACACTGGTTTCCACCTACGTGCAAAGCCTTACTGGTTTCAGTAGGACTGCCTGTCGTTGAGCTTCAAGTTTAATGCAGATGGAGTCCTCCGTGTGATCTTCATAGCAACGGCAGCAGCAGAGTACAAAGGCGCCGCTGCATCGACCAGCAGCAGGCTGACAGTCAGGTAATTTGGAGGATCAAGTCAAAGAGTTCCAGGAAGGATGGAGAGCATGCGTGTACTTTTCTTTCAGCAAGGACCCGGTTTTGCTGTGGCTGCAATAATAAAGCAGTAAAAATTCCAGGGAAGAGGAAAATAGGGACTAAATTCATTAGGAAGCACATGCCTGCGGCTCTGCCCAGGGCGGTGAAGTCACGGGACAGAGAGGAGGAGGTCGTAGCAGTGCTTATGAGCAGACCCAAATACTGTGCCTCAGGGATGACAAATCTTCACCCGGTGCTAAAAATCAGCAGAAGGAGAAAGCAGAGGAAGGTGTTTACTTTCTTCTCTTGGCAGCCAAAGGCATCCCTTCTTTTCCAACGGCCAGCCTGACCCGTACACGCTCCTAAGAGCCCAGTTTCCTTTCACATCTGCAATAGCAAACCTGATGCTGATGAGACTCCACTGTTTCCAGACCAAGGAGCTTTGTTCACTTTGTAGTAAAGAGATGTATCAAATAAAAAAAAGCATTTAAAACCTGAAAGACCGAAGGGGAGGGGAGAACCTTTTGAAAAACCCCGAATGAAACTCAGAAACCGAAACTCAGCAACTCTGAGCCACAGATCTTATAAAATGCCAGGGCGTTTGAAAATGCCATTCCCTGTGTTTACCGTCAGGGCAGTTTCCTAAACCGCTTTGATCACAAGTGTTTCTCACACTTTAGATTAAGCACAAATGTCTGCCCCTTCTACGGCTGGGGCTTGACCCCCCCTCACCCCCCCCCCGGGGCTTTTATAAAAAAAAAATCCCTATTTAAATGAGTCTCCATAATCTAAACAATAGACATTTAAAAGCACGATCTGAATGAGAAAAGCTATTCATCTCTGGCTCCTGAAAGCAAATTTGAGGGAGTTCACTTAAGTAACTGTTTGCATGCGAGTTACTCATTACCAGCACAATGGGACCTCCAAAGGTCCCTTACCCTAAAACCAGTCAGAAGAGCACGCTGGGGGCGGAATTAGGACTTAACTTTTCGTAGCACATTTCAGCATCTCAATAAATAAAAAGACGAGAAGCTTCGAGTGAACACCAAGACCCAATGCGCCTCGGCCAGGTGACAGGCACAATTTAACAGGATTTCGGGAGTTCTGCAGAGCAGGCACAGCTTGCACCCCTGGTTCCAGGGTTACCTGCCAGCCCGTTTCTGTGGGCTTCCAGCTCCAAAGATGCTTGGCAGGGAGGGGGTTCGGGAGGAGAGTAAGACTCCCATGTGCAGGATGCCCTTGTCTTCCCCTCTCCCGGACCTAGGTCAGGCTCCGGGGACAATCAAACAGGGACTCGGGACACCCACAGCCTAGGAGAAATAATGATGAGCTGAAATGAATTCAAGCTCCCAAAGGTAGAAGTGGTGCAAGTTAGCACACACAGGGGAGGCAAGGCAATGCAGCAGTTTCAGAAGCCGCAGACTCAACACACTTCGTTTTCAATAGCTTCACATTGTCGTTTCTGGCTCTCCCTGAATAAAGGAGAGCAATTGGCACTTAATAATTTATACAGGACCTCAAAACTGAAAGTAGGGCACAGCCTTCACTTCCCCAGCACTGAGAGATACAGGAGGGCTGACGGGAGTAAGGAGAGTCAACTTTCCATTGATGCAAAGGAGGCTCCTGGATAACAGCTGCCTGCAAATGGGCTGCTCGAGGCTTTCCGCAAGGGAAAATCATCCTTCTCCCCCCTCCCCTTCTTGCCTCCTTAGTCCAGGGTTGTGGGGAAGGCTGCAAGAGTGAGATAGTAGCTAAAAATTAATCTTCAAAGGAAAACAGCAGCCCTGCTAGTGTTTTCAGAACTTCCTAAAACGAAGGCCAGAAAATGTGCGTGAGGGGCTGCTCTAAAAATCAAGAGCTAGCAAAAGCATGAGCCACGTAGCAGCTGGTGACAGGTCAGGCCTGGCCTTTCCAGCTCCCTCCCAGAAGCCGCCTGGATACCTCCCTGCCTTTGTGGCCAAAGCTCAGGGAGGGGAACCACCTGCCCACGACTGTCTGAATTCTTCTCTGGGGACACTCAGCCGGCGTTATTTCCCACCTCTGTCCCTTCAGACAGGCCTAAGATCATGGCTGCATCTTGAGACATCCCCCCTGAGCCCAGCTGTGCTGCAGGACACAAGCTGACACAGCAGTGGGGAGGGGGAAGCACTGCAGGATCTGCCCTGGGCATTCTGTTGCCCCCAACCTTCAATGCCTGGGTCCACAAGGCAGCACCCATCTATCTACATCCAAGCTATGGGAAAAGGGGTTTGGTTGAACCCATAGTGGGTTCTCGGCACCTGCTCGTGTCGGGAGTCCCAGTGCTGCTACTTGGCTAATTAATTGTAGATTCCTCACTAAAAAGAACTTCAGAATATCATCCTATCTAAAAAACTGAATTTACATCTTCAGCATGGATACATTAGGATTTAACTAGTTTTCCACACAACATGTCACAAAGGGTAGCTAAACCCCCGACTGCATCCAAGACTTTAAATTAAAAGCTTTGTTCTTAAACAAAAACTGCACCCTGTACACAAGGGGCTGCAGAGGTTTGGTACCTACAGAACATGCACTGCAGGCACATCGACCTTACACATACTGGGGGAGCAGATTTCTTTGACTATGAAGTGGGGGCAGGGGGGTTTAAAAAGAGAAACGATCTGCCTTCCTGCTTTCTCAGCAGAACGGAAAGCAAGGGCCAAACTCACTCACCCCTTGCTCAGATAAGCTGCTATTATTCGTGGGAGCAAATCTGTTTATACCAACATACTCATTTGAGTACAGGTTGTGGAGCCAGGCTCTAAATGCCTGCGTAACAAAGCCTTCATAACTATCTCTAGTTTGTTCCCAGAGCTCTAAATAAGCACCATTATGAAATGGCTTTGTGCTGGGTAAACACCATGGGAAGGAGTGGCTGGGGGGGAAGAGGGGGAGGGCTGAGTTCTGGGGACAAGCTGGAAAACTCAGGCTAGTGTCTGCGTCCAGAGAGTTTTTTTCCAGAGCAAGTCCTGCAAGCAAGAACAAGGCTGGACTTCCCCGTGTCCACACATTCAGCATCCCGACCTTTCCTCTCCAAATATAACCCTCTGTTCAGCCTCTGACACAGCAGACTGGCCGCGGCGTATCGTGCTGACACAGAAGCCCAGACCCCAAGTCAACACGGCAGTTTAAGCCTAGCTTGTTCCAGTTTTTTGCTCTGTTTGCAATGGGATGTCATCAGCCTCCAGCTGCCAGCCAGCAGGCCTGGGCCGTGCCTGGAGAGCAGGTGCTTTCTGCAGCCAGGCTTGATACCAGAGTTCGGGGAATTAACTGGAAGGTCTGAGCACACTGTTTCACACAGACCCATTTCTTTTCTTTTCCTAAAGAATTAATAAAAAGAGTGTCTAAAAACTGGTATTAATGTCCTTCAGGGAATCTGATGAAGTGTGCTTGTCAGGAAGATGGGATGTCCCCAGCAGGGAGGCAGGCAAGCCAGCCTCTGACTTTTTAATTAACTGTGCGTGGCACGATCTGAGTTCATAGGCACGACAAGCAAGTTGTGCTTTCACTGAAGAATCTTCCCAAATGAGCCAAGAGGAATCTCCAGACAGCAGAAAAAGGCACGTAAAAGTAAACCAATCACAGTTTAGATACACATGCCACATTCTTGGGCAAGTAGACGTGGTCTGATACAGCTGGAAGTCACAAACACACAGTCTCTGAGAATCCAGCGAAAATCTCTCATATCCCTTTACAGGAACATTGCCAACTGGTGACAGATATGCACAGGAAATCAAGTGAGGGTGGGGAGAGGGAGATCACGTAACAAGTCTTCTGCCCAGACCTACCCATGCCGGCCGTGCTGGCTAGTAGTGGGGCTGGTACACAGCGGCTGGGCTAGTGCCGTTCTCTATGTGTTTCAGATGGCAAGAGTGACAAAGCAAATGTTCGTCTAGCGGGTAACAGCGATGCCCGTCTTCATCATTCAGCTCCATCCTGCAGTCCTGTAAAGAGAGGCCGTGCAAATGATTAGAGCCTGGGTTCATCTCCCAGCATCAAGCAGGGGCTGGCTTCTAGGAGGGGGATTTTGTGACAAGGAGAGAAGACACCCAGCTCCTTCCTAGAAAGTTCAACATTTGCCATAAGAAGGAAAACATCTGCAATATGCATTTTGAGGGGCAGCCTTGTACAAATTTGTCCTATGCAGCCTTCCTGAATAAGCTTTATCTTGTAGTGAGGTGCAACCCTGTGTATTTTAAACGTGCTCTTGTCTCCTTACGCTCTCAGGTGGGATTCACCTCTTCACATTACACTCACTGCAGTTGTACTGATGTGAAACGGGCCTGCTGAGTCAGGCCTTTACTCACTGCATACGAGCGCGATGAGAGACGACATTTATTTCTTTTAATTCACAGAGAAGAAGTAAGAAGTCTCTCTGGGAAGCCCTGCACAGAGGCCAAACAGTGTTTGGCTGGCATCTCTTGGGATTTTTTTTTGTGCAGCCGTATCCTTTCCCCAGCCCCAATGACACATTCATTTCCCATGAGAGCAAAGGAAGGTAACTTACACCAGGCAGGATGTCGTCACCTTAGCATTTTTAAACAATCTGACTTGGAAATCAGATACACTAATGTGACCTGGAGCTCAAGGCTTCTGAAAGGTAGCAAGCCTCCATGTTTCTCCCCTTACTAAGTCTCCATGTTTCTTTCATTAACAAATAAACTGCCAAATTAAAAAGCGGTCATTACCGCTTTGCCCATAATTCTATGGATAGAAAATGAAATCATTGCTGCAAAAACCTTCTGCTGTCAAACTGGAAATTTCTCAGCTGCTGATAGAAAGGGTCACACAATGCAAGGTTTGAATTGTTCATCCACCGGTACTGGAAGTGAGGAGACTTAATCTCCATCTTAAAAATAATAGTAGTTATCACTCGCTGAGAAAGCTGCTGACCTACCTCGCAGCGATAACATTCCACGTGGTAATCCTTGTCCATGGATACAACCCGAATGGTCTCATCAGACCCCTGTGAGCATTGAAGCAAAAGAGAAATTACAGAGGATTACAGCAGGATCAGACTGTACATGCACTCTGTGGATTGCTTCCTGCAATAATGTGAGTATTGAACAAATGCATTTGATCTGCTGCAGGTGCCACAAATAAATCCTGCCACCTGCAGTTATTGTTACACTACAGCTTCATCATCGGCTGCAGTTACTCTCTAAAAGGTAACCCCAGAAATGTTAAATTCTCTCTGTTTAACAGGCACATCTATCCCAAATCAGGCATTAAAGATTTAGTTGCTTTCCATGTATCACATTTCTCAGCATTTTAAATTGCCCAAGATGCATCTCCTGGAAGCATTAAAACAAGTTCACCCCAGAGGTCATCCACGAGCACCACCACCCTGAAGATAAAACTGACAGCAGTGTAACACTGCAGGACATGAAAAAAAACCCAGCCTGGGTCAGCGGAAATAACCTTCATTTCGAAGCAAAAGAAGGGTCACATCTCAAGGGCGGCGTATAAGCCCAGGTCAAAAAGCTACGTGCTGGAGGAAGGGATCATCTCTCCCCATTCCCAAGGGGATTTGTCTCGACATAGGGTCAAGTGTGAAAGAGAGAAAGATCTGAGACATGCTGTTCCCTCCCCAAGGGGATACAGAATAAAAGTCTCTCACCTCGGAGGGCAGAATGGGAAGTCCACACGCTGCGCACTTTGGAGCCAGAACTCTGGAAGAGCAATGAGAAATTGATGGCGAGTTACAGATCAAGACCAAAACAAACAGAGGCCTGTATGATCTCTGTGACAAGACGAAAAGCTGCAGCTGTAAATAACTTATCCACAGGAAGGCTCTGCATCCCGAGATCATAAATTCATTTTAGCATTGATTTTAAGTAATGTTTGGCACATGTTGCTCAATCAGGCAAAAAGAGACCTTACATTTTACACTTAGAGCCAGAAAAATACCCCAAAACCTACTGTAAAATTCTTGGTTGCTATTGGAAGGAACCGAGCAGGACTGACCCCAGAAAGACACATCAAAAGAAGTGGCAGCCTTGCCATGGGACTGTATGGCTCCTTAAGGCCTTACAACACACTGTAACATGATAAATAGTTAAATTAAGCTAAATTGCAAGGAAATATGCCTCGTTTCAGTACAATGGCAGCATACAGAGGTAGCTCTAATCCTGGCCCAACACTGAACAGTTCCAGGGGCTGCCTGAGGAACACTTAATACTCTACTTAATACTCAGAGAATGGAGCAAAGAACAAAGCGAGCCAGATGGACGCTCAAAACGTATGCAGCTCTAATATCATAACTACCAGCTAAGAGCTCAGCCCTTTTATTTTACTGTCTAAACAAGAAGTGATTATTTATGTGGATTTGTTCGTTGTTTTATTTAGAGCTGGGTAAAAGTTTCACTTTGCATGTTCACTGGTGATTTCTAAAAGCATTGAAAAGTCAGGCCTAGCCCTGCAACCACTCAAAAAGCAATTCATGTTGATTTCAACAGGCATTCACAGTCTTCCTGTAGAGAGGATTAACTTCTTGCATCACTGAACGCTTCGTGAGCACAATTTCTCACTGCCTCTGCTTTGCAGAAGCTGAAGCTCAGGGATTAAGTGACTTCCTCAAAGTTACACAGGAGTCAGCAGCAGGGAAAAAAGTGAGACATTGGGAATTTCTAAGGCCTAGCCCCATCCTCAAACTTCTAGCTTCTAACCCTGTCCCTATTTAACTAATCCACACTCCCTAATTAGCTGAAAAGCTAAATTATAGGCTGGTTGGTCAGAACATCTATGCTGGTTTATTTGGTCCTTACTTGTGGTAATCTCTGACACAGTAGATTTTGTTTTCAGAGTCTACAGTGAATGGCACACCATCCAGACACTCGTTGCAGACCACGCATCGGAAGCAGCCTGGATGATACGACTTCCCTAGAGCCTGCAGGATCTGCAACAAACCAAGAGACAGAAAAAATGCATATGAGCAGCCAATAAAGGTGAAAATAATAAACAGACTGCATAATCATCAGTGGGGCTAGGTCATTTTTCAGGTGCCTCATCAGGAAAATGAGTTAACAGGGCTGGAAGGAGCAGCTGGAATCAATATATATCACCTGCTTCCAGAGAAATTAATTATTAGCACGGGAAAGAAAACAAATTAGAGTCTCAGTCAAGGTATTTAGCATTACAAAGTATAGAAGTGACAGAATGTACAGGAAAGAAAATAATTTCTGAAGCCAACAGCTGGAGAATACTTAGCAGGACTACAAGGCAAGATATGACAGGCCAACAAAAGGAAATATGTCTTTATATTCTCCATGAGAGGCTAAAATACTATTGCTAGGTTTTCATAACACCTTAGATACCAAAGAGCCTTGTACTCACTAGCCTGGCTTCCCAATTAACACAGACTGTGGAAACTACTGAACTCAACAGCTGAATTCACTGGCTGGCTTTGGGGCACAGATTACTACCTGGAATACCATGGTCTATCAGCCAGGTGATCAGACTTCTTCTGAGTACAAAATAGCTCTCCCAATTGTTACTCTTTCCCATGTAAGCAGGCAAGCAGTAATAATTAGTGATAGGCATTAGAAAATCTTGGACAGCACGCTGTGAACTGACCACCCAGAAACTCCTCATGTTTTTCCCTCAGCTGTAGCTTTACATCTCCAGCTCCAGGACAGTGGATCTGTGTCCCTCTGGATCACTCACAACGGAATGCTCCCCAGTTGTGATAAAGGCCAGCTGACCCCCTGGGCTGTGACCCACTCTGCACTCATGTTGAATGGATGATACCTGTGGTAGGCTACTGAAAACCACCTGCTTCAGCAGGATGCCCACACAGCTACTGAAGGGTTTGCAAGGACTTGGGCAGATCTGGGTCACCTATTCTGGGTCAGACCTGTTCCCTAGAGTATCAGCACCCACAAAGAGCAGCCACAAGACAGTAGGAAAGACAGGGTCAGCAGAGCTGCAGTGATGTCCCACAGGAAGGGAGCACTGCAGAGCTGCAGCCCTTCTGAGGGACAGGCATCAGCAGGATTGCAGATACACAGTTCAGGTAAGGCCATGAGGGGATGGAAGAGCTGAAGGCTCTGCTCTCCAACTTGTGCTGAAAGCAGACTGAACAAAGTCCCTGCACCACATGCAGCAGGGTGCCAGCTTCACTTTCCCACAAAAATCAACAAAAGGCTCAGTGGCTTTTCTTTCTGCTACCAATCTCACCCTAAGCAGACTGGCAGCTGATAACAGACAGTGCTGGATATGAATATATTTTGCTTTTGATGTATTCTTCTAAAAAGCTGTGGAATTTTTTTTTCCCCTAAAGCAATTATCACTTACCATGTCCATTATCAAATGACCACAAATGAAACACCTGTCAGCTGACTGCTGGAAACCAGAATACTGCAAGGACAAAAGAGAATTGGCTTAAAATTTCACAAAGTTAGTGAAGCATAAACAACAGTGTATTGTGGGGTGTTATTTGCTTGGACTTTTTGTACTCCTTACACAAACTAAACTTCCCAGATCTTTTTTTCAGTACATGAAGCTGTGGATGGGTCCCCAGAGGATTATTTGACCACATGAATCTACAAGACAGGAACTTACTTGTGTTTATTACACATTTGTATATTTATGGGCTTGGAAAGCCAAATTCTACCTTTGGTTATGCTGTTACAGATATACTGAAGCTTCTCTGAGGTCAGTGGTATTGTCCTAGCTCTCAGTATAACGTTCAAGTTTGGCTCAAAGCACCCTTCACCTTGCTATTGCTGTGATCTAACTGTGAGGAACTGCCCATCATGTCCACAACATGCCCCTCAGGCACAGCACATCACCTGTTAAGGTTTCAGTCCATTGTGAATGGTGGAAATGCAAACTGGAAAAATTAAATAATTTAGACACATTTAACCAAACTTTCCATTTTCAGCCTCTGCAGAATGTACTGATAGGAACAAAGAATATTAACTCACTACTTTCTAGTGAATCACTAGACTTCCCAAACAAATGGTCAATTTTTTTTGAGTCTCAGGGAAGGCTTAATCTCCCAAGGTCTCTGGGCCAGAGGGTATATAGCTTTTTATCTCCACCAGCCAAGGACAGGACTGTGGGGGGTTGCTTCATGCTCAGGTACGTTCACACAAGATCCATGAAGTGCAATGGAAAGCTATCTGTTAATTTGCCCAAGCAAAACCAGCTCACTGGAAAAGGGAATTCACACATTCACTCTTCTGTAGCCATTCATCTCACTCCTGTCTCCATGGCACAGCCACAGCCACTCTTTCAAGGAGCCATCTCGAGAGGTTACAGCTTTAACTGCTGGCTCTGTGCTGCAAAACCGTGGCCTCCCACCTGGCTACTTCCAGCACCACACATGGGCAGCCACCATGGCTGGGGCTGGCCCTCCCTGGGTAAATGGTTGGGCAGAAAGGACAGGCAGGAGGCTGGACTAGAGCCCTGTGAAACACGGGCAAAGCTGCTGGGCAGAAAGGCTGCATGTCTGCCAGAGAGGCTGAGACATGCCTGCACAAGGGTCAGCTGTGTGCTTACCAGGAAATCTTCTTCACAGAACACCTTGCCATTCACAAAATAAAAGGCTTTTCCTCTCAGCTTTCGACCTGAGGAAAAAACACAGAGAGAAGAGAACGGTGAGCAGGGAGCTGGGAAAAAAGGTGAGCAAAAACTGGCTGCTAAGAAGCAAATGACGATGAGGATTTCTGAGCACTGCCACCACGCAGCTGTAAAAGAGCAACCAACAACCCCAGCATGGGTCTTCCCAGCTTCAAGCCCAACTCCATCTCCTCTTCCACTGGTGGTCGCTGATGAATGCCGATCACTGGATCTGGACAACAGTCCCACCTCTGGGCAGGTGGAAGTAGCTTTACAAGCGTGGAGCACCTCCTGGCACCTCACAACATGAAGTAACCTGGCAAGAGGGAGTGAAGGTATGCTGGCTGACACTGGAAAACACCTCGGGAGAGGAGCAAGGAGAAGAAAGGACATGCAGGGGGTGACGTGTACTTGACATCGTTCCTCAAAATGTCAGCACCCATGCTGTTTCACTAGAAGGTGCCTTCAACCAGCAGCTGCCAGATAAGCCACTGCAACACTCAACTACCCAGTCTGCCTCCAGCAGAGTGCAACATCGGAGCACTCAGCACTTCTCTGCTCCCACCAGCACATTCCTTATTCCAACCACCCACAAAAGTTTAGAACTATTTTTAAAAAAAAATAAAGATTGTTTTTTTCAAACCAGAATATCCTAACAGAGACAGGATGACACCATTTTTCCAAGAAAGGCCTCTACATATGGGGAAGATTTATGTTTACTGCAGCTTTTGTGTTTATGCCTCACATTTGCTGTCTGTTTTCAGTTCCACATAGCTACAGCAATGCATGCTCACGCTGCTGCCGCTTCTAAACACCCTGCCTTCCCTCTCTGCCAGAGAAACAGGCTAAGTTTTGGCTGTTTTATAAAAAGCTGCCCCTACTTCTTTGCAGCCTGGCTTCCCTATTTATCCAGGGATGTGAACTGCGGCCTAACACTGGAGTAGCTCTGTGCAGTCAGAGAGCCTCAAGCACGGAGCCAGAGGCAGCACCCTGGGCAGGGGGAGCAGCACTGCCGGGTGCACTCAGAGTGGAACCTGCTGCAAGCTGGTTTCAGGGACCTGCCAGGCATTGCTGGAAGGAGATCAGAACCAAGATATTGTGTCTAGAAGGCTCCCACTGTTTATACTGTACGTGTCAAACAGCATTTGAAATGTTAGCATCAGGTGGTGGGTGTAGAAATTTGGACAACACGAGGGACTGGTGCGGAGCTCGCCCCTCGGAGGTTTACAGCACACCTGTCTGACTCCGACAAACAGCCACGCTGGCTCCAAAACATTAAGAGAAGGAAAAAGCCAAATAAACCACCTCAGGAAATGAAGATCCTTACCCTTACCATCTCCTACACCCTACAGAGGGCACTCTCCGGCTGGGAAACAACTCCCGCTGCTTCAGGGGAAATAGAGATGCTCCGGGGAAGCTCACAAGTTCTGCCAGTGAATTCAGCCAGACCCGCATTTCACCGGTAGCCCTCAGAGCCCTGTCAGGGATCCAGCCGGCTGGGCAGCCGTGCTGCTTGAGGAACGAGCCCCGGTTCGCAGGAGCAACAGCTCCCTAAGCTGCAGGTGTTGCTCAGAGGCATGTGAGCCAGAGGCACATTGACCCGCTTCTCCTCTAATCCCTGCTGGGGACAACCACATTAACTGAATGTGAGGGATGACCCAGGGCGCCAGCTCATCCTCCCACCAATACAGACATGTGGGAATCCACAGTATTTATATTAATAGTATTATCTGCAGGGAAACACTGGCTGGAGTTATTCTCAAGGGAAAGAAGAAACAACCTCAAGAACGCTGATGCTGAGAGAAATTCCAGAACACTGATGCTGAGAGAGTTGATCTTCAGAGAGGCACTGAACAGAAGAATGAATTTATCAGCTTAAAGTTTAAGGCGTGTGAACACAAGGCAGTACCCTATCAGGGACCTGCTGATAGCGCATGAACATTTTAGCCTGGAGAAGAGGAGGCTGAGGGGAGACCTTATCACCACCTACAACTGCCTGAAGGGAGGTTGTAAAGAGGTGGGCAATGATCTCTTCAGCCAGGTGACAGGCGATAGGACAAGGGGAAATGGCACAAAGCTGTGCCAGGGTAGGTTCAGATTACATGTTAGGAAAAAAAAAATCACTGAAAGAGTTGCCAGGGCCTAGAACAGGCTGCCCAGGGAGGTGGGTGAGTCACCATCCCTGGATGTGTTTGAAAAAAGGGTAGATCAGGTACTTAGGGATATGGTTTAGCACAGGATGGGAATGGTTGGACTTGAGGATCTTAAAGGTCTTTCCCAACCTTCTAATTCTGTGATTCTGTGATCTTGCAAAAGTATAAAGCTTGCATGCATGTACTAATAAAGGTCTCTGGTCTACACCCTGCTGGAGTCTCTGCAATAAATCTCAGAAGAAAACCTAACAAACCCAAAAGCATCCCGTTCTGACTTCTCCCACCCACCCTGACTCTTTCCCAAGGTTGCCAATGCCCACCCGTCCGCAGATGAGCACGGCACACTCGCCAGCAGTTGCAGAGTCCAAGCTGCTGAGAGGAAAGAGAGGCACGGGGATATCTGGGATCTGCAGCACCCATGTCAACGGTGGTCCTAAGCAAGCGAACAACAAAACTAAGGCAGTAAGAAGTATCCCTGAAACTCTCCTGCTGATTTAAATAGAGCATTGGCATTTGGCACTCCTAAAAATGAAAAAGAAACAAACAATCCAAACCCACAAACTTTTAACTTTGATTTTAAATTACATGGTAGCACAGGCTCTGGTTTAGTGAAACAGGAAGGTGCCCAAGTGACTTTCCACCTATATGCAATGTCTTTCCCTTAAAGGCAAGCTGGCAGCAGTGAGAGAAAAAGTATTTGTGGAGCCACACAATGAAGAGACACTTCTTTGGACGACGGCCGGTGCGTGAGATGCAGCCACCACAGCAGAGGGGATGAGGTTTGGCTCACTGCCACCACGTCGTTCTTCCACGGTGACAAAACCAGCTTTTACCAGCCATTCTGCACCCGATATATTTATAACCTTGTGACATTAGCAGGTCAAGATTGATGGCAACAGACCTTCAGAGAAGGTGCCACAGCCAGTGTGCTGTGTCTGGGCTTCTACTGCAAGTTCATTCAGCAGAGGGATAAAGCCTTTATAAAGGACTACATAATTTGACTGTGGGCATTACATGGGCCTAGGAAGAAGATGTGCTGACACAAAGAACTCTCTGAGGGAAGGGGGAGATGGTGTAATTACTTTCTTTAGGGAAGAAGTAGTCATTCTTACTATTTTTAGCTCCTCTCCACAACCCTCTGTAAATCCCTAGCAGAAGGGTAAAAGGAAATTTGCCAAAACCGAGTGATCAGGTGCCCTTGCAGCTGCCACGGGAGCGGCACAGGCAAACAGAGCCCATTTCTTCCTCTGCTGCTCGCAGCCTCTCCCTGCCCACATTAGGATAGATTTCTCCTCCCATGGCCCCTTTCAGGTGAGGACACATCTCACTGTACACATGGGAATCATAGAATCAGAATGGTCTGGGCTGGAAGGGACCCCAAGGAACATAGAGTTCCAACCCCCCTGCCGCTGGCAGGGTTACCAACCTCCAGGCCTGGATCTACACAAGGTTGCCCAGGGCCCCATCCAACCTGGCCTTGAACACCTCCAGGGATGGGGCCAAAGATTCAGGAAAAGCTCATTTCCCCAGGCTGTGCTGGGGACCATCCCGCTGGAGCTGGGAAATGCACATTCTGGCTGGGGCCACACCAGTAAAGCAAACAGCACTGGGAATGCCCCATAGTGCAGAGCGGGGCGGTGGCAGCTTCTGCCCCTGTGCTGAGCAAGCTGCCACAGGACAGTGCCTTACATTAAACAAGTCCTTCTCAAAAGCAGTACCTAGGACTGTGTACCTTCAGAGGCTGGCACTGGTTTTGCTTGAGCACAAAGATGCTGTCGTAAATTCACCAAAAGGAAGGACTGAGAACTCAAACAGCATATAAGGAATCACATATTGATCACTGCCCACTTTAAATATGTATCACCTTAAATATGCACCATGGCGACCACAGAGGCGATATCCTTTGATAAACCCCGGAATATTAACACATGGCTTCCTACTTTCAGGATCAATTGCTCTACCACATTTTTAGCTGCTGGCTCCTGACTATATTTCAGTTTCCCTTCACCCTGCATTTAGCTAATCTCTCACCTGAAAATACTCCATTCTTCTCAGCCCTACCACCTTCACCCGTTGCTACAGAATTCCCCGATCCTCCTCCTGACAGGAGGTTTGTGCTTTGAGGTACTGCTCATCCCCAACACATCTGCCTAATGAGTTTAGCTGTGGGACCTTCAGGATGACCTCGAGGTCATTTAAGCACCAATTTCAGAATATTTCAGGCTTAGTCACTAGTGCCTTTGTGGTAAAATAAACACACTTTGCTTAGGAGCTGAAAATAGGCATACAACCAGGCTGCACCCCCAGGGTGCTGGGGCTTTTGTCCATCACTTTCTCAAATGACAGCTCTCTCCTTTCAAAGTCCATACTGGGAGGGGTTACCAGGGACTTGCAACGGCCCAAGGCGGATGCTGGGAGATGCATCATTTCCTTGCTGGGGAGCTGGACCAAACTTTCTCTTTTGAAGTTGCTTTTCCATTACTGATTAAAAGGACAACAGGGTCACAAACCCATGTTCAAAGACAAAAGGATTGCTCTTGATGCATGGAAGGGTACAGGACCACGTCCAGATCCCAGGGCTCTATGGCAGTGCATGACCAGGACCCCGCATTGCAGTGGAAGCAGTGTGGACCTCACTTATCTAAGTATCATGGAGATCCCTGTGGTACCTGCACAGCACATAGGTGAGAACCACTGCAGACTGGCAGCTTCTCCCAGGTCCTCTCCATGCTGACAGTCCTGGGCCTCCATCATTACAAAAATCAGTCCTTAAGAGTGCCACAGGTCTCCTTTGCTGATGGCAAACTGTTGCAAGAAGGTATCCAAATGTTTTTCTTCTTAGGGAAAAAACCCTAGAAGCGTATAAATTCAGAGGTAAGAAAAAGACACCCTGGGACAAAGCAGCACTATGATCTGAGGAGTCCTTGCTGAGGTTCCCCAAAACACACCAAAACCAGACAGCCATCCCAGCTGGCCTCCTACCCCAGCATTCACTGTCATGGAAACGTGTGGATGCTCAGGGGAGGCAACCCCTGTGTCCTTGGCAAATGTGACTCTGCGCTGAAACTGTAGGAGAGAGCAATTCTTAAATTTCTCTGGGCGTGCAAGAGGCCTCAGTGCATCCTGAGCCACAACCCAGAGAATTATTCATAAGTACCATTATAAGAAACTCCCCAAAATCTTTAGAGCACAATTAATCCTATGCCTGCTCTTAAAAAAAAATCAGTACTTTGAAGATGATGTTATCAAATAAAAAGACCAGAAAGACTGGAAATATATTCCCATAAAGGCTTCAACCTTTTTTCCTCACATTGTTCTAATGATTTCAGACTTTCAGCCAGCACTAAGGCACATACAGTCGCCACAAACCACTAGCATGCTGATACAACCCTGACTGCATCTTCTGTGTTTGAGCTGAACACTGACTTGTACCTTTCCAGTGAGGATGTCTCCTGAGTACACCTGGACCATGCCAAAGCCTCTTCAGGACAGACCCTAAAGTGTTACAAACCCAAAACACGGCCAGAAAAGGAGCAAGTACTGTCATCCTATGGTGAAAGCTGCCCTGGCATTTGTCACCTGCGGTGAGCACTTCTTGTGCCAGACAGTGGATTTCTCACCTGCAAGCTGAGAGACCGAAGACAAAAAGTCAGCAAGAGCAAAGCAGCAATTTAGACTGGAGCAGAAACACACACTGGTGCCATCCCTGCGTCCCAAACTGATGGTAAAGCCAGGCATGGCTGAATCTTCCCTGAGACTGCTTCTGCTAAAAAAATAAATTGGTGACTACACTGACTCTTGCATGCTGATTTCATTAAAGGGATGCTGAGGAAGGATTATCAGCAGCATTTTGCCCTCTCTGCTTCAAAGATCTGCACATTTCTCATGCGTGTCATCAGTAAAGTGGTTTTATATCTGATTGCAAGCAGTAAATTCTGCCTCCACCAGAAGAGCTGGTAATTTCTGCATCTGAAGAAAACCATACATACACAACCAGGGAAATTCACTGGGCAAGGCTGTCTGTCCTGCGACCTGGGATTAAGTCACACTTGCAGAAAAAGTTGACTATTTGCAGTTAAAATGCAAATAAAGACCACAGCCTTGTTGATCCAGGGGTTATACACCAATACAGAGTGTGCTTATTCAACACCATCAGCCCAAAGACACCAAGACCTGAATCACTGAAGTAGCCAAGCCTTCTCATCACTGCAGCAAGACTAATTAGCCCAAGCAGAGGGCTACGGTTGCAGATATGCTGCTTCAATACTGTAACTACTTTGTGGAGTAAATGATCACTGATAACTCAAAACCACAACAAAAAGCAAAACATACATATCTCCAGAGGGTGGCAAGAGACAGCCAGCTCATGTTATTTCCAACCCTGCCCCCTGGAGCAGCAGCCTGTTACCCTTACACAGATATCAACATTAATCTCAGTTTACAAAAAAAAAGAAGTAATGTAGTGATGTTGACATGTCAAAGGTTGGATTCTGTAGCCTGGCAAACATGCAAGGTTTCTACCTCTTTGTAGTAAGGGGTCAAAATCTGCTCCTCATTTTGGACCTTCTGCTGCAGATCATCATTGAACCCCCCGTCAAACCACCTTGCAATCTGTTCTTTCTTTCTGACTTCCTTCCTTGCGTACTTATTTCCTTCACAGTCATCTGTGACACTTCCCTTGCACTTTTTTAGCTTTCAGATTTCCTCTGAGGACCAAGTGGCTCAAGCACGAGACCTTTATGCTCTAACTTACACTGCAGGCAGAGCTAAAAAAGGCCTGTTTGCCAGGCAATCTGCAGCAGATGGATGTAAGCCCGGCTGAATCCTTGAGAAAACACTAACACACCAAAATGGAGTAGAGCTGTACCGCCTAGATAAAACCTGCATCGTTTCTACGGTCTCCTGACTACCTTAAGTATCACCATCTGGACACACCTGCAGTTTTTGTGTTCTGAGGAGGTATAAACAGGTGATTGAACTTCATGGTTAATGTGTAACAAACCATTCGGTAACTCCAACTGTTTGACCCACAAACTGAAAAAAAACAACCCCAACCAAACAAGACAGAAGCAGACACCTCGAGCTGGCAGGAAACAGCCCTATGAGTTTCGAGGAGGTTTTTTTTAACCTACTTTTCATGGCCCTCCTGTAAAGCAAATATAATTTATTACTACTCCCACAAAAAGGGCATGGAGGGGTTTTTTTTCCCTCTCCCTCTCTGCAAAAAGCTGCCTTGTTTGTGCCTCTGCCCTGTAACAAACAAGAAGATAAATGAGACCTTTATGCCAAAGTAATCATTCTAAATCTGTTGTTTTGACCTCTAAGCCAAATTTTCTGCATTACATGCCAGTGGCTCAGATAAAACAGTGGATTTGGGTTTTTTTTTTCCTGAGAACTGAACCCTGTAACCTATGCGTAGCTCTGCTCAACAAATTGCTCTGTCATTTGCCTCAGAACATACATGTACCAGGAAACAGACGTGGTAGGAAATTTGGCACCCTGAGGTACTAACCCCCCCTGCTCCCTTCCTCAGACCCTCTTCTCGTTTTTCTGTCATCTGGGAAACTAATGCACATTTGGACACAAATCCAACTACGAGCAAAATTAGAAATCCTCACTAAAGTGAAAACAGCAGGATAGTGGATATAAATATCTGGAGGACAATATGCTTTACCTTAATAGGTAATTTTGTACATTTTATTTATTGGAGCAGAGATATTCAGCATACCACCAGAGCAGAAATTTTAGGATTGAAATCACGAGCAACCTTGACTTCTCAAAGACAGGATTATACTGGAGAGTGTCCAAAATGAGCTTCACTTGACTTTAAAAGCATTACTTGCTTTCCAGCTGGAAACCAGAGTTTCCATACAGGCTGCTCAAGATGTGCTTTGCAGCTAGACAGACAACACTGTCCGGACAAGTATTTATTTTTTTGGTAGATAAAATAGTCCCCTCATATTTACTGCAGTGACACAGATGACAGCAAGACTGCAGAGAGGCACGTGGACCCTCTGGGTAACCACACAGCTGCGTGCCTGTCATTCACCTTGCGGCCGATGGTCCGGGGGTCTGGGAAATAACCTCAGTGTGCAAAAAGGGGGAGTGCCCTCTGGTACGTTTCCTCCATGAGTGCAGGGCAGGATTGCATGTACCACCCTAGGCATCAGTTCAGCTGCAATGCAAAGAAGCTCCATCAATCAGAAAGTCAGCCCAGCTGCGCCTTTACAAGAACAGCAAGTCAGGCAGAAAAGCACACTGCTGCTTGGGAGGCACAGGGAGCGTGTTTCTTCTCCCAGAAGAAGAGGGGGGGAAGAAGAAACATAAACTCGAAACTCATACTTCTTCCCCAAGAAGAAACATGCTCCCCATGCCTCCCAAGCCCCTGGTGCAAACAGCTTCTGTGAGACCACAGTGGCAGCAACGGAAACTACTCCGGCACCGGAGGGTTTCTTGTGAGCCTTGCTGCTTGTCGAGGTATGTGCATGTGTGGGAAACACCACTATGGCAGAGGCCTCCCTCTGCCACCACTCTCCTGCAAGTACCAGGAGCCCCACACTATCGTACACCCTCCTCTCCATCCATCCATCCATCCACACTGGCCACCACTGCATTCAGCTCTCAGTGGCTTAGTACAGCCACTGCCCCCATGGGAAGGACTTAAGCTTTCACGAGTAATTACTCCTCAAGACTTTTTAATCTCACATGGAATACAGTAGTTTCTACTAAGAGGAATATTACTATTACTCCCCTACTTTCTTTTTCTAAACTAGCATTTTTACTAGGTTTTGGTTTGGCTTTTTTACTTTCCAGTTGAAACCCTTTGCTCCAGCAAATCTCCAAAGAGATTCCTCAGTTACATCCTGGGTAACAAAGAAAACGGGCTTCACTTTGCTAAACTTAGTTTTTCTGTCTCTCTAGTCTTTCCATCTTGCACGGGAAACTTTTAGAAGGGGCTGCCTTTTAGAATAAGCAGCAAATAGCTACTCTTTCAGTCCTCATCAACCCACCTCATTAGCAATGGGATGAAGCTTTTTTTTTTTTGACCAAACACAGACAGAAGGAACAACTGATACCTCTGCAACCACATGTATCTCCCTAGCGCTGGCCTCCAAATAAAGATGGGATCAAAAGTGTCTCTTTCTAAAGCACCAGTTGCACAGTAGTAATTTTAGAAATTTAAGACAGCTCGAAGCTGCTGCTGGATTATTTTTAACAGTAGCTTTGTGTACATGGGCAGTTTGGACGCTGCCCGGTCACGGAGGGCAAGAGGTCCCTGAAGCAAAGCCCCAGCTGCAGCCAGGAATCCTCTCCACAGGAGAAGACTTCAAATTAATCTATAAGGGAGGACAAAAAGAGTGAGCTGATGACTTCTGAGCCTTTAGGAAACTGCCACCATGCCTGAACGCCCCTGTTTCTTCTCAGTTTTCCCATCTTCGGTCAGATGATGGTGAAGTGCTCTACCGAAAACATAGGTGAGGCAAGGCAGCTGGTGTTGGACAGCTGGGAAATGGGCAGAGTTCAAGGTTCAGCTATTATTAAAAAGCACACACATCTTTCTATATTTATTCCCACTTTACAGCTCCAAATAAAACACACGCACTCTCGATGAGTTTACAACTCTAAATACAGTGCAGGAGAAAATCCCTCAAGCCTAGCTGGGAAAACCAAGCTGATAGATACAAAAGCACCAGCAGGATTAGGATATTATTATTATTATTTTTATTATTATTATTATTATTATTTTTACTGCTGCCACTGATACAGCTACATTGCTAAAAATACGCTACCAGGCCTAGAATTAAACATAACAAACACAGGCACGGTTTGAAATCAAGCGGCCCGTTCCTCACCCCAGCTCCATCATGGCCCTCCTCAGAAATCCTCTCAGGAGGATCCATACATTGCATACATTGCAGCATGCCATACACTCCAGAAAGCTTCACGTGTGGGTCTGACAAGCAGCAGGGAGCTCAGCAGGGCCAGCTGAACTATCTACCCCACTTCTCAGGCAGATTCCACAGGCCTCGCCATTGCTGCTCCCAGCCCGATACCTCTGGCACAACACCCAGCTCCCTCCCTGCAGTAACCAGAAAGCAAACCGGCAGAGATATGCCCCTCGTCTCTGGAGATAGCTCTGTTTCTCCAGAGAAAGAACAAGCAAGATGTATAACCCAGGGCATTCGTGTGCTTGGATGCTTGGGCTGAAGGGCCCTTAAAAGTGCAACACGATTACCACAAGCAAAGGTTACGCACACAGTGAAAACGTCGTGACCAGGCCGACCAGGATGGCTGTAAAGCCTGACGTGACAAATGGAAACCCCCCTAAATGCCAGACAAGGCATGTTCGCCGCCACTTTGAAAAGCCACTCCTATAAACAGAAAAACCTGTGGTTGTAAGGGAGAGGCAGGGGAATGAAAACAACCATCCCCCATACCAGAAGGCAGCCAGCCAGCACAATCCAAAGTATCTTTTCTACCTGTCTTGCCAGAACCTGTTCAAACACACGCAGCAACCACCACCACCAAGACAGAAAGTTGTGGTAAAGCATTCAAGAATCGATTCCTTTTTTTTTAATCTCCTTTAAACCAGACAAACATGAAGCCTGAAGAGTTTGCCCCAGGGCCCTGCTCCAGCAGCACCCCTGGCAGGCCAGGCAGGGGGGTTACCCAGAGCCACAAACTTGTATATATAGCAGCACCAAGGATTTTCTACAGGCCCTTAGTGTGCCTTGCTAGTCTAAAGAATGTGCTAACAATTATTACAGAAGACAGCTAACCCTTAAGCACCTGTTGTACATAATGATAAGGAAAAACAACCAAGCATTTAATTAACTCAAGGTCCTTTTGTACACCAAGATGCATCCTTCACTCTCTGATAAGGAAGACTTAATTATTCAAAGAAACCTTCCTATCTCCTTCAAGAATTTGGCAAGCTAGGATAAAGGCTGTCCTTAGATGCCTCAATACCTTAAAAGGATAACATGAGGAAGGGTTTCTCTCCACCAAAGACCCTGTGTTTGCACACAAGTGTTTTTTCAACACAGCAGATTTTAATAAGCAGGTGCTAAAAGGTTATTTGGTCAAGCTAATGAATATGCAAACATAGGTGGAGACACTGTGATTTTCTGTGTGTAAACTCCCCAAAGGTGTCCTTGATTTGTGAACTTCTACCTAGTACCCAGCGCTGATTAAAGCAGTATCTCCCTTCTAAACCTTCTTGGTTTCGAGACTATTCACTTTAGGTGACAGGGGTACTTACTGCAGGCTCCACAGGTGAAGCAGCCATCATGGTAGAGGTTGCCCATGGCTTGGCAAGCCTGGTTTGCTCCATACACCCCCTTGTTGCACTTCACGCAGGTGCCTGGAAGAGAGACAGACAGAGACACAGAGGTCAGAAGTGGGGCCTGGTGGGGTGGCTGGGGTCACTGGCTGGGTGACCATACATGGAATTCAGCGTGGTGGCTCAGCAGCTTAGGAGCAGGTGGTTCATTGTAGCTATGAAATGTAGGTGACATCAGCATCACCCACCCTGGGAGATGCTGCTAACAGTGGTCACAACAGTCATCAAACCTTCTAGCAAAAGCTTTGTGCAAAAAGCTGAACTGGACAACAGCGGCTCTGTCTGTCTACAGCGACATCTCCTTCCTTCTGCCATTCATTCCCACAAACTTTTATGTACATGTAAAACCACTTAATGACCCTCCCAAGAGCCTGAGCAGCAGTAAGTGGTGTGCAGGGCTGTTCACAGACCAATAGTTTCTGCTACTTATCACATAAAATAAGCATGATTGGTTGCGACTGATGTGAGGAAAACACACCTCTTCACTTAGCCCCTTTAAATCTTCAACCCTTTCAGACCCTAATCATGTCTGCTGAAACAGCGCTGGACTGACTACCTGACACCTACCTACCTCTCCTCCCTCTGTCAGCCACATCTGAGTAGACAGATGCAAGGTAGGCACTACCTACAGACCATGTCTCCTGCCCAGCCATTCTTAGTGCCTCTTGCAGGACGAGGCAAGAAAGAAGTCGGTTTTAAGCAGACGATACCTGCTGGCAGCAGTACCACCAGCCAAGGGGGGTGGCTTTGAGGTGGCCATTGGGATGAAGGAGACCCAGAGCCAGCACACAGGATCAGCTTCTGACTACAAGCTGTCTCGAGTGCAAGTCCAAGCTGGTCCTCACCCCCAGGCTTTCCCGCTGCCATCACTGCCTGAAGACCAGGGTCAGCTCTGGAGCTCAGCTCAGTCTTGCTGGCACAACCAAGCGCGTTTCCACCAGCACCCACCCCAGTGTGGAGCTCCAACCCAGGACCTAAGCCAGCCAGTCAGCACTGGGTGAGGATTTCCACCTCACAAGGAAACTGCTGGTACCTTCCAAGCACAGACCTGTCTGATCAGGTCTGGGAACGGCGGGAATGGGGTAGATGCATGTGGTGGTGGTGGGGAGGGACCACAAGAAGAAGACTTCAGCACTGCAGGTTCACAAAGGGAGCTGTGTGTTCAGCTAGGGCTTCTCAAATCTCACATTTCCAGGTGAAACTTTCTTAATAATGGAGTAAGAAATGATAACAGAGTTTCACACTCTTGATGGCATCTGCTAGCAGAAGCTGTTCCCTCCACCTTGCAGGGAGAACGGCAGTGAGGCTGCCCAAAACCACTATTTGTGGCTGGGGAGAGAAAGTCTTTGCCCCAAAAAAATGACACGTTGAGCCAGTTTACTTACTTCAGGCATCACCCTGTGACTGCAACAGATCGATTTTAAAGCAGCATCACCCTTTAACTGCCTCTAAATGAGTGACTTTAATCCTTGTTGAAACAAACAAACACCAGTCTACCCAAAAAGGGCAGTGTGAAGGACAAACAGAAGATGTGCCTCTGTCTCTGGTCTGTGACGACCCTGTGGATGTGACTTTGCCTCCAAGTTCTCTCCTCCCACTGCTGCTCAGTCCCATTCACCCCAACTCTTCAACTCGCTGGAGCAGGGATTGTTGGTCACATCTCTCTCCTACCGGCCCAAGAAGAGTGGCAGCATCATCTTGCTGGAGTTCCTTAGTCATGCTGTGGTTAACAAAACTCCACTTCTTCTGGGGCCCCGCAAGCTCCAGAGTAATTGGAAAGGTCTGGTGAAAGTTGGGAAGAAACCCAAGGAACTTACGACAGTGCTGGAAAGTAACTGCTGCCTCGGGCAGCACCACGCTGGCAGTCCCAGGGTAACAATTTCTTCCCACAACCAACAGCTACAGCCGTGGGTTTTACACACCATGGGGATAAAAACGCTCAGGAGCCCTTTGCAGCAGCACAAACACGGCTGCTGAAAAGCCGATCACTTCACCATCCCGGAGCAAACCTCTGTGCTACAGCCTCCTGCGTGCATTCAACCGGCAAGCTGAAAGTGGTCCCAGGGCTGCTCCAAGCTCCACTGCGCTCCGAGCCAGAGTCCAACCTGATGTAAACCTGGAGAGAACGCTGCACAGAAGAATGAGTTACCCTGTTTGGTCCAAACTCAGCCTGAGCTGAAATGCTAGCTTGGCTGCAGGTCCACCCCAGCACGCAGACTGGCAGCAAGTTAGCAAAACTTGCTAGTTCTTTTTAAACTGAGCAGATTTCTCTCAGTTATTTATCGACAGAAATATTTTAAGAAAGCAAAAGATAGACCATGCAGAAATTAAAAGAAGAAGAAGAAAAAAAAAAAAAGAAGGAAAAAACCAAGAAAAAAGAAGACAAAACAAGACAAAGAAAAGAAAATTTGTTTTTCGAACACATGTGTTCTCCCAGGAAGGTGTCCATTCAGCAGCATCTTGAGATGCTGTGCAGTTGTCTGACACAAGAGCTAAGAGCTATCTCCTCACAAATTTCCCCATCAACTACAGTGATGCTGTGCTGCAGAAAGGATAGCAGAAAACCTGATTTTGCTGTTCAAAGTCTCTTTTCCACGGCTTCTACCAGCCTCCCCGTCACAGAGCTGGTGTATTTATTGCACTGCAAGGGCTGCACTTTTCCTTTCCTCTGTGCCAGCCAGTGGCTGCTCCAGACAAAACCCACCAGCGTGCTGCGATTTCCTCCTTTCCAGAAAGCAGCTGGGGCGGCGCTGAATATGGATGAGCAGGAAGAATAAGCAGGAGGCAGAAGGCAGAGCAGCTGCGTGCAGGCACAGCACACGTAAAGATGCCGGCAGGCACCTAAAGCCACTCCAGAATACCCTCACACAAATCCCCCGGAGAGCACAAACGGCCCCCGCTGCTTCCTGTCCATCCCATTTAATTTTCAGAGCACAGGCACTGCCTGGATTTTCCCCAACGGAACAAACAGTCCGGCCGGAGCCTACAGGAGCTTCTCGGGCTCCTGCATCCTCTCCCAAACCTTTTTCCACCTCCTGCCCCCACCATCCTTCCCCTCTGCTTCATCTCTAAGTATACGTTTGGTTTCATCCCCTGCTTGACCCTTCTAACAACTTCTCCAAATATTTAGGCCCTTAAAGCATGGAAAACGAGGTCATGGAATGAAAAGGCTTTTATAATAAATCAACATCGTTGTCTGTAAAGCCTGTAATGTGCTAAATCACCCAACTATGTAACAACCAACCATGCTATAGAGCTTTATAGATGTCCTGTGGCAAGGCTGATGGCTGACAAATGGCATGATGGCAAATCTGCGGCTGGTTTATGCTTCTGCTTGTATCTGCTAAATCTTACTTGGAAGCCAATTAAATCTTGGTAGTACTTGACGTTATTTTAGAAATAAGTCTTTACTTCTCCTAAATAAAACATTCTAAAGTACTTAAAGCCACACACTTGAGCCTTCATCTCAGACTCTTAGCCCAACTGGCCTAAAAAGGGATACAAAGGGGATTTTTTAAAAATTTATTTTTCTGTTTGTTTTGCTCCCTGCTGCTGCAATAATCCCATTCCCTCAGCTTGAGAGGACACAAAGGAAAAGCAATACCTGTTGCTGACGAGGGCAAGTCTCTGAGCTCGGCCACACCTATGTGAAGCCAGCCTGACGAAAGGCAGTGCAGCACAGGCAACATTCAACCCCATCCTGCCTCAGAACAGGCTCCGCGCCCTGCCCCACACCAGCTCCAATGACTGCTTCCCAAAACACTGCCAGGGTGTACAGTGTCAGCAGCATCGGTCCAGCCTCACATGCAGCTGACGCCAGTCAGCAGCTCTGGGTAATCTTCTTGGCATAGAGCAGCTTTTAGGCAATAAAGGTCTCCCCTTGGCTCAAAGCAAAGGGGGGTCCTGTGTATCCAGGGCTCAGCAAGACGCCAGATTCCCACACTCGGTTCCTTTGCTGTACCTTACGAGCACTCAGCACAAGCACCGGTCTGCACAGTTATACTCCTGGAAATGCTGGGTTTTAATCCCAGACTGTTTTACTAAGCAAAAAGGAAGGTTTACTCTGTTGCCACCAGGATGACAAACCCGAAGCACCACAGATTTGCGGTGCTGGTAAATTCACGCTTGAGCGCGCCAGCAGAACGGTGGCCAGATCTGGAAAGGGAGAGGGATGGGAATTGCTGATTTCGGCTCAGTTTCTGCCGGCAGGGCAGCCTGGTCCTGGACAACAAAGAAATCTCTGTTCTCTTTGACATCATGTGGAAAGCAACCGCCCGCGCTGCAGCTGAGCGCCTGAACAAAGGGACTTCTGGGGCAGAGCTGGGACCAAAAACATGCCCTGTAAGCTGGTCCCAGCGCTCGCCATACCCCATCATGGCACTGCAAACCAGAGGGAGGGTGACTACTGGGAACAGCCTCACCTTACGAGATCAAACGGGTCCGATGCAGACCTCAAGAGCTGTCAGAAACGAAAGCAAACCCGGACCAAAGTCTGAAATGTCAGTCCCACCTTCAAAGTTCAACAAGTGCATTTCCATTCACCGCCGGGCTCAAAGCCTTTAGAGAGGTTTTTCTCCTCTGAGCATTGCTACTGCACTCTCACCAGAAGGAGCTCAGTTACTTATGACGCCCCACTCGCTAAAAATGCAATGCAGACCACCCTGAGCAGCAGCATTTGCCGAGACAGGTTGGTATGATGCCTTTCCCCATGCCAGACATCATCTATTTGGTTTTTCTTTTTTCCCCAAGAGCATCTCCCATCTGTTCAGCAGCATCCCTGTTCTCAGCAGCAGCCGGGACAGCCAAGCTTTCTTACACATGCTCCTGGTTGGGTTTGCTAAGACTGCTGCCTAATTTTAGAGGGCTAAATGCGTTGCCGTGCTGCTTCAAATGATGAGATTTCTTCACCATGTCAATCAGTCCCTGGATAGGAAAAATGCAGTGACAGGATGGGGGAAGAGTTTGGTCCTGTGGGTCTGCACATGTAGCTAAGCCAGAAACAGCACTTGGAGAAATAAGTCTATCCTATCCCTTCCACTTACTCCACACAAGCCACATTTTCCAACATCAGCTCGTCTCTCCTCCAGCACACCTAAGTGATTCTTGGCCCCTCCTCACTGGAGGCTGGATTTATGCTGAAGAATCACCCCCAGGTGCATTTGGAAGAAAACCCCAGAACTTTTGCACATAAATACCCCTGGGATCATCTTTCTCATCTGCCCAGGCGGGCATACTGGCTAATCTAGAAGCAGACCCTTGGCAGCACGAAGGTCCTCCCTGTCAGAGAGGGAAAGGGGAACCAGGTAAGAGGAATGCTAGTGTACACTCTTGCCTGAGAGTTGATTTCAAAGAGATCTGGAGGCCTACATGAGACTGAGCGCCTGGGAAGCCTGGCTGTTGCTCAGTGGTGGGGAAGGTGTACAGGTACTCCCTGCCCAAAGAATCACAGAGGTGGAGCATGCAGTTTTCTCTACCCTTTTTGCACATCATGTTCTTGTCCCACAGCTTTGCTGTAGACAGTCATGTACACACTGCCAGCAAAGTACAAATTAGCCATCCAGCTCCCTTCAGTGAAATAGCAGTGATGTCAGAGTTTACGTTAACTCCAGTGCCAAATGAATGAGGCTCCTTATCCCTTCCAGTATCCTGGTGGAAAGCGCTACTGCTCCTCTGCCTCACCTCCTTCCTTTCTCTTTCCTTTCAGTAGATTTTTTCCTTAGCTTGCAAACCCAGCGTAGCTCCCACGAGGAAGGGAGGAGAAGCACATACTGCTGCAATCTTGAAGAGCCGTATCCCAGGCAAATATTTATTTGCTCGATTCCCTGCAGTGAGATAAGCCTTGCAGTCTGCACACACCCACCAGTTCACGTGCCATCATCCTTCCAGCTTTCCTTGTTCCACCAGGACCCGCCTCGTCCTGCCTTCCCCTCCTCTCCGCTGCAGGCAGGCATCTCCTTCCAGCTGCAGTGTTCCCCCAGGAGCAGACAGCGAGGGATGCCTCCACTCATCCCCAGTAGAAACGATGCCATAAGCATCATCCGTGTACAAAACAAACCTCAGAAGAACTTTGATTTACACAGGAAATTCTTCACCCAGCAGCCCTGGAATTACCGTTGCTGCTGCTGAATCACCCCGGTGCACCGTCATCATTGGGGTTTGGTAGAGTCCACAGGGTACATACAGCCTTTCAAGTGAAACAGCCTGTGGTTTCAGCAGCAGTGAACAGCTAACTTAACCAGGCATAGGAATTTGAAAGCCTGCCGCTGGCCTTCGAGCTGATCACGCCCATTCAAAGGCACTGGGGTTCCAGATCTCCACAGGGTTTCAGGTGACTCGCCTACCACCCTGCTTCTGCCCAGGGGAAAAGAAATCTGCAGTCTTTGCTGTAAGATCTTCCCTGCCTGGCTGTGGGGAAGCACCCCAGTACTTCGCTGCAAAACAAGATGTCTGGGGCCCTCCTAAAATACCTGCAGCTTATCAGCTCTGCTCTAAATAATAAGGGAGGAAGCCAGAACTCAGCACTTAACAAACATTTACGACAAGAAAACCATTTATAAAAATTATTTTGTGATAAAAGCTCTTGGTAAGGGTGTAGATAGTCTTCATCAGATGGAGATTTCCACCTGGTTATATGAGATAAGCACTGGTAAAAAAGTGATACACCTTACATCTCTAAAAGCACCCAGCTGTGCCTGCAGACCAAGGACCTGCATGTTCCCACAGGTTCTGCTAAAACAAACAGCAAAACCTCCATGCCAACCCCAATGCCTCCCAGCCAGGCCTCTGCCCTGCCAGGTCACATCCAGGCAGATGCCTGGTTTGGTTGTACACCTGCCCAGCTCCCACCTGAAACCTCCTCAGGCACCAGCCCTCAGGATGGTGCCACCTCACCCAACCCAAAACATCTGTGTTACACAGGGCAGTGCTCAGAGAGGAGTCGCAGCTCCCTCGGTCACTCTTATTTAATTAATTTTCCCGTTCGCCAAGTGGAGATGCAGGCTGGTGCATCCAAAGAAATGCTGGGAGTTTGGGCAGTCCCAGAAATTCCATGTGATTCAAGCACCTTGTTCTCAGATATTCCCTGGAAACAGTACACCAAAAACGGGAATACAACCCAAGGTGGCAAGCCCTGGGACCTGGGGCCCTTTCTGTGCTGCAGTGGGAACCAGGCTCTCCAGGGAGCAATTCCACAATTTCTCTCCCCAAGCACAAGACCTGGGCGATACCTGAGACTCCCTAAGTCCTCCTCCTCCTCCTCAACAACCCACATAAATCAAGTCAGCACTTCAAAAGCACTCTCCGACAACCCAGATTCCTCCGGAGACACGTGCAGCCCGTGCTGCTCACACATATGCTGCTATTTAAAAAAGAAAATCCTTGGCTTTATTTGCTTCTTTCACTTGTTCCACATACGCTGAGCAGACAAATGGATTTTGTACAGCAAGCTGGTGCCGACAGATAAGCAGATTGTTACTCCTCAGCAGAGCATCCTTCCCACGTTATGCCTACTCCCGAGCTCACCCTTCTCAAGGCTTTGATTTACACTCATTTTCACACAGTGAAGGGGAAAGCAGCTCCTTCACCGCAATCAGAATTAATTAACTTCAAGGATAAATACCTGGTTCAACATACAGTCCTTCAGGCTACCAAGACAGGCAGTTTGATGTGAAAAAAAAAAGAAAAATCCCCTTGTTTACAAAAGTAGCACCCAAAATTAGAAGAGCAGAGAACATTTGAGATTAAAGAAAACCCCAACTTTGGTCATTTGTGCTTCAGTCCTGGTTTCATTTCCTGGCTCTATGTACTACGAAGCTCCACCACTAAACTTCCCTTCACTGGGGGAAGCCTGTAACAAAACCACTTTTATCACTATTGCATAAAAAGGCACCTTTTCCATCCTAAAGTTTGCTAGTTTATGGGTACAGCACAGCAAAGACAGGCTCAGACTGCCAGCTGGGTTCTTTTCTCCTCCAAAGGAAGTAAGGTGACTGCAAAAAAAATGCAAATAAAAGCCATAAAGAGAGGGGGAGGAGGTGAGAGTTAAAACACATCGGTATTTGCTCCCTCCCTGCTCCCTGCTCCTCCACAGGGCAGACAGGCCAAGCCCCCCAGCACACAGCCTGAGGCTCCACAAAACATCACTTCTTCCTCTGCCATGACTGCAGCGTTTCCTTTTTCCCTTTCCCTCTTCCCAAATTTCCCAGATGCTACAGACCCCGGTGTAAAACCTCTTACAAAGACCTCACAGGGAAACAGGTAGCCTCCGTGTCTCCTCCTCCCCAGGGCTCACCGGTTACTCAGCCACCCGACCAGCAGGACTCTCCAGGCTGCCAGAATAACTCCTGCTACTACACACTTACCACGGGACAAAATCCCTGGTGCCACTGCCTGTTTTGTGACAAAAACGTAAAAAATAATCCAACCCCCAACTACACCCCTCTGCTTTCTCCTTCCACCCCCATGCACAGTTTGGAGGAGGTACAATCCAGCCAGTTTACTTGCACTGTGAGGAGAAGTGGTACGCAGCGGGCTCTCCCCCTGACACCTCTCCAGGACAGCTAAATACCACCTCCAGCAAAATGCTCCCATTTCTGAGCACGGCCTCCCAGAAGAATGCTGTCCCAAGCAACCCCATCTCCATTATCAGCCCGTCACCACATTGGGCTGTCCCCAGCCCAGGCTCCCCGAGCCTCTTCAAACCACATGCTGCCTGCAGACGGAGAGCGCCCGGACGCATTTACAGGCCAAAACTCTCCACGCACAGCAACTCAGCACATCGCTCCTCTGTGAGGAGAGCAAAGCACGCGGCTGCCGTGCCACAAGGCTGAATCCAACCTCAGATACTGAGATAAGTAACAGCCCTCTGCGGGCCAGGACCGCTGCCTGCCGCCAAGAAACACACTGTGCTACGCAGTTTGCCACTGAGCACTCGGTGGTGCCTCTAGCCCCGGCCCCGAAGCTTGGCCCAAAGCCCAGGGCTGCTCCTGTCTGCACAGACCACCACTGAGCTGGCCCCTGACCCCGTCGGGCAGCATCACATGCCACCGCACCTGTGCAGCCTGAGATGTAAAACCTTCCCCAGCACCAGGCTGAAGAGCCTCATCTGCCCCTGCTTCTACGTCTGTGGCTGTGGGTCTAAAATCACCAGGAAAACCTGTACTCCAGACCTGCTGCCATCGTTTGTTAAATTAACTGCAGAGTTCTCAGCCCTCCCTGCAACTGCACATTTCCTTCTCCCAAAAGCTCAACTATCTCATCTGCTTTTAAGCTGCAAAGTGGCGTGGCAGGGAAAGGAAGCACTTGATTTGCCCCTGACCTTCTGCCACCTTGGGGCAGTAAATCAGCTTAATCCAGCAGGTCATTTAATATTCCCATCGGGAGAACCTCATATGTAAGCAGTCCCTCTCCACTGCCAAGTGCCAGCAATAACCTCTGGTGACAGTGTGGACTACTTGCAGACCTCAGATTTAGGGAGGAACATGCCTACCACTCGTTTTCCTGCCATCTTCAGGATGTACTGATCCTTTCAGAGCTGATGTGGAACAGCACCCGAGGGTGGGGGGAAAATCCTGGCAAGTTTGGGAAACCACCACCCGTCCTGTCCCCAAGCAACTACTCTTCAAAACACCCCTCATGCTCACCCATGGCTGCCCTCATGGGGGTTACCAGCGAGGGATGCCTGCCACTGCCTCCCCCACCTCAGCACCCTCCTCCATGCCTGCAGGTGTGACTCCTCTGCGGGCTGGGAGCCTTCCCACTCACACATGATCGAGCAACATACTTTTAAAGACGTGGAAAACCACGAGTACTGTCAAGCCAAGTTAAGTGCCTCACCACCATCAATGATGGCTGCTCATCAAAAGATGCTGCTCCAGCTTCTTCTCAGCACTGTCCTCCCCAAAGCTGCTACACTATCCCTACTTCTGAATTTAAGAGGTGGGATTAAAGAAAAAAAACCCATCACAGTAGGAAGAGCTACCAGCCCCAGTAACAAAAAACCCCCAACCCTTGAGCAACTGGAAGCCCCTAACCGAGCAGGCACACGGGGACATGCAGCCTGCAGGTGGGAGCCCTGCAGCGACACTTTGCAACAAACCCTTTCCACGCCAACGGGCGACCGCCTCCTTACCGAAGTAATCAGCTTTTGGCCGAGCATCCATCTCCTGCTCCAGGCGCTGGGTCAGTGCCTCCAGCTTCAGCTCGGCTGCTGACGGCCCTTGCTCCGTCTGGGGAAGGAGAGTCTGGCAGGGCAGCTTCACCTTGGCTGTGCTGGAGCCCTCCGGGTGCCTGGTGTCTGACCGTGGGCCGTTTGTGCTCTCCAAGAAAGGTGTCTGAGGAGCATCTGGAGCCATTGGCCCACGCAAGGCCAGGTGTGAGGAGCCTGGCTCAGAGCTCGTGATGCTGCCATTGGGCCGGTGGTTTTGACCATGGGCCACGAAGTGGCCAGACGGGCCAGGATAGGCAGTGGCATGCTGGTAGTCCACGTTCGCGGCGGTGGGCGCAGAGCTGGAGGGGAAGGACAGTGGAACACCCTGGTACCACAGCTGGCCACCATCCCCTCCGGCCCTGGGACCGCAGCGGTCAGTAGAGCCTGAAAACTCCCGGGCAGGCTGCACCGAAGGGGCTGAGAAGGAGGAGGACCTCTGCTGTGGCAGGGCTCCTGGAGGCCCCTCTTCCGTCCCTACTGAGGATGCTGGGGGTGTCCGGGCGTGCGAGAAGGAGGAGGACCTCTGTTCCCCGACACCCCGCCTGCCCTCGTCGCTGTTCTCCTGCCTGCCGCGCCAGGGCTGGGGGTCACCAGGGCTCCCGGCGTGCTGCTCCCCACGCCCCACGCTGGGCCGCGAGCCCCCCACTCTAGGGATCCTGTCGGGCTCTGCTTCCCAGCCCCGGTGCCCAGCCTGGATCCCCGGGGGGGCCTCGGCATGCGCCCCGCTGTCACCGAAGCCGTGCTCCCCTCCATCATACGCCCTCGCACGTGGCCCCTCTGCAGCAGAGGCCGGGGGCGGCTTGGCACCCCGTGTCACCGTCAGGCTGGGCCGGGGGGCGCTGAAGGTGGCCCCTCCGTTCTGGGCGGCCATCAGCATCTCATCCTGCTGCTGCTGCTGCTGCTGGAGGTGGATCTTGGCCATTTTGGTGGCAAAGACCCTCCTGGTCTCCTCGAACTCGGGGTTGTTGCCAGCAGCTTTGTCCACCCGAAAGAGACCGTCCTTGGAGGCCTCGTACATGTTGAGGTCTTCAATGAACTTGCTGGCTTCCAGACCCAAGTCGTCGTACTTATCCATCCCGCCCGGCTTAGCGGGCTGAGCCCCCCTCGCCTTGCTCCTTCACCGCCTCCTCCTCCTCCTTCTTCCCGCCGGGGATCGGGACGCTGCCGGCCGCGGCGGCCGCTCCGTCCCGCCGCGCCGTCTCGCTCCCGCCGCGCCCGTCCCAAGCGGGGGCGGCTCGGGGGAGGGGAGGGGGGCGGGATCGGGAGGCGAGGCATCCGCCCCCGCCTCCGCCTCCCCCCGCCTGTCGATCCCGCCCTCCCTGCCCTCCCAGGCGCTCAGGGGAGTGGCCGCCCGCCTCTCGGCGGGAGCGACGTCACGCTCGGCTCCAGTGACGCAACGCGGCCGGCCCCGGGCAGTGCTTGGGAAAGGGCCACGGGCTTGGAAAAGTGACGGGCGCGGAGGTTGGAGTCGCCCGGATGCTGCGAGGTGGGCGGTTTGGGGGAGAGATGTGGGGGGAGTGTTTCCCCCCCCCACCCCCGGCCTTCTTTTCCTCACCGCAGTCCCCAGAGGAATGGCCGTGACGGGCCCCGAAACGCTGGTGAAAAAGCCTCATGACATCACGGCTGACCCGCTGTGAAAAACCAGCCTCCCCCTCCCCTCCCTGCAAAGCTGTTCATAAAAGTCTTGTTCCCTAATTATTACACCGATTAACCTTGAGTAGGAGATTGTATGAAATGCCTTTATATTGAGTCATGGAATGGTCTGGGTTGGAAGGGACTCCCAAGGATCATAGAGTTCCAACACCCTGCCACAGGCAGGGCCATCAACCTCCAGGCCTGGATCTACACAAGGTTGCCCAGGGCCCCATCCAACCTGGCCTTGAACACTTCCAGGGACGGGGCATCCACCACAGAATCACAGAATCACAACTTTGGAAAAGACCTTTAAGATCATCAAGTCCAACTGTTCCTGTCCTGTGCTAAACCATATCCCTGAACACCAGATCTACCCTTTTTTTAAACACAGTGACCCACCCACCTCCCTGGGCAGCCTGTTCCAGGCCCTGACAACTCTTCCAGTGAAAATTTTTTCCTAACATCTAATCTGAACCTGCCCTGGCACAGCTTTGTGCCATTTCCCCTTGTCCTATCACCTGTCTGAAAAGACCATCTCCCACCTCTCTACAACCTCCTCTCAGGTAATTGTAGGCGGTGATAAGGCTTCCACCACCTCCTTGGGCAGCCCGTTCCAGCACCTCACCACTCTCTCTGTAAAGAACTTCCCCCTAATAGCTAATCTAAACCTTCCCTCCTTTAGTTTTAATCCATTCCCCCATGTCCTGTCATTGTCTACCCTTTTAAAAAGTTGATTCCCCTCCTGTTTCTCTGCTCCCTTCAGGTACTGGAAGGCTGCAATGAGGTCCCCCCGCAGCCTTCTCTTCTCCAGACTGAACAAGCCCAGCTCCCTCAGCCTCTCTTCATAGGGCAGGTGCTCCAGCCCTCTAATCATCTTCGTGGCCCTCCTCTGAACCCTCTCCAACAGTTCCACATCCTTCTTGTATTGGGGGCCCCAGCTCTGGACACAGTACTCCAGATGGGGCCTCACGAGGGCAGAGTAGAGAGGAACAATCACCTCCCTGTCCCTGCTGGCCACCCCTTTTCTGATGGAGCCCAGGATACCATTGGCTTTCTGCGCTGCTTTATATGTACATAAAATGCATACACACTTTTTATATACATAGACATTTATATTTCTTACACTGTATGCTGTATAGGACCCCAGCTCCTTGCAAGAAGGACAAGCCCCCACCCTGAAGAACAAAGGAAACCCCTGGACTGCTGACACAACACCAGCATCCCAACACCTCCTCAACATCTCCTTCCCCAGCGTCGTAGATACTGTAGCAATACCAACTCTGGGGACATCTAGATCAAGAAAGAATGGATGGTGACATCATAAAACTATAGTTGCTTTGCAAGACAGCGGCATGTGTGTTAAGTAGCAGTTGGTCAACTCATGTTGTACTTGAGCCCTCCAAAGGGGTAAGAACCATCTGTCCAACCACATTCGGGGTATCCTGATGTGACTGGGTCACCTCATGTGCATGACTGGAGATTGACCCTTGTGACTCTGTACTTTGCCTCACCACCTCTCTCCTCCATCAGCATGGGACAGTTGCAAAATTTTCATGGTAATACCCAGCTGAGGGTACACAGAGGTCACGGGGCAGGAGGGGCAGGGTTGTGACAGGATCTCTGCTGGAGTTGGGAGAGGGACTGGGTTTGTGGGGAGCTGTGGTGCCTCTGAGTAAAACAGCTGATGCACTTGATCCTACGCGCCCGGGCACATGTCCTGCATTCCCGGGACTTGTTGTTTTATCCTTCCTCAGGCTCCAGGAGTGTTTAGGCCAGATGTTTAGGAATGTGGAAATTCACCACCTTTAATAATCATGAATTGGGCTGTGAGCAAGATGCATCAGAAACAAAAAAACCCACACCCCCCTCTCCTTTTTTGACTCTCCCCTGTTTGCCCTTACAGCCTTTGCACTGCTGAGCAACTGAGGCCACATCTAAAATAACCTGACTCTTCCAGCAAGTTTAGGCCCCCAACGTGCTTAAAAACTATGGCACTGCGAGCCCCTGGCAAAGGCACCCGTCTTCTCTCCAAGCAACCTCCAAACTGGTTTGGAGCCTCACAGGTCCGGGAGGCTCATCCCTCCAGCGACAGCCTTGGGCTCCAGCTTCAGCTGATAAGCTTTGGACCCACAGAAGTTAGCCTGGCCACAGCGTGGGGTTAGAGAAGGGGTTTTATGGTCTCTAGGGAAGGTGGAAAATCCATCACAGGGTGAAGCAGAGCAGTGGAATCTCCCCCAGACCCCCAGGAGTCAGAGAAGGAGGATCCCAGCATGTACTGGCCCTAACCATGGCCTGCCGAGTTTTTTAAGGGATTGACAGTGCTGGAGCTTTCACAGTGTGTCAGGCAGGAAAACCTCCCACCCATCTAGCAATACCATCTATCAGACCCCTCTAAGCCTTCCTCTGCTGTGCAGGCGAGAGAAGGAGGGGTGTCTCAGCCACAGTGGCCCCCAGCAGCTGCTTCGTGCCAGGCGGGTGCAGGCTCAGCCCAGCAGTGACCGAGTGACTACCTCTTCTGCGGGCCTTGACGGAGACTGTTGAGTCTGAGGTTAAGCTCAGCCAGGGCAGCGAAAGCTAGAACTGAGTTTTCTATGTCTAAGGAGCATCCTCAGGAGGGGCTAGCACAAGGCTGGTTCTCACCATGTCCACTGTCGCTGAACCATGGGTTGCTTGAATCTGTATTCATGTGGCCCGAGAGGATGACAGGAAGGAAATTGAGCAGAGGGTAGGTGAGGATGGGAGTGGGAACCCAACCTCTGCTTCACAGTAGGTGAGGATGGGAGCGGGAACGCAACCTCTGCTTCACAGTAGGTGAGGATGGGAGCGGGAACCCAACCTCTGCTTCATGGAAGGTGAGGATGGGAGTGGGAACCCAACCTCTGCTTCACAGTAGGTGAGGATGGGAGCGGGAAGCCAACCTCTGCTTCACAGTAGGTGAGGATGGGAGCGGGAACCCAACCTCTGCTTCACAGTAGGTGAGGATGGGAGTGGGAACCCAACCTCTGCTTCACAGTAGGTGAGGATGGGAGTGGGAATCCAACCTCTGCTTCACAGTAGGTGAGGATGGGAGTGGGAACCCAACCTCTGCTTCACAGTAGGTGAGGATGGGAGCGGGAACCCAACCTCTGCTTCACAGTAGGTGAGGATGGGAGCGGGAACGCAACCTCTGCTTCACAGTAGGTGAGGATGGGAGTGGGAATCCAACCTCTGCTTCACTCGCGGGAGGAATCTGCGATGTCAGCAGACAGAGAGCAATCAGAAAGGAAACTAACTGCACATCACTCTCATGCCTTCCTCGCTTCTCCTCACCGAAGGAGCGTGTCAGAGACCCAGCCAGGGTCTGTTGGAGAGGGGGCTTTTTCCTTCAAGCACACATAGATGAGGCTCTCCAGACCTTTAGGAAGCAAACCCTTCAGCAGAAGAGACCTATTTGGGAATAGACAGATTTATTCTCCACTTTCCAGCAAACCAACCAAGGCAGCGACTTCCCTTGGGTCACAGCTCTTTTCTCACTCTCTTTTCTAAGGCTCACATGTACATTTTCTGCCATTACTTTTTATCTAACATCTGTAAGTCCTTTCACAGTCGGACCCACAGGAGCTCTCCACCTCAGGGCGGGAGGGGGGGTGTGTATGGCGGGGAGGGGGGGTGCAGGGGGAAGCAACCTTCTTGCCGAACGGCTGCTCTGGCTGCTGCTGACCTTCACCAGCTATGCAAAGTACATTTCCTTCCTATGCCAAAGGATCAAATCAGCTGTCTGCAGAACAATGCTCGCGCGGACGACATGGAAAAGGCTGCTGAAGCCTTTTTGGATAAGGAACCATCGCGCTGGGCTTGGCCTCCGTCCAGGCTCCGCACGCATGAGCAGACACTTTGATGGCAAGCGCCTTGGAAGGGGAATCTCAGCCCTGCGATTCAAAGGCATTTTGGTGTTTCATTGACGATGCTTCCAGCTGCCATTAGGCAGCAGAAAGACCTTTGAAGTTCGGCACTTGTATTTATTCTTTCTGTGAGGCTTGGGCTCGGGGTATTCCCAAGCAAGCAGATGATTAACTTGAACTTTCTACCAGACTGGAGATGTAATACTACACTGACTTGCAGACCCTTACGCTGCAATTAGATATGGTCCCACGGTATTAGAGTTCCTCTGAGTTTTACAGCCCATGCCTATTAGGAGCAGAGGGGGTCCACGACTGCTGGTCATAGCACCGGACCAAAGTCTGCATGCTGATCTGAATTAACTTATCCCAAACCCCATCCCTTGAAGAAAAAAAAAACCACCCACAAAACAGCATCGCCCATTTAATCTGGTTTTGTTCCTGTGGGCAAGGCTTACACCCTGCACTTACTCATGCAAAATAGCGCTGACAGCTCCTAACCCAGCCCCGCTCCACGTGGCAATCGCAGCTGCCCGTAGGGCGGAGGGAGGCAGCAGTTTGGGGAGGAGTAGCCCAGGGCAGTGTTCCCCAATTTCAGCTGTCTTGGTGGAAGCAGCAGGCACCTCTCCATGGCCTTGTGCTGGGGCGGCAGGGCCTTCTGGGGCTGGCAAGGTGCCATGGCTGCTGGCAGGCTGGGGCGAGGGTGAACGGGGAAGGCTTGAACGAAAGCAGGGAGGGGATGGTCTGCCTTCATTTCTTGCTGCCAGGTTTGGCTCTGGGCTCACGTTGCAGAGAGCTGGAGAAAATGCAGAGAAAGCCCCCCCCCTGCACTCACACACCCCTCCCAGATCATTTCTCTGTCTGGGAGTAAACACCCTCAGATTCTGAGGCATGACAGCAGTGTGGGGCTGTACAGTTTATGGAAGAAACACAGGTAAGATGTGCCTGGGTAACAGCTTACAGCTAGATCCCTCTCCAAAAGCAACTACGGTATACTGTATTTCCAAGCAAACCAGCATGAAGAACCAGTGGCTGGCAGAGCACCAGTTCCTCTGTGGACATTCCCAGGTCTAATCCCTGGTGTCTGTGTCTCCCTAGGGCCGTAGCTGTCCCAGGCAGATCATTTCCTGCAGGAGCCCGGGCTACACATACCACCCTGGCATGCCGGAGATACGTGTCCTGGTGTCTCTTAGCAGAATAAAAGCTTCAGTGCTGGAATATAAACAGAGCAAACAACTTACAAGGCAGAAATTTTGCCGGGATGGAGCTGGCTTGGTTCTTGCAGGACCAAATGCATCTCTCGGTTCTCAGCAGCAGCCCCGAACTCTGCACCAGCTGAATTGCCCCAGGAAATGATGCATGGTCCCTCCAGCTTTCTGAAAAGGCTTTCAATAAATGTTCAGCTTATCTGCAGCAGGTAGGTGCTTTACACCAGGAAGGTGATGTATGGGGCTGTTGGGTAAAGAAGAGGGTGATGGAGGGTTACTGGCTGTGGGAGGTGAGGCTGGGGGTGGCTGTGAGCAGGAAAGCTGGGCTCAAGCCAGGGGGCAGGGGCTGAAAGGGGTGCAGCGGAGGTGGAGGTGCCAAAGCTTGGCCTCTGCCTTCAGAAAAGTTTGCAGGAAGGCAGCAAGATAGGGCTGGGAGATGTCTGCATTTCCCTGGGCAGGCTGGTGCCCTCCCTTACTGCCCATCTGGGTTCATGCATCCCCCGACACCCAGCGTCAGGGCAGAAATGGGCCCAGACGTGGATGTTTTGCTTCTGTTGCAGCATGACTGCGTGCTATGGGGCACAGTCTCTTCCATATATTACACTGACAGTCATTTAATTAACACTAATGGCACAAGAAGGGCCAGGGCGATGCGGGGACAGCTTTCCAAACTGCCTTTCTGGAGTGGTATGGACACTTTGCAGACAGGCCTTCAGGGTCATGTTCCTCGAAATCCTACTCCCTGCAGCAGCAGTTCAGTGGGGATGCTGCAGGACCTGCTCACAGGTGGGTAAACTGAGGCAGGGAAGGGTGTCCTGGCAGGGCACGCTGTGGGGAGGTGAGAGGAGCCGCAGGGAATCCCCGAGACCCCAGACAGGAGCCCAGGCAGCATCAGAGAGAGAAGAGGATGCAAATCCCCGAGCTGCAGCGTCCGAGTCTCCCTGAGGAAGGCCAGAGCTGGGTGCCCAGAGCTTGGGCTGCTGCTTCTGGGCAGGCAATACCCTTTCGCCTTCCTCTCCTCAGTGTCTCCAGGTGCCATCAGCAGTAACAGAGACCCCAGACTCTCTTTGCTGTCAGTCCACCGTGTCAAAACCTGGCATCACAGTCACACCAGAATAACGCAGGTGGCTTCAGTGGTTTCCTACCTCTGCTCAAAGAATACGGAGTAGTTTTGTTTTCTCCATTTTCTACTAAAAAGAGCCTTTTATCAGGCCAAGAACTTGCCTGGAGAATTTTCCAGCTCTGCTTCCCTGCTTCTTTATCAGCGCCGCGTGTTTATTAACACAAACAGCGCCGCGACCTGTTTCACCACCGTACGTGGCCTTTAGAACTCCTCAGCTGGAAGCACTCCACGGGTCAGATGACATCCTGCCATCGGTCATTGGCCTCATGTGGCTTGGTGGGCTTCAAGTGGACCTGCCAGATGCAGTCAGTGCACCCACCCCTCGTTGTAGGGAGCAGCTCTCTGACCAACAGATGTCTTTAAACGCCCTTTCACACGGGAAAGTATATATTTTTATTGCACCCTTGCTATTTCATCCAGCCACGTGGATCTCCAGGGATGGAGACGTACTTAAGAAAACTATTCATTTCTAAAAGCTTCTGCAGCTTTTTTTTTTTCCCCCAATACTTTCTTGGCTTAGCCAGCCCAGCCAAGCACAGTCACGTTTCCCTTCTGCAGCAATTAGTAAGATTTGCTCGTTCCACCGCTGTGTATTTAAAGACAATTGATTTCCCTTTGTAGCAGAAAACAATTTCCTGTTATACCAATTCTCCTAATCTTCATCAGAAACAACCCCAGGCTGCCGGTGCCAGCAACGTGTCACGCTCCTTTATTAAATCGCTCTCTTTTCTGCCCCGGTTACGTGTCCTGTGTTTATTATTCCTGGTCAGTGCACTGGATCACCTACAGCTGTTATGACTACGTGTATTTTCCTTCACATTATCGTTGGCACCAAGCACAGTTACTGGAGAGCAACTCCCCTCGCTCGGCAGCTCATGCTCCTGGCCTGGCACTGGGAGGTGGGTGTGCTGGGAGAACCTGGGACCTTTTCTGCTGGGTTTTGACCCAGCAGGGAAAAGAACTGCTGGTAGATGAGGATGTTCAGAGCCTTAGATGTGACTGTGGGCCTTCCCCTTGCATCCAGCCCAGATGGCATTTCACAGTGAGGGTGACAGAGCCCTGGGACAGGCTGCCCAGGGGGGTTGTGGAGTCTCCTTCTCTGGAGATATTCAAGACCTGTCTGGGTGCCTGCCTGTGTGACCTGTCCTAAGGAACCTGCTTTGCAGAGGGGTTGGACTTGATGATCTCTGGAGGTCCCTTCCAACCCCTACGATTCTGTGACTGTGATTCTGTGATATGCTCATGTGTAAGACAGCGAGCCCGAAGGCACACGTTGCTGTTCATCGAAGTGTTCACGTGCTGCTTAGTGTTACACCAAAGAAGATCAGGAGGTTCAAATGAAGAACATCTTATGCCCCCAGATGTCCCAGGCTGATGTCACAAGCACAAGCAGAAAGAATATGGATATTTAGCACATTGTACTTAAGCCTTTCCTATTTATGTTTCCTTTGCTGAGCGAGCAATTTGGCAGAGAGCTGATGCTGAGGCAGACGAGCATCCACGGAAACATCCTGGATGTTCAGTGTTGTGAGGTATTTTTTATGAGATCCCTGTGATCAAAACCCCTCATGGGTTTGGGTCACATTCACCTGACAACAAATCCAAGCATCCGCCTGACTTAGACTGACTTTCCAGTTTCTCACTGCCAGTGTTAAGGCTGGCAGATAGAACCAGGGCCATCGGGACTCCTCTCTGCCATGTCACCACCAGTAGGGCAAAAATGCTCCTATTCAGAGGCCCCAACAAGTTACAAACCCAGGAAAACATGTTCAAACTCTCTGACCACATGTAAAACTCGACCTAATTTCATATGGAAGATGATGCTGGCTTGCAGCTCTGCAGGGCTAAAACCAGTCCTGAACTTACCCAACCCAAGGCTGACTTGAATGACAGAAGTGCTGTGAGACACAGAGGTCTTCTGTGACTTGGGGCCTCCTGGGACAAATGGGGTTAGTGAGTCACAGAACACTTGGTGGTACTGGAAAGTCACTTTAATCAGGAAAGGGAAAAAAAATCCCATTTTTCCTCCGTGTGTCAGGATCTCTTTTATCATCTGGGCTGCAGATGAGAGCTCTGATCCCATTCCCTCTGACACAAAGGTAACACTCCAGTCCAGTTCTTCTCTTGCTATGGCTGTGACATGCTAAAAAGTCTACCTCTGATCTACTATGATCAGCTTCACACCGCTTCTTTGAGACATTAACCCTATTTCCATTAAAAAAACATGGCTGTAGTTCCGGCAACATTTTTTGAAGTCAAAAGCAGACACCTCAAGTGCTGTGTCCAGTTCTGGGCTCCTCACCATAAGAAGGATATCGAGGTCCTCGAGTGCATCCAGAGAAGGGCAACCAGGCTGGGGAAGGGGCTGGAGGGCAAATCCTATGAGGAGCGGCTGAGGGAGCTGGGGATGTTTAGCCTGGAGAAGAGGAGGCTGAGGGGAGACCTTATCACCACCTGAAGGGAGGTTGTAGAGAGGTGGGAGATGGTCTTTTCAGCCAGGTGACAGGCGATAGGACAAGGGGGAATGGCATGAAGCTGTGCCAGGGCAGGTTCAGATTAGATGTTAGGAAAAAATTTTCACTGAAGGAGTTGTCAGGGCCTGGAACAGGCTGCCCAGGGAGGTGGGTGAGTCACCTTCCCTGGATGTGTTTGAAAAAAGGGTAGATCAGGTACTTAGGGATATGGTTTAGCATAGGACAGGAATAGTTGGATTCAATGATCTTAAAGGTCTTTTCCAGCCTTGTGATTCTGTGATGATTTGGACTGGTAGAAATCAGCAGGTATTAAGTATATCACCTCAGTATATCTCAGTGATATACCTGAGTATATCACTCACGTTCTGGTGACAGACCTGGCTTCACATGCAAGTCTTCTCTTACAGCATAGTCCTTTGATATAATTGGCTCAGATCTTAACAAGAGGGAACTGAAGAAATAAAGCAGCAGAAAAAAAGCATCCAGGAAAACCAGTGTATGTCCTGTTCCAAGTTGGGAAATATAGATAAATAAAGCAAATCCCCCCTCTGTAAACTGCAGTAAGTGTTGAAAAATGAGGGAAAAAAAAGGCAGTGATTTCTTCCCCCCCAACCTCATTTATAGCTGAGCTTTAAGAAATATCTTACATGCTGCAAACTTCCCCGGGCAGGAACTACCAGCAAAGTGCTAATTAACATTCTTTCTAGTTCATGTTGATTGTAAAAAGTTTAGAGAGGAGGACTAGCTTTCTGTGAGGCTGAAGGAGAGACAAAGACGACTGTATGACCTGCATTATCTGAGGAATTTCTCCCTCCAGAAGAAACAAGCAGGCTTTGACACAGTCTGATCAGAAAAAGCCACCATTAACCAGATGTCAGCGAGCTCTGAGGCATTACTTCAATGTGGTAAGTCACCAAGAGAGCGCAGAGGTTTTGTTTTTCACCAAATCTCCATGTTTGGGTTCTGTGATGGGAGTGGAAAAGCACACGTGTTCAGCAGTGCCCCTGTATAGGGCTGGGTTGTTTTTTCTAAGCACAGGTGGGACAAGCTGGCTAGAGAACAGCCTTAACCAGTGATCTAAGCAGTAACACTGGTCCTTAATGTGATGTAAAAAAGCCCCTGTTGCCTCACTGCAATGCAGCACTGGCATGTCCTTGTCATCTCGGTGACTGGAGGTGACTGTGAAACACCCAGGCCTACTCACGCGTTCTGCGTGGTGGTGTCTTCCAGCGTTTCAGCGACCCCACCACCTGAGATCCTTCTCCTGACATCAGTGGCATTGGAAGAGTATTTGGTGACCTTTCAGGGCTTAACCAGTTTTTATTCTTCCAGAATCAAAGTTTGAAGGCTGGAATTTTTGGGCAAAAATTCAGTTCCATGAACATTTGTAGGGTAGAAAGTGTGCCAGGAATTCTGTTTTAAAATGTTATATTACTTAGAATAGGAATCTGATAGAGGCTGGATCAGTGCCCTGACCAATCTTCTGTCTCCCAGAGTGACAGGGTGCAGAAAATGTCCCTTCCATGTGGCAGATTTGTTCCTCAGAGTAGTTTGCCCTGGGTCTATCTGCTGGGTTTAGTGAATCTCCCACATCTTTAGCTCATCACTTGGAGTAAGGACAGTGGCCCCATGTCCTCCTTAGTATGCCTGATGAACGCATGCAGGGTGCTGTGATCCATCTCCCATCATCTCCTTTCCCTCTCACTTCTCAAGGCACAGACCAAACCCATGTGTGCCAACTCCAGTAAGACAGATGGCCATCGTGCTTCAGAGCAGCTCGACTTCACGAGCCACGAAGATGATTAGAGGGCTGGAGCACCTCCCCTATGAAGAGAGGCTGAGGGAGCTGGGCTTGTTCAGTCTGGAGAAGAGAAGGCTGCGGGGGGACCTCATTGCAGCCTGAATGAGTACCTGAAGGGAGCATACAAACAGGAGGGGAATCAACTTTTTAAAAGGGTAGACAATGGCAGGACAAGGAGGAATGGATTAAAACTAAAGGAAGGAAGGTTTAGATTAGATATTAGGGGGAAGTTCTTTACAAAGAGAGTGGTGAGGTGCTGGAACAGGCTGCCCAGAGAGGTGGTGGATGCCCCATCCCTGGAGGTGTTCAAGGGCAATCTTGTGTACATCCAGGCCTGGAGGTTGGTGGCCCTGCCTGTGGCAGGGGGGTTGGAACTCTGTGATCCTTGGCGTCCCTTCCAACCCAGAACATTCTATGATTCTATGATTCAAGAGAGGTTGTCAGCAGCTGTCAGGACAACTGCCCAACTCCACAGCTGACACCTCTGCCATCTTTCAGGCACATGCTTTCCAGGGGATGAGGCTCAGCATCATCTCTCTCACTCACTTTTCTGTATCCTTCAGGCCCTGCTGAATTTCACCCTCCTGTAAGCACGCTGGCGTGGCTCCTGACCACGTGCATGTCACTACCTTGCCTTTTCACATCAGGGTGCAGAGTCCATTCCTTATTTTGATTTTTGCCTGAATCACCAAGTGACATCTACAATCCACTTCCTCTGGCAAGAGCAGATCCCCGGCAGCCCAGTGCTAACAGCAATAAACACTGTGGGCTGCTGCTCAGCCCTGGAGTGACTGCAGCTTTTGTTTAAAGGCACCGTAGGGCTGCTGAGCTTACAACATCTTTCTTCATCCTTGTGCATCTTAAAAAAAGTTTTTATTTACCCCCAACACGTCACCTTCCCCCCCGAAAGAAAAACTCTCTTTAAAAATGGTACCACAGGGTGTGTTCAACTTTTTATACAGGAGAAAAAAAAAGCAGGGCTGCGCTGGGCTGTGCTGTGGATTTTGCTTTGAAGGATCTCTTTCACAATCCTTCTGGGGGCTCCTGAACGGGAGTTTTATGGATTTATAACAACATGTGTGTCAGGCAGACACTGGAATTCAAATTATTTTAACTCCAACTAAAGGCCCGTGTTTGAATGTCTGAATGCATTCCTTTGTGGCTGAGGGGTTCTGAGTCTTCAAACTGCAAAGGCCGTACCTTCTCCATAAAACCTCCCATTTCCTTAGTCCTCCCTGTGCCAAAGGATGGCCAAAGAGCCGGTCTGCAGCAGCGTGCTCCGGGAGGAAGCGGAGATCAGAGGAGTTTTGTTGCAGAAGTTGGGACGTGCAGAGCCACAGCTGCTCGCTCGCTGGCATCTCTGCTATGCAGCGAGAGCTTGGGTTCCAGAGCTGTGTGAAGCCAAAATGACTTGGGGGTTTTGCTTAGCTGGGGCTCAGGCCATGATGCGCTCCACCTCAGCCCTACTCGCTCGGCATCGGTGGGACTCGTCTGCTGTGGTCTCATTTTAATCTGATACAGAGCCTGGCCGAGTGCTGGGCTGGAGGGGGAATGTGGATTGAATTTGCTGTCCCCATTCGCCTAGCGGGATCTTCCTGCAACTTCTCTGCTGTCAGAATGGCTCAGACGCAGCTGGATTATTGGACTACTTGGTGGAAGGGCTGCTGAAGAAAGGACATTCTTGCACAACGAATCCTGCAATCTTCTCTTTGGAAAGTCTTTCTGAAGCATTTGCTAAATACAGTAAACATTTCCAGGTGGCTCTAACGGCAACGTGGTGTGCAAGTCTCACCATAAGAAGGACATGGAGGTCCTCGAGTGCATCCAGAGAAGGGCAACCAGGCTGGTGAAGGGGCTGGAGGGCAAATCCTGTGAGGAGCGGCTGAGGGAGCTGGGGCTGTTTAGCCTAGAGAAGAGGAGGCTGAGGGGAGACCTTATCACCACCTACAACTACCTGAAGGGAGGTTATAGAGAGGTGGGTGATGGTCTCTTCAGCCAGGTGACAGGTGATAGGACAAGGGGAAATAGCACAAAGCTGTGCCAGGGCAGGGTCAGATTAGATGTTAGGAAGAAATTCTTCACTGAAAGAGTTGTCAGGGCCTGGAACAGGCTGCCCAGGGAGGTGGGTGAGTCATCACCCCTGGATGTGTTCAAAAAAAGGGTAGATGAGGTACTTAGGGATATGGTTTAGCATAGGACAGGTACGGTTGGACTTGATGATCTTAAAGTCTTTTCCAACTTTGTGATTCTGTGATTCTGTGAAATAAAATGGTTGAAACGAGACACAAGAATGGCTGTTTTACTGAAGTCTGCTTGAGTTTTAGAAACATGATGGCTATTTCCACTTAATGAACCCCTCAGGGGAAAAAAAAAAAAAAAAAGATTTCAATTCAAGTTTTGCTATCTCGTGTTTTGGGTTTGCATGGCCAGGTTTTGGTGGGGGGACACTACAGGGCTGACTTCTGTGAGAAGATGCCAGAAGTTTCCCCCATGTCTGACAGAGCCAACACTCTGTCTGAGAAGGACTCACATTGGAGAAGTTGGTGGAGGACTGTCTCTTGTGAGAGGGACCCCACACTGGAGCAGGGGAAGAGTGTGAGGAGTCCTCCCCATGAGGAGGAAGAAGTGGCAGAGACAATGTGTGATGAGCTGACCACAACCCCCATTCTCTGTTCCCCTGCAATGCTGGAGGGGAGAAGGTAGAGAAATTGGGAATGACATTGAACCTGGGAAGAGAGGGGTGGGGGAAGTGTGTTCAGATTTGGGTTTATTTCTCATTACCCTACTCTGATTTGATTGGTAATAAATTAAATCAATTTTCCCAATCGAGTCTGTTAGGCCCATGATGGTAACTACTAAATGATCTCTCCCTGTCCTTATCTTGACCCAGAAGCCTTCTGTTATATATGCAGCTAAAGAGAGGGTGACAGAACAGCTTTGGGGGGCACCTGGTGTCCAGCCAGGGACAACCCACTGCATCTAGGCGCTACAAGAACTAGGAGCAGAGGCAAAAAGAACCCTGCCTGCTTTCCCCACTGCTGCATTTCTAGCAGCTGACTCATACCTTTCCTGAACTGCCCCCCCCCCCAAAAAGTGTCTAAGATGGCTCATGCCTAGGAAATAACTTCCATTCTGTTCTGCACAGAACCAACTCCAGCACTTTGCTGAAGTTGAATCCATCGTGTATGAGCCAACAGAAACATGCCAGTGAGGAAGGAGGATCCTGGCTAAGGCAGCACTTGGCTAAATAATCTGACCTGATCCTTGGCTTGGCTCTAAAACATATGGGAAATGTATCAAAGCACCCTATTCTGGCCACCTGCTGTGGCCCAGGCTGGTGCTAAACAAATCCTTTTTCAAAGTTCACACTCTGTAGTAACTTTTCCTTACAAGCTGAAATGCTATTTAACGGGAGGATACCCCAACATGAGATACAGGGAGCAAAGACTGACTGCAGCACCCCTACCATTTGGTGCAGCACACACTCATGGCAGACGTTTAGTCCTGGGATCGTATTTACAGCTCTGCATTTAGCCAAGCCAGCTTTCCAATGGGATATATCCCTGAGGCTGAGGCCACAACCCCACAACCCCTGTGCTTTGCATCACTTAACTGCTGTTACAGCCATTCGGTCCTTCTGCTCATCCTTTTCCTTCTCCCAGCCCACACAGACAAACAGCATCTCACCGTCACCCACGGAGACACTTTAATTCCACGCTTTTCCCCATGCTGAGAGGAAGATTTAGCAGCACCCTGATTTTAATCACGTTTCTTCCCCACCCTTACATGAGAGTTAAATAACCATAACTGGTATCTTTGAATCGGTTTCATCTCGGAAGATTCCAGTTCCCTTTTGGAGCCCCCTTTGCTATTCCTGCACCAAGAAGTTGATGAGGGCAGTTCTGGGAGACAGAAAGGCCTTTTTAATGGTCCGTCCCTGGAGGTGCTTGAGTCCGAGCTCACTCTGAAGCACCAGTTCGTGGACTTCTTCAAAATTGCGGGCTGCTTGCTGAGGCACAAAAACTTTGCCACAAGCTTTGTTATTGATCTGGAAGAGGAAGAAGAAAAAGAAAAAAAGAAAACAAGAAAAACAGAAGTTAGACTGATTGACACAATTGCATTTCCTAGATCCAATGCATATCATTACACGTTGGGGAAAAAATGTGGATCAAACTCATTTCTCTAACAGCAAACTTTCCAAAGAGAAGATAAAAGTTCTCCATTCCTTCTGTCTTTCTACCATAAAATAAGAAAATGAAACTCTGACTCAAGATACTCAAGGAAAATTGAAGAAGCAGCCACAGGAAGGCTTAGTTTTGAAGACATCAACAACAACGTCACTATGCAATGCAGTGATCTTTTAGGGAGGGAAGGTTTAGGTTAGATGTTAGGGGGAAGTTTTTTTACAGGGAGAGTGGTGAGGTGCTGGAACGGGCTGACTAGAGAGGTGGTGGATGCCCCATCCCTGCAGGCGTTCAAGGCCAGGTTGGATGGGGCCCTGGGCAACCTTGTGTAGATCCAGGCCTGGAGGTTGGTGACCCTGCCTGTGGCAGGGGGGTTGGAACTCTCTGATCCTTGGGGTCCCTTCCAACCCAGAACATTCTGTGATTCTATGATTGTATGATTTAAGTTTAAAAACGTGATAGTTACACAAGGTGAATAATGGGACCAAACATAATCACTTGTTAGGTGGGAATCTTGGTTTCTATGTATTCCAGGCTGCAGCGTGGATTCCTTACAGCAAAGTGATTCCTTACAGAGCTTCAAATGTGAGACTTATTGAAATAAAACTATTTGTGGCTGAAAGGGTACCCAAAAGATTCCCCATGACTCATGTTTAGAAAAACAGCCCTTAACTCGTCGTGTATTGCACAGGTCTGACACGCATGACTCAGCCAGCCAGCGCTGGCTGCCGAGACATCAGCCACTCGCACGGTAACGCTCTCGGGCGCGAGGCTGGTGTTCAGGGCAGCTTCCATAGCGGGTTAGCGTCAGCAGGGCAGGGCCATGTCAGTGAAGCTCAGTAAGGCCTTCAGAGGGAATCATCCTAAATTCTAAATTTATAGATCTCTCCTGTCATCCAGGATGGGTAGACAACAGACAGAGACTACAGGGCCTTACTGAACACCTTTCTGGACCTGGCATAAAATTCACTGTTACAAAAGCTTTCAGATTTACACGGAGTATAAATGTGGGTTCATTAAATGAATGTCAATCCCTCTTTTTAGCAAATGAAACAATTTGAACTCTTTAATCCAGTTCAGTCAAACTATTTGCATAAAAATCTGCTGCAGGTACTGCACACCTTTGACCCCTAGACTTCACTGTAACAAGTTTTCCATCATCTGAAGGGAACGTATCTTGTGTGGTACAGCTTGGATATAAAAATGCTCACAGCTTGGTTTTCACCTGGGCTTTATCCAGGATATGTGCACGCAACATCCTATGAATGAGAGAGACCTACTTCACTTGCCTAGGTTTGTATTTTATTGGAAACAAAACAATCTCTGCAATTCTCAGAGAGAGGAAGTTGGGCCAGATTTTTAAGGAACAAGATGAAGTCTCAAATGCTGCTGGGTTGAGTCATTTCTGGTTTGTGACTAGACTTGACATCGGTTTGCAGTGATAACATGGGGAGGTTTTTAACTCCTCCTACATGCCTCCATAAAGTTGTATCATAAAAGGCTGGCTCTGTTAAACTTTGCCTTTAGCACCCTGTGCAAATTAAAAACCCTTGGAAAACACAGAAGAGTTCGTTTTTAAAGCTTTTGTGAAGAATAAATACAAGTAGTTCTTTTTGACACGGCACTTCAGCGAAGAAACACATTCCACAGGAGAGAAAAGAAGACAGTAAAATCCAAACGGATAGTTTTAGTGAGAACATAAAGCAAGCCTGTGAGCTGGCTGCTAGGACACACAGCTTGCAATTCCAAACTATGCCTGCTTAGTTAAAATGTCATTCACTGTCCTCCGTGATGCAAATTAATATGTCCCAGTGGATGGATGTTGGCAGGGGGAAACTTGCAGCAACTGGCCTATCTGGTGCTGTTCTCAACAGAAAAGCCAAGCTGTCTAAATGTACTTAGCAAATAAATGACTGCCAGTGCTTGTGTTTCCTTAGAAAGGTCGAGAAGCCCCGGTGACCTGAGGCTGTGTACCTTCCCACTGCACCTCTCCTCATCTTCCCACACCGCGACGTGAGCCGAGCTGAAATCCTGCTGAAGGGCAGACTGGCTGTGATTTCAGCACGTGTTTGCATCGTGGCTTTCCTTATACTGTGAGTGTCGTGACGCAGGCTCGGGGAGACTGGCTGGAGAGCTGTCAGGCAGAGAAGGACCTGGGGGTGTTGGTTGACTGCAGGCGGCCAAGAAGGCCAATGGCATCTTGGCTTGTATCAAAACCAGTGTGGCCAGTAGGTCTAGGGAGGTGATTGTGCCCCTGTACTCGGCATTGGTGAGGCCACACCTCGAGTACTGTGTCCAGTTCTGGGCTCCTCACCACAAGAAGGACATGGAGGTCCTGGAGCGAGTCCAGAGAAGGGCAACCAGGCTGGTGAAGGGGCTGGAGGGAAAATCCTATGAGGAGCGGCTGAGGGAGCTGGGGATGTTTAGCTTAGAGAAGAGGAGGCTGAGGGGAGACCTTATCACCGCCTACGACTACCTGACAGGAGGTTGTAGAGAGGTGGGTGATGGTCTCTTCAGCCAGGTGACAGGTGATAGGACAAGGGGGAATGGCATGAAGCTGTGCCAGGGCAGGTTTAGATTAGATCTTAGGAAAAAAAAAATTTACTGAAAGAATTGTTAGGGCCTGGAACAGGCTGCCCAGGGAGGGGGTTAAGTCACCATCCCTGGATGTGTTCAAAAAAAGGGTAGATGAGGTACATAGGGAAATGGTTTAGCATAGGACGGGAATGGTTGGACTCGATGATCTTAAAGGTCTTTTCCAACCTTGTGATTCTGTATTAAATATGCAGGTTGAATCACATGCTGTGTGTGTAACAAGCATCCTATTCACATAGTCTGTTAGTTGAGGGGTTAGATTCTCAGCAGGACAAATATTTTCTCCAATGCCTCCATCGCTCCCTCTGCATCTCACTAGGCGAGCGCAACCCTTAGCAGCTCCAGGTGAAAGTGCCAGCACAAGAAATTTGGGTGCTAGCTGAATTGTTTCTCTGAAAATACACTATGCAAACTGCAAGAGGAGAAATGAATGATGCTGGGGTCCTTCCCCTGAGGAAGAAAGCCATTGCTTTTTCTTCTTTTTTTTTTTTTTAGTTTTTGTTAAATATTTGACATTTGGGACTATTTTGCATCTAGAGGAAACAAGAGAGAATGTGAGAGGTTTATGAGGGGTGAAATGAAATCACAAAAGACTGAAAAAGAAGCGTCTGGAGGCTGCTGAGAGAAATTTTTAGTTCAACTCAATTTTTTACCATCTACTTCTCAGATGCATAATGCTTCTGAGAAGTAGAAAGGAAAACAAGTATCTGTGCACTTTTGGGCCTTCCTCATACGCCAAAGCAAGGAGAATGACACCAGCTTTTTTTCTTAATTTATAAAAACATCAGTTGTAAGACCACAGCTGCTAACACTTCTGCACTACCTAGGAGGAATGCCAGGAATGTCAGTCAGAAGTGTGTTCAGAGGACAAAACACACACTACCTTCAGGTCAGATTTTTCACAGCGTTAACAACACACAGACCAATTAAAACCACTCAGTAATGTTTAGAATAATGGATGCCATGCACATCCAGGGAACTGAAAGGTCTGTCTTGGAGGCAATCCCTATTGTACCAGCCAGTGACACAGTGTGTTGCTTTTGCTGCTTTGGGTTAAATATGGAAAGACGTAACTCCAGCGCAGACAGGAAATAACGAAGTATTTTGTGTCAGGAGAAATAGATCCATAATGTCTCAGCGGGCAAATGCCTGGCAGCCTGAGGCAGTCTGATGCCTTGAGAGGAACAGGGTTGTGGCCTGAAGGCTCGGTGGGACTGTGCAGCCTTGTGAAGAGACACTGCCGCTTTGCGACTAACCAGTTCCTCCTCCCTGTGTCGAGTGGTTCTTGGTTTAATGAGGGCAATTTATCTTTACAGCCATACAAAACCCTACAGTGTTCACAAGACTCGAAAACAATCACATGTATGATGAGTTCTCCTGCTCCTCCATATTGCCCTGTTGCCTTACTCTCACAGTAGAAAGCCAGGCACACCCCCTAGGCACTGTTTTTATGATTTATTCCCAATTTGATAAAGGAACTTGCCTCTCCAGTCTTCTAGTTGCTTTCTTTCTTAGAACTAAAGAAGGTGTTAATATCTGTCATATTCTTCCATCAATATGGAAAACACAGGGGTTGCTTTTTCTCTTAGTACAAGACTTCCACACAAGACTATGGCTTTGAGAAAGTCAAACAGGAAAAGAAAAAACCAAAAAATTTTATAACCATTGTTTAAAGCAAAACTAATTTCTAGTCTTCTGCTTTTTTTTTTGGAGAAGGAGGCTTTAACAGGAGCAGAAAAATATCAGTGGAATTTTTAAGCATTTCTATGCTCAGTTGTACAGTCTAAAAAATACTGAGTTCAGATTAACCCCTGTAATGCTCAAGTTTTTATTTTAAAGATCTATTTAGTAACATTTGGTGGAACACCAATTGCAAAGAGGGTTCTGTAATTATACAATTCCTCATAAACTGAACACTGGGATTTGAGATGTTTGCTAGCTGTGCTTGAAGGTGAAGGTTTATTTTAAGCTTGAGCAAAGTGATTATAGCCAAGTGAAGATTTCTGTGGATATGTAACTTTTTTAAGGGAAGAAAGGAAAAGGAAAATGAAAAGGAAAAAGAAAAAAACAGTGAATATTGGGGCTAAGTCTGCTATTAACCCCAGTGGCACTTCAGTCCTTCTCCTTGGTTTGGGAAGAGATGACAACTGAAAACTTCCCCCAGACAGAAATCCTCTGTGGCCTCTGCTAAGCGTGGGTGTTGAGCATTAGAAAAACAAGGCTTTTAGCAGTGCTTCCCAGTCTGTTTGCATGGACTGTGACTGACAGATCTGGCAAGATATGAAATTGTTTACAAAGGTACTTTGATTAAGGAAACCTACAGCAACACAACTTCCCCTAAATCCATCCAGTCTCCTCTCCTCCCTCCTCCAAAAATCCAGCTGAATAAAAATAATTGAAGTTACTCCTCCTAGACAAAGGAGCCAACATAACAGAACAGGTAAAATACAGGTAAAAGCATTGCTGCCGGTTCCCTGACGCCCACACGAAGCATGCAGTTTTAAACAACTACGTGACATTTCTTCCAGCAGCTCTGGAATGTCCATTCAACGTCCAGAAACACAAAGTCCTATGAGGAGCGGCTGAGGGAGCTGGGGCTGTTTAGCTTAGAGAAGAGGAGGCTGAGGGGAGACCTTATCACCACCTACAACTACCTGAAGGGAGGTTGTAGAGAGGTAGGTGAGGGGACAGGAGATAGGACAAGGGAGAATGGCATGAAGCTGTGCCAGGGCAGGTTCAGATTGGACATTAGAAAAAAATCTTTTACTGAAAGAGTTGTCAGGGCCTGGAACAGGCTGCCCAGGGAGGGGGTTGAGTCACCTTCCCTGGATGTGTTCAAAAAGAGGGTAGATGAGGTGCTTAGGGATATGATTTACTTTAGGATGAGAATGGTTGGACTTGATGATCTTAAAGGTCTTTTCCAACCTTGTGATTCTGTGATTTAAGTTCAGAATGTCTGCATGGTATATTATATGTTATTCTTTGGTGAGCACTGGGAAAGGCAGGAACCCCGCAGGCCTAATAGTACACAACTACGTAACTAGAGACTAACCTAATGCCTGAGCGTTAAGCACTTGGATACAAGTTTTCAGCCTGGAGAAGGCTCCAGGGAGATCTTATAGCGGCCTTCCAGTACCTGAAGGGGCCTACAGGAATGCTGGGAGGGGACTTTTAGTGATAGGACGAGGGGGAATGGTTTTAAATTGGAAATACGTAGATTTAGATTGGATATTAGGAAAAAATTCTTCACTACGAGGGTGGCGAGGCACTGGAACAGGTTGCCCAGGGATGTGGCGAATGCTCCCTCCCTGGAGGTGTTCAAGGCCAGGTTTGATGAGGCTTTGAGCAGCCTGGTCTAATGGGAGGTGCCCCTGTCCATGGCAATGGGGTTGGATGATCTTTGAGGTCCCTTCCAATCTGAAACATTCTGTGATTCTATGATGGAAGAGCTGACACATGGATCCCACCCCCTGGCTCCAAGCTCCTCCACAGCCTGCACTGGCACTTGCTGCTACTCTGCTCCATGTAACAATAAAGCTTAATGACGCTGAATACTGACCTGTTAATTAGAGACATCAGAAAAAAATGTGTATGTGTGCACATATGCATTTTAGGAAATTACAGGTTAACTAAATGTAGTTTTATGTCCACTCTTCTACTGAACTGCCAGGTCTTTCCCTAGACCACAAAGGTGTTAGAGCTCAAAGAGAAATAGGAAAAGAGTTTTAACATTAGGAAAGACACCTGGTTTTCCTCAACCTCATTCCTGCAAATGCGCTCAGCTGAGACGTGCCAGAAGTTCCCCCCGCGGCAGATGGGAAACATCGTTTGGCAAAAATCACAGCAACTTAACCCTGCTCATGATAAATTGTGTTAGGCAGCCACAGCACTACTGGTGCCACAGGGAATGTCACCTATTTATACATTTTATACAGGGCCAAGATCATAAATATACCATCCGGCACAAAAATCTGGAGGGACCTGTATTTTGATCAGAGTTTTGACTGTACCGTCCTTGCCCACAGGTGTTCATTGGTCAGATCTCCACAGGTACTAATATGCAGTCACTCAAAAAGATTTATACCTAGATGATCTCCTTTCTCAACCTGCTGCATTTTTTTCCATGTAGGAAAACATTTTGCTCAGCACGACACTAATTGCTGCTTCTGTTCCATCTGACCTTTTACTGAGTTACTGAAGAAGAAGAAGGGAACTGACTTCCACAAGAGCAGAAATTCTGTCATCATCTGAGCCTGTAATGCAGTAATTGACCACCACTGAAAATAAACAAAAGCTCTCTTACCAGAACAGCCATCTCCACAACATCTGGTGGCTGAAGGTACTCTGGGTCTACTGTGGGCCAGGACTGCTGCAGCACGTCGGCATCCCACTGATGATGAGTGCAGAGTTTATTCTGCGTGTGTGCCAAGCCTGGGAAATGAGACCAGTCAAACAGTCAGCGGTACTGTAACCAGAACAGCCTTTGGAATTTGATAAAAAAGATTGGAATACAGTTGACTTAAGGTAAGTTTCCTTAAAAGGAAATATCTCAGCATACAGCTAAGATATTTATCTTAGCATTCAGCACATTACAAACAGAAAGATACACATCTCTGAAGCACTTGTTTTATACCATGTGTAGGGATCACAGAATCACAGAATCACAGGGGTTGGAAGAGACCTCGAGAGATCATCGGGTCCAACCCCCCTGCCAGAGCAGCTCCCTAGCACATATTGCACAGATAGGTGTCCAGATGAGTCTTGAGTATCTCCAGAGAAGGAGACTCCACGCTAATGTGAAGATTGTGGGCCCATTTTAGATTTGGATTAGAACTCCCAAACTTTGCCAGAAGCACAGAAGGCCACTGTTTATTATTTAAATTGTAATACTGCAACACATGCTGACCTCTGCTTCTACAAGTCAATCATAATGCTGGGGGTTTTTTTCCAGTAAGCCCACTGGTTTGATTAAAATTTTACTAACAGCTTAAGCACAGTGACTCACAATTTTGGTTACTATTTTACCACCTGGGTAGTTTCTGAATCTGCAAGTAAAGCTACTTGCAAGATTTTATCCTATTTTGTGAAATATCTATTTTTTCACAAGTTAAAGGGGGCCACATAAGAATACCTTGCACAACTTGTTCTCTTTCTTATGATACGTACATTCTGAGATGCCTCATTCTTTGATCTCATTTTTTAAAACTCTTAAAATGGCTTTAAGTGATCTCTTTTTATTAAATAGGCTTTGTTCTCCCCAAGACAATTCATTCCTGCTTTGTTTCAGGAATGGGAGAATAGGATGCAATTCATTTTGCAGACGCATTCTCTGACTGAATAAAAGCTTCTGAGTTGGATTGATGTTGCTGTTTACTCCAGCTGTAGGACAAAATAAAAAGATTTTGCTGAACAAGAGGCTGTCAAACATGACCAATATGGATGATGACTGCTCTTGTGACTCTCACAAAGCTGGGGGATTTTTAAATTAAAACCATTCTCTGTGTATGAATAAGAACACAGCCTAAAACTTGAAGTGCACGCTTCATTCCGAACTGCAAAATGTATTTAGGATCTCATCTGATTTAGGGAAACTTCTGTGAGGGCATAAAGAAAACCCCAGCAACACAAGATTCACTGTTGAGAATGACAAACCTGAAGCCACTCCAAACACAAGGGCGACGTGGGAGCAAACCCAACCCATACGTACAGGAATTTACCTCGCTGGGTTGTTGAGACTAACACAGCGAGTAACAACAGCAAACAGAGACACACAAAGGGAAGGAAACTTCCTCCAGAAAAATCTGCCAGATTTTTGTCAGCACTTTTTTAGACAAAGCACTTTGGTAAAATGACACACGGCCTTGCTATTTGCTGAATGATTCAGAAAGGGGCAGCAGGGTGGGCCGGTGGGAGCTGTTCCTAATGGGAAGCAAAGACAAGCACGTTTCCTAAGAACAACAACCAAGCCACAATCTTATTAGGTTAATTCATTGATTAAAACATTTTAATGGATCTGGATTTGTGTATATTTTTTTTCTCTTGTGACAGTAGGTCAGAAACCAAAAGGACCAAAAAGACAGGAACTCAAGCAGAAAAAAATATATCTTTGCATTGGTGATTCATTATCACGTTGACTGTAAAGACAACAGCTGCTAAATTCTTCCCTTTTTGGCTTTCAAACATCCAGATGAGCTCATTTATTTCCAAGTGATCACATGCCTTGTGGCAGAAGTATGCATACTGGCCACTCCTTACTTTCCTGTTGAAATGGATTCTTCAAACTATTCCCCACTTTCTGATAGAAGTCAAGAGCTTCCACCTATGAAACCAAAACCAGGGTCACTTTTAATCCTCCTGGAGGCTGCCAGTCCTAAAAAACCTACTACTAAAAACAAAAATGTGTATTCTGAAGCTGATAAAGTGTGACTAAGCACTATATTGATCTTCTGGTTTGTTTTTGTACTACAAAATGAGCTGTGAGCTCATCCATATTAAAAAAAAAAAAAGTATGAAGGTCAACAGAATTCATTTCAGAAAACAGAGTTTGACAGGAAACCAAAATGAAAGTTGTAGTTACATTGGCTGTTTGGCCTCCTGCCTTAATTCACATTTTCTGAGCTGCAGAACGCAGAAAATGCAATGATCTGCTTGGCATTTCCAAAATGCAATACACAGACCCAGCAACTTCATCCCCATGATCAAGAATGGCAATGGGGCAGCTGCCAGGACCCGGGCAGAAGCAGCCTCTAGCCCTCCCACCTGATTCTGAGATGTTACAGACAAGGGCTCTTTGAGAAGTTAAAGAACTGACCGTCTCACAGACTTTTAGCATAAAAACATTAAAAACCTGTTTCACTGTCTTAGTGTACTAGAAAGTGCCTAGTAAAGTGCATATTATGATGCAAAATGTATTTGACTTTGTATTTTTTGACTTGTTTTGTGTTTATGGCTATCCATTCTCTCACAGGTGTAGGACAGAAGACCTCTGAGTACATTTTAACTTCCTGTAAACCACACACAGCCATCTTCCAGGACAGATTGAAGGCAACACTTGTGCTCAATCTGAAGGCCTGATCCTGCAACTGGATCTGCTTCAACAGGCTTTACTGACTAGCAAGCTACTTCTGAAACAAGGTTTCCCTAAGCAGCATCTCACAGCATTGGAGCTTGAGTTAAAACACCAAGTTACATGCACACTGCAAATACGTGAGTTGATAGACCCAAAGAATGGTTTGGGTTGGAAGGGACCTTTAAAGATCATCTAGTCCAACCCCCCTGCAATAAGCAGGGACATCTGCAATGAGATCAGGTTGCTCAGAGCCCCAACCAAACTAGAGCATCTTGAATGTCTCCAGGGCTGGGGCATCTACGAATTCTCTGTGCAAAGGAGGGGACAGGAGAGGTTTGATGATGTTTCAGCCAGCAGCAATGTTTTATTAGCATTACCTGAGTATTTCATTAACATAATACTTCCCCTAAAGCGCTATTTGGGGAGGAAGAGCAGATCCTCATTTCAAAGAGATTTAAGAAGGAAGATGCAGAAGCTATCGTGTTAGGTATGTTAGGACAAGAGGGTAATTCTAGTCTTACAGAAAAAAAGCACTAGAAAAAATGATCTGTAAAATTCCAGCATTGGTGCACCTAGTTTGACTCAAAATTATATAGGCAAGAGAAGATGATGTGATTATGGAGTAAACTGAGAAAGAGCTGGTATGGGACAAGCACTGCCACAGAGAGGTTAACAGAAAGGCAGGGAGGAGGAAAGTCTTAATGGGTGATAAAAGGAAGCTAATAGAGGTATCTGAAGCTATGCCAGCATCAGACTTTAGGAGTAGGGGTTTTCTAACAGGAGATGTAAGATGATCAGAGGGAGCAGTATAAGGTGACTAGAGGGTGTGATATCCAAATGTTGCTAACTTTCAGATTTATCAAAACCAAAACAATAGAAATCTGTGTTAAGTAAAAGCTAGCAGGCAAGTAGACAAAGTTTTTACAAAGCTCACACCAGAAGTGTGTAACAGTAAGTGGAGATGCATTCTGGGTCAGTATCTTGCTCGCCTCTGCAGCTTCTTCCAAGGACGGGATTGTTACCATATTACTTTGCTCTCGATGTGCTTTTTTACTACTTAATGAATCTTCAGGCAAATTGATTCTCCAAAATACCTTTCTGCAGCCCAGGAGGAATATGCCTGTCAGCTGTATGTGAAACAGTCTGCAGTCTCCAAGAAACCGTAGCAATACAGTAACAGCTGTTTCCAGACCGCTGGGAGAAAAGCTGTATTACACTACTTGCACAGTAGTACAGAACTGGGTAAAGTCAGGAAAACTTACATTTACTCAACAGAGTACTAGGGGATTCACTTTATATGTTCCCTAGAGACAGATGTGGAGCACCAAGGAGGGTTGTGAAAAGCCTGGGGTACTAAAAACTAACTCTGTGTTTCCAATTCAGCAAACTCCAGGTGAATCTTTTTAACCTTCTGAAAATTCTCTATCTGCCTTCCTCTGTTTGGACAGACACACTATCTGTCACTTTTGGTTATTATTTTTGGAGGTTTGTTTGGGTTTTTTTTTAATTCCAAATTGCTTTTCTTCTTGGATTTGTGAAGAGGGACATCTGCATTCAGATTTTCAATTAAAATCTGCAGCATCAATTAGCTTCTACTCAGCTCTATTCTTTACAAAAGCCTTCTTGAGCAAGGACTGAATTCAGACAATGAAATTACTGCAATAAAGCTATTGCAATAGCATTGAAAACGTTACTAAGACAATCATACCACTACAAATTCCACTCATTATGTTCCATTTCAACGCATGCTAAGATGTATTTATCATCAGTGTATATCTTTCATGTGCTACCTCTAATAAAAATGTAACAACTCACAATAAGCAGTTTCATATCCTTGTCTGGCCAGCAAAATGCAGCAGTACTGCACACAAACTTAAAAAACCACACAACTCACACGTCTCAGATGGTGTCTGTATATTCCTCAGATACAAGGTTTCAGGAAGGAAACAGATTTCCTCATCCTGTTAGTGTTCATAAACTGCCAAGATATCAGCCAGATGAACTCTTCCCACACCGAGGGGCTACAGGCGCTTGTTGTGTTATTGAGCAACACACCAATGTTCTCACTGCACAATTAAGCCCATTAGATTGACACACCAAAATGCCAAAAACTGTTCCTCCTCTAAGCAGGAGAAAGGACTCCTTCACACAAAACACATCAAAGGGCTGGGTTACTACTGATCAGCAGCTGAAAGGCGAGGCACTTATGGAACAGCATTCAAGCAGCTCTTCACTCACACTGGAAACATTTACTGCCAACACTGAAGTACCAAATGCTCTTCACCCAGCTCACAAAGGAACCAAACTCTTCATTCCTACCCAGTGCATGAAAACAAGATGGTCACGTATATACTAAACCCCATGGGAGAATGATTCTTCAGCTGCAGAACAACAAAAATTGCCCTATCTTGAATCTACCTAATTTTACTTTAATTGTGCTTAAAAGTTGAACATTAAACCTGAAGCATCCTTGGGATATCAAAATGAAGTTCTGAGTTTCCAGAGTTTATCAACAAGCTAGCAAAAGAAACCACAGAGGACTTAGAAGTTAACATTTCAAATGAACTTCGAGCAGGACAGCATTGTTACAACTGAAATTCCTTATACCACGATGCCAGTCATCAAGCAAAATATCTTTAATTAACACTCTAAAATTCCCTTTGCCATTTTCCCAATATGTTCATTAGTTGGTAATCATTAAGATGGACTGATCTGCAGTTCAGCTGTAGAGAACTTTTTTGCTACCCAAGAGGATACCTACATACACTTGTATACACTATTTTTAGTTTTACAAGCTATTGTATTAGAATTATTTTTTTTTTACATTTCATTGCATCAAATAGCTTTTAGATTGAAATGAAAATAAATGTAAATGCAAAAAAGCATTTCTGAAGTTTAAATGTAAATGCATTCCAAATGCAAGTATTTTAAGAAAATTTGTTAGTTAAAATATATCAAAAATTTTGCAGTTAATTTTTTTTTTTTAGCAAAGGAGAATATTTCCTGTAATTACTGAAAAAAACTAACAGTAACAGATATTTTTGGACATCAGACCCTTCAAGATTTTAATATTTACATATACTAGCCTCTTTTGCCTTGCTTTTGATTCCAAAACTAGAAAAAGAAAAAAGGTTAGCTTATTTTTTTCAACTTCCATCACACCTGTCATTTAAACTGGAAAAAAAATACTATTTGCACCTGCAGAAGAGCTTCCAGTCATCAAAAGTTGTTTTATTACCTCCACAAAGCCTCGTTCCAGGTGTTTAGCTAGAAACTGCTGTGGTTTAATTGTTTTCAAATCTTTGGCAGAATTAATATAATACAATATATTAAGTCAGGGTCCAGTTGTAGGTTGTCATTATTTCACATTTAGTTTTATATTCTATTGTAATTTCTTTTAAATGTTTATTGATCATAATCAGTGATCAGCAAAGCATGAAAGGAGAGATTACAATGCAAGAGTAAAAGCATTATTCAGCCTGTGAAGCACAATGCAAACAGTCAAAATTAATGAGGATGCTCTTTTCTCCTCTCTCTTTTAAGGCCAAATTAAAGTTAACAGTAGGCATATCTGACTATGTAGTAACCTTTCTAATGAGAAACACTAATATAAAACCAAATCCTTTTTCTTAAAAAAAAATAAAGCTTAAATACACAAAGGACCTTAATGTTTATAGTTAACGCAGCCATAGTTAACTCTTCCTACCAGTATTCCTACTCAACTGCATTATTATCTGTTTGATATTAATGACAGGGCTTCAAAATTTCCTAGTTTCATTTTCCCCTGTAGAAAGAACAAGGCTCTTTGTTTTAATCATTAAACCAAACAAAATGCAAAGGCTGAGCACATGTTATTTTAGAACCAAATGTTGGTATTTCATTATACATACGTTGCTTACGTGCTGTTTGTTATTGGCATTACAATAGCAGAAGCTTCCATCAAAGTGTGGGGGTCCACTGCTATAGGTGCTATTTATAGAGCTAATAATATACAAAGTCCTCTTCCTGGCTAGTTTACGAGAGAGGAAGCAGCACTATCCTTACTTTTTAGATGCAAAGCCAAGTTACAAAAAGGGAGACCTAGTCTGAGTGCGTGGGGAGAGCTAAAGCACAAAGGAAATGAAATAGAGCATTTAGTAAGCTTCATTTTTATATTTAAATTATTTAAAATAACAAAGCATCATCCTCTGTACTTACTAAGGATTAAGAAACTGATTACATCAGCAAAGCAATGAGACTTGGTGAAACCAGAGTGCAATTCAGAACATGAACTTGGGAAATCTGTCTCTAAAATACAGTTGGATATTTTTAAGCAGAAATCCCAATCCCAGGACAGAATTGCTAGATGTTGGCTATTTCAAAACTATCCTGTCTTCTAACCCCAATGCAGTAGTTATGTGTACATATGTTCTCCTGGTAAAATTCTTTTACAACTTTGATGCAGCATAATGATGCCCAGGCTAAAGGAGATGGTGTTTTTCACGTTCAGTCATAAAATTCTTCAGGTAATAATCACCACCCAATGTTTCTGTATGCTAGTTGCACTGAATTACAATGCACAGTCTTTGGACTACACAAGCAAAATTTCATTTTAAATGTATGTGAGAGCTGAGGACAATACAATCCCCATTTTTATTATGCTTCCTTTTCATTGTTACCTCAGAGAGAGATCCAGAAAGTGTTTATCATTCTCATTCTCCAGTGTTTACTGTAGTAAGAAAAGACCTCCTTCTCTAACACTCAAAACATTTGGAGGATTAAGTTTTACATTTGATGTTAATTAACACACCCTAGCGTTCTTCCTCATTTTGTCAGATATGTTTCATATTTCTGTATTCCCCAAAATGTATTTGAATTTCAAGTTGACAAGGCACTGTATGTGTAAGTGGACCTCTTCTGCCTCCATCTCAACCAATGAGGGAAAATGACTTCCATTTAAGTATAATTTTAACTAGATGGTACGTCATATTTTAAGAGAATCTTGACCAGGAATAGCTTTCTACAGATGGATCATGTCTGATGCCACTTTTTATTCTAAACAGTTAAGCTTTTATTAAGATGTCTTAAAAACACTGGAAATGAAAACACAGGAAAAACCCACTCTCCCCAATACATCTTGCTGTTTCCAGAGTCTGTGCCCCTATATTTTTGCCTTGACAAGAGCTGCCTTTCTTTGGCAGTTAACATTATTGCACAGCTCTGAAATAGAAGCTATTAAGCAGCTCTGCTCTATAAACACTTGAATGCCCAAAGTTTTTGGATGACTGTTGAAAATGAAATTGTTAAAACAGCATTCAAAAGCTAACACTAGGTCTAAAACCACAAAGCAATTTGTGGCCAGTCTTAATGCAGAATATATTCCTATCTTCCCCAAACAGGTCTTGGGATTTCTCCCATTAAACCTTAAAAGCAACTGGTGAACCCTGGCATCCACATCCCTTATTTCACAGGCTTAACTGTAGCGGCACCATGCAAATTAGCCCACCTGGGATTCAGACCTCAAGGTTTACAACTGTGTTAGATCTTAAAAACAGATTTCCTGTCTACCATTCTCACTCTCCCAGAGGTTAATTTGCAGTGTAACATCCCTCAGTCTGTGGAGAATTTTACAAGAGTAGGATTTTTACTGAACAGTCTTTTAGTCTCTTTACTGCACAGTCCTTTGCCATGAAGAAAATAGTTGTAGTCCAAAGACTCTGAGACAGTTCTTTGAAAAAGGGCTGTTTCTACCCTCACATTCAGCTTTTAACACTGTTGTACCTATGCAGGAGCAACTAGCAGCTGACATAGGAGTTCGTCATGCAAGCCTTGTCTTGAATCTTTCTCCCTTCTCTCTTTCTCTGCCTGCTCTCAAGAAATCCACTTTTGTAGGCATGGGGAAAGAAAGAATCACAGAATCACAAGGTTGGAAAAGACCTTTAAGATCATCAAGTCCAACCATTCTCATCCTAAACTAAACCATACCCCTTAGTACCTCATCTACCCTTTTTTTGAACACATCCAGGGAAGGTGACTCAACCCCCTCCCTGGGCAGCCTGTTCCAGGCCCTGACAACTCTTTCAGTAACTAAGAGCAGAAAGAGAGCTCTGGGAACATCACAAGTTTCAAGTTTAGGAATTACAGCAGAAGGTGCCAAGATAGATGCAGAATTCGGGAATAAGTGTCGCAGGGACTACCTTAAAGACATTTTTTTTTTCAAACCTCTTCATCAATGAAAAGTTTATTTCTAGAAATACCTTTCCACATCTCTGATGCAATGTGTGGGGCCATAGGTGCAACCATGATGCAGTGTACAGCCAAAGCATCTTCAAATTCCACGCTGTGGAGAATAACAGGCTGAGAAGCTTGCTAAGTGAAAAGGCAAAAGGAAAAGAAAGCTGTTAATATACATATTTAGGCATGGGGTGGGAAAGTAGTTTAATTACAAAGGAAACGCAGTAATAAAACCTAAAATCCATGTCTATGCTCAAGACAGTGTAATTTAGTAAGTTAGAAATTTAGGGAAGGTTCTGGAGAATTAAAATCACAACTCTTGATCACAGAGTGCTTTCTTGCACTTGGAAGCTAATCCCAAACAGGCTGGGGGATCTGCTCTAGTATGGGAGGCTGAACACAGACCTGTGTGGACAACTGCGGCCTTCAGAAATGTTTAGTGTGCTGCCATTTCTAGCAGCACAATCTTAGATAAAGTCAGTGTTATCTAAGAAACAGTGAAGGACTTGTATAAAAGGGCCTAAGTGTGATGAATGAGGCATGGGTTTAGTTGGGACAAGGTTCAGTTTTATGGGACCCTCGAGGGGCTTAAGTAAAGCTGAATGTAGCGACCAAATGAGGTTTTAGAGGCAAAGGGAAGTTTGGGAATGAAAAATGCAGCACAGCCTTTTGCAGTTTAACATTCAGATACCTTTAGTAAAGCATTCAGCTTCCCTAGCACAGAAAATTTTCCATTTCTTGCAAAAATTTCTAGACTGACAAAATATGAACCTTCATTCCTCTATTTATTGTACCTTAATAGAAAAGATATAGCACTAAAAGTAAACTTGGATAAACTTGTTCTTTCTTTGCCTGTTCTCACTCAGAGAGCTTACGTCTCCTGGTAAGTTCAGATTCTGTGTTTATTTTGTAATTCACCCCTCTAATGAGAAGCAGTAGAGCACAGAAGAATGTCAATACACGTCAGCTTATGAGAATTCCTTGGTCGGTATGACGAACACCCGTTTCTGTCTACTAGAAAATTCTCCAAAACCAGTGATTTATTTGACACAGACGACACTAATGAGGTAATTTCAAACTAGATTTGAGTAAGTTTTAGTAACAACTACCTGTTTTCTATATTTAATCTTTACCCACCTCCCTATTTCCTCCTTTCAAATGGGACTGAAAGAGGAAGTGTCAGCATGCTATACGGAAACTTGTTCTTCAAAGATACTGCACTGACTTCTTTGGTCAAGAAATGTGTCAGTGTTTAAACATCTGTCTGTCTGTAGGACACTGATTTTTTTTTTTAGGGTTTTTTTTTTTTAAAAAACATTCACACATCACCATCCACCAGCCCCAAATACATACGAATTGCTGAGCCAGAGATAAAGAACTGTCTGTCACCTTTCCAACACCTCACAGCATCCCAGACTTAAAAGTTATCTCAGCACAGCACTTGTGCACACTCTATTTAACTTTTTTGTAAAGTTCGTTGGCTTTGCCTTATGGAATCCATAAGGTATAGAATGGTATTTCAATAAAGAAGTTGAAATCCTCTAATTTTTATTTGGTTTCTTGTCTAGGTTACCGTTATATGCTTGAAGGATTGCACAGCCAGATCTAAGAGCAGTAACAAAAATAATGATAATAATATTTTATTATATTTGATCTATCATCACTGGCTGATAAACAACAATCTAAATTAAAAGTGCTAAAGACTTAAGTTATTTTTCTATTTGTTTGAAAAGGGGGAATTTGCAAACTCTATTACTAGCAGGCAGTTCAGTGGTGGAAGCTGCCTCTGAATAATGTAAAATTATCTGTGATTTTAGAATAATGAGTAATACCCCTTTGCTTTAAACTAGGATGTTTGGTAATTCTATAATGTACTACTATACCTCACTAGGAGAACAAAGAGCAGAACTAAACAGAATGTATCCTTTAGGAATTACAGGATGCAGATGTAAACATCAGAACCTGGCGACTCCGACACCACCAAGCTCTTCCTGCACAACTGTGTACTTCAGGGTGACAGTGACACTAGAACGTGCTGCTTTTGAACTGCGTAATTCAACAAGGCTCTCCACTTAGTAATAATGTTTATGACAGGAAATGACTTATGGGAAGCTGGACCTATAGCTCAGGCTATATGTATATACATGAAGCTCCTGCTTTGTATAAAGACTGAGAGAGAAAAATACTTCCATGAATATCACGTACTTACATGGAGTATGTTAGTGAGGCTCATCAATCGGGAAATAGCTGCATTGAACAGATGATCCTTTGTGAAGTACTCTGTTACCTGGTATTAGAAGAAAAGTTTCATCACTAATTATTTAAAATTCTCAAGCATACACCATCGAGTTTTTAAATGAAAAAGAACTACTGATAATCGATTTCAAGTGTTGAAATACGCCCATCTTACCTCTCACATGAAAATCACCTTGGCATGCAAATGCATCACGTATACAATCACATGTGTGCATGGGAAAATAATAACCATAAAAATTCAGTTGATTGGTTTCCCCTCTGTTTCAGGATTTTAAAAGCTTCAATAAATGGCAATGAGAACTGTGTATGAGCAATCACCCATTCTTTCCTTTAATAAAATACCTTTCCTTTGCCCCTACAAGGAGCCTTCATACTTGTAAATCCAATTATACTGGTGAAAGCTCGTCACAGATTGCAGAGTTAGAATTCTAAAGCCTGTTAAAAGACCTGGAAGGTCCCTCACCACAGGGTTTAAATCAGGAAAAGTTTTTATCTGTAGAAAAGTAGTTTAATTTTGCAGGTATTTATGTCTCCTTCTGAGTCTTGGATAATTGAGTTAACACTAATCACAGCATGAGATAATACATAACAGATCAACAACCATTTCATAATTTAAAAAAAAATAAATTTAGGATATGCTAATATATTGTCACCATCTTTTTTTTTTTTCTATATTAAACAGCAGGCATGATAATGAAGTGTGAAGCAAATAGCCCAAAATCTTTTGTTAGGGATAACTCACCTTCAGCTTTGCTACTGGAAATGGAGTTACTCAAATGCAGACTGAGAACATTTTAATGCTGTAACATTTTACCCTTCAAATGAGGCACACAGCAGAGAAATTTTGCCAATCCAAGTCTCACTTCTTTGCAAAAAAGCTGTGTCCCACAGAATTTCTAAGTAAATTAAATTACTTCCACAGATAATAATTCACTTTAAAAATACGAGCTACTCATCTAGGGAAAAAGCTTTTGGCTCTATAAGCCAAGCATATGGCTTTAGCATAAGCAGCAACTTATTTAGTCATTTACAAACTATGTAAGTGTTTCTTTTAACCTCAGAAATCACCAGATTCTTCTGCTCCCAGATCTTTCTGGCTTCAGCCTTCTCTTTCTTATTCAGAAGCTCGGGATTGGGCATGGTTCCTGAAGTCCTTGCTTCAGTAAGTTTGGTTACAAGCATCCAGAGGCGCATCTGCCATCTCTGAACGCCTGGCATTGCATCAGCTGAGATTCATGAGAGATTGCAGAAACAAATTTCAGTTACAATGAATGAATCCAAAACTCTGAAGAAAAGCAGAAAGCAAACTAAACTCTAAAGTTAAACACTTAAAAAAACCCTACAACCCTGTACTTTAAATAAAAAATGTCAATTCAATTAGAAACGCTTTTACAAATAATGCTGAGTTGCCTTAATGGAAAGAAAGCACTAGGATAAAAGTATTTTTCTGCAATGACTTTAAAACATATTATGGCAAGAATATTTGATAAATCTGTGAAACAATCTGTGTTTCTGTGACCTAAGGACTGCGCTACAAGGAGGCCCCAAGTGACTCCTGCGCACAGCCGGGTCCTCCATATAGGGTGGTGCAGAGCCACAAGTGAAGGTATGGTTGACACTGGCTTTAGCTTCTTCCAGATGTGTCATGTTTCTACTAGACTGCACAGCACTACATCACACTGCACTGCAGAGTATCAGCATATCCTAGGATGTCCCAACAGGCAAGAGCTTACAGTTCTGCTCCAGCAACTGCACTTGAAAAGACCGCCAGGCCTAGTACTGAACTGGGAGAAATAAAAGACATGGAAGCAACTGTAATCCAGGTGCATTATCTGTCCGATAGCACTCGATGAAAGGCTTCCTGCACATCTGGGAACAGTAAAATACAACCTGACTGACTATGTCTGCATGATCCTCTGAAACTCTCACAGAGGGGATGGGGAGCATGATGGTTTCCCCAAACTTTCTATCTCCTTTTCATACCAGAAGCATGTAGATCATCTAGACATGGTAGGCTTGGCATTATCCAGACCATAGTAATGGTGTAATAACCTGCTGGGTAAGTCTGACCACATTTGGCCCTGCATAGTCTGGAAGACTACTTGCCTGCACCAAGGGAGAGGAAGACAGAATGACAGGAGCCCTGCCTTCATATCCACCACTGAAAAGACAAGGAATCCAGTCTGGAGGGCAATCCTCAAAAGTTCACATCCAGTGAAGAGCAGAATCATGGCAACTGAGAATCAATATTCATATTTTCCAAATAAAACAGTTTACTGTATTTGGTTTCCATGGCTGGGTTTTGGTAGCAGGGGACTACAGGGGTGGCTTCTGTGAGAGGATACCAGAAGCTTCCCCCATGTCTGACAGAGCCAATACCAGCCGGCTCCAAGACAGACCTGCAGCTGGCTCTAAGGCCAAGCCCATCAGTGACATGGGTAGCACCTCTGAGATAATATATTTAAGAAGGAGAAAACCCCCTGCTGTGCAAGGTTTTGCACATGATGGCAACTGCTGAGTGATCTCTCCCTGTCCTGACCCACGAGCCTTTTGTTGTATTTTCTCTCCCCTGTCCAGCTGAAGAGAGGAGTGATGGAACAGCTCTGGGGGGGCACCTGGCCTCCAGGTAGGGTCAAACCCACCACAACTTCTTGATTTCTTCAATTTAAACATTCACTATTTTGTTATCATTAAGAAATTCAGACTACAGCTTAAAGATTTAAGAGATCTTTTTCACCCACTTTCTATATTTTTCCCCTGGAATTATTTTTAGGCTGCTCCTTTTGTTCACATTTTCCAATATTCTTTGAACACGACATGCCTACAAAATCTTTCTTTGTATTTCTCAAGTGGTAAACAGGGTGAGATGAATGACTAAAGGCATTTTTGCTATCATTATACCTTCATGTGCTTAGCTTTCTTAAAAAGCATGTTGAATGACCAAGCTCTAGTATACTTTACTATTTTGTAGCCATGATTCTCAGACTAATTTCATTATTCCATTTTCAAGATGGAAAAACATGGCAAAAAGATTGTCAATGACTAAATTAGCTGCCTCAGAGAGAATTATGTACCTGTGTACTGTAAGGGATGCAGGAGCTAAAGCCTGATTCTAAGCCATTATCTTTTTTGAAGAGACATTTTCTGTACTGTTGTGATGAGATGGTGACAGTAAGCCAACTAAGGAGTGTCATAAACCCCACTCCTCCAGTACATACAATACTGCAATAACATATAAATGATCACACAGGAACGTGAAGGTGACAGACACCAACTGAAACAATGCTTAGTGCAGGCTGAACTGAGTAGCAACAAACTAGCACAAGAAGGAATGAAGTAGTCCAGCTTTTTAAACCAGGCATGGGGTGTTTTATTAAAGCCTTATGCAACAAGAGGGCTAGATTTAAATGTAGTCATAAGACTACATTAAAATGCATGAACCACAGTAGATAAAAAGAAATTAAGATCTGTCAGTATGACAAATTGTGTGATGGCAGTAAATAAGTGTGTAGGAGGATAAATCTTAACTTATTCAAGAAATAAGCTCATTAAAATGTCGTGTGTGTACAAATACTAGTTACTAGCAACTCTGATTATTTTCTAATAAGATTCTTCCAGTAAGTGTTTCATAGTCCAAATTACAAAAGCCACGGCATATGTGGCACAAAGAAATAGAAATAATATTTCAGTTTGATCTGTAATCTAACTAAAAAATCAACTTATAATGAAAAAAAAAATCTTAAAATAATCACTTTCAATCAGCTGTAGCTAATAAAAAATAGAATGAGGTCCAAGTTTGAGGAAGAAAATAGCACTTACGAAGTGCTCTTCATAGATGCTTGTAGTTCATAGAGCTAACACACTAAGGAAAAAAACCCACAACAAAACAAACAACAGAAAAATCCAACTTACTTTTAGTATCCCACAAAATATCTTGTTCTGGAGGAGCAGCAAACAGAATGTAAAGACGTAGGGTATCAATGCCATACTCTTTCACTAATTCTTCAGGGTCTATCCCATTGTGCTTAGATTTGCTCATTTTTTCCCAAGCAACTTGGAGCTTCTCACCAGTTTTTAGGTGAACTGGTTCAGTTCCTTAACATTAAAGATATATGCAAAATATTAAAACAAATTTTGCTCATTTGTACCAGCAATTAATTTTGTTCCCTAAACATAAGAAAGAACCGTTTCTCATGGAGTTTTTTGCACCTAAACAGCTTAAAGATGAAAAACCACCTCTTCTCTTCCAAATCTTTCCTACTTTAATGTTTTAACACAATTAATAACCCAATGCATCCATTACATCATGTCAGAAGATCTCCTTCTACCATTTGGAAGCTGGATCTGGCACTCACCCTATGTACTACTTTGACAGCCCCTGAGATTTAAGTATTGTTGTAACAATGACATTTAAAACTTCCTAGATAGGTGTACTGATTGGGTACAATTCTGACCTGCACTTAGCATTTACAAACACCAGCTGCATGGATTTAAATTGCAGTAAATTATCCTAACCAGAACATGCTTTCTTTTGCATGAATTTAGAGATGGAAAGGGGCATCTACACTGGTAAAGGTGTACTGAGCAAAACCACCTGCTACAAAAAAACACAAGCTTTTTTGGAAGAAAACAGATGAGCAGACAGTGGTATATATAAGGGGGTTGGTTTTTTTTGTTTTTAACTGACTTACGGGGTTTGTATGCAGGAGAACAACAGTGAAAAGAAGGTTGCCTGAGAGGAGTGCTTGAGGGAGGCAAATACAACCAAACCACTCCTATTCTTACAGGTCCCCAAGTCAGCACCTGCTGCTCCAGTCTATGCAGTGAAGGCACTGGATGGGACTTGAGAAAGAGCACTTTCCCTACACATCTTTTACATTCCTACTGTCTGCTGAATATGCCAACATCTGTGTTAGCTTTGCCACGATGTTTTTGTAGGTTGCCGGTTTGCTGGGACTACTAGCTCCATTCAGCAAGATGCTGAGCAGCGTCCTAACATAACTGACTTCTGATCTTTTGGACCATACTGGAGCTAAAATAATACCACAGCCCTGTTTCTGTGTTTGGATGAGATTAAAAACTGCTGGATTAGCAGGGTCTCTGCACATTCAGCAGTGCATATGAATCTAAAACTCATAGAAATTGCTCTCCAGTTTAAATATTACATGGATTCATTTCCTTTTCCAAATTTTCCCAGAGCTGATACTTGTACACCAAAGCAGCCTGTGACTTTTTGGATGCACCAATGCTGACTTTCCCACCCAGTCTCTCTTACCAGTGAGATCAACCTCCTCTCTCTTCAAACACTGGCCCGTTGTTGTCAGCCTGAACGTCTGATTCTTGATAAGGCCTTGAACCAAGAGCTTATGGAAAGGCTCCCTAAGGATGGAAGGAAAACAAAACCTGTCTGTTGGAAAGAGCTGTTAAAAGCATACTTTATGATAAGCCTCAGGTGTTGAACCAATCAGGCACAATTATTAAATGAAAAAAGAATTTCAAGTTGACTATACATAAATTGTTGTCACCTTAGAAAGAGTACTTTGTGCATTTATTCATGGAGCCTGGCTGCCAAGTGTAAGTATTTATTTGCATTCTGCACACATTCTTGCATCCTGTTCAGTATCAAGTTATTCTAATGCCACTTTTCAAATTAGCATATGGGTAATACACACAAGTTTCTGGGCCAGCAGTGCCATTTCACTAGCTTCACACTAAATCCTCATGTGTAAAAGCGTTCAAGTACCTGGCCTTTCACTGTCTTTCAAATATTTACTCCTAACTTCTCTCTGAGGAGCACAGTATTTGGAACAAATCAAATTTCTTTCTCTAAACAGAGAAGATAGTTTCACTAACGTAAGCACTCGCATGCCTCCTCCCTTTGCAGAACCAGCTGCGAAGACCTAGCTGCAAGATAAAAGTAGAGTAGAAAAATGGAGATGCTGGAAAGTTCATATGTCAGTGGATCAAATTTTTAGCATCTTGAACATTGAAACTTCATTTTTCTAGCCAAATTTACATCAGGAAGAGTAAACTCTCAGCAAATGTGTATATGACAGAGCTGAAGAGCCTTAAAAGCGCCAAAGCTAAGGGCAGCAGTGCACTTGGTACAAAATAAAATCTGTGTAAACACTGCTCTGGTTGGCAGATACATCATTGGGGCCACCTCCTTTAATGATTTTGCATTTCTAATCCATTGAGTCAGAGGCCTGTCGCTGTTTTCACTGAAAAAGACAAAACAAAATTAATCTCTAGAGGTTTTGGTTCCCACTTGGTAGGCCAGGAAAGTAAGGCAGTTCTAACAGCAACCCCAAGCACAGTAGGGGCCAGGGAGGAGGTATGGAGTGAGACCCAAGAGGCATACACAGTCTGGGGAGTCTTCTCATGGCATCCTCTGACGCAGAGACATTGGTGACCATCATCTTCGAGGACGTGCTAATCAGTGCTGGTTACTACTGACTTGCATCTCCTAATGCTCATACGTGTTCTCAACATTAAGCAAGCTGAATCCCCCACAGTTCCACCTAATGAAGCCCCACATATCTATTTTTCAAAAAGCTGGAATAAATCCATCTAAAGAATAGCAAAACCAGACTTCCACATTTTACTCCTCATGTAGAAAAAAGTCATAATCCAGAACACTGCTCATTTTTAAGGAGTTAAGTACTTTACATTATTAGGAAATTTATGACAATTTATCTTGTGATTTAAACCACAGAAATTTATTTAATGATATAGTTAAATTACAATTAAATGACATGAAAATTATGCGTATTTTAATGCATTTAAGCAGATCTCTTCCACATACTAGTCTTTAAACCCTTCTGATGACTCTGAAGTAAGGAGATATTTGAAAGAAAAGCCTTAAACTGAGAGAAAGTGACAGGCTTCATACTTTACCTTCAACATATTCATGTTTGAACATGAGTTTCCTTCTTTCCATATTTTGTATACTTCTAAATATCGTGCAAGTACAGGCACATAGCAGCCTATCATTCAGACACCGAGCAGCACTACCCACACCATGCCACCTGGTTTATCAACAACCTTGAGTAGCAATTCAAGTATCTCTATAAATAATTTCTACACAATTATTTCACAGTTTGCCTGAAAAATCCTGTTGTTTAGAAATAAATTAAAGGAATTTAAGGAGATGAGAACTGAGGTTAAGTTTAGACAGTACAAACAAGAAAAAGTATTTTAAAAATACTCTGTGTGTGAGAAATATTTGTGGTGAGGCCCTGGCACAGGTTGCCCAGAGAAGCTGTGGCTGTCCCCTCCCTGGCAGTGTTCAAGGCCAGGTTGGATGGGGCTTTGGGCAGCCTGGTCTAGTGGAGGGTGTCCCTGCCCATGGCAGGGGGGATGGAACTTGATGATCTTTAAGGTCCCTTCCAGCCCAAACCATTGCATGATTCTATGATAAAAATAGGAGTCAATAACTATCTAAAATCTCAAATACTTATCTCAAATTATCCAATTGAATTAGAAGATGAAAATTTGGAACAAAAACCTTGTAATACTATAGTCAGCAAATGGTAGAAAGATGCTTCAGGAGATAACTGTTCAGGGTAAGTTCCTTCTACATCACACCAATGAAAACTAGAAAGAATTTTCCCCTCTATTATTTAGTACTTCAGTCTGTTTAAGTTCTCAAACAGTCATTAAAATAGCCACACTTGCTGCCATCTAAAATAAAGCTAATATGGTAGGCAGAACATCCCCATAAGATGGGGCTCTCCACTGGAAGTGATTTTTCAAGGAACATTTATTTTTAATGACAAGGAGTGAGTTCAGATCATACACCAAGTTATTAAAAGCTGAACGCAGGGATGAGCATTTCCTATTTTTGTTTATGCTGACAGAGGTTACAAAAATGCAACACTAAATACATTACCAAGTATGGGGAAAAAAAACCCCGTGGCTTCCTAGGGGGAGACCGCAGCAGAATGGAGACAGGCCCAAAATGAGAAAAACAGAGCCTGTCTAATAAACACCGGGCTCAGAAACAAACCGAGCCCTGTACTGAATTCATCCTGACGTGCAGTGACTTTGCCAGTGTTGTGGTGGCTCCATCTTATGGCCATATATGAAGTTACACTTTGATTTGCATAAATAAATCCCCTTTGAGGGAAGGGATGTGTTTCTTGGCTGAGGAAGGGGACTGCAGAGACACCACAGCACATCAGGTGTGATGCAATCCTGATCGAAACACGGCAGCACCCACTCACGGCCTGGTGTCACACATGCTTCTTGAGCCACCCGACTGAGCACAGCTGAAAGTCAGCTGTATTCAGGCAGGTGTTTCTGGTACAGTAAGTGAAGAGGTGGTTTGAGTTTCTTTGAATGCTTGATGGCATTTCAAGTTGTAAGGATGCTGGAGCAGGATACACCTTCACCCAACCTGTGTGTTTGTGCCCATGCTGGAGCAATGGGCACTGTGGCCTTAGCTGTGCACTGCTTATGATGGTGTACATCAGACGGGACCCCACCTGTGAAGTCACCTCCAAGAAGGACCAGCACTGTAATCAATCTTTTTCCTCTCAGTAATCTTCATATACAGGTTAATTTATATGATTCACCTATCTCTCAATATAGGAGGATGCAATGGATGGAGAACAGCTTGACTAACAAGTCAGGAACTCCTGCTCACGGCCATGTCCTCAGGCTCCTTGCTCTGCTCCCTGCACGGTGACTAGTGAGGCTTGCAACCCAATTGCAAATGACCTGGCTGGAAGGACTCTGTGGAGTACTGCAACAGTGATGAACAGTGGACTCAGAAGAAGGGACAGATCTAGCAAAGGAGCTCACTGCATTTTCATCTTACCACTTCTGGAAAGGCTGAGAGAGCCCAATGCTGTGCCCCACAGTCAAGACAAGACCTTGGTCAGTCACTGTCAGCTGAATTTCAGATGCTTGTGAAATGCATAGTTAGATACTGGTAACAATCTGGCAATCTGTAGAAAGCCAGAAGCCACTGGGGGATGTGGGAGAGCACTTCTTCCAGGCACAGGATAGGTGCATCCCTTTGAGTAAGAAATCGGGAAAGAAAGGCAGAAGACCTGTGTGGATGAGCAGGGAGCTAATGTGTAAACTCAAAGGGAAGCAGAGGGTTTATGAACTATGGAAACTGGGTCTGTGCACCTGGGAGGAATATAGGGATGTTGTCAGGGCCTGTAGGGACGCGACTAGAAAGGCTAAAGCCCGCTTGGAGATGAAACTGGCAAGGGATATAAAGGATAATAAAAAGAGTTTTTTCAGATACGTGAATACTAAGAGGATGATCAGGGATAATGTAGGTGCCTTGATGAATGAGGCGGGTGTCCTGGTATCGGGTGATGATGAGAAGGTGGAAATACTGAATGCCTTCTTTGCCTCAGTCTTCACTCCAAAGGCCCCTCGGGACCCGCAGATCCTGGATGAAAGTAGGAGTGTTTGGGGAATGAAGAGCTTCCCTCTAGTTGAGGTAGGGGTGGTCCAGGAGCGGCTCAAAGGGATTAATGCAAACAAATCCATGGGCCCGGATGGGATACATCCACGTGTGCTGAGGGAGCTGGCGGAAGTGATTGCGGAGCCGCTTGCTATCATCTTCGACAGCTCTTGGAGAACAGGAGAAGTACCTGAGGATTGGAGGATAGCCAATGTCACTCCAGTCTTCAAAAAGGGCAAGAAGGAGGACCCTAACAATTATAGGCCAGTCAGCCTCACTTCTGTCCCTGGAAAGGTTATGGAACAGCTTGTTCTGGATGCCATTACCAAGCAACTGGAAGAGAAGAAGGTCATGAGGAGTAGTCAGCATGGATTCACCAAGGGGAGATCGTGCTCGACCAATCTCATAGCCTTCTATGATCTCATCACCGGCTGGGTGGATGGAAGGAGAGCAGTGGATGTCATCTACCTTGACTTCAGCAAGGCTTTCGATACTGTCTCCCATGGCATCCTGATAGAAAAGCTGAGAGATCATGGGATAGATGAGTGGACAGTGAGGTGGGTTGAGAACTGGCTGTCGGACCAGGCTCAGAAGGTCGTGATCAGTGGAACAAAATCGGAATGGAGGCCTGTGACTAGCGGTGTTCCCCAGGGCTCGGTGTTGGGTCCAGTCCTGTTTAATATCTTCATCGACGACCTTGATGAGGGAATAGCATCCACCCTCAGCAAGTACCTGATGATAGAAAGCTGGGAGGGGTGGCTGACACGCAGGAACACTGCGCTGCCATCCAGCGAGACCTGGACAGGCTGGAGAGCTGGGCAGGGAGAAACCAGATGAGGTTTAATAAAAGCAAGTGTAAAGTCTTGCACCTGGGGAGGAATAACTGTCAGTATCAGTACAGGCTGGGGGATGACCTGCTGGAGAAGAGCTCTGTGGAGAACAACCTGGGGGTCCTGGTTGATGACAGGTTGGCTATGAGCCAGCAGTGTGCCCTGGTGGCTAAGAGGGCCAATGGGATCCTGGGATGCATCAGGAAGAGTGTGGCCAGCAGGTCTAAGGAGGTGATCCTCCCCCTCTACTTTGCCCTGGTCAGGCCCCACCTGGAGTATTGTGTCCAGTTCTGGGCTCCCTGGTATAAAAAGGACAGGGATCTCCTAGAGAGAGTCCAGAGAAGGGCTACAAAGATGATTAAGAGGCTGGAACATCTCCTGTATGAGGAAAGGCTGAGTGAGCTGGGGCTGTTCAGCCTGGAGAAAAGAAGAATAAGGGGGGACCTAATTAATGTTTATAAATATCTTAAGTATGGGATGCAGGGGGAATTGGCCAACCCCTTTTCAGTAGTCTGTGGAGATAGGACAAGGGGCAATGGCTGTAAACTGGAGCACAGGAAGTTCCGCACCAACATGCGGAAGAACTTTTACACAGTGAGGGTGACAGAGCCCTGGGACAGGCTGCCCAGGGAGGTGGTGGAGTCTCCTTCTCTGGAGATATTCAAGACTCGTCTGGACGCCTATCTGTGCAATATGAGCTAGGGAGCTGCTTTGGCAGGGGGGTTGGACTTGATGATCTCTCGAGGTCCCTTCCAACCCCTACAATTCTGTGATTCTGTGATTTTAGGCAGAAAAAAGACCAAACGATATTGAACACTCAGATTTTGCACAGTCAATAGCTGAGTGATAAAGTCCCTGATGAAAGCTCCAACACTCTTCCTTTACAGAATAAGCTATTTGTGCCCCACATGCTTTATTCTGCAGTGCAGCTGCATAATAACAGTGCTGTTCTTCATCAACAGATTTGCTCTCACAGTCAAATCTGCTGACTTCAGGGCAACAGTAAACTCTTCTGTTGCTTTGTAATCCTTCAGAGACAGTGTGCTCAACTCCATTTCCAATTATTCACCAGACAGAACGGATTACTGAAGTCTAGGGAAGAGCCAAATTCTGAGTAACTCATACTAACACTGTTGAGCAGGTGTAACTGAGTGTGTTGGTGGATTAAGCTGGAAGGGATGAGGAGGCTGCTGGCCCCAGCTGCCTACCTGGCCCCTGTCCCAGTGGTGGCCACAGCTGGGAGGGTTGACTGGCTTCTGAATTAATTCCAGCACCGATGCACTTTACAGACCAGATTGCTAGAACAAAATGACATCAATTTGGGCTTAATCCCTTGTCACATGTACCAATACCCAGAGGGGGCTATTTATTCTGCCTTGTCATTACTGAGGAAATGAGCAGCACTTGCCACCATCTCTGGTTCAATGCATTTAAAAAAATTGTAAATAAAAGATCATGCCCCATCTTCAGGGGGTATTTAAACTATATTGGCACCTTTACAATTTTAGATGCCTGTGAGCATTGCACTTTTTCTAGAAAAGCTTGTGTGACATTTGTAAATGGGTGGCCTATGCTGCTGTTGTAATAACATACATTGTGTTTGAAAAGATTGCTTTGAGAATCTAAACAATGACATTTTAAACTTCTGGCTTCAACTTCATTATTATATTAATAGGCATCAGCACAGAAAGACTATCAGAAAATATTTCAACAGATTTGCAAGTTAGATGATAGGAGCCAAACAGTGAAAAATTCCATGAAGAAAGCCCCTCAAAATAAAAATCCCTAAAAATTAACAGGGGAATCATAAAAACTTGCCAGAATAGTTGATAACACTTTAAATGGCTGTGGCACTTTTATTAACAAAGATGTGGCCGAGCTTTACTAATCTGATCAGTGAACAAGACCTAAGCTACTAGAGAAAGACTGGAAATGCACAAGAGGGCAGTGTTTTTTAACATTTTAATGTTTTCCCTCAGAGCTGTGGCCTTCAGCACCATGTCTTCAAGCTTCCTAACAAAAGTTTGTTGTTTCTAATCACCCTTTTCAGAACTCCCAGGCCAGCCCTTGAGCAGTCCTAACAGAAGACTGAGCAAAAGTGGCTTCTGACCAAAGCTAAAACATATTTAAGACATGTGGTAAAATTCATAAAAGACTTGAGATTTGCTTATCAAAACAAAATCCTAATTTGACTTCATGACTTAAAAGAATTCAATGCTTTAAGTGTGCAGAGCCTCAGCAAGTGTTTTTGCATTTGACGATGAATTTCTAACAGTCATCTTGCAGTCTGAAGACATGTATGAGCAGTACATACAGCAGGACCATGGGGCAATGCTGTAATGCATCTTCACATGTGCAATAGTTCTTGAGATTGTATCTGGCCTCCAAGGAATTCTCCATGGTCTACAGAAAGTAGAAGGTGTTTGCAAATGACTGAGCACTGGAACAGACTGCCCAGAGAGGTTGTGGAGTATCCTTCTCTGGAGACACTCAAAACCCACCTGGATGCCTACCTGTGTAATTTAGTCTAGGTGATTCTGCTCTGGCAGGGGTAGTGGAATACATGGTCCCTCCAAACTCCTAATGTTCTGTGATTCTGTGAAAACAACTTTGATTTTCTCTACTATTCTCACTAGGCACAGTCAGTGCTTCCTGAGCATTTTTTTCATTTAAGAGATTTTTTTTCTGCAGTTTACTATATTTAGACCACTCTAGGCACAGTGCTTTGGTGTTACAGCTCTGTCACAGTGGAGAATGAACACATTCCAAATTCACGGACTGCCAGGTTGGAAGGAACCTTTGGAGGTCGTTTGGTCCAACCCTTTTCTCTAAGCGGACCTAACTTCAGGTTACGCAGAGCTTAGGCCAGCTGAGTTTTGAAAATATCCAGTGATGGAGATCCCAAAAACCTTTCTGATAAAACTGTTCCATCACCTTCACTGTCAAAACTATCTGCTGGACTTTGCTGCAGTCTGTGACTGTTACATTTCCTTTCTCTGTACATCTCTGAGAAGAGTCTCCTTTATAATCCTCTTTTAGGTAGCAATAGACTGCAACTACATTCTCTCCTTAGCCTTCTTTTCTCCACGATTAGCATGCACAACTCCCTCAGCCTCTCCTTGTATGCTATATGCTCCACAGCCCCTGACTATCTTAGAGTCCTTCCACTAGATCCTCTTAAATTTAATAATGTCCCTCACACTTGGCAGGCCTCAAAACTGGACACAACATTCTTGATGTGCCTTCCTGAGTGACCAGCAGAGATAAGCAAAGCTGGACATGTTCTGCAGCAGCGCAGTATACTCTCATGCCTCCTGCTGACTCATGTCTAACTTGGTGTTCATCAGGACCCCTAAAGCCCTTCCCTGCTGCAATCCTCCCCACATAGCTGGCACAGCCCTGTCTGTTTCTGTGGGTAACCTGCTCACCTTGTCTTTCATGTGCCTAAAAATTACTTCCAGGATTATTTCCTTTAAAATATCCTTGGGGACAAATGTGAGGCTGACTGGGCTACAAGTACTTTGGATTGTCCTCCTTGTCTGTTCCTGAAGATGAGTTTTGCATCTGCCCTTCTCCAGTCAACAGGAGCATTCCCTGATCATCATCACCTTTCAAAAAAAATAAGACAGCAGCCTCACAATGGTAAGGCCAGCTCCCTCAGCACACTTGGATACATCCCATTTGATGCCATGGACTTGTAAGTGTCTGGTGTAAGTGATCCCTAACTCAATCCTACCCTACAGAGTGACAGTATGTCAAACTCTCCTATCCAGCACACACCTTGATAGCAAAGACCAAGGCAAAAACTAGTTTTTGTTACTAGGGTCTTTGTCTGATTTTGTGTCAGGCCAACATTTTCCCTAATACTCTTGTCAACGTACCTGAAGAAGCCCTTCTTACCACCTTCACCAGTTTCAATTCTAGATGAGCTTTGGCCATTCTTAATTCCACTCTGCCTGCCCAGCTAATGATTCCACATTCCTCCAGTGTTAGTGCATCCTTACTTCCACTTTCCATGCACCTCTTTTAGTGCTTGAACTCATTCAGTAGGCCCCTTTTGATCCAAACTGTCTTCTTTTCATGCCTTCTCATTTTCTTGCACACTACCATGGACCACTTACTTTGCAAGCAAATGTCCCCTTCCTTGTGCTGACAGATTACAGTGACAATACTTCAGCCACCATAGGTAAATGTTTTGGGAGGTGGAAGAATTTAACTGGCAAAAGAACATTTTGCTGCTGTGTGTTACTGCTCCACGAGATGGCTGTTAGATAGGACTGTAAAGTCTTTTGTAGAACTGATAAGCCTGAAATTGCTTGCAAGGAAAAGCTCTGAAATTCTTTGCTTAAAGGAATAGTGTCTCTGACAGAAAGGATCTGCTTTGAGAGGCCTGCTCCCTCAGAGAAGGAACAGCCTTTGTGCTGCAGCTGTGCAAGCTGGAAACAACAGCGTGAACCACAGCCACACAAATCATCCACACACAAAATCTCAAATACAGCTTTTAACTGTAGACTGTTCTGCAAGGCAAGAATGAGTGATTAAAATGCACTGCCTGTTGTCACCAAACGATTCTGAAACAACTTGGAGAACTATTCCACTAGCTCCACTAACTAGCCCATCTTTTTCTGCTGCACAGCTACTTACATTCTAGTTTTGGAGAAAAAACTGCTGCATTCACGAGTTTAGTGCTGTGTATATGTAGATTCCTCTTTTACATCAAATGCTTAGAGTGGGTCCTAGTAAAGAATGAATGCACATGAGTTGCCAGCTGAGAAACTGCTGAGCAGTTCTTCTCAGGGGATCACTCATTTTGACTCAATCTATTTAAACATCTCTGCTGGTGGGAAAACTGGACAGAGCACGGGGCAGCGTTTCACTATTCTGACACCCACATGGAGCCTCCCTGTTGAGGCATTCCTCTGATGGCATTTAGGGTAAAAAAAGAGCACAATTACAGTGGAAATGGGGGCATCAAACTGGGAATCTGAGAGGGCAAAGAATAGAACGTCAGATGACTCACCTTCCTGCCTCTAACTTGACTTCTAACCAAAGCAAAGGACAGTGAATTAGGCTACAGCAGCATCAGCAAAAAGCGTAGTTAAAAGTAATTATATAAAAGTGATTAAAGAATAAATAAATTGACAGCAGATACATTTACCACTTTTGCTTATTAAGAACCATTTTGCACTGTCCAGCTCCAGTACTGCAGTGAATTACAGCAGTGTTTGTTTTTCTCATGTGCATGGTCCCACTGAAACTGATGGTATTACTGTGCATGAAGTTACCTAATTTAAAATAGCAGCACCACTCAGAATGCCTGAAGTTACTAGTTTATGCAAGCTTTTGCAGGCTGAAAAACCTACAGCAACATTTGATCACTTGCTTTGAGCCAGCTAATGCTCACATGTAATAAAATAAGCTGTGTATATATGCATACAGAGCGTCCAACTGACCGTGAGAAACCAAGTACCTAGCCAAGGCTGACAAGCAGGAATATTCAAGGCTTATTCAATGTAATGTTCTACTACCATAACAATGGCTGCTATCACTCTCACTACTCAAATAAAACAGGAAAGATTTTAATGGAAATATATATATCTAAGGCTTACTTGTGTTTTGTCATCTTTAGGTTATGGCAAAAATGGCTGAAAAACCTCGCATAGAATAAGTGCATAACTGCATGCTCCTTTCCCCCGATGTACAAATCCACAGGCATCCAGTAGTCTGCTAAGTCACTATTAAAGGGCCTGAAAAAACCAAGATTACAGAAAAAAATACAAAGTTAAAAAAAAGAAAGATCAGCTCTACTCAATTAGCTTGTCATACTCGACCAGACGGCACTATTTACTGAAAGTTAGACCTGTGTAATAACCTTTTGTTTTGTTATCAGATCTATTGAATTTTTAAGAAGCTTAATAATTTGCTTAGCAAATTACTGACGACATTTTAATTGTCACTGAAAAGCAGATCCACACAAATTTTTCATATATTTTAGGGAAGCAACTAAGATTTCACACCCTTTACCTGAGAAAGTGATGAAAATATTAGCTTTCTCTATAAATGTTTTTTCCATAAATACCCTGCAGCTAGCCTTTACCTTTTTTAGCAACTATCAAGTTTTACATACAAACAGATTATAGACAAAAGATATGACCACTCAAAAACTGCTGGCTTCTTTTTAAATCGGAGTTTTGCATTGTTGCCATTAGGGGGCAATGAAGCCGTTTACTATAAGGTTCAAAAACATGTTGAAGAATCAGATGGGTCATTGTATTCCAACCGTAGGATACTCTGAATTTACAGTAAATTTGTCATTTAGAGCATATTTACTGTGTCGCTGGAGGTCACCTGCATGGTTTCCTAGCATTGCTTACTGCTTCATCAAATATTGTTATGTCTCCTGTAACGGTCTCCTGCCTTCAAAGTGCCATTTGTATGTATGTTCTTCTTTAATGGATGCTTTATGGCCCTGTTCTAACAAATTTACTTGTTTTCTCAGCTCGTTTGAGTATTCCCTTTGTAATAGCGACGCTTTTTTTCTTCACCAGTGAGCCCAGAAGCAAGTTGTGGATCTGGGATTCATGTTGTTAGTGGGAAAAAAATCCAAACAAACTTGTTCACAGCATTCCAAAATCAACAGAGTAATTCTCCCCAATTTTAGACCTGTAAAATACGACTTGAGGAAATAAAGGGTCTACCTATATGCAGCTTAGATTAAAAAAACCCAAACAAGCCTAACCAAATAAATCAAATGGAGGTAGTGGTCTAGTGCAGAAGTCCATAAAAATGTTATTTCAGTGTAAAACAGATTTAGCTCCAGCAAGCTGTTAGAGCTGGATGTTACAGCTGAGAATTGAATTTTCAACTTCTGGAAAAGTCCCTCTTGTCTATGTACAAAAACATATTTTAAACTGTCACTGGAGAGGAAGCAGCCTGCAAAAATTTAATAATATTAATAATAAATTCACAATATCATTAGAAAATAATTAAAATTAGGGTGAAATTAAAGTAGTATGTACCCAGATGCTGCTCTGGACAACAAATAAATAAATTCCCCCAAAGCTCTACATGTTGGATAAATATCTAAAAAAGCAATTCTTTCTGTCTTCCTCAGACTACGTAGTAGAGCTGTTCCCCTAATGCCTCTTTGGAAAAGCAGTGCTATCAGCAGCACTACTACAGGCAGACTATGAAGCAGAAAAACAGCTAAATAACACCATCTATCTTCCCACACTCTCCACACTGCTGTCAGTAATGTAACAGCATGTAAAAAATCTCCTTTCATTAATTATGCATATAGCCAAAGTGCCAACACAGTGGGAGCTTGTTGTGGTGCCTCTTCACTTTAGGTCTGCACACGATGAAGTAGGAGAGCTACCAGAATTCAAAAGGAGAGAAATGAGGGTGATGCTCTGGGCAGGTGGATGTTATGCTGGACTCTTCTTACTGGTGGAAAAGCACAGAAACACACAGTGTACTGCCAGGGAGGGTCTGCCCCATGCAACTCCCCACAGTCTCAGAGAGAGTCATGGCAAGCTGCCATTCTTCATGTCATTCATCACTAACGTTTTAGGTTTGTGTGGCAAGGTGGTAGAAGAGGTGCTACAGGGGTAGCTTCTGTAAGAAGATGCCAGAAGCTTCCCCCATGCCTGAGAGAGCCAATGCCAGCTGGCTCCAAGATGGACCTGCTGCTGGCTCCAAGGCTGAACCCATCAGTGATAGTGGTAGCACCTCTGGGATAGCAGTTATGAAGGGAGGGGTGGAAAAATCCCTGCTGTGCAACAGCAGCTGGAGAGAGGAGTGAGAAGATGTGAGAGGAACAACTCTGCAGACACCAAGGTCAGTGAAGAAGGAGGGGGAGGAGGCGCTCCAGGTGCCGGAGCACAGATTCCTCTGCAGGCCCTGGAGAAGCCCATGGTAGTGCTGCTGACAGCACTGCTTTTCCAAAGAGGCGTTAGGGGAACAGCTCTACTGCGTAGACCACGGTAAGCCAGGCTGTCCCTCTGCAGCCCATGGAAGACACAGTTGTGTCTACACGTCCTGCTCTTGTAGATCTCCTGTCACAGGAGCAACCAAATGCCACACTTTTAGAGCAATTCCTAGTCCACCCGGTGCTGCACTCAGGCCACAGCACGAGCACAAAATCAGGGCAGCACAGGGGTTTACGTTGCTGTCTGCAAAGACAGAAGCTAGAAGTAACCAGAGTGTCTGGCCGCTTCCTTCCGCTCTGTTCCCTTCAGTGGGCTCATCCACCCAGCAGCCCTGCACCTGCAGCCCTCACCTGTCCGTGTTGTGAGGATCAGTGTACCTCAGGTAGTACCAAGAGGAATCAACAAACGTGTCCATGGTATCGACTTCCCGCCGCGCTGCTGCCTTACACCTGAGCAAGAGAGACGGAAAAGAGGACAGTTTTTAGGTAAGTGACAAGCTTGGAAAAAACCCACAACTGTGTACATAGAATCGTAGAATCATAGAATGGCATGGGTTGGAAGGGACCCCAAGGACCATAGAGCTCCAACCCCCCTGCCACAGGCAGGGCCACCAACCTCCAGGCCTGGATCTACTCTAGGTTGCCCAGGGCCCCAGCCAACCTGGCCTTGAACACTTCTAGGGATGGGGCATCCACTACCTCTCTGGGCAGCCTGTTCCAGCACCTCACCACTCTTTCTGTAAAAAACTTCCCCCTAAGATCTAATCTAAACCTTCCTTCCTTTAGTTTTAATCCATTCCCCCTTGTCCTGTCATTGTCTATCCTTTTAAAAAGTTGAATCCCCTCCTGTTTATATGCTCCCTTCAGGTACTGGAAGGCTGCAATGAGGTCCCCCTGCAGCCTTCTCTTCTCTAGGCTGAACAAGCCCAGCTCCCTCAGCCTCTCTTTGTAGGGCAGGTGCTCCAGCCCTCTAATCATCTTCGTGGCCCTCCTCTGAACCCTCTCCAACAGTTCCACATCCTTCTTGTATTGGGGGCCCCAGATCTGGACACAGGACACCAGATGGGGCCTCATGAGGGCAGAGTAGAGAGGGACAATCACCTCCCTGTCCAGCGTGGTCACAAAGACATTCAGATTGAAATCTGAACTGATCTGAAGAGTGACATGTCCAGAAAAAGTCCAACACTAGTAACAGGGCCCATTTTCCTTCCCAAACTAAAATACAAAATACAAAGCAAAAAGAAGCCTGAGCAGCTATAATGCCAAACAATAGCAGAAGACTGCACTGCAATGGACAGCCCTCTCAGTCATATGGTTCTGGAATATTTTAGGATTGCCATTTTAAAAGACACACCCCCACAACAAACAACAAAGAAAATCTCAAAGCACAGACAAGTGCACTTTGCCATGAAGTTAATGGGTACTGAATGTATATCACACTCATCAGGTACCAGCACACAAATCATCTTATAGCCATTCAGCAGTGGGAGCAGTGGTTGCCTCGCCGATTGTCAGTTTAAAAAGGTCTTTGCAGATTCCATTTATCATCTCTAGAAAAAATAAACTTAGTTTAATTTCAGCTTGCACTGAGATGTAGCAAATCTCTTTCAGACCTTGTAGCACAATTTTACTATGTGATTAGGGCAAATGACTTTTTGCCTGGAGTTATATTGGCAGCCCTGAGAGACACTTCAAATAAATTTTAGAAGTTCAAGTTACTTTCTGCTACCTTCTGCCTGAGAGTAAATGATTTGTTTTAGAGGCCAATGATCACATTTAATAAACTCTCATTAGCTGCAAAAAAACCCCCCTCTTTAAAACTCTGTTAAAACAATGGGATTATTCTAATATAAATAAAACTGTGACATACTTGCAGCATGGAAATACCACTGACTATATGTAACAAATGTATGCAATTTAAAAAATGTATGTAAATTTAAATATATGTATGTGTAATAAATACACATAAAAATGTGCACTGGCTATTTACTATTTTCTAGCTGCACGTTTAGTCTGTGATGAAGCTCGATGACAGAGCTGCAACATGTATCTGCCTATCTGCCTGATATTTCAGCTTGGCTTGCCCAGGCAAGTTTCAGAGGGTAACACCACTTAATGTTTCTCTTCATCTCTGCCCCAGGTCCCTCTCTACCAGCAAGCTTTTCTTTCCATAGGAATAATGTAGTAAAGAAATGTTACTTCTAACTTCTTTTTTAATACAGAATTTTATTAAGTTGTGTGTACAAGCTGAGACTCGGCCAATGTAAAATAATCCTGTATTATATTGAAACAGAATGGCCTGTCAGTTAAAAGCAAGAACACTTTACAGTCATTGAACCGTGATTCTGTCTGCTTCGTGCCTCTGATGTTGCCTGTACTCTGAACAGACATGGCTCACTAAGACACAGACAGCAAGGACATCTTTCAAAATTTCTACAACAGGCACAATTCTGTAATCTCATTAGACAATCTTCAGACAACTAACACGATTACCTGGACTTGTGTATCGATTAACAACTCAGGCATCTCCTCCCATTTATGACTGTTTACATTATTGGCTCTCAAATACACGCTTTTCTATCTTTCCATCTTGCTCTCCTTATTAATTCTAGATATTAATTGCAACTAATGAAAAAACCAGTATTACTGGAGAGAAGGACTAAAGGAAGGGAGCGTGTAACTTCGCAGAACAAGGAAAGCAAAGGAAGATTGCACAAAGGATTTGAAACTGTAACAGACATATGGTGAGCAATACTGGAGATAGCTGCCAAAGAGATGAGAATTAAGAAGCAAAAAAAGGTGAAAATTAAAAAATAAAAGAGTTCATTTCAGCAAACCACCACATTTTAGGTGAAGAAACCAATCCTGTACACCTTTATTTCAGACTAAACAAATGCCCTTGATTAACTTAAAAGTAGGGCAGCCACAGTAACTATCCAGAAACCATGAGGACATCAAAAGTACATTGCTGCCTGGTAAACAACAAAATAATTTTTGAATTAAGGTCAGGAGGGAGCCAGGAGAACAGACAGTGACTTTTAGTCACATTGGGATATTTTTTCAGTTGAAATTAGGAATTGCAGACCAAGGCATATTTGGGGATTTTACTAAACCTGAGGATCTTGTTTAATAAGGCTTTCCTGCAAGAGTCATGCTTCAAAACACACTACTGTGTGTAATTTAAATAGGTGTATCTGAGAAGAAATTTTCTATGCAGAAACATGGAAGTAAATATGTGTTTTATATAAAATACATGTTATCGACAAAGGTCAAAATGCACGTTCCCAGAGAACTGCTGTGTGTAAACTACCTAATCTGAAACCAAAACCGCACTGATATTCTGCCCTGCAAAGGTTAAAATATAGGGAAAGGTTAGGAAACTGCCACATTCTCAATGAGAGCCCTAACACCAGTTCTGTATCTGACTCCTCTGCCTGGCAGCCTGATAGTGTACTTCCCATTTGGTCAGTCTGCTGGCATCAGCACTGCCTCATACTGCTGATGAAAAACTTCTCAGGGATAACTCATGTTCTACCAGTTCCTCTGCAGAACCTGTTTGCAAATCCTAGTGTGCAGAATATCTAAGTAGCCCTCAAGATCAGTAAACCAATTTTCATGACATATCTCTCACTACTTAATTTAGTCTGCTTTATTTCTTAAACAGTTGGACTATGAACAATAAAGATTACAACCCTGACAAGATAGATATATATATATTTAATATCTCCTTCAATCTGAATTACATGCTGTCATCTCTAATAAACAGTGAATGCAATTCTCCATGATAAAGAGTTATGTAGATGAGGAAACACTTTAGTGTCAGACTAATGCAAGGAAAATGAACACAAAGTTAGCTACTTTAACAAAAGGAAAAAAAATTTATAATCATTATAAGCTTTATATGAACTCTGCTGGTCAAAGATAATGAAAGTTCCTGTAGCAAATGATGGGAGAAATACTGTTAGGAGATGGAAGGCAGGGAGAAAATAATTATCTCTTCCCTTTTTTTTCCCCCGCTTTGACTTAAAAACAGGGAGCTTTGCTTCAGCTTGTTTATGAAGAAATAGCAGTGGGTGTCCATGTTGAAAAAAGGGAGAAAAACACCCTGTGCTGGTTCAGACTAAACATTTCTGGAGCAGTATCCTAGCTCAGACTGGTCAGTTGTTAACACTTACAGAGAAAAGAGCACAAGAGCCGGGCAGGTAGGAAGCAGTCTTTCCCAGCCTGCAGTAAATGTGGCATTGGCTTACCTCGGACAGCAACAGTTCACCCATTCTGAAGCATCTTCTAAAGGTGAGGCTCCCTTTCCTGTGAAGGTGGTGACATTGGGCAGCACCACAGGTAACTCTTCATAAGGCACAGGGACAGGGCCACATGTCCTGCAGTGAATGATGGGAATAGGCGTTCCCCAGTACCGCTGTCGAGATATTAACCAGTCTTTTAATTTGTCGCTCGTTAGGTCTCCACCTATCCCTTTATTTTTGGCCTGCTGGGTAATAACTTCTAAAGCCTCCTGACGAGTCATGCCTGTGATCTGATTTTAAAAAAAAAAACAAAAACAAAGGCAGAAAAAGAAAGAAAAACGTACATTTGCTGTCAGTGAAAATGCAAAAAGAGACAAAAAAGTCGCAAATGCCATTTCTGAGAGTCAAAGTTTATAAGCCTCATATTAACCTTCCCCTTCCTGCTGCTTAACGTCCTTCTATCAGAGAGACTACTCACATACCAGTTACTTGATTAATTTAAACCCCCTTTAATCAAAGGGTAATGTTCTTGATGGCCTGTGCAGAACAAGGCTTAGAAAGAGCCCTGTAGACCTCTTCAGCTTTTACTGGCTGATATCTGCATTTACTGGCTGATATTTTAATCAACTGCTGTATGCTGAAACTTCCAGAATGTCCCTAACTCAAGGTAGAGACTAAGGAAACAGCTTGCTTTCTGTTCCAACTCATTTGGGCTTTTTCTGTTCTTGCTTTCAGATATGTCTTACCTGCTCAGACCCTACCTGTAGCGTAACAGGATATGAGCTTTTAGTCTGCTATCAAATGCATTTTTTTCCAAGATCTGTAACACCATATATATTTTATATTTAAAGGTAAGATTTTGATGTCACTTCAGGCAGGTATGTTACCAGAAAGGCTTGCACCAGATTTCAAGGAATATGTTGAAAGAGGACTCGTATATTAATATATGTAGCTTAAAAATGTCTTGAGAAGGTGAAATAAGAAACAACTTTTAACATAGGATCAATTATTCAGCTTCCTTTAGAAAACTCAGACCAATGCTGTACTTCTTCTCCAGCACAAAAGGAAAAAAGCCTCATTTTATTGCTACAGAAGCGCAAACATATTTCCTTAATTAAATTATTCCTAGAAATCTGGTAGCATAAGCCTGGCTTGATTTTTTTAAAAGAAAAAAAAAAGCCTTTAAATGTAGAAATTATTTGGCACTCTTGAGAAAAGAGATTTGGTTTGCATTGTTATTGTGAGTTGGAAAGAATTCCATAGTTGTATACACACCTCCCCAGAATTAATAACTTTCTCCAAACCATTTGGCAATGTTTCGATTACTTCAGTGAAAGAAATGCCCAGATTCTTAGCTACTGCAGCGTCCTCTGCACTTGTATTAGGTATTCCTGGGGGAGGGGAGAGTAAAAACAATTTAAAATTAGTTCTGGGATTAACTAACATGGATATCAATTGTCAAACTGAGGATAAAACATTTTATTTCTATGATATTCTCTTTATAATGGCTTATGTTGGCCCAAAGGGGTTTAAAAATCTAAGAACAATAAAAATGATTCATGTTCTTTAAGCAGTGAAATCCAAGCAGCAATAATTACAAACACATTTTCTGAGTTTCTCTGAAATCCAAGTATTAATCAATGTCTTCCCACAGAAATAGCTGAAAATTAGATGGTTCAGAAAAAGCCTAAATGTAAAGCTAAAAAATTTTGGTAAATAATAAGCATTTCAATACAATTGTTATCTAAACATAACATATATTTATAATTATATATATAAATATTATATATAACATATAAAAATATATAACATATACTTAGATACTACAAATTTAAATTCTATTTGCTAATACGAATTTGCAAATACTAAACAAACAGCCTAAATAGTGCTCTCGTTTCAACAGTAAATTTAATCTCTTTCTAATTTCATAGCTTATTAAAATGTACTACAACACAACAGTCTCTAGCATTACTATCCCTTTAACCCATTATGAAGGACACGATTTGTTTATAATCTCAGGAAAACATTTCAAATAACATCATTTTTCTATTTGGAATATAAATCCTGAACTAAACCTGTTGCTCAGGTCAGTTATAGAAGTCTCTTTCCCTTTGCATCTCATTACTTGGGTCAGCCACACGCCTTGAATATGAGTTCCTCTTCTAAACCACGTAATTTCTTTTTATTATAGCAATTTACCAGCACCATAAAATGATAGCGTACCTTTAAATATTTCTTATTCATATTAATAGATGATGACACCCTCCCTCCAATTTTGCTGCAGGTACTTTGAACGACACTTTGTCCTACTTGGGAGGCCTGCCTTTCAGGGTGAGGTAAGAAATTTCTCCACTGTATTATCACCACATAATTTATATTCAAAATAACACTGAGATGCTAAGAGATTTATTATTTCCACAGGGAGATGCATCCTTCTGCATATTTTTTTTTCCTTTCAATGATTATTTATTTAGTATTGTGAACAATCTTGCCCAACTGCTGTCATCTTTAAAAGGAGAAGAAACTTATTTCAACAAGCTGGCGCCGACAAGAGGTTGGGCAAAGCTTCAGACAAAAGCTCTCCCAATATTGCTGAGCACATTAGAATTATAACACACAAACTACTTCATTCAAACCCAGTTTAACAACCATTTTCATTCAGACAATGAAATGCCTGCTATACATTAACTCTATCAATATAGGAAGTTTGGAAACAGACAACTACAGAAAACCAAGGAAAACTTCCCTGTGACAAATAACAAGCAAAATACAGACTCACTATTTTATCTTTCCAGCAGATGTACACTCTTGCCATTTCAAGGCCTTATTATAGAATAACTTATATATCTTAATTTGTCAGGGAGCCTGGCAGCCTGCAACAGGTGGCTTCACAATATGCTCTAGACATGGAAAAAAAAAGTGGGCCCTTTTGAAAAGATGCTGCTATTAATGTACATTCGCAAAGCTCAACAGCTGGCATCCAGCACTTTCCCAGCAAGAACTGGACTACTTCCAACAGACATGAGGCCATGGTATGTGCCAGTGAGCAAGCTGGGAGTTTTTAATGAAAAATGTGATTAGGTATCTCAATTATTTGGCTTCTTTTACGTGAGCAGAGATTCTGGTTCCCAAAACCAGATCCATTTCTAAAGTGTAAGGTGCAAGCATGTTCTAAGTAATGTACAGAGCACAAGTGAGTAATTTCTATCATCAGCCTTGTGAGGCTCATCCAAGACATTTTTGCAGTGTCAGCTGGTTTTACCCAGTCCTGTTGTGCAGGAACAGTCAACATCAGCAGTGGTAAAGAGTAGAAAGGAGTAGCTCCTGGGCAGGAAAAAACTATCGACAACAGGGAGGCAGCAAGAGGGATTTAAGGGATAAGGATGCAGTCGAAATGGGGAAGAAGAGATAACAGACTATTTCCTATAAGGGCTGGCACAGATCATTGCCTACTCGCTGCAGCTGAGATGAAACCACAGCAAAACACAACAGTAAACAAATGGCTTGGTTGGTGCTACTTTGCCAATTAAAATGGAGATAATTTTTAAAAGTTAGTCCAGTGGCTAATTTTACTTAGAACTACAGTCACATCATCTCACCATATTCAACTGCCTAAGTTGGGGGGCTAGGCTCCCTATACAAGGAAGGAGTAAGACAAGCTGCTTCACAGGATGACTTTAAGAAGAGAAGCTGACTCCAGGCAACACAGAAGATCCTCTAGCAATACCCAATGTCCCTCCCCTTCCACTGACAGATACTCAATCCTAAATTATGGGAACACTTCCTTTCGTGATAAAGAGTCCAAGATAACTGTCCAAGGCTACCTGAACAGAATTATTATTTATTCTGATTTATTTTATTGTTCTCTAGACGAGTATTATCAGATAGAAGTCAACCTTGCAAGTTTCATACATTCACTGTCTGAAACATTTCTCTGTAAGACAAAAAACAAGCTAAAAGTTTGGGTTGTCTGCAAAACACTTATATGAAACAATGGCGTAGATCTGTTTTGATTAAGGATGGTAGAGTCAGCCAAATACACATGCACTGTAGGTAATCAATCATCTTAAGATATGCAGATTTTTAAATTTAGCTTATTAAGTGTGCTAATTTTATAATATTTCCATTAAAATTTATCATCCTGTAAATCTCTCCCCCAGACAGATTCCACATAGCTAATTCCCCCCACTTCTTCACTAATGAAGAACAATAACAAAGAACAGGATTCCAAAGTCCAAGAGAGAGCCACGATGTTCAAAGCCTTGATGCAACAATATATGGTGCTCCAACACAGCAACTGAAAACTTGTGCTGCTTCATTTCTATGTTAAATCTCACGTACCGATTTTAGTATCGAGATAATTCTCAAAATTGTTTTTTGCTGAGATGACTACAGGAATCTCCTGGTTGGTAAGCAAATTCACACCTGTCACTGAAGTGAGTGAGTCTGAAAAGAAATGTAATGATCGTGGTAAGGAAAGTACGACAGAAAACACGCCAAGAACATTGCTTGCTATTAAAGCTCAGTTTATCTTAAACATGCATGAAATTTAATAGTATTTTATTTACATAAGAAAGAAAATGAAAAGCCTGATTACATTTCTAGAAAGTTCAGTCATATTAAAATCTTCAGTGAGATAAACTTCCACGATTAGAAAACATACTTGTAACAAACATCTGAATAAAAACAGGAGAAGATCTGGACTGTAATTAAAAAAACGCCAGCGAGTCCTTGACCACTGTTTGTGTGCTGCAGGGTTGCATGAATTTGCTGTAATAAGCCCATAATTATATACTAGCAGAAATTAAAAATTGAAGGGAAAAAAAAAAAGAAGAAAGAAAAAAGAATCCAGTTATTCAGATGAAATGCAATGGGATTGTATACACTATGGTTGTGCTCTGTCTCCTTACAGTAGAACTACAGAGCATGAGAAATACTGAGCAGCATAAATAAAGAAACCTAAATAACCAATTGGTTTCCAAACACAATATCCATATTCAGATTAGAGATGAGGAACCTAATGTCCACAGCGAAGGGGAAAGAGGAGAGAATCAAGGCTGATAAGCTGAAATTGATTTGCAATGTGCAGCTTTGGTGGTTCAGCAAGAAGGAAATCAAACCTTAATACCCCAAATTTTGAGGATTCAAACCCCACATCTCAATTTGAACCTGTTTCTAACTTCGGTGCCTTTAAGTTGATGATAATTAATATAATTAAAATACAGACTGCTAAGAGCTTCCTTTCATCTATCTTCATAGCTAAGCTTAGGAAAGTCTCAGTCATGTACTGCTACACATAAAATCTGACTGAAATAAACCAACAGAGTTTTAGAGAACTGGGCTACTGTATCTCATTGGTCTTGTTTACACAAACAATATATTTGTTTCTTATTGCTAATTTTTCAAATTTCAGGTCTCTGAGAGATCCATATTCTAGATAAAATTTTGCATGTTCAAACCACTGCACATAGCTTTCCTCCTCTGTTTAAAAAATGTACAAAAGGAACTAGTTCACTCTTTAAAAGCAAGTAAGCCAAAAGCCTCACGAACAGGATGCTGAGTGGGTGGGATAGTCTGCTTTTAAAAATAACTTCTCTCCTACCCAGCAATAATTCTGATTTTATGCTGGACTCAAAATAATAACTCTAGTTTCTGAAGACAGGCTTACTTCTGCTCCTTTGCTCACATCATTATTAAAACAGTAATAAAGAGATGATATTGCAGTTAAAATGTAAAAAAACCACATGTATGCATGGTATTATGATGAGATGATGGACAATGTAAGGATCAGATCTTTATCTCAGATACCTCACACTGACAAAGCCAGAAGACTCACCAGGTTCTAAATTAACATAATTTTTGCTAGGCTAAAAAAAAAAGAAGAAAAAAAAGAATGTTTGAAATTTAAAGTAATAGTCTAAAATATAGGGCTGTACTCCAAGACTAAAGGTATTAGAACTTTAAGTTACTTTGCCATACAGATTTTATTTTTAATTATATTTCCAATGTTGGCCCTTCATAATACCATGGCTGAAATGTAAATCTGAAACTCCATACAGAAATTCTCCTTTATTTTCTCTTCTTTGGAAAACAGCAGTCTGTGCCTTAGAAATGCTCAAAAAAGAGCAAGAAATACCAGCCAATTCCAACTGAAGATGCATATAAGTACACTTACAAGTAGCAGGAGTACACAACAACAGCAGAGTTGCAATTAAGGAACTGTGTGTCGTGGTTTTGCCCCAGCCGAGGGCCGCACCCCACACAGTCGCTTGTACTTTTAAAAGGAAGGGGGAGGGAAAGTTGGGGGAGGGGGAAAAGGGAAGGAAGAAGGAGGAAAAGAAACCACAACCTATAAACCAGAACCACGCAAGTTGGGATAAGGATAGTTTACTAAACAATAACAGAAAACTAGATATAACAATAACAGAAGTTTAAAGTACAAAATAGATGAAACTGGTGATACACAATGCAGTTTCTCACCAAACCACAGAACCCAGGCCGCACAGCTTAGAGCCGTCCCCGAACCCGGAAACTGCCCGTCCTGGTGTTGTCTCCTCCTCTTCCCCCCAGTCCCCCTTTATACTGAGCATGACGTAACTGGCATGGAATATTCTCTTTGGCCAGTTCGGGTCACCTGTCCTGGCTACGTCCCCTCCTTTCTCACTAGTAAGGAAGTATGCAGAGCTGAGAAAGGTCCTTGATTGCCCGGCAACAACATCAGGGTGCTATCAGCACTGTTCTCATCCTAACACCCAAACATGGCATTCCATCCACTGCTAAAAATAATTAACTCCATCATAGCTGAAACCAGGACATTATCCACCCCTTATTCCATACCATTTACGTCATGACCAGATCCAACAATTTTCTTTAGGTACAATCAGTTTCGTGTTTCACATACCCATATATGTATGTACACATGTATGCACACATACGTGCATACAGATCTTATTCCCTCAGTCTGTGAATCATCCCTCTGAAGTTGTTGAGTTCATTTAGTCCATGATTTTCAGGCTCCATTTGTCGTAACAGTTTCTCAGGAGAATTGTATGTTCCATTGGCTCGTTGCATGCTGCATCTCAGGCTCTTGACTGATACACCTGGCATGGTCCATGCTCATAGTCTGTGGGTCAGAGTTTATTTTCAAAGGGAGAAAAAAAAGTTCTTAAGAGGCCAGGCTTCGGTTCCATCATCATGGCACTCCTTCTTCATTACCTTGTATGACTCCGGCTATAATGCTATGGTACAACATACAGCAATCATAACAATAATGAATATACAATAATGGGTTATTTGGCAATTATTATAATTTCTACTCTATTAATTATATTGGCTATCATAACAATAATGAATATACAATAATGGGTTATTTGGCAATTATTATAATTTCTACTCTATCAGTTATATTGGCTATTCTCACCCAAAATCAAATCCCCTTGAGGTACACATCGAACTTCTCCATCCCTCTGCATTACCCACCAAGTACAGCCAGGTCCTTGAGCAAAAACAATTCCAGACATGGGTTTACCTTTGCCTGAAGCAGGGATGACCCAAACTCTCTTTCCCAATACACTCTTCATATGCACTACTGGGACTCCGTCTCCCTCTACAGTACGTGGAAATTTTGCCTGGGCAGGGCCAGCCCGATTGGTAGATCCCCTAGTGTTAACTAACCATGTGGCTTTGGCCAAATGTGTATCCCAATGCTTGAATGTCCCACCACACATTGCTTTCAGTGTAGTTTTTAAAAGTCCATTATATCGTTCAATTTTCCCAGAGGCCGGTGCATGGTAAGGAATGTGGTACACCCACTCAATGCCATGCTCTTTGGCCCAGGTGTCTATAAGAGTGTTTCGGAAATGAGTCCCATTGTCTGACTCGATTCTTTCTGGAGTACCATGTCGCCAGAGGACTTGCCTTTCAAGGCCCAGAATTGTATTTCGAGCAGTGGCATGGGGTACGGGATATGTTTCTAGCCAGCCGGTAGTTGCCTCCACCATTGTAAGCACATAACGTCTGCCATGGCGGGTTTGTGGGAGGGTGATGTAATCAATCTGCCAAGCCTCCCCATATTTATATTTCATCCACCGTCCTCCATACCAAAGGGGCTTTAACCGCTTAGCTTGCTTGATTGCAGCACATGTCTCACATTCATGGACAACTTGTGCGATGGCGTCCATGGTCAGGTCCACCCCTCGATCCCGAGCCCATCTATATGTTGCATCTCTCCCTTGATGACCCGAGGTATCATGAGCCCATCGAGCTAGGAATAATTCACCCTTATGTTGCCAGTCTAGATCTACCTGAGCCACTTTAATCCTAGCAGCCTTATCTACCTGATGGTTGTTTTCATGTTCCTCCATGGCCCGACTCTTAGGTACATGGGCGTCGACATGACGTACCTTTACAACAAGTTTCTCTAACCGAGCAGAGATATCTTGCCATAAGTCATCAGCCCATATAGGTTTGCCTCTACGCTGCCAGTTGTTCTTTTTCCACTGCTGCAACCACCCCCACAGGGCATTCGCCACCATCCATGAATCAGTATAAAGGTAGAGCCTTGGCCACTTTTCTCTCTCAGCAATGTCCAGGGCTAACTGGATGGCCTTCACCTCAGCGAACTGGCTTGATTCACCTTTTCCTTCAGTGGCTTCTGCTACTCTTCTTATAGGGCTCCATACAGCAGCTTTCCATCTCCGATGCTTACCCACAATGCGACAAGACCCATCAGTGAACAGGGCATATCGCTTCTCATTCTCTGGCAGTTCGTTGTAGGGTGGGGCTTCTTCAGCGCGTGTTACCTCCTCATCCTCTGGTGACATCCCAAAATCTTTGCCTTCTGGCCAGTCTGTGATCACCTCCACGATTCCTGGGCGATTGGGGTTTCCTATTCGAGCCCGCTGTGTAATTAGTGCAACCCACTTGCTCCACGTAGCATCAGTGGCATGGTGTGTAGAAGGAACCTTCCCTTTGAACATCCAGCCCAGCACCGGCAGTCGGGGTGCCAGGAGGAGCTGGGCTTCAGTTCCAATCACTTCTGAGGCGGCTCGAACCCCTTCATAGGCGGCCAGTATTTCCTTTTCTGTTGGAGTATAATTGGCCTCAGATCCTTTGTAGGCCCGACTCCAAAACCCCAACGGTCGACCTCGAGTCTCCCCTTGTGCTTTCTGCCAGAGACTCCAGGTCGGGCCGTTCTCCCCAGCTGCAGTGTAGAGCACATTTTTAATATCTGTCCCTGTCCGGACAGGCCCAAGGGCCACTGCATGGACTATCTCGCGTTTGATCTGCTCAAAGGCTTGCTGTTGCTCAGGGCCCCATTGGAAATCATTCTTCTTTCGAGTTACATGGTAGAGTGGGCTCACAATGAGACTGTAGTTTGGGACATGCAGTCGCCAAAAACCTATAACACCTAAGAAAGCTTGTGTTTCCTTTTTGTTGCTTGGTGGAGACATAGCTGCTATTTTATTAATAATGTCCATTGGGATCTGACGACGCCCATCCTGCCATTTTATTCCTAAAAACTGGATTTCTCGCGTAGGCCCCTTGACTTTACTTCGTTTTATAGCAAAACCGGCTTCTAAAAGGATTTTAATTACCCTGTTTCCTTTTTCAAAAACTTCCTCTGCTGTGTTGCCCCATACAATGATGTCATCAATATACTGCAGGTGCTCTGGTGCATCACCCTTTTCCAGTGTATTCTGGATTAGTCCATGGCAGATGGTGGGGCTATGTTTCCACCCCTGGGGCAGACGATTCCACGTGTATTGGATGCCTCTCCAGGTGAAAGCAAACTGTGGCCTGCACTCAGGCGCCAGTGGGATCGAGAAGAAAGCATTCGCAATGTCGATTGTGGCGTACCACTTGGCTGCCTTCGATTCCAATTCATACTGGAGCTCTAACATGTCTGGCACAGCAGCACTCATACCTGGAGTGACTTCATTTAGGCCACGATAATCTACTGTCAGCCTCCACTCTCCATTGGACTTCCTCACTGGCCATATGGGACTATTAAAGGGTGAGTAGGTTCGGCTTATCACTCCCTGATCCTCCAGTTGACGAATCAACTTATGGATGGGAATCAGGGAATCTCGGTTAGTTCGGTATTGTCGTCTGTGCACCGTCGTCGTAGCAACTGGCACTTGCTGTTCTTCAACCTTCAACAACCCCACAACAGCAGAGTCCTCCGAGAGTCCAGGCAAGGCACACAGTTGTTCAATTCCTTCTGTTTCCAAAGCAGCTATTCCAAAAGCCCATCGGTACCCTTTTGGGTCTTTAAAATACCCTCTACGTAGATAATCTATACCTAAAATGCACGGAGCTTCTGGACCAGTCACAATGGGGTGTTTTTCCCAGTCCTTCCCAGTTAGGCTCACCTCAGCCTCTAGCACAGTTAGTTGTTGGGATCCCCCTGTCACTCCAGAAATACAAACGGGTTCTACCCCTTTATGATTCGATGGCATTAGAGTACACTGGGCACCAGTATCCACCAGAGCTTTGTACTCTTGTGGATCTGACGTGCCAGGCCATCGGATCCACACAGTCCAATAAACCCGATTATCCCTCTCCTCCACCTGGCTGGAGGCAGGGCCCCTCTATTGCTGCTGATCATATTTGTTTTCCACTGGTTGCATAAAGGACTTAGAGGTCCCTTCAAGAGGATCAGACACATCAGACATATAGGTAGGCCTTCCAGTTGGTCTAGGGAACTGCCCAGTAGAAACTGGTGCAGCCTTCTTCCTGGGTTGGTTTTTCTGATCATCTGCAGTGTCTGCTGTAGAGATTACAGTAGCTGCAGTGTCAGCCCCAGTGGTTGCAGCAGCTATAGTATCTGCCAGTCTGTTTCCTTTCCCTTCTCCCTGACAGTGCTGACAGTGCTGACAATGCTGCCTGCTATCAAGCAGTGTTTGATAAATAGTGGCCAGAGCCCAGCACAGTGCAGTAAGGTGTCCATCTCTGGGAAACCTACAGCAATTTTTCTTTAGGTATGCAGTCACTTGATCGGGGTCTTGTAGCTGTTCAGGAGTGAAGTTCCAAACCATCGGGCGTGAGAAAGTACCTAGGTACTCGCCCATACTTTGCCACATGCCCTGCCACTCGTGATTATTCTGTCTCGGAGAAAGCTCTTCAGTGGTATTCATAAACCTATGCTTGATATATAACAAAAACTGAACCATCTGCCCCAAACCTACCAATAGCAAAATGCTAGTTTGAATATCCCAGAGATATTGAAGGTTTTCAAAAATTGCCATAAGAGCTGTTGTATTTAGCCCAAAGGAAAAGAAAGCAGTGCTGTTATTAACCCCTCCCTGTCCAAAGAATGGACAGGACAGCAAAACCTCATACAAGTACCAGATTAAGCTCATGGTCATCGATATTATTGTATCATAGACCGATATCATAAAATACACTATAATGAAGTATGGGAACAAATACGGGAGCCGCAGACCTGAGAGAGTAAAGAATCCTGCCAGGATTGTATACAGCATGCGATGGTTTTGATACCACAGCCTTGTGAATAAATACCACAGCATCATGACCAGAGATTGCTTAAACAACAGTGCTTATCTTAATTGCGATAGTTAGGGTCAGATCTACCGTTATCCCAACCGTTCGTGCCCCACGTTGGGCGCCAAAATGACTGTCGTGGTTTTGCCCCAGCCGAGGGCCGCACCCCACACAGGCGCTTGTACTTTTAAAAGGAAGGGGGAGGGAAAGTTGGGGGAGGGGGAAAAGGGAAGGAAGAAGGAGGAAAAGAAACCACAACCTATAAACCAGAACCACGCAGGTTGGGATAAGGATAGTTTACTAAACAATAACAGAAAACTAGATATAACAATAACAGAAGTTTAAAGTACAAAATAGATGAAACTGGTGATACACAATGCAATTTCTCACCAAACCACAGAACCCAGGCCGCACAGCTTAGAGCCGTCCCCGAACCCGGAAACTGCCCGTCCTGGTGTTGTCTCCTCCTCTTCCCCCCAGTCCCCCTTTATACTGAGCATGACGTAACTGGCATGGAATATTCTCTTTGGCCAGTTCGGGTCACCTGTCCTGGCTACGTCCCCTCCTTTCTCACTAGTAAGGAAGTATGCAGAGCTGAGAAAGGTCCTTGATTGCCCGGCAACAACTAGAAACATCAGGGTGCTATCAGCACTGTTCTCATCCTAACACCCAAACATGGCATTCCATTCACTGCTAAAAATAATTAACTCCATCATAGCTGAAACCAGGACACTGTGTCTGCTTTAAAGCCTCTTTTTCAAGGTCTTATGGTTGTCTTTATTCCAGATGAGAGGTTCTTTAATTTAGCTCAACCAAAGGCAAATTTTATTGTTAAGAGACACAAAAAACCCTTTCAATATTTTCACATTAAAAAAAAAAATAGCAGTCCTTATTAAAAAGAAGTTTTGCCCCTCTGTGGTTTGGCTTAAAGCACCAGATCCAACAAAGATACAAGCACGTACATGGATGTGTGTTCATGGGGTTAGCATAGAGATTTGGCTGAATGGTAAGAACTGCAAATTTCTTCCTTTGTTCCTTGATAAAAATTCTCCAAGCTTTGCTCAGCTCTGAGACAAGGACCCCACATACTCAACACATTCAGGACCTCCCCCCACACTTTTTTGTTTTGCTAGCAAACCAACTTTATTAAGGCTATAGAAATGAAGCACTAAATAAGATAAAGCAGGTTCTGTTCAACCATCACAGTTTCCCACAAGAATCCTGCTTCATTGCTGTTGACATCACAGGTTATACAGACAACAAAGGCACATAGTTACCAGTGAGGAAAAAAGTACATATTGAATACCAGCCTTAAGTGGAAACAAAAATATTCTATTCTATCTATCAATGATCAACTTTGCTATGTATTAATTGCCCTCTTTATATATGATGGGAAGAGACTGTCACTGGTGCAAGAGTTGGCTCTACTGTCTTTGTGCTACCAACACACCACCATATAGCCAAGAGATGCTCCAAAGGGGTGACAGAGTCAGAGTTGAGCTGTTCACTTCTGGTACATGAGGAATCACGAATCTGTTCCTTTTTTTTTTATATATATACTATCACATTTTACAGGTATTATAAAAGGAAGAATTCTAAAGTAGCTGCTGCTACTGTATCTGAAGCCAGGACAGGCTGATGCAATATTCGTTGACATACATAAAGAATCAAAAGACCTGTTCCCTCTCCACAGAAACAGCTCATGCTCAGCTTGACACACGGTCTCTGAAGATTGTTCTCTAAAACTGTTAGCCTTCTACAACAAAAAGCAGTATGAGAAAAATATCACCTTTCCCTGGGATGAACTCCCTCTGAAAGACTTCCTTGAGACTGCTATGCCCATGCAGCAGTCTGTGAGTTGGTAGGATATATAAATGGGAAGCTCCATAAATAGCTTCAGGCGTATAGGTATAAGCTGCTAGCTTCTCTCCTGTCACTTTACCATTAACCTGAAAAAGAGCAGAAAATATCCCAAATTAATTTATATTTTTCTCCATTGCAAGTGCAGTGTTTTCAGATTCACCCTCCTTTACATGCAGCTAACATATACATCACCCTGTAGAAATTTACAACCCTGAATAAGAAAGCCAGGAGCATTACCACTACAGGGAGTTTCCAGAATCAAATCTTGGCAAAATTTACTTTTAAGACCTTGAGAAAGTTGCTTTACAATCTTGCTGCAGTTTATCCAAATATGTAGGTTGGTGGCCCTGCCTGTGGCAGGGGGGTTGGAGCTCTGTGATCCTTGGGGTCCCTTCCAACTCATACCATTCTATGATTCTATGATTCTATGTGTGTACATATATAAAAATATTTCTAAATTCATATGTAATATTACATTGTGCTACTAAGCTAGGTTCAATCCCTGGTTAAGTAAGCTGTAATCCTTCTATTCCCTTTTTCATATGCATGCTCTGTTTCCAAGAAACAAAAATGAGATGCTGCCTCTGAAATCTAAAGAGAATTAACGATTTTCTCAGATACCAGGCTTTCCACCACACTTCTCTGATAAAGTCAATGCTGCAACCTACATACAGGAATAAAATAATAAAGGTGGCACAACATTAAAACAACTGGACCTATTCTCAGAAGGCTGCTTAAGAATTATCACCCAGCACTATCAACAGACTTTATATTTTAGGTCAATTAACTGTGGAATGCATGGGGGTCTTAGAAGGAGATTCTTCTACAACAGGTATTAATATACATTTTCAGAAACAACTCAAATACAAAAATGCACCTCTAGCAGTGTGCAATTCAGAGGTATTAAGATGTCTCCGTTTGATGTTTGCAGAAATTCAGTATTTTAAAATAAAGAAGTCACTCTAGAAATATTAGACCAGAGTAAACAAGCACAACAAAGCCCAAGAGCTGAAACTGTACCAGAGTCTCTCTGAAAATCTCTTCTGTCACTATCACATTCAAAAAGCCTTCTGCATCTCTTTGGAAAGACTTCGAATTTTACCATTTTTTCTCTCTATAATTATAATTCTCTTAAGGTTTCTCTTTCCTTCCTCTCCTTTCTTCCTATCCAGATATCTCTGTAGCTCCATCACTACCTAATTGTCTGCTTTTCATTATTTTAATGACCTTAATAAATGAAATAATGAAAAAACATCAACAACATGGCTTGCCTCAGGTCAGCTGGGGTCTGACAGTGCATGTGCAGAGTGCAGCTAAAGCCCAGCTAGATCCCAGCTGACTTGTGACAGTGCCAGTGCCACTTTGCACTGCTTTTGGTACTGCTCCCCTAAACGTCCTGGCTTTCAGCAATGTTTACTAGTGTGAATGTATTTTGGCACAAGTACACATAGCCAATTTGTATCTGATGTTGCACTTGAAGACACAAGTCCTCTCCCCCAAGGAGGACAGCAGGGAGTATCTCTTCAACCCGTAAGAGGTGTTCTTCAGGATCTGTGCTGATATGTAATATATACTACATATAAAATATATTAAAAATACAATTTACAGAGATATAACGATCTCTTTTAGTAGGTTTCAAGCTTTTTAGATCTGAAAATCAATTCCCATCACACACTTCAGGGATTGTGATTAGCCCAACCACGACAGCAGCATTGAAATTTCCAACTTACTTTTAACAAGAAGTCAAGAGAGCATCCAACACAGTCACCTATCCAATTTGCTTGCATTTCTTTTATGCCATACCACTCGGGGAGTTCAGACAAAGCATCAAACATAGCCTGGTGCAATAAAAGAGAGAACATTCAGCCTTTGTAAGCATACAAATTAAGGCTATGGGTTTATACTGCTGCTGCCCCAAAGTCATCTCTTTGAGCATAGAATTAACATGGCGCAAGCCAGAGGTATGACATTTCGAACAGAGATCCTATTGTTACTAAAAGAGGTTACTAAACCTTAAACACAGAACTAAACAGGTGAAAATAAACACAGAAAATATTCTCAATGGGTGTAAACTGTGGGCAGAGTAAGTGACATAACGAGCTGAACACAATTCCTGACACATAAGAGATGTGCTTGCAGGTATGAAGCCTGTATTTGGGTTAGCCTGGAGATGGCAGTCAGACAAAAGACATTTAGATGTCCTAAAATTTTCAACTCTGACTTAAAATGGCAAAATAGACTTTCCAGCTGCCTACCTATTTTCTGTATTTCATACTGAGATTTTACCAAGCACAACAAGCTATAAAACTGAGTGGGATCTTTAGGTGATGTCACCCTGTAAAAAATCCCCCAGCAACCAAACTTAGTAGTAAGGGTTCTATTAAATTAAAATATAATAATAATACAAGAATAGTATACTATATTATGCAGCAGAGAAGAAATTACATGTTGGCTCCTTCATTAGCCATAATGTCCAACAGCCAACCTGTAACTTTTATATATATTTATACTCAGCAAGAGATACATCCATATATTTATGTATTTTCTGATGTGTGGCATGGAAGCATAACAGAGTAAAGCCCACTAATACTTGCTAAATCCATTCAATCAGTATGTTTTCAATCACTCTATTAGAAAAGTAAAGGAGAAGACATATAAAGGGATGGGTAACTCCAAGCTCGTCTCACTTTTCACTTCATAACCCTCCACATTTGTGTTATGAATACTCCATGACTGTCCAGAATCTTTACTTTGGCAGAAGCACAGCCAGAGGCATGAGTCACTCAGACAGATGGTGGATATGCTGAACAATTACAGTTAAAATCTAAGAATAAGGCAACATGTTGAATAATTTTCCCTTCAGCTGTAACTCCTAACATCAAATGTCCAAGCTCTTGATTATCTCATTAATTGCTAACAACCTGCAAGGATGGACAGTAGCTACTACATGCTGCTCAAATTAAATAGCGGGTAGTTAGATAATTAGTGAATATACAACTCCTTTTTTTTTTTTAGCTGTTGTGTTTTAACTCCATTCTTAAGTATTTTCAGAGTGAGATGGATAAAAGACATCATCAGGATTACCTTCCAGTTACTGCTCTCTTGTATATCTATCACCCAAATTAGAACAAAGGGCATGTCCTTCATAAATCGTATTACACTGCCACTTGGGAATATTGCTGCTTTCTACATCCTTAAGAATCAAATTAATTTTCTATATAATGATTTATAAATAAAGGAATGGTAAGGTTTTGGAAGGTTTTTAATCATACTGTGACTTAAATCAGTTGCAGCTCACAATTACATTATAACACAGAGAATGCCAAATTCTCATTGTGCTCATTAATTTCAGTGTTCAAGACACTACTAAGCTTTATCTGCCATGAACAACCCACATATATATATACCTGCCAAAGAATAACAAATAACTGGAGATACAGAGATGTATATGTAGATACAGAGATAGAAAACTACATAATACTTAGACACGTTCTTTGTAAGAAATTAAAATATTTTAGAAAGAATGAAAATGTTTCAATGCACAGAGAACTGGCTGGACACATCAGTAGATTATTATAAATCCTCCTGCTTGGATATCCATCCCAATCTGTGTTGCATTTTGCTGGCAGAAGCAGCTAAACGTGCATGTGCTCTACTGAAACTGTACAGTCTGGAACTGCTTGCCAGCAAAACTTTCTAGATGGCTTTTCACTGCAGGATTAATACATCAAGATCCTCAATGCCAGTGTGATAATGATTTTCATTCTAGTTAGATGGCCTTATTAGGAACTATAGCCCAATTCTTCCCTTGATAATGCAATTGATTCATGCAGCTAAATACGGGATTAGCCTCACCTGAATGATTAGCCTCACCTGAATGAAGATAACATTTTACTCTGCATGATGACACAACCTAGCAGAGTTTGCAAACACAAACCCTTCACATCTTAATATGCACATGAAGCATAGCACAGTGTGATAAGAAAAGCATCCCAACCACCAAAACAAAAAACCCTTTAGGATGTTTCAATATGGAATCATGGTTCTCTGCTCTTTGTACTCAACACACTTCACCGGTTTCTTGTCAAGGCTATGAATAGCAGCTCGAGTAGAAAGTGAACAAGTTGTAAACCACAGACACATCATGTTACTGAGGCAAAAAAAAATATAATATTTATAATGCTGACATCCAGAGTTTCTGGATACTCACTAACAGGAAAGTAGAAAAGCACACTAATTCTTACATGCATCAATGCATGTACACATGTACATGTGCACAGAGGATGCATTCCTGATGCAGCTGGTCAGAGAGCCCACAAGAGGAACTGCCCCGCTAGACCTGCTGTTCGTGAACAGGGAAGGTCTGGTAGGAGATGTGAAGGTTGGGGGCTGCCTTGGACAGAGTGACCATGAAATGATACATTTCTCAATTCATGGTGGAGCTTGGAGGGGTACACCCTCGGCTGGGTAAGGAGCTGGCTGGAGGGCCGGGCTCAGAGAGTGGTAGTAAATGGAGTTAAATCCAGCTGGCGACCGGTCACGAGTGGTGTTCCCCAGGGGTCGGTGCTGGGGCCTGTCCTCTTCAATATCTTTATTGATGACCTAGATGAGGGCATTGAGTGCACCCTCAGTAAGTTTGCAGATGACACTAAATTGGCTGGGAGTGTGGATCTGCCTGGGGGTAGCGAGGCCCTACAGAGGGATCTGGACAGGCTGGAGAGCTGGGCTGAAGCCAATGGCATGAGGTTCAACAAGAGCAAATGCCGAGTCCTGCACTTTGGCCACAACAACCCCAGGCAGCGCTATAGGCTTGGGGCGGAGTGGCTGGAGGACTGTGTGGAGGAAATGGACCTGGGGGTACTGATTGATACACGGCTGAACATGAGCCGACAGTGTGCGCGGGTGGCCAAGAAGGCCAACGGCATCCTGGCTTGCATCAAAAATAGTGTTACTAGTAGGAGCAGGGAGGTAATTGTCCCCCTGTACTCAGCACTTGTGAGGCCGCATCTCGAGTACTGTGTTCAGTTTTGGGCCCCTCACTACAGGAAAGACATTGAGGCTCTGGAACGCGTTCAGAGGAGGGCTACTAAGCTGGTGAGGGGTCTGGAACACAGGCCTTACGAGGAGCGTCTGAGGAAGCTGGGATTGTTCAGCCTGGAGAAGAGGAGGCTTAGGGGAGACCTTATAGCTCTCTATAACTTCCTGAAGGGAGGTTGTAGTGAGCTGGGGGTCGGCCTCTTCTCCCGTGTAGGCAGTGACAGAACTAGAGGGAATGGTAGCAAGCTGCGCCAGGGGAGATTCAGGCTCGACATTAGGAAGCACTACTTCTCAGAAAGGGTAGTCAGGCACTGGAATGCACTGCCCAGGGAGGTGGTGGAGTCACCAACCCTGGGGGTGTTCAAGGAAAGACTGGATGTTGTATTGAGGGATATGGTTTAGTGGGAGCTAGTAGTAATAGGTGAATGGTTGGACTGGATGATCTTCTAGGTCTTTTCCAACCTTGATAATTCTGTGATTCTGTGATTCTGTGATTTAAATTCCATCCACGCAAATTAGGAGGGTTTTTAAAAATTCCCTAAGGGAAAGCCTTTAAAAAACCTTTTTGTTTTCAAATCCAATTGCACTACACCCTGCAAAAGCATAAATCTATAAGTATATGTTAAAACTACAATTAATTTTTAAAAAGTTATATGTAGCCTGTTTAGGTATACAAAACAAATTGAAGCTGATCAAGACTAGCACAGAAATTCCTGAATATTATAAACTGGTATATGAAAAGTATAGCATTATCTCCACGTATTTCCATGTTCTTTTTTAAAATCACTGCTATGTTCATGGGATCTTATTAATTCTGCTCAAACTATTATTTTCTAATTACTGACATGATTCCTTAAACAAAAACTTTGACCCTTAAGGGTATGTACATAACTCCAAGTCGTTTGTGCAACAAGTTCTTAAACTAGGCAACAAGAAGGTTCCCAGCACATAGGCAAATAAACAAAAGTAAAGCCATGTTGAATTCTGCAAGGGGCAAAGAACAAAAGCAGCATTACAACCAGTTAAGCAGATAAACTTATCAAATAAATTCCATGTTCAAATTTCTGGTGATGACTTGATAGTGAGAAACTTGGAAGCGTTAAGTTAGCAGAGTCTTTCTGCTCTCACTGTTCATGGCTCAGGAAGAGACGATAAAACTTAAAAAGCAAAGGTCTAATTACAGGAGAAATTACTCCCATCTTAATTAAACACTAGTCAAGGCAAAGCATAAATACATTTTGGCAGTCTTTCAGATCTAAAGATAGACAGACTCAGGAAAAAGCTAAAGAAATCAAAGCCACACTCAGGGATGAGAATCACTTCAAGGCTCTCACACCTTTAGGAAAGTTTGACTTAAGTGCTGAAGAAGTTGAAGATCCAGGGTTAAACTAATGTTTCACAGGACTGCTTTAATCTTTCAGAACACCTAGAAATTCTGACATAGCTTGAAGATGAAAGTCAACCAGTTCAGATGATCAGAGGGTCACAAAATCAAGATGAGTTTGCTGAAATTTCATCACACATAAAGATGACCGAGCCTGAAACTAGAACTAAAGCATCTGAAAGTACAAATCTAATCTCACATACCCAGCTGTTTAGTCTGTCAAAGATTCAGAGAGAAACAGAACTTTAGCTTGGCAAACTTCAGACAGAAAAAAGTACTTAAAGTCAAAGAACAGAAATGCTTTATAATTTCCCCAGAGTATCTCAACTCCAAAAGTCCCCCTTCTGCTTGTAGTTCAAAGAGGGAAGATTCTGCTGAACACCTAAAAAATCCAGTCTCTGACTTCAGGAACTGGCATGACTGGCATGGTGGATGAGGGGAGAGCAGTGATGTTGTCTACTTTGACGTCAGTAAGGCTTCTGACACTGTCTCCCATAACATAGGTAAGCTTAAGGAGTGTGGGTGAGGTAGGTGGACAGTGAGGTGGGCTGAGAACTGCCTGAATGGCAGAGCTCAGAGGGTTGCCATACGCAGTGCAGAGTCCTGTCAGATGCCTGCAGCAAACAGTGTGCCCCAGGCACTGCACTGGGTCCACCTGTTCAACCTATTCATCAATGACCTGAATGAGGGGACAGAGTGCACCCTCAGCAAGTTTGCTGATGATACAAAACTAGAAGTGGCTGATACACCAGAAGGCTGCACTGCCTTTCAGTGGGACCTGGAGAGGCCAGACACTTGGGTGGAGAGGAACCTAAGGAAATTCAGCAAGGGCAAGTGTAGGATCCTGCACCTGGAAAGAAAGAACCCCAGGCACCAGTACAGGTTAGGGGTTGACCTGCTGGGAAGCAGCACTGCAGAGATGGACCTGGGAGTGCTGGTGGACAAGAAGCTCTCCATGAGCAAGCAATGTGCCCTCATACCCAAGAAGACCAACAGTGTCCTGAGATGCATCAATAAGAGCATGGCCAGCAGGTCAAAACAGGTGATCTTTCCCTTCTGCTCTGCCCTGCTGAGGCCACACCTGGTCCAGTTCTGGGCTGCCCAGTTCAAGACAGACAACGAGCTAAAATAAAAAGGTCATCAAAAGGTTCCATTTCAAAAGCATTCAACTCATTAGCAAATAAGATTGTCTTCTAATAAATTAAAATAAAATAAAACCAAAAAGTTTTGCTTCTAAAGAAACATCAAAGAAATATTGACAATCTGTTTGGATTCAGATGAAAAGTTTCATTTTATTTGATTAACTCTCCTGAAAGAGTAACCAAATATAAACTAAAGATTATACAAAATCATTTAACACAACTTAATATATTAACTAAAGTACAGGAAATTAAAGTTAGGATGCCCACTGTTTTATTTTGCACTCTAGTACATAGTTCCAACTGTGATTATGCAGTACAGCTTCTGCTGGTATTTAATCTCTTCTTGCTTTTTGGTTGTGATTTTATGTATGTGGGGTTTTTTTATTATCTTCCTTCAGCAGCTTCTGCCTGTACTATTGTTGCTCACTCTTTGACTCTTATTTCCCATGTGTGAAGTACACTGAAAACATATATTAAAAAGGAGAAATAGATACTGCGTGTGCTTAAAATTCTTTCTTGTAAATGTCTGAACAGAGGTTTTCCCTTTCTTTACTATATAATTTATGGTCAACAAACACCTTCTGGTTTGACCTTGTAGGCAAAGAAATGATTCCTCAAAAGGAAAAAGTAAAGCCAGCGTTCTTTGCCAGATTTGCTATCCAGAGTTTACTCACTGTGGCAATTACCAAAGAGAAGGTATTTCCCTTCCAGCATAATGAAGCCTATCTTTGGGATACGTGAGTAGTCGATTCCATAAACATTAAAGCTCTTTAAAACACTTGTTATCATTTTTAGTAGTACTGAGCATTCACTGTTTTGATTAATGCAATACCAGCAGGAACTTAAATTTGCATTGCTGCAACAACAAATGAGATGCTGCACTTAAACTGAGGGGAAGAGATCAGCCTGGTCTGGATATCCACAAACAATTTTCTCTCTTTCCAACATGACGGAACAAGTGTCATTTTTATATTAATGAGGTGCTAAGCAAGCTGTGGAGACAGTGCTCTTGGTCCCCGTCCAGGAGAGAGCTCTCAGCTCGACTCAAGAGGAAGAGTTTCAAAGTGAGGTTTATTAGGCCCCTTTGGCAGGAAGAAGACAACTATAAGCTACACCCCAAGTGTGGGAAGTGAAAAAAAATTACACATAAGGTATGAAAATCTACAGAGCCAGCATTTCTATTCTCCTCAATGATGAGGCATGCTATGAAACCCTAAGTCTTGTCAAGACTCTTCACATCCTAAAATGCAGTACTTCGGTTTCACTACATTCTGCTTAATATCTCAGAAATAATATAGAAAATTTTAAAAAATCAACCAAAACACAGTTATGTCAAACAATTCCAATTCTATTCAGACTAGAGAAACTAGCTGTCAAACCCATAATAAAGCTGGAGAAGAACTGGTAGATCTTCTGTTGCTTTCCCTTCACAGATTTAACACCGTGCTAAACATCTAAGTTCTTTGCTTCAGAGAATGTGAGAAGGAAGGATTTGTCTGTAAATGTCAGAATGAAAGAAAAACTCTATAAAAATAAAATAAAATATTTTAAAAAATTATAAGATAAAGATATCTTACCTATAAATTACAGTGGCAGAACATCATAGGCCCTTTCAGTTTCTCCAGTATTTAAATTAAACATACATATACTATACTACTGGTGTGCAAAAAAGGCAAAATGATTTAAGGCAAAACTTGAAGTTTCAAAGTTGCTTCTCTCTTATTTTCTTCAAAAAAAAAAAGATTTTTTTTTTTTTATATTTGGGTGATTTTTGAAAAGTTAAATATTAAAAAAATATTGTATACAATTAATTGATGAAGACCAGGGACTATGCAAAGACTAAACATACAGATTCTCATTTGAGGACCCAGTTGACTGTGCATAAAAAAGCATGAGGGCAATTTACAGGTACACACAGAAAATACTAACATTTACAGATAGATTTTTCCAATGAATCTGCCTACAGATTCAGCTGGGTTACCATAGCAACTAAATGTTTTAGCTTAAACATCTTAAATGCACAGACAACAATTTGAATAATAATGCCATCAGTTAGGCATTCTACTTTTATCAAGGAAATCTGTCAAAAGAAAAATGACAATTAAAATGTTCTTTAAAACCGCACAAAAGCTGCAAGACCCTTTCATATGTACTTCACAGTGTAAAAAATGGGCTGTGATTACTTTATTGCTTTACATAACCAGAATGGTTTCTGCTAAGCATTTCAATCACGGTCAATATTTTTGCCCTTTGAAAAAACCTCATTGCCAATGGTAAATTGCCATGTGAGCAAACAGCATTTTGTTTGTTTGCATCCTTTACTTCAAGACAGGACTATGAGCTGGTGCAGTAACAATAAACAAATCAAAGCAAACCCACAGATGATGATTCCTCTGGACACAAGAGAAATCTATGGAATAGCGTGCGTAGGAATGAAACGCTGACTCCTGCAACGCACAGGATGATTTCACAGCCCATTACTGATCATGTAACTCCTTGTTGTTAATTTGACTAGGAAATTAGGCACTGCAGATGAAGATTACCCTTACAAGTATTTATTAAGGTTATGAGATGCAGGAGAAAACCTAAAATAACACATGGGTGAAAGACAGGAACACAGAAAGGTCGCAAATATGCAGTAGAAATAGGTTGAATAGTTACAACAAAATAATTTGTGGCTGCACCAGGTAGTAAATATAACGTAAGCATACATCCCAGCAGTATGGCCCAAAGACCTAAAAGCCACTCTGTGCTGACAGAAAACATGGGTCTTTGCATCCGAATGATTTGGACCGTGCTAATGTGGCACCATCTTGCCTTGAATTTCTGGACACCTTCAAAAGAAGCAGAACTGGACAAAAGATGTTCAGCAGGCAACTGACTCAGAAATGGGAAATAAAAACTTCAGGGGCAGATAAGTTTTGGAAAGGCAAACTTCTATTTCTATTAGGTTTTTTAATGCAAAAAAAAAAAAAATAGTGAGCCATGGATTTAAGATCCCCAGACCCATTTAAAGATAATATTTATAATGTCCTCTCAGATTTCCCATTTAGAGGAGTCTCACATAGAGAGTACTGTCAGTAACCTTCACCATCTAAGCTCAGCTTGGATAAAATGCTCTATTCTGCAGCATACTGAGCCTTCAGGTGCCTGCAAATAACTGCAGAGAAACTACATGTATTCATGATGAGCCCTAAACAACCAAAGAAAAAGGGAAGTGAGATCCACAAAGAACCTAGTATTATTCTAGAGACGTATGTTCATTGGCAAACTGTCAGGTAAGGATATAAACCACCCTAATTGTTGTACTCATTAGAAGTACAAATATCTGAAGTGTCTGAGCAGCAAAGACTTTGAGGAAAAGGAAGTTGTACTGGTAATGATTCTGGTCTATGATGTCAGCCAGGAAAATCTATTTATGGAAAGGAGTGTCTTCCAAGATCAACAGACATGAAACAATCTCCCCTGCTGAAGTGAAAGTATTGTCACCACTAATGTTATCATTCTAAAATCATATTAGTGATTAATGATCTTTAGGTTCTTAAGGTCAAAGAGCTGTTTCTATTCACCACACCTACTAGGACTAGATCTGTAAAATCTGGACCCTCCACTCCAAGAAGAAAGGATCCCTAGATGATGAAGGTCAGTGAGCATCTCTCAGCAAAGCCCAGCCTCCCAGCAAGGGCTTTTGAAAAGAGGTGGAGAAGAAGGTTTGAGGATTAGACTAGGAAGAGTGTCTGCTATAACCATGGCGTTCAACACTATGCTATTTAGGACAATACAGATTCAGATCAACCATCAAAAGCCTGAATCCAAATAAAAAGTATACAAAAGAAACATATTTAGAAGGAAGGACTCGTGTCTCTTACCATTCCTTGAATAGTACTGGGATGACTACTGTAAGAATGAAGAAATGTGTGAGAAGTTGTGTTTTGAGGACAGCAAGTCAAGATATTCAGTTGTAGCAGTTAAGACCTCTAATTTGGCTTCTGGCAAATGCTGTGGGCATTGTGGGCACAGGGTCTCTAAGAGATTAGAGTTGTGTCTTGACAGTCTTCTTCCAAAGGACAATCTTCAATTGTAGCTTGCATGGGCCATTCAGAGCTGTATGACCAAAACAATCTTCTTCAGAAAGTAAGGCATAACATGCTATGCTATCTAGGAATTTATTTACCTTGATCTTCCAAAGCATAAAATCAATCAAATACCAGATAATGGACTTAGAATAGCAGAGTCTGGTAATCTGCAATTCTTATTTGAAGGTTTGGAGAGGAAAAAAAATAAATAATTCCCCCTGTACAACCAAATGTTTAAAGCCCTTGCCAAAAGAAGCAAAGTGAGACTGTTCAAAATGTGCCAGGACCACGGCAACAAAAATGAGACTCAGTGGAGGGTGAGTAGAAAGGAAAATACAAACCACCTGCTGGTACTTGGTAGCATCTGTCACTGTACAAGAAGTGGGAGCACATGAAGGCAATGCCTGCCAAAGCACTTGAGCTGGGAGCAATATGGCATCATTCATCAACCTGGCTGTATTATCTTGCATAGGCCCTACAGAATATCAATCATGTACAGACTAAATCTTGGGAAACCTTTGCAGAGCTGTGTACTCAACTGCCCTCTGTAGCAATGCTAAAAGGTTTTGTAGAAGTTGATATAAATGTTCATCACTAAATGAAAAGTAAAAGCAGCTCTCATCAGTGACGCCACGAAGATGTTCAAGGACAAGGGGTTGTTTGCATTTCTGACCTTCATGTAAGCAGGGGATATGGTAGTCACCTGAAGGGAAAATTTGGGTGCTGTGGAGGCAAAGTTCCCTCTTGTAATCTGCTGAGCCTACTTACTGGATAATTATATATGGGAGACATGATCATCCCAAGAGGTGATGCCTTTCCAGTAGCAACATTTCTTGGGTCAGAGACTACAAGGCAAAAGATAAATCATCCTACCTAGAGCAGGGTGAATATTGAGCAAGACACAATAATCCCATAAACCAAGGGTGTTTTCAAGCTTACTGAAAAGCTCCTCAGTCTTGTCTTTTGATCTTTATGAGTAAAAATTAAAGGCTGATGCACTCCTCTTAGAGCGAGATAACTAAACAGTGATTTGGTGCAAGTATGGACACAGCCCAGAAATACCAGTCATCATGTTCTACAACCTCTTAAAGACAACAGATAGATGTATTAGCACAGGTAGACACTCCAGCCAAGCTCCAACCTCGAACTGAGGGAAACAGTGAGCTGGGGGAGATCCTGAAATATCACAAAGGTCATCAAGAAACCTGGCAACAAGATTACCAAGAAAAAGCTCGGAACATTGTGATCATTTTTTCATTGTGCAGACATGCTCCACTTTTCCTTCAGCTATAGCAAATGTTCCCTCCCTACTGCCAGAACAGGCAGCATGATCAGAAAACATCCATCTCAAGTACCGTCTCTGTGTACGAGGAATCAAAGCATCAGGCAGAATATCTAAGGTCTTTCTCTTTATTATGAATGGATCTAGAGTGAGACCTGAATTTCTTCTTTGCTCTCTTGCATCTGAGACACAGGAAAAGGGTCAAAGATGAATTTTTAATATTTTCTTGGGAATAGCCTTACTAATCTGTACTTGAAATCTCAATACAGAGAACACTTGGATGGAATTAAAACTTCACCCAGACAAAACTGTAAGTCAATACTTTCATCTCAGAGAGCATAAAGCCAAAAACCTTGTTGAAGAATTCCTCTATGTGGAAGCCGTGATGTTGCATCGCAATCAAAACTTGAGCCCATAACAAAATAGGATGTTTAAATAATTTGAAAATATTTTTTTACTTAGATAAAATAAAATAGAGTACAAAGTATAATAGAAAGTGAACACTAGGTGACAGGCTGTATTCCATTGCTTATACCATGCCTGTAAGTTCAACAGGTTGACTAGGCAAACAAATTTCTAGTTCAAAAGCCTGCACAGCTGACCACTCAAAATATTCAGAAAAGCACTTATTGGTAAATATGGGATGACAATGTGAATTCATTCACCTCTAATTTATGCTTTTTGATTTCTTCAAAATTTAATCCCACACCAATTACTTGAAATTCTTAAGGATGTAAATGGAAAGATAATTTTTATACACACACACACACACACACACAGAGGGAAAGATCACATCTATTATTATAGAATTAAATATTACACAGGCAAACATACAAAAAAAGACCACATTCAGTTTGATGAATATTTCTGGGTGAGAAGTCACCTCTTAAGTGCTACCATAATTTGAAAAAACTGCATTCTCATACCTTTGCATAAGCAGTAGTTTTGATAAACCACTGTTTGAGGTATTTCTGTTCCACTTTTGCTCCCGAACGCCATGAGCAACCATTGTCATCCACCTGTTCATTGGCTAGAACAGTCTGATCCACTGGATCCCAATTAACCAAGGCCTAAAAAAGAAGAAAAAAATATTTTCAGCAGCTATTTCAAAACCAGTATCTTACTTTCCAGACACCAAAAGACTTATCTAGAAACATTCATTGGGCCCCTGAGTTTTCTACGTTTGTGTAACACCCATTTGAATTAGTGACATGGACTCAACTGAGTATGTTTTGAATATTCATCTTCTCAGAACTCCAAACAACAAAAAAAAAAATTCAACACAAGCAGTTGGCAGCATTTGCCTTGACTGATCACGTTAGTGGGACAGGCTGACACTTGAATATTAAATAGATAAGTGCTCCAATTGACTACACTGCAAACTGCATAGTCCGATGCTTAAAAGCTGTCCACCTCTAATCCAAAAGCATTGAGTCAGACCAAGGGGAATGAACAACTGAGGATCTCCAACTTGAGAGGAGAGAATCACACAGAAGTATTAAGTGGTCAACTTAATTTCAAGTGAAAGTGCACTTAACTTCTGTCAACTGTGTGGATTACATTTTGGAATCATCTTTCCTTATCCATATAAATACATCAAGGAAAATTTAAAGTTAAATAAATGTTGGTGTTCAACTCTACAAACCTTGTTTTTTGAGGGCTAACTAAAATAACAGACATCTACTGGGGAGGGAGCAAAAATCAAACTCCCACTCCTTTCCCCAGTGTTGACCAATTTAGCCCATCATAAAGGATCTAAGACCAGAAAAGAATCCTAACAAACATTCCAGAGCTGGTATTCAATGCTAGACTTTAACTCGAAGAAACAAACAGAAAGAAGAAGAAAAATAAATAAAAATGTTCAAAATTATAAACTAGTACATTATTTTGAGTGTTATTTAGTACTTGAGCTAAATCAAAGTTAAATCTGCCTGACTGAAAACCAGTAGCTCCAGCTCCATAGCATTCTAATACATGAAATGTTATTTGATGATTTCAAATGCATTCTTTGGGTATGGGGACAGCTTAGTATCTCAACCTAAATACTACTCAGTCCTCATATTACTTTAAATTTTATCTATCACTGATCATGTTCTGAAATGCCCCAGTTTCCAAACAGCTGAAATGGCTTAATTTTAAATATGCTACATATTCTTGGAAATAGTAAGTATCACAACCCTTTTATAAATCTTGTGGTGAGGACAGCAGAAAGACAGATGCATGGATCCTCTTCCTTAGGAATACTGTTGCTGGTTTTCTTATCAGTGTGTGGATTATTTGTGTATGTGTGCACAAGTCTGTGCACAACAACTCATTACCTATGTTGAGTTATACAAAATCTATTATAACGAAGGTCTTTGATAAAAACAAACTCACTTTCAAATAAAGCTTGTGTGAATTCAGTATGTCATTCAAATTTAAACTTTTTACAGTTTGCCTACCTTTTACCTACCAAAAACATCACACTGTTTTTTATAAAAAGCTTCTGAAAATTCACTGGGAAATTAAAAGCAATCAGTATCTTCCACTACTACAGATCTATTTTCTAGAGTTTCAGAACACACAATTTCTTCTGTACTGACACAACACATTGTGAAGTTGGCTCTGAAGTAATGATCTTCTCATTTTTAAGTCTGGAAAAAATTTCCCCCTCCCCAAATTAACTTTAACAGCTAATGAGAGATAAATAAGATAATATTAAGAAGTAATAAAATGTCAGTTTCATAAAGCAGTATTAGTGTGTGCTTGTATTAAACTGGTTATGACTCAAAGGTGAGAAAAAACCTGCTGTTTCTGTTTTGATGATACTTCATCAAATGAAAGATAAGATTTTAGAAGGTAACTAACTGCCCTGATCTATCTGAGTATAATAATTTAGCGTAACAAATCATCGTGATTCACAAGGGGAAGACTGATCTAAAAAAATCATGCAAAACAAAGCAAATACGTATTTAAGAAATCCGTAGCTGAAAGGTCTTGACTGTGAATTTTGAGAGTTGCATTTTGTTCCTTCCATCTCTCACAGCCTAATATCCAGACTAATATCCAGAGGGGGCTATTCCATTAAATCCATTAAATCCTTAGTTTCACTTGTACCTCACAGGGGCAACTTCTTGGCAATGACAGCCTCGGAAACTACAGCCACAGGAATCTGCTAAATGTCATCTATGCAAAGAGAGCACAGCATAGAAGCACAGAGAGACCACCAATTATTTGGGTCTCCTCACTAAACCAATGCAGACCATATGCTTTTAAGGCAGGATTCATCTCATCTACCTTCATGTACCAATAGCATAAATATCTAACTCCAGGTTTGGTGCCTACGGTTCTGCTACAGCCTACAGATACCTAATCAAAATAATCAACAGAGTCTAGGGAGAAATTAATTCCAACCTAAATAACACGGCCACACCTGGCCAGGTCAATAACCTCTACAGTACATCGACTAGATCAGTGCTGCAAGAAGAACAGAGAGGACTTTTCTACAGTGAATAAAGATGCCCCCTCCGGATGCTGCAGCAAGCAGACAGACACTGTTAATGCTCACTAATTCCAGCTCCTGGACATACTGAGTCTGTGTCTCCCTACAAGGGTAATTTCTGGCGAGACACACGTACTCCTGGAACAAAGCATCAACTAGACTAACACTCTTCATACATTATTCTTATCGCCAGAGTACGGCTATGAATTATCTCCTTGTACCCAAAATGAAATTGTAAGACAGGAGGCTTCAAGCTGTGCAAAAGCAATGCCTAACATACACCACAGGTAGGCTGAAGTCACGGGATAAATATACGCTTTAAGCATACATGACTGTTTGAAGGGACCAACCTATGGTTATGGGCTATCTCTGCCATCTGTTTCCTGCTAAAAAGCAACTGGCTTATATCCACCAGAGATTACATCCCTACACGTTGACAGATGCTGATTTAAGTCCTCAAATTGATCCTTGACTCAGAAGAGGGAAGCAGATCCAATCACTAGTACCCAAACACCTCCAGGATCTCACGGAACCAGGACCCTTTGTGCATATGTGCTGTGTGTATCTTCTAACAAAGCAGCGAGCTTTGTGCTTTTCAGAGGTGCCTGGGATCACTCATGAAGCAAACAAATTTACAGATAAAATTTAGCTGGTTATGGCAAAGCTAGGGAGTTAATTTTTTATTACAAACATGGAAAATAATTACAGAAAAAAAAAAGAGCATGCCCCCCCCCCAACCCAGTATGTTAGGACATATCCAATATTGAATCTTTTTGCTGTTTATCATTTAAGATCATAGAATATATCTTGCCTATTGAAATAGGGGAAGTAGCTCAGTAACACCCTGCCATTCCAAATGCTACTTTTCACCATCAACCTCTTTCTCTGCGTTCAGAAAATAATGAGAGTGCATCCCTAATTAGATCCTATAGGGTTTCCTGGTTTCTACAGAATACAAATGTCAAAGCATATTTAAGAATTCTTCATTTCCTTTTTAAGTTAGAAACATCACTAACTTGCAGCTTTGTTTAGGTGCAGCTGTTCAGGTATTCTGGACCTGCATTGCTGTGGCTCTTCAGGACGCTCATTAACATCTTCATTTTACCTCCTGCCTAATAAGTTAACTGAACCCTTCCTTTCTCAGATAGCCTGATGTATATTAAATTACAAAATATTGTAAGGCAAATATTTTCTTTATGTACTCTGAAAGAAAAACAGCTGTGATAGTCTTATAGTGCAACATTTCTGTAACAGTTTAGAGATCACAAACAGGGTCTGAGAACTGGACAATTAGGCACAGGATCTCCACCTCCCCTATCCCGTTCTCTAAGTTTGGAGACAGCATCCCAGTAATGCTGTATAGTTAAATAATCTTGCTGCTGAAAAGGCTCCTCATAAGCACATTATCCCATATGTTTTCATGAGAGGGAAGATAAGACCTAGAAAATTCTATATTAAAGCCATGAAATAAACTAACAGTAGCTATATTCTGATCAGAGTAAATGATTTGACTATTCATGTTACTTAGTTACATGTAAAATTCAATCATATTTATAAGTTTAATTATATTTTGCAATTATTTAAAACCATTAGAACACAATCCACTTAAGGAATGTGAAAGGCCAATGCAGCAATGTACCAGTATAATGAGTGACTTTGAGTTAGTGGATCTGCAAAGCATTAAAGGTCAAAGTTTGTACCTACCTCTTTTTGATACACTATCCCAGCTTCAAAAAGCTTAAGAAAGAAATATTGTGTCCATTTGTAGTACTCTGGTAAGCAAGTGGTTATTTCCTGTAGAAATAAAATAAAATTCCTCAAATCATTCTTAGTATCACAGAGAAAACACGACTGCATTTTTTGGGTAATGTTTATAATGAGTGGTGTTCATCTGTACACAGAAATAAAGAACTTTGTGCAGGTTTGATGTGCAAATTTTCCTGTTAACATGGAATAAAATCCCTGTATGATTAATGCTGATAGATATGAGAGCACAAGAGGAATGGAAATGACCACAGCTGCCTGACCAAGGAACCAGCAAAACCAGAAAAAAAGTAGAACTCAACTAAAGATGTCATCTTAGCCACGTTGCCTTTCCTTTGATGCTCAGCAATGGAAAGCAGAACAGAATCAGTTCGAAGGCAGCAGGGAGGTGGCTGCTGAGAAGCAAGATGACTGGAGGAACCTACAGCTGAAGCAGTAAATGGGGCAGCAGAACAGCACTGAGGAACCAAGGCTGTTGGCAATGTGTAGGACTGAGAGGAAGGAGTATGGGGTAAGTCTCCCAACTTCAAGATGAAAGACTTGCAAAGGATATCTTGCAATCAAAGGTCAAATAAGGGACTATTTTAAAAGGCAAGCAAGCTCAAGGTAGGAGAATAATCTGGGTTAATGAGTGGAGAAGAATAATTGTGAAAGAAGTCACAAAATGTGAGGGAAACAAAGACAGGTAAAAATAAAAGACATCATAAGAAGAAGCAATCAGAGAACAGCAGGTTAACAATATAATGGATAGGGTTTTTTAAAATTTGCAAACATTCTATAAGTTTTCAGTGAACCCTAATAATTGAACCCCAAACTACTTATCACATGCTCACAAAGTTCCACATTGTAAATGTTTGTTCTTAAAAGAACATAAGCACCTCAATATGTAAAGGTGATTACAGGATGACATGATGGTAGACTCCAAATTTTCTCTACATACAGTGTTTTACAGGCACCATGGATACACACCCATTTTTACAAATATATTTTAAGGTTTGGCCAAGGGGAAAACAAAGGGAACTCAGTATTTAAGCTCTGTTTACATCATAAATATGTTACAATAAACAAATAGTATTTCCCTCCTCAACAGCTCTCCTGCTGAACTCGCACATGTTTAAAGAAGAAACAATCCCACAAAATCTCTGTTTGACCACAATTGTACTTATTGGAGTGGCAGATGGCTCCTACGCTGAACTTCTCATCAACAAAAACTTCTCTTAGAGTTACAGGGTTGACAGCAAGTCACTGATAAAATTTATTCCATTTGCAAATAGTTATCAACTACCTGAAATAGCTCCAAGTGTGAAATGTCTTTCAGCCAGGCCTTCCTATCATCTAAGCTTCCCACCACAGGCAACATCAGCATCACCTGCGACTCCAATGACATCTGAAACACTACATAAAAATTTTCTTCTTTTTATACAACTTTATATGGCAGTGCTGAAATGCTGCTTTGAACAATTGATGTGACCTTTGAATAGATATGCCTCAAAAGTGTGTAGAAGAGGCTTTCAAGACCAGAAAGAGACATTTAATGGCAAGTTTTCAGCACAGCATGTGAAGATGTAGGCACAAAAAACAGCTGCTTGATTAAAGCCCTGTGCTCTGGGCTGAAAAAAACACTTGATAAAAGTCTGATTTCCATCTCTCTGTTTAATCATTTTTAATTTTTTCCCCTGATTCCTCACACAGTGGAGTTCTGTCAGTGTGATGCCACTACAGGCAAGAGAGCTTCATCACTCTAGTAACAGAGACGCAAAAGACGAGAGCCAATTCCTTCTGGTACACTATGAGATTATATGAGCACCAAGAAAACAGGTAAGACAACTGAACTGAGCTGTCAAATAAAAGCAGTAAAATTTGTCCTTTTGGCCATGAATGGCAGTTGTGTGCTAGCTGAAGCAAAAAGAGATGACAATTCTCAGTCTAAACAGGCATGGTTAGGGCATGGTACAAGCTAACTTCTGTCTAACAGATTCTCATGCCCATGCACCCTCACAAGTCATAAATTGGCAGTTTTAGTCAGAAATGCAGCAGACTGCTATCACTGAAGCCAGTGTGATGTGTGGCCACTGAGATGCAAAAAGATCACTCAAGATCATTTAACTTTATAGCCACGGAGGTTTGAAGTAACATTTGAACTTAAGGAAGAACAAGAAATTACACCACTAACAAGTGAAACAAGCTGCTGCTGCTAAGCCAGCAACCTCATGTCAATCTCAAAATGTGTTTGGTTCTTTTCCCTTACCATTTAGCACATTAAGACTTACAGTGAGAAATAATTTTCCATGTATGCTAGTTACTACTGATCTTGATTAAATAAATAATGTCTGGTAGAAAGTTTCCACTAGGCTGCTATCATGTTTAAATTAAGGTGAATGCTAATGTTTCTATTTATACTTTATAAGCAAGGCAAAGATTTGCAGTGCATTAACACAACTGACTTAACTGAGAGATACAGAACAGGGTTTTTAAAAGGGTTTTCAAAGCAGCCCGATGGAGCCCTTCCACCCAGCCCAAAACTCAAACTTTCTGCTTCTCCTATGTGAGGTGAGAACTAGCATAACTCCATACAGAGCCCTACATCATAAAGCAGTTCAGTGTAGATGTATTAACAGAAGATTAGCATATTTCTTCCAAAGATAAAATATATACTAAAAACCAGAACCCTTTTTAAAAGTATGAAATAGGCTGTGCTGCTCAGGTCTCCACTGCATGTGCTGTCCAGTGCTCTGTAACATATTTAGTGACAACCCACCATCCCCAGCATTTCAGACAGTGCTATGAAATGGGACAGACAGCACCTCCTGCTCCGCCAGCTTCTCCCCTTTTCCTTTTGTCAGCTGGCTGGTTAAAGAGAGTAACTGATACTGTCACCAATCTTCCTCATTGGTTACTGTTACTGCTCCTTAATCCTACAGGAATGTCAATCATGAAAACAAATCATGGAAACAATTAAAACAAACGACCTTTAAAAGTGGTCTGCTTTTAAAAGCAGCAGACATTGTCATGGTACATATATCCTTACCAAAACTACCTGGCTAAATCCCTTTATTACAGCACAGGAATCTGTTCCTAACAAATAGCATGATGGAGTAGTTGATATCTCATTTATTTTTTGTAAATACACTTTCAGTTGCAGACTCCATAGCAGTATTACAATTTAGATCTGATAGCAGGGTGACTTGGGAAGGGACAAGTTCATATTAAGGTTAAAGGGCCATTCATTATTAAAAAATATGAAAAAAAAACTCCAGCTACCAAAAATACAGGAAAACAAAGAGTAAAAAATCCTGAAAATACAAAAAAAAAACCCCCTCCAACAAACTGGATTAAAGACTTTGGTTATTAACACAAGACAAACTAATTTTCAACCACCTGTTTTTATAATTCATCATCTGTTCTAAATCTGTTTCATGCTTACAATTTTCTATCATAGAGCTCTAAACTTAAAACTGGTTTTTGTTGGTTTTTTAAGAAGGTTACATCTTCAAACTACCTTCATAGCTCTTTTTTAAAAATGAAAGTAACATTTACAGGCTTCATCAAAGTGTCTATTTGTTGTGAGATCCACCAGACTTTGTGAATAACATATAACCAGAGAGAAGAATTTCCTGGTTTATTCATTAATTCAATAATTTCATTTCTAGCACAGTCTCATGCTATCCAGAAGGCAGCCATGTTGCACTTGATGCTTATTAAAAAGGTGGTAAGGAGAAAAACTCTGAATGTATTTTTTCAAAACCTATTTGGAAAAATTGAAGAGTCTTTAATCTACTATTTGCCTATTTTGGCATTAAAGGGTATGCACCACCTCTCTGGAAGTATAATTATTTGATTTTCAGAGGTTCAGAGCTAGGCCAAACTACATTTCTAAACTCATTTGAATATTTGTATTTCAAAGGCCCTTAGTTTCATGCTTTATTAGCTACAAACATCATGTAGCGCCTACATTGTAGAGCAGGAATATCTTTTCTGCAAAGTATCAAGAGTTTCCTTTTTTATTTATCCAGAAGCAGAGTGACTGATTATCACTGACAAGTGGGTAAAAGGAAAGTTTAGCAGGTAATGCTCTATCTACTGTTACAGTTTTATGTGTGCTCAGGCAGCACACAAGAATGACAAGGACAAAGCTAAAGAGAAAAATAACCGCAGAAAGAAAATCTACCAAGGATTTCATCTTTTTCGATGCACAGAGCAGGAGGAGAACATTACTGTTATGCAAAAAATTATGTCACTTGGCATGCATGAATTGAAAAGACTAAAAAATGTTGGCAGTGTGAGCTACCTCCTAGAAGAAAGCTACAGATTGGTGCTGTAGTGGTGAGCTGATGGTTTACTGGGAACATGCAGACAATCTGATGGCAGTCCTGAGCAACTGAGAGGAAAAATGTTACACACTCCATCCCTTGTTGCTGATGATATGAATCTTTGAAGATTCTACTGCCTAATTCCCCTGAAAATCACTTTTAAAGGAAGTGGCAGGCAGTTTGCTACCATGTCTGGGATGGCATTTTGGAGAAATCTGATCACCAGGAATGCCAAGAGTATTGTTATCTTAGAAACAAAACATAAGCACAGTGTCTTTTATTTTCCAGGTGGTTTTCATGTCTCTCAGAAACATTTCTTCCATCTGCAAACTGCAGCTTTTTAACCCTGGATCTGACAAACATTAATGTTCAGAACAGAAGCGTTCTGTCTCTCATTAATTTTTAAAAAAATCTCTCCCCAAAATCACTCAATTTTTAAAGTGATTAAAAAATGTAACATTTATTTCTTGAGGCACTTAAAATGCTTACATATTACAAGGAAAAAAAATATCAGATCACTGTTAGTATTCAAAATGACTCTAAAGCAATGTTCTTACAGAGCTGCTTTATGCATTTAATGACACTTTTAGCTAGCTTACATTTTCTCTTTAGGAGAATAATTTTCAAGTGTCTTTGTAACCTGCCTTTCTGAACTAATCTAATTAGCTTTTAATAATGCCTTATTTGCAGTGCCTTACTGGTTACGTAATTTCCCTGACTGCTACAACATAAGGACACTTATGCATTTTGATTTCTAAGAGAGAAGAATGAGAAAAACCCAGATAAATAAAAGGAACTCGTATCCCGGGTGCACTGGGATTTGTTTGTAATTATTTTACAAGGAAACCCAACAACAACAACTAGTCTTCATATTCCTGGACAGGACTTTCTTTAACAGCAGACATGACTCTAAAATGGACTTTTTATTATGGACATGGTATTTAAAACAGACTTTTTATTATTTTCCTACTTTTTTTTTTCCCTTAACAATTAAAAAATGGTAAAATATACTGCAGTTTCCTTCACATCATCTAGGCATATCCTCTTAGCTGGCCACAGAGGAGACAGTTAACATAATCTTTAAGAAGGCAATTCACTGCACACTAAAATAGGGATGTAAGGTAGGGGAACGGGCTCCCTCCAGCATGTATTTGCTCAGTACTATGCTCTAGCACAACGAAGGAGCACATTTAGGCAACACCAATGAAATTAAATTAAACCCAGACCCCTGCTTTGGGCAATAGTTTTGGTTAGGTAGACTAACCCACATAAAAAGTGGTTTTCTTGCATTCTTCACAGGAGTCACTAACATTAGTGGGGTTGTTTGCCTTATCACAGTATTTTGTAAGCCACTGATTTAGTGCCATAGGAGTACAGAATTTTAAAAAACCCACAAAACAATTAAAAATAAACCCCCTTACCTCAAAAAGCTCACTTTTCACAATTAAAAATAAACCCCCTTACCACAAAAGCCTCACTTTTCAGACAAGTACCTGCACAGAGCAGTGTGCTGCTGCGTGCAGATGCCTGAGCTAGCCCAGAAGCAGTGCAGCTGAGGCAGTGAGAGGCTCTGCCCAGCCTAATTAGCCTTGCAGAGAAGCTGGCTTGATCAGCCTGGAAAATATACCCTGCCCCAGCTTAGCCGTTCCACTTCCAAAGGTGTTTCTTCCCTGGCTGGCTCAAAGAGCTGGGCATTTGGAGATCATGCAAGACAGACACATCTCAGGCATCGTACATTTATTGCATTGAATACACAAATCTCTTTCTAATGGTTATCCTTCAGGTCAGTTTTAGTCCAGCTACTCAGGCAGCCTTTCTAGGTAAAATGAAATTTAACTAATAAGCTTCAAAATTCGTTGTGTTTCAAGGAACAGAATCACAGAATCACAGAATTGTAGGGGTTGGAAGGGACCTCGAGAGATCATCGGGTCCAACCCCCCTGCCAAAGCAGCTCCCTAGCTCATATTGCACAGACAGGCATCCAGATGAGTCTTGAATATCTCCAGAGAAGGAGACTCCACCACCCCCCTGGGCAGCCTGTCCCAGGGCTCTGTCACCCTCACTGTGTAAAAGTTAAACATTTTTTACCTCTTTTAAACTCTTACTGTGTGCCCCTAGAGCACTCTAAATTATTTCAATTACACAACTATTCAAATGAACGTGGCTGTCCAGCATCAAAGCCCTTTCCACAAGTAGTCAGAGACTTCTCAAAGTTCATTAAGCAAAACGTGGTTTACTAGAAAAGTGAAAGCAAGCCTCAAAGAACAGGCACAGAGATGAGAAATTACAGTCCCCTGTATACTTATACTTCCTGCCATGGTTTGCAGTACTGCCAGTTCTCCATCTCTGCTTCAGAATGGAGGGGTTAAACAAAAGTCCATATACAGACAGGAATTTCTGTCAATTTTTCTTGAAAGGCACTCTGCAACACTCAACTCTGATGTGTTCCATAATACAGCCTACACAAATGATTTCACTGTTTTGAAGAAATGCTGTATTACATATACAGAAAATCCCTGTGATACTAACAGTTTTAAATATAAGAAAATAATTGTCAAGCATGGGTGCAGTAAATCTTCCACAACAAACCTTTTATTTGCAGAGAAATGTTTGATTATTGAGAAAAAGTCTTACTAAAAAGGCTTATAGTGAAAAATCTTGCCATATATATGACAAGGTGAAATATGTTTTTTAGATGTAAGACATTTCCATAAACAATTTCACCTTGAAGATTAAAGAAAACAGATGGCAGGTCTCAGACTGCCAGAAAACTAATCCTTTTCCTTTTCAGATATACAATACTGCTATAAAAATCCAAGATTAGCATCTCCATCACTCTATTCAGAATCATATTAAGCAATGGTTACTGATGAGAATCTAAAGGTAGTGACTGACTTTTAAAATGCAGTAACCCTACAATCACTTCAAAAATTAATTCTTCTATCTCGAATATTACATTAGCTTATGTCTGATCATGTTGGTATGGTTTTCAAGGTGAACATCTGATTCTCATGCATTAGTGTTTCAAATAAAATTTCTATTTTTTAAAACAGTCATGATAGGAACACCTATGAAAATGCAGACATAAGCTTCAAATTTAGAATAACAAAACCAAACCACCATTTCCAGTTACTAGCTTTAAACCCTTGAAAATATTATGGAAACATACACATAGAAAAAAATCGCTCCTCAAAATATATATACCCTAACACAGCGGCATGCTGCTTCATAAATCATTATTTAGACTACTGCCTAACTTCTAACACAGAAAATTGCTACTTTGAAAGAGCTGAAAGAGCAGAGAGAAAAATTGAAACGCAAAACTGAAATTACATTAAAGAAAAGATTCCCCTGAACCTTGAGATTATCAGATGATGTCAGTATGTCAAAAGCAAGAGAAGTTTGATAAGAAGCTTGAGAGAAACTCTATTTCTCACTTTTTAAAAATCTAACAACTTAAACTGGTCTATTTTAAAGACATATAAGACATTGTCATAAGTAAAATGGTGAAATCCATGTTTTTCAATGTTCCATCATACAATAAAGCAGTATCCCTTAAAAAAGAAACCTTACCCTTTCCCATGTGAAAGACAGACCTAGTGCATCAAACTGCTCCCTCATGTGTTGAATATTACTGCAAAATAAAAAATTAAAACATTTATTAACTTAAAACACCTCTATCATGAGATCATATTTAAAACCAGGTGTTCATAAAGTTCTGAGAAATCAAAAGCACGAGTTAACCTCTAAGCACTAACCGTGGAACTCAAGTAACTGTTAGAAATCTCATCTTAAATAATACTTTTAAAAGTCCCTGTGTGTACAAGGCAAAGATTTTTCTTCTCTTGATTTGAGCATAACTGAAAAGTAAATATATTACTGCAGTTTTGAGGGAAATGCTCCTCAAGCATCACTTCTCACTATTTTTTATTATCTTTACCGCAGTTGAGCCAAAGGGCACTGAAATCTTCACAGTGCAGTAGGATGTACTTCCACAATCAGCTTAATCCTGCTCTATTCTGGCAGTGCTATTCTGGCTGTATTTTGCTTCAGCTCCGGTGATGGTGTGGCTATAAGATGAGCTGAATCATCCTACCCAATCAACTGAAAACATGCCCTACAAAAACACTCTCCCAATAAACCCCACCAGTTTCCTTGCTTCCCCCTCATCAATGCACCGATCACAACCAATACTGAGGCCACAAAACCAGCAGAGCCAACACAAAGGAGGTGGTAGCAACCTTAAGCCAGCTGTGAAACTGTAGGGCTAGACCTTGCCCCATAGAGATTATATACAAAATATAAAATAAAATACATCAGAATATACAATGAAGCTTTAGTTTGAGAATGTACTAAATACAGCTTACTAAAATACTCACAACTACACAATATTAACTAGTGACCTGGTGTGAATTCATTCTCACAATTTAAAATTGCTTAAAATTTCTTACAGACTTCTCATTTCCTACTAAAATGCATTATGTCAGACAAAGTATCATCAATCCTCCCAGACTGGCTAATTTGACAGTCACAAAACTGAGCATTTAATTCTGATCCAGAACAAACTGCACTACTGAACAACTGCGAAATGCAAGCATCCTGTATTAAGAGTTGCAGAGCCCCATTTACACTAGAAAAGGCCTGACAGCAGAGTTATATCAGTGTGAGTGTACCAGAAAATCCTCTTATGGACTCACTGCTTCCACTGGGAGAAGCCATACTTTCAGTAGTACTGCTTATGTTAAAGTCCCACTCAAAATGAACTGTACCAGTAACAAAATTTCAATTTTGACTGTATTTTCACACAGCTGCTGACACCACACTAACTCCTGCTAACACACGTCTGCACATTTTGTATAACTCCATCTTCAATTTCTTGTAGTTTTTTGGTTTTTTTCCTAACTTTGAGAATACAAGAAGTAATAGTCAATCTGAGCTCATTTTAAATCACCTCTTCAGAAAATTATGATGCTCTGAAATTTGGTTGTTCCCTCCCAAACCGAGTAAGCTGAAATGCTTACAGTGTACCCCTGTTGCATGGGTGGCTGGCTCTGCTCCAGGGATGACTAAACACATCAGGTTGCTATCACACCATCACAGCTTCACGTTCAGTTCAGTCATCCCTGCTGCAGGCAGGAGACACATTCGGGACAGGGACAGTGGAGAAGACAGGAGACAGCAATTACTTCAGTGGTCAGAATTTAAACTGCTGCTGTAATGAACTAACTCCCTTCCTTAGCATAATCAGAAAAGCTGGGTATGTAAATAATTTTCTATTTGACTGTTGTTATTACAATCAGTCCAGTGATGATATACTAACTTGTCTCAGTATGTTGTTGTTATTATTTAACTCTTGAAACCAGGTGACCACTCTTTTAAATACTAAGGAAATGTCCAAAGCAAAATTTCCTTCCAGTAGAAAACATTTTGTAATTAGTAGCTGAGCTGCTTTAAGTGCATGGAACAACACACACCTATTTACAAAAAGAAAAAAAAAAAGAAAACCAGTAGAGCACAGAAAGCAGTAGAAGAGAATTGGGTCAGGCTGTGCTCTGCCACGTGCTTTTTTCCTCTGACCCAGACAAACTGCTTAGGTGAGACAGGCTGAGCTCATAGGGCACTTTGCTATCACAGCCTCCCTGCTCACTGCTTTTCTGTTGAGCCAATTTCAACTCAAGTCAGCCCTCAGAACGGCTGTGACAGTTCAACAAGATCTCCTACCAGTGCCTGCAATAGGTGATAAAAATGAGAGGAGGGAAAAGACTGACCCTTCTGTAGTCGCAAGGGTTTCATGTCAGCCTCCTTGTCTCAAAACTACAACCTTCTTCATGCATCATTTGTCTTCTAGGTAATGATCACAGTGACACGTACTCTGGTGAAGGTTCCATCAAGATCACAGAGTTAAAAATGAGACACTCTGATAAAACAAGTATCCAGATTTGTTTGACAGCTGAGCTGCACTAGACTTATTGAAGGAAGACTCAAATCATCCACTTTCTGACCACACTACGCTGTAATTGACAGCACACAACACACTGCACGGTGGTTTCAGACTCTCAAAAGAACAAAACCAGGTTTTTGTGTTGTGATGGCAACTGGTGCTCATGCATATTCTCATCTAAACCATGCATGAAGGAAATTTTAAAAACTGAGCACAAATAACTCAGAATTTGTGTGTAGTGCACTCATGCATTCTCCCTGAATGAAATCACTTGCTATATTGTAGCTGGAAAAGCATCAAGTATCTTAACATGGGACAACAAACATGAAAAGAACTTAAAAGAAACAGCATTTATCAAAGACAGAAAGGGATCAAGGTCCAAAAAAATAGCACAGCTAGATTACTGTACCCAGAGCACAGCAAACAGCTTCATTTAAGAAGACTGGTTTCTGAGTCATTTACAGAAATCAGTGTTTACTTCTGAAACTTTAAAGAATATTAGGGGAACAAAACACAAATTCTATGGTCTAAGCCCCCAAAATCAGCAGCAATAATGGCTGCTTATCACTTTTTAAGACCCCATTTCAAATGAAAAAAAACCTTCTTCCTCTTTTGCACAACACTGAAAGCTGTTAATAAATCTAAACATGTAGCTCATAATTTTTAACAGTGGAATTCTGTACTAAGATTTCACTCACCATAATGAAATTCTAATTTATTTCTAACTCACTGATTTGGGTGTTTGGGAAATGTCACTTATTCAATATTCTACCTTTTTACAAGTTAAAAGCTACTCAGATGAAAAGCTTGAAAATCATCCTGCTACATTTGCTTTTGGAAACCAAATCATCTGCACAGTCCCATAAAACACTAGCAAATAACCCTGGTTCTTTCTTAACCATCTTTCTTCTATGCCCACATTGATTTTGCTCTGTTTTGTTGGTTTGTGGGCGTCACAGTAGAGGTATTCACAGTGGAAATGTCACACTACTTAAATTCATTAAAAACTACCTCTGTGTCCAGCTTGCAGGGTGAAGCCCACGTTCAACTGCAGCATTTTCTGCTGGTAACCCAAATGCATCCCATCCCATTGGATTTATCACCTGTAAGCAAAAAGGAAAAACAAAACCTCATGTAACTTCCTGGAATGGCCTCAAAAACACACAGGCTTCTAAATAATGAACAGTGTTTTGCATTTCAGCGTTTGCTTTGTCTGAATGGAACCTCTTCAAAACATGCCCACTAGGTCTGTTTGAAAGGATGAATACAAAGCGTACTTGCTATCTACAATGTGCTGTTAGACAGACTTTAAAGTATTAGGTAATAAATCCTCATAACTATTTATAAATCAATCCTTTGTAAACTGTGTGACAGTCCAAATTAGCAGTTGATGCTACTACTAAACAGAATCAAATATTCACCCTAAAGAAAGAGAAGAAAGCAGACAACAGCAATTGAACCAATGGTTCCTGCACCTGATGTACAGCCTACCTTTTCCCCCCCCTTTTTTTTTAAGAAAAAATAAATAAAAATACTCACTGACAACAGGAAATTAAGAGGACAGGAAAACTGTTTTAGTCAAATTTTACTAAATTACCTTTTTTACATATAGACTGCAGACAGACAAACTGTATTACATGACAGCAAATAAAGGCACAAACATTTTTACTACAAAATATAATAGATTGTTTCTGTTGAAACATATATCTTTCCTACTAACACACAAATTATTTAGAAAAATAATCTAGCAACACAGTAAGTATTCAAAAAACCTGTTTGATTTTTTTGGAAACAAAGGCCAACACTTTGGATGCTGTAATTTTAACACACTTAGATATTGGATACCTGATAATACCCATTTCTTACCCCTACAAATGTGCTATAAATTCAATAACTATGATTAAAGTTACACAAGTTTAACAACAGCAAAACCTGATTGAGTAACATTTTATAAGTTGTAAGAAATCAAAATTTTCACCCCTAAAAATATGAAGTACTCATTCTTTACTGGCAGCCAAACAGACAAGCAAGAAGAAAGCAACCCTTACAGTACTAATCTCATAACCTATCTCCCTGCAAAAAAAATCTGTTTGTTTCCAAAGCATAAGAGGTACTTCTGTCACTGACCTGAATTATTTTTATTCTTCTTTGCCACAACCTTCCAATCCTCTGACTTCAATGGATTCTTTCATTAAAAAATGTTTTATAGCCATGTTTATAAAGGTGCCCTAGGCACCAACTCGGTGTAAAAGCAACAGAATTCAACAGATGTGACTCCTCAGTGTTCTTCTTTTCAATACTGAGCTATAACTAAACCTGCTGTATATCATTACTCTGCTGTGCAGCAACAAAACCAAAGGTTTAACCTATGATCAACTGATTCAAGCCAGTACAGTAAGGGTCCATGCACAGCACATTTTAATGTATAAATGTATAAATCTGTGCTGTCTTACAAATTTTCCTGGTAATTAGATACTGTTCCTTGTATCCCAGTGTCAGAAAATGTAACAATCTGTTTTTCCAGCTCCCCATTCCCTCACATTATAAGTATTACATGGAAGATCGCATTTGGAACCTAAACCACTTGTCAACACCCTGTGGAAGCACATCTCTCTCCAGCTCTTCTCCTCTCTCCCCCCACCAGTAATCAAAACTATTGGTATAAAAGAAAAGAAAAAAAAAAAAAAGATAAACTTTCTATGAACTACAAATCACAGCAGAATCTTTTAAGGACACACTAAAGTACCAGTTTCTGCAGCTCAGCTCTCTCTGACTGCTGCTACTGCAGACCACCTGTTTCGGGGCACAAATGATGAAATAAACCAGCTTATTTTTTTTCACATATAAAACATATTTTCTCTTATCTAAACCGCATTTGTTTAATCAAATGCCCTACATTTACATCCCTACAAATGCCTTCTTTTACTGCAAGCTGATACACATTGAGATTAAAAAAATTACTAGTCTTGATATTTTGTAAAATTTGGCTTCAGAAAAATCTCTTGGATCTAGAACAGGCAGCCATAAGCAAGGCACAATCTCACTCCTCACACTCATGAGCAAAAGGATGTGGGAAGAACAGCTTCTCTACCAGCTACAGGCTCCCCAAAAGGGCTAACTGATGCTCCAGACAGTTAATGTGCAGACATTTTATCCCTCTGCCATCAGCGCTAGCAGGAGTTATCTGCTCACACAGATCTTCCCAATTCTAGCATGTATATTAAAAATACCATGCAGTGTATTCACTTATCACATCCAAAAGACAGTTCAATTTAACAGCCAATAGCATTCCTCAATTTAAAGGACTGAAGAAATACGCTAATTCAAGTTTCAATCAGAAACCTGAATTTAAAGAGACATTAAAAATATCCTCAAATTAATCTCCAGGATAGATCTATTTATGTAGTTGCTATAGAGATGAATGTAACACGCACAGTGGTTTAGAAAATTATTTCAAGTTTATTGTCTCTTTTACTTCTCTACCGTGAACAGATTTGAAAGGTTTGTGAAATGCATTTGTCTAAACAATAGGTCAGCTGCTTCTGGCTGGAATGCATGGCTAAAATGCCATGGTCTCCACACAGCACTTGGCATTACATCTTAACTCTACTTGGTCGACATAAATCACAAGGCTGAGATTAACCATTTGGTCCTAAAAAGCATCAGAAATCTCAAGAGACATGGAAGGGGAGAAAGAAATACACTACCGACATGACAGAAGTTGGCACAAAGAATAAAGGAACAGTTCAGTTGTTTAAAACAAAGAAAAGATAAGAAGAAAGCCATTTTGAAGACCAAAAGGTATCCCTGGTAGCTCCCTGATGGGCTGATCGTAGGCTCTAACTAGCAGAAAACACAGCTGCTCCCCCCAACATTACTGACAAGCAAAAGAAAAGGAAGAAAACATATACACATTCTTGAATGCTGACTTGATTGCTTCCAACAGCAGTCTCTAAACTTTATGCAACTCAGGGATCGATCCTGCTCACTACAGTGACCATTCTTCCAAGCCTTCTCTGGTCTGACAGTATTTTCTCTAAGGTGCAAGGAGAAAGGAAAAAACAATGAGTATATCCTGTAGACAGAGGAGGCCTGCATATGTCTGAGAATGTTTATACCTAATAAAAGAAGGTGGGTTATAGTTTCTGTCAGTTTAAGTCAGCAGAAGCCAGGACTATCTCCAAAGGCCAGTGCTCCTGGTCTTCACAATGAAGTAGACAACTTCCTGGTCAAAACTACTAGGCTAGTCTTGAACACAGGGGGCTTAGGATCCTCTTAAGCTCACACGATCCGTCAGGATCAAGTATGAAAGACCATCATTTTCTACTACCCGACATACTGTGCGTGCCAGTTGCAAAAAAGCGCTTTATTAGCATGTGGGGAACAGGGTGCTTGGTAACTGCCACACTGAGCACTGTTTTCAGGAGCAGATTATTAAAAAGGTAAACAGCTGCATCTTGAAACATTTTAGATCCCGAAGACTCTGACTTCATATTAGGTCAAAGCACAGTTGTAACAATCATTTCACAGCATGGTCAAAATATCTGTCCTTAATGACAGCTAGAGCTCCTGATGTGACAAGTGGGATGAAGCAAAGGAAGACACAATAAGTCCATTAATTCATTCCTGAGATCTCAGCTCTTCCTCTCAGAGACATTTCATCTGTTCGCTGCCGTAACAATCACCACGTCACAGCGACATCAGCGGGTGACATTGGCAGGCACCATATCACACAAAGCTGACAGTGACCTTGTAACACTCAGTTCTCTGCCTCCATCAATACAACCAGGACAGACGATTCGGGGGATTTTCCTTTATGTTCATAAGGAAACAAAGAATTTGTTTGCTCTCCAGATGTGCTCAGTATGTCTCAAAACTATGACCAGGGAGCTGATGTATCCTTCTTACACCCAGATCGATATATTCCAGATTTTAAGACAGCAGAATCTGTGGCAAACATGTTTGCAAATACATACAATTATTTCAGAGAATCTGTGATAATAGCAGCAAAAATTAAAACGAAGATGTTTGCTGTCAGATTAGACATTTCACAGCAAAGGCTGCATTCCTCTATCAAATTATAGCCCCATGACACACTTGATGTGAACTAACCAAAAAAGGCTGACAAAATACGTGATCTGTGGTCACGAGTTCCAGCTGCCAGAGAACAGTCCTGGCTGCAGCAGCAACTTTGTCATCCTCCTTGCACTTGCTCTGACAATTGCACAACCCCACACAAGTGAGACAGTAAGGACACGCGGTTGGAGAGGGTAAAGGAGGGGATGGTTGCTCCTTCCACTGATTCCACCTGCAATCAGGCTGAACCTGTTGAAAATGATTTGTCAACTGACAGATTACAGATAGAACACGTTTTAAATACAAGAGGTCCACCTGCACGCAGCCTAGACTGTCTTTTAAGTGTGCTAAACAGTAATCACCATCACACAACAGCTAAAAGTTGCCACCATCGCCACCGCCAAGCAAAAAATTCCCAAGCAGACAAGGCACACCTGGAAATAGATTAAAATAATGAATTTTTGGCTACTGCATACATTCTAGCAAGGACAACTTCAATGCTCCTCTGCAACAGAATGCTGCCTATTTGCATTCTGATAAGGCACTTTCAAATTAAAAAATAATCAACCCACACGGATTTCCATCGCAACATCACTCTGCTTATAAAATGCTCTAATGTATCTCTTGTTCTCAAAGATATAAAGTGTAATAAATTATTCTACATCCACACTCTGCTGCAGACATTTAGAAAACAAAGGTGTCACCTCAACCTCACACGTATTATGTAACAAGAATGGAGCACGTCAAAAGGGAAACAAAACTGGTGAAAGGTTTAGGGCACAAGTCTTGTGAGGAGCGGCTGTGGCTCAGAACTGGGGTTGTCTAGCCTGGAGAAGAGGAGGCTGAGAGGAGACCTTCTTGGCCTCTGCAGCTCCCTGAAAGGAGTCTGGGTGTGTGTTGGTCTCTTCTCACAAGTAACAGCAACAGGACAAGAGGAAATGGCCTCCAGTTGCACCAGGGGAGGTTTAGATTGGATGTCAGGAACAATTTCTTCACTGAAAGGGTTGTCAAGCTTTGGAAGAGGCTGCCCAGGGCATTGGTTGAGCCACCATCCCTGGAGGTATTGAAAAGACCTGCAGACCTGTGGATGTGGTGCACTTAGCAGTGAGGTGAACAGTTGGACTTGGTGATCTTAAAGGTCATTTTCAACCAGAAAGGTTCTAGGATTCTCTGATTCTAGCATAATTGCATTTAAAATAATATCTCATTTTCTCTCTCTCTCAAAATGACACAGAGTCAGCTAATTAACACTTTCAGTACTTGCTACTGGAAAACTAAATTTAAATAATATTCAATTCACATAGGATACTTGCAATATTTTCCACTTGTTCTACACCACAGAAAATAACCTGGCAAAAGGACAAAACACCTTCACACACACAAAAAAATATAGTGGAAAACAGCAGCTAATGATGATCAGAAAAAAAAATGGAACTGCATTGAAATAATTAATCCTATTGATGGATTCATTAGAAAGTTTTAATTAAACTTGCCTGTCTTTCTTCAAAATAATTGACTTTTGCAATTTTTAGAGTATCAAGACTCACTGCTGAAAAGGAAAACAATGAATGAAAATAAATCTAATCTTAAAAAATACATTCTGGATAAAATGAAAATGAGAATGGATATGTCGTTTTGGAATATTGTGGAAATATCACTGACAATATTCCAATCCCATCTATCAGGAGCCTCTTAAGTATAAATTAAGAAATCTGATCCTAGTGTATGGGAATTTTGTCCTGAATTGTCCAATTATTACTCTCCTTTCTGTACAAACTGCATATGACAGCCTTCCTGGGGTATCAATTACAATTCCAAATTTTATTAAAAAGATATCACAGGAACTATTGAACTGAATCACTCTCTGTTTACTGATTGCTAAGGGAATTATTCTCAGTCCTCTGAGAGGTACAAATTATCCACTTTGGAATTTATCAAAGACATGATAATGATAGCATGATAAAGCAATGATAAATACTTTTTTTTCCCCAAGCAGCAGCAGACTGGAAATCTGCCATGATGAAAATCACCATGTGAATATCTCCATGATTTGTACATGGCACTCTCAAATAACAAATCTTTTTAACTTCTTACAAAACTCATACACTTGAATTCACAACATGCACGTAAATTTAGGGAGAAAACACAACCAGAAACTTCACAGTTTAGCTCTGGATCGGTTTACTAATAGATACAAAACTGTAAGTTAAAATACAAAAATAACTTTTTTCATAGCATTTTTAAAGAAATATGTTTGTAATAAGATTTGTGACTAAAACTCTCCATACACAAAAATTGTTTTAACTGCACTTCAAGAAAAATCTTACCCTTAACACATTTTCAAAAGAGACTGGCTCGCTGCGTTCATGGTAAGTTATCTGTATGGCTTACAGTTCCCACGCAAAGACTTCAAGCTTCATCTTCGCTAATTAGAATGTAAACAGCTTAGCTTACAACAGATGTACTATCATTTACCCAGCAATCTAATCCAAGTGCATGACAGAGTTTGCTTCCCATGCACTGCCCACTTGAGGAACGTGGGAATAAGACAGTGCTTCACTGGTCAGAGCTTCAGGTAAAACAAACCAGAGAGACTTCACAGAATCACAGAATCGTAGGGGGTGGAAGGGACCTCCAGAGATCATCGGGTCCAACCTCCCTGCCAAAGCAGCTCCCTAGCTCATATTGCACAGGTCGGTGTCCAGATGAGTCTTGAATATCTCCAGAGAAGGAGACCCCACCACCTCCCTGGGCAGCCTGTGCCAGGGCTCTGTCACCCTCACTATGTAAAAGTTCTTCCGCATGTTGGTGCGAAACTTCTTATGCTCCCATTTGCAGCCATTGCCCCTTGTCCTGTCTCCACAGACGACTGAAAAGGGGTTGGCCATTTCCCCCTGCATCCTATACTTAAGATATTGATAAACATTAATTAGGTCCCCCCTCAGTCTTCTTTTCTCCAGGCTGAACAGCCCCAGCTCACTCAGCCTTTCCTCATACAGGAGATGTTCATCACCCCTCAGCACAATGTTGCTGGTCCTGTAATAACTCCAGTGATTATCTCTATGTTGGAACACAGACATTCATGCACCTCCTACTGAACACTCTTCCAAGCTTATTGCTCATCAGTACATTGAAAAAATGTTTGCCTATTGTGATGTTATACTTGATTAAATCCCACCCTTGCACATCATTTAATAAACAACCAGCCAGTCATGTAGTGGAGAAAAGCCTGCTGCTCTTTAGGTAACCTGCTTGGTTTTTGGTGTCACTGGTCACCAATATCACCTATGGCTTGATGCTGAAGCTGTATTTCTTTCAAAAACAAGGCGAGGGGTGGGTGGGCAGGATGGGCAACAAATACTTATTTTCCAACTTAAAATGTTGGTGAAGTGCATGTTTCTGACAAATATCAGCACATTTCAGTGCATATTACCTCTCCAGAATATTTTAATTGAAAGAAAATCAGATCCTATCCAGCTAGAAAAATGAAATACTAATGTTCCATTTTAGAAAAACAAAACAACCCAGCATCCAAATGATTTAACACTTCCCCGGTTAAGATTTCAAACTACCTCCAATATGAAGAAATTACATTAATGCATTCCAAAGAATGCTTCCAATTTACTAAAGAAGCTCTAATCCCTTTGTAAAGGCATTCAAGCTTATCCTTACTTATGTATTATAGCAAATAAGAAGATTCTTGCCAGTTCAGATTAAATCAATATGAAACCAATTCATTACTTTCACACGAAGGCATTCTCTAAGAAAGACACCCCCATGTATATTCATGTATATTAAAAATATATTATTCACTTACTCAACCATATATACTAGTCCACTCTGTACACACCATATACGTTACCCTGATTACTTCCTTTAGTGGACAATAAATGCATATAGTAGTCTGATGTTTTCCCAGGGAGCTCTAAGCCTAATGTTTTTTCTGTATTTTTCACAGTAACAGCCCATCATTCCTCATTGCCTTACAAACACTTTCAACCTACCTGTATCGCTTCTAGCGCCGTTTTATTACTTGCTAACCAAAGTCAGTCCTAGATCTATACGTAGAGAAATAGTTCCCAAGACAATTTTCAATGACTCTTCCTTTTTGGTGGTTTGGAAATGATGGAAGCAATTACTGCTCAAAAATCTTACCCTAAACTTGACTTGAATAACAGAACTGCATTCACTTTTACTTAGAATTCTGACTTGGTAAAAATTAGCGGTGCCTGAATTTTCAAACATGCAATATTAAAGTTGAATTAAAGAAGAAAAAAATTTGTTTAAATCAACAGAATAAGATAAAAATTATGCTTACTAATAATTTTAATTTCTAAAGCATTCTTTCTTTTTATGTACTGAAGAATCCAAGTAATTCCTTGAATGCAGGGAAAAACATTTTTCTTGGGTATATCAAATGTTATGTATGATAAGACATAACCCTCTCACAGCCTAGAAATGTGATAATAAAAGAAACCTGTTACAGGTTGGACAACTGTGCCAATGGCCAGAGAAAATATCTAGAGGTTGATAAATTAACTGTGAGGAGAAAAATCAACTATAGACTTGGATTCTAAGTGATGGAGAAATTAGCTTGGCTAAGAAAGAAAAAGAAATTCTAAGGTAAATATAAGTTCCAAGAAGATAATCTACATCACTAACACAACAGTTCTTAGCCTGACATAGTCAGAAAAATCTTTTGAGATCTTTAATGTCTCTTAATTGTACATTAAGATTAAATTCTTTGGCTGCCCACCTTCAGTCACAAACAGACGTTCAAAGTGGTTAAAACAACAGAAGATATATGTATTTACAGAAATACAGCATGTTCTACAAGCACTCTAATACCTTTTGAAGTGATTTTTACATAGAATGTTAAAATAAGCTGAAATGCAGGATTTAAAGACTTTAAAATACTTCCCAAGATTTTGTGGAAGAAACAGGTAATCACAGAAATAAATACTTGCTTTCATAATGGCTCCTGCATTTCATTGCAATTATATTATCTTTTCATTTTCTCCAAAGGCTTCTACTAAGGGTGCTTACTTCCCTCATATTCAAAAGCTAACACCTACAGCATCCTACTGGGTGTAGATAATTATTTTCACTTTATTTTAGCTAGTAGAAGAGGAAGCATGTTTTCATCTCTCTCAACAGAAATTTAACGGGTTATTGATGAGAGATGAGCTATCCCCTAAAATAACATCTCCGGTGGAATTAACATCAAGCAGGAATCAAAAGTCCCTTCAAGAGGACACCCTTTTGGGAAGTTTAGCCTGGCGAAGAGAAGGCTGAGAGGAGACCTTATCACCACCTACAGTTACCTGACAGGAGGTTGTAGAGAGGTGGGAGATGGTCTCTTCAGCCAGGTGACAGGAGATAGGACAAGGGGAAGTGGCACAAAGCTGTGCCAGGGCAGGGTCAGATTAGATGTTAGGAAAAAGTCTTCACTGAAAGAGCTGTCACAGCCTGGAAGAGGCTGCCCAGGGAGGGCGTTGAGTCACCATCCCTGGATGTGTTTAAAAAAAGGGTAGATGAGGTACTTAGGGATAGTTTAACATAGGGCAGGAATAGTTTGACTTGATGATCTTAAAGGTCTTTTCCAACCCTGTGACTCTGTGAGCCCAGTTGGCTCAATCATTTTAATGAGATATAAGTTCCGGTCATTCAGTGGAGTTCAGAAAGATCAGTATTAGAATAGACATTGCGATTTTTTCTCATTTAAAGTCCAAGGTAGTTATTTCTTTTTCCTGTAATTTCAAAAGCATGAGAATGCATTTCTGTAAAGCAACAGCACATATTCAGTGCATGGTATGTTCACCATTGGCATAAAACACACAGTATTTGGAAAGGCAGCACGCTGAATAATTCAGTGCGAGTACCTTTAAGAGTCTCATGGGTGGTGATACATCCAGGAAACACCACACTCCTGCAGCACTTGTAGCAAGGAAATTGCACTTAGTACCACAATCAGCAACTAACGTTTCTTTCTCCATTTCATCTTCTTTGCACTCTTTTTGAGGGTCTGATTCCTATATTCTTGAACCGTTCCTTCTTTCTTGTACATTAGAGAGAATTCATTTAAGAACCTCTTCCTAGATTCCTGACTGCAGCTATTTCTTTCCTTTTGTTCCATATCCTAAAATTGTGTAGCCTCCCATATTCCTCCTTCCTGTTGTTTCCCAAATTCTTAGTATTTTTCCTCTACCAGATATCTTATGATTGTCACTCAGGCCACAATTCTCCCACACCCTCCTCACATCCTTCAGATTTCACCTGCCAGAATTTACTGCAGAACACCAATTAGGGTCCTACCTACAGAACACAAACACAAGGCTCTCACCTGCACCTTCTGCCTACCACAGAGAGCATGGCATGGGGCAGAACTGATGGCAGGCATGGAGCAGACTGAGGAAGCCAAGGAACACAGGAGGGAAAGTGGGGTATCTCCTTGCAGATGTGGCAAGACGTCTCAGCCTCATACTTCAAAGACCTGCACCCTCAGAAGACAGCATTTCACACATATGAGCAAGGCTAAAATACACAAGTCAAGGGGGCAGCCACTACAGAAGGGAAACTTACAGTTACACCCAGGTGATGTGATGACCCCTGACTTTGAGCACCCCTGAGAAAGGGTTTTGCTCCCAGCTGGCACAGAGGAGCAGGGTGTCCCCTCCAAGTCTGACAAAGGACATCAATTGCTTGTCAGGAGCAGAAGTGAAAGGAGTTGATTTCTGTGATGTCTCAGTTTTCTCTTGCCAACTACATTTTTCTCCCGTGGTCCCAACCAGATTGTCTTCAGTTCATAGAAATAGCGTGGCCCACACGTCTCATCAACGCTGTGCCCTACATCTATAGATTCAGGTAGCAGGTACAGCATCAACTGTATCATTTGAGATAGCTTCTAATGACTTGCTGTCAGCCAGCAGTTCTGACACAACCTGTTTTAACTAAGTCTTAAATGTCAAAGCTCTGCAGGTCATTTATCTGTGCATCTGTAGCATGTATTCCAGCTAAGTCTTCACCTTAAAGGATTTTGAAAAATACTCATTTCCTGACAAATTATGATATTAAAACATTAAAAAAAACCCTACCCAGACCTACTGCCAGTCTTTACTTACCTGCATCCCTCTCATTTTCTGGAACCGAGCTACTGCGTCACTGATGGTGTAGACACGAACATGGCCCATGTGAAGCTTTCCAGAAGGATATGGGAACATAGAAAGCACATAAAATTTTGGTCTTGATTTCTAGAAAGAAATTTTTAGAAAGTTATGACTCCATGAGTTAGCATTTCACTGAAGTAAATACATGCACACATTATAAACTACACAGTGCCAGGAAAAGCAACAAGGTTGTGCTGGAACTGATCCAAGCGAGAACTGACAAAATCCCCAGCATCGAGTTCTTTGAGGCTGTAAATTGGAGATGTTTTCCCAGACTTTGCTGCCATCTCATCAATTTATATTGGTATTTATGTGACACTTGTCAATTGCTTTTAATCAACTTCTCCTCAACAAAAGATATATTAACGTAACTGCAGCTGTACAAATCACGATCCCCTGTCATAGCACATATCAGTGATTAACTGTGTGCTCCCAATCTGTTCCACCAAAAAATGAAAACATGCCAGGTTAAATTATCCTCTTAAGAGTTAAGTAAGTGGTTTGCTTTGTGTTTACAACAAGCATGGTGCTCACTCAGGGCCAGTTGCTGTCAGCTGAACTGCAGTAACACCCTGAGTGACTTGATTCAATCGTTTGCGATGGCACAAACATCGACCGAAGTGGAACTGCTCCGTTTCACTACATATGCTCAGATCCAGAGACATCTTACAAGCAGCATCTTGCACAGTGAAATGGAAGTAAAAGAAAATTCACCTAGATAGGTTTGAGTGAATTGACAAAAGTCACAAAGAAATCAAACATTAGCTCTCTTACATAAATTATTCCTAAAACATCTTGATTACCACTGAATTTATCGTTGATATGCACTTGGTAAGTTCCCACATTGCTTTTCTTATGTTAATAATAGTAATTAAAAAAAAATCTGGGCAGCTTTTATTATTCTGAAGTAAGCTCTATTCATATTTATCAACTATTACTTCTTTATCTCTCGTGTCCAGTAGAAAAATTAGACATACTCTAAATACTTCATTGCAGCACTATACACTACTTGCCTGTTACTACGAAATGTTAATTTCAAATTTACTTCATCTGCAAGGATAAAACAAAAATATCATTAAAAACATGAATCAGAGCTTATCAGACGTATGATATGTATGTGCTGCCAGATATTAACGACACAAGCCCAAATTAAGGCTCTCCCTGCTACATGAGTGCATGTGTAATATTTGCACCCACTTTCTTCCTCAGAAACAGCGAGCCCCTTTTCTCTCTTCAGCACTTGGATGGAATCTTTTTGTTGCTGTTGGAGAGGGGGCACATTTTAGGGAAGAACATGCAGGGGCACAGACTGTTTTATACTTATGTGACTGAGCATAACTGAGAAGGCAAAAAGAGTCAGAGACTGAGATGACAATTGTTTTCAAGATCTTTTATTGCATGGGGGAAGTTGTTGGGGTTTTTTTTTTCCCCTGCAAGCCACTCATTATTTCTAAGACACTGTATACCAGAAAATATTAAATATTCTTTAAAAATCATCCCTGAATGCAGATATTAATGAGTCACAGTGTGCAGGGTAATAGATTTGTCATAGCCATTGGGAAAGTTAACTGTTTACAAAAGTTACGAACACAGAGGATGTTTCTTTTAATAAATAATTAATCCCTAAATGTGGTATATTATACAAAGATTGCTTAAACACTTCCTAAATTTACAAGCTCATACTGTGCTGACTGTTTTTCCTCAAGATTCCTTTAAAGTATTTTCCCACTTATTTCAACTGCTTTTAATAATCTACTATCAGATAAAAGTACTTTCCCCTGAAATGTAATATATAGCTCCTCATAAGCTCATAATTTTCAATTAATTCCATTCTGAGAAAACAAAATTATCAAACAGGTAATTTCCAAATTTCTCGTAATGCTTACATCAATTTCTGAAATTTTGCAGAACTGATCCTTTATTCTTGGGAGCCACCAATTTTCCACTCTTTTTCTTGTCTCCAATCCATAGCTTTTTTCCCATTTCCCTGTCTCACTGTAAATAGTTCTGACACAAGCAGGAACCAGTCTTCTCTGCCATTTAATTAATCCCAGGAAGCTGTTTTGTTGTCTCTTCAAGCAGGAGGAACAAGTAACAACTCTGTGACAAACCAATTCCATTCTAAAGGTTATGATATCTGAAAAAAAGACAAAAACAATACAAAACAGGAATTCGGTGGTTATTAGGATTACACAGAAGTTTGGTAGCTATGAAACATGGTACTTGCATTTTATTCCCATGTGTTTGAATTACAAAAACAGTTAGTTTTTAGCCAAAAGAACTCACTGTGGTCCCTGCACAGAACAAAACTGTTAGATGACTTCTCTAATAAGACACAATTCTTGCATTCAGTCTCTGATAGAAGGAGGATTAGTCAAGCGGCAGCTCAAGAAACTCAGCTGACTGAACAGAAGATGGCTAACAGGGTGTTAGTAATGATTTAGAATGAAAGTAGGGAGAAGAGGAAGTTGCATGAAATTATCCTGTAGAACTACTGAATTTGTCATCACTGAAAAGAGATGGGGGAGGAGGACTATAATTAGTAGACTTCAACTGGATATTCTAAATTGAGTATTTTGCTAAGGGCTTCCTCATCAGTATAGTTTTCTGCAAGAACTACAGGAGAAACTTACACTGTTCAGACAAGATATAATTTAACAACTCAGGCATGCAAAGCAATCCAGTTCTCTTTCAACTAAAAATCCAGTTTGAAAAACTCCTCATATGCTTTAGAGTCTTCCAAAATAAAACTACACAGATGTGAGAAAGATCAAATGGTTTGCAAGTTTGCCATCGGTCTCAATAGGATATTTACTGATTTTACTTCCTACAGTAGGAAATATGGCACTGAAAAAACCTAAAACCCTATGTTACAGACATTTCTTCCACATCTTCACCCTTAATTTTTTAAAAATCTTATTTATTTATATCAGTACGTCCTATCCTCTATAGTTGTTTTCAAACTCCATGTATAAAGAGCTGTTGTACCAAACTAGTTACTTAATTATTTTTCTACAGAGTTACATCAGTAAAATCTCTGTGTAAAGAACTCTGTATAAGAAATTGTTTTATTAATTTCCCATGTGATAGCAACATTATCAGTGGAAGTAATTGCTATATCACCTAAACAGGTCCCTAGCATAGCTAGTGGGAGTAATCATTCCTTAACTTTCACCACACATGCATACACAAGTCCTCCTTGCCTGTATCATTACACATCTAAAGAATTCCAGCTTTTCTCTGTTACTTATCAAGGAGGCTCTTTCAAGCATTCTTCATTAACATAAGTCATGCCATCACCTTGATTTTTTTTTTGTGGTTAGCCTCTAAAATTTCTCATATTTGCAATAATAACAAATCCAGGACTTAACTCAGGATTCCTAGTGCAGGTGCTCACGAGTAACTCAGGAGACAATTTCTCCTCCTCCATAACCTTACGCTTCTTCACTCAGCTCATAATTAGCATGAACATTGTAGAACTTAACCATTTTGCTTATTTCTGTAAATTATTTCCTTATTACTTATTTCTATAATTTCAATTTCTTCTACAACAGAAACAAGCACTTCCCTTTCTTAGGGTAGGCCACTTCAGCATTGCTGATTTACAGCAATATATATGTTAAAACATGGATGCTACATACACGTGAAACTGTTGCTGAAGACAAAAAGACACAAGCTAGACACAGCGCCCTGCACACAGCTCAAGAGAAGCCCACCTGCCAATGTCACATGCCAGGGCACATTTGGGTGATCTCAGGTCCTGAGTCATGTGAACCAGGAGTCAGAGCAGCAGATGCGAGTGGAAAAGGGGCTGAGGCCTGAGCAAAGCTCATTTAAACACCTGGACTTCCAGGATGAGATGATGACTTGTGGTCTCCTTCCCACTCTTAGGCCCTCTCATGCACAAGATGTGATGATCAGCAAGTCACATACTGGGCCAAGCAAGGACAGTGAGCACACCAAGGAGACGTAGCCAAAAGTACTTTTGCATTTACAGGCTTGTGTGCCCAGACAAGAAGGGTGCTCTTACCAGCCCATTATGGGCATCCCAGCCCAGTGCTGTGTGCGTCTTTGAAGAAGCAACTTACAAACCAAACCTGCCCAACTCTGCAAGGTGTGTGCCAAGAACGGAGCTGGAGTGATGGAAGAACACAAGTTGGGACTTTGCTTTGTAATGATGCTATAAGCACATGGGAGAGGAGCCCTTTACTAAATTCAAGTACTGACAATTGCTTGGTAAAGGCCAGCATGTTTCACTCACCCTATAACGAGTAAGGCAGTCAAATTCCTTTTCCTTGCGGCTCAAGTTTGGATTGACCAAGCAATTAAAACCTCCCTACGTTTTTCTGCCTCGCAGTTTATTAGCAGGGACCTTAGAGTCACGATCCAGTAATGGAGGAGCAGGCACGGGAGCAAGCAGCTCCCTCAGCGGGAAAGCAGTCACAGCGAGGTGGGAGACGGGGAGAGCCACTGCGGGGCACGGGGAGCCGGCTGCGAGGCCGGGCACCCAGCCTAACGGAGCTGGCGAGTGGGAAGCGAGGGAAAGCGCGGCGGGGCGGACGGCTGCGGGCGCCGGCGGCAAAGTCGGCCCGGTAGCGAGCGTGGGGAAGAGCACAGGCTGGCGGCAGCGAGAGCCGTTTAAGTGACGGGAGGCGAGCTCCGCGCTATCCGCCGCGGGACCTTTACCTGCGCAGGGGAGCCCGCTGCTGCACCTCACACACACACACTCAACTCACCTTCCGCTCGCTGGGCGCCGCCATCTTGGGGGGTTTTATAGCGCGGGCGACGGTATGGCGCATGCGCTGCTTTGCCCCGGGCCTCCTGCGCATGCGCTGTGCCCTGCCGAGGGGCGGTCCTGCCGCGGGCGGGTGAAGCGAATCGGGGCGCTGGGGGTTTCGGTCTCTCTCGTGTCAGGGCTGCGTGGGTGAGCGGGGAATCTCCTGTGTTTCTAAGCCCTGAGTCTCACGGTAGGCAGGCAGGCAGGCAGGCAGGCTTTCCAAAGGCCACCCGGGTGCGACGCCTGCTGAGGCGGGATCCCCTCAGAGCCTTGTCCTGCAAAGTCTAGGGCAAAACTCGCATTTCCATAGTGACGCACGGTTGCTAACCTGCCGCTTTAATTAATGGCTTTAGGTACAGCTACGCATTTTAAAAGACCAGAGAGCACCCCGCCTCTGAGCATGTACGCTACATTTACACGTGTGGTGGTTTGACCCTGACTAGAAGCCAGATGCCCACCAAACCCACTCTGTCACTCCCCTTTCCAGCTGGACGGTGAGAGGCTCAGGAGTCGAGATAAGGACGGGGAGAGATCATTTTGCAATCAGCATCACGGGCAAAACAGACTCAACACACAATAAAGCCCTGCACACCCAATGACACCAGAGTCGGGTAATGAGAAGCGCGGCCAGATCTTAAAGCACACACACACCCCCACACACACACCCACCCCTCCCTTCTTAGCAGACTTCACTTTAGCCATGATTTTGCTCCCTTCGGCACAGGGAGGGGCAGGGAATGGGGGTTTCGGTCAGTTCCTCCCAAGTTGTTTTCTTTCTTAGCTCTGGGCGGGGAGGGGGGGGGCATTCATTCCTCACACCTTTCCCCTGCTGCGCTGTGGGGTCCCACCCATGGGAGACAGTCCTCCATGAACTTCTCCAATGTGAGTCCTTTCCCACGGGGCTTCAGCTCTTCACCAACTGCCCCAGCGTGGGTCACTGCTATGGGGTGCAGTCATAAATCATAGTATGTCTCTCAGTCTCTCAGGCCTAGACTGCTCCAGCATGGTCCTCCACAGAGTCACAAGCCTTCCTCCCCCGGAAACCTGCTCTAGCATGGATCTCTCTCTCTGTCTCTCTGTCTCTCTCTATGTCTCTGTCTCTCTCCACTGCTCGCAAGTGCTGGCTGGGGCTTGCTCCAACACGGGTCACAGCATCTCCTGTATGTCTCCACCTGCTCCAGCATGAGGCCTCTCCACGGGTGCAGGTGGCTATGGTCTTGGCCCTTTCCATGGGCTGCGGGGGGAAAACCCGCTCCACCATGGGTTTCTTCATGGTCTGGAGGGGCATCTTTCTCTCCCGTACCTGGGGTGCCTCCTCCCCTCCCTCCCTGGCCTTGGTGTCTGCACAGTTTCTTACATATTCTCATTCCCTTCTCTGGGGGCAAAATGTGTCCACTTGTGGTTTTTTTTCTCCTAAATGTGATTCACAGAGGTGCTGTGACCATCGCTGATGGGCTTGGCCTTGGTCAGCAACGACTCTGGCCTTGAATTGGCCAATGTTTGCTCTGTTGGGCCTGCAGAGAGCTTCTGGCTGCTTCTTGCAGAAGCCACCCCTGCAGCCCCCCCATCTCCACCAGAACCCGGCCACACAAAACTACAACAACATGTTACGCAGGCTTACAGAGATCAGTCTCATACTTGGCGATGGTGGGGCAGGGGGGTTGGGACTCCATGATCCTTGGGGTCCCTTCCAACCCATACCATTCTATGATTCTATGATAGCCTGGTAGCTCCCAAGTCCTTGGCCTTTTGGTCCCCTAAACATTTCAGCAGATGTTTGATGAGGAGGGCAGAGGATGAAGGCAGCCTGGTAACCTCAGTAGCACCTGAGTAAGTGCACTCCTAAGGGTCTGAAAGATCTAATGCTGGGTGGGCATCACAAGGCTGGATTTATCACTGCAGCGTTATATCTCAGATACTTAACTTGCAAACCTAGGGAATCAACGGTAAATAAAACAATTAACTGGGGTTGAATCTATGTATAAGTTGCACGGCGTCTGATTAATTTTGCTCACCTCCACAGCAATACAAATATTCTGTAAAGTGATCATACAGTTTAGGGCTAGATCTCAGTAGCATTTTGTCTTCGGTAATTTTATTTCCCTTTTTTTTTTTTTAGAGGCAGATTCTGAAATAAAGCCAATAGTTGTTTTGTGATTTTGTTTTGACTAATGAGGGAAAAGAAGCAGAAGTCAATAAAGACAATCTAGAGCAGCATAATTAATTCTACCTCTGGCTGGAAAACATCATCTTACCCAGTTGTCAACACTGTACAATGCAAACTTATTTTTAATTACCGCAAGTAGCTTTTAGTAGCCTCCAAGGAACAAGAAATACTTTTTTTTCCCCCCCATGTGTATTGTGCCCTTCTGTTGCTGGCAACTGTTGATTCTTTTCATTTTTAAACCTTTTTCTTCACCGTTATGTTTGCAGAGGAAACCAATAATTGGTTTAAACCAAGACATTCTGTTTACGCAATGCAATGCTGAGAATAAGGTGAACCTTTTTGTACTCAGGAGATGGGGGTTTCTCATATGACTAAAAATAGGTATTTACAGAGGTTTTCTGCTCGCTTGTGTGTTGTGTGTACCTGTCAAGTATACTTAAATTGCAACATTTCACTGCAAAAACGAAGTGCAAACAGCTCTGATGTTTACCTTACTTGTAAACTGTTGTATTTTCACTGGGACTGTGCATGAGTTTGCTTTGCTTTCTTGTTGATCTCCGTTTAAGTAAGTGATGGTGACTTTGGTCTAACGCCCCTTCCCATCCCAAACCTCCCTCCAAATTTGCTGCTCTGCGAGTTGCTGGGCTAGTAGAGCCTGGGGTGTTTGGAGTGCGAAGGAACCAGCAGTGTGGTCCTTGGCTGAGACCCTGGCCCGGGATAAAAGAGAGCTCATTACCAGCTGGGACATGTCACATCGGAGGATCATTTCCCTCATGCCAGTCCTGATCTCTGAGCTCTACAGATTCCTGTGGGGTTGTTTGGGGGCTTCTGTCCACACTCACTCCCTGCCCTCTGAAGGGGTCACTGCCTGGTGAAGAGAAACAGATGAGCAGGCAGTGTACCCAACCCCTGCCTGACCTATTGAGATGAACCCTTGTAGAATTTAATTTTCATTTGTATGGTGGGCTGTGAGCTAGGGCAGCTCACAGCTCCAATTCGTGATCCCTGTTGAATTCAGCTCAGGCACCTGAGACATTCCTACTTCAAAAGAGAAGGGACCTCATGTTTAGTAAGAGCTGGCTGTCCTTGCTTGCAAATTAAAACCTCTTTACTTTGTGTGTGTAATGCCTTTCATCTTGGCTGGGGACAACATGGTAGAGCTCAGAGTGAGTGGAGGTATCAAAACAGCAAGAGAATTATTTTATGTTGTCTTGAAAGCATTTGCAAAGTCCAATCACTGTCTCAACCTTAGGTTGTTTTTTTAAAAAATATATTTAAATCTCTGGGCTATTGAAATATTTAATGTTAAACATATTGACCTATATTTCTCATGCCATCAAGATTATAGTTGATTGAGTAGTCAGACCTTTGTCTTATCTTTTTAATCCATTCGTTTCACTAAAATATTGCTTTCTCATCGTGACAATCTTCTTAGATATTTCATTTGCTTGAAGCTGAGGATAATCTGTTTAGATTAATACAAAATTAATTGCAATCTTAAATGCCTCCAAATAAGTTACACAGATGCTATAATGCAAATGCAGACCTGCCATACCTCAGGAGCACTTGGGTTTGGCCCCTGTGAAGCCTCCAGCACTCCTCTGTTTGCCATATTATGCAACAAGCCAAACCAGGCTTGGTTAAATCAGATGGTGATACTGCTGGAACGGGCACTGCCCGAGGGGGTTGTAAACAGGCAGAGGCACAATATCGTGCTACGTCTTAGCTGTAGGTGCCATTTTTCACCCGCTATTTCAAAAAAATAAACTAGAGAAGATTTAAAAACCAAGGAATATTGTTTGCTGTTATTCCTTATTTTCTCCTGGGAGGACTTGCTGGTATCATTTTGATGAGCTGCTAAGAAAAACAAGCGAAGCACATTGGACACTGGTTTGAATTGCGTGTTACTTCAGGACATGCCGAAGACGACTTCTTTCCAGATGCTACTGGGAACTTAGGATAGATTGAACTCTTAATCTGTGTCACTTCTCCATTGATTTTATTGAAGCTCGTTGTGCTGTCTGGCTTCTGATTGTGAGGAAAGCAGCCAGTATCAGGTGAAGCTAAGCAAGGTGGAGGATTATCCGTAAACAGAAGATAAAACTTGGTGAGAAAAACTGAGACCAACCAGAAACATACTCAGAAGGAAAGAAGCTTAAAGGTACTTTGAGTAGTATGATAATCCACAAAGATCAAAACCCATGCAGATATGCATTGTTAATTGGCATTTGGGCTTCTTTATTGCCTTACTTATGAAGTAGAAGCTAGTGGCCTAGCTGTTAAACACTAATTGTTGGGCATCACTCTTTTAAAAACCCCAAGGTCCCACATCAGCAGTGAGTCTCAGAAATCATAGTTGTACCGTGGTGTGAACAGGACAGCCAAAAGCACACCAAAGCTTTCCTCCACAACCTGACACTGCCTTTTTTCTGTGGTCTCACCCAAATCTGCTAACCTCGCTGAGGTATTTTCCACACCCACTAATGGGAGGTCGGATTTTCCTGTCTGCTGTGCCCTCCCTGTGTATTTGGGTGGGTGGAAGGTTGGCCAAGTGGTGAAAGGAAGGTAATTTTCCTGCTATATGTATGACAAACAGAAAAAGGGTCAGATAGAAAAAGACGGGGGGGGGGGGGGGGCAATTACACTCTTTAAATGAGAGGGAGCTTGAGATACGGCTGAAAATTAGAGGGAGCTCAGAGGCTTCTATGCCTCCGCTTTGTTCTTTAATCTCTACATTCAAGAGTGTCCAGATGTGCCAGGGGCTCAAGACAAAATACCAAACTATGAACCCCAGACATGGGGTGGGGTGTACACTAATGGTAAATATACAAGAGAACCTCAAGCTTTTCCAAACAGGGGGCCTACCACCATGATCCCCACCTTCCCCAAGTGGGTTCCACTTGTTAACCTGGGCTGTTTGCTCTATCTCCTCCCATTATGGGAAATCAATGATATAATGACATCTGTATTTGCCCTAATAATAACCTTGGTAGCAAACTATTTTCCATAAGGCTGATACTCCCTTGTTTCCCTTTGGACTTTAACTTCTTTGTTAACATTTTTGTTAATTGACACAAAGCCTGGAGATGATTAAGTAGTTAGGTAATTCATTAGTTCCTGTATGGGAAGTGTGCAGAAGTGCCCCACTCACCTGTCACATAAATAGACATGCTTCCCAGATTTCCATGCAGATATAATTTTGGCTTTGCTGATAGTTACCAGAATTGATGCTTGTGTTTCCTGGCATTGCTCTTTTGCTCTACATCAACATGACTAGTATTTTTCCAGACTCCTACAAAAAGAGGATTAAAAACCAGCATTTGGAATACCAAATAATCTTTTATCATTTGTATATTTCAAATCCCTGCCCCATTGCATGTAATTAAAGAGATGCTTGGGGTTTTTTTTCCATTCAATTCCTTGAGAGTGGCTTTTGCTTCTGAATTTCATTTGTCTTTGTTTACATAGGCATGCATTTAGAGGTTTTGCGTTAAAACTCAAGGTCAGATAAAACATGCAGGTGATTGGATTGCAGGGATGTGAAGAATAGCACTTGAGAATATAAAAAACCCCAAAAATTAATAGACTAAATTAAAAAAACCCAAAAAACCAACCTCTTAAAGCCATGTCCAATCTGAGCCTAGTTCTCAAAGAGCAGAATGCTGAGTGACCCTATGAACATCAATAGAGGCTTCATTTTTGCTATAGATTTTGTTTTAAAATCACTCAAATATTGTGGTAATGGAGTAAGAAACTCTTGAAAGAGGTAGAAGAAGAGTTATACTTCTGGGATAGAAAAGTGCATTTGTGCAAGACCGATGACATTAACAGGGGTGGAGCTTGCTCATAGCAGGTGTTATGTGATAAGGTTGATGCTGGCTCCAGCTGTGGATGGGCCTTGATGACAGAGGAGGTTCTTGTCATCCAAACCAACGTGTTCATGATTCTTTGGTTTTGCAAAGGGAAGAAGAACTCACACTGTGTGTGATCAGCTAAATAAGAAGTCAGCTAAATAAGAAGTAAACAACACACATACACACACCCCCTCCCCACCCCCCAACCTCCTCCCCACACACACCACTCCCTCCTAATCCAGGCATCTGTGCTCAGTGTCCAGGACAGCCCCGTCTAGTAGGAAATCCATGAACCTGTGCGTGTCCCTGTGCCACTTGTCAAACCACTGAACGATACAGAAGGATTCTGAAAATATGCAAGAGCCACACTTAGAGAATTGTATTTACCAGCATTGTTTTAGCAAGCTGACATTGGCCCCTGAGTGGGGAGCTGGGACGTGGGGCAGGGTCCATTTTGAGTTCTAGGCAAGGTGACACCTGTATTGTGTTGGGTGTTTGCAGACTAAAGTCTGCGAGTAGGTATGTAGATGTAGGTGGGGAGAAGTTATCAAAATCAACCTACTTTTTCTTTTTGCCTTTCAACAACAGTCCAGTTTTCAAACAGAGCAATCTGTGCTGTATTTTCATCTTTTCCATCATCTTCTAATTCACTAGCACAATTTTGCTGTTGTTTGGAGCTAGTTATACCCACTGCTAAGCCAAATTACCCCTTTGTAGAATTCAAAGCTCTACATTTCTTGCTTTTAATCTGGAAATAAAACTGCCTGTAAGACTGTTTAAAATTTTGAATTTATAGTCAGGGAGCTAAGAGCTCAGTCCTCACAAGCTGGCAGACTCTGATTATGGTGATACCATATTGTCAGTAAGTAATCCCCAACTCAGATGCATCTGGGAATATTAGGTCAATGTATTATAGATAGGAATGCAAATTTTGGAAACCTGGGGATTCATTCTCTTCTTTCTTTGAAGCCTGTCATTTGGGATGGCAAGTCAGTTGTGTACCAAGAAGCAAGTGATTCCAGCTGCTTGAAGCCATGAGTGAAGGCTGCCGCGTCGATACGGTACAGACCCTCTATACATAGGTGAGGGAGAAGATTGTCCATCTGGGCAGCCACCTGCTGCGCCTCTCTTCCCCAAATTCCCAGCAAATTTGCATATTACAAGAGAGTGTGCTACCATGTCAGAGAAAAAAAAATAACAAGGCAGATACTCATTAATTAAACCCTCGTTGTGTGATGTTTATCTCATTAAGAACCGGGCTCTCGTGTTTAAAACAGGTGGTGAATGGCCATTTTCCATTCACCATGACCATTAAAACAGCTTTTTACACTGAAAGCCAAACTTCATCATTGCAATTATCCAACAACTGGATTGCACTTGCACTTTGTAATGATACCTGACAGCAGGAAACAATTTGGGTCCTGGGTAAAATCACCCTGCACGCTGGGTTTGCTTCCTTGGCTGTCAACTGTCTCCAGTAGCAGAACTGGAGTAGAGCAGGAGTATAATATCTGCAAATCTTAGAGTATTAATTGATCTTCATTGTATGGAAAAGTTAAAATACTAAGATTTACTAAAAAGCTCAGTGCAGCTTAGAAGCTGTTATATACACATATTTACATGTATGTATGTATATATATGTAAATACATAACGTGTATCCACATATATATGGCTATATGCATGTTTTGTATCTATGCACACAGGTATATGCATGTTTTCTACCCATACACATATCAGTATGCCCCAGATGGAAACAAATGTGAAGTGTGTACCTTCCTTTTATTTTTTTCCCTGTATTTCTACACAAAGTATAATTACCAAAGGAAAAAGAATGATTAAATTATTCCTTCTAGTTAAAGAGAAAACAAGATGAAAGGAGCCTGGGTTTACCAAGGGAACATGGTGCCAGAATAATCTGATAGCTTTCCTTAAATGAGATAATGGATTTTCCAAAATACAAAAAGTGGTAAATCTCATTTGGACCTTAACAAAGCACTCGATTCACTCCTACATGGGAAAATACTAATGAAGGAAAAGAAGATGGAGGTTAACAGAGGACACCAAAGGTTAGGAAAAAACGACTGTTGGGAAAGGGCAGAGGCAAAGCAAGAGAAGAGTAAAGAGGCAAGTTGCTATAAATTCCTCAAGGGTCAATTTTAGGACCACTGCTGGTAATAGTTTCCTTAACCACATTAACATACGAAGCTGGTGTGCTCTTGAAATCTGAAGATGAAGAGACATTGCTAATGTGGAGACTGTCATAATCTTTCTGACTGACAGATAAATGAGAAGAACTGTTTGATTAGAGCAGAATGTCATGGTGAGTACTTCAGGGTTAAGGAGGAGTTTTTTTAAGGGAGATGAGAGATGACTCAGTTGGAGAGAAGTCTCTCTGGGTGTCACAGGATGACCATGAATTGATCATGGGATGAAGCCATGGAGAAGGTGTACGTGCTCATAAGCATACCACAGGCAATGGATGTGCATGGCTGAATGCACATATGCAACACAACTCCTGTCACCTTTCTGTAAGAAAGATTAATTAATCTGCCACCGGTACAGAGAGGTAACACAAAGCATGGTGTATAACAGATGATGTAAAGTTATGCATAGTCTAAAAAATAAAGGCTATGACAGGACACTGATTTCTTTCTAAGAATATATTGGCTAAGACCAGGAACAAAGAAGAGCTGGTTAAGGAAGAAGATAAAAACCCCCAAGTAATCATACTACATTTAGACTGGAAAGCAAGAGCAAGTTCTCATCAGAGGGGCCTTCCAATAGCTGTAGCAACTTTTAGGATGAAAGCCAACCTATGAACAGAAAAGATGATGTGCCATGATCTCTGTGGAGAGCCAGGGTCTGCTGTAGGTTTGATAATGCAGGTGGCCTCTTCAAATGCTGTAATTAGTCTCTTAAGTCCTCATTTCCCTGGAAAAAAAATTGAAATTACCTTGTGAAGTAACATTTAAAACGGGAATCTTGCTCACTAGCAGTTAGCTTTGAATCATGTGAATTAAGGCAGGCGCAGGCATGCTATCCATCCTGCAGTACAGCAGGGAACCTGAAGGTCTCATCGATGTAATGCAATGTTGACATTTCTGTGAGCCACTGTCTGCTGCCCCTTCAGAACTCATTATGCCTTCAGAAAAATTAAAATTTAAGTTTTGACAGGAGGAAGTTTCTTTTGCACATTTTTCAGCAGATCTGCCCGCACAGCTTGCAGTTGTACAGCGGTACCAGACAAGCTCATTCAGCATTCCTTACTCTCATCAAAATGGCTTGCTCGAGTCATGCAGGAGAGGATGTCCCATGCCTTCCTGTCCCAAAAATGAGATTCAAGCAAAAGACGTGTGATTTCAGTACAGGATATACCTTGATTCCTACTTTATTGATGTAAGAAAATAACTTGTTCACTCAAGAGTGACCTAAGCCCAGAACAATGGTCATGGTTGGTGACTGAGTGCTGTTCTCCAGCAACTCTGTTTTCACAGTTGAGGAATGGCAGCTCCTTGCTGTTGGGGTGATAAAGTGGGTAGTGCAGCGAAGGACAAACAGACTGTTGTCTTGTGCCAGGACATTGTGCCCACTTTGTACCTAAGGTAGCCAGATTGTGAGTCACTTTGTCCCCAGGCCAGTGAGGAACCGCATATGGGAACTACATCTAGGGCCCTGTGGTGCCCACCCCCGGCATGGGGCTGGGGACATGGTTCACCAAGGACTATTTTAAGTGAGGAAGGCTTCTCACTAAGGGCTAAAGTTCATCTACTGGCAACACAGGGAACCTAAGTGAGACCCCTGCTCTCTCTGTTGAGTGCATACAGAAGGAGCTGAAGAAGGGAGATGGCCTCCCTTAGATCAGCTTTTGTCAGCACCTTGCCCAGCTGTGCTGCAGGACAAAAGGCTGCAGGACATCTCTGCATTTTAAAATTAACTTTTTTAGTTCCTTCCTGCTGCTTCTCGTGATGCTGGGACAGGGAGGAAAATCTGCAGAACAGCCAACAGCGGGTAAGAACAGCTTGATAAATTGCGTGTGAGAAATGGCACCAAAAATTGAGTGTGAAGATTTTGTCCGAATCTGTGTGCAGCGCTCTACTGATATAGTAAGGACTCCATCATCAACACGAAGATGATTAGAGGGCTGGAGCACCTCCCCTCCAAAGAGAGGCTGAAGGAGCTGGGTTTGTTCAGCCTGGAGAAGGGAAGGCTGCGGGGGGACCTCATTGCAGCCTTCCAGTACCTGAAGGGAGCATAAAGACAGGAGGGAAATCAACTTTTTAAAAGGGTGGATAATGGCAGGACAAGGGGGAATGGATTAAAGGGAAGGTTTAGATTAGATATTAGGGGGAAGTTCTTTACAGAGAGAGTGGTGAGGTGCTGGAATGGGCTGTCCAGAGAGGTGGTGGATGCCTCGTCCGTGGAGGTGTTCAAGGCCAGGTTGGATGGGGCCCTGGGCAACCTTGTGTAGATCCAGGCCTGAGGTTGGTGACTCTGCCTGTGGCCGGGGGGTTGGAACTCTATGATCCTTGGGGTCCCTTCCAACCCAGACCATTCTATGATTCTATAACCAACAAATGCTAGAGATGATAAATAGGAAGGTTCTAGGAGGGGTGCAGTTGCTGTCAGAAGTCAGACTCTCAGCCCAGGAATGAAACAGGGAAACATATTGGGCTGGGAGCCCCAAGTCCCAGGAAATGTTCAGACCAGATCTAGGAATGGTGAAGGCTGAGTGGTGAAACTGGGGGAGCCCAAGCAGGACCAGCACCGGTAGTTACTGGGCCCAGCAAGCCGCTGTGTCAGGCAGGTTATGCCCAGGGGAGAGAGGACGCCTGCTCACAGACCTGCAGAGCGACTTGAGGATACGGTATGTATCACAGCTGGGAAAACTGTGACGTTACAAGGATGCCCTGCAGTCTCATGCCATTGCTCATACCTTCTATTCTCCATTAGCACTATTGGCAGCTCTAAGTCCTGCTAAAGGAATTTTTAACTTAATTTTCTTTGGAAAGGATTAGTAAAGCATTGTGGATGCCGCTTGAAGCCTGGCAGCCTTTCCTAATGATCATCTACTATGATTTAACTTTTGTCAGGGGTTTTTTGCTAGTTTTGTTAATTTATTAATGTAACTATCAAGCAGATATATTTAATGCCACGAAGACTGTGACTGTGTAATTCCATTACATAGAATGGGCTTGGTTGTTAGCTAGAATGAAAACACTATTCAAATCCACTGGTACTAGATAGAAATCCTCTTGCTTCCCAATGATTAGATAACTAATAGGAGGATTGCACGCTCTGGACTGCAATTCCTAAATACCAATTAACACCTCATTTTCAGGATTTGATGTTATAATACCTGCCACTCATTTTCTCTTTGTAGCTGAAATGATGGGAAAAGATGTCACAAAAACTGTATAAGAAAGTGGAGTATGTTCCCTCTTAGTAGAAGATGTCTGAGATTTATATGATAAATCTAAAGCAAAGAAAAATATATCTTAAATATTAAGTAGTTATATTTCAACAATGCAAGGCTTTTTACATACGTGCCACTTTTTCAGCAGTTGATGGTGTCTATTTGGAGATTACAGCTCACTTTGGATCCTGTTGCCATAAATAAACAAGCTCAACAATGCCAAATTATATTCTGGAATTCAAGGCAATTTTTGCTTCTAGCCATGCAGACCCACAGCGATGCTGAGGTGACCTGTCCGTACGTACATCCTGTCATTGTGTCCTACATGAGAAGTACAGGGTTGCTTCAGTAGCCAAATTCCACTTATTTTTTATTTCACCATGTACTTGCGAAGAGGAATTTGCATCAAGTGAACAAAATACCTAAACACCAACTAGGTACTGCGTACATACAGCCCGTACAATCAGATTCCTACTTTTAAGTCTTCTTACTTCCTTTTTGTCTTCTTTTTGAATGTATTTTTTTCCTTTATCATTCCCAAGCCTAAGCAAAGCACATAATGTTTGCAGTTTTAAATATGTTTTGCAAGCCCAATACTCATACTGTTACCTTATGCAACACTAAGATATTTAAGGCCTGTTCAGGATTTTTAGTGCCTGTTCTCTATGAAGTGCTTTGCTTTTTGTGGAGGATAAAAAGGCCTATTGTTTGTACAAAGGAGGACAGAAAAGTTGAGGAGTCCTTTTCACTTGCTTTCAGGTTTCCTTTGAAGTACTCCTCGTTTCTCTTCATCCTAAACCAAGGGCTTCCTCCATGCTCGCCTGCTTGTGGCTGAGGTTTCAGTCCAATGTGTGACACTTCCTACAGGATGCTGCAGGCAATCATTCAGTAGCAGTGTTTGGACTACAGGGCATGCTGGGGCTCATGGCACACCAGGGGGGAGCAGCAACACTCCCCCTGTGCATGGTGGGAGCCCCGTACATCCACTGTCACAAAGGTGTGTTAGCATACCAAGAGCTTCCCATGGCAGGGAGCTGGCATGATGCTGACAAAGGGAGGTGAACGATGTCTCCAAAACCTCTTCCTAATGCAGTGGACTTCAGCGAGCATCTCTGCATGCAGAGGGAGCCTGCAGCTGGGAGGGAAGGTGGAAAGTCAAAGTAGCACAGCTACCGGCTGCACAGATGTGTTGGGAGATGGCTACCACAGGTTGTTTTAAGTCTATGACTCACAAAATTGCTGGTGGGAAATCAAATGTCAGTGCCTTCCTGAGAGAAGCCTACTAATTACTTTTCCAGAGGGTAACATTTGTTTGGTGGCTGTCTCCCTATCCATCTGGGCTTCAATGAAACTAGAGAAGACCAACTGAAAAGAAAAATTTACCTACCAACAACTTTCCATAATTCTAGAGGAAGCAATAGAGAAATAGGTGGGTAAAAAGGTGTACAAGATGTCTGCAGGTGCCTGTAGACATGCCGTTAGAGAGAAGAAAAGTAATTAGATATTTGATAAAAGTTTAGAATCTCTCAAACTGCCTGTGATGCATATGTGAAAGCTAATTCAGGGGAAGTTCAGCTCAGGATCTTGTGAAGGAAGTACCAGCTACAAACTGAATGCTTTATATCTCCTAGACAGTCTTGCCTTTCTAATTACATAAAGCAATCCATTCCTGCCTTAATGCCTCCAAGGGTTTCATATCTCCAGCTAGACTCTGTTTCACTGGCTGTTTGGGGGCTGCAGGCAAGTGTCGTTTTTGGAGATTAAATTCATGTTTTAGGAAAGAAAAGGAAGCCTTTGCCTGGTGTGTTGGATTGTGGTTTAAAACTGCAGCTACTCTTCATAAAATGGCGGTGTGAGCAGCCACCATGTGCTGTGTTCTTATTGGTGCTTGTTGCTTTCCCAGGAGAAGTCAGGGGGCCAAAGGTCCATGATAAATGGAGCTTATTAGACACTTCGTTGGTTGAGTAATGACCTATATTCTGGAAGGAGCATCACTGAGAGTGCTTTTTATTCTGGTCTCCTGGGCATCACAGTTAAAACTGACCACCAGGCCTTGTGAAACATTAGTCATGTTCTGGAGGATGTTGCCTTCTTTATCGCTACAGATTCCTTTTCTATTTCCCTTCTTTTCCACAAAATTTGGGAGCAGCAGCAGGTTTTCCCAATCTGGAATGGAGCAATAAAGCAATAATTCAGGATTTTCTCAACCACAGAGATGAAGAAATAGAGGAAGGACTTGTCTTACACAGATGCTGAGAAGGGGCAGCACAGTACATCATCCCTCAGAAACATGGATGCTTTCCCCAACCCTGGCAGTAGTCTACAGGATGGTCTCACATTAGTTACTTCACTTTTGGGTTTCAAATACTTGCTTTTCTCTTCCCTAATTTGTAAGATATCCCCCATACCCAGTGACTTCCAGCTGAAGAGTTGAGACCCCATAGAACTTAAAAAGAAGAGAGTGAACTACTCCAAATTCCAAAACTTTCCTTGAGTCCCTAGGAACACGTGAATGCCTTTACCAGCTGGGGATTTGCGAAAGCTGTCTAGGCTTTGCAAAAGCAGTTAGTATTAGTATTAGGTCTCATCTGAAGTAATTTATTGGAAAACACTTTACATACAGCAAGGGGGAGAAGAAGATCTTCTCAGACATGGCAGGATTTTCTTTATGTTTTGATCTCTGGTTTTATAATCTGTAGGAACTAGTGCACAAATTGAAATGCCAGCCAACCTCTTCTGGAAATCTCAATTCTCATGAAGATGAGCATGTAATGATAGCTTTGCTTTTTGCCCAAATTGGCAGCTTTTCTGTCCCGTTGTTTCCTACAGTCCCTCACCTCCTCACTGAGCTGCTTCAGCTAAACCCTTTCCCCTCTTAAACCGTTTTGACAACTCTCTCCTTCTGATTAAAAATTATGATAGGAAGATGCCACCTTAGAGCAGAAGAGGCTCCCCCATGAGTTACAGAAAAGCAGCGATGGTTTCTCCCCCAGAGATTACAGCTGGGTGAGGCAGACAGAAGGAAGCGTGGCAAAGGTTCTTTTTTCGCCACTAAGGAGTCTGGAACTACAAGAGATTTGATTTACAAGGCTTGCACAGAGGAGATAAGTAGCAGACCTCACAGCATGAACCCAGACCCCCTGACATCCAGCCCCGCTTATAACCGTACAGGCACCTCCGCTGTTTCTTTGTGACAGCCAAACACAGGGGTGTCAATTCAAGAAAGCAGCACTTTCAGCTCCCTCCAAAGTAAGTAGGACACAGAGGTGCTCAGCCTCATGTTGCCCTCAGCAAGAAGGTGTCACCGGCCCTGCTCAAGGCCAGTGCTGGTTCTACCTCCACCACCCTCAGGCTCTGCTACCTGCCTGCGTCAGCCGCCTTCTCCTATTTCTCATATGTCTTTAATCCACCAAACACACGTGTGGGAGTATCTAAATTAAAAATAGCAGCTCAGAAAAAATGCTGTGCAGTCGGGGAGCTGATTTTCAGCTGAATTATTCATCCCCATGTATCCCTCTCATGCCAGGATGATAGTACCAGGGCTGCGCAGGTGCAGCCCAGCTCAGGGACTGGTGATGCCAGGGAGAGACAACACCCGTGTGGGTGTCTCTCCTTGATCCCTTGTCAGCCAGCCGAATTCCCCACTGGTCAGCTCATCTGTCTTTTTATACCAATTACCACATGAAAACACCTTAAAACACCACCCCGCTCCCCTCTACGCCGTCTCCCTTCGCTTATCACCCAATAACCAGACTAACACAGCTCAACTCTCGCAAACCCAAACAACGGAATTAGTCTAACCTTTTAAAAGGTTGTTGGAACATCCTGTTCCATTAACACCAAACCCTAGCAGAGAAACACATGAAAGATCTGTTCCCATGCTTTTACTGGCCAGGCCCAAGCTGAGGCACTTTGGTGGGCTGCCAGCAGGTGAAATTGCAATTTGTGAGAGACCATGAGTGATTTTGCTCATGGATCCGCAGGACCGGCCCTTGGTTTTAATCAGTGCTCTGGTAGCTGTGATTGCAGTGAGCATTACAAAAATTGCCAGCAGTTAATTGTCTCTTTTCTTTGCAAGGAAATTTTGTAAATAACATTTTCATTCCCACAGAGAATCATTCAATTACCAGAGCAACCATAAAAACCTCAGAAGTCAGAACATCCTGAGACATGAAAGAAGGGGGAAAAAAATAAAGAAGGACTTAACTTCAAAGAAGTCTTCACAACTCCTGGCTGGCATCTTGGTTCCCTTGCATGGTGTGGTATATTTGGCATGGCCTCTCTCTCTCTGCAATGGCTCCAAGTTGGAGCCTTGTGGGACCCCGCTCAAGCATCCTCCCTGAGGATCTGGCTCTGCTCTGAAACTCAGAGGAACAGGAAATCTGAATTAATTAGTAATAAGAAAAAACAAGGCATTTGGTAGTGCCTTTTTGCTTCTGGCAGACAAAACCTCCCAATTTAACTGGTAATGTAAGAAAGAAGTTAAAAGCTTGTATTGCATAAAACACAGCTCAGCCCCAATCTCCCCTGGGCAATGAGGGCTGGATTCCACATCTGTGGGCTTCTCTCCATTGACTCTCCTGCTGTGGGGCCCCAAGCCCATTTTTTATTTTTCCATCGTTTCTGTAGGATACCTTCATGGGGCGTCACATTCCCTGTCTCATTCCTGCAACCTGGTTTCACAGGCCACCACCTCCTTGATTATCCAGCTGTGGCTGCCTTGGAGCAGCAAAACTGCCATCTCTTCATTCTGAATTACAGCAAACTGTAGTCCTTGGAAACATGTAACGGAGCCGTCAGCCCGTGGAAGGACGATCCCACCTCGTTTGGTTCTGCAGGCATTCCGAAAGGAAGAGAGCAGCCGTTGTCTCCCCTCAGTTTCTGACCTACTTCTGCAGCGCAGGGATATGGGAGACCGTGCCAGGCATCAATCTAGGTGCTTGTCTGAGGGTTTCAGCTTTGCTTTCTTCTAGCAGTTGGCACTCAGCAGCAGCATCCCTTCACCACATGGGGCCTGTTACTTCCCAGTGGGAGCTGCTGGGAGCAGGGCTGCTACTCATACACACGCAGGCATCCTTCACTGGGACATAACTGCCCAGGCTTGAGCACTTCCAGAGTACAGCAAGAAAGAAGCCCTCCGGTTTCCTCAGCTCCTATCGCTTTGGCTAGATGGTGTATCACCTTGTCTTTAGCTGATAAATCTCAGCTGTGACACAGCTGTTCACTAACCACTGAAACGGGGCCAATTTCTCCAAAAAAGGGCCATTCAGCGACAGTCCCACTACTTCTTCCTGTATTCATGCATCCCCTCCACACTTTTCATTTTTACAGCTAAACATCAGCTTTGTGTGAAGATCTGCTGAGTAGTGAAAGGGAAGGCAGGCTGGAGAGAGGAGAAGAAAGCCAGGGAATGCTATTTGTATGATGTCAAAAGAGCACTGGATTTTACTGTTCTCTCTGATGAAATGCTGAAGGGCAAGGGGAGAAAATGGAGATTTGTTAGCATGGGTCATAGTTCCTCCCTGGCTGGACTCACAAAACAGCAAGGACTGGGGAAAGGAGAGAATTTTGAGTGGCATTTGGCTGTCTATTTAAGCATGAATCATCCTCCATCTACTGCAGATCCTTTTTTTTTTAAAACATACTCAAATTTTCATGAAGGAATAGATGAACTTTTGCTACAACAGATGTCATCTTAGAGGCTTTTTGGATTTTTTGGTAATATCTGACCATAGCCCCAGTATAATAGGCACTATTGGGCTTTCATCTTTCACCAGTGCTAGCTATAAAATCCAGAGCAGCTGATCATTAGCATGCATTACTTGAGAGGTACAGCACTCAGTGAGTCAGGCTACAAACCAAGAATTAATTGCTGGAGAAATTAAAAAATAATCCATTGAAGAACAGACACATTTGAGAATATTGCAGTTTGTCCAGACTCCAAAGAGCCAGTGTACAGTGAAGAGAGCCATGGTAATGTGCTCCCCTAAAGCTTCCCTGAAGGGATGCAGGGAGAATTAGCTGGGAAGTCAGTGGCCAGTAGGAATATAGCTAGAGTCTACAGGAGAAGTTGTGGCAAGGCACTGCAATGGGAGTATGGAGGGTGAGGTGGGACTTCCAGCTCCAGGCTTGAATTTCTCCAGGAAAAGGAGCCACTCACTGAGCTGAAAAAGACTGAGGTGGCTGCTGGAGAGGGGAGCAAGAGCTGGCCAGAACGCAGGTTGCTGTAACCACCTTTTAACAGGGTGCTGAGGAGCAAGCTTCAGTTTTGTGAGCCTGCCAATATGGACTGAACCACCTACAACAGGTGCTGTGGACTATGGCACACTCATGCTTGGAGACCCATTGAGAGATGCTGAAGATCCTGTGCTCTGTGGCAGCCTCCTCAGCCAGTGCTGAGCACCCAGGGGACGAAAGAGCCTTTTAGTACCTCCCTGTGTGATTGCCCTGCTGAGCTTTCCTTCCAAACAGTTAAACCTTGCCCAAACAGCTGTCTTGGTGGCAGAGCCTAACCCCTGCTGCGCTTTCGGGATGCTGGGAGTTCTTTGTTGCTATTATTATTCACCCTGCCCTTTGTGCAACGCCAACACTGCTGCTGATGTATCTGCTGTATTTCAGGGCCCTCTCTCAGGACCCCGGGTTCCTGTGAGAATATTTCTCACTGATGTACGTGGGCTGTAGCAGAGCAGGCCAGTAGGGATGGGGACAGACACACAACAGGCCTCACAGGCTGCGTTGCGAGCTGTGATATAAGATCACAGAATCACACAGAATCACAAGGTTGGAAAAGACCTTTGAAGATCATCAAGTCCAACCATTCTCATCCTAAACTAAATCATATCCCTAAGTATCTCATCTACCCTTTTTTTGAACACATCCAGGGAAGGTGACTCAACCACCTCCCTGGGCAGCCTGTTCCAGGCCCTGACAACTCTTTCAGTAAAAAATTGTTTTCTAATGTCCAATCTGAACCTGCCCTGGCACAGCTTCATGCCATTCCACCTGTCACCTGACTGAAGAGACCATCACCTATCTCTCCACAACCTCCCTTCAGGTGATGAAAGAGCTTCCCCAGAGCTCTGGGGTTTTTTGGGAGGAAGAAGAACAGGTCCAGCCACTGGAGATTGTTTCTGTCTTTATCTGGAGTAATTGTAGGGTCCAAACAGCCAGGATTTCTTGCCACTTTCTTTGATGAGGTCATCACTTTGTAAATAAATTCTTTTTTGACAACCAGCCATCGTTTTTTTCTGCTAATTTTCCACAAATTTCTTCCAACTCTCTCCTGTACTGCATCATGTGTGTGCTCTCCAGATTACGCTCTCCAGCTAAGTTCCTGCTGCTTTCATGCCTTTTGCAGCTAAGGCAAGTCACAAAAATCAACCCAGACCAAACAGATCAGAAATCAGACTAGTTTAAAAGCTCAGATCCTGCCATCTCATGCTCACTCCCAACAAGAAGTGCCCCTGAAGCCCATTCACCAGTGCAGTTGCCTGGAGGATGCTGTGCCTGGAGCAGAGCACGGCTAACGCCCCGGGACAGTTCTCTTCAGCTGGCTCTGCAGTTGGGTTGCCTCTGCTCAGCAGACTTGCTGCTCGGAGTCCCAGTGTGAAAACTGTTCCCTTTTTGTTCACTAGATTGGCTCTAGGAGATGCATATGGGTAAGACTGACAGTTTGGTAGATAGAAATTGATTCAGCCCGTATGTGTCCTGCTCTCAGAAAGCAGAGGAGTGCTTCACATCATGTTCTCCCCATTAGCTAAGTTGACAAGATTCTTTTCCTTCTGCAGACTTTGTGAAGTACAAGACTCCAGAACTGCCCTGCTGACTCCTGACTGGGGGTGAAAATGGACTCTCCTTGAGCTCTTGCCAGTGGAACAGGGGTCTCGCCTCCAACATAGGGTTTGGGAAAGTGTTTTCTTTGTTTCCAGTGCCAGTAGTAATTATTTTCTCTGATCTGGAAGTCCATGTTGCTAGATGTTTCTGGTGCCCCCGATAGAAAGCCGGAACTTTTAGAGTGAAGTTTGGCCCTGTCTTAAAACCTAACAGGAGCCTTAAAGAAACCTCTCAAGTTGTTTCCCTCAGACAAACCAGAAATGAGGCACTCCTGCAAGTGAAGGATTTAGTTCGTCACTGAGACTTCATGACTAAGTACAACAGTAGAAGTAGAGGGTTAAATGGAAGACTATTTACTGCTTCTCATTTTCACAAATGATAACTAGTTGAATTTTTATTGCCTTTCTGAGAGGTTCCTGCCCCATTTCTGACCCCCACAGGTCTCTCTGCCCTCTCATTTATGCCAGAGAGTGGATCAGAGATCTTTTTTACAGGCTGTCTCTAACAGAAGGGACAAAAATCTTGTCCCCTTATGGGTTTGTGGGAAAGGCAGTTACTGTTTGTGCCTAATGCATCACTGCCCGAGCAGCATTTACAAAGATAACAGGCCTGTCTGAAGCTGAAGCAGGTATGCAGCTAGGAGTGACAAAAGTCCCATCACTAGAGCAGTATATTAAGAAGTTGGTGCCAATTTAAATGTCTCTTGGTGGCACGAAAGACCTAAGTCCTAAGACAAGACAGGAAGAGGTGTCGTATGTTACTTTACTGATGATAAGGTCTGATTTACTCTGTTGATCAGTGGTTTGCAAAAGAAGGTCTGTTGTGCCATTCAGAGGTTGTAAGGAGGCTTCAGTGCCTGCCTAGGTTGGTCCTACAGGATAAGGAGAAGGTCTGACCCTGCCCCTTAATATGATGCATGCTAGCTTTCCCTTCCCATCTCAGCAGCTTAGGTGTCTGTGCCATTCCCCTGCCCATCACTACTGCAGCTCCTCTCCACCATGTGAGCAAAAGGGAGGTTCACACCCCCTCAGAGGTGACTGGAGCTAGGAACATTCGCTGGAAACCCTCAAATCCTTCTGAAGGACGGTTGATGCTGATGGTCCCACCACTGTTGTGGGATGGTGGTTCCAAAGCTGTGTTTGGGGTGGGAGGGGATTATCATCCCTCTCTATGCCCATGGTATTTGCCTTATAAAATATTCACAGATGTGGGTTATTTTCAGCTACTAACTAGAAGAATGGTTTTAAAGCTACATGTCACTCTCCCATTTTACTTTTAGGAGACAGTGCTTATTTTTAGAAGAAATTACTCACAAACAGGTTTTCCTGGTCATATCCGCTGATAGAAATGTCTGTATTGCAGATGGCAGCATGTCTAGTCCTCATGAGACAAATTTCCTGGAACGGAAGAGAAGACAAAGTGTGAATATCACAGCATCATTTAAGGAGCTGTGCCTGCTTAGTGGAAAATCAGTCAGCAATACAAAGCAATTATTTAAAAAAGCAATGTCTCGGACATCCATTTTAAGTTGCACATAAACAGCTTGATCTTTCTCAACCTAGCTGTGGCTGCAGAAGCTAAACAGGGTCATGAAAACATTGTTTTGAGCTGGGAATCAACAAACAAGTTATCTGCTAATCATGGAGATGTTTCTTCACTGGCACAGCTAGACGCCCTCTAGTTTCTTTTCCTTCTTGAACCACTATAGTAATAAGACAAAATAACAGCTATTACTCTTCAGGGGAATTACTAGCTCAGGATTAGCTTGCAAGACAGCAGAAGCCAACCAGGGTATTGAAGGGCCTCCTGTCACCTTTCTTCTTCTTCAAGCTGAGTGGACCAGCTACTAACTCTCATAGATGGGCCATCAAACAACCAGAGAAACACTGCAGCTCTAGTAGGACATGCTCACTAGTGAAAGGCAGTGCCTGATGAACAAAACTATTTTGGATCAGCCTGTGCTATGTAAGGATATTGTAGGAAAAGACATGTTGAGAAAAAACTGTAGCAGAGAAATAAAACTGAGAGATCAGGACGATAACGCTGGAGTAAAAGGCTTTCAAATTTGCCTCTTAGTACTGCTTGATAACTATGAACTTGAGAAGAGCAGGAACCAGGAATGCCCAAGCATGACAAGCACATTTGAAAATAAAGAATTAGCCCAGCTGGTGTGTTTCAGAGTGATCTGCTTTTCAGTGGAGAGCATTTGGGGGGATTTACTGGCACAATAAAAAGGGAAAAAGGATTTAAGTGTGTCTGAATTAAGCATTCTTTGTATCTCTAAAGAGACTCAATCCTACAGCCAGTCTAGAACATAGCACAGGATGATAGAGGAAAAGCTTCAATTCTTTTCCTGGCTCCATCTCAGCAGGTTGGGCATCTGTCCTTTAAATCCTTCCTTCATATAGTGGACAGGGCCTGAGACTTTTCTTCCTTAGCTATTCTGCTCTATGTCCTTTCCTGTCAGGGGTATTTGGGATATTGAGGTGATCAGGACTGCTCCCAGTACATGTGTGAGACCTATTAAATCTTTTGCAGCACAGTCTGCCAGCAGAGGAAATAAAACTAATATATTTATGCAAATCGGTATATTCAGCACAGATAATGCATGACCCAAAGTCTCATTTGGCTAGGTAGGCAGAAGGTTCCTCTGTGCCTCTGACGGAGCAGAAAGACTAATGACTCTGGGAGAGAAGGGAGGCAGGATAGACCAAACATGGTGGATGAATCACTGGAGCATGGCCCTGAGGAACACCCAACATCTCAGGGCAACACTACCAGGAATGCAGTGGTGCCCTGCTTGTGAATGGGGTAGGACTGCTATAGTTTCTCTTACCTAGTTTGAAAAAGGAGATAAACTGCTTTTTTTTACAACTTTTAAAAATTATTCCTTTTGTGAGATACTAAACTACAACTGAAGCCATGTGGAATATGCAGGAATTGCACAAGGCTGAAGTTATCACACCTTTCTATCAAAAATAATTTCCACATCCCTCATACCATTTCAGTTATGTCCTCTGTCACTACAGTGAATTGCAAGTGCTTGTAGATGTCTCCCTGCGTAGATCTGCACGTATATATATATTTATATTTGCTTATTTAAAAGAGCCATCTTCAAATGAATCAATGGTGTTTGGCAGTTCTGGCTATGGGCTCAGATCAGAAGGCTGGTGAATCTAAGTCAGGAGAAAAAAATCACATTTTTAAAGCACGAATCCCTCTTCTTGATGTGTTCTATCACCAGGATATCTCACATTTTAGCATACTATATTCTCTGTGGGGTGAAGGCTGGGCAAGGGGACATGTGAGAATTATCTCTCTGTGCCTGAGCAAACCACAGCTCGCAGCCAGGAGCAGGAAGGATGCCTAGGGCTCATTCAGCATGCCAGCTCTCTTGGAAGAGGAGTATTAAATCAACGAGCCACTAGCTCTGAAGGCTCACTGTCAGCTCGCACCTCTAATATTACTCCAGTCACCTCCACAGAAACTATTCCATCCAAGCCTTCTGCATGGGGTGCAAGGAAAAGGAGCTCTTCGGACCAATGCAATTCATCACCATCAGAATTAATATGTATTAAAACTTATCTGGATACAAGCACCAACAGTGAAGCCCTTTATAAAACTCCTCTCTGTGACAAAAAGAGAAAATAACCTCTTGCCAGTCACTTGTATTGCTCTTGTTCTACCCCTGCCCCTGTCTCCTGGGTATTTTCTTTGTCGAAGGCTTGGGTTTACTCAGCATTTCCTCCACCGACCCACATGGAAGTATGCATGTGGCAGGCAAGTTTTTGGAAGTAATACCTCTCTTTTAGCAAAAGTTAGTGAAAAGAAGGAGGAATGCCTTTTCAGACCTAAATACAAATCCTGGGGAAGACGGAAATAGTTTTTCTTTCACCTATATTGAGCTGTTCCCTGATCAGTAGGGGAAGAGCTTCCATACATAACAGATCCATTTCCATGTTCTTGCAGTTTGAAACAAAGGTCCCCTCCTTCCAAAAGGCAGAAGCACACCAACAGACTGATGTGTATAGAGAATATTTACTTCACTGGACCTGGGCTGCATATAGGCACACCAGAGTGCCTCCCCACTGCCTCACCTCCACGGCTTCTGTGGAGTCTCATCCGTGGTGGGAAGAGCTGCATCTTGCCTACCCCACTGAGAAATCTCATGATCCCCCTTCGCATTTCGTACAGAAACGGTGAACTCAAACCATGGCGCTTCCAAGGCCGGAGTGTCTCACTGCTCTTACATGAATAAGCTATCACAGGGCACTCTTTCCGGAGGAACAGCAGCTCAGCTAGTCCACAGGTTACCTTCCCATGCATTAATCATCCACGCTTAAATTCCCACAGCAATTAGCATCACCATGTGACGGTCTCTGGAAAGGAAACCTTTAGTGTCAACGCAGCCCCAAACAACCCTCCACACGCCGCCGGTGAGTGAATGCGAGTGTCTAGCAAGAGGACTGACTGTAGTGTTTTGCTCTGGCTCCTGAGCCCCAAGTGCTGCTGCAAAACTGAAGCAGGCAGCAAAAGAGAGCCTCAATTAATGCCACACATAGTTGCCATAAAGATAATAGCTGGCATTTGAGTCTCATTGGCCAGTTAAGGATAGCATCCGCGGTGCTGGAAAGGTCGCCATACCAGGCCCGGGATTTAGAAGCAAGATTAGAGGCAGCTGTTCCTTTATCAGCATAAAGATGAAAGCTCAGGGTATAAAAATAAAATGCAACCAATGCACTTTACTCGGTGGCTGTAGCCAACTTCAGCAGCGGCTTGTGCCTTGAGCAGCAGTGGCAACATCGTGGTGTGCCCGTGCTGCCTTTCGTGGAGGGCACTTGGGACCACATCCTTCAGCCCTGTGTGGAGGCTGCTGGTGTCTTCAGGGCGGCCTCCCAGTTGCCACTGCTTGGTGTGTCTGTGGAGGGATGTGCACCAGGGAAGGAAAGCTGCCCCTACAGAAAGGCTTTGTTTGGAAAAGCTCTGCTACTGAATAAACAGCCATGAACATTGTTTGGAGCTGGGATGAAGGGTGCCTGCTTTTGTTTTAGTTTCGTAGCATCGTTTTTCTGTAAAGCAAAGCATCCATGAAATTTGCAGGTTGGGGAGAACCATCTTTCATGTTGCTTCCAGCCTCCTTCTTGGGGGTGATCAGAGCTCCGTGCCTGAGGTGATGGGCTTTACCCAAGTCCTAAGCACTGGGGGACAGCCACCATGGAAATGCTGAAAATCGTGCCCTGTGGGCCCTGGCAGACAGAGCAATGCAAACACGAAGCAAACTGTTAAAAAACAAATGATCCTAGTGTGCCTTCATCCGGGTAAGCTGTTTTCTTAAGGGCGTAATAAATCGTAACTGTTTCTACAAGCTGTCCTGTGCAAGGAGACAAGAACAGAATACAAAACCTGGGAGAAAAATTTCCAAACCTTAATCCCAAGAAAGGGTACTTTTACACACTGCTTATAATTTCAGCAGCATTTTATGAGTCATTTATTAACATGTCATATGTTTAGAAAAATCAGGTTATTCAAACCAACATGGCTTAAAAATTTGTCTTCAGTGAAAAATGTTTTCCCTCTGTGAATATATCAAATTGCCATCACCAAGTTGCACGGTGAAGCATTTATTGTTGGCCCTCAATATGTGAGATGCTGAGTTACATGTACCCTCTGAATTCTGCCCCATACTTTTTCCATCATCATATCACCATACTTTTTCTATCAGCAGAGATACTGCTGTTAATCATACAAACCAGCATGCTGATATAACACATTCTTCAAATCCAGGTATGAGGCTAGAAAGATTCTGAATATCTAAAGGGAATCAACTTCAGGGAGAGACCAAGCAATTAAAAACTTCATGCCCCAACGTGATTGCACCAGGAAGTTATGAGCCCCTCAAAACTGCAGAGCTGAACGACACCTTCCTAAACTACCGATGCCTGATGTGGTTTATGTACAGTCTGATTGTCTGCCTTGAGAATGTATCACCACTAGTCATAAGTCATAAATATTTCACTGTGTAACTGGGACGTGCTGGTTTTTTAGACAACCCAATAAATGATTACCAGATTTCTAGGTAATTGACTTTCTTTTAGCTGGCACTTAAGTAATTTATTAAAACAAAAATGGCCATATCGTGTCAGGTAATTAAGAGAGCGATACTTAAATCCTCATTTTGGTTCAGTTCTTACGCTGGCCTTCATTTACTTCTTCTGAAAAGTCATCAAATCTTCCGTTCTCAGTTTTAATGCTATGTGAACTGACGTGGTTGGAGTTACATATTGGGTCATTCTGTAAAGCTCTGGAGCCCTCGGCTCTGCTGTTGTTGGACAGCTGCAAAAAATGCTTGAGTACTTTCTATAAAATACTGTGAAGCTTTGTGGTATGTGCACTAATCTCTGGTCTGAACATCAGAACAGGCAGGGAATCAAGCAGAAAAGAAAAAAGAAAACATCAAGAGTGAAGAATCTCAGTCAGTTAATTCTTCATAGGCTCTTTCTTGCTCGTAAATTAGATTTAGCAGAGTGTCTCGGTATGTAAAATATACATGAAAAGAAAAGTCTTGGAACGGGATCAGCAATTGTAATCGTCCTCGTTTACTTATTGCTTTCAGCTAGTTAGAAATTTCCAGGCAGAGGAGCAGGACCGTTGCTAGAGCACCAGCAGATAGGTCTGCTGCACGCCCTGGCCACAGCAGTGGCTGTTATGCCTCAGCAGAGCTGTCATGCTAAGAAGCAGGGGATCAAAACGTGCCTTCCATTACTGAGGTCCCTGCTCGACTCGGTGACCATGTGCTGTTTAAACAGACTGAAAACCTATTTGCTTTGTGTGCACAGCGCATGCAAAAAAAGGTGCCATAAACCAGCTGAACTCCCCAGGTTTGATTACCACTTGCATATTTATGCAGATCCTCCTGGTGACTTCTGTGGAAGTGACACAAAGCAGAAAGGTTTCCCATAGTTCATCTTGGAGGTGGGGGGGGGGGGCTTTGGGGGGGTGGGGAGTTCTTGTCTAATCACCCCAAATTGATGAAGATACCGAGGCACTTGCTGACAGTGGGGCACATCACCTCTCCCACTGGACTGTGCCTGTCCTAACGAGCATCTTCTTCCTCTCTCTCTGCAGAAAATGGTCTTCCCAGCGCTAAACAGCCCACTTAACTCCGGTGCTCATCTGTCAGCTGGATGCTCTGCCTCAGTTCCTTTCCTGCCAGGTCGACCAGGACATGTGATCAAGACTGTACATCTTAAAACAGCGTGCTGGAGCCCGTGCTGCTCAGCACTCCCCAAACAGTAGCTAATTGCCGCAGCAGCCCAGCCCAGCACACGCCGGGGACCTGTGCTCCGCACTGATTAGGAATTCGAACGCACAGGGAGGAGCGTGGGGGAGAAAGACAGCAAGAAGCAGCGATAAAGAAACAGTAGATCACATCAGACAGGCAAGCAGGGAGAGAACAACCAGTGGATAGAGCTAGGAGTGTCAGGAATGAAGGCAGGAGCTCCCAGAGGATGCACAAGTGTTACAAGCTGGAGGATGGGAATCAGAGGGTTTGATTACTCCATTCTGAACGCTGCTTGCACCAGCTACCACTGCAGCGTGCTGCTGCTGCTGGTGCCAGTGTGCACAGTAGCTACTGAGGAAAAAGACCAGGAGATGACAAGACCAGCCTGTTCAGGGATGACAGCACACCCTCTGACCCAGGATGTCTTTCAGCACGAAACAGATAGGTCAGGCTGGGGGAAGAAACAGGAAAAATGACAAATACATCGACAGAGACTCAGTGGGAGTCAAACCTGAATGCATAGCTACAGACAGTCACCAACCTGCCTGCCCTGCCTTCCCATATGGGCAAGGAATCACCTGGAAAGCCTTCAGACACACCACACTTTGAGTCTGCATCCTCTCTGGGTTCAGGAATCAGGACACACACACATATACCTCATGGGTTTTGTTCAGCCCAGGTTTAGGGCTGAAGTCTCTCGAGACCAGCCTTGCTAGATCTCCTACAGCTCTGTGATCTCCTGCCTATCCATCCCATAATCACCACATCATGCTCAAAACATCTTGGTTGAGAAGCTTTTCTCATCTGTTTTCTCAAAGATGCGCTACACACACTCATAAGGTCACACGTGGGTGTACATAGACTCTCACTAATAAATATTAGTTGGGCATGTAATTAGGATTGAAAGAGGCATAACTCCCAGCTTCAGTCCATTCAATCCTGGCACATAATATTTGGATTTTTGTGTTCTTGAAAAGCGTAATCACAGAACTCCCATTATCTCTCTACTGACTAAGCCATCACTTTGTTCAGATGCAGGCAGCGGCGCACTGATGAAGATGTCTGTGTTTCCAAGGAGTTAGCCCTTGAGTTGCTGTCTGGAAGATAAAAGAGGCCCAAACAGCTGTACGTTCTCCCCCAAAAAACACACTTTGAGAAGCCCTGGCCAATTTTACTTTATTATAATGTTTTGCAAGAGTGAAATTAAGCTGCATAAGCACGATGGAGCCGGGAAGTTCTGCCTCACTGAAGAACTCCCCCACGCACCTGTTCTTGTAGAAACGGAGGAAAAAACTCTTTTAGGAGATGAAATATGAAACTGAAATGTGACATCATCAGAAGTATCTCGCTCGCTCACATAAGCTATGAGCAGGTTACGGTTACCTAGCAACTCCTGTAAGCAGCTCTATTTCAGTGGCGAAAGCATCGGGGTGTAAGTGGCAGGCACATACCTGGCTCTAAAGCCCTGAACCTGGCGTTCAGAGGCAGAAATCAGAAAAGAAAAACAGAGGGGAATACTATGAAAGGCTTCCAGCACAGCCTCCAGAGCCAACCTCCATGGGGGCCCGCCCTGTTGTGGGACTGCGTGGTAGATGACAGGCTGTTTCTCCTGCAGAGCCCACACTGAAAGGCAAGCTAGAACGTGCCAGTGAGACAAGTGGGTAAGCGGCTGAGTACACTGAGCATCTCCAGAGACCTGCAAGGGTTGCTCTCAGGATGACACTGGGCGCCGATGTCTATAGATTTCCCTCTGCAACTCCGCATTGATCCTGACCGCGTGTGTCCGGCTCATGCAGGCGCTCTAGGCAGGCAGCGGGTTGTAACTGGAAGGCAGCAAGCACCAAGCGAAGGAATCAACCGCCTCCCGCGCTCTGCAGCCGGGTGTCTGCGAGCTTCCCTGGCAGTGGCTGCGCAGGAAGAACAGGGCAGAAAAGCTTGAACAAACCCAACTACCTGCATAACAACCCCACAGGCTTCAAAGCCATCGCCACCGACTCGGTCAAGTCAATTATATATTTATTTCCCTTCTCATTTGTGAAGAACGCCTCGTGTTTTCCGATGCCTTTCTGCCATATCCCGAACCATTCACGCAGCCAGAATTCCACCCAGATTTGCCACACACATCGGCATCCACAGAGAAATGAGAAGCCTGCCAGTTCTCCACGCTGGTGTCCAAGCTGTCTCATTTATGGGGGAGCTAAGGGGCAGCCAAAGTCTGCAGCGGATGAGGGTGAACTGACAGCAGCCTAAACCAAGTAGCTGAGGAAACACAAACTGCGTGAGCATGGTGTAGTGGAATATAGGATATTATTTATAACCTCATCATGCTTTTCGTCTCCTCAACTGCTTCCTTTTCAGATTGCCATAGACTTATTTCTACGTGACAGTCCACAGCTTCTATTTAATATTAAGGTGCTTTTCATTCTTCCTGTTGAAACACCACAATTCTAGGAAATTCATCTGTCACTTGGGTGTCTAGCCCTTTTGACGGGCTGTTCTCAGTCAATCCTTTCATTAAAAAAGAGATGAGCCGTGATGTTCCCTCTTGCAATATTTTCATCACACTCTCCTCTCCTGCAAGCCTGTCCTCTGTTACAGGATATTGCAGTCTTGATTAAGATAAGGCCCGTGATGGGGCGATAAATACAGATGTAGATAAACTCCCCAGAGCAAGGTAGAGCAGCACAGAAGAGAAGCCCTATGTGGGGTGGTCCGGTCCCACCAAGGACACCCACTGACACCTCTCCTGCTTGCTCACAGGTCTCTGGGGACCACCCGTGGCTTCATACATGGGTGTACCTCACTGTAAGAGGAAGGGTTTTTTTGTTTTGCAGCAATACCTGTATAAACTGTGTAATGACAAGTCTCTGGTGGATGAGGTGGATGATGAGGAGGGAAACTATCCCCTGACCATGAGACCTGGTGGATTGGGTTTGTATCCCACAGATGCATCACTACTATTTTGATGTCTTGCTATAGGGGAAAAAATAAAAACAAACAAAGAAAAGCCAAAGAAAAGAGGGATTAGCTTTGCACCTGCAGATGTTAGTCCTTTCCTTCTTGTTAGTAGCTTCATAGGTGAAAATGCAGGAACTGCTGTCAAGGAGCAGGTGAATGGTCAACCCGTGACCATGTCACTGATTCCCCAAGGCTAGAGAGGAAGGTGATGAAAAAACAAACAGTAAACAGATAGGAGGTTTGCCTGCTAGCAGGGGAGGGGAGACTACTTCTTATCCTTATGCTAGTCTCCTGAGTTCCCTAGAGACATGGAAGCTTATAAACTTACATCAGATGGGATAGAGAGAATAGTAAATGAATACTTTAGTAGTTTATACAAACATCTAAGCCTTTTTATAGCCTAAGTTCTTGGCTTCGATAGTAATTGTAGGAGGTTAAGCGTACTCTCTATAAAGTTTACTTCCTTTTTTCTTTCAGATTTCAGTTTGTTGCTTTTAAGTTAATATCTTGTTCTTGTGTTACGTGAAAGACTAAAGAGCTGCACCCATTTTACCTTCTCCCTGATGTGAATGGGGGGGGGGGGGGGTAATGGCTGTCACAGCCTTCTTATCCATGCCTTCTACAGATTCTGTGTTGCTGAATTGCTCCAGCTTGTTTTCCTGCAAACACTATCCCTGTCTTTCAAAACATCAGCTGCTCTTTTATCCATCATGGTTCTTTCAGAGTGGTGGTCAGAGCTGCAGGACACTGAGGGAGGATGTGCCATCTGAGTGTCACAGTTTAGTGCCGCTGTGACATCTAGTTCTGCTCAGGTGTCTCGGGGAGGACTGACCTCACCTGGAGAGGCTGGCAGAGATTTTGCCTCGTTGAGGAGCCCATGGCAAAGAAAGAATTCAAAACACATGCGGCTGTCCTGTCTAAATCCTTCAGCAATCCTAGCGAGGAAAGGGATTGATTGTTCTTTAGCCTTCCCTTTCTCTTCTGAACAAACTGTTAGGAAAGTGTAGGAGCTGCTAGAGAGATAACAAGAATAACAAAAATCCCTGCAGTGAAGGATGTGTGGAGGCTCAGAGAGTCGTGGTACCATCTGTGCCTGTCTATTTACAGCCAGAACAACTAACGCCCAACTAATGGTGAAGAGAAGCAGAGCATCATGTCATGGAGACAGCTCTCTCATCTTACATAAAAGCAGCTTTCAGAAAAGCCTGAAGTGTTCAGAAGGAGAGAGGGACGGTCACAGTTTACACTTAGGAGGCTTTATTTACGTCATGGTGGAAACACCTCGTTTCAGCCGCGTCCTTTGAACGATCTTCATCTGAGATGCCTTAGTTTGGTCAGAGCTTTTTCACCAACACAAAGTGCACTACGTGCAAAACCTGGCACTACAGATTGATCCACGGTTACAGCTGAAGATCAGTAATGAGGGGAAAGGCAAGTAAGCTGTGAAAGCGGTCTGCTTGTTTTGATTAAAAATAACTAACTAACTAAATGTTTGTACTGGGTACCGCTGCTGTGTGAAAGGAATAGGCATGACTCTAAGGGAATGATGAGCTCTTCGTGTCATGCTTTTCAATGGAAATGTGCTTTTAAAGCAAATTAGGCTGAAACTTTCAGAACAGTCTTCAAAATATAAGGAAAACACAGAGTTAAATCCACTGTAATTACCTCCTTGGAGTTGTCCTTGGGGATAATTTTAGACCCTGTGACTCAGTTTGACTCCAGCAGGGATAAGAGATCGGACTGGAAGGAAGTATTGTTTTCAGGTGGAATGGCTGCGGGTAATTATCCAGGTAATGAATGGAGCTGGGCCCACAGGGAAGGGGCAGAGACATGGTATACCCTGAGCAGGAGACATACCCAGGCAAAGGAGAAGCTGAGGACCAGAGAACGTCCCAGATGAAGTAAATTAAAGGTAGAGAGGAAGGAAAAAGCATTCAGACTGGGGAAGTCCCTGTACATGGACAGAAATGTTCTATGTCTGTGATTAAAAAAAAAAAGTATATATAAAACCAAATCAGGTTTCAGTCAAACCTCAGCTTCACGGGAACTGATACATCTACAGAAGTCTCTAAATATCAAAGATTTTTATTTTTATTATGGGTTTAAGTGCTCAACTTGTACCGTTGGAATTTTTCTATGCTAATGATAAATAAAAGCCCACCTAAGTAACATATGAAGTGACAAATGCTACCAGAAAGTGTGCTAAATTTGCTGCTGTTCTACCTCCACTGACTTCAGCAGAGCAGGGAATTACTCTCTCCATCCCTTTATGTATTTTTTTATTTATTTACTTATTTCAGAACAGACATCTAGACCTCTAAACTCTCCCAAAAGTACGATAAGAAAGGAATAAACCCCACAATACAAGAGAAGAACAAATGGTCACAACTAAGAGCGGGTACACTCAAACACAGTCACACCCCAGTGGATAGAGGGAGTATGCCATTACAGAATCACAGAATCACAGAATCACAGAATCACAGAATCGTAGGGGTTGGAAGGGACCTCGAGAGATCATCGGGTCCAACCCCCCCGCCAAAGCAGCTCCCCAGCTCATATTGCTCAGATAGGCGTCCAGGCGGGTCTTGAATATCTCCAGTGAAGGAGACTCCACCACCTCCCTGGGCAGCCTGTCCCAGGGCTCTGTCACCCTCACTGTGAAAAAGTTCTTCCGCATGTTGGTGCGGAACTTCCTATGCTCCAACTTGCAGCCATTGCCCCTTGTCCTATCCCCACAGACCACTGAAAAGGGGCTGGCTGATTCCCCCTGCATCCCCTGCTTCAGATAATTATAAACTTTGATTAGGTCCCCCCTTAGTCTTCTCTTCTCAAGGCTGAACAGTCCCAGCTTACTCAGCCTTTCCTCATAGGGGAGATGCTCTAGGCCCTTAACCATCCTCGTAGCCCTTCTTTGGACTCTTTCCAGGAGATCCCTGTCCTTTTTATACCAAGGAGCCCAGAACTGGACACAATACTCCAGGTGGGGCCTGACCAGGGCAGAGTAGAGAGGGAGGATCACCTCCTTTGACCTGCTGGCTACACTCTTCCTGATGCATCCCAGGATCCCATTGGCTCTCTTGGCCACCGAGGCACACTGCTGGCTCATGGCCAACCTGTCATTTACCAGGACCCCCAGGTCCTTCTCCACTGAGCTCTTCTCCAGCAGGTCATCCCCCAGCCTGTACTGATACAAACAGTTGTTCCTTCCCAGGTGCAAGACTTTACACTTTTACCATCACCTTATCAAAAGTTCTGGAAGAAAAGATGAGCTTTTCAGTATTATGTCTGTTCCCAGAAATGGGCTCCTGCAGGAAGTTGGTCTTTTTCACTTCTGATTGTCAAGTTTCAAGCAATGAAGGAAAAATAACTCATTTTGCTGATAAACTGTGAGGCTATAGAAATGTTCTGTGACCATACAAATTGCTGCCTCAAAACATCTCTGGAGACTTCCACCAGCCTCTCAGTACTGTAACATGTACAGCCCAAACCTGCTAATTAACAAAAGTGCCTCTGAAGATTGTACCACCAAATAGATGTAAATTACTCCTCTAATTTCTTTCTTCATTACATCCCTTGTTTCCTTTGATGCTGCAATGCCTTTTTCTCCCCATGACAACACACTAGCGATGGCTGATAACATCTTGAAAGTGATTGCTAACATTTCAAATCTTATTTTTCAACTTTATTCCCTTAAGGACTTTTCTTTGCCTATGTCTGGGGTTTCTTCACACTCCTTCAGCTCTCTCCAGTCCTCCAAGGATTGATTCCCCTTTTATCTAGAATTCCAGAACTCTCTTCTCTTCTCCTATGCTTCCCCCACCCCCAACCCCACCCTCGCTTTTTTTTTTGCTAACTATGGCCAGTAGCTAATGGACAGAACAATGCTGTTTGTAAATGGAGGAATGCCACCAAAGTTGGTGGAGTTGAAACCTTCATCCTGCATGATTTGGGAAGCATTCATGCCCAACTCCTCTGTGATACTTTAGGTATGAATTCCCTTTGACATCAAAGTTGGCCAAATGCCTTTGAGGAATTGGACCTCTGACAAGGATGTCAATGCAACTTGCCTGCCTGAATAAGAAAATATGTGTTTGTTAGAAAAGGAATGGAATTGTCATGAAATGTCCCAGCAGCCAGTAAAACGTAAGTTTCCTTCTATATATAAAAAGTACATATATATAGATATGGATATTGTAGGACAAGAGGAAACAGCCTCCACTTGTACCAGGGGGAAGTTTAGATTGAACGTTAGGAACAATTTCTTCACCAAAAGGGTTGTCAATCTTTAGAAGAGGCTGCCCAGGGGACTGTCTGAGTCACCATCTCTGGAGGTATTGAAAAGGTTGGTGCTTCAGGACACGGTTTAGTGGTGGACTTGGCAGTGTTAGGTGAATGGTTGGACTCGAGGATCTTGAAAGTAATTTCCAACATAAACAGTTCTGGGATTCTCTGATTATACATTCTTATCAAAATAATGAGGGGCTTTTGTGTTTGTAAACATCCTATAGTTGCTGAATAGCAACAACATTTTCATCTCTTAGACTATTTTAGACAAGCCAAGCCTCTAATAATAGGAAAATTAAGACATTTGGAATAATTTGGCTTTCTGTGAGCTATGAAAAGATGTCCTTGACTATCCAATTGTCTGCTTTTTAAATATATAGGTTCTTGGCAGTAATACATTTGGCATCCAGCAAATTTCCCTGCTTTTGGCATTTCATGGTTGTTTCTCGTTCTGCAAGCCAAAGATAATGACAGTAAGCACAGGGAAAGATTAGCACCTTTCATTTGTTAAAGTTCAGAATGAAGCTTGTTCCGTAAAGGAAGCACAGGATGAAGCGTTGCGGTGTAGCAAACCAGACCCCACATGGGAGTGTGATCAGGGGAACTGAATGTCCTACGTAGGCTACAGCTAAAGGATGTTTCAAAATACAGACTCTCAAATAGGGCTATAATTTGTCTGCAGAAGGGATTGTGAAGACATTCCTTTGTTTAATGGACCAGAATATATCAGGGATATGTTATAAATTAAGTAACACCGACTGAGGTTTCTGCCGAAAATAAGTATACCAAGTACCCTGAGAATGGAGAATGAAACTAAAAGCAGGACTTAATCTGATGGTAAAAAGAGGTATTAGTGAATCCATCCAAGATAACAATTTAATCACTAGGTACAAACAAAGTAATCGGTAACATGTACACTAAATAAGTGTTTATGCACACTATGGAAGAGGTGAGGGTGGGAAGAGATGTCTTATTACAAGAAGCAGCATAAAGAGCAGCATCTAGACTGGAGAAGATCAGCATGACATTGTAACAGAAAGCTATCCAGTGTTCAGTCAATCCCCTTAAATATTGGCAATAATTTCTGGGTCACACAAGCTTTCCCAAGTATAGTCATAAACATGTAATAGGGGATGAGTGCAGTTCTCTCTCTTTTGGAGAACTATTGGCAACTAGTTAGCTGCCTATAGAGGGGGGATGTTGTTCATACAGGGAAGTCTTTGTCTTGGATTAGAGAAACAGAATAAGCTCCTTAACCTGTCTGCATAGTCATGGTGCACTGACTTTAAAGAGAACTTTCTTAGATAAAGAGCCATTGTTTTCCTCTGACTGCAGCAAAACCAGCCACTTTAGGAGGGAACAGGGGTGAGTGGGCTCACTCTAGAAAGGACAATACTCAGGCTGTAAAATACAAATGGCCATACATATGTATATGCACACAGGCATTCACTTTGCCAACAGCTGTCCCATTCCCAGCTGCCTGTCACCACATCTGTGTTGGAGGTGGCCACTGTCCCAGGTCTGCCAGTGGAAGGGACCTCATGAAAGCTCCTTCACCTGCTTGAGGAAAAAAATGTTGTTAGGGTCATCTTGCTTTTAAAGATGAACATGAGGCAATAGTCACAGAGTAGAGAGAGCTGACAGAGCAGAGCAGTGGGCAAATGGATACCTCCAGGTGGTGGGTGGCTCTAAGCCTCAGGAGAGCCACAAGCAGAAGCAATGTTGTCCTCGGGTGGCATCACCAGAGCCAGGAGAGAGCATCTGCCCAGAGCCGTGGGCAGATAGTTGATCTCATTGACACAGCAGACAACTGAGCTCCCTGTACAGTTGGCAGCATCCTGACCATCCAGCAATAATGACCCTGTTTGAAGAACTTCTCCAAGTCAAATCTGGAGCACTTGCAGTGATCTATTAAATCAAGCTGCTGATTTCTCTATGACCTCCCTATGTGTTTTTCAAAAGGTGAACAGAGGGGCTTACATTGATTTCCATACCCTGTCATATTTTCCCTTCAGCCAAAATCAATGTTACTTTAGATTTAATTCCTCTGGTTTGCTGTTTACATGTTTGAAAATCCACTGTTGAATTACAACATGTGTTACCATGTAGGTTTCTGATTTATTGAACTATAAATAGAGAGATTTCCTTGCTGTGCCCTGTGCAATTACAGTAACTGCTCAAGGTTGAATGGGTGGTGGTGGTGGTGTAATTGACGTTTGCTGATTCTTTTTAGAGTAGAATTACAATCAATATAGTATATATTATAAGTATTCTAAAGGGCCTCGTGAAGACCCTTAAAATTTGAGTTATTTGAATTTATGCTTGCTCAACATGATTGTACCTTTTTCTGAGAAACTTATTATGTGGTTAATCATTTGCAAGAGGATTCTTTTGTGGTTTTATGCATGTATAGACTTTAACAAATAGAATTACGCTAATGGATCTCTAAATCTTAACATACATCCTGTGCCCTGACCAACCTTGAAAGGAACGAGCGATAAGGGACAATCTGAGAAAAACATCTTGCAACAAGAGAAGGTTCACAAGGAACAGACTTTGATCACAATGGTGAGAAGAGGCCCTACCACAACTAATCGCAGCAAGACATCAGGGACCAGAGTCATCTACCCTGAAGATCTGGTTAATGATTAGACCGAGGAATGGAAAACGAACGCATATAGATTGTATATGTGTCAACCACAGTGATGGTCAGATAATTTGAAGATGAATTACTTTGTTTGTCACTAAGTATAAATATCTGTAACCCACCTCTCCCCGGCGCGGTGCAGTGAGACTCCGGTCCCTGCTCGCCCAGCGCTGCTTCTCTTTCTCTCTAAATAAATTACTGCTGATACACTCCCAGCGTGAGTGTCCTTTTTGTCGATAACAGTGGTAATGAGAACTCTACGGGGTGACATAAATATATGACATGAAAATCCGATATAAATATACAACAGAAGAATCACAATGTAGGAAAATCTAGATAAGCCCATCAAGAAATGCCCAAATATAGGCATTAAATTAGGTAAATCCAAACATAGAATTAGCTATTTCTTCATGCCTGGTTCTGATGGAATACATGCAGGCGTGTTCAACGGCAGACAGGAATTTGTGCTTAGTACACATATTGCTTCCTCCTCTGAAGAAAGGGGTCCAACTTTAGGAGCAGGTCTAAAGAAAAATATTGATGAATGGAAATGAGATCCTGAATTCACTGGGAGGTTTGATGTCAATGTTGGCACAGCGAAGACTGCCGTAGATTTCACAAACTCTCCCCATATTCCAAGACCAAAAGTAGAGACTTCATAAAGCCATTTTTTTCCTGGATTCCGACAGGCATTTGTATTACTTTGATTGCCTCCTGTTATCAGCTTTACTTGAAGTTTCAGCTCCACAAGTGCCCAAGTCTAAAAAATGGATGTGAACTGATCATGGCTGACACCAGCTCTTTACACTCACTCTTTGAGTTTCACATACTTTCAAACAACACGCCAAAAAAATCAGCCAGTAGAAATGGCACAGATGTAGTACAGGTTTTCCTTAAAAGATCTGCTTTCCTTAGAAGATCTTGTATAGAAATTCTGCTAGTCCCACCTGATGCTAGACTGATTAGCAGAAAGGTTCCCTACTGTCTGTTAGTCTGGAGCCAAACCTGACCTTCCAAGGAAAACAGATTTCTACAAAAATAATTTTGAGCTAAACAGATCTAGGATGAGGTCACAGCTTTCACCCTACAAGAGATTATTTCCATCCCTTTTTCTTTACTCCAGGCCTGTCAATTCTCATGCAACCTGTTCCCCCTTCTCTGCTGATGACCACAGCCGCACAGCCTTTTTCATCTTTGCAATACTCTGTACCCCATGCCCAGGCTGGCTTCACTGGAGCTTGGAAGAACATCTGCTCTGACCTTCCTGTCTGAGAGAAACACAGTAACAGTGCTTCATGCCTACCAGGAGCTTCTGGGTGGGGCTTCATGCTAAGACATGCATGTCCCAGCTGCAGTGCTGCACTCTTACCATCCCATGGACCAACACACCCCTCACGTGACTTCATGTTTCTGCATGTGCCTCCAACACAGTCAATACTGCAATGTCCTTACCAGCAACTCCGTGTACTTGTTTCTCCAGGAGGAAAAAAGGATTCAAGCAGGCAGGAAACTAAAGCCCCTGAGGTTGCAAATCAGCACAACCACTTAACTGGGTAGGTAAGTCTAAGCACTTGATCAGTCCTCTGCAAGTCATGTTGCAAATGTGTTCATCTGCCTTGCTAAACTGGGGGCTTAATACCCTTGAATTTCACGTGAAAAACACAAATGGCACCCACCTGAAAAAGGATCAGCTGTAGCAGTGCTGAAATTTGAAGTAGTTCCTAAACCAGATTTTAGGCTTCCTGGTTTTCTTTCTACTAAAGTCAGGTACCTGGGGAGTGTCCTATTACAGTCCTCTCTCTGCTTCTCTCTGAAGCCCCTGAATTCAGCAAAAGAAGTTCTGAGTCACCAACAAACCCGGCTTTCCATTTCTCCCAGCCCTGGTGACAAGACAAGCTCTTCCAACTATGAGCCCTGCTCTCCATGAGGGCCCATTTCTGGCCCAAATCCATGCTTGGGAAGCTACCCCTGAACCAGTGTCCTGTGGGTCTAAGCTGTGACTGTTGGCTCAGCAAGTGGAAAGCTGAGCTGCAGAGTACCAGACAGGCAACAAGAGACCAACGAGTATTTTAAAAGCCCTTGGAAATCAGCTACCAGGTCTTTTATTTTCACCTGGGAAAGAATTATACGCTGTTATCTTCTTCCTCCTCTCACGCCAACAGTGTGGCATGAGGATGCCTACTGGTGCCCACAGAAGTGGAGAAGATCTAGTCCAAGCATATACAGTAACTGGCAACAGTGTGAGTGGGTTTAATTCTTATCATCTCAGTCCCCTCAGATTTACCATTTCTTTTATGATCTCCCAGAAATAGGAAGCAGCCCTGGCCACAGTTTAGTGTTCACTGAAAGTCTGCAAGTTTTGAGCCCTGAAAAATTTTATTGATGGGCAAAGATAGAGGAGGGTCTTCTGCTCTGCTGTGCTTTCCTCAGATTTTTTCATCCGACCCCTCTGCAGCAGCCAAGTCATCAAAGAAAATGAGGCAACAGGAACTAATTTAGATCATGGGAGTTGATTAGGAAGTTTAGGAGTGAGAAATAATTTGACAAGATTTGATTTAAAATTCTGCACTGTAATGGGCTGTGTGGGGGTGATAATTACTCCTGAACAGCGGGGAAATAGCCAAGCAAGGAGAGCAAGTCCAGCCAGCCACAGGTATTTCTGCTTCCCACATCTCCTGTGAACTGCTTGCAAGGAGAGAGCCTATTCAGCTGCTCACACACAGCACACACGTGCCACCACTCACTGCTACTCCAGCAAGCCCTCCCATCCCTTGAGGCTTTCTGGTTCCACGTCCAGAAAAGCAGTGCTATCACAGAAGGTCCCAAGATTGTTCCTGAAGCAAGACCAGTCGCATGGAGGTTTAAAAAAATGGGAATTAAAATGTTGAGCTCATTCCTCGGGAGAGAATCAACAGATCAATCAACAGACCTGCTATATTGGGATGCCTTACACATCCTGACTTGGCCTTCCTACAGATACTGGCACAGGCTACTGCTTAATTGGGTCGTTGTTAGCAGTTCAATGAAAATGCATCCAGTCACCCAGGTGGCAGTAGGTTTAATGCTTAAATAATTACAGAATCACAAGGTCTTGACTACAGGTACCGAAGGTGCTGCAGATTATAAGAGGCAAGAACGTGGGGAAATTTCAATTCAGTAAAATGTGACCTCCTAGGAAAAGAATTTGTCTTGCATCTTAATACAGTATTTCCACTTCATTTTCTGGCTCTTTACACTACTTGAGACAAAGAAATGGCATGTGCTCATCTTTGGGGTATCAGGTTATCCACAAAAAGATTGCACCTCACAGTCTTTTATACTCCATCTGGCACAGCTATTCCAGTGAAACATTGCTCCAATTGCAACCAAATAGAACAGATTCCCTATCCTCTTCTCAAAATGCAGACATGCCTGATGCTATTTTCTTGAGACAATACAGAATGAAAATAAAAATCCAAAAATTTTGAATTAGGTAAATTGGCTCAGGATGCAAGTTTGAAAGCCCTTTAGTGTCACTAAGTTAATAAATACTGTATTAGACTAAATTGGAAATAAAGAACTAATACAAAACTGAGCAAAGTTTGGCTTCAGATTGTCAAAGCTACTTCACTCAGCTTCCAGAGTTCAATTCTGATAAGCTCAGCCAGGAAAGGGCTGACTGGCTGAAGTGTTAGAGAGCAACATACCAAGCTCTGTTCATAACAAGCCCTTTGTACGATACAGGCAGGGTTAATTTGCTGTGGGCCACAGATGATGCTGCAACATAGTGGGAATAGAGTTCAGAAGAAAGCCAAGACTGAAGGGTCATATGCTTTGGTTGGAATATGACTCCAATATATGCCAACCTCCCTTTAAAGTGGTAGAGCTACAGAATAGCAGTAACAGATCACATAGCTTAAACTGTAGTTCAAATTGAATTTTGGAGAAGAAAATCAAGAAGCAGAGAGAAAAGAGATCTTATTTCATGGGAATTGTATTCCTCAATTTCTCCATAATGGCTGCCTGCAAAGAGGCACTTTCCCTTTCTGGTCAGACATCTCCTACTTTGCTGAGTGATACAGGTGTAAAAGGTGCCTCCACACCTTGTCATGCCCTTCTGATCTTTGAACGAAGCTTCAAGTCACAACACATGTTAAAAGTGGAATAAATGCCACATGACAAAGTGGTCAAATGATACATGTGAGCGACTGTAAAAGCAGTGGCATCACCTTTAACCTATTAAACTCAAGGAGTTTCAAAAGGTACATGGATGAATGCTACCTCTAGCTCTGCCCATGCCACATGAGAGCTTGCCCTTCTCCCTCTGCATTGCTGAGGTAAAAGCAAGTAAGATAAAAATCTGGTCTGCTTTGTCCATAGGATAATTACATGAGCCTTAGGTGAAGCATGCAGAAAATACCCATTTTGTTTAATGATTTCTAAAGTGGTTAGATCCAGAAGACACGGGACAGCTTAGATCATGTTTCTGGATGACCTGGGCACCGTTCTGCAGCCTCCACTGGGATAACAGTTCAGTTGCTGGTTGCATAATTCATTTTTATCCTGCCCAGCTGCATGCAAAGGTTAAAAAAGATATAATTAGTCTCCTTCTCTGTTCCCACCTCTGGCCCACACAAACCCTGTCTCTTATTCTACCTGTCATTGTTAGCAGTATTATCCAGGTCTCCTGAAAAGAGATAGCAATGAAAAAAATTATGGTAATTTAATTCAGAATGATCTTTCCTTTGTAGTTTGCACATTACTTTTGCAGATACATCTATTAATAACCCATAGGAATCAGCTTCTATTTACGTAGCACTTTTCTTCCCAAAGGGTCTCCGAGTGCTTTGCTAACCTCAGGGATCATGTCATTCTCTCCTGACAAGTAAGGCTCAGTTTTAACTTTATGGCAAACTTCAGGCAAAGGTGGGGAGAGAGAGGAATACTGAGCTCACCCACTCCTGCACAGCCCCCAGCTGCTGAAGTGAGCTGCTAGCGTCCAGCAGAAGGTCTGCCCCACCTCTGTGCCCGAGGCTCACTGTGTCCTCTGTCCACCTACCCTGCACAGAAGGAGCTCCATCAAACAAGAAGGTTCACGCCGTTCCCATGCGGTGATCCTCCAAGTTCCTGCTTCATGAGCACTAAGCTCATCTCAAGCTATGTCTGTGGTGTTAAATTAATTATTTATTCAATTTAATTAGGAAGTACTGGAGGCTTCTGGGAATGCTGGCTAGAGAAATCCTGTGGGACCATTCCTGTTATTTCTCTATGGGGTTTTTTTTTGACTACAGAGGCACCTACAGGTATCAGCAAGACTCGTTCACACTGTGCTAGGTGCTGTAGTGGTATCCACTGAGTTGTAGCTCACTGGTAAGAGAGAATAGACACACATTGAAACAGGTTGCCCAGACAAGTTGTGGAAACTCCCTCCCTGGAGGCATTCAAGGCCAGGTTGGATGGGGCTTTGGGCAGCCTGGTCTAGTGAGAGCTGTCCCTGCCCACGGCAGGGGGGTTGGAACAAGATGATCTTTGAGATCCCTTCCCACCCAAAGCATTCTGTCATTCTATGATTTTGTGAAACACAGGAAATTCCATTTAAATATGAATGGTCAAAGACTGGCACATGCTACCCAGGGAGTTTGTGGAGTCTCCATCCTGGAGATACTGAAAACCTGATCAGACATGGCCCCAAACAACCTGCTCTAGTTGACTCAGATTACAGCAAGAGGGTTGGACAAAGTGGTCCAATGGTCCCTTCTAACTCAAGTTATTCCACGCTTCTGTACACTGACACAGAGCAAAATGGAGGACATATTCCCAGATACTTGCAGTCATAGGTTGAAGTTGGAGAAAGCAGTGGCAGAATGAGCACCCTGTTCTGTACATCATTACCAGAAACGTTACTCAAAGAATTCAGATTCACTGCAGGGCTTATTCTGATGGCACATTAGTGGAGACCATGCTGTGGACAAAATATGGAGGGCCAGGAACTGCGTCCCATTCAGAGCTCAGTTGTTAACGATAGACTTCATCATGGCTCAGTGCATGTCTGAATCCGGCTTTTATGGAAAACTCAGTGGCAAAATGAAAGAGAAGTTTCCATGCAAAGATAATATTATCTATATATAACATAGATACATGTGTATATGAGGTCATCCTGCCTTATGTATAGGCTTTAAACTCTTGGAATAGTTTTGTTGACTATCTATATATAAGAGCACTACCAGAGATACCATCCATAAGTTTTTATAGTGCCTTTTGTAACTTCTCTGCAACGAGCTGAATGGACCTGGATGCAGTAGTACTACAAGTCTGCCATTTATACAAACAATACTTCAGAGCTGAGCTCTCAGAGCTGTTCATTGAATGCTGATGGTCCCTGTGGGACTTGGGAGCAAATACTTTATGTGAGGCAAATACTTTTTCAGTGGAATTGACTTCAAAAGCAGTTTCTAGTAGCTGAGAAACTTGACCCAAAAAATGACTGAAATCACAAATACCAGTGTTTCAGCCAGTGCCTGGCCATATTGGAGTCCAATTTATGTTCTCAAGCCTCTCCATTCTCATGTGTCTTAATCAGAACTAACTCTGTCAAAATCAACAGGATGCTGCTGATGTAAATCAGAGGAAAACCTGCCCTTTTGAATGAATTGTTCAGCATTCGTATCCATACCGCTTTGTAGCCCTGGCACAGTGGAAACCATGTATCAGGAGACCTAGAAGAACCTGACTGTCTGTGAGTGACCACGAGTAAAATCTCTACAGAGGATTTTTTCTGACAACACTAATAACCAGGGCAGTGTTTGGTGTGAGCCCAAGGCCTGGCCTGCAGGGTTGGCACAAAATGCAGCTTTGGGGAGATCAGACTATTCTGTGACAACTTGCCACCTTCCAGTCCAGCTTTCAACGATGTAACCCTCTCACCAAGCCTCCCACCCTTTCAGTTCTGTTGTCATCTTGTAGAAATGCTTGGTTTAATAAAATACAACTGCTTTTGATGTTACTGCATGATACTGGCTTTCGGATGTGTTACCTTCTGTATTTTGTATTAAGTAATATTAGATACTATATAAACATAATATTGCAGATATGTGACATTTGAGACATCATTTTGATGCAAAGTCTATGCAAAATTAATCAGGATAGTATGGTTGGCACGGAGCAGTTTTTGTTATTGACATGATAGTAGTAATCCTGCTCTTTAAAAGCCATACAGGAACAGCTTGGAAACAAATTCCTTCAGAATTTTAATTTCCTGAGGAATTTCACATTTCAGTTCTACTTCAGGATGTTTTTATATTCATTTATTTAGTGTCAAAATTGCCTGTGGAAGAAGTCTTAGTCCAAACCAGTTCTGGGTACAGTAAATAAGAATTTTCACAAACAAAGCTCCGCTGCCTTAAAACTGGTTTTGGATTTTGCCTTTGAAGATGTAATTTTTTCAAGCATACCTCAAGCTCCTCTTTTCAACAGTGAAACAAGAAATCCCAGATCTGCTCTTGTGTCAAAAGGACTGTCACAAGGCTTTCTGTGTCAGTTAAGCCTCGGATACAAGTTACATTACTTAAATCATGTAATCTGGTTTTACCACTGAGGAAATCTTTATAACGTATCATGTCAATGTTTGATGTTAAAGACACTATTTTGAATAAGAAAATAATGCTACATAATTAACCATATTCATCTTCACTAATCAGCAGAGCCTCAGTGAGTTCTGCTTACTTGAACATTTTTTTGTTCCTTGTGTGTGTGCTCAAGAATATAAAATTATGGAACAAAAATAGCATCAGTGTTTGTAAAATCTCTAGAGAAAACCAGCTACCAGTGTACTTGACAACAGGGAGAGTCTAGTACCCACCTCCTCCAACCACATAAAGAACCAAAAATTCTGGCAGACTGGCTAATGCTTATGTTCCATGCTTCTTCCTAATTTTGACTTTATAACATGATCTTAAAGCTGTTGGAGGGAGTCCAGAGGAGGGCCATGAAGATGATTGGGGGCTGGAGCACCTCTCCTATAAAGACAGGCTGAGAGAGTTGGGCTTTTTCAGCTTGGAGAAGAGAAGGCTTGGGGGAAACCTCATTACAGCCTACCAATACATAAAGGGATCCTATGGGAAAGTGGGAGAGGGACTGTTCACCAGGAAGTGTAGTGACAGGACAAGGGGCAATGGCTTCAAGCTGAAAGAGGGCAGGTTTAGATTAGATGTTAGGAAGATTAGATGTTCTTTACTATGAGGGTGGTGAGGCACTGGCACAGGTTTCCCAGAGAGGTTGTGGAAGCCCCATCCCTGGAGGCATTTAAGGCCAGGTTGGATGGGGCTTTGGGACACCTAGTGAAGGGTATCCCTGTCTATGGCAGGGAGGTTGGAACTAGATGAACTTTGAAGTCCCTTCCAACCCAAACCATCAATGATTCTCTGATTTTCTCTGTAAGACACAAATACATTGATTTTGAATAATTTGTTGTTGTTGCTGTTGTTAATGTGACACTAAACTCTGTATTTCCTCTTATGCAATTACCAGTATAACAAGCAACTACCTTCACTCAACACTTCTGCAGCTTCCTCTTCATCACTGCTGACATACTAAATCTGTCTCCCTATTTGTAGGCTAGAAGCAGTGTGAATAGAAGTGAGATTAAAATGTCCCTAAGCTGAAACTGTGCTCCTTGTCTCCTGGGACCAGCCATCCAGTACGTCCACTTAATCAAAGCTGCTAGCAGAAAGTGAAAACAAACTATAATGGTCATTCTACACAGTGAGAGATGTCTAACATGGAGTCCTGGCGGCACTGTTTCAGAACTGGTAGGGACAATTCATAGCAGAGGAGGACTGGGAGTACAGGTTCAGATACTGCAGGCAGAAAACCCATGCTGCTGCCTGGGGAATGTTCACAGAATCACAAGGTTGGAAAAGACCTTTGAAGATCATCAAGTCCAATCATTCTCATCCTAAACAAAACCATATCCCTAAGTACCTCATCCACCCTTTTTTTGAACACATCCAGGGAAGGTGACTCAACCCCCTCCCTGGGCAGCCTGTTCCAGGCCCTGACAACTCTTTCAGTCAAAAATTTTTTTCTAATGTCCAATCTAAACCTGCCCTGGCACAGCTTCATGCCATTCCCCCTTGTCCTGTCACCTGTCACCTGGCTGAAGAGACCATCACCTACCTCTCTATAACCTCCCTTCAGGTAGTTGTAGGTGGTGATAAGGTCTCCCCTCAGCCTCCTCTTCTCTAGGCTAAACAGCCCCAGCTCCCTCAGCCGCTCCTCATAGGATTTGCCCTCCAGCCCCTTCACCAGCCTGGTTGCCTTTCTCTGGACTCGCTCCAGGACCTCCATGTCCTTCTTGTGGTGAGGAGCCCAGAACTGGACACAGTATTCAAGGTGTGGCCTCACCAATGCCGAGTACAGGGGCACAATCACTTCCCTAGACCTACTGGCCACACTGTTCTGAGAGGTTCTGCAACCTCTCAGAATGCAAGTTAAGGTCCAGCTTTCTGAGCAAGGATTTGACATCAAAAAACAAAAGCCATACAGGTAGGGCAATAGACTGAAGTAAAAAACAGGGATGAAAGTCCGAGATTAATGATAGGGTTTTTTCAAAAGTTGTTACATGGCACTGTGTTACATGGCACTCTATGTAAAACTTTAGGCTCCAACACCCGTAAAACACCACTTCAAAAGCCATGATCAGTGGCTTAGCATCTATCACTCTGCAGTACAGAGAAGCCATCTGTTTGATTAACTGTAGGCAGGAATATGCGTCTCTGCAGACATCAGTGACAAGAGATACATACCAAAATCAAACAGCAAAAGCATGGGCGAAAGTTAAAGGAAAGGAAATTGAAGAACTTCTAAACCAGGATATTCAGGTAATCCTACGGGTTTCTGAGCAAACTGCTTCCTGAGAGAGAAAGATGCTCCTTTCTCTTCTGGGAAAGAAAAGAGCTGGGAAAACAGATTCTGATCTAAGCTGCTGCTTGCAGTTGCTATTGATCTGGCAGGAGGAAGAAAATATAGCCAGTGAGTATTTTATGTCAGGGATGAAAATTAATTCAACATTCAGATACACAGACAATGCAATAGAAATCATCTTCTTGTAAGGCATTAGGCTAATTAAAGTATTATAAACTCGCTATCAGATTTTCTTCTTTATTCTAGTAGTCCACTAGTGTCAGCATCCCTGACTGTCATTGCACCTGGAAATTCCACAGAGACTAATTAAATTTTCCTGACTTGCAGTAACAATACAGGGAATTAAATTTTTAAATCCTATTTTTACCTCTGTGGATAAAATATGACCAAAAGCACAAACAGGCCTACATCACCTTCTCATAACTGAGTCTTTCTCTTGGGTTTAAGAAGAGTACACCTGGACACCAGGGGATCATGGCATTTCTACCAGCACAGTTCGTCAACTGCGGCAAGATTAGTCTGGACAGACCATAGCACAAGGGTACAGAGGAGAAGAGAAACAATGGCTTCATTCATAGCTAGAACTGGAGAAAAGGAGCCTGAATGTGGTTATGGCAGATTAACCACTACTAGTGGTATTGTCAGCTCTGGGTGCTCTAAAGTGACATAGTGACAAGGGCCAAGGGCAAACGCAACGTGTAGCACTTGATGTGATGGCTCGAGCTACAGACATCCCAGACTAATTTAAGATACATATCTTCAGGCTGATACATGCCCGTCTTTAAGCCAAGGCATAGAAAAAAACCCAGGCACACCTTTTGTACCTGGCCAGCTTGGTGAAGAACCAGGCACATAACATCAGAGGCTGTATTCCCTGCTTGTTTTGTAATTATTAGTTCACAAAAAGAGTAGGTAACGCTGAGCGAGTATCGATCTTTCAGAGAGCAAGCTGTTTGTACAGCATGTGTTTTCTAAGCGTCCCCTTCTGCTTCAGAACATGGGGAATATTTGTGTGAAAACAGAAAATCTTTGGTTTTGAAGAGCTCCTGTTCCTCTGCTGCTTAACACATGAGGTTTAAAGGCAGAAACCTGCATTTTTTCTTATTTAAGTAGTGCCTCATCAGTCCCCAGCATCATACAAAATTGCATCTATGAGTGCAATGGTCCTGCTGAAAGCAATCAGTCGTCTCGTTTGTGTGATGACATTGCTGGATTGGGACAAGGGTGCTTTGGAAGTTAGGAACTGATGACCTGACTCCCTTGACTTCCATGAAGCTACTCCAGTTTAGCAAAGGTATAACAGATGTCTGAGCACTAGTTTTGGGGTTTGAGTGCCTAATTATGGCTCAGACAATTGTTGCAATGTCATACTGATTGTGGCCATTGCTGGGAAAATAAGTAGTGTGAACTAGCGAGTTCCCTAGAAACAAAGAACATTTTGTTTCCTTTTAAATCTGGTTCCTACCTAACCCAGAAACAGCTGACAGTTTCTTTGAATCTGCTAGTTGGAAGCTCAGGTTGTCTGCTATTCAGTAAGTAATTATGATGCTGGACTGAGGAGTGGAATGGAAAATGTAACCACCTTCTCTCAGGACTGCTTCCCAGCAGAGGGAAGGGGTGGGCATCAGCCTAGCTGTGTCTGCTTGGATGACTCAGCCCCACTCACTGGCCTGTACACTTCCAGAAAGAGTTCATGCAGTTCTGCTGACCCACAGAGGCCAATGAATTTCTTTTCCCATTTTGGTGCACAGCAAAAGTGTCTCACTGGAGAAGGGGCAGCAGGCCAGGGCTCCCAAACAGGGCCATGCGTGTGACTAATATGCAGACCACTGCAAGCGGTACCCAACTGCTGCTTGAGAACTCAGGGGTCTCCACTTCTGCACGCCAACAGCTCCAGCAGCTTTAGGAGCCCTGATCTACAGTGTTGATGCAGTCTGGAGGCAAGGAGGAGTTTATATTTGACTGCTAATTTTACTGCTGATGTTGATACTGCTGTGCTTCAAATGTCACTGATTGCCTCATGCAGCATCTCCAAAGCATTACCCATCTCAGCCTGCTGTGCCAAAAGTCCCAGCCAAGGCCTGGGCATCCTCCCCACTGTAATCTCCTCTCTGGCTAGAGCACACAGATCTGTCTCACGTTCATTCACTGGGCACATCACACTTGAGCTTTCACAGTTTGTTTTCATTTCTTCTCTTCCACTGCTCCAAATGCCAACTCCTTGTTCCCCCTTTCACAGTCCTTCACAAATCAGTCCTGCTTCATATCAGTCCTGCTATTTGTTACTGACCCTCACTTTGTCAACTGCAACCTCCATTTTTGCTTCTTGATTCTACACTTCTCTTTATGACTGCAGACAAAAACCTGCATTCAAACCAGTAGGGGCCCTGCTATAGAGTCCTTTACAATGTCTCTGTCATGTATCACACGGCATCGAAGCACCAGCTAGTAACAGCAAGGCAGCGGATTACCGAATTACAGAATCACAGACTGGTTTGGGTTGGAAGGGATCTCAAAGACCATCTAGTCTCAACCCCCTGCCATGGGCAAGGACACCCTCCACTAGGCCAGGCTGCCCAAAGCCCCATCCAACCCGGCTTTGGATACTGCCAGGATCAGGGCTAAGGAGCTGCACACACAATCTCTGTATCCTATCCTCTCCTCTGAACTCTGACTCTCATCCACTTCTTTCCTGCAAAAGTTCTTTAGGATACAGACTGTAATCGACAACATCTTGTTTGTATGTCTTCTGTGCAGTATGGCAAACACAGCTCTTAAACGACCTGTGAACTAGCTTGTCTTCCTCTCCTGTGGAACCAGAATGCTTCATAGTCCAAGTGTCTTGCAACTTCCCAGGGAAGCAGGATTGTCTATTTTTTTTAGCTGAGTTTTAAAGCCACAAGGGAGACTGAGGCCACACTGGAAGCTCACAGGAGTGCCAAACCCACGTCTGCTTCATGCAGACTAATACCAGACTTCTGCACCTGTCTCCCTTTTCTATACAGATATAAATATCAGTAAAGGGAAGCTCTAGGGCCGTGTTCAGAATAGGCTGAGAAACACTCAAAGTATTTGCAGAACTAAATGCTTCCCAGGGAGCTATTTTTCAATGTATTGTTGAGGTAAATGTTTAGATTTTCCAAAGACAAACTCATAAAACAGTCATTAAGGAATGCTATTTTATGTACAAATATTTTGCAGAACAATTTAATATGTAATCACACAAAATCTTTTTCACATTCCTAGTACCTCCACAGCACTGGCATTAAACAACTACTGCTTTAGCTGACATCTCTTTTCCTTCAAGAATGGCTGTGACACGTCAGGGTTTGCCCAGAACCCTGGGGCTCCTTTATATGCTTAGAACATCTGTCCTTCATGAACACATGATGCTTGACACCTGGTCAAACCCACCCTACAATGGCTTTTAGCAAACTGGTAGAAAGTAGACTCAGGTCTTTCAAAGTATATACTCTAGTGTTACACCCAAAAATGTTATATTGCCCTTTAACTCCATCTGAGGTTTCATGAATCTCAATTCTGCCTGCACAGAACATTTAATTTAGATTCATTATCTTATCACCATACCAGATCCTAAATTTGCCAGTGTCAGCCAAACTCCAAACACTGGATAGGTCTGCTGGTGAAATAAATATCGGGCAAAATAGGTTCTAGTTATAGTCTGGCTCCTGGTCAATAAAACTTAAAATAAGCAAGCATGGTATTACAAGACAAAAATAGAGTCCATGGCTGAATCTTGCTTAAGCTTTAGCAGTTCACTTGGGAGAAATCTCACGTGAGTGAGAGTCTTACCCAGCCTGCAGGTGGGAACCCAGGCAAGAATGTGAATCCAGTCTTCCTACAAGACTACTTCAGGTCAAAACCCATCTTAAAAATCCCATTGTAAAATGGAATATATAAAAGTACTGTATTTATCACTCTTTCTAGGCCAACTAGTTCTCACCAACCTATATTATAGGGATTTTTCTATTTTACCATTACCTCAAACCAGTCTGGTCTTTTGGGATTTTTTTAAAGATCATCTCCAGGTGTGGAGGTACAGTTTGTTCTTTGGACCACTTGTCTCTTACACCCATTTCCACTAATTCTTCTTTTCCTGTAATTTCTTTTTGATCTTCGTCTAAAAGCCTCAACCTATATAAAGTATATTAACAAACAAAAAAAAAAAAAGAAAAGCAAAAAAAAAAAAAGCTCTGAAAGTCTATTAATACATTCCCTTTAACATTCTCTGTACATATTGCACACTTATCTTTAGATTTAAAGCAGTCTTTTTAGTCTGCGCTGGTACAACACAGACTCTAACAGAGTTCTGGACATGAACTCCTAGGTACTCCCCAAAGGTCACAGAGCCCTCATCCTGCAGGACCTCTACCTTAGTGACACCCACTGATGCTCTGAGCGATGTTTTCCCAATTTCTAGCAATTGTATTTGCACCTGGATTAAACTCTGTAGTAATTGCCATGATAACTCACCTTCACTACTTTTGGATGGTGGTTGTTTTCTCTTGGCCCACCCTCCAGCAGCTGTGGGGTTTGCAGACCACAGGTCCCCCATAGAGCCCATCTTGACATGCAGTGGCTAAACAGCCCTTGTCTGGCCCCTGCTGCTCATTCTCTCACCTCCCCTGCCCCCTCATCTCAGTCCCCTGGCTAGGCAGGCACAGCTTCTTGCAGGACGGTGTGGTGATCTGTACAAGGGGTTAAAGACTGGTGTTAAGGTTGGGCTGAAAATGCTGACAATATTTCAGTGGAAAAGGGCGTATTTATCAGAGGTATTTTAAAATAGCAGTCGTCTTTGATGACTCCCCAGCTCTGTGACGTGGGTCGTTTCATGGCTTCAGGGACGTCTGTGTCTGTATAACCAAGAGCGGGGCTGGTATCTGCTGTTGATAGAATTGCATGTCTTTGCTGAGATACATGCGTTGACTTCTCTGGAGAGATTATGCCCTTGTTCTTAGCCTGCTTGCCAACTGGCTGTTCCCTTTGTCTGGGCTTCTGATATTCACATCAAGAGTGGTACAAAACCCTGGTAGGTTCCATGCAGTGCATGATCTCTGTTTGCTGCAGATAAATCTTTCTGATGTGATGTAGCAGTACCAGGCTGCTCAGTCCAACCATCTTCTATTACCTGTTTCAGAAACTTCAGCGGTCTGTAAAGTGTTTCATCACAAATAATTGCTGACAAATACCCAAGAATACCAAGCGAGGAGGAGGAGGAGGAGGAGTGAAGGTTCTGATCACTGTGCTCACAATCAAAGCAACACGTTGGTGGGCAGTATGAAACATCCCTTAGCTCCTTCCTCCACCAGGAAACCACCAATTATCAATGACTCTTCAAGGAGTATATTCCACAGTCATCAGAAGATTGGCGCTTACGTTTCTCCAAGATTCTCCCCCCTCCCTCCCCACCCATCAGCTGTGAAACCATTAGCCAACCAAGCCTTCTAAATTATATCACAAAAACTTTTTTTTTCCTCAGCTGGGAATAAGTATCTCTCTCACAACAGTCCCCAGGATGATCAGATCCTCCTCCTTTCACAGAAACAAAACTGCTCTTTTCTGAGAGGAGTCAAGTACCAACCTCTTTCTCCTGACCTTGCCTCCCTATTCAGCTGTTGACCATGAAATTCTCGTTATTTACCTGGCACCTCTATGGAGATAGGTAACTTATTTTATAATCGCTGTACTTGCTCCTAACATCTCTTTTGCTGTAATTGACAGTAGGTGTCTTTCCATAGAAAAATCTCCCTGTGGTGTTACAGCTGGATATCCAACCCTTCACGCTGCTGCTTTCCCATCCTCTCCCCTACATGCAACCCCTTTCAGAAACGACAACCTCAAAAGCACATACTCTGTCAAGAAATGTTGCACTCATTCTCTCTCCTCAGTGCAGATCAACATGCACTTTCAAAATTAAGAAACACTGCCTGAGGATCACAAGCTTTTGACTTGAATGCAATTATGGATTTCCTTCTGGAATCTGCACCTGCTTAAGGTCAGTTTCCATTAGCTGCAATGAGACTTCAGCTCTGAACCAGCACCCTCATGAGATGCAGCACTTGAGCAGAAATACTTATTCTTTATTTCATCTTCCTTGAAATATTTCACAAGGGATAGTTGGATAAAAAAATGTTCTGTTAAAGTGTCATTAAAACAACTCCTAAAGATTCTAATTGTCCTTTTCCAATTACCTTTAGTCTTCATCCTCCCAACAGCTCTGCAGCCTGTCTCATGAAACTCCTACTGCCTTGTTACCTCATTATTCCCTTCTAAAATTTTATCGTTTTAGCCCACTTCACACCTCCTCTACCACACTGACAAATGCTACTGTGACCTACAGAGCACTTTGTAGTTCTAGTTAAGTATCTACAGAATCAAGCCTGCAAAATCTACATCCTGATCTGCCTGTATGTAAGTCACAGGCTATGGGTCACCTTTGGCTGGCCCTAGGTTTTGTTATGCTTCAGCCTCCTCAGCCATAAACCTACTTTGTTCTTCGAGATTTATGGCTGAAAACCAACGAACAGACCTCTATATATTATTACTGCTTATGAAGACTTTTCAAGTGTGCTGCAACCTCTTTGAACGACTGAATCCATGCAGAGATTAATTATATATGATAGACCTATAAATGAAATGGCTATCAAGCAATGATCTAACGTACCTTTTGCTTCTACCCAGCTGCTCAATTAGTCCTTGACGAAGAGGAATGGGTATGAGGCACCCGTGCATCTCCAACCTGAAACAAAAATTGACGTCTTTTAGTTCTTTACCACCACGGTAGTCTAAATGATGCTAATTGCATTTAACCTTCCCGTGGCAGGTTGATCTTTCCTTGCAGGAAAAGAAACTTTGCTCAACTCTTCCTCCTCAAACTTCTTCATGAATACCCCTGGCTGCATTCAGCTGGGTGCTGGGAGTTGAGACTGAAAGAAGCTCTGCCTGAGAACATTTGCCACCCACATACTGCAACAGTGTTCAGGAGCTAAATCTTATTTATGAGGCTTAGTTTCATTTCCAGCCCTTTGTGCCAAAATCCCAATGCAATGCGATTTGTGCACAAGTGGCCACATGGTTTTGGCATTATTTGCTACACACTAGCCCTTCTCTTGATCCGGTTTTGGGTCTATAGGCATACTACAACAGAAAAACTGACAGCCACACAAACGTGCAGGACTGTGGATATGACAAAGGACACCAGGAGATGTGCGTAGAGACACGTTCAATGGACAATAAAAGCTAGCAGAGAACTCTTAAATAAGAAGCACTGAAATAGCACTTAAAGTTGTATTAACTGTATTGTAACATCTGAACAAAAACCCAGGACTGGAACTGGACAGCTTGCTTTGATGAACACTTCATCAGGCATGTTGCTCTGCAATAAGCCAAACTAAGAACCTAGACAAACTGTAGACATCTAGTAGATGTCTATACCCTTTGGGCGAATTTGGGACCAAACACAAGTCCACCTTGGGGCTCAGGTCTCTTCTGAGTGGCAGGCAAGTGACTGGCTTTTATCATTACATATTTAGGCAAGGGTTTTGAAAGAGAACTGATTCACCACCTTCATTCATGTTGCATTATAGCAAATCTAAAATTTACTCTCTACCCTCATTCACTACCCTCACTCATCTGAAAGACTGGAGAGAGATTACAGTAACTCATTCTCCAAGTGAGAACACAGCCGTGCGTCGTTTTAACATGGGACCGTGCCTGACACGGGACCAATGCCAACCTCAGAGGGGCCCCTGAGAGAGCTCAGGTCCATCATTTACATAAATTGTCCCACATGTTCTTGGGAAAGCCCAGCTTTTTGTATTCGTGCCTTCCTTTTTCAGCTGTATTTGTCAAAAAAGGACTGCGGAGGCAAAGAAGAGAGCCCCACGTTCTGGATGCTTGCCAGGAAAATGTAACTCTATCCCACTCTGCCCGAGATAAAGGCTGAACGTTCATCATTTGTGTGACCCCGTTCTGTCCCTCCCCTTCAAATGCCAAACTGCAGCACAGAAAGTCCCAGCCTGTGCCGAGAGTAATACCCGAGCCAGCGTAGGGTCACGAAACGGGCTGGAGCATCTAGCTGGATGATAAACTATCGTGCGTGTAAGGCTGCCTGTTGAAAAACGCGGCCAGGTCTCACAGCCGCCGCACTTGGTAGCTCTGTGCCCCGTCTCACAGAGACTCCACGTTCAAACGTGTGCTAAGGCGGACCGGCCGCCTGAGGGATGCCTTGCTCCTCAGCCCCGGCCGGGCTGCGCACTGCCGGCAGCGGGAGCCGCTCCTGGGATCGAGCCCGCACCTGTAGAGCGTCACAGGAAGGAACCAGCCATGGCACCCCGGCAGTTCCAATTCCCTTCCTCGTCCCTTTCCAATCCCGTGAAGTGGAAATTAAAGTCTGCACAGCCGGCTCCTTCCCTACCTGCACCTCCCAGCCCAGCCCAGCCCAGCCCCGCCTCAAGCGGCGGCGGGAGGGCGCTGGCCGCAGGCAGCCTCTTTCCCTCGCCCCTGCCTTCCGAGGTGGGGGAAAAAAAGATTTCCTCGGCAGCCGCCGAGGCTGCCCTCTCGGCCGGGAGAAGCGGGAAAAGAGAGACCCAGCGAGCCCGGGGCACAGCGCGCCGCCTGCCTGCCCGCCCGCCGCCGCTCCCTTCCCCAGCCGGCGGGGAGCCTCTCTCCCCTGACGCGTGGGTGGCGGCGGGGCTGGGGCGTCTCAGCTCTCCCCCGCGAAGGAGGTGCCGGCGGGGGGGGGGAAGGGACGTGGTGGCGGTGCCCCCTGAGAGAGCGGCCGCCTCCGCCCACGCGTGCCTCAGCGGAGGGAGGCGCTGTCCCCCGAAGCTGCCCGGCCGCGGGGCGGGGGCGCCGCGCCGGCACCTCAGGGCGCGGCAGCGGGGCCGGCCGGGCGCGCGGCTCCTCCCGCCAGGGCGCTGCCGGGCCCGGGGCGGAGGAGGCGGGGAAGGGGGGAGCCGCTGCCGTCACCGAGGTTCCCGGCTCGCTCGCCTCGCCGCCGCGGCGGCCCTAGCCCCGCTCCCACCCCCTCGCCTGCCCCCACCCTCCTTCCCTTTCTCTCGCTCTCTCGGCGAGAGCAGTGTGCCTCCCTTCCCAGATGGCAGGCGGCAGCGCCATGCAGCCTCCCGTTCCTCCTCCTCCTCCTCTTCGGCTCTAAGTCAATGCCATGCTGCCGCTGCTCCTCCCGGCACTGCTGGCCGCCTGCCTGCCGCCCTGCCAGGGCTGGAGCCCCTCTGCGGCTGCCAGCGGGCAGGAGGAGCAGGAGCAAGAGCTTTTCTTGCCCCATGTCAACTCCTCCTCCCGCTCCTTGGCCAGCCTCGAGATGGACCTCGACGGGGCAGCAAGCAAGGAGGAAGGCAGCACCACCAGCCCGGGCACGCCGACTGCCCCTAGCCAAGAGCCTTTCCCTTCCTCTCCCACCTCCTCCGGGCAGCAGCAGCAGCAGCAGCGTCCCCAGCCGCAGGGGCAGCCACAGCCCGCCGAGGACCCGCACTGCAATATCAGCGTGCAGCGGCAGATGCTGAGCTCGCTGCTGGTGCGCTGGAGCCGCCCGCTGGGCATCCAGTGCGACCTCCTGCTCTTCTCCACCAACAGCCACGGGCGGGCCTTCTTCTCCGCTGCCTTCCACCGCGTGGGGCCGCCGCTGCTCATCGAGCACCTGGGGCTGGCGGCCGGCGGCGCCCAGCAGGACTTGCGCCTCTGCGTGGGCTGCAGCTGGGTGCGGGGCAGGCGGGTCGGGCGCCTGCGGGGCGCCGCTCCCCAGGCCGCCTCCGCTGCCGCCTCCTCATCCTCCTCCTCGCTCTCCTACCCGTCAGCGGCGGAGCCCGGTCAGTACTGGCTGCAAGGGGAGCCGCTGAATTTCTGCTGCCTGGATTTCAGCCTGGAGGAGCTGAAGGGGGAACCGGGCTGGCGGATGAACCGCAAGCCCATCGAGTCTACCTTGGTGGCTTGTTTTATGACTCTGGTCATCATCGTGTGGAGCGTGGCCGCCCTCATCTGGCCGGTGCCCATCATCGCCGGCTTCCTGCCCAACGGCATGGAGCAGCGCCGCAGCACCGCCGCCGGCACCACCACCACCACCGCCGCTGCCAAGTAGCCGGTCCCGGTGACACCCACCCCCGCTTCTCTTCGTTGTGCGGCGCGGAGGGACGTGGGGCGGCCGCTTCCCGCCGGGCCGGACTCTGTCGTGGGTCGTGGGTTTCTGTTGGGAGGGCTTTTTTTGTTGTTGTTGTTGATTTTTTTTTTTGTTTAAAGCGTGTCACAGGTGCGCGGCGGGGCGGTGCTGGCCCGGGGGGACGTTAGGTTGGGGGCCATGGGGCTGCGGCCCGTCCCGGCCTGCCCTGCCCTGAGAGGAGCAGCCCCTTCCCCCCTCCGGCCTCGCCGCAGCCGCCGGAGACGACCAGATCCTGTGTGCTCGTTTTATAACTTTAATATCTGTTTTAAACGAACCTTTTAGTAAAAAAAGAAGAAAAGAAAAAAAAAAGAAACCCCCTCCCCTCCCCCCCCCCTCCAAAAATCGATGCAGGAAATAAAAGACCCTCCCACTCAACCGCATCTGTCGTAGTTGGAGTAGCTTTTTGTATATGAATGACTACAGTTTGAGCGGGTTTTTTCTCGATTTGAAGAAAGGGAAGTCTCTTTCTGGCCAGATCAAGAACTGAAGCAGTGTGTATGTGTGTGTGTGTGTATATATATATATATATATTGTTATTGCTGAAGCTGAACTTTAACCAACCTTTTACACTGTATTTCCCAGTTGAGATAGCGTGTATTTATTATTGTAGCTCTGCGTCATTTGGCTTTTAATACAGAGGTTTTCTTTCTGGAGCCACTGTAGCCTGTTGTTGATGTGTTTCTGCCAGGGTGGAACAGAGGGTTCGGACGGTCTTCCCATCTGCAAGCCGTCCATGAGCCTCCTCTTCCCCTGTGAGGTGATGTTACCAGGGTTGTTGGTGGGGAAAAGGGGAATCCCAAACCCTTTCTGAATAGTGCCTGCCCTGTCTGTACCAGATTTAGGTCTGTATGGCTACATCAGGGTTGGGAGTGGGTGGAATGGGGGAGCGTCGCTGTGCCAGAGGTCCTCTAATGCGGTTTACATAGCACCGCTCCGCAGGCTAATGCTTCTTCCTCTGTTTGAGATGGGGTGGTTTCAGTCCTGGAAAGATGAGACCCCACTTTATGAGATGTGTTAAAATCAGCCTGGAGGCAAGTCTCTGACTTCCACTAAGTGCATTCCTCAAAAACAGCTCGGTTGCAGTGTGTTTGTTGGAGGTATGGTAATACTGTACCTCTTTCTTTCATCTACCAGTCTGCAGGGTGCCTGTGGGGTGGAGAGAAGGCAGGAGCTCCTAGTCCAGAGCTAGATCATAGCTGCTGCCGTGCAAGCGCTCAAGGAAGAAAGATTTGCAAGATTTCTTTCTTCTTTGGGCAGACAGCTACACAGGCTGAAGTACCGTTTGTTGTATGCTCCCGACTGTTCGGCCTTACAAGAAGTTGTTTCGTTTGCCTTAGACGTGTTAATCCAGCTGAAGTTTATAAAACCAAAATGTGAACCAAGTGAGAAAGGTTTGCAATAGGAGTTCTCCTTCCTTTGTCAACATCAATATATTTAACTTGTTAGGGACGTGGACTCACTTGAGGCTAATTTTTTTGTAATGTTTTCTTCCCTATATTTTGGTGGAAATAGCTGGGTCAAAAGTCTGGAGTGATTCTTAGGATTCCTATTTTTTTAATTGAGAACAAATTAAAATAAATGCTTGCTCTGTGTGTATGCTACCTGGGAAAAAAATGCAGAGAGAAAAAGATGGACAAACAGCAGAATAAATCAAGATTTTAAAATGTTCCCTGTCACTGGGCTACATCTACACCCACCGTTTCTCCTATTGATCTTAACAGGCACATCACTTGAGTGGAGATTGCGGTAGTGCTGTTTTCAGACAGTAGAGGATCCAGTCACTGTGAGAAATGTTCATTTGACCTGTTGATCCGACCTTCCCTCGTCTTCTTACTTCAGAGAGCCCCGCTTTCCTTTCCCTGATGTGAAAGACATAGCGTCACTTCTACCTTCTGCAGATTCTTTCAGGCAGAGACACAGGAGAGAGATGCATTATTTGCCCGTAACGCCCCGTGTGACAGTGAAGCCTCTTCACACCGAAAGGCAAGGCTAGCAACACGAAGGTAATGTTAACGCTCTCCTGGAAGAGAAATGCTCTACCTCTGGAATAAACCTCGGAAGAGTTGTCATGCCAGGAAAGAATTTTGTCTTTTAAATGGAGGTACATTTAGGCAGAGTTGCCAACTTTCGTTGGAAGTTTTGCTGGCTTTGTGGTGTGCAGTGTGTAGTCCTCGCTGTTATCCGGGGAGCCTGTGCTCGAACTCAAGGTTGGAATCTCTGGGGTTTTTTGCTTATCCTAGTTTCACCAGCGTTGTGCCATTGTTTTTCTCCTTGATTTGCATCAGTGAAAGCGAGATAGTAGCGTTACTGTGTGAAACAGGCAGCTTCAGTTATTAAAGGGTGCTCTTTTTTTTTACCTACCGAGAGCAGTAAAGCTGGTATGGAATGATTTTGGGGTATGTCTTCTAACTTCTACCAAGATGAGCATGAAGACAAACCTTGTGAACAGGCAATGCCAGACTCAGAATATTTTGCTGCTTCACTTAAAACGTGTGATGGAAGAGAGGGATTTACTTCTATAAATACGCTCATAAGTGGAGCTGTGATTAAAAATCTGCTAAAGTGTGAAATGTTTAAAGCACAGGGATGGCATTAAAAAAAAACCCTGAAACAAACCCCAAAAGGCAGATCTTGTCCAGAATACAGAAAGGCTGCAGCATTTTCAGGGAATGCTGATCTCAGATACAAAATGCAAAGAGCTTTTCCCAGTCAGGGAAGGTGTTTCTGTAGATCACAGTAACCATGTTCCCCTCCTAGAGATGACAGTCCGTGTTTTTCCATGCCTTAAAAGAGTACTTTAAGGCACAGTGGAGGGCACAGAGATTATCTGATGTACGTACAGGGTTTAGCCTGGACCTAAGTCCCAGAACTCTCGGGTTTCAGTGAGGTGTCAGCAGGGTTTCTCCTGGAAGGAGCAGAGTTGCAAACTTTGGCGTACGCAGCTATTTTGGGTAGCTCGGGCTGGAGTTAACAGCAAAGTGACTTACCAGCTTTCACAGTCCAGGGTGATTTACAGAATTGCATTAAGCAGAGCGTGAGCTTTCTTCAAGTCACCGTTCCACCTAAAACCAATAACCCTCCTCCCATAGCTGTGGTCGCTACTATGACTCTAACTAACTGATAATTTTGAGTACAAAAGGCACACTCAGCTTTCGCCTGCACCCGTGAGAATTTAATCTGAATTAAACCCAGAAGAGTCAAGCCCAGAGCAATATAAAACGATCCATCCCCACACCAGCTGGTTTCAGATCTCACCTTGAGACACCAAAATGTGTATTTATTTTCTTTTTCACTGGCAATGGCTTTTTATTTCCTCTTTGCTGGGGGTGGTTCTAAGCCATTTTTACTCATTTGGGTTTATTTTTAAAACCAGTTGGTAGCAGGGTCAGCACAACAGTGGGATTTGCTACCATATATAATCCTCCGTGTGCTCAGGGAGAGCACATATATATGCATATATACATGTACTTCTATACATGAGGACTTCCTGTGTACAACAGAAGTCAAAACGAGGGAGAAAGAGGATGGGGAGAAACGAGTAGTAACTGAACAAGCATGATCCAACAAATAGTGAACGAAAACTAGTATGTTTTCTTTCGCTATTTGTTGGATCATGTTCCCTGGTAAGTTACCCTAATTTTATTTATGCACATGTGTTTGTTGGAAAGCAAGTGATACCCAGAAACAGAGGTAAATTTTTATTTCCTTTTTATGTAAATCAACAGTATTACAGGGTTGCCGGGGTGTTTTTTTCATCCTAGGTACCAGGAACTCCCTCCAGAGAGATATAGCATTAGCAGGTACAAGGCTTGTATGCTAGAGTTAGGCCGGTACATTTTTTGCTGTATATCAGACCTCAGAATTTAATCTCACTCCCTCACATACTTTGCCTAGTTATGTTTCACAGTTAAATTAGAAGCAGGAGTATGCAGATGAATATGCAGTTTTGGAACGGATGTGGTTTTGCTGTTACTCGGTGCCACCTTGATTCCCATAATAAAAATGTTACAATGTAGTGCGGTGTAATAATACTTTTACATCACGTTATCAGTGGTTAGCGGCAGTTTTGTGGGGATTTGAGGCAAAATTGCCATACTTGGATAAGTGTGAGAGTTGCTGCTTGTCGAGGGCTTAGTTCACTGGTGCTTTTGATGATTAATATGACTGCAACAACAGTAGTATTTGTGCAGCGAACAATTACTCAATATGAGTAAGGCCTACCAAACCAGGCCCTAGAAAAACCTAATTAAAGGCCTTACTTAGCTGAGTAAGTATTATTCATCGTGACCTCCGCCTGCTGAATAGAAGTGTCTCCAGGGCTGATATTATGTGATCCCAGGAGCTGAGCGAAAGCCCAGTGAAATCAGATAGTTGAGTTAATTGAAGTTTTGCATGACTAAAGAGTAAAGAATCTAGTTTCAAGGTATATGTCTGGATGTAAGAGTAGGTATTGCATTCTTCTTCCTCTCTGGCTTTTACACACATCGTTTATAATTCCAAAGCCAGGATTTCTCAGGCCACTGTAGGGGCTTGCCAGTTTGGAAATTAGCTTCTTTCTCAAGCTAGTGTGAAAAAGACAGTGATTTTCCAAAGAGAATTTAACTGAATAAATTTTGGAGTTTCTCTCCACCCCTCTTCCCCCCCTAATATTTTGATTTTAAAAAACCCCACATTTGTAATGTATATGGGAAGAGATGCCTAAATATCAAATTCCAAACGTATTTGGATTTCAAAACACAAATCTTTTTAACCAGTAACTGATATAAAAACCAAAGCGTTTTTTTAAACAAAAGCATCTCTTGATATTTCCCCCTCAAAAGCAGAACATATGAGTGGTGTTTTACTTTCAAAAGTGATTTTTTTTGGGGGAAAAAAGCATTATTTTTTTCTAATGCTCTTTTTTTTTTTTTTTTTTGCTTGATGCACAGCCATATTCTAAGGGCAGCGTTCTCTTCTGTGATCTGGAATTGTTCACAGCTTATGACAGATAAGGAACTACATTTCCTGTCCCTCATTCATAATAGTTCTGGTTAAAAAAGTTGTTAAACAATCATAAATTTAAAAAAAAAACCTCAAACAAACCCAGTGTTACTCATTTGTTTTCTTTCTCTTCTATTATGCCAAGGGTCAAAGCAGCCTGGTATAAAATTTGGGATACTAAAGGCGTTTACTAGCAATGTCTGGATGGTGTTTAATTAGATTTGTGGTCAGACTAAGTCTCCCACTCCAAGCATCTTCCAACTTTTATAAAGTTTGGATTCATAACTGAGTGCAGCAGTTTGACCATCTCTGTGACAGCGGAGTCTCTGGATCTGCACGTCAGGAAAGCCAGGATCTAAATCCTTACCTCTTTTTTTGGTTTTCTTACTATCTCAACAGGTTAACAATGTCAGAGCAAACTGGGAAGGTCCAAATATTTTCTGAAAAGATGCGTGTTTCGGTGTGTTTGCCTTGTTCTTAGCTTTTGTAGAAAAACATCCAATTAATGGGGCATGAATCCGAGATCGGTGCTGTTCTGAGGAAGTGAATCTCCTGGCAGTGTGAAGTTAAATTATATTTTTGTTCCTTGTAAGGTGAGACTCTCTAGAAGCAGTGGGACCTTACCTTGTTGGTGTCATTCTGGGTGTTGCTAAGCAACATGAAGTGGTTAAAATGGAGATACAGAGAAGAGCATGGAGGAATAAAGGAAACAAAAAGACATAGAAAAAGAGTAAAAAAGAGTAAGTGTACCAGCACGTTCTGCAAAGAAGTTCCCAAGTGTTAACTAGGAAAGAGACAGTGACTTACATCACCAGGGAAAGAAAAGAAATGTGACATAAGGTGAATTAGGAACTCAATTCCTTGCTTCATATTCAAGCAAATTTTTCAGTGCTCTGCTTGAAATTAATAGCTGGTTTGGCCACAAACGGCAGAAGTAATGGCAAAAAAGAGTAAGAGCCTGGGAAGGAATGGAAGGCTTGAGAAAAATTAGGTGTGGAACCACCGTGCCATAAATAAAAAGCAAAAATAGATCACTACGTACTGCTGGAAACCAGACAACAAAATGGCAAGCTGCTCTTGTGCATATACTGACTACACTAGCTTTGCTTCAGATGCTGTCTGAGGGTGTAAGGAAAACATGCTAAAAGCTATTTTCATGGGCTGAACTTGATTCTTCCTTGATACCTTGCTTCAATCCGTATCAAATATGCGTTTCCCCTTTTCCAACACGAGGGTGTTCATCAGCACTCTGTTAAAACTTTTCACCTGAACTTAAATAAGGCTGGTGGGACTGTATGTCCCAGGCTGGGCCACTGCTGTTGAGACTACGTGCTGCTAAGCTGCTCATAGAGTTCTGATCTGTTTTGCCAGTACTTTCTCACTCATGTATTTTAAAGGCTACCTACATAATCTTCCTTTTTTTTTTTTTTTTTTGTCCTTCATTGTCTCCAAAGCTTCACTCCATTTGTCTTCTGTCACTGAAATGAATCATTCTTAAGATTTGTTCTTTCTTACTGTCTCCCTCTTCTCTTCTCTCTGCCCATAGCATGTTTTCATCTTGATATTTTCTGTCTTCAGATTTCTCACCTGTCTTTCCCACAAGTGTATCTTTTATTATCAAGCTATAAAAAAGTACCCCAGGAAACTGTGCCATCAGTTTCTTCTGCTTTTCCACTGCTTCCCACCCATTCAGGCTTGTGCCTCTGGTCTGTGGCGCCTGTAAGATAAAGATGAATGGGACACCTTGTGTTGAGGGCAAAACCTGAGGGCAAAGTTGTTATCTGTGGCCACAGGACTTCTTCCGCAGTTCTGCCCTAGAACCTGTGCTGGGGCCCTAAGTAATTGTGTCTTCTTCCAGTGTATGAGAAGTGGACCCATGTGAAGAGCTTCCTTTTACCTTAGGTCTTCAAAGTCCCTTCTCTGAATAACCCTCTATTCATCCACCTGCCCAAACCCCTGTCTCCCAAATCTTGGGAGCCCTCACATGCCACCTTTCACATGTATCATCGATTGCAGTGTCAGGGTGTCCCATGCTGCCTTCTGCTCACCCCTTGGTGAATCTCTATGCAGCCAGAGAAGCAGCCATCTCCCTGAGGAACTGATAAGCCTTTAACGTTACACTCAGCTCTGGTATGCAACCACAGGGTCAATTAAACCTTGGATTCTGCAGAAATTGGAGACCCTCGCCTGGATGTTGGCACACAGAAAAGTTGTAGAGGCAGGCGGCCCTGGCAGCTCTTTCAAGTGCTGGTCTAGTAGCAGTCTGGTTCCACTAGAACATGGCTGAGCAGCCAGGCCAACACACTGCAGCCCTGCTTCTGTGAGATGATAAATATGTACGGCTCACGCTGGAGCCTGTGACTGCTCAAGCCTTCTGAAAACATCGTGTCTATCTGTGGAGGAAAAAATATTTACTCTTCTTGTACTGGTAGTGAAAGGATTAATGAGCTAAATTCCATATGGTGTTTTGAGCGTGTGACGCACAATAAAAATGGAAAACATGAATATGGTTTTATTCCTTCTCCATCCTTTTTTGCACTTAAGGGCATGGTGTGAGCCTTGTATTGTTAAATTAAGGTATTCTGCACAATTTTGTCCACAATTTAGCCAGGCAGTAGCTGTTCTCTGACAATGCTTTTCCCATTTGAAAGGTGCTGCTGTGAGCTGATATGTTAAAAACAAATCATTACTAAGTGGTGAATGTTACTAGGAGAGATTCTCATTAATCCAGAAGTATATGAAAGAATCCCCTAAGGTGTAAGAGATACTTTCTAGGAGGTGAATATATGAAAAAAAAATCGGTGTGGAGGTAGCTGGTGGAGATTTAATCATGGGGCTATTTCATTTCTTTTCTTGCACTGCGTGTTCCATCACATTTTCTCTGGGGAATGTGAGCTGTGCCTAATTATCCCAGCAATGTAGTTGCTCCTAAATGGAAACCAGTAGCTACTTTCTTCCAGCGATACTTACTACGAATTCTTGAGACTTTTTTTTTCATTCTCTCCAGGACATGTAAAGTGCTTAACGATGCAGGGTCACATCATTTTCTTAACCCAGAGAAACTCACCTTTGAGGCATGATGTTGGCCTTACAGTGTGTCCAGTGAGGCCTTGCAACATTCTTTCCCCGAGACAGACATGTTCATGGTGCCCCAACTCCCACTATCTAGTTGTAGGTTCATTTAGGGGCTAGAACCAGAGAGACAGAGGCCTTAGGCCTCGGTGCTCTACCCCAGCATACGTATATCACCGTTCCCTCTGTTACTGTGGGGATAAAGTTACAGCAGGCTGATGCAAGTGGCAGAGTCTCATGAAAATTAATACAGCTGACTTGGTAACAGTTTCTGATCAAGACTGCTGCCAGAAGACCTGTGTTCCTCTTGCCCTCAGTTGACACCAGTTTGTGCAGCGGAGTGCTCCACAGCCATGTCTTCTTCATAGGTTCAGGTGGAGCAGCTAAAGGAAACCATAGTCACAGTTTAGGAAACAAACAAAGCTGTAGCTTGAAACCCATTTTGAGCAGAAATAGCTGAGCTATTCGGTAGTGTCTGTGTACTATCTGAGCTATGTATCACTGTCTTTAATGTATGCTTGTTTCATTTGCTTTATTATTTTTTTCAGAGCTTGATCAGGAATTGTTGTAGATACCGCCTTGGGAACACCCCCCCCTTTCCCCATGCATATAAAATGTAATTCCACGGGCTTTGCTCTGGCTACCCTGGTGTGAGAGTGTATTGCCTGTGACAACGCTTACCCTCCAAAATGTCACTTATCTCCAGTTCTGAAATGGACGCTTACATCCTCTCCCCATGAGATTGCCATCATAACACTTACATGCACCAGCCCATGCTGGGTTAAGGCAGAGGAAGGCAGCTCTTATTTTCCTCCTACATCTGGAATGTTTCAGGCCCGTGACAATTTTGAGTTCCCTGAATTCAGCCGCTGAGATTGATCGTGGTGCTGCCCGATGCTAACTGAAGCATCGTGGGTGGAATGGGTCAGGGAGATTTACTCTCCTCCCACGCACAAAGTGCAGAAAGAAAACAACATTGCCTAATCTGTTTTCGATGTGTGCAGGGCATAGCAAAGCAGGAATGGAAAACGACTTCACCCATGTAAGAAAAACAAAACCCCTGAAGCAGACTCTGAAGGAGACAGTTTCTTCAGGAACAAAACCCCCTGAAGCAGACTCTGAAGGAGACAGTTTCTTCAGGAACAAAACCAAGGACCATTTTCTGTGCGTTTACCTCATGCTGATTGCCATGAGAACAGCCCCAGCCTAACTGTGTGATTGGAAGGTCTTTTACTGTAGAGACGAGAATAGAATTGCGTTTTGAAAACTTCCCAATTAATTTAATCGAATTACATGTGATTCAGCTGATAACTGCACTATCTTTAGTATCTCCCTGGCTATCAGAATGTCTCTATCACTGTCTTTCTTCTGTTACATATAAAAAGCCAGTAAGAGAACTGTGATGATGAATGTAGAAATTTATGATAGGTCTGACCTAAAAACTGCTTAAAATCACAGTTTAAATCCTACCAACAGCAATATGTGGAGAACACGTAAACTGGAAAACATCAGAGTTAATAAATTTCTTTGATATATTTAAAATATCAAAGTGCTCAATGTGAAGGACTACAGGTTGGCTGTAGCAACCAAAGGCTTTCACAGCAAGTTCCCAAGCATGTGTTGCCTGCTTGCTATTCCTTGCCAAGTAAGAGTTATGCTTAGCTGCTTCCTAATATCTCCCAATCCCACATTCGTGGTAAAATGGATTGCCCATGAAAATGGGAATAAAATACTCTCAAACTACTACTCTGAGTTCCTCGATGCTGCAAGGGTGCTTCATCTAACTATGAGCCTGTCTTGAATATTAGGGTTGAAAAGGTCCAAAATGTTCTTTCCCTTTGACCGTCCTCATTTACTTGCCTTTATTTCCTACAGCTGAGGTACTGCCTGGTTTTGCTCAGCATGTTTATAGTTGTGGTTATTTAGGAAACCGTGTAATAAGTGTGCAGTTCAGCAAAAAAAATCCCAACTCGCTACAGGCAATGTTAATCCTTCCAGGCTTGGAGTTAGCACTGGCACAGAGGGTGCTGGAGGTTTCCTTGTGCTGCGTGCAGTGATGTGTGGAATGCTACGTCAGAAAAGAAGGGAATTCATGTTTGCTGTAATGATTTTAAGGAATTTATCTTTATTCATCAGTTCAAGGCACTGAGCAGTCAGGGTCTGCCCAAAGCCTAAGACAAGGAGGATGTATCAGCCCCTCTGTTTTTAATTTAAGCTTCACCAGTCATTAGAATTTCATTAATTTAATAAATTATTGTGTTGAGGAGTGAAAGTTTCTATATTTCTGCAGGATTTTGAGTTATTTCAGAGAACCAAAATGTGGAGTTGTGTGTTACTTCAGAAAAGTGTCCTTGGAGGAAATGGCTGGGGTGAATCTCCATCTGTTTTCCCCTTGTGACTGGTCTGTAGAGGCACTTGGAGCTACTCCAGCTCCAGTTTCCATGTGCTCAGCCATGCTTTATTGACTTCGGCTGTTCTCCATTCTTGAAGGTCATTGCCCAAGGACTACCTCGTGTGTGTTACAAATACTAATCACCAAAACAAACTCTTTGGTTTGTTAGCTACTAGTGGCAGCCAGGATTTTTAAAAAGCATTTAGATCGAGTAAGATTTTCTGCAGTTATTTGCACCTCAAGGTTCTGTGCAAATGGAATCCAAATGTCGTGGCTCAAAGGCATTTCTGCTGACGTTGCCCATTCCAGTACTCCAGCCTTTCACTGCCAGAATACTCCGTGAGCGGTGTGTTTGAATGAGACTATATTCCTGCCACGCCTTTCATTGCATATCCTAAATTTTCTCATCTCAGAGAATTTTCTCTTTCTTTTTTTTCCTTCTCTGTTGGGAGATGAAGGCAAGATGCACCAACTACCACCGTTCTCACAGGGGAATCCATTCCTAGCTCTAGCTCTGTTGCATGAGCGTTCCCTGTGCCCAGAGGTCTGAGTGGTAAGTGCTAACATAGAATGGTGCATTAATTCACACCAATGCCTTTGCTTACAGTGTCTGTGCACAGATACTTGCACTTTGTGTCACTAATATCCAGAAGTCCCATCTAATAAGGTTACCTTTATGTGTACATTATACAGAAAGTGGCATTTAAAAACCAAGCTATACCTTGCCTTAAAGGTCGAAGTTGTAATCAGATTACCTTCAGCACCTTAAGAAATGGAAAAATAATAATAAATGTAAAAATGTATGAGATGGATAGTAAAAGTACGTGTTTGAATAATAGTTGGAGACAGTATTAATGAAAACTGGGCCTCTGTGATGAACTACATGCTATCTGAATGGTAATGTGAGTCAGACAGAATTGACCATGACTGTGAGAGGGTGTAGGCACTGTGTGACTTCATTACAGGCTGTGTCAACGCTAGCGTGAGCACCTCTTTGTACAGACTCCAGCAAGCCCGCTCTGACGTGTTGCAGGCACAAAAGAACAGCAAGGGCTATGGCCCAGCAGCATGTCCAGCACGTGGCGTCATCGGGCCTGCTCACAGGAACCCCACTGGGTTTTCAGCTCTTCTGCTGCCTTCCAGCTAACCGCAGTGCAATGTAAGCTTTGTGGTGCCATTGCTGTGCTGGAGGTCTCCAGCTGGCTCACTGCTCCCTCCTTTTGCTACAAAGACTTTTAATCAGCCAAACTTTCTGAGCCCAACCTGTGGGTCCCAAGTAGTTGAGCTACAGTCAGTCACCAGCCCCCAGACTGTCCTCAGGGGCCTGTTGGGATGCCCTGACTCTGCTTGTCCCAACCCTGGGCTGCTGTTATGCTCCAAATTCTTGCTCCTGGTTGTTGATTCAGTCTTCTGCTTTTTGGCTCTGAGTGTTGCTCCTGCCTCTGAAGCCCTTGGCTGTGACCAGCTTCTCTCTTCCTGACCACTTCACCCGAACTTGCCTGATTTCTGGCAAGTGTCCTTCACTACTGGCTTTGTGGCTGTGCCATGTCCCCAACCTGACTCTTGGGGCTCAAGTAAGTTTTTCAGGTAGGAGACTTAGAAGATGGAAGAACTTGTTCCTTTAGTGCAGATGGCTTTTCTCAATCTCATCAAGACTCTTCATAGTGATTCATTTTGGATGTAAGTAATTCACAAAGGAGCAAACAAAAAGTTTAGGTCACCCCTGCAACTAAAATGAGTGATTTCTGTTAGGGTGAAGTACATCAGAGAAGAATGGGACCAAACATAACCCATACTGTCAGGGAAGACAGAGGCTCACAGATGTACAGGTCTTCACCAGACACATCTATGTTTGTTCTCCAGAGTAGGGGATTTGCTTTAACAGCAGCATGATTTATGATGTAATCATGCTGTCTAATGATGCTATCAAATACTGGCCTGTGCAATGAGCAGAAGTGACTCACTGACAAGTTAAATAGCAGAAGGGGAATGGAAATGTGTGTTCACCAGCCATCCCATTAATGCAGAGGGCCATTAACATCTCAGTACATACAGGCTAAATAGACTTACCCAAATCGATTGTCTTACCTCAGAATGTGTGTGCTTCAGCCTGCAAACCAAAGCAGGGTCCTGGCTCTTTCCCTCCTGGGACCAGAGCTGTGTTCTGCCATGCTCTGCTGACTGCTTCCTGCTCCACAGAGCCAGGCTGCCCACAGCAGTGCCCTGCATGCGGCTGAGCTGTGTGCCACCCACTCCACAGACCCTGCAAACATGTCTGTGATCACCAGCGGCATCCTGTTCCCAAGACAGCAAGAACAGTTATGCCATTAACCCACTGTCCAGAAAGAATCACCTATTTGTCTTTACAGACCTGCTTGGTGAGTTAGGAAATGATAGATACTGGGTGTTACAGTACTACTGGCCTACCAGGGAAGATGTTAGAAGTGGCCATAAATCATTTGTTATGCAGTCTCCTAGCCGCTAAACAATCCACACCAAGCATTTATTTCCTTAATGAAATGTCCTTTCTCCTCTGGTTGACTCTTTGTCACAGGCACGAATCAGATCCTCTGCATGATGAATAAATAATGAGGAATTGATTCCTCTCTAGCCCCTCTGGCCCTAGTGCTGCAACACCAGTGGTTTCAACATCATTTCTCCAGAAATAAAACTTGGGAATTTGAGGTCAGGACCTTCTTTTCTCTGGCAAGTAAGAGAAGTCTCTTCCAAAGGTAAAATGAAGTGCCCTTAGCTGTTCCTAGGAATTGCTAAGAAGCTGGGGGACAAACCAGGCGGGCAGACGGGACCCAAGCAACTGAGGGCTGGCCATGAAATCCAGAGAGGAGGCTGGTGGGGCCCCTGCAGCCAGCTATCTGTTGCCTTCCCACCGTGGGAGCTCACCGACAAGTACGACTCCATCCACAGTCCCAAGAAGGACTAGAGACAGTATGAAGTTACTCTGAGGTGTAGACAAACCAAGTGACTCCTCGTATCTGAGCTACAAATTGGTCCCTGCAGCCTGCCAGCACAACCTGCCTTCTGATAGCTTATAAATAAGTCAACTGTAGCAGAGGGTTAATATTTACCTACGTGTCTCAGACGGGCGGCATTCTGAAGATGGGAAGTGTTGCAGAAGCGCTGGAGTAAGTCATCATTAAGCCTTTACGCTGGCGTATCTGCTCACCTCTAATAACTTAAAGGGGTGCAGAAAGACAATTAAGCTAGAAGATATCTATAGCTGCTTGCCTCCTGATAACACCTCATCTTCTCACGTATTGATTTAACGGTGTAACGTGTTCACTGTGTTTTACAAGTACCAGTGGGCTGACCTGATTTTTGTGTACTGACCCTGACTGTTTCTTTGTTCCTTTGGCTGGTGTTTATTTATTGTGTCTGATAAAATATACAGAAGGTTGCCACAGTCTCAAAGGCAGGGTGGCTTATCCACAGCTCAGTGTTCGGAGTGTTTCTGTAAGTACAGCGTGCAGCAGGATTGTACTTTCTGGGCAGTAAAAGTATCCTTCATTACACTTCATCAAGAGATCATTAAAACCAACCTTCAGCCCTTTCAGGTTCTGTGGTTTAGAGAAGATGGGCACAGAGCAGTCACTTCCATTTGCTCTGCCTGGAGAGAGGGTTTTTTCCTTTCCCTGTGACAAAGCTGTTGCAATTTGCTTTTCTTGTTAAAGACAATGATGGTGTACTGATATGAACCCTCCTTATTCCTGCTTGCCATTACCCCTTACAAGCATCCCTGCATTTCTGTTGCTGGGGCTATCACAGGGAAAGGACCAAGGAACAGATGAGTGTGTCTGCGTGTGTCAGCTCACTGCAAGGAAGGTAATTTCACTGCTGGCCTTTTGCATGGGTCATACGGGAATGGAGAGTTACGTGAAAAGGAAAAGGAGTCTCTGTGGCAGAGAACTCAGTGTGGTGAAGGGAAGGTATTATTTTGAGAGATGCAGTCATTTAATTTATTACCTTCTGATAACCTAAGCTATAATTTTGCCTTGATTATATAAACCCAGTCATCACACGCTAGTTCTCTGTATCTCCAAAACCGTGATGCTGCACAGACACCCGTGCCACGCAGTCAGCTTGGACTGCAAGTGAAAACCTGTCTTTTCACCACAGTGACATTCCCCCTTCCTTTTTTTCCCTTGTCTTCCTGAAAGGATTCGTAGGAACCGTGACCTGGAGCCGATTCCCAGCACATGGCAGCAGGGACGTTTGTATTCTGCATAAACCTGTTGCCTTTCTAACGTGGCCGTTAGTGTTCATGGTGATCACAGAATCACAGAATTGTAGGGGTTGGAAGGGACCTCGAGAGATCATCGGGTCCAACCCCCCTGCCAAAGCAGCTCCCTAGCTCATATTGCACAGATAGGCGTCCAGACGAGTCTTGAATATCTCCAGAGAAGGAGACTCCACCACCCCCCTGGGCAGCCTGTCCCAGGGCTCTGTCACCCTCACTGTGTAAAAGTTCCTCTGCATGTTGGTGCAGAACTTCCTGTGCTCCAGTTTACAGCCATTGCCCCTTGTCCTGTCCCCACAGACCACTGAAAAGGGGCTGGCCATTTCCCCCTGCATCCCATACTTAAGATATTTATAAACATTAATTAGGTTCCCCCTCAGTCTTCTTTTCTCCAGGCTGAACAGCCCCAGCTCACTCAGCCTTTCCTCACAGGGGAGCTGTTCCAGGCCCTTAATCATCTTCGTAGCCCTTCTCTGGACTCTCTCCAGGAGATCCCTGTCCTTTTTATACCAGGGAGCCCAGAACTGGACACAATACTCCAGGTGGGGCCTGACCAGGGCCGAGTAGAGGGGGAGGATCACCTCCTTAGACCTGCTGGCCACACTCTTCCTGATGCATCCCAGGATCCCATTGGCCCTCTTAGCCACCAGGGCACACTGCTGGCTCATGGCCAACCTGTCATCAACCAGGACCCCCAGGTTGTTCTCCACAGAGCTCTTCTCCAGCAGGTCATCCCCCAGCCTGTACTGATACAGACGGTTATTCCTCCCCAGGTGCAAGACTTTACACTTGCTTTTACTAAACCTCATCTGGTTTCTCCCTGCCCAGCTCTCCAGCCTGTCCAGGTCTCGCTGGATGGCAGCGCAGTGTTCCTGTGTGTCAGCCACCCCTCCCAGCTTTGTATCATCAGGTACTTGCTGAGGGTGGATGCTATTCCCTCATCAAGGTCATCGATGAAGATATTAAACAGGACTGGAATTATGTGCTACACCTGCTCAATACGGGCTTGTGGTCACAGTGCTCATTGGGTGCAGAGGTTGAGGCTGCTCCTACCAAACCAGGATAAGCAGGGTTAGCAGCCCCTGGCACCTGGTCCTGCATGCACACCGGATTCGCAGACTCTTAACGTTTTGGGCTGTGAGAGCAGGAATGGGTTGGGAAGTGCTGGGTGCAAGTGACAGGTTTGTGGTGCTGTGAATGACAAGCACGAGGTGTTGTGGAAGCACTAGTTTAGGTGTCTATTTTAGGATGAGATGATCTGTGCTGCTGATCACTGTTACGGATGAAGCCTGGGTGGGGTATTTACACGGTAGATGTCCACACATGCTTAGATGAATCCCACTCCTAAAGCCAAATCTAAATTTTGCAGTGTTTAATTTAAAACTGTTATTCCTTGTCCTTCTCACTCCCCCGCTCTCCCAAACAAATAGTCCCTTAGTCCCTTACTGCTTATAGCCACCTTGGAAAGACCCTTCCTACATCACTCCTCCTTGCTTTCTTCTTTGGCTTAAGAAGCACGCATCCTTCTGTTTCTCCTTGAGGGTCTTATTTTCTTGACTTTCAAATTGGTGTCATCAAGGACCTCTTTGGCAAGTTGGCCATCCCAAGGCAGTCTGTCCTTGGGTGTAACATACCTACACAGCTTGGATTGAGCAGATCTCTGTAGGCTTCTTGCAGGGGTGCCCTCAAGTTGGTAGAACAGATGATCTTGCCATCATTCCTACCTTGTAGCCACTGCTGGTGTTGGTGTGCCCGAGCCAATCTCTCAATCCTGACTGCCAAAGGCCTTTTCTCTCTCTTCATGCTATTTAATATAATTCTGTGAAGAATCAATCAGGAATATTACACAACAGGGACTATATCCTATGAAGAATGAATGGCCTGCTCTAAACTCTGGATGAAATTCATAAGCACCCCCCCAGAAATACATCTTTTGACAATTAGAGCAGGTCCATCATCAAAGCCCTGAAAATTCTGAATCTTCTGTTTCCTCAGCATCCAACAAAAGTGGTGAACTCCATCTGGATTGTCCAGATCATCTCTTTTCTGATCTAAAACAGCCTGCAGCAAAGCAATAGAAAATAATTGATTTGGTAGGTCCAGTTTCGTGCTATATTAATTCCCAGCATTTCCTGAAGAGTCTTCCGCTAATAGTATCTTAAATTTATACTGATTGCTTAAAAAGGAAGAGGCTGGGAATGATGGATGCCCTGTCTGAGTGAAGTCAGGCAAACATCTCATTACTGGCCTGCAGATTTTCAGACAGCTGTTGTTTGACCCATGAAGACATTGAAAAATCATCCCTTCTTCTCACAAACTTCAGTGGCAGAAGCAGGAGCCTCGTCTGAACCTTGGAAAGAGCAGATATAACACCTTTGTTAAACTCGTTTCCATGGTAACAATTTCATGTCATCGAGCATCATTAAAGACTATAAGAAATACGAACTTTTGAGTTAGCTTGTCTTTAGGGTTTTATTGACCTCCCTTTCTGAATAACTGTTCTCCTGGGAGATAAGACTTGGGGCAAAACAAGGGATGCAGGAGGTGGACTGTTTTGCCGTCACATTATTAAGCAACCCGTTCCTTTGATTTTTCAGCTCAGGGTTTCAGAACAAACTCTGTAAATATGAGTAGGCATGGAAACGTGGCATGGATATTTCTGTCTCTAACACAAAAATAAGGCAACTAGAGATGACTGCAGTTAAGTAGCTTGTCCAGAGAGGAAAAATAAAAGGGGAAACATGAGGGAGCTGAGTGAGAAATTATGTGCTCTGATGACCTGACTCCCCGATTTTGCCTCCTTGCCAGGATGTATTGCTCCACTTTCATGTTAAAGCTGGATAAAACCACTGTCAGGCTCCTTTGCCATTGCCCTTCCCCCCCGGCACAGCAGAAAAGATGAAGACCCTGGCAAGTCTTGACACACGTGAGTAGCTTTAGCTCTTTTAGTGGGAAGCTCCAGCAAGAAAAGGGATTGAGATGCAGTAGCAGGAAAATTCAGCAGTTGCTTGTGATTTCCTCTGTGTACTGGGGTGGGATTTCTGTATAGCTTACACAATTAGCATTTGTTTTCTTACCCAATGATTTTTCAGGTACACCACTCCTCTCTCATGGGCGTTGGGTGTCACTTCTCCTGCTAGGGAAAGATTGCAGCCCCAGGAATGAGAGCAAACCATGTCTGGACTCTGGCTATGAAATCACTCTGTCATCTTGGTAGGGCTTTTCCATCAGCCTGAAGGCCTCCTATGGTGTGTCACCTGTAGGGACTTCCACAGCAAAGGAGAAAGACCTGGGAAAGCTACTGCTGAGAATGGAAGTCAGTAAGAAGTACCCTGTGGCCACGCTGCTGTGGTTTTCCTGGCACTGGGCTTGGCTGAAAGAATCCATGAATGCCGCCTTCTCTACATGACACAGCCATGGCAACCTGGGAAGGGGAGGAGGACAAGGGGGAAGAAGTGTTTGTGCTTTTTTGGGCCCGAAACGAGCCCACAGATCCAAATATTTTTCTTTTTGGGAAATGCAGATACGACTGCAGGCAGCCCCTGTTACTCCAGTGTGTTAGACTGGGGTGTCAGCTATACCCCAGAGGGTGCAGATTTGAGCAGACAAATGGTTCACCAGCTGAGACAGGCATTCAAGATGCTACCATCCCTTGACAAATAGCAAATTGCCTACTACTGCCAGCAGGATGCCTGCAAAGAAATCAAAGGAAGGACTTCATTTTTTCCTGGTGGAAAACCGTTTGAGGGTGGAATCAAGTAATGCACTGTATTACTGAAGGATTATGTGATAAGGAGTTTTCCATTTTGGACTGACACAAAATTGAACATTGTTTTTCCATGCCAAAAGGAGCAGCTGTGAAACTGTGTTTCAGGTCAAAGGAAATCATTTATGGAGCGCTTTTCACAGAGGCCTTCAGCAGCTTCTGCTGCAGCCTGAGCAGGAGGTAGGACACAGCTGGGAGGGAGCAAGAAGAAAGGTGAGGTTCCTGTTTCTTTAAGAAGTTCCAAAATCATTTTTATCCAGGTACAGCATCACAATGTTTGTTCTGGATACTGAAGACTGACATGGTCACATTATTTCTTCCCCCTCCCTGTGGAAGCCTAGGGTTTGGGGGATACAGCCTAGATGTGGGAGGGCAAAGTTGGACCTCCACATCTCTGAGGTCAATGCTGTAGTTCCAAGATATGTTTCCTTAAAAATACAGTAAAATACATGAAATCACACTCAGCCTGCAGCTCCATAACCTGGTGGTGACAGGCTCAGCGAGTGAAGGGCAGGTGGGTTCTAGTTTCCAACTCACTGAGTAGAAAGATACGGATTTTCCCACTCCACTGCCCAATCTAGGGAAGGAATTGACACTGCCGAGTGTTCTCCTTGGTTTTCTTTAGCTTTACAGCGCTGAAGCAGAATGAAGCACCAAAAACTCAAAGTAAAACTACCTGACAATTTCTAAATATTTATTTCTGCCTGAATTGTTCAATAAATTCATCATGAACCTTGAATAAGCGTGTTGTCTCCCAAACTGTCTCCCACTGGCCCAAAAAACTAAAACAAAAAAAAATTGCTACAAAAATGAATTTAGATAACCACTAGGATTGAACAAGGTATGAAAAGTCTGATGCTTTAACATTCTGGATTAGGAATTTAAAAAAAATTTTTTTTTAGTGTTACATATTAATTTTTTAGAACAAAATTCTGCCTGCTGGTCTGAAAGGGGCTTTGAAATGGGGGAAACCTCAACCACAATCCCACTTCCATCTTTTTTTTAGCTGAGCCCTGGGTGTTCCCCAAACCCCAGGGTAAGCAGTTCCCCAGGTTGTTGAACTGTTCTGGCCAGACCAAGGCTGTCTCACTAGCCATCTCTGCCTGATGGAGCTGTGCAGAGCTGCATCTGGGTCCTGGCTCCCAGACAGGCGCCTGTATGCCCTGCAACGCTGCTTGGCTGAGCTGACAGAAACCCAGGATGAAATAATATGCACAAAATTTTGGATTTCAATTATCAAAACTTTTTTCATCTGACTTTTTTTTTTTCCAGTGACCTTTTAAAACGAATTCAGCCTTCTTCGCACATTTATTACCAGTGAGAAAACATCCTTATTTTTAAATCTACCTATGATCTTTTCCTTCCCTTTTTTTACTTTCTCTGCTTTGCTGTCTCTTTCAGACCTTAGCAACCCTCTCGTCTTTCTCCTCCTCTTGCAGCAAATTCCAAAAATGAACAGAAATGTGCTTTGCTCTGTTGGCATGACTAGGGACCCTACCATTTATATGGGCATAAACTACGGTGTCATTCAGCACTGACACTCGTTTCAGATGAAGAAGTGATGCAAAGGAGGTGGGGAGGGGAGGAAGGACCTTTCTGTGTTGCTGTTTCAAATGATGTATATTGTGTTGGATGCATTTTCTTTCTCTTTAAAAAACCCAGTGGCCTTGCTTAATCCTAAAAAATTACTATCCAAACCTCTTTTCTACTTGAGGAAATTAAAAGCTGTGACTAAAGCTCGTCTCTATCAACCTCTCAAATAATTCTTTAATGAAGAGAACAAGGATCTTGTCTCTTTGTTTACACACAGGCTTCAGTTCAAAGAAGCTTGCTTGAGGATAGCATTTAATTGACCTCAGTGATGGAGCACTTGCAGGATACCTCTTGCCTAGCAACAACCGCCAGGTAGGGAAGATTTAATAACTGCTGGGATTTAGAAACTGGAGAATGCTATTGCGAAGCAGCGGTGGCTTCTGAGCAGCCCAAAAGTGAGCTGTCAGCACAGGCTGGCTCCCCTAATGCAACCTTAGAGCGGGGTGGCTTGCTCGTAGGTCATGTGTCCTTGCGCTTTGCTGGCTACCCAAGCACAGCTCTGCTCCCAGGCCCCAGCAGCAGGATGGATCCCGTGCAGGCTGGGTGAAGTAAGGTTGCTGCAAACACCATGAAGTTGCTCCTGGACCTAATGGCATGCCCAGCCATGCTTTTGTCCTGCAAGCTGCAAGGATAAACACAAGGATAAGTTGTTAACCTTCACCCGTGAGCCACTGCCAGGGCTTCTCGGATCTCTGAGGGATGTGGTACAGGGTTGTGGATTTCAAGCTTTACATAGACAGCTTGTAGGTCAGGAAGGCTGACTACTTTACCCAAATGCCTTGCAGAGCAGGATGTGGAAGATTGAAATTTCAGGTGTTATATGGAACTGTGCCTCTTTGGTACATAAGCAACCATTGCCTGGCCAAGGTTCATTTTATTCTGTAATGTATATTAGATGATGGACCCAGCACAGGAAAAAAAAAAAAAAAAGGGAAGAAAAAAGACTGGCACTCAAATTAAGTGTATCCAAACCATTTTGACAGCTTTTCTCTGTATCATAATGTTCTTCAGTTCCTAACAAAAAAAAGAGAATTTCCAAAGCCATCTCACAAACAGGGTCTTCATCCTATGAAGCCAATGCTGACATTGCCCTTTAAATGTTCTGGGGAATGAAACTGACAAAGAGAATATAAGAGAACAGTCAATATTTCCATTTATTCCCATTCCAGATACAGGTTTATTTTGGGGATTTGTGAAGAACTGTGTTGCTAAGAGCCTGAGTGTGCAAATAATTAAGCATTTCCCACAGTTGCCTCCCTGTTTTCAGAAAAGGGCTTCTGCTAATTTTCAGTAGCCTTTTATTACTCATTTTTGACTGCTCCGGATTTTTATATTATACTTACCTGTGTGTGCTTGTGTCTGCATGCGTATATAGCTCATGCACTATTCTGATGGAGGTTGCAGCCTAATCCCCTTTCTGCACTTTCTTCCCCTGAATCCACTGCTTTTCTTGGTGTAAATCCTCAAGATAGCCATGCTACTTGGCACTGCAACCAGAGACAAGATGCAAATCTGATAGTTAGCGTTGTATTCCTCATCCAGAGGGATCTTGACAGGCTGGAGAGATGGGCCTGGGTGAACCTAATGAGGTTCAACACTGCCAAGTGTAAGGTGTTGCACTTGGGCCAGAAGAATCCCAGACATAGATACAGACTGGGAGAAGAGCTTCTTGAGAGTAGCCCTGCTGAGAGGGACCTGGGGATTCTGGTGGATGAGAAACTTAACATGAGCCAGCAGTGTGCTCTTGCAGCTCGCAAGGCTAATGGTATCCTGGGCTCCATTAGAAGAGGGGTGGCCAGCAGGGACAGGGAGGTGATTGTCCCTCTCTACTCTGCCCTCGTGAGGCCCCATCTGGAGTACTGTGTCCAGATCTGGGGCCCCCAATACAAGAAGGATGTGGAACTGTTGGAGAGGGTTCAGAGGAGGGCCACGAAGATGATTAGAGGGCTGGAGCATCTGCCCTACAAAGAGAGGCTGAGGGAGCTGGGCTTGTTCAGTCTGGAGAAGAGAAGGCTGCAGGGGGACCTCATTGCAACCTTCCAGTACCTGAAGGGAGCATACAAACAGGAGGGGATTCAACTTTTTAAAAGGGTAGATAATGACAGGACAAGGGGGAATGGATTAAAACTAAAGGAAGGAAGGTTTAGATTAGATATTAGGGGGAAGTTTTTTACAGAAAGAGTGGTGAAGTGCTGGAACAGGCTGCCCAGAGAGGTAGTGGATGCCCCGTCCCTGGAAGTGTTCAAGGCCAGGTTGGATGGGGCCCTGGGCAACCTAGTGTAGATCCAGGCCTGAGGTTGGTGGCCCTGCCTGTGGCAGGGGGGTTGGAGCTCTATGATCCTTGGGGTCCCTTCCAACTGATACCATTCTATGATTCTATGATTCTATGATTCTATGATCCTATGATTCTATGATCATCCTCTCTCCTCTTCTCCTGAGCATCAGCGTCCACAGCTGCACAAGGAGATGTCACGTGAGAGGTGAATAGAGCCAAGCCTTGCCAGCTGCTGCCACCACCCAAGAGGTCGTGATACAGATCCTCACCCACAAGGGCTAAATCGGTCTTTTGGGATGGGCTAAATGTGGGAAAAGGGAATTATTGGGAAAAGGAACAGTAAAACTATGGTTTTATTAGTTTTAGTTCTACCCACAACTGCTGAAGTATCTCACTTGGACTCTGTTACCCTCCCTTGTGCTTTTCCAGCCTGTACCTTGTCACAAAAGCTGTTTAGGCCAGGAATCTACCAGGGTTTTTTTCCCTGCTGCAATCAAAGCCTTAGACTATGAATGTCTCAGGGCCAAGACTTGTTGTTAGTCAAGCACCGTTCATGCCTGTACTACTGTGCCAGCCAAATAGCTGCACTGGGTATCAGTGGTAGTGTTGAAGCCTCCAGCCCAAAGGACAGAGAGGTGTGTCACAAACTGGCCTCATCTGTCTATGAGTCCCATCCTGTGGCTTGCTGAACCTCACCGGTCTTGGTCAGTGTGGCCTCATTAAGCCCAAGCACAGTTTGCTTTGTGGTGTCTCAGATCAGGATAATCCTGTGAGGGAAAATGAAACCCTCGGTCTCTACTGTCTTGATCTGTGGCTGTGTCCTTACCTGTGCAAAGCTTGCAGAAGGTAGCAGTCTTCTGGCCTGCACTCTTTTGGTCAGCGTTCTCTGGTGGAGCCATGCTTTGGTGTTAGTAACAACCCAAAGGGGTTGCTGTACACATCTTAATCTCTGAGGTGCAGCAAATGGTTCCCAGCAGCTTCTGCTCTTTCTTCCCATGCTTTTGTCCAGGAACATATCACTGTGGGGTTCTGCAGCCTCACGTGACTGAGCTCAGCCTGTGCTTAGAGTCACCTCTGAGGTGGAAGGTGGGGAGCTGCAAGCTGCATGGAGCTGAGTCCAATGCAGAAACACTATCCTACAAGGGGCTGTAGCTAGTGCAGGTCCAGCACTGCCATGTAGTATTTCTGCCTGGCTCAGAGCACCATAAATGCAAGCTAACATTCCCATGGAAAAAAACCCAACAAAACAAACCCCAAAACATTTAATCTTATCTTTAGTCCAAGTCTCTTATAGAAACATGGCTGTGAGATTGCAGGGGGAATTGCATGTTCCATGGAAGCATGATCCTTTTGGGTTTGCCCTGAGGCTAAATCAGGGGAGAGAATTTTGATCTCTGCTGCCTGAGAGGGATTTTCCAGAAATGTTTTGGACAGTAGTTGGGTCACTCTCCATTTATATCAGCTGAGACTTGAATCTGGCCTGCAGTCAAGCCAGTAGGTCTTATGGGATCTTATCACACTGTTTTTAAAACCTATTTCTTAAGGGAAACAAAGGCAGCTTCTTTAATCTGAAGGTCATGATGTTTGTAGTAATCCAGCTACCCAAATCCAACTCCCCCCCAAATGAAACTCCATTAGCAAGACAGACAACAGTCTCTTTTCCTGGTGCCCTGCTGCTCTGTGACAAGGACCAGCACTATTTTCTCCAGGAGAAGGTGCAGAGGCTATAGTGCCTGTATACCTCGCCAAAACGGGATGGCTGGAAGGAAGACTGGACTTGGGCTGGTGGGGATTCAATTGCTGCTGCCTGGTTGAACTTGAGCATTGCTTTGCTTCCATTTCCCATCTGTCAGTGGGATGGTTGCTCTGCACAGGCACTACAGGGACGGAGGCCATGGGACAGCCTGCAGCGAGAGGAGTGCTCTCTGATCTTGCGGCTCCTGGCACCACCGCCTATGCTGGGAACACAGAGGCCACTGGTAAGTGGCTTTTTGATGTGGAAACTGCAGTGAGACCTGAAACAAACTGTGTGAGACCACCTGCTTCTCCATCTTAATGAAAGCAACCAAAAAAGAGTAGAGGCTGTTTATTTCTAACAGGTTTGATCTGTGAACATGAATCCTGGTCCTTGGCAGGGGGAGGTGTGTGTGTTTGTGTTAGGATTATCACTTCCCATTAATGTTCATGCTGCTCCCTAGTAATGTTTTCCCTTGTCTTTTGCTTGTTGCCATTCCTTCCTTCCCCCTTCAATGCCATATTTCACTTCCACTGCTCCTGCTTTGCTTTTCTTCCATCCTTCAGTTAGCAGTTTGGTCAGAGCAAAGCTAACCAGCAAAACCACGCACTGCCTTCACAAGTTGGCGCTCCAGCTCTGTGCTCTTATGTTAACCCAAATTTATTTTTCCCATCCCACCTCTGGGTGTTTGAAATAAGCAGAATCCATAAGCACAACAAGAGGCATGTTTCTTATGGGCAAGGAAGGGAGATTAAGGAATAGCAATACCCCTGAGACTCCCAAGGGTACTGGGAATGGGTACCGCTCCTTTCGCCCAGCTTTGTGGGCACCAAGCTGCCCAGTCTCTAATCCGGTGACTGGGTTTACACTGATGTGCCAGTGGCTATATTCACACTGTAATCAGCATCCACCTCCTGGCTGTGTTTTAAATTGGATTAGGGTGTGAGTTTCCTTCTCACTTTACAATCGACATGAGCAAGCGCTTTGTTTACCAAAGCAATCGGAGCGATGCAGAATGGAAAGCACTGGATCTGTCTGGAACATTTGTCACAGTGGAATAGGTGTGTTACAATGACAGGAAATCTATTCTGCTAAAAGCTTCCTTCGGGATCATTATCTAGAGACCCTGTAATTGTTCCCTCAGCACAAGCACCCTCTTCAGAAAAAAACCTAAAGACCATTGGTGGCCTGGTTCAGAGTACGAGTGGCCGTGTTCGCTGGTGCTCAGAGGCACGCAGCTCCCCACGTGAAAGCAACACTTTCCACCACCCCCAATGAAAAAATGCAAACTGAGGGCTTTGCACAGGGGTTCCTTACTGGTGCAAATCCTTCTGGTTTAAAAATATCAGGGGAAAGGTTACCTCTGTGTCTGATTAGCCTCTTTGTTTTCCTTTCAACTAAACAGAAGAGTTTTATCTAAATCAATCCCCAAAAGTGCATTTCCAAAGAGTGAGAGACTGATGTCTATGTATAAATCAATGGCATCCACTTGTACAAAGTGGAATCTTTACTTTGATATTTTCATAGAATCGTTTTAAAAAAAAAGTTGCTTGCTTTCTTCTAAAGGCTGTTCACCTATTTTATAGGGGGACAAGAAGTATCTTTGGTATTTCAGGTGAGTTTCTCCTCAATTTATCAAAAGATTCCCCTATAATCCAGATTTTTGAATTGGTTATAATTATTTTTTATTATTATTATTCATCTGACTAAACCTGATATTTAGAGAACAATTTATATCAACACCCTTCATCCTTAAACTTCTTCACAAACTTGTTGCTATGGCAGTTGTCACAGGTCCAGCCTAGGAGCAGACAGGGCTTGGTGTGCGTAGGGGAGGGACCGATCCTTAGCTTTGTCTCTGGGTGGCTGGCGACTCTGCCTTGGGCTCAGCTTTCCTGGGTTGCTGTGGAGGGCACTCCTAGTCTGCCTCGGCTGCCAGGTGGACCATTAAACTATCGATACCTGAATATTATCACAGAAAATTCCTTTAGTTTATCTACTTGAACGAGCGTCAAGACTTTCCTGACGGAGTTTTGGCACTCAGGGTAACGAGCGAGAAAATAATAACGCTGAGCCAAAACTGCAAAGAAATGGGCAAATAACAGCAGGATGGCCAGACTGGCAAAGGAGATGACAAAGAGCCCCGTAAGGCTGTTCTGCTTATCTCCCATGATTAATCCCAGGAGGCACCTCAGTTAAATTGGATACCCTTGGACAGGCATCACGCAGTGAATAACAGTCGGAGGAGCTGGAATCAGAGGGAAAAATGCTTTAGCAAGCGGATATTTGAGTGTGTTAGGAACAGAAAGGAAAACAAAGGCTGGGCAGGTGAGTAATATCTGTGGGAAAGCAGAAATCTGCAGAGAATGAAAGAGAGGAGCAAAGCCAAGAGAGAGCTCTGCACTGGTGGGGAAGGAGAACTTGAAATCAGGGCGAGAGCTCAGCACCCTGCAGCCCGTGCTTAAAATCCTGGCTTGGACACAAAGTACCTCCATGCCTCTGAGCCTGTCGTTTTGGGCAGTAGATTGCACTAACCATGGCAACCCACGAATCAGGGCTATAAAGACCGTTCTTTACGCCGCTGTAGCTCCTCTGCTAGAACCTGTTCCAGCTGTCCTCAAGCCGTAAATCATAAATCAATGAATCATTGTAAATCAATGAAATGGAAATAATTTTGTAGCTGTAATAATTTTAGGGCTCTTTCAGAGTAGCAGAGCATCCCACCACATCAGTAATATGCAGCATTCGCAACAGGGCAATATGTGGGATTGCTCTGGGTGTGCTCTTGAGGGGATGTTTCTCAGGCAGAGAGTATTTTGGCATGCAGAGGGATGACTTTCCCCATCCACAGTATGTAGATTTCACACCAAAATAGGGTTTTTGTGGTGCAGCTTTTTGGATTTCATTATATTACATAGTAGTATATTATATTGGTCGGATTATTATTGAATTATTGTATTATATTGGGTTTTATACTGTGGGGGTTTTTTTCCTTTTTTTTAGTAACATTAAGCATCTAAATAATTTAAAATCCCACTTGAAATTCTCACAAAGAACAAGGGTTAATGGTAGCAATAATGCTTCTGCTTTTAGGACAGCCTAACCCTTAGGTTTCAAGGCTACTATGACATTCCCGGGAGCTTTGTGACATGGTGAGAAGGTTTGTTGGGGTTTTTTTGAGAACCAATGCAACAAAAAAAGCATCACTGTCTCTTAAAGGCAGCAGAGGCCTTGGGAAAAGCAGGTACCCTTCTCCCTCTGATAAAGGTTGCACTCTGAAATGTTGATTTATTATTTTTCCCAAGCAAAATAACCATCTGCTAAAAGGAGCCAGGACTAGATCCATCTGCCTGTGACGTTAAAAGTTTGCATTAAAGCAGATCGCTGTGGTCTGGAGACACAATACCAGGAAAGTAATTTTTATTTCTCATTACATCCTTTTTGCTGCCGGAGACTGGCTAAAGAAGCTCTTAAATGCCTATCAGCAGTACGAAAGGATGCTGTTTATCTGCTGGGGATGCGTGAGAGAGAGGAAGATGCTAGAATTTGGAAGGAATGATGTCTTTTATATAGCAGTCTGATGCAGAGGCCTCCGTGCATCAGCTGTGCTTGAAGGACTGGAAAAAAACATGTACAAATGAACGAAACACAAGCTGATATCCATTTGAATTTTAAATACATTCACTCTAGATGTGCTGGCACAACTTTTGTGTTCTTTTGCTTGCAGATATGGGGGGGAAATCATGGTTTACCATGTTCAAATCAACTCAGAAGAGAATTTTCCAAGTTTGAGTGCCCAACTATTCAGCAATATAGGCACTGCATTTCTGTTTATGAACATTTGTACTGGAGGTGACTGCGGATTTATTCTGCCAGGGAATAAAAATGACATCACTTGATTTATTTGACCAGCCAGCAGAAAACAATGTGCATATTAATGAATGTGAATAATTACTTAAAATTAACATTCAACCTGCAGAGCAGTAGGATCACTAAGATGTATCAAATAAACTTAACTAAGGAATAAATTGAGAGGAAATTTTTGATCCTCTGGCAGTTATTGCCTAAGTGGGAGAAAAGACTGCATTAATTGTATAAATTATTCATTTTTAATTATTTCCTTGGCTTATTGATAATATTCTGTCTCAGGCAAGAATGATGACAAAGAAGTTTTGCTTATTCCCCTTACCATGGCAAAGTAAACAAAGCTTGGGAACAAACTGGAAAGCCTGGGAGCATTTCTAAGTGCATTGGGAAGATTGTGTTGTTCGCTGCTTTTCTCCTTCTGTCTTCTTCCCACCCTTTCTCACATCAGTAGTTCCTAACAGATGTGTTTTTTGAAACCTTGACTGATTAAAATGCTGGTTGGGAGAAAAATTACACAAAAAGAAGCAAGCTTTGATCCACGGAAAGGTTGAGTGATAAATGGCAAATACAGTCTCTAGAGAAGGTCTGTGTGTGCGTGGCCACAAACACAACTTGTGGCAGCCTGGTGAGCTGTTTTGATCCTCAGCACCGTGCAAGTAGAAGCATTGTGTGCCTTGGGGATCTAGGAGCGTGCAGTAAAAACAAATCAAGACTCTTCTACTTCTGGATGTGCAACCTGCAGCCTTTGCTAGCTGCTGATATGCAGCGGTGGTCCCTGAGCTCCTCCTGAGATCTCTTTCTTGGAGCAGGTGATGAACACGGAGGGCAGCAGGGATGCTGCTCATGTAAGTGCCAGTGGATCATCCTCCTCCTTTCTCCCCACCAGGACGGGCAAAGCCACGTGCCTCCCTTGCTAGGCACAGTTCTGAATGCAGAACTTCTGGGACTCTCTCTGGCTTTTGCTTTGGGATCTGGTTGGATGACATTTTCAGGTAAGGCAAACTTATATCAAAAATGTTGGTTTCACTGCTTTAGCCTGAGGGACTGTTAGAAACATCTTACCTTGACTTAGGAAAGCACTGCCCCATCTCCTCCCTCCCTCCCTTTCTCGCATCACCTCTAGAGCTTGTTGCCATGAGCTGGTTGGCTCAGCAAACGGGGACACCTGAATGCTACATGGCATCAGTGATAGAAGCCAAGGAGCTTTCAGACTGCTGAGAATCTTGGAAAACCCCAGACAGACATACCACTTCCACAATATTTCTAGTCCTCGATCCAAAGCATGTGAACAGCAGAGGTCTTTGGGAAAAAAAATGCTCACCATATTTTTTACAGGTGTAGTATGTGATAAAGTGATGAATGAGGTTATTGAACTGATGGGATTAATTTGGCTAGAATTCTCTCAAAGAATTCAGATTGAGGTAGATAGTTTGCCTGAAAAATCTTGGTATGAAGAACGTGATAAGCTTACAAATAATCAAACCCCAGTTTTAGAGGGGGTAGCATCAGACAGCCTTAACCAGAGGTGTCACTCCTAATCTATAATGGATTAATATCATATATCTCATCAAGAGCGACATACTACAGCATTTGTTGCTGGAAAAAGACAAAGAGGATCTTTACACTGGCTCTTGGGGGTGAATCAACTGCAAAACTCATTGCTTCCAGTGATGAATTTTTCTCCCAGCCACTTTCACAGACAAAAATAAGTGTAAAATCAGCTGAATTGCTGTGGAAGAAGTTTCTGTTCTGCAAGGGCCTAGGTGGGTAAACCATAATGAGTGTCAGGGAGAATCTGTATCTAAAATTGCTCCATTTCGTCTGATGCTGCAGAGAGAGGGGCCTGGGGTACATTTTTGGCTGGCCCTGTGTGGAGCCAGGAGTTGGACTTGATGATCCTTATGGGTCCCTTCCAACTTAGGATATTCTATGATTCTATGATTCTATGATATGATACTATGGGTGCCTCCTGTGGTATAGAGCTGTTCCAGTGATAACAGTGATGATGATGATGATGATGATGGTTTCCTTGCTGTACAGTTACACCTTCAGGTATTCAGCAGGGGCATTTATTAAAGAAGCCGTATTCCTGCGTGCAAGAACTATGCCCTTGGCAGATCCAGCATTACTCTATACTACCTGTACAAGATTCTTGACTTCTGCAAAGACACATAAGTCCTACTGAAGTGGGGGGCACTAATAATTTTTTTCTATTTGCAGCTCTTGTCTAGTAAGAAATGTGAAGCTGGCTTTCCATTTAGTGTAGTCTCCCTCCAGAATGAAGTAGCCATCACTTTATGTAAGTTATTTCTCCGCTGGAATAACCTGGGGTGCTCAGCCTCCACACTGTGAACATGGTATTCAGCAGAGCCATCAGTCTGAATCACCCCAGCGAGCTCTGTTCCCCTCCAGGAAACCTGCTGGCCTTGCTGGTTTGCTGGGGATGGTGTATAAGGAATCACTGCATGATCCCGGAGCTCTGCTGACATAAAAGGATGCTGAAAGCTGTGACATCTTGTGGAGCTCACCAAAAAAATAAAAGCCACCTGACAGCATGAAGATACTCAAGAATAGTTCTAGAGGCGATTAGCATCTGCGTACCAAATGCTCCCAAGAGGCTAAGCTTTAGGAATTGTCACTAAGATTTTCATCTGAGTTTGCACCCCAGCTCTAGATGTAGGGATTTTATTCATTTGCTGCATAGCACCAGGAAGGAGGGGACAGAAAAAGCATCTCACTTCCTTGTTTGCCCTCACAAATCTGCACCAAAAGCCTTTCCTGAACTGACCTGTGCATGCCTGGCTACCTTAGTGTTCTCTCTGGGAACTCAAGGATGCAACATGTCATCATGTTGCTCTTGAATCTGGTGCCTCTTAGCCATGTGGGCTGTGTGGGGCATCAACCGTAGCCTCTATTTCAAATGCTTTAAAGCACCAAAATGTGCAGAGGTTGAAGTCATGAAAGTTTGGACTCCTAAGCAGAGGGTAGGTATAAATGTCGTGCCAGGATCTGCCCCTGCTCACTGCCATGAATGTGAAATTCCCTGCTGTGAAAAGCTGACAGAGGGCTTGAGGTTCCAGCAGCGAATAGGTTTGTGCATGATCAGGGGGTAGGTTTGTGTGTGATCTCTCCACTGCCGTGACATGTGCCTTCAGCTGACTCTTACCTGCCAGAGGGATCTGACAATGCAAATGAAAAGTCAAAGGAAACTGAGCATGGGGGAGAACATCATATAAACCATACACCAAGGGCCTGTGCTTATATCCCGTTACAGAATTACATGGAGACATTCTGCATCGGCTTTCCTCTATGCAGTTCTCTGAGATGGGAGATGTGAATTCATGTTTTGCTAAATGTGGAGTGAAAGCCAACTGATTTTTTGCAATTTATTTGTGGTACAGGTGCAGCATCCTAGAAAATACGCTCTCTCTCCTCCTGTTTTACCTACAGCTTTGTTAGCAAGAAGGCAGCAGGTTCTGTCTCATTTGAGAGGGCCCGGTGCCCTCTGCTGAGCTTGAATGCACAGGCAGTGAGCAGGAAAGAAAGGTGTCAAAGCTTTTCAGGCAGTAGGATCTTAACATTGCCTGCCATCACCAGCGCTGTCTCCTTGTCCAATAAATCGGGTGTTTGTGAAGTAATTTTTCACCTAGGGATGCGATAAGCCTCTTTAGTATGAAGTAGATGTTTCATGAAGTCCAGCTCTAAAAATCCCAGGGGCGAAGTTCTCTTTGCTGGAAACGCTGTTTGCTCTTGGAAAAGCATTCTGATTTGCAGACCCCATGGTATTTGTATAATCACCATAGGCAATGTGTGGCGATTGTCTTCTAAGGATTGCTGGTTTCCTTGTAATGACCTCCTTCCACTGAGTTCTGGTCTCCACTGTAGGAGCCTGCCTTGTCTGTGTGGCAGAAGTACAGCCATGTGTATCACGCAGTCAGTACCCGAGAGAGCATCTGTGGACACAAACCAGAGCTAGACCTTGCCTCAGCACAGTGCCCTCTCAGGATTAACAGGGTCTACAGAAAGTTTCAGCTGATCTGTTCCCTTTCAGCATCCAGGCTGAAAGAAGGTATACCTTCTGGGAAGTGGGGGGATGTTAAACTCTTCTGAAACCTGAACCCCCTCTCCAGAGGGCAAAGCAGCTGCTTTTGAAAACAAGACACCTACTGAAGTCTGCAACTTCAGCTGAAAATAATTCTTTCACACTTACAGGATCTCCATTGCCCCACCACCCCAACCTTTGAATGCAGACAGCACCAATGAGGAAGGTGTCGCCCTTTTCCCCCCTTAAGCTTAAGAGGATGAGGCACAGAAAGCCTAAAGCTACATCTGTATGAGGCAACAGCAGTTCTCAACCAGCAGGGTCTAAAGAGGGTGACACAAAACCCAGTGCAGCCAGTAAGTTCTCCACCTAGTTACCCCACCCTGCTGGGAAGCTCTGCGAAGCAGGGCTAGGGAGGCACACCGTGGGGGTGGCCAGGAGACAGATGTCTAATTTGTGCCAAGTGGAAGGACCTGCTGCTGTGCTCCCATTCCTGAGCAGGATTCTTAGTACCACGCTTGGTTCCTACACGCCCAAGTTAGGATGCTGGACCTACATGCCACCCGGAAGGCTGAGTTCACATCTAGATGACAGCTCCTTAGCTTAGAGTCCTGCAGCCTGCAGCAAGTGTTACAGCAGCATCCAGAGCCACTAGAACTATCAAAGTGTAAATGCAGCATCATCAGAGCGTCACGACCAGCTCCACTGGGCTTTGGTGACAACTGGATCTAACACCTGTGGGTTAAAACAAAAACCCCTTAACACTTTGCACTGTCTTGTTGGGCAGAATGTCACCTTTTTAGATACATTCTGTATTACCTAAAATAGCTTCAGCATATGCTCCCTTCTCCCTTGTTAAACACTTCCAGGAAAGTCTTACCAGTTTTACATGTGGAATAAGAACCTAAGCTTCAGTTTCCTGGAGAACCTGCTGCAATTACACCTAGAACTTCACCACAACATATAACGTAAGTCCACAATTACCTTTACTCTCTGATCTAGTCTCTTCTTTTCTTTTCTTTTCTTTTCTTTTCTTTTCTTTTCTTTTCTTTTCTTTTCTTTTCTTTTCTTTTCTTTTCTTTTCTTTTCTTTTCTTTTCTTTTTTCTTTTCTTTTTTCTTTTCTCCTTCCTTCCTTCCTTCCTTCCTTCCTTCCTTCCTTCCTTCCTTCCTTCCTTCCTTCCTCCCTCCCTTCCCTCCCTCCCTCCCTTCCCTCCTTTCCCTCCCTTCCCCTTGTCCATCTGAGATGGCAACTATTTTGCCAGAATGGGACCAGGTGTAAGTGACAATAGAAAATCCTGGGATGCAGCCCCCTCCTTCTCCCCCTCTCAGCTTGGGAGCTTTATACATCCGTGGTGGAAAGACTGTCAGTGCCAGGCAGAACTGGTGTCTGTGTGAACTGGATCATTTCAGTACCTAACAGAACCCACTTAAAGGCAGGGTGTTATGCAGGAGGCACCTGATTCCCTTTCTCAATGAAGCCATAGACACTTACGACGTCATGGGAATGTGCATGACTGCACACGCAGCTCAGGCAGGAAACCTCAATGTCTGAAGCTCTTTCCAGGTTTACTGCTTTTATCAGACCAGCTAACAGAGCAGGTACATCCCACAGATAAAGGGCCCACTGCCATCCGTGCCAGCGTGAGAGCCGTGGGGCAGCGCTGGTCTCTCCATGGAGTGACTCACACATCACTTTCTGTGGATGCTAAGTACACATAGAGGCATACATGTTATTTGGTAGAGGAATCCTATTCTACAAGCTGTTTACCACACTTACTATTTATATCTTTTGTTATCAGAGCTTGAACATGTGTACTGGAGATGCCTGTATGAACCCACAGACACATACAGTACGCAATAAATATCCAACCCTTACGTGTTGAGGAATGTTCCTGCTGTTAAGCTGGTTTGTTATGATTTCACTTACAGACAGATAAAGATGATGGAATATACTTTCTGCCTGACAAAAACCTGGGTTTCTTCCCAGGGGCTCAGAAATGCCCGAGCCTCCAGGCTCTCTCTGCTGTCTCCTCTGCCTGCCTGTGTGACAATTGATGAGCGCTCCCTCCCTACGCGAGCAGGTTACTCCTTTCAGGTCACAACATCTCATGTGGTAAAGCAAAACACCCCAGACTGAACCACCCCTGTCCAGTAGGGACAGGGGGCAGATGGATGCAAACCAGCCTAACAACCACTCTGGCTATGGGGTTTCTTTTTCTTCCCCAGCATTTTGCACAGCACAAAGCGGAAGGGAGGCAGGCAGCTCCTCATGAAATCCTGTTCCTATTTCTTTCCCTGGGTAAACTCCCTTTAAAATATGAGCAAGTAGAAAACAATAACTTTATACAGAAGAGAAATGAGATGTTACCGGAGGCAGCAATTTCTCTCCTGTGCTACTGTAACAGCACCACATTCTTCACACCCAGTTTCACAGGAAAATTGCAAGCTCTCTGTTTACTGAAGCATGCTCGGGGATAAATCCTGCTCCTCATCTTTAGGTGAGTGAGTAACCCTTATGTGAATGAGCAGTTTGGCCAGGGACAGTTACCAGGTGGTTTGTGACTCACCTCCTCCTCTGCTCAGGGCACAGCTTTTTGCATCCCCTCTCAGCTGTGCTGCTCATCGTGCCCGGCTTGTGAGGTCTCAGGCAAAGGGCAGAAGATGGTGGGAGAAAACCTTTCACATATAACTTGGAATCTTTGAGGTAAGCCTACTTGTCTAACAGCCAGGGCACAATCCAGAGTTGCCTCACTGCTATGATGAGAAAAAAGCCCCCTGGCAACTGATTGACTGAAGGGTTACCTCTGCTCAGTTTTGGGGGGCAGAGGGGGTGGTTTCTTTTGCAGCGTAAAACCACCGACCAAGCCATGCTGAATGTTACTGCACTCACTGTGCCATGTACCTACCAAGTCAAATCCGAGGTTGTCAACAGGGGCATTTTAAACGTTTTGGGGAGAGAACACTTTCTTTGAAAGTTCTTCTTTCTATGGGGGTGCTTTGTGGGTGTATTTTCAGCCTTGGCTCAAAGCCCTACATTCAAGCATAGCTGAATCTCGCTCATACCCCAGACCTAATCAGAATCCATACCCAAGTGCTGTGCAAGCAGTCCCTACACTTCCCACAATTCTCTAACCACCATGAATGACTTGGAAATAATTAAGCTTTTGACCAAAATGATATGCTGAGTGACTTCAGTCTATGGAAGACTGATTTGTTGACTCCAATATATTCCATGGGTCATTACTATAGCTGGGCCAAATTCTATCCTCCTTTTTTTTATGATCAATACTGCATATATTATGACACACAGAACTATATTTTTTATTTATGTATCCTTATTAAATACTGTAATAGAGTGGCTACCAAGTACAGCGAGGAGGTGTTTTACAGCTCTAGCACAGGTACACCTCAACTTTATTTCGAGAACATCCTTAAGCAAGTGCCTAACCTGAAAGCAAGGGAATTTAAGTGCAGGCAAATAAATTGTCTTTTATTGTGGGAAATTCTATTCCATCCTGCACAGAGGGACTTAATCCTATGTCCAGAGGGTTGAGTGGACAAGAGCCAGTGTCAGTAAGAAATTGATCATGTTGATTACAGAATTATCTAAGGGTGTACCTGCATTTATCAGAAGGGCCTCGACTTTGCTGCCTTCCTTTGCTCCCAAGTCACGTCCCCTGAGAAGTGACCCGCCAGACCTGGTCAGGGGTGCTGGGGCAGATTCACCCTGTGGAATCATTTTAGTAGAATTTCTTGAGTAGAGGAGTCATTTTAAGAAGTTATCAAGCAAATGGGAATGTACTCAAACAGATCTCCTTTTCACAGATAGGAAGAAGACTGTGTGGGGCTGTAAGACAACAAAAATCCCATCTCCTTACATATTTGCTGAGGCAGTTGTGGGACTCCATGAACAAACAGCAGAGAGGTGTTGCATCCTGTGAGTGCCATGACAAGATGTGACATATTGCTATAGCAGGATTTTCCTTCTAGGATTGAAGGAGACATAACTGTGGCTTTGGTTCTTCTGAATAAAAGACAAGAGAACATAGAAGGTTCTTTGGTCTTTCCTTAATATTGATCTCCTTTGTCTTAATTAGTCTGCTAGGATGATGCTGCTACTGTACAAGGGAAATAGATCGCTTTCATAAAGCACAGTAAGTAAAACCAGCTTAAAAAATAAAGATGCTGGTACGTATTTCCATGCCGACCTCAGCCAGGAGGTAGCACATGCAGTGTGTTTCAGTAATAAGGGTCACACCGTGAAAAAAAACATGCCTGCGATTTGCCAGGTTTGAAGATGTAGTGTTTCCTGTGCTTTTGCAAGAGATACTGGGCTTGGCACCATTCTTCTACCACACTGAGCTGTAAGGGGAAGCAGATGTTGTGCATCCTTGCTGTTCTCAACTGCAGCAGAGCCTGAGAGCCAGTGCCCAGCAATTACCCTGCTATGTCAGATGCCAGCAAAGCATACTGGTGCGCAGAGACATCATCAGCCCCAGGTTCTGCACACTCTGACGTGTCCTCTTCTCTGTCACAGGCTTCTGCAACCTTTTGCTCATGTATTTGTGAGCCCTGAGGAGTAAGGCTCGCTGTCAGTGCTGGCATGGTGCCTAGGGTGAAGCTGTCTGTGGTAGGTACGGTCTTCAGGCATCACCACAGCATATAGTCATAAAGCAGCTGCTTGATGTCACCTTCTTTCAGCAACAGAGGAGATTAAATAGTTGGAAATGCAGCTCAAATAACCTGTGAGTGCCCTCTCACCAGCACGGGGCACTCATCCGGGGCTTCTCTAGCTGAAAGCTGCTTTGGTTTATACATCGAAAGCAAATGCTACCTCAATACAGCAGCTGTGGCTCAAGCATGACGAACTGCGCCTTGATTACTCTCTTTGAGGCTGAGTCGGGTCTCCTACCACCTACCTCACCCACATCTGCAGCCAATCCACACCCCCTCATCTCAGGATTCCCTGAGCTTGTTTTGCTCTTGAGAGCCAGAGCACGGTAAGAATGAGCAGCCTAAAAATGACTCGAGTGAACCTGGGACGAGAGGACATTTACGTGTGTCTCTCCTGGCCTGAGGTTATCAGAATATTTTCTCAGATGATTTTTCCCCCAGGCTGACTGGGGGGGATCTGTGTGGTTATAGCTTTGATGATCTCATTTTAAGTGGGAAAAACAAAAAAAGTAGGAAGCAGAATATTTCTTTGACAAGTCTTGGTAGGAACAGCTCTGGCTCGGTCTTTGGTGTGTTCGTTTACCCGTGTTACACACATGGGGCAGGTAGGGATGCTGAAGGGGGAAATTTGCTCCTCAAAAATAGTATTGTTTAGAGTGCTTCCATGTACAGCTCCTCTGGGGTTCCTTGTCGCTTGCTCTGTGTAGTTAACAGGGCATTTCCAGGCTGAGGATAGGATTCCTGTAGACAAAGTACAGTTTTGACTCACCAGCACATGCATGTTTTTCCCTTCCTTCCTTCCTTCCTTCCTTCCTTCCTTCCTTCCTTCCTTCCTTCCTTCCTTCCTTCCTTCCTTCCTTCCTTCCTTCCTTCCTCCCTTCCTCCCTTTCTTCCTCCCTTCCTTCCTCTCTGCTCGCTCTCTCTTTCGCTCGCTCTCTCTCTCACTCTCTGTCTCTCTCTCTCCCCCTCTTGTCTCTTTCTCTTTCTCTCTCTCATATTTACATCTTCCCTGACTAAATTCCATTTCCCAGATGACTAATCCTAGCTCTTCCTCAGCAGTCTATCGACATTACTGTGGTCAGCTGGTCAATAACACTCACCACTGACCGACATGTGGCCCGGGTCAAATGGCGGCTCCGATGCACTTTGAGTCTTGTGGAAGAAGAAGATGATGTAAAAATGACAAACAGTGTTAATGAGGATTAAAGCCTCTGATTTTCAACACAGTTTCCAGCTGGCCCAGGGCACTGTGCATTAAGCTAATGAGAAGTGAAAGCCAAATTAGCCGGTTTAGCTGGAGCTGCCATAGCATGTGGGCACACTCTGGCTGCAAAGGCAATTATTTCTCAGTCCCTGAGAGTTTCTACCCAGAGACTTGCATACCCCCTGTATGTAAGGCTGGCCCCCAAATCTGGACAGGCTGATTCCCTTTCTCTCCTGAGGAGATGACACTAGGGCAGGGGGGAGGAAGGTGAAATGATAAGCGCTGCTCTTGCTCACCTCCAGCCTAAGTCAGAGAGAGGTGCCTGCAGGAGGGTAGCTCTGCTTGCAGATTCTTTCACATTTAAACCACATTTGGAGCAAATCGGGATCTTTCCCATCACTGTCAATATATGACCATAATGAACTGGAGAGGAGCAACATAAATGTCTTAGGCACACACACACACAAAATAAAGGAAAATTTAAAAAAATAAATTTCTTGTTTGCATCAGCCAAAAAAAAACCCAAACCCATGGACAAATTGGCAGCACAACAGTATTCACCTTCTCACAAAAATCCACTGAAGGGAGAACCTGCTTTGGCAGAGGGGTTGGACCCGATAATCTCTGGAGGTCCCTTCCAACCCCTACGATTCTGTGATTCTGTGAAAGTCAATAGGTATTTCAAAGGCAATGTTGGTAAAAAGATGTGTGAAAGTGGGGGACCCTCTTCCTCTTAATTTTAAAACCAAAGTTGAAACAATTAAAGTCATAGCAAAGCAGATTAAGTTACTTTGATGCTTCGCATATCAACTCTTGCCACTAGACTGACAATTCTTTACCTCTGATCCTCACTCTTTGAGGACAGAGGAGAAAAGTCTGATTTTAGCAGGTCACTCCCTGCCAGAGCATGCTTTCTACTCCTGGATGCTGGAGCATCACCACAGAGTGTGGCACAGCCCCATCTGCGCTGTGCTCTGAGAGGCAGGGTGTCTTGGGGTCTTTAACCCTCCTGACCCCCAGGACTCCACGATAGCATCCTGGCATCTCTAGTCAAAAGGTGTTGATGGAGGTTGACTCCTTCACTGTAGCTGAGACTACAACAACCAGGATTGCTAATGCAGTAAGGAGGTCCATTAACTGTGCAAATCTTAATGAATTCATTGGAAAATGCCCTTGCTTTGTGCTGTTGGTTGTTTGTTTTGGGTTTTTTTTCTCCTAGAGTTATGTGCACAGTCAGTGGTTTTGGTTGGTTTGGGTTTTTTTTAAATTGGTCATTTCTGAATGCTTTCCCATGCAGTATATTTTAAGCATCTTAATCCAGCTATGTTGTTTATGCAACAGTAGATATGAAAATCCACTAGGAAGTGACTGTCATAACAAGACAGTCTGTCACCACACCAGTCCTCAAGTCTACAGAGGAGCACTCAGTCTCTGGTCACACTGGGGAAGTCATAAGGACTGTCCATCCCTTGGTCCATCATCTCCAAATCTGAGGGAACTGAACTTAGCTCACGGGTGGTGTTACACTGGCTAGCTAACGTTTATAGATTTACAAAGGTAATTAGATGATGATGTGCTCATTTGGAAACACTGGTGACCAGAGGGGCGACTGAGAACAGAAGAACTGCCAGATGTCAAGTGATTTCTGGGTCTGTGTTCCTGCCTCAGAATTACAAATGATGTAATAGGGTTAAGAACTGAATGGATATAAATCCACATCTATTTTGGCAAGTCAAACATGCTTTTCTCATGGTTTGATCTGGAAAAAATGAAAAAGGAACTGTAAGGTAGTACAAAGCTGACACAAGAGGTATCTGCAGTGGGAGAGTACTGAACTTTACGAAGATGTGAAAGTTGATGAGAGGCAACTAACATTAACTAAAAGCTGTGAGATGGCCAAAAGCCATTCCCTTTCTCCAGCTGGAGAAAACAAACGCCCTAATCCTTCCTTATTTCCTTATGTTGATGAAATGGCATCGGAACTGATTTGAGCCTAAGAAATCATTCTGTTCCTCCTCATATGGTTGCAACACTCCCATCCAATCACTTCTCTGCAGCCAGATAACCAGTGAATTACTTCCTTATTAACAGCCTGATAAAAATTACTTTACAATATCCATTCCTAAAGACTAATTTTTTTTTTGCCATCTGCATTTTCTTTTATTTGTGTACTGCTCCTTAAGAAAAGTAAAAAGCCATATTACAAAGAAGACCACTGAAGAGGAGACTTACTTATAAAAGAGGTGCAGAGATCTCCCTGGAGAGCTGTGTGCTGTTGTCATCTGGAATCAGCGAGACAAAAGGGTCTTTGGTCTTCTCTAAAACTTGGTCTTAAACTCTGTAAAAAGTCTTGAACTTCTGACATAATTTTGACTTTTCTCCTCCTTTGAACATGAATATTCCCATGCACATTTTTGTAACAGGGGTTAGTATAAATGTACTGGGGGTTTTTTGTACCAATATTGCCAAAGAAACAAAGGATGCAAAGCAACAGCTGTCCCATGTTAGTAAGCTGGGCAAACATCTACTCCTGACTACTTCATGATGGTTTCTGCTCAGAGTTGTTTGTGGGGTTTTTAAATTTTATTTTAAAGCCCCCAAACATTAAAAAAGCAGAATAAAAAATGCTGCTCCCTGGGAGGAACCTACTTCTGTGTGAAATGGGGCACTTCCAAACACAATCACAGAATGGTTTGGGTTGGACTAGATGACCTTTAAAGGCCTCTTCCAACCCTCCTGCAATGAGCAGGGACATCTACTCAATCGGGTTTCCTAGAGCCCCATCCTACTTGACTGTAAGTGTTTCCAGGGATGTAGCATCTAAAAGGTCTCTGGGCAGCCTGCTCCAGTGTTTCACCACCCGCATCGTGAAACAATTCCAAACTCTTTTGGTGGGAGTTAATAATGTTGGGAATGGGATGGGGAGAGCATTAGGGCAAGGTGTAACAGCAGAAATAACACTCAGCAGCAGCACCACATCTGTGGGCAGTGGGTAATGACCCTCTGCCACTGGTGATCCCACCGAGCAGGCTCCAGCCTGCCGCGCTGGGATGGTGGTAGGGGCTGGGGCTGCCCCCATGCCATGCCATGCCATGCCATGCCATGCCAGCCTATCCCATCGCATCGCATCGCATCCCATCCCATCCCATCCCATCCCATCCCATCTCAGCCCCGCCCATCCCAGCCTAGCCTAGCCTAGCCCAGCCCAGCCCAGCCCATCCCATCCCTTCGGCGCCGCCTGGGAGGAAGAGGAAGGACTTCACCTGCCCTGTCCCGCCCCGCCAGGTGCGAGGTGGAGCAGGAAGCGGCGGTGCCGCCGAAGGGGACCCGCGCCCGCCTCGGCGCAGGGCCCACGCGGGGAGATGGCGGCGGGCCGGGCGCTGGCCGCGCTCCTGGCCGCGCTGCTGGCCACAGCTTTGGCGCAGTTCTCCCAGCGGGAAGGTAGGGATGGAGAGATGGGGACGGGGCGGCTCCCCCTCGCCGCGGGCTGGGGCTGCCCGGGCAGGGGGGGAAGGGGGCAGCCCGGCGTGCGGCTGAGCCCTGCCTCGCTTCTCCTTGCCGCACCGCAGGCGGGAGCCCGGCGGCTCTGGTTTATCCTTGTGCTGCCGCTCGTTTGGTACCTGCTGGGGGGAGAGGGGTGGGGCGGAACAGGGGGCAGGTTGGCATCCGCAACGTTCACACGGTGCTGTCGGGCAGTCCCGGTGCCCCGGGAGGGGCGAGTGCGGGCAGCCTTGCTGCCATGCGGGCGGCGGGGTGAGCCCCAGGGTTGGCGTGTGCGTGGAGTCGGTCCTCTTCCCGGAGCGAAAGTTCAGCGCGGCTCTGCCGGGCTCCGCGTCCCCGGGAAGCGGGAAGAGCCCCGCAAAAGGCGCACGGTGCCGCCGGGGTGCTCAAGGTCGCTTAAAAACGGTGTTGGTACAGGGGCACGCTCTCGTTCGGACGCGTTCTTCCTCTGAGGAGCGAACACAGCCCAGGTAGGCTGTTCGCTCCTTACGTCCTCGCCTGCCGGGGTGCTGGCTGTGCCACAAAACCCATCCCCCGGCGTGCCGGGGTGCAGCCTGTGCCACAAAACCCATCCCCCGGCGTGCCGGGGTGCAGCCGAGTCACCGGCGAGGAGCAGGAGTTCGTCGGATCGCGCCCCGCCTGTGGGGCACCGTGCAGCCGTGTAAGCGTTTGGCCGGAGAGACAGGGATTACTCGCACGGAGCCAGGGATGGACTGTGCGTACAGGGCGATGGAGTGGCCGGTGCGCCCAGCCAGGGGCGGAGAGTTTAATGGGGAACTGCTCCTTACTAAAAACTCTGCATCTGTTGAACGTTCCTGGATGCTTGATGCAATCCTGTGTACGGAACCCATGAATAATTTGCTTAAATCCTGTATATGACCTCAAAAGAATTCCGGTTATGAACACAGAGACTCTAGATGGGCTTTTCCTCAATTTCCAAAGCTGCCAGATTGCAGAAAAAAAACCCCAAAACCCTGTCTTCAAATCTAAACAGTCTGGTTTATAGCTATTAGTACTGTTAAAGACTCTTGAAGTATGAGTTGAAGGCTGCGGGGGGACCTCATTGCAGCCTTCCAGTACCTGAAGGGAGCATACAAACAGGAGGGGAATCAACTTTTTAAAAGGGTAGATAATGGCAGGACAAGGGGAAATGGATTAAAGCTAAAAGAGGGAAGGGTTAGATTAGATATTAGGAGGAAGTTTTTTACAGAGAGAGCAGGCTGCCCAGAGAGGTGGTGGATGCCCCATCCCTTGAGGCATTCAAGGCCAGGTTGGATGGAGCCCTGGGCAACCTTGTGTAGATCCAGGCCTGAGGTTGGTGGCCCTGCCTGTGGCAGGGGGGTTGGAATTCTCTGATCCTTGGGGTCCCTTCCAACCCAGACCATTCTGTGATTCTATACAAAATAATTGTGTAGTTACTGGCTGTGCCTGTGAATAACCTAAAGCACCTGATGTGAAATTAGTGCCTTTTTAATGTGTCCGTTACACTCGAGGGTGCTGGCTATGCTGCAGCATGGCTCTCAGACATTGTTATTATAAGCAGTACAGGCTAAACACTGACTGTGAAATGTGACAGCGCCGGGGTTTACATTTCAAGCTATGCAACCTTTTAAATAAAACATCTGCATTTATTGCGCTGCCTCGGAGTCAAGTGAGCGAGAGCTATTTGCCTCTCTAAGCCTCTTCAAGTGAAAATTAAAGACTATATAGGGGCTGTGTGCTGTTTTCAAAGGAAACAAACTTGTAAAAATATTGTGCAAACCTTTTCTACATCCTTCTATCTGCTTTTCCCTCTCCTGCACAAGCGATACCCCTCCTGTGTGCCAGGCACTCTGCCATCCTGTCAAACTCTCTATCACCGCACCCTCCTCCTCTTTGAGCACCTCCAGCCCTGCAGAAAGAGAGGTGGCTCAGCCTTGGCTTCGTTATTGGCATGAGTTGGCAGGCTGAAGGTTGTGATGGTGCAAGTGGGACGAGAGAGGGGAACAATGCCTTCCCAGGATGGTTGGCAGATATCTCGGGCCTGGTGTGTCCTTCATCTCAGTGAGAGTTACTTTTGTTGTTTCACAACCAAAATCGTATTTGCAGCGTTTGCTCGGGGAAAGGTTTGTCCTGAGAACCCAAGATAGTTAATGTTAATATTTTTCCCCCACACCCCTGTGAGGTTTGTAATTCTTAAGGAGTTTCCCTGGTGCTGACGTTGGTACTGGCTCCGCTGTTGCTGTGTTTCGGCTGCAAGTTGCAGCAATCTCCCTTCCAGCGAGGCCAGGTTTCAGTTGGGTGTGTGGAACCACACAAGAGGTGGCCATGAGGTATGCATCCCTCTTCTTGGGTCTGGTGGGATGGCTACAAATCTTGGTGCACCTATCTCTCAAGCTGTCTCGTGTCATTCTTGATGAAGTCCTTTCTCCTTCTCCCTTCGCCCTTTCCCAGAGGGTACAGTATTATAATGCTGTCCTTACTGTACTGTAAAAATGTGTAGGTGAAGCATGCCCGGTCATGTTGTCTTTGGAGAGGAGCTTGTGGTTCTCCTCCAGATGCAACTCTGCCTAAGTGGTGGTTTAGGCCTAACTGGAAGCCAGACGCCCACCAAAGTTGTTCTGTTGTATTACCAAATGGAACATTGATTAACTTTTCAGTGAAAAACTGCAGAAAGGTGTATTTGGTGCGATCGCTGTGCGCAGACCTGGGAGTGTGAACAGAGTGCTGCATACCTGACTTTTGAGAATGTGTTTTCCAGCTAAAACATGTTTCTCTGAAACACCAATAATGAAGTTACTCAGACTCTCCTGACATCTATGAAACAAATATTTCGGATTTAAAGTGTCCTTATGTAACAAAGTCTGCATACACATTATGGGGTTTGTCTTTAAAATGTCATTGCTGTTATGAGTGAATTCACGAGTGATGCCGCCTTGTTTCTTGCCCTACCCTCCAGTTAACTTTTCCTTGGCAACTGACTGATTTGAGTCATATGTCAGTCTTAACGTGTAAAGCTGTTGCTTTTAATAAAATGAAAAAATAACCCCAACAAGCTGTTAACAGGGTCTTTCTGGTGTTCTGACAGAGTATAACTAACTGCCCTGTTTGTGCTTCTCTGAAAGTCGGTGGAAGCTGTGCTTGCTATTTCCTTTCTCAGTTGCTGTTTCACATGCTCAATTGAGACATCTCCTTTTAAGGCCACCACAAATGTACGTGATTGTTTGGTTGTATCTTTTTTATTCCTCTTTTTTTGTTGTGTTTGCCTTACGCTGTTATCAGTCTGGAGTGCTTAGTTTCTACTCTCTGGAAAATAATGCATGTATAGTGAATTACTTTTCCCGTGTCTCAGTTCTGGTGTTTAACTTTCCACTAAGAAATACACTTAAGATTTCCCCTCAATTTCAGATTTTGGGGGTTTAGAAACGTTTATTTTTCACAGGTCAGTCTTGTTTGTGATTTCCCCCCCTCCCCCCCCCCATTTATTTGTCTTTTGAAAATCTGAAAGGATGCAGAAGTAATATGAAGGCTCAAGTGGTGAGGTGAGGTGTGGTGGTGGGGGCTGGGAAGTATTTGAATGTTAATACACTGAATTGAACTTCTCATTGCTTGTGCTGCTGTGGACCCTCAGTTTGAGTGCTGTCACCAGTGATCTTCAGTTAGGTCCTGGTCTCTGGAGTCATGTGTGAATGAAGTTACTCCAATGGCCATGCTCTTGGTCATGGTGTTGCTTGTACACAAAGCTGAAAACAACAACCAGCAGTCATTTGGCTAAGAAGTGGCGAAGGGAGAAGAAACATCATGTGGTGGGCCAGCTCCCTAGGTGGCTGCTGAGTCTTTTATGCATGGGGTTGTCTTTTGATGAGCTGTGGTGATTTGTCAGCCAAACCAAAAAAAAAAACCAAGGAGGAGCAGACTGAAAAAGGAGTATTTATTGGCTCAAAGTATGGATTCAAAGGACTGTTTGGGAGCGAAACAGGGCTTGTAAGGGTTGGATGCTGCTGAAGCTCATGGCCACAGTACCACTGTGGGCCTGCGGTGTGGAGGAAATCATTCTTTAGCTAGAGGATTGCCCTCTTCTCATTTTAATTCTGACTCATGTGTGTTGCCTTGCTATACCATAATGGGAGTTCCTAGGCAGGAATCAGGGCTTTATGAAACAAAGGAGGAACCTTTTCCCTATCTGACATCAGGTATCATTTGGGTCAGTTGTGTTCAGGCTTATTAAATACTTAAATAAATTAACCTTATCTATACATAATATTAGATAGAAAAGAAAGTAGGAGGAAAGCTACTGAAAAAAATTAAGTTTTGACTTTTTGAAGCATGTGGCAGCACTATTTTCACAAGTAAATAATACTCAGGCTTGATTTATTGGTATAGCCCTTACCACCCAGATTAATTGATCTTTATACATGTATATATGTTAAATAAAAAGCTTTGGAATACACAACTGCCAAAACCTCAGTCTTAGGTACTGGCTGAACAACTTGGTGCTTAGTTCGTGCCAGAAATATTTCCTATTAGAAGTAGCATGTGGAGCTGTACTGAACTGAGAGCAAAGTCAAGATGCTTTTGGCCTTAACTGTGTTGGCTGCTACAGCTATAGGTGACAGGGATATGATGCATTTACACATGACTGTAGATCATTGGTGACTAACTCTTTTTCTTCACCAGTTTTTGTGTATTGATTCGATTTTTCACTTGTTTTTTGTAATTGCTGATGGCTAAATATGAGCTTCTTCAGGTTGCAGCTGGCAATAGATGAATGCACACACCCACCGCAGCACAGTGTTGATTTGTTGGAGACAACGCATTAACCGGTTCCCATAGAGCACCTGGTGACTTTTGGTGGCCTCTTTAGGAGGATTCGGTCAACAGAGCCTGATCACCATCCCTCAACTCGAAAACTTCTCTAATCTGGCAGCGGTGTGGCATGGTTACTCAGTGTCAGAGAAAATGTTTTGTTTTGAGAGGTAGGATCACACTAGTGTTTCAGAGTCAGCCCTGGCTCTTCTGGGTTCATGGGTGGAGCTGAAAGATTAATGTACAGAGACAGCAAACTCTGAGGGGTGAAAATGGACGATCTGAAATTCCTCAGAAGTGAGAGACAAAGCTGTCAGCAGGATGTTTGGCATGGGAGGGACCACTGATTGTGAAATGCGTTTTCCACCTTTGTTAATGAGAGCCAAGATTGAAGAACTGCTCAGACATGCTTCCTGATGCTGTCCTCTTGCTGGCTTGCATCAAGGTAGGGATAAACTGTGTGAGCAAACACCCTTTCAGTCACAGGAGGCTCCTGCAGCAACTTGAGTGGTGTCTTAGTTAGTGTTCTTTGCTTAGCTCAATGTGAGCCGACAATGCATGCTTGCAGTCCAGAAGGCCAACCGTATCTTGGGCTTCATCAAAAGGAGCATGGCCAGCAGGTCAAGTGAGGTTATTGTCCCCCTCTACTCCACTCTTGTGAGACCCCACCTGGGATACTGTCTCCAGTTCTGCTGTCCCTATCATAAGAAGGACATAGAACTGTTGGAATGGGTCCAGAGGAAGGCCACAAAGATAATTAGAGGCCTGGAGCACCTCTCCTATGAAGACAAGCTGAGAGCGTTAGGCTTGTTCAGCCTGGAGAAGAGAGAGGTGAGATCTTATAGCAGCCTCCCAGTACCTGAAAAAGGCCTACAGGAAAGCTGGGGAGGGAGTTTGTAGAAGTGCACGGAGTGATAGGATGAGAGGGAATGGTTTTAAATTGAAAGAAGCTAGATTAGGTGTTAGGAAGAAATTCTTCACTATGAGGGTGGTGAGGCACCAGAACAAGTTGCCTGGGGTGGTGGTGGATCCCCCCTCCCTGGCAGTGTTTGAGGCCAGGTTGGATGGGGCCTTGAGCAGCCTGGTCTAGTGAGAGGTGTCCCTGCCCATGGCAGGGGGGTGGAACCTGATGATCTTTAAGGTCCCTTCCAGCCCAAACCATTCTATGATGTGTGGCAGTGCAACATTTTTCTCAACAAGTTGCACGGACAAGTTGTAGCTTACGTTTCACTGTTGTACTGTGGTGGCAGTCAGCTTGCAGACAGCGTTCACTGAGCTCTATATCTCACTTCTACAAAAGACCAAACTTCATACCTGTAAAATAATAATTAAGGCAGCCAATGTTCTCCCTTCCTTATTTGCAGCTGAGCTTTCCAAGTACCAAAGTATCTTTTTTCCCTGCTTTTGGTGAAAAAAAAGCTTCTCTTAGAAATGTCTTCTATATGAGTTCCGTGAGTATCTTAATTACCCTGCTAAAAAAGATTCTAGAGAAAGGGGTAGAAGAAGTGAAACTTGTAAATTTTTGGTTTTAAATACCCTGAAGACACTTTATCCTGTGAGGTGTTATAAATTAACTTAATTAATTAACAACTTTTGAATTAGCAGTCCCCGCTGGCCCAAGGCATTGACAGACCTGCTCTGCTCAACTGCGCTGGCTTGTAACATCGCTGCCCCAGAAGTGTTCACCCTTCTTCTCCAAAGAGGAGGAGAACAGGGTGCGTGACATCTTGCCTGCTTCGTATCCTCATCTTATCCTGGCTATCACTTTAAGCCATCAGTGGAGATTAGAGGGTTGTAATGTGGTGGCAGAGGAATGGATGTTCTCTCTCAGGTGCCCTCCCCTGAGGTATGGATGGTTACACTGGTATCATTGCCAGCGTCTATCTTCTAAGGCTTTGCAGATTTTAAGCTTTAATTCTCTGGATCGTTCCCTGAAAGTAATCCTTTCACGAAATACAGGCCTCACATCCCAAGCAAACATGGTATTAGACGACAGATCCAAACATAAAGAGGTAATTGAGCAATATAGAAAGCAGTTAGTTTACATTTTAAATGTAAACAGAAAACCTGTTTGCTTTATAAAGTCCAACAAGATTTCAGCAGCTTGCAGCAAGCAAGGTCAGTTGTAGTTTGTGATTGTGCTTGTGATCTCTGAGCTCACAGCACAGTTTAGTAGGTGAGAAGAGTATAAGTGCTGTGTGGATCCCTCACTAACTTTGCTGAGGTCTTGAAGAATGTGAAGGAAATTACCAGGATGGGCATTGGAGGTAGAACTGGAGGAGTGACAGTGCTCAGGGCAGTTGGGTGCTGTAGTCCAACTCTCTAGTTGGACTGCCAAAGATTCGATAAGGCACGTACAGTACATTTGAGTCAGCAGAGTGGGGAAACACTTAGTCTTTTGAATATTTTTTGGCCTGTTTTATGGCAAATTGGAGTCAACTGTGTTGGAGATGATGGGGAAATGGATGATCAGGTGTAGTTGTTGCTGTGTCTTTCAGCTAAGCCTTGGCGTGTTTATTCAGGATGTGGGAGCTGGACCCTGCAGTCTCCATGCAGAAGACACACAGAGATGTGGGTTTTCGATGGATTGCTTGGAATGTGTCCTCCTGATGCTACAGTCTCCTGCACTGGGACTCACCATTAGATCAGAAACAGGAGTTCCTACAGCTTGAAATGGAAATCTTTCAGCTTATGGCTGGAACGCTGTGTTATTGAGTTGTCGTCCTTGCTTCCCACTGTCTTGCCATGACCTTTTCAGTAGAGTATGTTTAGCGGAACAATGTCATCAGGCTATGAGCGTGCTGGCATCCCTGCAAGGCTTCAGAAGAGGTGGTGAGCTTCCCAGGTATAGCCCGATGAACTGTAGATCCAAACAGTGCTGCGGTGCTACCTCCATTCCTAGGTGCTGGCATGAAGCACTGAAGTGGGATGAGCCCATTCTCTGGAGAGGAGTGTTGGTTGTATGGGTTCAGATCCCCCTTGGGCAGAAGAGGGATTTGGATCCAGGTACTTCATATCCGGAATGAGTGTTGCTGCTTCTCACCTCTTGCAGTAACCCGTCTCCTCCAGCTGCCGCCGGCTCATGAGCAGTGTCTGAGTCAGCCCCAACCAACTGGCTTTTATTAAAAATGGCTGTAGGGGAGCGAGCCCATAATTTAACAAGAATAAGCAAGCCAACAGTTTTTGTATGTTTTTTGGGATAAAGTAACATCTGGGATGTTTTTTGTTGGTAACTTGTGGGCTTTGGTTTCTTGGTTTGTCTGGGGTTTTTGTTTCTTTTAATTCATCCAGTGAAGTCACGTGAAAAAAAAATAATCTATAGATCATTATGGATAAATTGCTGCAATAAAATGCAGCCCTGTATCCAAAACTAGTTGGACTCTGTTCTCAGTCCTGCTTTGTTGAGCAAAGCACTGCACAAAGCAATAAAAGTTGCCGTCCTGCCAAGTCCTTTCCTTGTACGTTACGTATGTATGCATGCTGTCGGTGAGCACTGCTGGTTCTGCTATGCTCCACCCTCCTCTCGTACAGGAAGAATGTCCTTTTGACATTTATGTATACGTATTTAAAAATACTAGGAGCTTGGTGTCAGATGCATCCACGGTAGGTAAATTTAGGTTGAATTCTGTGGAGTAATCCGACTTGGTTTACACCATGCAGCTTGTTTCTAACTCAGGTTGGAGAGCTCTGAGCAATAAAATTGGTTTAAAGTTTGGGAAAAATCATACTGTTGAGAAAAAAGCCACACAAGGTGCGTTTGCTCAGAAAGGAACATTACTGAGTGATAATGGGATGCTGCGATGAGACAACTGTCACAGAATCACTAGGTTGGAAAAGACCTTTGGGATCATCGAGTCCTCACCTGTCCTCTACTAAACAATATCCCTGAGCACCTCATCTACCCATCTTTTAAATACATCCAGGGTCAGTGACTCAACCCCCTCCCTGGGCAGCCTGTCCCTCATTTAAACCTGAAGATGCAGGTTTAAATGAGGGCGAGTGGTAGTGAAATCCAATTGAAGCAGGGAAGATGCAGACTGAGATTAGAGCAGTTGAAGGAATAGAAAAGGGAGGCTGCAAAACTGTCATTGCTTAGAGGAAAACAAGTGCAAGCTGGAGCATAAGAAACTCCATGTGAATATAAGGAGGAACTTTTTCACTGTGAGGGTGATGGAGCACTGGAACAGACTGCCCGGAGAGGTTGTGAAGTCTCCTTTTCTGGAGACATTCAAAACCCACTGGGATATGTTCTTGTGTAATTTAGTCTAGATGATCCTGCTCTAGGAGGATGGTTGAACTAGATGATCCTTCGAGGTCCCTTCCGACTCCTAATGTTCTGTGACTTTGTGAAAAAATTTAGGGTGAGGTCAGATGTCTATGTCGGCCTATGAACCAGCTCAGGACTGGAGGCTTCATGTCTGAGATCATCTAGCCCAACAATTTAATTGTATAGACAGAGAGTAGTTCCAGCTTTGGCAATGTTTCCTCTTGTTGGTTTGGATATCCTGTGTGTCATCCTTGTGCAGTACTAAGGAAGCATGAAAATTCTTTCTTTACAAGAACTGTGTACAGTTACTGGTAATCCTAACAAGACATGCAGTGGGAATTGTAGGCAATGACACATCAGCATGAGTCACAGACAGACTCACTGATGTTTATAAAAGCTCTGCAAAGAGGTGATTTTTAAGTATTCTCTCTATTGTGCTGGGGGTGTATGGTTATGTTTTGGGGATTTTAGCCATTTAGTCATTTTTAGTGACTTTAGGATTCCTTTTTATTTCCTCTTTTTTCCCGTGAAAATGAGATTTGACAGTCTGGTGTTGCATAGCTCGTCTCTAGCAGCTGGCAGCTGTTGACATGACGGCGCTGTGCTCTCTTTGACCAAAGCAATTGTCTGTGGGGTTTCCTCTCAGCAAGCTGTTTGTTTATGCTATAATCTAGTTTGGTGTCTGTCCTTGTGTGGGCTTCTAGCAGACAGCTTTGCTGAGCTGTTCAGCTCTAGGATCTACGGTCTTGTTGCTGACTGGGATGCCGATACATCGATCGTTGCAGCACTTCTGTGATTTTGGGCAGGTCCTGTTTTGGAAAGCAGAAGCATTGACCATATCCATGCTGGAAAGTGATACCAAGCAGACAAGGATTGATATTCTTGCAGGGTGATCAATCTTGCAGTGTGATCAAATGAATGACTACATGGTCATGAAGGAAGGCGGTGGGGGAGGGAGAGCAAAAACCCTAGACAACAGAAAGAAGTCAGGTCTTCCAAGGCCTTGGGCCTACAATGCTCTGTTTGACACTCTCAGGAAGGCTTTGCCCGTTTCACAACGTGTTGAAAATTTACGTTCCTTGGTTTCAGCTCAGGGTGTGGTATTTGTTTTATTTGAAAGCTAGTCATGTGCTTAAGGTTATGCTTAAGCTTAATCCTCGTGACTAAAAATGGCCTTTGAGCTGTGCAGAAGCATTTAGCGCAGTATATTAGTGACCCTGCAGCATTTCTCCGTTGTGCCACGTGTGCCGTGCAGCTGTAGCATCCCAGGGATGGGAGAAGGAACAGTGAGTGATAACTGTTTGAACAGAAAGTGAGGAATGGGCTTTTCAGTCCTACTTAGAAACTGTAGGTGAGCGTGGCAATTACCGTATGCAAGAGAAAAGTCTCTTTTGTCTGTAGTTACGAATTATTGGTATGATGCTATTCACACTTCATAACTGGATGACATAAATATCAGAAGAATTTTTACCGTTGTGATTGAAGGATATTTCGTGCATTAAATGTGACAGATAAAAAGCCCAAAGAATTCATAAAAGCGCCCAGTAGTGTGGAAGACAAAACTCTGGGCTAGGCTGGAAGTATGTGTTTCACTTTCTGTTATGAAAGCTGCTTCCTCCTGAAGTCTGAGGCGGAGCAGCAGCTCTGGTTACTGGCTTTGCTTTACTCGTTCTTTTCCCCATCTCTTGGACATTGCCCCAGGGATTGTTCCCTGTCTGCTGGAAGGTCATTGTGCAAGATGGTTCTTAGCCTGTATGGTAATAGTTTCTTTATTTTGTATTCTTTTGTGGTGACCGGCAGAGAGCAACACACAATTTGAGATGAATTTTAGGTGAAGCCATTTTATTAGGTGAAATCACACAGATTATATAGCTTTTTTACTGCAAATGTGGCAAGCTAAAAAACTGCTAATTGGTTACACACACTGTTCACACCGTATTGATTGGTTAGTAATTATAACGAGTTCTGATAAACCTATCTTATAGTTAAATATCGTTAGTTTACCTTTGATACCTAAAAGTATCTGCACACCTGCTGTTTTGACCCTCTTGTTATGGTTGGTTCCTAACATGTCCTGTTACTCCAAAATACCTTCCTGTAACTGCTTCTTGGTTTAGGGCAGCCTGTACCCCTATCAGAAGGCCGCTGTGTTTTGAGAATGTGATTATTAGGATCCTCAGATCATGAGTAACTTTTCCTCTCTCATGGGAACAGAAGAATATTGTCTGGGCCTAAATCCTGGGAGAAGAGAGCTAGGCCGCCGGCAGGCCTGCTGTCTTTCCCGACATTCTTTTATATTTTTAGTCATATTTTTATTACTTTTTTTCCCCTCCCCTCAGGGAAACACAGATTGAAAACCTCTAGGAAAGCATTTCTAAAGCAGAAGTGCAGATGCCAAGTAGTGCTGGCCATTGGAAGAGGCGAGGAAATTCAGTGTAGGAGCTCAGGGCTGTCCTGTCACTTGAAAGCTGTAGGAAAGTTAAGTGACCAGGTTATTACTGACAGTATAGAGGATTAGTAAACTCATTGTTATGAGTGTGTGTGTGTAAGTTTGACAAGCTTGTGGTGTTTCAGATTTTCGTTTACAGCCTTTGCCCCCGGGATCAAATAGGCAAGGTAGTTTCAAGGGCTTGCTAAGTCTTTCGACTCCAAGACTGTAGAAAAGATGGAAAGATTGTAAAAAGGCTTAAGACCAGCAAAATTAAAATGAAGCTCTCTTCTGCCCTGCTCCAGCTAGCAGTGAGACATTTTTGATGTGTGGTAATTGCCAACCCGGAGCTGCAATGTTCCCAGTGTCAGGGAAGGACGATAGCCCATGGTGCTTGCTCGATCCCCAGGGCTTTCACAAAATGTTGTGATGAACCATGAGGTGGCTATAAAAAACAGGAGATTTTGAAAGGGAGGTTTAAAAATAGGACAGGTGGGGTGTCAAGAGGATGGGGTCAGTCTTTCTTCAGTGGTGCCCAGTGATAGGATAAGAGGCAGTGGGCAGAAGCTTGAATATAGAAGTTCCACCTAAAAAGCAGGAGGAACTTCTTTACTGTAACGATGGCAGAGCACTGGCACAGGCTGCCCAGAGAGGTTGTGGAGTCTACATCCCTGGAAACATTGAAAACCTGCCTAGATGCTGTTCCTGTGCAGTCTGCTCAAGGTGATCCTGCTCTGGCAGGGTGGTTGAACTACATGATCTCCAGAGGTCCCTTCCAACCCTGATCATTCTGTGATTCTATTTTGGGGGAACTTGGGTTGCTAATGCTGTACGTTTCTCTCTGCAGCTGTGACAGCAGAAGTTTTGAGTTGGGTGGGTAGGTTGGTTGAGGGTCTCTGGTGTGCTCATCTGCCATGAGAGGACTGCTGATCATGGATTCCGGAGGTGTACTCAGCCCTGCAGGCCTTGTCAGGTGAACCTCCATGTCTCTGGTCTTTGTCCAGCTACATTACCATCACCGTGGTGATAGCAACTGTCACGTACCATGCTGTATGTTTGGGTGCTCAAGGGATGGCGTGCGGTCAGGCAGAGCCCAGGGAGCTCTGCAGATGTGCATTTCTGAGCCAGCTGTTTTCACACCTTCCTGGCACACTGCTTGGCAATGGGAATGGCTGCAGGGGCTCTCCCAGGGTCCTAGGCTAATGGGTTCATTAGGGTAAATATATCTTTATTGGGATTTATGAGCAAGACGATTCCCAGCCTGGCATATGGGCAGAGCTTATGTGATAGAGCTTTGTTGTGCAGCACTGCATGATGCCCCACTCATAGAATCATAAAATGGTCTGGGTTGGAAGGGACCCCAAGGATCACAGAGTTCCAAACCCTGCCACAGGCAGGGCCACCACCCTCCAGGCCTAGATCTACACAAGGTAGCCCAGGGCCCCATCCAACCTGGCCTTGAACAGAACAGGTGTTCTGATCTCAAGGAACAGATGTTTTTGAACAGACCTTGAGGTACCCTTATTTCTGGTTCTCTTGGCTTTTTATATATGTACATAACTATTCTGTTTCCATGAACATAAGAGGCACCAGACCTGTAGATGCTGTGGTTGTATCTTCCTACAACTATGCTCCATGAGAAAGGGAGAGTAGTGAAAACAAATGACAGAAAACTTAGCAACTATGCTGTGTGTCCTCAGATTTTCACCTGGGGCTGGGATACGGTTGACTTCGAACTGTATTCATGTCAGCCAGGATGGGGCTCGATCTTTGCTAAGTATCCAACTGATGCTAGTAACTTCTCTAGTCATCTTGAATGTCTGGTTGGTGCTCCTTGGTGTCTTACACTGTGTGCATGCTTTTAGAAGACATTCAGGTGTGGTTTGTTGATAAAACACTACCCATTGAATATGAGAAGATTATTCACCAAGCAGTTCCTGTGAGACCTGCCTCTGCATTTCGGTAGTGTTTGAGGATGGTTTGAAATACCTGAAGATTTTATGTACTCCCCAAAAGTTGTTAAGTCTACAATGGTCATGTCAGGGGTGGAGAAGAGGTAGCCAAGCACACACAGTCTGTCCCAGACTGCAGATCCAATCTGTGCTGCTGAGGGGCATCACATAGATCCTCTGTACCATCAGGGAATAAGTTGTAAAGGTGAGGAGGGTGGGAGAGCTCCATGACAGCATGTATATATCGGCTAATGCTCTCTTGTCCGAAGCCGTCATGTATAGGAAGATATCTTGTTCTTGTTTCTTCCTTTTCTTGAGGACAGGAAAGCTTTCGCATAGAGCAAACCAAACTGTGCAGTGGCTAATGCTGTGTTAATAACTAGGAGCAGCTAAAAATCCTAAGTGTCTGTTGGTACATGCTTCTGATGTTGCTGCAGTACCTTGCCTGCTCTGCAGTAATATTTGAAATGTATCCACACATTCACCTGTTACTGTTGGGTGCAAATGAAGTTGAGGCTTGCTTTGTTGTTTGGCTGCTGAAAAAACTTCCTGAACTGAGTCATGGCTTTATGGGTGCCTACAGAAATAAAGCAGGCTCTGTGATAGACCTAACAGACTGAAAACCAAAATCGGGACGGTGTCAATTTGAAAGGAATACCTGACCCACTTTTTAAATGTGAAATAACACTGATGAAGGTAAACCGGAGCAGAAGTGGTCCTACATAAATTCTATGTATACCTTCCTCCAGGAACAGGTAGGGAGCATATTTTATATCATCTGTGCTGGGCTGGAAGAGCAAAGGCATTTTCTGTACATCCAAAACCAGAGACTTTTGAGAATGCAGATGCAAATATTTAATCTGGAACGTGGCATCAATGGGATGTGTGGAGAGGCTGTGATACTTGTACATGCTAGTGACAAAACACCTCTTTTATTTTTCTTTCATAGCTTCCTTTTCGATCACTCTTCATAAGTTGGACAACGTAACAGTTATGATTAAACCAAGACCTGGGTTTCCATCGAGATGCCAAATTCGCGTTAAAAATTTATTCAGGACTGAACTCAAGATAAAGTCTGGGGAGACTGTGACTTTTGCCTTCACTTGTAGTACTCCAGAGAAGTATTTCATCATGGAAATTCAGAACAATATTGGTAAGATACAAGGGGTAGGGGGTGGAGGGTGAGGTGTGTCCCCCAGTGGTAATTTACCTTAATAGAGTAACATTTTTACTGGAGGAATCCCCTAGAATCTTGGGTGAGAAGAAATCTTTGAACACTGATAAATAACCACAAATTACTGAAACCATGGAAGTTAAAGGAAGCCTGTATCATGTCTTGCAGAACTAAGGTTAACTTGGGTGCTTTATAAACAGTTAAATGATAGCTTGTTGCATCAATTCCTTTCTGCCTTCCCTTTTCCCACAGTTTATAAACTCATCACAGAATCTTCTTTCCTGTCAGAAGCCTCTGAGCACAGATAATGATATCTTAGCCACGTTATTGTCAAACAGCTTGCTTGTGGCTGAGGGCAACAGAAGCATTGAAGACCTGCACGTGTTTCCTTATATTTAACAAACACTGAAATCAAGAAACTGAAAATATGCAAATGTTGTAACTAATACTTTGCTTGCTTTGCATGTTCTCCCTGGTGTATGTATGTTGTCATACTCTTTAATGGCATGAATGCATGCTGCTTCTCAACAAGATTCCAAACTTCATTGGGCATTTAGTCTTTGGGAAGGTTTCTGTTATTTTTCTGGGTGGTGATCAAGAATAGTTCTCTTCTTTTATTTTTTCTTTTTTTGAGTTTTATTGATAAGATTCGTACAAGGAGTAATGTTCACAACATTTCCTTCAAGGAAATATCATCTTACAATCAAGGAAATGCATCTTACAATCTAATCAATAAAACTCAGAAACTTCCCAGACGAAATGTCCAATGAAGTTTGGAACCTTGTCGAGAAGTAGCATGCACTCGTGCCATTAAAGAGTACTTGTAATATTTCCTCTTCTAAGCAGGTACCTAGGCAAAGATTGAAATATGTCCAGCTTGAAATACCAATAATTTGGATTTTTCAGCGAAAACTTTTGTAAGTTCTTCCCAGAATTCTACAGTGGCAGCTGGTTTTATTCACCACCTCTGCAAAATCTGGAGCTCGGGTTCTTCATCAGGACACTGAGGAAACAAAGATACAGTCCATGGCAAGCAGTGGAAAACACATAGATGAATGATTTGCCAGGAATTCTCTGAATGAGATGGGATAAAAGTTGATTTTCTACATCCATGGCTCCAGCTCTCCTGCCATAGCATTTTTCCCTTCCGCATATTCAGCGCTCTGCCCTATTCCCTAAATGCCTTCTAAATTCTTCAGCAAACAAGACCAGAATGCTAGAGACAATCCCTTCCATTAGTCAACCTGTCTAAAGCAGGTTTATCCTGTCTACTCTATGGGCTAGGACTCCTATTTAGAGGTAGCATGTGACCATCTTATGGAAGTGTCTTTCAGTGTATGTAGAAGAGAAGTTAAGTGTAACCTAAAAGCTAGGAAAATAGCAAATTTGATGTGTCAGATTCCTCCTTTACTTGAAAGCTTTCCAGAGCATATCATGACTGTTCTCTCTCTGCATTTAGACTGTGTGTCCGGCCCGTGTCCCTTTGGAGATATTCATCTTTACCCACCGGGGCTACCTCGCCTTGACAGGACTTTCACCTGGGACGTGAAGGAGAGCACGAAGGCTGGACTGGAACTGAAATTTTCTACCCCGTGGCTCAGACAGATTGAACCAGGAGAGACTTGCCCGGATTCTGTTAGCTACAACATCAACAGCTCGATCGATCTGGCCATAGTCAACATTGGCACGTTCTGCAGGAACGGCTCGGTGTCTCGCATCAAGCTGCTGGGAGGAGTCATCATGTCTCTGCACCTCCCATGGAACTCCACGCTCACCACCTCGGGCTTCAACATCGCCAACAGGGCTTCCATAAAACGTAAGTGTGGAGTAGTGTTTCCTCACCTGTGATCACCCCGTGCAGACTGAGGCACAATTCTTCTCAACTAACCTTCTAGTTTTGGTGCTGATACTCCTCATTCCCTTCCACTTCATGTTTTCCAAAAGCAGCTGTTGTGTGGTTTTATTAGTTTGGTAGCTCCTCTGGGGTCGAAAAAATATCTTGGTTTAATTAGCTACTAATCATGAAAAGTATTGTGTTGCTGCTTTTGGTACATGTTACTCATTTTCAATTGGCTTTGCCTAAAACTTAAACATACCTGCTCTGTTTGGTTTTGTGTTTTCAGCTAGGTGAGACTGGATAGCCTGATTAGAGTGATCTAAGAGAGCTATTTGCTGGTTGTAGCTACACAGTGTGTAGCTGAGTTTGTTTGTTTGTTTTTAAATAAAGCTTCCTGAAGTTGCTGGAATGTCAGAGCAGTGCGTCTCTTTGGGAGAGCAGCTGGGAAAAGGGGAAGCAGTGCCTGGGAGGCACGTGGGGCTGCTTAAGTGCTGTGCAGGTTGAAACAGATAGCTGTAACGCAAATTGTTGTGTAATAATCTTCTTAAAATACCTGGAATACTATATAGCAATCGGTGGGGTACCTTGTGATCTTGTGACAAGCCCTCTTTGAGAGAGAGAAAGAGAGGTCTTTGCTCTTTACTTGAATTCTGGAGCTGTTGCCATCAGTTGTAGAAGGTACCGAGTCCAGGTTCAAGCTTCTTGAGCACAAGTTTTTATAACTCCTGCTACTCCTCGCAGTTGCATGTCATCACTGGAGTCCTAGAGGGGGACTGTAATCCCTGTGCACCAGCTTCATGCTGCCAAGAGTCATTCAAGCATGAAGTGTCTTACATGGTCTCCACGGTTCACATTCATGTTTTATCATGCATATTTGAGGCTCTTTGCTGGTGTGCTTTTGTTAGATCTGGGAGATTTTTGGACAGAGAGCCCGTGTTGGCATAAGAACTCAAGTCTCTTGTTTCCTGAAGCCCAGTGAAGCAGAAGCAGTTGTCAGGTTGCATGTTTGCTCTTGTAAAGCCGGGAGCAGAAGTAGGGACTAGCATCTTTCCTTTAAAAAAAAACAAAGGCTGTTCACCTTCTTAAAAGGTGAACCCACTGCACTGGGAGTACAGCACGAATATAACCCTTACCTTTTCTGTAATTGAAGACAAAAGCATAGGCTTAGACTATGCTTTAGTCTAAGGATTACCATAACCTGTAGCTTAAGTGGATAGTCTCACCATAAAAATAGAAATGCTCTGCTGCCAGGATGCTACGTGTGCCAATGTGTCTCCTTTAACTGCGACTTCTTTTGTATGTTTTTCTTCCCCTGTGTTTTAGGGTTATGCATTATTGAGTCCATTTTGAGTGGGGAGTCCTCCATCACTCTGATGTCCCCAAACTACCCTCTGGGCTTTCCAGAAGATGAACTCATGACGTGGCAGTTTGTGATTCCTTCCAACATGAGAGCAAGCGTCTTCTTCCACAACTACAGCCTCTCCAACTGCGAAAGGAAAGAGGAGAGGGTGGAGTACTACATCCCCGGCTCCATCAGCAACCCAGAGGTGTTCAAGCTGAGTGACAGCCAGCCTGCCAATATCGCTGGCAGTTTCAACTTGTCCCTGCAGGGCTGCGATCAGGATGCTCAGAACCCGGGCATCCTCCGCTTGCTCTTCCAAGTCGTCGTTCAGCACCCACAGCTCGATGAGAGTGAGTACCTGCCCACACCTTCTGCTTTTGCTTACAGATGCCTAGGCTGAGCAGCACAAGAAGATGAATTCTGGGGGCTTTTTTGGTATTTTCTGGAATTTTGGTAGGGTGTTGAGGCCTGTTTTGCTGCCCTGGGTACCACCGGTTGCCATTACAGCAAGGCAGATGGAGATGCTGGAATGTGTAATGTGCAGTGGAGTGCAGCTCTCCACTGTACATCTAACATGTTGGCTTGTAAATGGAAAATGCCTCTCCTTCTCTAGCTCACATCGTGTAATTGAAAAATGTGTTGTACACCTGTGGTATCAGGTCTTACATGTTGTATAAACTAAGCTAAGCACCTTAGCTCTTCCTTGCGACTGTATTCCCTCAGGGCAGGGGGTGATCCAGCTGTTGGGCAGGGACCCTAACAGCTTGATTGGAATTTTCTGGGCTCATGTGTTGCTGCCTCTTCTCCAGTACAGAAATTGAGTTCATGCTTATTCGGACAGCTTTATTTTCAGCTGTAAGATTCAGTGTTTTAAAGGTCATTCTGAAAACGTGAGCCTGGGTTTCTGTTCTGTACATAAGCAGTTGTGCTTGGCCAGGTGAAACCTGCCATCATGACTGGTCAGGATTCATAGCACAAGCTGGGGCAATTGGAGATGTAAAATTGTCTTCACACTACTAACAGCATCAATATGCATTTCTTTCCTTAATTTCCTCTTTCCTCTAAATGTAGTTTTTGCTTTCCAGGGAAGCTTGAACATTTTCTAGTGCTCAAGAACTTCTTGACTCTAGATGTAGAAGCTGTCAATAAGATACTCCAACGATAATATTCCATATGTATTTGGATGTTGTTTAGGTTTCTTGCTGCTTGGTGCCACACTAAATTTTTTTCTGTTTTATTGCACAGAATAAATATCTTTTATTCAGGTAAGCTTAATGCAGTGACTTGTAATACCACAGCATCTATCAAAAACCAGAAATTAAAAAACCTGGCTAGGTAATGATCAATGAAATAAGTGATTTATCCTCTGGCTTCTTAGCTCTGACCTCAGTTTATGGTGGACGTTAACAGTCAAGGTGCCTTCCCTGCAGAGGAGCAGGTAGAGGGAAGTCCTCACTCTGGCCTTCCAATGCAGCTGGAGCTGCTTAGGGGCTTTCTAAGCTACTTTAGAGGGAATGGTGTTTGAATGGCCTATGCCTTGAAGTCACGTATCCAGAAAGGGCCTGTAGCATCTCACCACAGTAATCCTCAGTTCTTTGTCTAATCGTGTTTGCTTGCATTTATTTTGTGTTGCACCCTGGAAACCAGACAGAGTGAGATCATTGTGTTCAGTTAATCTGCTTTATCTCCCTTCTACTTTGGAAAGTAAAGAGGAATTTTAATATATTCATGGCCAGTAGACAAGATGATAAACACACAAAAAAAAGAGGTTGTCATTTATTGAATGAAATGCAACTAATAAACTAATTGGATTTGAGAGACAGCAGTGGTTTTTCTAAGGATTTTAAAGGATTTCAGGATTGGTTTTGTAGCTGTATAAGTTCCATCAAAGATTCATATTCAGCCTTCAGGATGGTATTAAAACTTTTATTAAAAAAAAAAACCAAACCACAACACAAAACCCAAAAAATGCTGTCTGCAATGTGCAAGCTAGCCATGACTGTTATTAAAAATGCATTGGTATCTGCATATTCTCAAAGCTTCCCAAACATTTGGGTATTCCACATCTCTCTGCGGTGCTTATCATTACATAAGAGGAAAACATAGCTTTTCCCAGTCAAAACAGTTTCTTGATCTAACCCTCTGTAAGTTTAGCTGCCACACAAAAAACCCCCCACAAAACCTAAAAAACCCTCTGAAGAAGGAATGACCCTGTGGTGGGAAAGCTAGGTTCCTACCAGTGCTTGGTTGTGGCAATGACTCAGAGACTTCTGCTTGACCTCCTGCCTTTTTTTGGTGTCTGTTTTCTTATATTGAAGAAAGCTGATTTATTCACCTTGTATTTATGCCTTTGGGATCCATAGCTGGAATAAAAATCGAGTACTAAGTGTGTGTATATATATATTTAACCTGTCCTTTTTTTGACATCAGACCCACATGCCTTGTTAACAGGAGAAGGTTGCTGTGTGGATCAGAGATCTATTTTCCCTGATTACCCCTCTTATTTTCACTTGCTTTAACAAGTCATCTAGGATATCAGAGACTCGTAGAATGGCTGAGGTTGGCAGACACTTCTGGAGATCATCTAGTTTATCTTCCTGCTCACATAAGGTCAGGTAGAGTATGTTGCCTAGGACTATGTCCAGGTGGGCTTTTTATATCTCCAGACTTCTCAGCTTCTCTGGGGATCCTGCTGCAGTGTTTGACCACACTTGCATTATTTTCAAGGTGTTTTTTTATGATTAAGCAGAATTTCCTGTGTTTCGATTTTGCCTCTTGCCCTGTCACTGGGCACTGTTGAGAAGAGTCTGACACCATATTGTTTACACACACACATACACATCCCTCTGAGCCACCTTCTTCAGCTAAATGGTCCCAGCTCTCTTGGTCTCTTCTCATAGGGAAGATCACAGAATCACACAAAACATTAGGACTTGGAAGAGACCTTGAAAGATCATCTAGTCCAGCCCCCTGCCAGAGCTGGATCACCTAGACTAAATCACACAGGAATGCGTCCAGGCAGGTTTTGAATGTCTCCAGAGGAGACTCCACAGCCTCTGGGAAGCCTGTTCCAGTGCTCAGGCACCCTCACAGTGAAAAGGTTCCTCCTTATATTCACATGGAACTTCCTATGCTCCAGCTTGCGCCCGTTGTCCCCTGTCCTATTGCTGGCCATCACTGAGAAGAGCCTGGCTCTGTCCTCCTGACTCTCACCCTTTACATATTTAAAACATTAATAAGGTCACACCTTGGTCTCCTCCAAGCTAAGCAGGCCCAGCTCCCTCAGCCTCTCCTCATAAGGAAAGTGTTCCACTCCCTTAATCATCTTGGTGGCCCTGTGCTGGACTCTTTCAAGGAGTTCTATGTCCTTCTGGAACTGAGTGGCCCAGAAAGATGCTCCAATCCCTTAAACATCTCTGTTGTTCATTGGCCTTATTCCAGGACATCCGTGTCTCTCTTGTACCAGGGAGCTCAGAACTTGACTTAACAGTTAGATATCTCACCAGTGCTTTAGCAGAGGGGGAGAGTCACTTCACTCAACCGAATGTTGATGCTTTCTAGCATAGCCTGGGAAGCTCTTGGCCATGGCCAACCTTTGCTGCAGCAGCATGCTGCTGGCTCACGTTCTGCTTGGTGTCCACCAGGACCCTTACTATTTTTTCCAAAGCTGTTTTCCAGCCCTACTCTTGCAAATTTGCTGAGGGTGCCGTCCATCCGAAATATTAAGCAGTTTTGGCCTCAGTACATGCCTCCTTAATCAGATCTTTGAGTTAAATCTCTCTGAGAGAGGGTGCCAGGAACATAGGTTGCTGGATGTGCCTGGGTACCTCAGGACCAGCAGGCTCAGGGGATGTTATAGCTGGTGTATGGTGGGCTATGGGGAAAGGGCTGCAAGAGGAGGCTTCTGTGGAGAAATGGGAAACATGCTCTTTTCAGTGTTACCTCTGCCAGCTCTCAGGTTTCTTTTTTACAGCTAGTCAGAAAATATTTCTGGAAGAACGATTTTGAGCAATTAAATGGAAGGGCAGTCTGGTAGTTCAGTCATGTTGTTGAAGAAAACCAAGCAGTCAAGCAAGGCTGGGTCCTTCCCACTGGCATGGTGACAGCCTTTGATAATTTGTGGCACCTCTCTATGTTTTTAACTGCCAAACAAAAGAGGCTTTTAGGAAGCATCTTTGAAGGCTCCAGTGACCTTGGTGATGACTGCCAACACTTCTGCTGAAGTACAGTACTTGGCAGTTTTTTTCCCTTCTGAACCATATTGGTGCTTGCATTTAAATTAGTTTAACTGATTCCAGATGTGCTTAATTACTGACTTTGAAAAATTTTCTTATGTTTGGCTCTGAAAAACCTAAACTAACAAAAAGTTAGCTGAGAGGGCAATCTTGCAATAAATACAACATCTGAGAAGGGAGGACTCTTTTTTTCCGATGATTGGTAGAACTGACTTTAAAATAAACACAAGAAAACTCTTAGGGAAAACAAATCAAGTCTAACATAGCTGTTGAGCTTCTTATGTTATAGCCTAACCTGTCCAGAAGAGGTTAAGCATACATTTTACCTTGTTAGAGTTGGAAACTGGTGAGGAAATGGGTTTTGTGTGTGGAAAGGCTAAAACTTCTCAATGAGAGGAGTGGTATGATACTGTCTGGGTTTGCATTACAGAATCACAAGGTTGGAAAAGACCTTTAAGCTCATCAAGTCCAACCATTTGCATCCTAAACTAAATCATATCCCTAAGTACCTCATCTACCCTTTTTTTGAACACATCCAGGGAAGGTGACTCAACCCCCTCCCTGGGCAGCCTGTTCCAGGCCCTGACAACTCTTTCAGTCAAAAATTTTTTCCTAACATCCAATCTAAACCTGCCCTGGCACAGCTTCATGCCATTCCCCCTTGTCCTGTCACCTGTCACCTGGCTGAAGAGACCATCACCTACCTCTCTACAACCTCCCTTCAGGTAGTTGTAGGTGCTGATAAGGTCTCCCCTCAGCCTCCTCTTCTCTAAGCTTAACAGCCCCACCTCCCTCAGCCGCTCCTCATAGGATTTGCCCTCCAGCTCCTTCACCAGCCTGGTTGCCCTTCTCTGGACTCGCTCCAGGACCTCCATGTCCTTCTTGTGGTGAGGAGCCCAGAACTGGACACAGTACTCGAGGTGTGGCCTCACCAATGCCGAGTACAGGGGCACAATCACCTCCCTAGACCTACTGGCCACACTGTTTTTGATACAAGCCAGGATGCCATTGGCCTTCTTGGCTGCCTGGGCACACTGCTGACTCATATTCAGCCTGCAGTCAACCAACACCCCCAGGTCCTTCTCTGCCTGACAGCTCTCCAGCCAGTCTCCCCCAAGCCTGTAGCGCTGCATGGGGTTGTTATGTCCCATGTGCAGCACTCGCATTACACTGATAGAAAGAAGTAAATAATGTTTTCATAGCTAATATAGAGATAGCTATAGCAACAGCTCATCTAACGGGGTGAGAAAAGGCAAAAGAAGCTCTGCTTCACACCATGCTTCTTGCAAGTAATTACTCTGGAGCGTTTTCTGTTGCAGATGTCACCCATTTGGTTGACCTGAGGAAGGAGTGGAACATGACTGTAACGATACACTTCGAAGGGTGGCCCAGCAACACCCTGCCTATGTCTGAACCCATATGCCTGATCTGTAAGGACCCTCGCACCTGTGACCGCGTCTTGACCTTAGTGTCTGGTGCTGCCTACAAGATCTCCTTTCTGTGCAAGGACTTGTCCCGCCTGAGGATCACAGCTGAAAAAGGCATAAGTATGACAAAAGCGGCTTAATGTTGTTTCCTAGGGAATGTTTTTTGTGTGTTTTTACCCCAGCGGTCAGCCAAACCTTCTCTCTTGCTTGGGCTTTAAATAGAGCGAGGTGGGAAACCAGGTGTTGGCCAGCTGGGAGGTGGGTACAGTGAATCTGGAGGTGACCTTGTTGTTCGCTACGTCATTCAACCTTTAAAAATAGAAACTGCATAGCTGTTCGTAGAAGGGAAAGGACATACAGCATCCACGAATCTTCTTGCTGGAAACTGTAAAATAAGGAAACAGGAGAGCCCTAAATCCGCCCATGAATGTGCAGGACCAAGGTGGCCACCAGGAATGCATTTTGTGCCTCTTGCTTGTCCGCTTGGTGCAGGGTTTTCCCAAATGCTTTCAACTACCAGCAGAGAGAGAGAGTTTTAAAGTATATATCTGGACTTTGGCTTGTCTGTAACTGTGGCCTGGTCAGCCAGAAATATAGCAAAAGGAGTATCTTGAGTCAGGGATTTTGAGTATGTTGTCACCTGTTGGCTTGTTGGGCATCCTGCGCCCTCCTAAGGAAAGATCTTCAACTAAAAATGATACACGTTTGGGTAAAGGTTACTAAGAGAAGGTATTTTCTTGGGTAAATGCTTATCTGTGTCTGTATCACAAAACTGACAGTACTCTGGGTACGTGTAGCTTAGTATGCAGGAAAACACGCTTTTCCTCTGCAAGAAAAATACAACCCCTGGGGGTGGCCCTGCCTGTGGCAGGGGGGTTGGAACTCTATGATCCTTGGGGTCCCTTGCAACACAGACCATTCTATGATTCTATGACTTGTTTCTGTGACCGCAGGCTGTGTCGATCTCCGGCAGTGTCAGAGGAAGGTCTATTCCCTCTCAGTGCCCAAGGTTGTTACCCAGTTGCCAATCCGACTGCACAAGTTCATTTGGAAGCTCTTGGCTGCCGATCTGATCAACATAGAAATTACGTCTCCGTCCTTGAAACTTCAGCAGCACGTCCCAGAGCAGAAGTGCAACACGAGCTACAGTTATGGCATTATCAGTGCCACTTCGGAGACGGAGTTGAACGTTGGTGTGTTCTGCCCTGGTGGATCCATAGAGAAGATTCAGATGAGGAATAATGTTACTATATCCTTAAAAACTTTCGGTAAAGGATTTCTCAATGAGTCTAACCATCAGGATCTGAAAATGTCTTTTGTGCCACACATTAAAGGTAAGGTAGTGGTTTGTGCTACTTTGTTGTATGGTATAGGACCTGTCAGTATGCTTCTGAGAGTTCAGTTCTTCAGAGTCTAGTCCTGAAGCCATTGCTAGTATTGATCTTTATCTGAAGCAATGAGGTGGCTTATTCCTGGTAGAAGGAAGGAACTTTGTGTAGATAGCTGTGGGAAATTCTGCAGACACATTTCTGCTAATTTTCATAATTACTGATAGGGAAGGAGCGATAGGGGAGTAGTGCTGCTGATATTGAGGTACATTTGACTGTATAAATTTGCTGGCCATGGGTGTGACACTTTCTTGTTATGGAGAAGAAAGACCATATGATTTTATATGCTGAAAGAGAAAGCTTTAGAAACAAAAAAGAGTATCAAAACTAAGTTTTTTTTATTCCTTTCTCTTAATACAGATGAGTGCATTTTCATTGTGAGCCCAGATCCAAAAGCTAAAGTTTACTTGCAGACTCCCAACTGGCCATATGGTCTACCTCCTTACGTCTCCATATCCTGGCACGTCATTGTGCCCAGCAAGCAAGTTGCCCGCTTAGGGTTCTCCAGGGACCGCATGGGCATTGCTTGCGAGACGGGCCGTGCCTACGTCAACGTCAAGGAAGAGACATCGGGGGCAGAGGAAACCGTGCGCCGTGAGGATGAGCTGCTGCCCGAGCCCCGAAAGATGTATCACAACTTCTGGGTAAATGTCTCCAACTGTAAACCCGTGGATAAGACGCAGCTGATCTTGCAGTTCTGGGTGACTTTTGCTGACAAGCAGATAGGTGAGTCCCCGTGAGGTTGTGGTGGCTTGTTTTACGCTTGTTTCCTTGCTTTCTCTTCTGGGGAACAGTATCGGCTGCTGGCCCACCTTAGGTCTTGGGTTTTATGAGACCCTTACCTTTAGAAATGCCTGTCCCTCAAAAACCTCTTCCGGAACAGCTGGGTACTTCAAGAGACTGTGGAGGAAGGTGAGGGGTTTTTTTATGAGTTGGGATTGTAGGGCTCAGGGAGTAAGACTGGACTTTATTTTCTTTATTTAATTTAGCTTTTTTAATTGGAGATCACAGCCAGAAACCATAAGAAGATCAAGTGATGTATTTTCCCTCACAGGGTTACAGACCCAGTGAACAACTTGGGATTTGATTATGCAGATGTATCCATCCAAGTAGTTTTTACTTCGTGTTAGCAGTTCAAGCAGTCTCTGTGTTCACATGAGTGAGAAATCATCCCTGGGGCGGTTCTGACCGTTTAGTGAAGAGTGTACTGACTGCTAACAGCAAAATCTGCATTCTTGGTGTCTTTCATCTCCCTGAAACATAAATAATTAAACAAAAAAAGGTCATTTTTATGGTAGGCTTTGCTCATGTAAGTTTGCTTCACGTTTTCACTTCATCTGTGGGAAACTAGTGTCTGTAGAAGTACTAGCTACACAAACTAGGACTGAAACTGTATCAAATTAATTTCTAGTCTTTTCCTCTGTCCTTTTTCGCTTTTGTAATTTATAGTTCTTTCAAAACATGCAGCATTACTCTTTCCTTGCATGTGGACTTTCTTGATCAATTCTATGACTCCTAGAAAACTCCAGGTCAACAAACGCACAACTTACAATCCTTTCCTCTGAAAGATGCATTTAGGGGGAGTTGATGAAATGCCATGGTTTCCTTTGGTGAATATCTTTCTCTCTCTCTCTCTCTCCGCACTTCTTTTTCTTCCCTGCCTATTCAGCCAGAGGCACATGAGATGTTGCAGGTAAGTTTACCAGCCCATGAACTGTACTGAATTCTTGGGGTGGTGGCTTGGTTGGGTTTTTTGGCTGTTGATTGGCTTGATACCTCTTGGAAGTGGCTTGTTACCCTGTGGCATGCACAGCTTGGAAACTCCTGCTCTGCAGGCAGCTAGTTTGCTTAAAAACTCTGTGAGGACGTTCAAGCCCAGATGGCTTTTAGGAGAAAGCTGAATGTTTTCCTCTCACTCAGTGTCCTTGTACCTTGTCTCTCTGTAGACCTAGGAGTGATACTTGCTGTGGTGTCTGGGGCTGGAGTTCTCTTGGCTATTGGACTCACTGTGTGCTGCGTTAAGAAGAAGTAAGTTCTTAATTTGGCACGTGTAAGTTAACAGTTCAGAAAGGCACTTCAGAAGAGCTGCTGGGGCCTCTGTTTCACAAGTTGATATAGATCTCTTGACCCATGGTCAGAAGCATGAGGCAAGCGATGTGTTGGAGTAGTGTACCTCCAAGGATGCTGCTTTACTTTGGTTGACTTTTAAGAGTAGAGCACTGTTCCTGGAGTTGCATTACTTCCACCCCCAGTGCATTGCCTGCTTTGGCCTTACTTATCACAGGCTTCTGTCTGTGCTGGGAGTCAGGTATTGGTTGGATTTCATCAGCAATTCTGGTGAAATGACATTGCAATGAATGTGGCTGCTGTGCCTGTGGCTCTGGACCAGGCTTTGTCCAAACAAGCTGTAAACTCACTCAGATATGCTAAGAGCTATCTTACCTACGTGACCTCCAACAACTTCTTCGGGAGTTTGCACATCAAGTGGGAGCATTTCTCTATGAAATGAGCCCCTGGAGAGAATGAGGCTGTGCAAAGCAAACATGCACAGTGTTATTCATGTCAGCAGAGTCTGAAGTCATCGGTAGCTTGGGGTTTCTGATACATGTGTGCTCAGTGCTGTCAGGGTGGTTGGGTCCTGAGGCTATAGAGCTGGAATCAATGTGTGCAATATGATGACTGGAGTAGTTATGGGCATGGGAAAAACTTTAAAAATACAGGCTTGAAAATCTTCAGTTCAACCTCTACTTCATCTTCCTACCTTGGGGACAGTCGCTCCACAAAGTTCAATCAAGGGCAGCTCATTTGACTTTCATAGAGGACCCACTGGCCTTTAGCAACTCTCAGACTTGTTTTATGAGGAACTGATGGCCTCTGGGCCCTACTAGTGTCTGTGGATGTTGGGAGACTCTGCACGCTGCACACCTGGCACCCCTGTACTTGGGGGCGGGGGGGGGGGGCATTTGAGTTAATCTTGAGAACTTCAGGGCCAGCAGGACAGTCGTAGGTAACCAAATAATGGGAAGTTATTCTCTGCTTTGCCAAAACCCCACATCTAGACTCATGAGGTGTGGGTTTTTTAAGATTACCTGGATTGAAGGCTTTACTTGCAAGCTGTCTGGGCCTGGGTGGCTGGGATGGGTAAACAGAAGCTGCTGTTACTGGGTTCAAATGCACCAGCTATGTATTGTCTCTGACCTGTTAACAACTTCCAATCTGCAACAGGAAGAAGAAAAACCAGAACCCCATGGTGGGAGTGTATAATGGTAACGTGAATACCCAGATGCCTGGAAAACGAAACTTGTTCACAAAAGGGAGGAAAAACAATGAGTCTCATGTCTATGCAGTTATTGATGATGCTGTGGTCTATGGGCACTTGCTGAAGGAATCCAATGGCTCAGTCAATCCAGAAGTTGATGTGTACCAGCCTTTTGATGGACGTGTTGGTAGCTTACCGCCTTCTCCACCTCCATTCTCCTTCCGAAAAGACACTAAACACCCTTCTAACACTGAGGAACCTCTACCTCTGACAGACACAGACAATGACACTTACACATTTGCTCATCAGGCATCAGGGCAATTGAAGGACAATGGAGATGCAACTGAAAAGAATAATGGGGATACAAGCGTGTCCTTGCTGGAAAATAAGGAACAGGATGGTTTAGTGGAGTAATTTTACACTAGGTAAACAGCAGTTTCCTGTGGAAATACAGGTGTCTGTAAAGACAGGGGTCTAGGAAAAAACACTGAAAAGGAGTGTTATTATCAAATGTGTTTTGATATTGTTTTATTTTGTGTGTTTGTGTGTCTTGGTTTTTTTAAACTTTAGCTGTTGATATCTTTTTGTTTGAGTTGAACATCCAGCAAACTCAAAAACAGTTGAGACACTCCAGGAGTGCATGCGCTTCTGGTTGTGAAACAGGTGGCAAAGGTACACTCGTGCTTTTCTTATAAAGGCATCAGGAAACTGAATCCCTAACTGCCAGCTTAAATAGAGCAGGGAGAGTTTTGTCCAGTATCTCCTCCTCTCTCAAGTCCCTTGTTCCCAAGTGTTGGTTGGTGACTCCTGAAGGCGTAGGCTACACCACCATCTCAAGGCAACCCCAGGCTGCACAGTTGCCTAAGCACTGTCTGAGCAGAGGAGTGGACACTATCATTTCCACCCCTTGCTGCTTGAAAATTCATCGTACATGGCATGGTGATGGCTGTGCAAGTGTCACGAAAGACCATGTGACCCACCTGGAAGAGCACTGTGTACGTGAACCGGTGTGAACACTTGAGCTTGGGCTCTTCTAGTTCAGAAGTAAAGCTATGGGTTTTCTCCTGATCTCCAACCGATGTTGTTATGCTGTGCCAAGCCTACACCAAAGGCTGTATTTTCTTTGTTTTTTACAAAAACAGTTTCAAAAGCCTAAACTAACCTGTGCTGCTCTTCAGGTGCCTGTAGCATTCATGTTTTACTAACATCTTGTGCTTTTGGTTCCAATAAGAGTTAAGATTCAATGAAGAAATAATTACATGATAATCCGTCTACTAACGTTTCTCACTTTACCTGTTAGAAGTGCTTGGGAAAAACCAAGCACTTTAATAAGGATTTTTAAGAAAAAAAGGTGAAAGAGAATGGTTTGTTTCCAGCAGGTGGTTTCTCCAATATGCAAAGGATGAGAGTAAATCCGTAAGGAAAGCCTAGATATTTTTTTCTAATGTCTGAATTCAACAGCCACGTTGAAATGATGGTGGAGACAGGTCTTGATTTCTAGTGGGGCTTACACTTCAGTTGTCTAGCTGCCTTTGAAAGCCACCTCTGGAATCAGGTAAAATAAGAGGTCTCTTATTTTAAGTGCTGTAGTTAGTGTGCCCCTCAGTTTCTGTGCCTCTTAAAACTCGGGACTCCGATCTTCATGCAGAGAACTACGGGTATAGGAATAAAGTTGCCTTTTGTATACAGGCATCTGGCTTGTCCAGGTGTGCAGTCACTGAGGACATTTGCAATTTTACATGCAACACTAGACCAAATGACTGGGGAACTTCTCCCTAAATGTCTTGTCACAACTGTTTCTTGCCTAAGGATCCACCAAGGTGCCACAAGACTCGTGCACTGTGTTACACACAATGTTAAACATCATGTCTAAAACGAAAATGCCTTTACCAGAAACCTTACTGTTTACATTAAAAAAAGAAAAGTGGATTTCTTCCTCTGTTAACTATGCTGGCCTTGCAAATTGACTATGTCAAGTGTGTGTATTTATCAGTGTATGCTGTAGTACTGCTTGGAGCACTACAAGATTCAGTAGTGTCGTATTTGACTCCGCTTTCTGTAGCGCATAGCAAAGGACGTGCCAGCTAAAAGTACCTTTTAATTGTTGCAGGTTTTTTCCTGCTTATATTTATCACTTTTAATACTGAAACGTGTATTCCAAGATCTCTGGCTTGTCACTGGGATCACACATTCCAAAGTGTACAGGGTCATTTTAATGTCATTTGAGAACTTGAAATGATTTCTGCACTACTGGTAACTTTTTCTCAGGTAACTGAATTGCCACAATACATTTGTACCATAGTAGCCCAGTTGTGTATTCATCGTGTTTCTCACTTCTCTTTTATTAAAAGGGGACGAGAAGTCTGTAAGAAACTCTGTTTCTGCAGTTGCTTAGATGATATTTTTTATTTCATGTCCTTTCTAACCAAATAAAGAAAACATGACGGAGGTTGGGCTTTTCTTCACAACCTCTCAATCCTTAGAGAAGAATTTGTTCTTGTTGACTGAGGTTTGGGTTTTTTATTTGTTCTATTTTAACTCATTTTTGGTACGTCAATATAAACCTTAGTTTACAGTTGTTTCCAGTGTGAGGCTGACTTTCATTATGCTTACCTTGGTATGTTTAAAGTAAAAGTCCAGGCACAAATTCCAGTCCATTTTTCATTAACAGAAAGTTGTGGCTTAATTTTTTTAAAAAACAAATAAAATATAGTGATACTACTAGCTGGAGTAACCGGTGTCTCTTCGTGTGTGTATAAACTGAGCCTCAAGTATTTTGATGTCTGACTGTTGGTAGTTGTGCTGTCACCCCAGATGATAGAAACAGGTTTGTAGAGAAACTAGTTTTCTGGGATAATATGCTGCTGACTGTGCTTTACCTTTTCTTGTGTAGCCAGTGATACACTATTAATTGCTGTTTTTAAGGGCATGTGTTTAGATTGCTGGGGAGAAGGGTTGTAAAATACTCAGCAGCTTCTCAGTAGGGTCGTGATGTTTGTAATTTATTCACACCCAACTGACACATACAATTGAAATCAGAGTTAATTTCTTTTCAGGGATAATAGCATAAAAGTACATGTTAGGACTAGTCCTTCAGCACAGAAGAGACCCTTAGGAAAATGTATGAAGCCTTTTTTTGTTTCCTAAATTAAAGCACATGGAATCAGTGCATACTAACTGCTTTCATAGGGGTGTGTGTATTTATTTATTTAATTAGATGCAAGTTTTTAATGTACATAGAAATTTGTTTGAAATCCTTGCTGTTGAGGATCCCAGTAATTGCTGGGAATGGATCCTGGATTGGATTAGTCAGATGTACTCTTGGAAGGCATAGGAAACTCAGCAAGGATTGGCCAATATCTGATATTCATATTTAAATATTAAAATCTTCACGTCTCTTTAACCATTAATTAAGAGATGGGAGTCCACGGGAGGATGGTGGCTCAGAAAGTCCTGGCCAGAATGTAATTTGATTTTGAAGAGCAGGGAGAAATGGAAAGGGTTTGATGGCCAAAGCAGCGAAGCTGAGAAAATAGTTCTTGCTTCTTGGGCTTGACTCTGTAAGGAAGGCTTGATCTATCAAAATACTGAATACTTGTTTTATCTTATGATATATATATATATGTATATGAATAGCCTAGTGCAACTTCCAGATAAATCAAGAGCCAAGGTCTTTGGATTAGAGCAAAAGGTGTACAGCAGTAATCATGTTACTCTGAATAAACTATCCTGGATACCTGTGACAGAGAATAAATTCAAGTACATGAATGCTTCTGGGGGACAGGGAGGAAGCAGAATGTTGAATAACCCTTGTCCATGGGCACATCTTCACCAGCCAGTGTCTCACTGTGGGCTGTGCTGTACACAAAGGAGCACACCTGTCCCCTCCAAAACTTTGAAGATAGAAACTGGGGGGAGGAAAAAAAAAATTAGGATTCATTTGCTATAAATGCCTTTCTACATCTGACTTGGTGATTGGCTTATTTTTTATGAAGTATAGCTTCCCACAAATTAAGTGAGCATGCATTACCTAATTTTCTTTGAGGAATTCTGGTGTGGGTAACTGATCCAGCCCTGAAGAAGGGACAGTCCTTTTACAGGGACTTAAAAACTCGTGGCATGTGGTTTCAGCAGCATAAATGAAGCATGGCAAATTGTTTCAATTAGCAACACTCCTAATACATAGAGGATGTTTTTGTGTGTGGTTTGGGCTGCATCCATCTCTTGTGTTAAAGAATTGCTGCATTAATGCCTTACTTGTGTGCAGCACCCTTCTGGGCAAGCTGAACCTTCAAAAGCTGAAGGAACTGCTTTGTTTCTTTCTACATTTGTGTGTGTGTTTTATGTATAGACATGTGGGTTTTTTTTTTAATCCTGGTACAACTGCTACAGTCACTTTTATAGCTGTAGAGAGTGGGCCATAATGCATTCTGTCAAAGATGCTCTAACAGAGCAATTCTGCCTCAGCACACAGCACCTTTTTAGACAAGACGCATCAAGAAGACTGTGTCCAGCAGGTCCAGGCAGGTTATCCTCCCCCTCTGCTCTGCCTTGGTGAGGTTACATCTGGAGTGCTGTGTCCAGTTCTGGGCTCCCTGGTTTAAGACAAGCAGGGAATGACTGGAGAGAGTCCAGTGGAGGGTTACAAAGATGATTTGGGGAGTGGAGCATCTCTTCTGTGAGGAAAGGCTGAGAGAGCTGGGTATGTTTACCCTGGAGAAGACTGAGAGGGGATCTCATGAATGCTTTTAAGTATCTAAAGTGTGGGTGTCAGGAGAATGGGCTCAGGCTCTTTTCCATGGTGCCCAGAGAAGGAGCAATGAGCACAAACGGAACCACAGGAAGTCCCGCCTGAATATGAGGGCAAACTTCTTCACTGTGAGGATAACATTGCCCAGAGAGGTTGTACATGTGTATAAATCCAGTTTTCCACACAGAAAAACCTGGTCTTAAGTGAGATTCGCTGCTTGGTCTCAGGAGTATGAACAACAGGCTCCCAAAGCCTAATTGTTTTAGCATCTGCTTCAAATTCATCATCACAAGTGCTTTTTATTTAAAAGGTTGGGGTTTTGAAATTAAAATAGAAGCAATTTAATGGTGAGTTTTTCTCTCAAAGTGCTACTTTTAATTGCTGGGTTCTGGAAAAATTGATCTGAAAACAAATACACCTGTGTTGTTTTGTTGTTATAGAACAAACTGTGAAGCCAAATAACTATTTGTAATGAGGTAAAAATGACTGCTTTACGGTTTAAGCTGCTAAATAGAGTTGTGTTTGTACATTCACACTTTGGCAGGTGAGTACATGAGGCTCTTTTTGCCCAGGAAGGTGGTGGAGTCACCATCTCTGGAGGTGTTCAAAAAACGGGCAGACGTGGCACATTGGGATGTGGTTTAGTTGACATGGTGGTATTTGACAGACGTTTGGACTTGATCTTAGAGGTCTTTTCCAACCTTAAAGCTTCTGTGACTCTTTGTTTCTTTCAACTTTAGGGACCAACACATCCACCAGTACCTTCCCACGCTGGAGAAGCTTTCAGAGTTACACTACTTTTCTAAGTAAAGCAGCTCCTGACCTCTTCAAAAGTGAGGACCCTAAAGAGAAATGCTGGGATGTTTCTGTACAAAAATCATCTTTTTCAAGCCCAAAAGCTTGAATCTTTACAGACTTCACATTTTCACAGTAAACCAAACCTGTTCTACTTTCTGCCAAATCGAGCCTGTTAAAACACTTGCTAATTACTTCCACAGCTTAATGCTTTGCCCATTCAAGAGCTGGGAAAGGTACATAGGCTTTCCTATAATCTTCCTGTAATTTGTTTCTTTAATTTAAAGAGAGTATGTTTGGCTTTTTATTCAATAAGTGGTAAACCTAAAGAGTGTGCAAACACAATGAAATCTAGTGTAACTGCTCTGTGACTGTTTCATAGCTTAGTCTTTCAGAAGAATATAAAAAATAATAATAAAAAAAAAGTAGCAAGCCTTTATGTCTTCCTCTAATTTATTGATTTCAGGTTAATGGAGAACAAGTTTCTAAACATCATTAAGCAGCCTAGGAAAGTATATGGGTTCATAGGTATGTCTGATATCCTAGAAGATAATTTAACATTTTTCCTTGTTAGTCAAATATTTGAAGACAATAGGCAATCTATATCCTTCTGTTTTCTGACACTTGATTATTGGCTTGACTAGCTCTGCAGGCCAAACTTGTATGGATTCTCCTTAGGTTCTTGTGGCCACCCATCTGGGTGAAAGGGCAAGGCACAGCTTCAGCTGGAGAGAGATGCTGGGTTTCTATGCCAACGCTTCCTGATACCACTCCTGGGATATCACAGAATCACAGAATCGCAGGGGTTGGAAGGGACCTCGCGAGATCATCAAGTCCAACCCCCCTGCCAAAGCAGGTTCCCCAGGACAGGTCGCACAGGTCGGTGTCCAGACGAGTCTTGAATATCTCCAGAGAAGGAGACTCCACCACCTCCCTGGGCAGCCTGTCCCAGGGCTCTGTCACCCTCACTGGGTAAAAGTTCTTCCGCATGTTGGTGTGGAACTTCCTGTGCTCCAGTTTACAGCCATTGCCCCTTGTCCTATCTCCACAGACCATGGAAAAGGGGCTGGCCATTTTCCCCCTGCATCCCATACTTAAGATATTTATAAACATTAATTAGGTCCCCCCTCAGTCTTCTTTTCTCCAGGCTGAACAGCCCCATCTCACTCAGCCTTTCCTCATACGGGAGATGTTCCAGGCCCTTAATCATCTTCGTAGCCCTTCTCTGGACTCTCTCCAGGAGATCCCTGGTTTTTTTATACCAAGGAGCCCAGAACTGGACACAATATGAGCCTCAAGTACTCTGTGCCTGGGTTATAGAATGAGAGCAGTCACACCTGGAAGCAAGGCAACTCAACCTGGAGAGGTTGAATCCTCTGTCACTTTAAGTTGCTCCAAGTGCTGACTGAGGGGTGAATTTTTGCCATCATCTCCTTTTCTTTTCCTACTGCTGTATTTTCATGTCTTCTTTTCCTCTCTCCCCATGCTCCTGGTCAGACCTATTCAAGACAGAAAGCTCCTTATTTTTTTTAAAGTAAGATTTACATCAAGAAACAAATGCTGGGGTGGAATATTTTTAACCTCTGTCTACAAGATAATTTTTCCTCTCACCACACCTGAACCTGCTTGGTTTACCTGAGATAAAAAATGGCTCTGCTATCTCACTTCCCTTCCCTCTGGCTGGAGAGGTTACAGCAAAGCTACTGGGTGAGATTTACTACAGGTAGGTCCCCAGGTTTTGCTATCACATAGCTACTTCAGAGTTGAATGAGGTGGCAGTCCTTGAAGTAAATTTTTACACCGCAAATAGCTGGAGGGGTACTTGTGAAAACATTGATAGAGGTAGGAAAAAGTCATATTATCCTGGAAACTATCACCTCTCTTGAAGTGAATGACTTCTTGTATGAGTAATACCCAGTTAGACACCAAAGCAGAATGGTAAGCCAGGTCCATGAATGGTGCAACGAATTGTGTCTCTACCAGTAACCAAGATGTGCTTTACAAAGTCTGTAATTGCTTTGCTATTAGAGAGAGGTCATTACCATAGTAAAAATGTCCCCACCAATTCACACTTTGCTTTAGGTGGTGCAGTGGTGATACCTCCGTGGGGTTCTGCCCCCAAAGAACAATGCAGAGGAGCCATTCCTCTTTCTGCTACCTCAAAGTAGAAAAAGATTATGGGAATAATACATCCCTTTGCTTTAGAAATAGTGAGAATTGAGGCTTAGATGCCAATCCAAACTCTAAGCATTAGGGTGAACTGTAACGGGTGGGTATTTTCCTGTATCCTACTGAGATTTAAACTTTTTCTTGAGGGTCAGTGTGAGGTAAGGCTTTATGCTTGTCCTTAACCTTTTGCCTAGCAAAGCTGGGGAAAATACCACCACCCACAAAGGGAGCACCTCAGCTTCCTTCCCTAGGTACAGAGGCAGTTTTTAGTAGTTTATTTCTTTGATTTATTTCTACTAAATAGAAATAAAATTGGGTGTGAATGCCCATCAGGTGGATGCCACCTGCCTAACGTGAGAGGAAGGAATGGATCTCAAATTTGAAACTCTCCCTGGGATGGGGCAGGGGGAAATGAAAAGAAATTAGCTTCTCTGAAAGCCAGGCTCGTGGAGGAGCTGAATGACTGAAGAGTTTGTCCTTTGGGTTTTGGCTAAGAAACTGGTCACATCTAGGTCACGGTTGGGGAAAGTGGGGACAAGAAGCTCTCCTGCACAGCCAGAGGGCATGTTTCTGCCTAAATTTCATCCTTTTCCTCAATGCTACTGCTGTAATAGCATTTGCTGCTGTTACTGCTGCTGTTAGGCTTGCAGTAAATGTACTAACCCTGCTATGAAATTACTGGTACAGATAATGCATGATGATATAATGGAAGAAGGGTGTTGAATCGGGGTTTCCAGGTGACCTTAATTTTCACATTTTCCTCATTTTTTTAAGGACCAGAGCTTTACAGCTTGAGTATCTCTTGCTTTGTTTGTGTGTTGTCTTTCACTGTGCAGGATCTAAACCTGAGGTCCTGTAACTGCAATGTCCCTAACACTCAGGTGCCCTCTGCACCATGATCACAGCCTTCATGTAGATGTCTCTGGGGGCATATGGCACCTGGGTACTGGAGTCCTGTCCCTGTCCCAGCCTGTGCCTCTAACTAAAGCAATGCTCACACAGCCCGAGCACCTTTCCTGTTGAATAATAAAAGCATTGGTGTCCCTGGGATGTAGTGATGGCAAAGGGCTGGAACACAGATGTTACAGCCTTGTAGCCTTTCAAATTTCCTCTTTCTTTGATGAAGCTGGGTTTTCCCTGCAGCTCTGCTACGGGAGCGAGTCGATGGGAACCCATACACGTGATGGGCTGGAGGTGAGAGAGGCTGGCTGCTGTGGTCCCAGCCTGTCTTACCTGCCTGGGAAGAAGGCTTGAACTTAACTGAGAACTAGGTTCCTGGTACAAGTGTGACTAATGACTGCAGGCATCTGTAAGTCCTTGTTACTCCTGCTAGCTGAAACCCCAGCGCTGCCCTCAATACCCCAGCTTGCTGCATGCTGCTGAGGAAGTTATGGGATGGCTGCAAAATACAGCACGTGCAGATGAGGTCTGGCATGCTGCAGCTGGGTAACTGATACACATGCAGGCTGGGAAACTCAGATGCAGGGGGGCTTGCGGGGGTTAATAGACAACTTTTATGCAACTTCAAGTCCTGGAAAAATACCTGCCCTGGATTCAGGGCACTGGGAAAGGGGAATTAGGACAGGAAAGGAATAGTGTCCTCTGCACCAACGCTGGCAGATGCTGGCTCTCCGCAGGGGGAGATGAGAGGACGGGTGATCAAAAGGCGGCATCTTGGCACCTTGAGCTCTGCCTCAGACTTTTGTATGAGCTAAAACAAGATAGCTGCCACCTCTGTGTCCTTCTGCCCAGAGCCAGGGGAAGGACGTGAGTTGGTTTCTCAGTTTTCCTCCAGGGGTTTCAGCTTGCTCCATCATTCCCGAACTGATAAAGGAAGAAACCAAGAAGTAGGTGTCCCAGGAGTGCCTGGCAGTTTATGGACATCTCTCTCATTCATCCCAGTACAGGAGAGGAGCAAGAAAACTGTCTTGTCCCCGATCCAGCCAGTGATGGAGACCCAAGACCATGATTTTCTAGGGACCTACAGGTTCATTGTGCCAGAACCAGGACAATCATCTGGGCCTCATGATGAGCATGAGTCTTTGCCATTGGGTGCATGCACTGCTCACTGCAGTTTGGCCTCCAGAGCTGTCTGATCTCTTTTTAATCTCTTGATTAAAAAAATAAGTGAGGTGGGATTGTATGTGGCTGTGGACACTACCTGCATCTGCAGTTCCATCAGGCTTTAAAATAGGCTGCTTCTATCAGGCAACATAACAATTCCTGTGAATGTTTAAGAGATGGAAAAAAATTTTCAGTAACCATTATTTTTGTTTGTTTTCAAGCTTTCCACATTTTATATGTTAGGTGGGGTTTTTTCCCCCAGTACCACACTTCCAGGTTTGCTTATCTTTCTCCAGCAATACACCACAATTACTTGTGGGTTTGCATCCCTTTTTGGCATGTGCATTTTAATTTAGGAATTAAAAGCGCTGATTGTTGTTCTGCTTCACTTTTCAAACCAAGCTCAGTTTCTAGGTTGTGTAGGAAACTGTTGCCCCCTTGCTGTAGGTATAAGGCATCCCACCCACACAGCGACTTCCAAGTCCTCGCTCCTCAACAGAGCCACTTGTTTAACCGTGTTTGTAACAAGTGCTATTTCTAGAGCGTTTCCTAAAAGTTGACTTCTTTAAGGTCTACCTGCTTGAGGACTTGGCTTTCTGCTCTGATATATTATGGAACAAAGTGCAAGAGCCAGCCTCCATGGATTTGTCTTGCAGCGCCTCTGTGCTGGTGCACAGGCAGGTGGGATCTGTGGTATCTCCCATCCTCCTGCATTTGGATCCAAGACTTCCCAGTGATGGAGGCAGTGTCCAGGTTGCACATGAATCTGGGTGAAATTCAAGCTGCCTGTGGACCATCCTGATCCAACAGCAAAGTAGATCTGTCACTGTGGTTGAGCTGATTCACAACTGCATCAGCCCACTTGTGAATTGTGTGTTTGGACTGATCATTTAATGTAAAAGTGCTTCTCATTTGGTGTTTTGGTGGAGCTTTTTCAGTTTCCTTTCAGTTGAGATACTATATGACATTTCACCACTTGTCATCTTGATCACACCTTGGCCGAGAAGCAAGACTTAGTGTCTAGAGCTCTGGCAACATTCTGGTGTAGACATCCCACCCCACACAAGATTATTTTATGGGGTTGATAATCATTCTCTGTAGGAAGGATTTTATGTGACAGCTCATCCATCAGGTGTCCAAGGTCATCAGCCTCTCCCTGAAACACCAATTTCTCCCCTGTGACTAGAAGAGTACTCAGGAGGAGGATCCCTCGCTCAGTGTCCATATCCGTGTCTCCACAGACTAGCTGAGGTCAGTGGGGATGTCTGGAGACTGCCTGGTCCTACCTCCTGCTCAAAACAAGGTCTCCAGGAGCAGGTTGTCCAGGCCCATCTCCAGTTGGGTTTGGAGTATCTCCAAGGATGGAGACTCCACAGCCTCCTTGGGCGACCTATACCAGGCTCTAACTACCCCACAGAGAAAATGATTTCTGTTTAAACAGGATTTTCTGTACTTCAGTTTGTGCCCATGGTGCTGTCTTCTCTACTGGTTCCCACCATGTGTTTAAACTCACAGCTAGGACTCCCTGAGCCTTTTCTTCTCCAGGCTGAGCAGTCCCCACTCCACACAACAGCCGCCCCAATCCTTCCATCATCTTTGTGGCCCTTCACCATGCTCACTCACAGTAATTTTTTCCCCCTTGTGTACTGGGGAGCCCAAAACTGGACCTGGCACTCCAGATGTGGCCTCACCGGTCCAGAGAAGCACAGAAACGGGGATGCAGTATTGAACAGCAGAGACCTTGCTTTTGGGAACCCTGTTGATAAGTGTCATGGCAATGAGTAGTGTTCCTGTTGCTGCAGAGAGGAACTAAGGTGGCCCCAGGGCATTTCTACAAAGCTGTAGGTGGTGTAGGTTTTATTTCCCCTCTTGAATTTCCTTGGATAAGATGTAGCACTTTCCAAACACTGTTTTCTAAACACAGCTTTTGAGACATGCTCTTTGTGGCCAGCCAGCGAGGTTAGAGAGGGGCACGTGTGCTTTGTTCTCTTCAACAGGCTCAGGGTTAGGTTTTGACAGGGCTGAAGTGAAAGCAAGAGGTTTCTGCGATTCACAGGTGGCCTCACCTCTCAGCAGCACGGTCACCTGTGGGGTTTTGTCTCCTTCCTGGGGTGAGGCTGGATGCTGGGGGTACAAGGGCTGGGTGCCTTACAGTCGCCACCAGCACCGATGCCCTGAGCCTCTGGCGCGAGTGTGTGTGCGGGAGGCTGGGGGAAGGTGTTTTAGCCCTCGACCTGTTAGCACAGAGCAGGACAGAGCAGCGAGGCTGCTCGCTGTGAGTCATGCCTTAGATGTTTGTAATTTTGTTTTCATCTGTATTTGCAACAGTCCCCAGCTGTTACCTTTGGACTCCCTCTGGGTGCTTCTGTACTGGAGATGAAAGGGATAAAGCACTATTTTTTTGCCCTGTACACCATAGTCTAACATTCTCTCATCCACTGCTTAATCTTCTGCCCCCAAGGAGATTATTTTTATGCTCTCCATCAGTGTAGTGACCCCCAACTGTTTTATATTTATGCTCCCAGTGGTTGTTTGACTTACCCTTGTCTGCTGATCCTCACAGATCTGTGTTTCTTCCCTGCCTACGGAGGTTTCTGAGCTGAAGAAATGTAACTTTAATTTAGTTTTTTATTTTATTTGCCCAGGGAGAGATGAGAGGCCAGGCACTGAAGCGGGGTCCAGTGCTTGCGCAGGAGCAGGTCTGAACAGTGGAGTCTACAGGTATAACAAGGCTCAGTGGTGTGGGGGTGGAGGTGCCCCTTCCCTTTAAAGTAGCGTCCTACCAATAGTCTTGCACCACAGTCAGAGGTGGGAAGTGCCTTCCCCTTGCTTGGGGGAAGGGACAGGCTCCTTGCAAGAGAGATGGAGGGACTACATCTGCCACAGTGAGAGGCTCTGGTCTATCTAACCCTCAGGCTAGGGCAGACAGGCACAAGGCATGGGGTTGGGTTGCTTGTTTTGACTGTGAATCTTCCTCTGCCTGCTTGGGATCCTTCTCCTGCTTGGCATTCTCCTCCGATGTCACCAAATGCTCTTGATCTGAATTCACCCAGGACTGCCAAGGACGAAGTCCTTGTGTTCAAGGCTCAAAATGAGCTTTTCACAGAATCACAGAATTGTAGGGGATCCAGAGATCATCGAGTCCAACCCCCCTGCCAAAGCAGGTTCCCTGGGACAGATCACACAGGTAGGCATCCAGATGGGTCTTGAATATCTCCAGAGAAGGAGACTCCACACCCCCCTGGGCAGCCTGTCCCAGGGCTCTGTCACCCTCACTGTGTAAAAGTTCTTCCACATGTTGGTGCGGAACTTCCTGTGCTCCAACTTGTGGCCATTGCCCCTTGTCCTGTCCCCACAGAGCACTGAAAAGAGGCTGGCCATTTCCCTTTGTCTCTTGCATTTCAACATTAATAAGATCCCCTCTTAGCCTTCTTTTCTCAAGGCTGAACCGCCCCAGTTCACTCAGGCTTGTGACTCCCAAATTCTTACCCACCTTTGCCTTACTGACCAAAGCCAAAAGCAACCTGGATGTTAGCTGGGGTGTTGACATGTGTTAACAGTGTGAAGTTCTGGTGTTTGCTCAGAGGGATACTTCAGGAAGGCATTACTGTTTTACTTTCAGCCATTTGGTCCTTTGCCTGTTCTTCAGGACCTTGGTGAATTTGGGTCGGGGCACTCAACTGGGTAAATTAGCTCTACTGAAGTCAACTGTGGATGGAGTACTGCTGGGGTAATGCTCTCTGGGGGCTCACCCAGTCACTTCTTTTCCTTTCTTTATATAAATATACACACACTGCACTCTTCTTCTTTCCTCTGACGTATTACAATCCTCCGCAGCTGAGCGGTGCAATCAGTGGCACAAGATCTTAGACAACATCTCCTGTTTTAATAACATGAAGTTCACTCAAGATTGCAAGCATCACAGTACATCATTTCAGACATGATCTCTTCCACATTTCTTTTCCTTGGGGGAGAGCTGAGGTTTCTTCCTGTTAGTCCACATGCCTTGAGACCGTGCTTTGTGGACAGCAGATGTTCCTTTCTGGCTCGAGTGCCAAAAAGATCTAATGGAGGATCAAAAAAGCGATGCTTGTCCCAGCCCCCAGCAGATGGACCCCATCTGCTCCAGGCAGTTCCCATCAGGCCATGCTGGAGAGGAGGCAGCCTGTGTCCCCTGTTGAACCCCTCCACCCTGGTATTCACTGTGAGCACAAAACACAGGGTTGGCCATGAAGAAACAAAAAAATAACAACCCACCCAGTGCCGTAGTAAGCGAGGGTGAGGAATCTAGAATTTATCTTTATTGGGCTTTTAAAAGAAATCTTGTAGTTCATAATGTACACTAAGCAGCAGCATGTAGAATAATATTAAAGTCATAAATGCCACCCTGAAACTGCAAGGTCAGGTTTGGCCTCCTGGGTCCAACAAATGGGGCAGGAGCAAAGCTATCCTTCCCTTTGCTCCTCCCAGCTTCTCGAGAGCAAAGCATCTCTAAAGAACGGTGCTGGCAGGAGTGTAGCTCTGTGGAAATAGGAAGAGAGATACCAGCAACTTGTTATTCTCTAGACTTTGACAGATTGACTCTTTGATGTCCTCTCTGGGAATATCTTTTGGCACACATTCCCATGGCTGCTTTTCGGATTCGCACTCCACACAGAGATGGTCCAGCTACAGGGCCCACATCTTCCCCGAAGCTCAGCACCACCAAGGTTTACGGCTTTCACATCCTCCCTCTTTAGGTCTTGGTCTCTCATAAAACCCCTCTGTTTATTTCTCTGACCACACATTCGTGTTTTAAGACCTTGTGGTTTATGACCAGTTAGGATCAAAGCCAGCAATGCTTCTGACTGCTCCTTCCCATTTGTGTGTATCTCAAAATGTGTGTTTGGGGGGGTTGTCTGACAAGGGAACTAGAGGGTTTATATCAAGACAATCTGGATTGTAGGGCATAACTGTGACCTATCAAGGAGCCTTGGAAACCTTCAGTATTAGGGTCCAGAGTAAAGCTCGATGAAAATCTGTCCTCTTGTGCAAAGGAGACCTAATTTCATGTACAGTTCTGCAGCAGTTGAACTCTCCCAGACTAGTGTGGAGCACTGTTTTCTTCATCCACGGTCTTCTCTCCATCGCAGGATGCTGGGAGGCAGTGTGTGGAAGCATTGGCTCCGCACTGGGAGCTGAGGTGCCACCTCCTCCAGCACCACTACTGCTGCCAAAGGGGGGTGGGGGAAGGACCTTTCTTCTGGGTTGGCTCCTACTTTGGAGTGACTTTTCCCAGCAGCAAAAGAAGGGGAGGAAGGAAATCTTGTTTGCCTGCGAAAGGATTGCCTGCCTGTATCCTGCATGTGGCGTGTGACTTGGGATGATAAGAGGGGAGGTTGAAATCCTATAAACCATATCCCAGGGTGGGAGGCTCATGCTTTCTGCTTATCCCCTCTGCCTTTGATATCATGGACCCTCTGACAGGTCCCTGGAGCTGCTCTGAAGAGAAACGCAAGGAGAGGCACGCGCTCCAATCACGACGAGGCGACTCGGTTCCTTCAGCAAGCTATATATATATATATATATTTATTTATTTATTTTGTAATCATTTAAACAGCGGGGAGTTTGGCAATAGTGACAGCCTCGAAGTGTGCACTCTGCGTGTGTGTGTGTGTGTGTATCAATCCCTCCAGCTTGGCTCTCCCACCCGACGCCTCAGAAGACCCACCGTCACGCTGTTTTCAAACAGAGCAGCGAATTGAAGTACCTCTCCCATGAGCTCCCTGAGAGCATCATGGCTTGACACACCCAACCTGGCAGCGCAGGGGCCGTGACCCAAACCTGAAGGGGGATGGTACAAACTCTGAGCTGCAAAGAACCGCTGAAACCTTTCAGCCAACAGCCAGCAAAGCTCTGTGAAGCTGCCAGGGTGGCCTGCACTTTCCCATCATTGCCGTTTATTTTTGGGGTTTTCTTTTTTTTCTTTAAACTTTCTCTCAGTAAAAAGCTGCAGAGGTCAGACCTTCAGTTGGGCATGACTTTGTTGGCACAAAAAGTACTCGGCAGATTTACATTTGCTGAGGACTGTGCCTGGACCAACAAAGACTGAAGTATTTCAGCTGGGTTTCTATCCCGGGAGCAGGGTGTAGGATTCCTAACACCGCTGAAGTGAGTCTTCTTGGGGTTTGTTTTCTATGGGCTTGTCTTTTACCCCTAGCAACATTATATTTCTGTGTAACTTTCACCTTCTATTTCTGAGAATACCCTTGACCGACTATGCTGTAAATCATTGCTGCTTTCCCCATGACGCTGGACCATAAATAAAACTTCTGATGGGATTTATTTTAATTTCTTTTTTTTTTTTAAAGATCTGGCAGATCTCCCACTGCAATCAGTGGAACTGGCTTCTGATTGATGAGGAAAGGACTGACAAAAGAGGGAACGTTTCTGGAAAGAGAAATGCCCTTCTCAGTAAGCCAACCCATGCCTTGTTACTTGATAGTCCCATCATGCACACAGCAGGACAAGTCAGATAACCCACTGAGCAGCTGGTACTCAGCCAAAAAGCCCAAACTGTGTATCACCATTTCAAGCAGGAGTAACTCCCTCTACTCATCGAGCCAGGATCTTGATCCGTAGGAGCCTGAATCGGGGCACTGAGAGGGACAAGAAGGTCAGTCCCATGTCCCTCGCAGTGAGGGGAAGCAAAACATGAGAAGAAAGCAGGAACTAGCTACACCAGCATCCCAACAAAGCTCAGCAAGATGGGAAAGGACATCCATTGCAAAGAGACAGCCCTGGGCAGCTGAGGCGGCTGTTTGCCAGGGCTGGACTGCTGCAGCGGTTCTTTGCTGAAACAACTGGGCCGCCCTAATAAATTCCCTGTGTACAAAAATATATCTATAAATCGTGCCGTAGTAAGAACAATGCAGCTGCTAACAGGGCTGGATGTGGCCAGACAAAGTGCTCTAACGCTCTCTAACTCGATACCGAGCCGTGGATGACATTCTTTGCAAAGAGTGACTCTACTTGAACACGTGCGCGCGCGTGTGCGTGCGTGCATACATGTGCACGTACACATACCGATAGCTTTATAATCCTGCTGCCAAAGGGGGAAGACCCAGATTGTGGGTGGGCAGAGAGGCGAGGAGGCCCCGCTGCTACACAATCATGAACTGGCAGACGTAGGGCAGCTGTTCCTTGCAGCGCTTGTCAAACCACTTGCCGATGGCGGCCCCCGACAAGGCTGCACAGTTTTCCAGCTTCCCGCCATCGGGCTGGGTGGTGATTTCAGTCTCCCAGTTCTTGTAGCGGATGGGGCCGCCCGTCATGTCGACCCACTTGCCCTCGGCCGCCATGTCGTTGAGACCCAGCCAGATCTCTACCTCGGAGCCGATGCTCTTGCGCATGTAGTCGTAGAGGGCATCGTTCTCCTCCCCGTTCTGAGGGGTGCTGAGGGTGCCGCCCTGCGAGATGCAGTTTTCACTGGCCTCATGGTACGTCTTGGTCTCCGAAAATGCAAGAAAGCATTTTAGATGAATTTTGGTGCCTTTCAGGCACACTGAGAGGTTACCACATGAACAGAACAGAAAGACAGAAAAGGAATTGGGTTTAAAACTCACCGTCCAGGAAGAGGCAGTAGCAACAAACGCAGCGGCCAAACTGCAAACTTCATTTCTTAGGCTGAACAGCGACTCTCAGCAGCACAGGAGTCCCTCCTATGTGGGGCAAAATCTGCGGGGACCCACCTTTTCTCTCTGCAGACCATCAGGAAGAACGGACCTTGGGATGGCCCTGTGACTCTCCTGGGCTCTGCTGCTGCCAGAGCAGAGGCACAGCATGGTGCTCCTAACCATTCCCCTGGCCTTGCTCTGCCCCACCTGCTGCTTTGCTTTCTCTGGGGAGCTGGATGGAGGTAAAGGTTTGTGACAGGCGCTGCCAGGTGTTGTCGTGTTTCAGGAAACAGCCTGCTATTTCAATTCAACCACCTTCATTATGCAAGCATGAGGAAAAAACCCATCTTTAATAGGCGTTGATCAGAAGTGTTGTGCTTGCATAGCTTGAGGTCTTGAGAGGAAATTTCTATTTGCCTCTGATTATATTGTTAAGAATAGGAATTATTATTTTTTTTAAAAGCTCTAAACCCTGGGAGTGCAGGGTACTGTAGCCAAACAATATCTAATCAGAGACACGCAATAATATCCAAACCAGTGAGCGTGGAACTAAAGCCTTGATTTTGCTTGTGTTCCTTTTCTTTTTATGAGAAAATTCTCCTTAACTTGCATTTTCACCTCATTTCTGGTTTGTGTTTTGCAAATCCCTCTCTTATCAGTGTCGGTGGAGTATTGCACAGAGTAATCACAGAGCACGGTCGGAAGATGGACATTTTACAGACCCTCTGCATGTGTTCACTGAAGTGTGGTGGGACTGACCTCTGGGACTTTCCCTGGGTAATTTCATGGTACATGTAAGAGACCACGTCACCATGTCACTGGAATTCAGGCAAAAGGGTAAGCTACATTTGACTGAAGTACCAATCCATTAGCCAACCCTCTGATTCATAAAGAAAAATTAACATTTGCTGTAGTGTCATAGAAATATCCACAGCTTTACAAAGGGGAAGCTCTAGCACATGAAGAGAGAGGCCACACTCTGTACAACTCATGTCACTTAACTGCTTGAGGGCCTTCATCTGCCTGGAGGAACTGCAGGAAGCCCACGCTTTGATTCCCCAACCTCCCTCCCCACGGTGGACTCCTTGTCACAGGACACTTGAGCATCTCTTGTTAAAGTGTGCAGAGCAATTGTAGACCTTTATAAGCAGCTCCTCTCTCAAAGCAAAAGCCATGCCTTCTTTAGCAAGTCCTGTACCTGTCTGGAGCGCTTGCTTTTCCTTCAGCAGAGCAACCTCCTGAGAGATGTTGTCAATCATGGCCTTCAGGTCTTCAATCATTTTGAGGCTCACAACATCTGTTGGACAAAACAAGGGAAGAGCATAAACATCAGCTGTGTCACCTGGGGAGGCAGACAAAGCTGTTCCTATCATCAAAACCCACCGCTTTTCTGCCCTCAGAGAAAGATAAACAAAGGGATCCACAAAGTCACCATCTGTCCCCTTGCACATCCATCAGAGTGAGCATTTGCTTGCTAGTCTGGTTCTGTCAACAACCCAGTTTTCCCAGTTTGGGTTTCTAGGTTTTGCACCCTGTGGGGCTTTGTGGGGAGGTGGTCTCCCCTTGGGCTGCAGTGCTGGTGTGAGGGTCACATGCATGAACATCGCAAGGTGTTGGCTTGTCTCTGGAAGCCCCTGTGTAGGGCACTCATCAAGGGTGGTGCTGCACTAGGGTCAATCTCCCAAAATGCAGAAGGGCACTGTATGATGCTGCCCTTCCTGAGCAGTAGTCCTGCTGCACACGAGGGTTTTGTGGGGAACTTAAAGCTGCTGCTGAATAGGATTTATTGTGGGGTTTGGGTTTTCTTAACTCTTCAAAAACATGTTCCCTCTCCCTCTCTCTCTCTCTCTTCACTGTCACTGCACACTTTCCTGGGTTTCCTTAAACACCCTAACGTATGATCTTCTCTGTATGCACTCCTTGCTGTGCCCCCACATAAGCCTGCTTTCATGGATGCCTTGGCAGGAAAATACCTTGCTCACCAGGCTGACACTCAGTGGGAATGGGCTGGGAGGGCTGCAGTACCTCCACCAGATCTGCCCCTGTACAGTCAGCCACCCCATCCCTCAGCCCACCAACCACACCAACCCTCAGGCCATCACGGCTGCCTCTGCCTTCAGTGCAGGTACCCAAAAACCTGGCCAGAGCTGGCCTCCTGCTGCAGGAAGAAGACACCACCTTGCCTGAGGAATTGGTTGCAGCCTGCTAATAAAGCCCACATCTTGCTAGGTGTGCTCTTTCTGCAACAGCTCCAGCCAAATATTAATGGGTACTTGGATTTCTCCTGTTATGGAGCAAAAGGACCATTGTGCCGCAGAGGTGGCAGGAGATGAGGCATTGAGGGGTTTTGTTATCCATTACACTTTCTCTGCTGCTCCCATTGCTTTACCTTGCCTAGCCTAAGCATCTGGTAGTCCTCATGGGCTGAAAAGGGGGGGGAATGACACAATTTGCCCACAAATGCAGTACGACAGGTTTCCTCAAGGCTCAAGGAGATGTGAAGCTGGGGCACCAAGCCAGGTAAGTGGGGGAGCAGCTCAGATGCAGAGCAAAACCACCAGTGAAAGAGTATGTGATGCCTTGAATACAAAAAGGCAGGCGAATCAGGAGGAAGGCATTAAGCTGCTTTACTCGTTGCTCAATTAACTGTTCCGGGTTCACTTAGCACTGAGGCACTAGTTATTATTTTGGTGCCTTCGATGGAAAACTTTGTGCAAAACAGCTAATTAACATGCTTCTTTGCACCCCCCTCTCCACCCCCTCACCCCATGCAAGCCTCTCTTGCAACAGAACAGATGTCCCTTAGGTGTAAGTAACAGGACCCTGCCAATGAGCCTTCCTGGGGCAGGTCCTTGCATTGAGCCCAGTTTTGCTGGTGGGATCCCATCTAGAGAGCCCTGTCACACAAGGTGGACACATCTCCTTGATAAATACCTAAATCCCCCATCCCTTTTCACCACCTAGTTTCCAAGCCTGGGGCCACAAGATGTTCCTGCAGCAGTGTGTTCACTGGGATGTCGCAGGGAGAACTGGGACCTGTTAATTTGCGCTTCAGCTACATCAATAAACACCGAGTTTTCCAGAGGTTTTTTTCCCCTGAGCTGTCATTTCTTCGAGCCTGATCCCCTGAAGCCCATGATCAAGGCTGTTAGAGTTTGGATTTGGGTTTGGGTTTGACTGAAGCCAATGCCAATGCTGCCCATGGAAGCTGGAGCAGGTCCTTGGGTGCCTAACCATGAGCAGCGGGACCAAGCGCGGGCAGAGGGGAAGTGAAAAGGAGACTCACAGAAGGATGTGGGTTGCAATAGCCTGTTGGTTTAAAAGCACAGCCAGTAATTTGTTTGATGCTGCAAATTGGGAGCTCTTGCCCATTTTATTTTGTTCCAGTTATGTGCTGAATAACAACCAGATCCCTCTGAACTTCACTTCGATTATTTAACAACCCCTGCATGAAATTTGGATCTGTGTCCGGGGTGCTTAGCTGTGCCTTGCAGCTGGCCCCTGGTCCAGAGGATGGAACTGAACATGCTGGCACAGGGCTGATGTCAGTGTAAATGTTCACAGGTGTTTTCTAGGAAGATCAATCAGTCTCCAAGATTACACAGGAATTTTTGGGAGCCTCAGGAGCAGTGCCCACGTCAGCCGCTACCTGCTTGATTAAAGCATCCAGATGCTGTTGGCTGACTCCAATTACCTTAAAAATATGTGAGAGCTATGCAAAGATGTTCCCTCCCATGCCCCAGCATCCCGCTGCAGCTGTGACCAAGGGGAGTACCCTCAGGGCTGGTGGATCCCCAACCTGTACCCCTGAGCTGGGGAGTTGGGGGAATTCCATTGCCTGCAGTGTCTCCTGTCTCCCCTGAGCACCCTTCTGGGTGACCCCCCCATGATGGCCATCGGAGGAGGCAAATCCCAAGACATCAGGGTTAGGGAAGAGTTTGCTGAGCCACCACATCTGGAAAAATCACCAGGGAGCAATTCAAGGGGGAAAAAACCCCCAAGCCAAAGCAGGCAAAGCAAACATGCTGTCTCAGCATTTTCTAAATAATATGGGGGGGGTTTCACATTGAAACAGCAACATTTTTTTCTGAAGCAGATCCAAATCCAAGCAGTAATTACAACAAAGAAGAGAAAACAAAAGGGGGAAAAAAAAGAAAGAAAGAAAAAGCTTGTCTCAAATTATCGTTTTCTTTTCTAACATTTGTGGTTTGGCTGCAGGGATTTAAAAATGGAAAGAACACAGCCAAACACCCCAACCCTCCTGTGGCTTCACCCTGCACAACACTCTCAGACAAAGGGCAGGGGGTGAGCTGGGATCGGGGGCGGGGATGACGACTGGGGGCTTGGGATGGGGATTCAGGCATCCTACCCTTGCTTGGGGCAGGAGCAGCTGATCCCCAAGCCCCCGCAGTGGGTGGGCAGGCACACTTGGATGTGGGGAGGGGCTGGGGGAGAAAAGGAAGGGGGGGGGTTAGGGCTTCCCACCCCCTCTTTCCCTACCACCTGGCACTGATGAAAAGCAGAAAAAAGTTAACCAAGACACCCTGGAAGTTTCCAGTTAAGGTGGGATGGCTGACCCACGGTGGGGCTTTGAAAAGAAACCCCAAAGCTCTGGAGAAAAATTGTCACTGGCTATCCCAGAGGGCGTGATTTTCAGAGGGGGAAAAAAATTGCTCCCCTCTGAAAAATGTTTTTAAATCAGAGCCCAATTTTCCTGTCAAAAAGGCGATTTTTCTCCCACCTTCTCATCACCAATGGGTTACCTACAGCGGCTCCAAGTGACACAAAGAGGAAAATATGATTTCTAAGAAACTCATCTCCCTCTCTGCTGGTACATATGTGCCCTATACCAGCCCAAGGGGGAATCTTTGCTCTGGAAAACAGCCACAGGCCAGAGATGTGGAATACGCGGCCATGAGGTGATTCCATGGGAAGGTGTCACGGGGAGAAAAGGTGAAATTTCTCAAGGATGGGATCTGATGGAAACAGCCACCAGCTGAGTGCAGAGAGCAGCCAGGGCCAAGTGAATTCCTGGGATGCTTCTTCCTCAGCTCCCTGCTCCCTTCCAAGCAGCCGAGCGCCCGCCAGAAGCAGGCTGCAGTCAGACACATTGAGCTCACACCACCAGCACCTTCCTTACCTGTTTTCTCCTAGAAATAATGAGCGTTGAGTCGGAGGGAGGAGGGATGTAGGGGGAAGAAGGGGGGGAAAAGCACAGGGGAAAAGCAAATTTAGGCATCTTTTTGTGTGCATTGCCCTCTGGTAAGACTGAGCAGTCACAGCTTGCGTACGGCTTGACATACACCCGGGGCAAGGGCTAGGAAATGAAGATGGATGCTGGCACTTAACGGATTATGTATTGTCTGCCTACTCTTGTCTCTGGTTCTACAGCAGCCGCCGGTCATCTGCCACTTACTTGCTTCTGGGAAATGAATGAATAAATAGGGGTGGGGGAAAAGAGGGGTCACAGAAAGGGAGAGTTCGATAGAGGAAAGGTTTGGGGGTGAACTTTAGTGGTAAGACAGAAAATATGTTGTCCCTCTGAAGTTCAGACCGAGCTGCCCCATCAAACTGATTCCAGGTATGGACCCATCAAAACATTTCAATAGCCTTGCTCTGGTTTACAGGCAGGCTACCACGGAGGGAGGGAAGGGGGAGTGGGGGGAAGACTTTATTCAATTTTTAGATGCTTTTTAAACAAAAAAGTCATTAAATCTCTATTAACTGCTCAAACCACCAAACTAATCGCATTCATCCATCCTCCCCCCTACCCCTAGCCCTGCTAAGAAGGTGCTGGTGCTCCTTCCTTACCTTTTTTGGAAGCCACTGGTTTTTGCCGGACTTTGGAGTTTTGCTGGCTGGAGATGTGGGCGAGGGAGAGGAGGCAGAGGAGCAGGCAGGCTCCCCGGAGTGCCATGCTGGTGCTGATCGGAGGTGGAAAGGCTCTGCTCTGCCCTCAGCCAGCCGGCTTAACACCAGAAATGGCTGTCCCAGAAAGCCGCCCTCTGAGCCCCAGCCAGAGGCAGCCTCCCGGCCCCGGAGGAGGGGGGCGGGGGGGGGCTCTGGGAGCTCCAGCCAAGGTTGAAAACATCTCAGCGGGTTTGTGTTTCTCAGCATGCTGCTTGGTTTCACTTAAAAACCCATCTAAATGGGGGAACGAACCTGCCGAAAGGCAGGGCTGTGGAACGACTTCCTATGGGTTTTAGCAAAATGCCCTGGGTCAGCAGCACCAGGGACGATGTGGGGTGTGAAATGGAGTTTGGGTGGCTGAGGGAATAGCAGAGAGCCATCCTGTGGGGCTGCCTGCAAGGGATGCAGCAGTGGTGGAGGGAGTGTGCGGAGGGTGCCTGAGCACCCCAGTGCTCGCCATGACACGATGGGTGCCCTGCATGGAGGTTTCTGGCAAATTCCCCTAAATTTACATTACAGAATAAGGCTTTGGTCTGTGCCCATGCGGAGCACCTTGGTGGTACCTCCCCTCCCTCCCCAGTTGTGAGACCCGCCTGGGGCTCACCTGGCATTTGCAAGGGGGGCAGTGACAGAATCAGAGAATCACAGAACTGTAGGGGTAGGAAGGGACCTCCAGAGATCATCGGGTCCAACCCCCCTGCCAAAGCAGGTTCCCTAGGACATGTCACACAGGTCGGCATGCAGACTGGTCTTGAATATTTCCAGAAATTGAGATTCCACAACCCCCCTGGGCAGCCTGTCCCAGGGCTCTGTCACCCTCACCGTGAAAAAGTTCTTCTGCATATTGGTGCAGAATTTCCTGTGCTCCAACTTGAGGCCACTGTCCCTTGTCCTGTCCCCACAGACCACTGAAAAGGGTCTGGCTATTTCCCCGTGTCCCACACTTGAGATATTTATAAACATTAATCAGATCCTGTCTCAGTCTTCTTTTCTCCAGGCTGAACAGCCCCAGCTCACTCAGCCTTTCCTCATACGGGAGATGTGCCAGTCCTTTAATCATCTTCGTAGCCCTTCTCTGGACTCTCTCCAGGAGATCCCTGTCTTTTTTATACCAGGGAGCCCAGAACTAGATACAATACTCCAGGTGGGGCCTGACGAGGGCAGGTCCCTGTTGGGGACAGTTGGAGGGCAGCCTCCAGCCCTGGGCTCAAATTGCTGGTTCTGGGGCAGTTCTGGCATAAATCACTGTCCTTGGGGTGGGTGAGGACAGCTGCATTGGCCATACTGTCCCCTGGGACTGTCTTTTACCAGGCCTGGGCAGAAGCATGGATGGAGAAAGCTGGGAAGATGTTTGACCTGCTTACAGCAGATGTCCCACTAAGAGGAAGGCGGCTCCATCTCTCTACCAAGTGCATTGTGTCTGCCTGATGCCGGGCCGCTTCCTCTCCCCCCTCTGGCAGCACTCACACCTAGCAGAGTCACGACCTTCAGGTGCTGATTGCACTTGACAAACCTGGCACACACCACAGTTGATAATCCAAAGAATCTCATGGCCAGCTGATAATCCAAAGTATCTCAGTGTCACAGCACTGAGATGCTTCATCAGGCACAGTGGCTCTGAAAAGGTGGTTGATGCTTCATACCCGCTGCTCTGGAGTCGGGCTGAGTATGTGGGGGCTCTTCACTGGGGCCAACTGCGTGGTTAGACAATCAAAAATAACTAGAAGTTCGGGTCTTCATGCAGTTTTGGTTATGTCCAGGCTTCTAAATACCCCAGCACTGTAAGAGATGACTGTGATGAGCTGGACTTCAGATGGGTGGGAACATGTCCCACAAAAATCCATTTGTGCCTGGCAGGGTCCCAGCCTGACTTCAGCCCAGACCAGCTGCTCCAAGAGCAGCCCTGCAACCTAAAGCAAAACCACTGCCTCATTTTTTGGGTGCTGGGCTTGTCCAGGGGCTCCAGCATGAGTGGGCGAGCCTGTCCTGAAGGAGAAACAGGAGCAAGTGGAGGAAACTCATGTGGAGAGAGGAAAGGACAGACAGGCATTCTGAAGAACAAAGAGCTCTGGGCATCAGCCATTCACCTTAAATCTTTTCTGAAAAATTAAGGCGAGATGCCACCCAGTACAACATGAGCCCCTGAGGTCGTGAGCCCCTGAAGTCGCAGAAAAAGGTCCAAGAAAAAGAGGGGTGTGGCTGGAAAGAGAGCTGCCATTGATTTAGCTTGGCTGTGACTGCATTAAAGAGCTCCTCTGCATTCCAAACTTTTGAAGCCAAGGAAGAACAGGTTTGGTTTTCAACTCCCCTTTAACCACACACTCAGCCCCATTCTGATTTATGCCAGAGGATATGTGTTTTGGGGATTTGCAGTTCTCCTGCCTGGGCTATCCCAAAGTGGGATGGAGCCCAAGAGGTGCCACACACCTGCATGCACATGTATGTTCCCTTCCTTTGACACTTGAGTAGCAGTGACCTATCCAGAGTACTTTTTTTGGTAACTCAGCACCTCCCAGTTTTCCTTGGCTCCAGATTTGCTTGCCTGCCTTTGCTTTGATTCATGTCCTGCCATGCTGAGGGGGAAAAAACCCCAAAATACTCCCATTGCTGCTGCGCATGAAACAGACAGCTCTGATGGGGAGTCTGATGTTGATCCCTAGCCACAGGTGTCTGGGTGGCTGGGACCCACAGGAGCATTGCATTTCTCTCATTTCCCCAGCTGAAATGAGAAGGGCAGGAGGCCAGCTCCTCTCTGAGCATGAACGTCCCCATGCTTAAGGTCTGCAACCAAGGGGGGGAGAGCTTCTCCCTGTGCCAGCAAGTAGATCCTTTGCCATATGCCACCCTAAATTTTCTTGGCAAAGAGAAAAATGAAAAGAAGTAGAGTTAAAAAGCTTGTCCCTGGCTGTAACACCTATTTGCAGGGGACTCTCTTGCAATTCTGCCTCGTGCGAGCTGTAAAGATAAATCCCCAACGCTGTAAAAGCTCATGAACCCACCTGACAGGAGCAGGGCAAAGTGCTGCTGCCACGGGTGCAGAGCAGGGGTGCTATGGGGCACAGAGCGTCCCCCCCTTCCCCGTGCCTGGGCTCCTGCCAAAGGCAGAGGCTGTGGTTCCCATTAAATAACGGAGCTATGGATGGTCCTTTCTAAGCCTGGGCTCTTTGGGCAGATACCATGCTGTGGAGATCCCGATGATTCATGTTTCTTATGTAAAGGGAGGCGTGGGAGGTGGGTAGAGGTAATCCTTTTCATTAGATGAACTAACAGAAGTGGAAGGCACTGGCCCAGGCTTTGGCTGCAGGAACCCTTCCCCTTTTGGGGCTGAAAGCAAGCAGCAAATGTCAGAGCTGAGGAGCAGCAGCCAGGAGGCTCTGAAGGCATGTACAGCCCATCGGAGAGCATGGGAGCAGGCAGCAGGGGAAAGAGAGAACAGGCAGACTGATGGAAGGGTTAATGAGAAGGAGAAAGGCTGTAATTATGCCAAGAAACCCATGGTTTGTCCATGATTTTTTTCAATCTGTATAATTACAGAACTTAATTCCCAGTAAAAGCACTTCATACCCCCGTTTCAAGCCCGGTCTTCAGGTCAGACAGACAGTAGCTCCTGTTAGCTGTAAGGAAACTGGTTTGAGATGAAAAAAAAAAGAGGGCAGAAGAACGTATGCTTATGGAAACCATCCCATGGCTGCAAGAAAGCAGTCAGAAAAAGTTTACGTGGCTTTGGGAAACCCAATAAGCAGTCTGAGATGCTGAACTTGGAAGGCTTTCAGTTAGCAAAACAGTGGCTGGAATAAGCCCATGGAAGGAAGCTGGATGCTCCTGGCAATGGTGCAGACCTGTGATTTTGTGCCCAGCTAGGCAAGGAAACGGGCAGCGAGATCAGAGGCTATTTTGATTCGGCTCCTAGGAAATGAGCAAGCATTGCCCAGCCAAGAAGGGAGGCAGCGCCACGGCACAATGGCTGGAACGTGGAAGGGTGGACTAGAGAACGCTATTCACACGGCTATTATCAAGATAGGCAACTACCAGCCCTGGCTTTTTAGGGGTACAGGTTCAAAGGCAGGCCACCACAATGCTGAACGATACTCACTCGTTGCCTGCAGCTCCCCATCTCCTCCAGGAAGGCTCCCACCTCCCCAGCCAGCACCAGCAGCGGGAAAGCCCAGGGGAGACCCAAAAGCATCTTTACACGCAGGGCCGCGCAGCTCGGTGGCTTGGCCTGTGGCTGGGGCAGCAGGCAGGGCTCCGTACCACCGCTGCCTTCACCCAAATCCACTCTGTGGGGGGAGGATCCGCGTCTCAGCGGCACCACAGGAACCTCAGAGAAGAATAGGAGAGAAGCAGCATTGGGCAGTGAGAGATGTGCTGCAAGGAAGAGGGGCTAGCAGGAGAAAATCTCTGATTATTAATTAGCCGCTGCCCAGACTCAGGCTGGCATCGGTCCTGATTGCACCAGCACAAACATCAGAGCAGGTTCAAATGGAAAGAGCCGAATCTAATGGATCATTGTTTTTGAGACCAATGGAGAAGAAATGCGATAATGGTTCAGGAAAGGGCGGTTTTCATAAAGGACAATGATGGGGAAAGCCAAGGAGTCAGCGCTTTGCCAAAGCGTTATCCCCAGCCCCAACTTTAGGAAACTGGCTCCGAGCCTGAGGAGGGACCTTTCTCATCACATCCCATGGCAAGTGCAGCTCACATCCCTACCCCACATTCACCAAGGGTTACAGGACAAAAGGATTTGTGCTAAAGGATATCCTGGGCCTTAAACCTGACCCAAACGTGAAGAACTTGAGTTCAATTGCTGTCAGTTGCTCAAAATCTTCCTGTTTCCAATAGGAGCTTGCACCAAAGGACTCGCTCTCCTTTCTGCTTGGAGCACGTGGCTCCTGTGGGCTAGGGGTAAATTAAATCCTCACTGCTTTGCTTTTCTGCCCATTATCCAGGTCCCAGAGTCCAACCAGCCAAAGGAAAACTGTAGTCAAGCATCTAAATCTAACACCCAGACTCTGGAGAAATTCCTAGCTGTGTAGGATTGCCGAGCAGACTGCACAAAACCGACCGTCTCGGCACCAGCTGAAGTGAAGTCAGTGTTGAAATGAAAGTCAGAGCTTTAGGGCTGGCAGGCAGACAGCAGTTCTGCCAGTTTAGGAGCTTCTTGCATGTTGTTCTCACCTTCTGAGTGACTGGTTTGCTTTTCTGTGGCTATGGATGCTGAATAAGGGATGTTAAGACAAATCCAGCATCAGCCTTACGGATGTCTTAATTTTCTCCATTTAGAGAAAAGGTTTCGTGATCAGCCAGCAGGAAGAAAGCAATCCATGCCCTTGAAAAGCCCCATCAGATTGAAATTGGGCCCACTCTGGGGGAAAAGGAGAGAGGTTAGGACTTAAATTGTGACTTTTTAACCTGTAGGTTTCCAACTCTGGAAACACCAAAACTTACTGTTTGCCAAAACACAGCCAGAATGGGCTGCGAGCGCGCTCCTCCGGAAGGGAGGGCCTGCTGGCCACTGCCTCGGCCTACCTGCAATGCCCAAACACACAGCTTGCTGTCCCCACTGGGTGGAAGAGGGCCTCCCTAGGTCAGAAAGTGGCTGAGATGTTACTCCCTTTCCCCTTGTCAAGGTATTAGTGCAGGGGCCACCGTAACTATCACCTTCTGTCTAAACCAGGGAGATCAAATCTCACCTACAAACGGATGTGAAAACTCAGGGGTGCCCATGTTGCTAATCCTATCCTGACCTTCAGGACAGGATAGCAACAGCCATGTTCGTAGAGCCTGCAAGATTACCACAGCCTTATTAAAAAGCATTCCAGTTGATGAAACCAAGGTTGGAACCATCACCTGGGAGCCATTAACAGCAGCACCTTTAAGATCCCATCATTGTTCTGTGGGAGAAGTATAAGGTCTTTGTTACTGCATAGCTAGAGATGCAGCTGATCTGAAGAAGCAGCGAGGCGTTGCGGTGTTTCTGTGGGGAGATGGGTACTGAAGTGCCCTGGTGTGGCCAAGCACTATGACTGGGAGGCCGGGGCTTCACCAATGGAAAAGGACAGAGGGACCAGACGTCAGAAGTGCCGGCCTGAAACCAGACACTGGCACCGGCCTGGGTGAGGCACAGCTAACAGGAGCACCCATGCTTTACCTTCCAGGGAACAGCTGCCTCACACCAGCAGGGAGTGGAACCGGCGGGGACATACTCAGAGATGAGGAGGGGCTGGGGAGCGGGGAGGAACTACAGCAGGGAGGCTGACAGCTGAGGAGCATCTGTCCCAGTTGCAGGCCTGCTCCTGCGCTTGCTCAAGCATGTTCAAGGAAAGGAGGGAACAAGGCTGTGAGGTAAGGACCAGAGAGCTCTCCTCTCAGGTCTTACCAAGTCGTGCTGACTTCTTCCCCCTGCTCTGGGTCTCCCCGGCTGCTTATTGCAGCAAAGGTCTTGAGCGGCACAGGAGGGCTGGGGAGCACCCCTCTTCTGAGGAGGGCAGTGGCATCTGCTGGAGTTGGAAACAAAAGTTGGAGGCAGTCCTAGAGAAGGCGACAAATCCCACTTAATTACCATTTACAGAGAAAATGCAGATGGTGCCCGAGATATTATCTACATTGGATCAAGGTGCTAAGTCCCACAAACAGAGACATGCACACTCCAATCTCTCAGGAGTCACAATTGAGTTCTGACTCCCACCAACTTATCTTTACAACAGGCTGTGCTGAGGCAAGTTGTCATAAAGCCTAACAGTAGGTGGCATAGTCCCTCTCCTCCCCACTGCCCCAGTGCCCACCCCCAGGGCAGAACAAACTCCCTTCTCCTCCCCAAACTGCAGAGTTGAAATGTTCAACCATTACTGTAGCTGTGACATGTTGGCTGATGGGATTCCTGGGCTTGGTGCATCACCCTGAGCATAAACACAGATCTGGAGGAACAAACCAACCAGGTCCACTGACCTACAGCCTTGCCCTCTCCTGCTTCAAGAGGACCCTCCCTGCCAAACAGGACTGGGATCCGTGGCGGGGGTGGGGGAAAGGTAGATTGTGGCTGGATGCACTTCAGGCATCACAAGTAAAAGCCTAGCAGTAATTGCTAGAATCCTCATCTCCAGTACACAGCTTTCAGCCTCTCGACACTCCCAGCAGAAGCAATTAATTTCTGGGACAAACAGAGAGCTATCCCACTCCACAGATGTTTCCTCTTAGTTCTACTGGACTCGAGTCAATGAAAACGTGGCAATATCTGCACAGCAACACATGGAACTTTCCACCAGCCCAGATGGGAACAGGAGCAGTCTCAGTTGGAGCCTCTATTAAGTCTAACTGCTATTTTTGCTTGGGATGGAAGGGAGGGGTTAAAGAGAGCTAAGAAAACAGGAATGGGCAGCATAGCCCTCAGCATGCCTGAGAATCAGAGTCTCAAAGATTTCTTGGCAGATGCTGTATCAACTGGGAGATCTGCAGGCCCTTTTACTCCTGTCAGAGCTTTGTTTATCCATTTGGGATATGAGTTGGTAGCAGCAAATCTCCAGGGGCAGCTGAGACCAACTAGCAGCTGCATAATATTTTTGGCCAACCTCATTGTTTGTATCTCAGGGGTAGAGGCAGCCCCAGTCTGAACCGGGACCACGCACCACCCCACTGCTTTCAGTGCCAACAGATGGGAGGTAGCGTGTGTGGAAGGAGTAGGGCCCCTTGAAGACCCCTGGTTCATTCATTTGGTGGCTGTTTACACATGTACAGGTGCCCTGGGGGAAGGATGTGCATGGTTAGAGGAAGCACTGCAGACACCTGCACCATGATAGTCCACACTTGTGCTTTCGGCATGTTCTTGGTACCAAGTGTTTTGTGATCAGAGTAGCCATTTTTGTATGCACTGGTGTTCCACAGGCTTCCCTGTGCTAGCAGTGGACACAGATGCTCAGGTAGCAAGTTTGCTTTTCAGGTATCTTGAGCACACAGCCCAGACCTCAGATGTGGTAAATATCTGCCATCCTTGGGAGAGGGAACGCAAAGGTCTTCACCTCCACAGAGGTGTCAGTTAATGTGCCTGAAACACAGTGAGCTTTCTTCCCCCTGCTCCAGCTCTCATAATCAATTTAAAATTAAAAGGATTTGGGGAAGGGACAAGAAGCATCTTAAATGATGTAACTTGCAAAACACTTGGGAGATCCTTCAACCTATGTAGAAATACACTATCATTACCATGTTACAAAACTCACCCTGGAAGTAACTCTGGGCAGCCTTTTGATAGCCAGCCACAAATCTGTAGTAAAACAGGCAACAGTTATTCAGAGGACAGCTGTGGTTTGAGATTTGCAAGCCTCATTTCAATTAACCATTTCCTGAAACAGTACAGGACCAAAAAAAAAAAAACCCTGCCTGTGCTAAGCCTAAGGTACTATAAATGGTTTTTTCTCCCTTCAGTTTTCTTTCTTTCTTTCTATATTCTACAAATAGCTCTGCATGGCAAGGAATGGGTCACAGCGACTGCAAAGCTGATGTCAGGTTAATCTTTGCTTCACACAGAATAACCCTTCTAGAGTGATTAAAGATGATATGTATCATCATCGTCACTTCTTGCCTGTACTGCTACGTGGCACTATCATAACCCACCTAATCCATTACTTAAAGTACTGAAAAAATCTCATCTTGGGCAAATTGTGTGTGACAACTTACTGGTTTTCCTCTTTCTTTTCCTGCTTGTTGTAGTAGTGGCTACACACATCTGAAATTCACAGTAGCACTGTGGTCACCTTGGATAATTATGTGAGTGAGCTCTAGGAAAAGGGCTGAAGGGATCCAGGGACTTCAAGTACACCCTATTTTTTAATGTGATTGTGGTTATTAGTGTGAGCTGTAATAATGTTTTGTCCTCTATCTCTACAGGTCTTCTTGAGCAAAAAGCCTCCCCCTTCTTCCCACCAGGCACATTTCAGTCAAGAGAACGTTCTTAATCTGGTATTAGGAAATTAAAACAGGAATTTCAGGAAATGCTGCTTGAGTAAGAGCTAAAATAATTCCTGGATTACTGTAGTAACTTTTACCATAATGTTTGTTCAAAGCTGTTCTTCTAACACTTGCAGCTGAAATACAACTTCTTGAAAATCAGCTTTATTCCTCTGAGTTCTTCCATCTTCTGTCTTTTCCTATCCTGCCAAAACAATAGCTCTTACTCTTTGCTGGGCCAGACAACTGATGCAGGAAGGGGATCCACTGCTTTGAAGACCTGGTGATACATCCTGACTGCAGACCTGATCTGCCACCTTTCGCCCTTCCCTGTAAAGGATTGTTACTCACAGCTACTACACTTTTCCAGCTGAATTATCAAACTCTTAACAATTATGTTCCCTTCTACCTTAGCCATGCCCCTTCTCCTCAGCCACTGTTTTGGCAAAGTGCCTATTGTACCTGTTGGCAAGAGGGACTGGCAGAGCTCTAGTGAGCGAAGAAGTCATGGTTCAAATAAGAACTGGCATCTTGGGACCATGTTGTGTTTATAGCAAAATCTAACCACATTTTATTCAAAGAAAAGTAAGATAATTTGAAGGAGGACTTCTCCAAGTGCTGTTCTCATCTTGGTAAGTCAAGAGGCCACGTTTTGGCCCAAAACCTGGCTTGCACTATACCGAGGACACCCCCATATACAGTCTAGAACACATCAGCTAGTCTGCAGAAGTGGAACACATGCAGAATTAAGCAGAACATACACCTGTCACACCTGAGAACAGATTCAAGCACTTTCCAGGCAATTGCACCAATTTTTCTGGTGCTCTTCCTAAGTGTGGAGGTTACCTGTACAGAAAGCATCTCAAATTTGCTTATTTGCCTTTAACTGTGCCTGTCTTTAGGTTTAGTACATTTTTAAGGCTCTCAGCCAGAAGGATAAAGGTACTGGAACAAAAAAAAAAAAAAATATATCCTTTTCCTATATACAAACTGACAAGATTGCACAATCCATTAAAAACAGTTTTGAACATTTAATAAAAACTCATCCCAGAAATCCAACTTTCTGCCGTGAGGTCCCCAAACTCTCTTCTTCATCCAAAATCTTCTGAAGGGCAGCGTGCAACGCCTTGCCTACTCTTTTTCCTGTCTGCAATGCAAAGAAAGCAAAACAGATCTGAGACATATGCTGATTAACAGGAAGACAACTCTCACAGAACACCTCCTTCTGACAAATATTTTCCCTTAAATGATTAATATATGCCAACTGGTACCATAAACACATGGTTTTAGTTAAGAAAAACAGCAGTGGTGGAAGCTTCAATTCAATCTGATTAAGCTTTGGGAAAATGTACACGTAAAAAGGCAGTGCTCCCATTCAGAGAAGCCTTCCATGATCATTAACACCAGACCTGTGCACAGCTGGATCAGCCAGGAGCACAAATTAAATTCACATCAGGCACAAGCACACATTCAGATTGGCCAGCACACACAATATGCTAGCTGCCAGGCGACAAGAGATACCTGAGTGGCGAAGCAGCCTGCTTATACTAAGTTCAATACACTCCTCTGAACGTGCTCAGAACCAGCAGCCTCAATTTAGCCCAGCTCAACATCCTGTCATATGGCCAGAGAAGCCCAAAATGCAGACTGCCTGCATTGCCAAATCAGTCTGTGGGCAGATTCTTCATTCTGATGTGCAATTCTGTACTGTGCAAGGACCTTAAAGGAGTTAACAGAAGGTTTTCTTTACAGAAATAAAACTCCAGCAGTGTAAAGCCACCAGGATTAGCTCTGATAGCAGCCCCTACTCTTCCCACGTGCACAGTTGTATGGTGGAAGCTGCAGGACGGGGAAACATTGGGCAATGCTAAAATAAAAGATCTTAAGGTAGTGGTGCCTATTAGAGCTTTCCCAGGGTTTCTCCAAACGACCTGAAATACTGACTCCATACAGGGACAAAGAAAGCCTGCCTGTCCCTGAAGAGCCAAAGGCAGATTAAGCTGAGTTTATTTGCTCCTATCAATGGAACAAAGCCTGTGCCTGCCATACAGCTGACCACAAAGCTCTCCACCTATCAGAGACAAAATATGGCCCACAGTATCAGAGGAAATTTGGGACAAGTTTTGATGCAGCAGGGTAGCTGTCAATCCCAGACAATCTGAGTCATGTTAAATAAAGGGTGGCACACACAGGAATTCTACAGCTCCGCACTGGGACAAAGATCACAGCAGCAGTCTGGAGTCCTGAGGGGTGAAGGCACAAAGCTTTGTACCTTCTTCTCCTCAAACATAGGATGGCATCACTCACACCAGGTCAAAGTGAATAGGAACTGTGCAGAGGTTTGGTACTGACACACCACCACAATACTGTTGGCATCTTATTCCTGCTTCCCTGTCTTACAGATCAGGTCATACACTCAGTTAAAAAAAGCCTAATGCTGGCAGCTTCACAATTTTCCCACGAAACCATCCAAGAGATATTCCTAGGAATATCTATTCCCTACCACAGGCAGGGCAAGCTGAATGCTCTGACCAGCAGCCAAATCATTAGGGAATGGAGGCGTCAAGCAAAGGTTATGCAGCTCCTCCACTTGACATTCCTGGGCTTTTTTGGCTTTTTTCTTGGTCTCCTAATCAGGCTGCTGAGTTTGAGGCAGGGCCAAATAACCTCTGATCTCCCAGAAAACATCCTGGTTTCTTCTGGTCAGCTTTAATCCTTACTCCATCAAACTGCTCACCACCCAGGAGTTACTTCTTCCAAAGCAAGTGAGAGACAGCACAAATCACTCAGAGATCAGCTTTTAACTCCTTGCACCAACAAAGTAGGGACAAGGTTGCTAAAGCTCTTAGGCAGAGTAGGATGAAGATTTCCCATGGCTACCTTCCATGTGCACCTCTGATTAGTGTTTAGATGAGCATTCTATAATCCCAAGCACAGCCTTTGGGGGTAGGCCATACAATGGAGCTGCTATTTAAGACTCAGTGTAGAGGAACATCTGTGATCAAAGTAGAGGATCCAATAAAAGCTTTCTGCAGATAATTTGCAGGTGGGTCAGCTTATACCTTAAAGATTTATCTAACCTTCAGTACACATCTTTTTCTAACAGCCCTAGACACAAAATCTCAAGTCTTCTATGATGTTCAGTTAGGACTGGACTCAAAATCCATCGAGGAAGACACATCAGATGTCCATAAGAAGTTTGGTTTCTTTAGGATGCCAAGGTAGAGATAACCCCCTCTCTGCACATCTATACAGATGATAAGGGGGATAAGTGACCTCTCTGGATGCAAACAAAAAGCCCACCAGTACCACCAAGATTAGCACTCTGGCACGACACCATGAAGCGATGAAGTGCCATATATACTCATATATACTGCAGTTTCTGCTTGAGACCAACTGTTTTCAAACTTGGCTCCAAGTTCTGCATTCCTCACTACAGCCACGCTGAGATTAGTTCTGGAGCTCTAGGAAATGGAGACAGCTCCAAGTATTTCATTCTCATTCTGACTCCAAGTTCAAACCCCAGTTCTGTCTCATGCTAGAGGCTAAACCCAGGCATGAGAATTTACACTGGAAGAGGGTTTTAAGAAGAGCCTGAAGAAAGGTTTAAAATGGAATTCTTATGTGGATACGAAAAACATCCAGATACTAGTATTTTTGTGGAGTAGGGGCAGAGCAGAAATCAAATAAAGGGACAAAGAAAAAACAACAGTAAAATGAGAAGAGTAGGCTTATCACAAAACAAATGAGTTACACTAGAACACCAGACACCAGCAATTCAAAGTACCATCGCTACTTCCGTAGGGACTTTGCCATGTTGGAAGTTTTGCTCTTTCAGTCTTTAAGGGAAACACTGAGAGGGAACGTGGTCTCTAAAAATACTCTCAAAAGTTTATCAACTTAAGCTTAGAATATGACAGCTGTGAGGTACTTGCCTGAAACAACTGGGAGTATCATACATTTACAGAGAGAGTGGTGAGGTGCTGGAACAGGCTGCCCAGAAAGGTGGTGGATGCCCTGTCCCAGGAAGTGTTCAAGGCCAGGTTGGATGGGGCCCTGGGCAACCTGGTGTAGATCCAGGCCTGGAGCCTGTGGCAGGGAGCATGTGGCAGGGGGGTTGGAGCTCTATGATCCTTGGGGTCCCATCCAACCCATGCCATTCTATGATTCTATGATTTCAGGCATCTAAAAGTTTTAGATAAGTTCCATTAATTTCAGACAGTGTTTCAAAGGACCTTCAGGAAGTCCCTTGTGCACCTAATAAAAGCATGAAGATTTCTGCTCTCAAAGTCCTTACTGAAGCTTTTCATATACTCAAGTGCCAGTATAATTCAGGATCATTAATACCTAACTGCTCAAAACTCCTTACCTCCATCATTTCAAAAATACTCTCAGGATCTAGGCTGCCTTTCCCCACTTTCCTCACAGAAGTGAGGGCGCCTTTACTGGTCACAGAAACAAGCAGGCCAGCCAAAGAACAGGCTTCTTCCTCTAGGGTAGCATCCACCACATGCCTACATCCAATCTGTAAGTTAGTGACAAGAAAACATTTGAGTTAGCAGTTGTCCAAGCTTTTTCTTAAGACATTAAACTGTGAGTAGCAGCTCTGTTGGCTAGCTACAGCCTCCCACCCTAACATCAGCTGACTGACCTGACAGCACAGTACTGAAACAGCCTCTGACCCCAGATTAAGTGTAGGTAAGATAAACATGTCACCATTTCACAGTGTTTTCCTCTCTGACCATCCTTTCACCTATATGAAAGTGCAGAGTTCCCCTGTTCCCCAAACTCCAAGCACGGATTTTCCTTCCTACAAGGTGAAAATTACACATGCTGAGACTTAGGTGAGCTCCCACTTTAGTGGGGACCATTCTACATAAGCTTAAAAGATATGTCAGACAAAATTCCAGGTAACTAAGCAAATGGCTAACTCTTGCACTGGAAAATGCAGCATCCAGCAAATCCAGCGTTAGCTGTGGGCTATATATGGAAAACTAAAACCTGCTTGAAAGGAAAGGACAGTATTGCACCCACGAAAACAGAGTTCTGTCCCCAGCAACACGTGCTCATTGTGTAACTCCAGGCAGATCACACAACCTCTGTGCCTCACAATACCTGTTTATTTTAACATACTAAGTATCTGCTGCTCTGGCTGTTGAATGTGGAGGAGATGAATAAACAAGTCTTCAGCATGCAAGAAAGTGCATTTAAGAATCCATCAAGGGGAAATCTGTGAGAGGTGGAAAAACATGACCCTTATTTGGTAAAAGTTCTGCTTAAGTAGGAGGCCAGGGATGAACAAACATAGTGCACACCAACCATTTCTGTAACACAGGTTTCACCTCTAGGGAAAAAATAAACAGGAGGTGGAGTTAATAGAAACTCCAATCTCTAGGTAGAAGGTCAGAAATGTGTCAGGCTTACTTTGTTTAACGTGACGATGCAGGGCACATCATCCACGTTAAGTCGAATACAGTCGTAAGGGTCATCAGACAGCTCGATCTCTTTAGAGCCTTCTTCATCCTCCAGAACACGCACTTTGGGTATCCTGTGGAGACAAAACATGCAAAATCATTGCCAGAACAGGTTAACAAATGCAATTTGTGTCAAAGTCTCAACTCCAGGACATGCACTTTCCTCTAAATGAGGCTAAACGTTGAGAAAAAAACCCAATCAGAATGTTACCAAAGTATTACCAACTTGCTCACTGTAGGAAGAAAACATTGTAAGCAGGAAGATAATTAGGATAAGATCGTCATTTACATCATTCAAGCCACATTTACATCATTCAAGCCATTAGAGTTTGAACAGGTTTTTACACTAATATATGGGGAGAGACCCTTTTAGAATTTGCACAGTGCAATTCTGAGCAATTCTTTGTCTGGAAATACAGGAGAGAAATTACCAAGACTGAATCCTTCCGTGCTGTGGGTCCAAACTTTGCAGACAACAACTACAGCAACTGCACTGATTGGCAAAGCTGTGGCATCAGTAACAAATACAAGTAGTAAAGCTGTTCACAAAGAACGACACTAAACTAAGGAGACTTGGGGTAAAGATGACATCAGTCGAGCCCTTTCTCTTTAGCAAGATGGGAAGACTGGTGAGATATTCTCATTCTTTAAAAGGTCAGAAGACTGCTGTTCTAAGGACAGCTTTACAAAAGCAATGACCAGGGATAAAAACCCAGGCAGAAGTCCAAGAAATGCTTTCTCCTCCATTGTGAGTGATGAGCTCTCACAAATGAAGTAGACAGACTCCTTATCAGTGATACTTGTATTGTATTTGTTAGAGCTACTTAACGGTGGTTTTACAGGATGATTTAATGCAGCTTTCTTAGCACAATTAATAAAGTAATTTAAAACAATTTAGTAGAAGATGGTATCTCAAGAGACCAAGAAGTTCGCTGTTTTATATACCCTGACTTATGTTAGCTCCCACTGGGATGCAGTACTGGCCAGTTAAGACTTTGCTTAACTAGCCAGTAAAACCTAGACACAGCTTAACCATACTGCTCTCACTTTTACACACTTCCACTTGAAAACATAAAATATTTCAAGATGTCCCTAGAAAGCTAACTTCAGTAACCACACAGACTGTGACCACAACCTGTTTTGGACTCGCTGATCTCTTGAGGTCCCTTCTAATCCCTACAATTCTATGATTCTGTTTTTGTATTAGTACTTTTACAGTAGTGTTGTGTCTTATAACTAGCCTCTGGAGATTACATTGTTTTATGTATTCTGTATCAAATCTCTTTTTTTAAAAGAGGAGGACATAGGGACTGCTTTAGTGAACCTTCCTCCCCTACCAATGCAAAATGATTTCTGTTGTTCCCTGGAAGAGTATTTTAGTTATTTGTGTTATTTGTCCTACAGCTATGCACAACAGCCAACCCTGAACAACAAATTCCCTAGGAGAATATTGGCCTGATCCAAGCTAAAACTCAAGCTTCCAGTAAGCAGAGCTGCAGTGAGTGCTTTATCCTGAAATGAAACTCAAAATGCTTTGCAGAGTTACATAACGACTCACTGGAAATGCATCAAAGCCTATTCTGAGTTTAAAAATATTCCATTAAAAAATGGATGGAATAAAGTCACAAGGTGACTAACCCTCCAGCTACACAGGACAATGGACAACACTGGACAAGAGCCTAGACAAGAAATGTGTGTGCCAAAGCAGTGTTTAAAAAAAGAAGGAAGATTTCAAGAAAATCTGTGAGATTGAGCAATTTTAACTCCAACCCAAAATAGCTAGGAAACCAGAGCAATGTTTAGTCTGCAAGAAAAACTTGCCAGAATTAATACCTGAAAAATGCCTGCAAGGAGCTGTTTTGGCCAAGAACAGATGAGAGAGGTACAAATCAGAATTACTACAGAGGCAAAAAGATAGTTGACCAGGCACAAGCACCGTAGTTGCATAAAAGGGGGTACATACACACAAAATCTAGGCAAAGAGAACATAGCACAATGCATTTCCAGAAAACTGGAGATTTCCTGTACTTGCTTGTAGAGATTTCTCTTTAAGAACTAGATGTGCATGTTTACTTTGCAACTTTTATTTCTCTGTTTTGATTCCTGCAACTAATCAGGGAAGAAATCTGTACAGCAGGACTTAAGTCACATAACGAACAATGCTCTTTTCTCTGTGCCACAGACCCAGATCTCACAGCTGTAAAACCAGTTCCACCCTTGCAAAGCAGGCATCAGTTCTGCCTCTACCATGCTGCCTCTAGCTCTGTTTAGCTAGAGGCTAAACTTTCTAGCTTTTGTCATTTGCCTGGTTTCTCTTGCTCAGTTGCAAGCAGGCACACCCCAGGAGGTGAAGTGTAATGCTACATCCTGACACAGTAGCTACTGGCACATTTTGCAGTATCCTGGGTAAGTCCAGCCTTAAGCACTTTGGAGACACAGTTAAGAAAGTTTGTTACCTGCTATCTTTTGCACCTCATCTTGATATAGTTTTTAGACCATAGGGAACAATACAGAACTCCAAGGAGCAAATGTTCCCCCCCTCCCAAAACAGTCATATTGTCATTGTTCCATGCCCAAAGGGGATATGATGAGTCAGGTCAGACATACAAAAGATTCAAGTCCCATAATTCTTGCACAAAATTCCTTAAATTGCAATTTTGCATTTACTAGCCCTAAAGCAAAATGTGTCCACAGCTGTTAAATGAAATGGTTAGAGCAAGATTTTAAGGATGAAGCTGAGGTTTTCAAACACCTATCTGAACATCTAAAAATTTGTAGCTTCAAACAAAAAAAAAAAATCAGCAGCTAGAGCTCGTTCCAAGGCTGCAGATCTTTGTCAGCCCTGACTGAAAACACTTGTAACAAAAACCTGGTTGTAAACAGATTATGAAAAGGCAAGTAAGCCTCAAAGAGGGACACACACATCAAGGGAAGTTCAGAACACTTAATCTGAAGCGATCTTCAACCTGACATCTTGTCTCGCTGGGACAATAATATTTTATGGAAAGTGGGCAGCTACTCTGAACAACCTTGTGTCAATCCAAACAAAACTTTGTAGGTACCAAAGGAAAGGGAGAGGACTAGTGAACGAGGACAACGGGTTTTCACTTTGAATCTCCCCTCTTGACTTTCTGAGCTCGTATGAGATTAGATGTACTCGCTTTCCCCACTCAAATCAATAAGACAGGGTTTTCACAGGCCAAACATCAACAGGCTCTGCACTGTGTCATGCTGTACCACGTTTTGATTTGATATACAACTTCCACAAGACTGTGGATGCTGGCCCACAAATTAAAAACTACATGAAAGATACAGGTTTCAGAAGAATAAAGCAGAATCATTAAAACAATTACACTCCCCACGTTGCCTGTGTTCCCAAAGCAAAAGTTTTTTGTTATTTTAGTTACTTTTTAGATGATCTTCCCTTTTTAACTCAGAACTAGGATTCTGGTTGAAGTAAGAAAAAAGACTCAATTATCCTGTAAATACAGTATGTGCTTTGGATCTGTCAACCAACTCACAGGGAAGCAACTGTTTTAACCCTAAGACTTTTGCATCCTGGCAGCTCACACAGAGACACAAGTATTTCTTCCCTTCAACGTACTGTCATCAACTCCTTCCATGAGCCACTACATGTGACAGTATTTCTTAATGCTGCAAAACAATCTACTGCTGAAATTACTGAGAACTTGATTCACAAGGGAAATTTCTCAGCAATACATAGATGGTGTAGGATTAGATGGAGTCTCCCCTCACCCCCTTTCAAAGTGTTTAAATCCTGACATACTGCCTGTCTTCAAAAGTGCATTGTCCTCGTCTTGCACATACCTTCCCAGCTCTAGCACTGGGTGCTCATTCCCTGATGAATAAGTCAGAACTACGTGAGTGACTTTAGCAGATCACTAATTTACAGCTGAAGAACAATTTGAGATCCACTTTTAAAACATTTATGCCTGTATGAGTCTAACTTATGCACCTCTTCCAGCTGCTTTTGCTACATAAACTTTTTAGCACTAGTTTCTTTCTCCAGGGTTCTACAACTCTGTATTCCCTTTCATCTATAAAGAAGATAAGAACATCAGAAAAATATTATTGAATGTAATTATTACAATACATTCATTCTACTAGATTTTGTTCTTCCATTTTCTGAATTAAAATGTATGGGGCAAAGTTCTTTTAAAGATGCACCGTTTCATACTCTCCACAATCTCTCACCACTATTTTTTCCCCTCTTAGTTTTAAAAGGACCTTTGGACTAACAGTTAATGAGAAAGAACACAAGAAGTGGGAAGACAGGGCTAATTACAAATCAACAGTGACATTGACAGAGAACTTCTTATTCAGGATCATCACCTATCAGTAAATACTTTTTATTTTAAACTCCCAAGGCATCAACACAAAGGCCTCCAAGTACTTGCAACAAAACTGTTCTATCAGGACAGTTTTTTCTGGATCTGGCTCCAGAACAAGTTATACTGCGAGCCTGTCTGTGCAGGCAATGCAATATAACACTTGGTTAGAAACTGAATTAAAGTCATGTTACTTGCATGCAAATGGACTGCCTTGTATCTGAATGCAACTCGCCCTAGTTATTTCTTACTTAAGTAGTTAAGTGTTGAAAATCCTTAGTTCACAGAGAGCATTTCTCTTCTGCTTCCATTCACATGGAATGAGATCTGTGCGTTACCTTGTGTTAAAAAGAGCTGCCTTCACTGCGAGAGAGATGGCATCAAAGAGGTTCCCACCACATTCCAGTAACTGGGGAAGAAAAAAAGAATCTCTTTAAAAGAAAAATCAGGCTAAACCAACTCTTCATTTTACTTAAACCTACTTGAAAAAGCACAAAATTAAGAACCAGAACAGGTTTTTAGAAAACAAAGTTGCCTTTAAAGCCTATCTATGAAAAGAACCAACAGATAGGAAGTTAAGATTTCAGCTAACTGCATTATACATGCAAAACAGAAGAGTTAATGCACTTCATAATAAAATTAATGACAAAATTTAATAATAGAAGCTGAAATGAAACCACTACTGTTATTTTTCTTGAGCTAATGCTCTGAACCAGGCTATAACCAGAATACTTTTTATAAACATTACATTTTGTCTTCAATGCTACATCAAACCAATCCATTTTCTAGACTTTATTTCAAAGAGGAGTCTTTTTTTTAAAAGATCACCTGGACAAACCCAACTGGTAAGAACTGTTCTCAAAAAAGCAATGCACCTTGTCACCAGAACATGGTATGAAAAGCTAGTTATAGAAGTTATCAAGGCACACTTATTTATTCTCTATGGAAAAGGAGTCATCAGCAGGTTGTTTTGTAGCTGAAAAGGATCTAAGGAAATCCTGATGTCTACTTGTTGATAACACTAATTTGAATTAAAGCGTGTGGAGGGAGTCTAGTTGAGTTTCTTCCTATGAAGATCAGGAGAACAGTAGCACTGCATACTACAGAAAAAAGCAGGGCTCCCATAACCTGTAATACCTTCTTTAGTCTGACAGGCAACTCAAAGGTTTATTAGGCTGTAGTCTACTGTTAGTTCTCTGACAAGCTCCACCCTGAGCTGCCACTACTGTTCTACCAACACACACATCCTCAGCAAGCACTTGAAACTACTTCTGCAAGAGCATATGAGTGCTTCTCCATTACATCAATCTGTGCCGTACGATGAGAGCAAAACAAGTTCTGCAACGCTGACTGCATTGATTGTTCTTCAAAATCTATTTAAGAATGAGATAAACTCCTGCACTGGAAGCAAATCATAAATCAGATATTCTGGAAAGACAGTTTATTTTTATGAAGACAGACTGAACTGTGTAAAAAGAATGACAAAAAGTTGGGATAGAAAGCTAAATACAAAGGCGATCAAATTATTTCCTTGCAAACAGCTGCTGGGTACAGAGAGGTTAACTTGCCACTTTCAGTCATTATTGGATTTTCCTGGGTAACACAATAAGCCCCACAATATCTTTGTTATTAAAACACAACACTGGGATGTGCCTGTACTGTTGCTAGGCTTATGTTCAGGCTGCTGTTCTAAAGCCTTAGACAGTGGCGCCTACAGGCCAGGAACGCAGCCTGTGTCAAGCATGGTACAACAATTCCTCCATGAAAAATTGAACACTCCTGTTCAGCTACAAAAAATGAGCACCTTGCACTGGGATCCCCTCATTTTTCTTCCTCTCCCCACCAAAGGACTAAAAAACTCTGCTGAACTGTGAGCTGTGGGAAGCAAAGGAGCCTTTAGAAGGGACTGGTTTTATTTTACTGATACGGACATGAAAAACTGGGGTGGAAAAAAAGTGGAAACATTGTAGACTTTGTCTTATTCAAAGAAGTGTTTCCTCCAAAAAGGACAGATTTCTAAGTTGGGAGGTTTTTTTTGTTGGTTTTCTTTTTTTTCCCCAAATGGGGGAGGTAAAAGATGAGGAAAGCCTTTAAGGGATGCTCGGTACTGAACTGCTAAAATTTCAACTGAAGCAAATGCACAGGCCTCCCCCCCCTCCAAAACACAATATACTGTGATTGGTAGGGAAGGCAAAGAGATGGCAGACTTTGATTCTTCTTTCTCTGCCCTGCAGGCTACTGGAACACATTATGTGGAGAAGGCTATACACATATCAAAAACACCCTCAAAAATGTCTAAAAGCTTATTTCTGACACCAGTGATGAGGAAGGTGAAAGAAATTGAGGGAAAGACAGAGAGGGTGAGAGCAGGCTTGCAGTTCTGCAGTACTGTGGATTCTCCACATTCACTAGCTACTCTTCAGAAGCTGAATGCCTTCTATTATTAAGAGAGAACGTATGGTTTTTGAAAGGGCAAAGTATATATTATTGACCTTTCACACATATCTGCGTCCATATGTCTGCATCTTTGTAGTGTGTATAGTCACTTTCTGTCTAGTCTGTCTGTACACAACTGCAGCACCTCCCAAGCACAGTGACCATCAGAAAACGTTTGAGATGAGGTTTTAATTGATGAACTCTGTATGAATCTGCAAAACATGCCATTTTCTCTTTTGACTTTGTGTATCTCCAGTTCTGTTGAGGGGCAGGACCCAAACACAGATGCTCTGATCAAAGTGCACATGGCTGAATTACACAGCAACAGAGTATCTCCGGGTTCACAATGTTCCTTCTGGGTTTGCGTCTTCTGGAATGAGAAACCTGAAAACAAGTCCCTTCCCACCTGGCCACAAGGTACCAGGAGTTTCAGGCTTCTGACAGATTTAAGGCTTATTTTCCCTTCAACTTAACTATGCAACACAAACACTAATGTGAACAATTTCCAGGAATTCTGAAGGAAAACATCATACAAAGGTCTCTTAATAAGCATTGTTATTATATTTAGAATCTGCCTCCCTCAATTGATGAATATGACTCGTAGAGCCTTATACTAGCACAAGTGTTGTATTTCCAGCACTTACCATTAAAATACGCCTCTGTAGGACTAATGTAGCAAGAGCAGCTTCAGGAAAACCTGTAGGTATCAAGCACCTACATCAAATATAAACTATCACATGTCTGCTATTTAGAAGGGGAAATAATACAAATACCTCAAAAATGTGAAAATAGAGAGGAGTAGGATGGAAAAAAAAGATGGAGGAGGAACAGAATAAGAGGTGAATGTTGACTGTATCTTGATCTAAATATACCAGCAGCTCTTCAATGGCTCAGATACAAAATCACTGCTGAGTAAGACATTAAAAAGGGTCCTTAAGTTTAGAGTCCTAATTAGGAACCTAATTTTCCTGATTCTTCATTGGCACTGTAAATAAAGCTAAATGTAAAATTCATCATATAACATAGGTCTTCACCTTTGTAATTCTGGCACAGCTAGTAGCGTAAGAAATCCAAGGCTGTTTTTCTCTGTAGCTCTGGACAATCAAGAAACTTGTCCAGGAAGAATCAAATAATGACCAGTTATACCTCCTACAAAAGCTATACAGAACTACTTAGGCAGCAGTCAGCTTTATGAGAGTCTTTTGTTTATGCAGTGTTTATGCAAAGTTAGGCAGTACATTGCTTAAATAAGCACAACATTTAATAATCTGTACCTCTGCCTGTAATTACCTAGTCACTAAAGGCCCCAACGTGATTTCTCAGAACTAACACTTCATTCTCTATTAACTATGCCAAGCTCCAACACGCTGGTGACTGGGACTGTTAAAGCACTCGGCACTGGTACATATTTGATCATTCTGAATGTGGGCCAAGTCACGGTACGTACCGTATCTACTCAAATTAGGCTAATGCTGTTGCTTTTGAAACACCTAATGGACTAAATTTCACATTTATTAAGGTCTTGGTCTGAAAGGTTCTTGATTTGTTTAACAAAAGCTTGTTTGTTTGGTGGGGTTTTTTTGCAGTATGGCATGACATTTTGCAAATCATTTCACCGGCACCGATGAATTCCTGTGCGTAAGATCCCCCAACATATTTTCAGTTATAATTTGACAAATAGAAACTCAACTTTGGACTGTTAAGAGTTGGAAATAATGCTCAGGAGAGTCTGACTTGCAGGCTTCTATTAAATTCCCGTGACAGAATGCTGCAAATACAGAATACTTTGGAAATTGAGCTGATTCACGCACAAAACTTCTATGCATAAAATTCAATTTCCATGTTTTAATGGGAAGAAATATTTGGTTTCTCTTCTACATTAAACATATGTACACCACTTTCATCAAAAATGCCTAGGCCAAACGTAACTTTTACCAGAAAAGTCTCTATTTTACTCCACTGAGTGAGCAGTGATAACAGTGCAAAGAGGTAGGCAGGATGGACAGTTATGTTAGGGCTAACATACACTCACGCTGGCTTACACTCATCAGAATGATATGTTTATTGTTATATCTACCTTGGAAAATGCTTTAGCCTTCTTAGTGGCTATTTCCTTGTCCGTATAAAATCACTGATTTCTATCTGAGACAGATTTGGGAGTATTCAGTGAGCTCTGCAGTGGAGCAGTGGCATCAACAAGAGCAGAAAAAGAACAAGCTGGAAGTAGTGATTAACTATTATAGCTAGATTCACAAGCAAATGTCCATCCTACTCTGTGATCCATCCTGAAGCACTGCATCACATTATGAGAAACTTTTTTTTATAGGAAAATAGACATGGTTATGCTATGTCTGTCAGGGCTTTGAAAAAGATCCTTGGATCATAGTTTTCATTTCTGTACTTACCAATACATCAACGTAGAGAATCCAGCAGTTCTCTCTGGGATTAATACAAAGCGATTTCAAGTCTATGCTTTTATCACTGCTAAATACTCTGTAGAGTGTATTTGCTAGCTCTGAGCCAAGTTCTTCTCCTCCTCGGCCTTCAAATTCAGGAGTAGCATTTGCAGAACTAGATAAAGAAAGAAAGAAAAAAACAAAACACTTTCACTTCTGAATCGACCAATACCCAAAGAACCTTTCTTAAATATAAAGCACTAGAAATATCTAAGGATTTATTTGTACAAGAATAAGCATCCTATCTATAATTTTTTTCCATTTTGCATAAGAAAATGTCTTGATGCAGATAATACACCTATATTTTGCTACAAACTATGACACTCATTAAATTCCACTACTGTCTTCCATTCCCCACGTTACAGTCTTAAAGCTGGTGAATCCTCTCAGGGATTATTTCTTAAGTAGTCTCATCTTCTATCATCTCAACCCTTTCAAAAATAAAAAAAAAGCAGAAGAAATCAGTACTAAGTCCAGAAGGGGCTAACGACAGCCTATTGGAATTGAATGTTAAATTAACATGATAAGAGAGTAGCTATGAAGAGAAAAATATAACAATATGACAAGTAGAATATGTTCGGGGTTTTTTTTAAAATGATATGACTGCTTGACCTTAATTGGTAATTTCTTTGCTGAGTATACTCTCTGCTATCAAGTCACTTTTAGGCAACAGCTCATTACTTTCAGCAAATGCAGCTTATGGAGATCAGCATCTAAAGAATATTTTTTTCCAGAAGGCATCTGCAAAAGTGTGTGGTCTTCACTCCCCTGATTCCAACAGAACAAAATTTGTTTACGAGCAGTCATGCAAGAAAGTCCTTGGGTGCTGCAGCCTCACACACAGCTAAGAACAAAATTCCAACAATAAAACAAGCCTACAAAAAGAAACAACACACAGAAAACAAACAAAAAAGCACCAAAAAAATAAACCTGCACCTCCAAGTTACAATGAAACCAAGCAGAAACATCCAGAGATGCATAAACAGCAAAATAAATATCCTGAACCCAACCTCTGGCTTACAGAGAGGGCGAGACCATTCTCAAGCAGTGGTGCTGCAGCACATTTTGCAGATGCTTTTTAAACAAACTAGTTAGACCCCCTCCAAACTAATTTCTCATTGCAGGACATAGGAAAGGAGGTGGTCCCACAGAATTAGTCAGATTTCTTCCAAATCTGTAATAGCAAAGCCTTGCATTCTTCCTCCTGGGGACCTCTCAGTGCCTATTTCTCACATATGTTTTGCTTCCATATGATGATAGAAACTCTTCAGATCAGGCAAGCATACAAAAGAAAACAAAGGCTTGGAATATAACCCCTTTGCCTTTAAAAACCCAGTAACTAAAGATTCACTCTATCTAAGTATGAATTAAACTATCAAGTGAGCTGTATCAGCAAGACTGCGGCGCCTATAAAGGAAATCCTTCCCTCAGAGTAATTTTCTCAGCTTGTTCTTCTGCAGAACTGAGGGAAACTCAGAACACCAGGAAAAGCTACTGAATTTTGTAGAAGTCATCTGCTGCTTCTATAACCAGATAGCACTACTCATGCTTAAAACAAATAAATAAATTACTGCAAAGCAAGCACTGACCTATGCTTCCAAATTACATCTGCAACTCGAGTAAGCACTGCAAGTGCAACCTAGTATATTGCTCGCAGTTGTGTTAACACTGGACACCAATTTTATAGGATACAACCACATCTAAGCAGAAGCTAATTTGGGAAATAGGTTGGGTCAGGCCTTTACACTGTATTACACAAGTATTTATCCATGGAAGCAGCTTTCACACAACTAGGTTGTTCTGTTCAACCCATTCTGTTCACAAGTGTGGTTATGCAAGCAGCACGATTCTTACGCTAAGTTGAAGAGAACCACAGAAACCTCAGCCTACACCTCACTGGTATTTCTAAACGTGAAGATTTATAAAGTGTAGTTTTTAATTATAAATGGCTGCTGTCTTTGAAAGTAAGAAAAACATAAGACTTAACTGAGATATTATTGCAAGTTTTGCTGCATTTTAATTCCATTATTGTTTTAATACCTCAATTGCTTGCAATCAAAGTGAAATACAAAAGAGTAATCCTAGTTATTATAATAGTACCCTGCTCTGTGGTAAATACTGCCACCCAACGTTCACAGACTATTGCAGTACTGGTTAAAATGCAAAGAAGGGCTAACACGAATAAAACAAGATTTTTGGCATTTTCTTTTACAGAGCACAGGTAGTGGCCAAGTAGAGCACAGAATTTCTACTCCTGAACAGGATGTGATGTTAAAGACTTTTAAAACCATTTCAGTGTCACATCACAAAACAATCAAGACTCCTACAGCATACAGATGCTTTTAACAGATCTCTGCTTCCAAACCTCTTGCTGTTACTAGCCAAAACCTTCTTCTCACAGTAGTTAAGTACTTCCCATCTGTTGCTCAGGCCATTAATACTATAATCCACAAAGTAAGTAATTATAACAGAGAGAAAACAGTTAATTAAACAAAAGCTTACTGGTATTTTCCTAGTATACAAGGGCTATCATTGCAGAGAGGATATTCCTCCCTTAAAGCCATATTTACTTCAAGCAACCAAAATCAGATTTCTATTCTTGCACCAAAAGAAGCCTACGATAATTTAAAACATGAAGACAGACTCACTGTTTTAGAACCAGCAGGAAATTAACCACTTCACTAATATTCTACCCTTCCAGGGAGCAGCCAGAAGATACCATATTTATCACATATCTGAACAGACAAAGCAATCCCAGAAATAGATAGACCTGAATTAGTAGATCACTGGAACAAGTTGCACAGAGAGGTAGTGGAGGCCCCATCCCTGGAGACATTCAAGATCAGGCTTGATGGGGCTCTGAGCAACCTGATCTAGTGAAGATGCCCCTGCTTACTGCAGGGGCTTGGACTAGATCACCTCTACAGGTCCCTTCCAACCTAACACATTCTGATTCTATGAATTCAGGTCCAAGTGCTGTCTATGTTAACATGATTATGATGATATCCAAGCTTATGACCCTACAAAGATGTGGGCTACCAGGGGTTTGGACTTAGTCTAGTCAAACTAGCAAGTCTATCAACATCGATTTACTAATCGAGGGCTTTGCCTGGTCAGTCTTTCAATATTAATGGCCATGGTGGGTGTCATCTTCAGTGCTGATGGGCAGTAAGGATATCACATAGGGCATGGACTTGTTCTATGATAATTTCTAGTATCAAAAAAAATCAGTGCCCCAATAGTCATCTCTTCCAGAGGCTAGCATTAAAGTCTGTCTCAAAATGGGACTAAACGTGCTTCTCAGATTTTAGGTTAAGGACTCAGAGCAGAATGAAGAGAAATGGAATATTAGGGCAGGAAATTATATACATGACCCAACAAGTGATTGTTTTCAGGAGTACAAGAAACCATGGAAGTTTCCAGAAATAAACATTTTAAGATAGCAAGCACCACACTCTGAGGCTTTTATTATTAGTTTCAACAATGTAAGAGGCAAGTAGAACACACAGGAACTTCACCACACCATGTGGTGTATCAAACTACGCTTAGTTACTACCACCCAGTGGCAGCCCGAAAAAACATCATAGAGCACTCAGAGCATCCCATTTCCCTTCACAGTGAACAAGCAGCTCCTACCTCACATTTTGTCTTTCGGATCTTTCTGGAGGCTAGAGGTCACCTCTCCCTGGTGCCATAAACATGTGAGAAGTGACTATCCTCTGAAAGTTAGGCTTTTGGTCTGGTTTGTCACAGAAAGTAAAGATTATCTGTTTCTAGAACAGACAAGATCCATCTTGCAAAATATTGCTGCACACCTCCCTCCCTTCATCTTATGAAGCAGAGATTCACAGTTAGAAAGCGCACCTAACAATAATCTAATAGAGCTTTACTAACATTTACATACATATGAAAGAAGTGTCACATAATTGCAACATCCCCAAAGACCACTTGCTGTAGTAAGGAAATACTCCAGAAAACGTCCCTGCTCTCACTGGACTGCCGATAGCAACTGCTTTGTTCTGGTGGCTTCTATTTAAGTTATTTCATACATAACTTTTTGTAAAGCAGTCAAGCTCAGATCCCCTCTGCTGGCAGGACCACATTTGAGAATATCACCTTCCTATCTGACATTTTTTGAACAGTAACCATAGATAAACCATTAATTCAAAAGCGAGTCCTTCCCTCTGCGAGCTGTAAGCTTCCACAGTTTGACACCGTGATGTATAGAGGTTTAGTCTTAGAAAAGGCTGCATAGTATGAGAGGGATACAAATGTTAAGGCAGATACAGCCACTTGGGTCAGAAAGATTAACAGATACACACTTAGCAGCTCTTATATCTTAGCTTTACTAATAGTATATTAGTATTAGTTTATATTAGTTTATTATAATATTATTATATTATATTAGTTTAACGTCAGAGTAGCAACAGTTTTTAATAAAGGTTGCGTGCAAAACAGCTCACTTGACAGTGCCAAAGCTTTTCTGAGAAGTTCCCAAAGCACATTACTTCATAAAGTACAGCTTTAGGAAGTCTGCAAGACATGGATACTGGAGCTTCAGACAGCAGACAGTCTGGAATAACTGTGACATGTCACTATGCTAGCTCAGAGCAATCCAAAAACAAGAGCTCCCAGTTTTCTCCTTGCTTCCTTCTAATTCAAGCACTAGGAAGACGATAAGGATAAGCAATAGTCCACTTGTAGCACAAAGCCAGAAAGATGATTAAAAGGAAACAGCATTTTAGCTAATGAAATACTGACAAATATAACTGGATTTTCTAAGTAAATTTTGCATCTGAAGTTTACAGTGAGGATTTTTTGTAAATCAAATGGGTTCATGCAGAACACGCTTCAAACCTTTTCCGTGGCTTTCAAAGACAATGAGAGCAAAATCTATTAAGTAACAAAGTGCAATCTGCATCCAGAAATTCTTTTCTTCTGGAATACTTAATTCTTGAAATATATTATTTCTATAACTGTAAAAGTTACAACTGGCATTGTAGCCACGAAGTCATGTTAAATGTACATGCAACTGAACTGTTACTCATTTCCAACTGCAGTGATACTATGCAATTTGGGATTTCTTTTAACCTGATTTCATCCTTTAACTCCTTTTTTTTTTGTTTTTCCCTTTTCTTATTTCAGGTCTGCAGAACCAGCAGAAAGTTCTGGAGATTTTACTGTTTCAATTATGATGAGTAACTTGTTTCTATTACTCAGATCCTTATGGGAGGTTAGAGAAATAAACGTATAAACTCCCAAAGATTGGCAAGATTCATTATCATGATCATTATCATTCATTATCATTGATACATCATTATTCCAAATATTAGATCTATTTCCTTCTCTTCTAGTATACTAACCAGTCAACAAAGAATTCCAGGTAACCTTCATCTGGTTTCTCCAACTTTGGTGTTCCCATTTCAGCTTTTACACCTACCAAAATATCAGTGTGCCCCTGTTAAAACAAAAACATACCACACAACTAGAACTGTATTCACAAAACTACTTGTTTAATTTACATGTCTATGGTAAGATGACATTTTACCTTTCAGTTATCTGCACTCATTGCTCTATGACAGCCAACTTAAAATCATGATAGGTTTCAGGGTTTTTTTTTAAAAAGGAAAGGCTTTAGAAGAACAACATTAAGCCTAAGAATTTTCAAGCAATTACCATGCATATCAGCTTTCTCTAGATTAAAACGACAATTCACATCCATGATTTCTCCTATTATTTTGGTTCTGGAAACAACTAGATCTGCAGAAGCTTTATAATATTGCACAGTGTGTTCATCATCTTTACAGTCAACACATGCCAGCTATAGTTTTGCTTCACTCTAAAGGAACAGAATTGTTTCTCTAGTGATGAGGCACAACAGCAATTTCATTTTTCAAGATTAAATGGTAGATTAGTTCAGATTGAAGGCTTTTTAGGTAATTCACTATAAATCTAGCTCGAGAAGGTTAAGCCAGTCTGAATGAATTATATACCCTGTCATTACTTCCTTAACCCATAGTTTCAGTAACTGCTATGTATACACACGTTTTATGGCATGCACAAACCCACCTACAAATAGCCCCAGCTTACATTAAAACTGGTCACCCAAACCAGAAGTTTCATCAGGAAGACACAAGATCCCCAAGAAATTTACCTACCAGCTTTACTCTTGCAGATCCACTTGTGTTTGATACAACATCTGTTTCTACTTCTGCACATCTGTAGTCTTCACAGCCACGGCCGTCTACACGAAGGTCCTCCTATGTATGACAATAGACTGTGCTTCAGGGGATCAGTAATGAGAAGTTAAAGAAAATAAAGAATCTGACTTTCAAGTTTCCTTTTCCTACACCAAACACAACAGTAAAATTAATGTAAAAGCAACAGCTCCCAGTTTCATCGCTCACTTTCATTTAAGAGCACAGCAGAACCAACTGTACTTTTCCATTCACCTCTCATTTATCTACAGCTGGCAACAAGCTCTCTGCAGACAGACCTGAACTCCTGCACTACTTCCACCCTGTTTCAAGAGGCAGCTTCAGACTACAAATGTGTAACGGTCTGGGCTTTAAAAGGTACTTTACCCAACAAAACAGGTAGTATCTAACTCAGGACACTCAATTTCTGTACTTTTACGTATCTAATTAGGATGCAGCACACAAAAATAACCACCAGCCTTCTAAAACACTTTCATCTGTTTGTATATCAAAAACGGGTATTACACACCCTCAGAAGCGATTTGAGTTTATCCCCACAAAAGTAGAGGGTTTGTTTGCAGTGAAATACTTTGCCACGTGCGGTCCTTTAACATTTCTCCCACACACATCCATCACTCTTCATTCTCGCTCTGCTCGCTGTTCCTTACCTGAATGACAGCCTAAGACCCCATACAACGGCAAAGACTTGAGAACGAGCAATGGAAGGCGGCAAAGAGGTGACCAAAACCGAAAAGACCGTATTCACGTCCCGTTCTCAGCCTGCCCTCTGGTCAGGCGTCCTGTTCCTGATGCGCTTGGGTGATCGCCCCTGGGCTTTCCCCCGCCAGACATAAGGCAGCAGAATGCACCCTCCCTCATGCCGCCTCGTACCCGCTCCCAGGGAGTGAGTCCAGAGGGACAAGGCCCTTCCCAGCCCCACGCCTCCCAGGGCAGCGCTAGCAATGGCCCAGACGGCCCGAACGACTTCCCGCTCCCCCGGGAGGAAGCCGCGGCCTCCACGCCGCCCCGAGCTAGCGGGACCTTCCTCAAAGAGCCCATCGCCTCTACCTGGACTCCATGCAGAATGTAGATCTTTTCCGGCTCGCTCAGCACCACGGACGCCATGGCTCCCTGCCACGGGGCGCTTCCGCTTCCGGCGCCCGCTGCTGCCGCCGCCCGCCACCGTTACCCCAGCGGTAAGGGGCGGGGAGGCGCGCACCGCCCCGACCCCTGCGTGACCCCCGGCGGCGGGCGGGGCTGGCGCCTGGGGTGGGCTCTGCGCCTGCGCACTGCCCCGCTCCGGCGCGCGAGCTGGGCGGGCTGGCTGGCCGCCATTATTGCTGTCCGGGCTCAGGACGGGCGCTTTGCCTTTCTCAGCGGCACAGTGGGGTGTGCAGCTCTTCGATCCCCCGCAAGATTCTTTCGTGCTGCTCGCCGGGCACCCCGTGCCCCAAAAAACGCCCCCTCCAAGAAGCTTGGGGTAAACCAAAGGGGCTGTGCCCGCTCTCTGCCAAAAAGCTCTTGGAAGGAGCCAGTGAGGAATACCCGAGCGCTCGGGAAGGGCTCGTTCGGCGGTAAACCCGGCAAGACGCGTGAGGAAACGCAGAGGGTTTGACCTCGGAGAAGGGTCCGAGGGAGTGGCAGCACACGGGGCAGGTTGGCACAGAGGCAGGGACGCGCTCTCATCAGAGAAGTGCTGCAGGCCCTGCGCCAGACCTCCTTGGGAAAGCAGCATGGGAAATGTAATTAAAAACTCACGCTATGTATTAAAATAATAATTAAGAGGGTTTTGGTTTGGGTTTTGTTTTTTGTGACAGCCTTAATTTAAAGTTTCATAATGAGCAGTTAACATAGTACAGTTAATTATTTTGCATAGCTCTTGTGTATAACTTTGATACTGTTTTAAAAGTTGCTATCTGACTTCACACTGATGCTTGGGCAAGAATGGCCTGTGGCTTGTAAGGATTACATAGCATACTCCCTGTTTATCCAGGTGTTTGCAGCTCTCCCAGACTCCTTTCTCTAATCAAACGTACAGAACATTTCTGGCTGTGCCTATTTGATCGGGCGACATGAGCAAATCTGAAGAACAAGAGATGTTCTGGCATTTCTACGTTGGGCTAGTGCTGAACCAGCTCCATTAGTGGGCTGTGCGTCTGCTAGCAGTCAGAGCAGAGCAGGTGCATTTCTGGGATATGCCCCCATGGCTTCACTGCATCCAAAAGGAGCCAAGCTTCTGCATGCCAGGATTGCTGTGTGGGGATCTCAGCAGGGAGAGCCATTAGCAGTGCCTGACTGAGCTGGGAGCCAAGGCTTGGGTAGCTTGCCCTGCCCCTGAGGTGGTGACCCCAGCCACGCCTCCTTCCTGGGTGCTGGGAGTGCCAGGCAAAGGCAGTGCCCGTGCCAGAAAGGGGCCTGGTTCCTACACTATCCCTAAAGAGCATCTGCCAATGCTGCCGTCTGGCACAGATAGACCCTTTGACCCCACAGCACGATTCTTGTGTCCTCACATGCCACAGCATGAGCAACTTACACTGAGGAGGAATTAGAAACTCCCTTCTATAAGCGAATCCCTGATCTGAAATAAAGTGTTAGTGCAGGTACACCCTCTGGTTCCCAGCAAGATTCTGGCTCCCTGTCCTGCCTGTCTGGCGGCTTGGCCCACAGCAGCTAACTTCACCAACTGCAAGGAAGGAGTGATTCCATTTTTCTTCCTCTCTGCCTCTGCCATGCCACCCCAGAGGCCACATAACATGAGTCAGACCCTTGCATAGCACCATGACTTGATTTCCAGTTTTCCAAGGGCTGGAGAAGTCCAGGACAGTCTTGTTTTTCCTCCAGGATGGCAGGAGCATCCCTTTGCTCTGAAGAGCATGCCCTAGCACATTCCCATGCCCGTCCCCAACGCAAGGCGACGGTGAAGGTTATGAGGCAGAAAGGAGGGCGGTGGTTTTGTATTTGGTGGTGGTTTTAAGCAAGGGCAAAGCAACGTCTTTTCCTCTAATTTCATTACAGTCAACAGGTGACAGCCGTTGGCTGAAATAAAGCCGGCCTGAGGGAATCCACCTGCCACGGAAGAATTCTCACCCCCACAATGGACTCCCGGTGAGGCTGTAAAGGCTGGAAGCAGCGTCTCGAAACGGCAAGCAGGCGTGACCGCTGCTCGCCAGTGCTTGGACGCGGTGCCACCTGCAGCCGTAACCCTTGGGGCTCCTGGGCGCCGCTGGGGTTGGGGTACCTGCAAAGCCAAGCCTCCCGAGCTTGCCTGGGGCGCGGGGAAGCTCGCCTGCTGCCCGTGTAAAAGGAAAAAGAGGGGAGGGGGAGGAAGGGGGGATGGGAAGGGGAAGTAAAAAAAAGGGGGGGGGATAAGGAAAAAAGGCGGTTTTTCCCCTCGCAAAACCCGCATTCTCCCCCCGCACGGCCGAGACGTAAGCTCTCACCAGGCACAGGCGCGCCTCGGCCACACGGGGCCCTGCGGCACCCCGGCGGCTAGGCCGAGCTCCGCCGGGCGCGGCGTCGGTGCCCGCCTGTGCCGGGGAAGCCCCCCGCGCCGCGCCCGGCGGCGGGGCGGGGAAGGGAAGGGAAGGGAAGGGCAGGGGCGCGCACTGCCTCCCGCCGCCGCTCACTTCCTGGTTCCTCCCGGCGGCCGCCCCACCTCCTCGCCGAGCCAGCGTAAGGGGCGGTGGGGGAGGGAGGGGGCGGGGGGAGAAGGGCGGGGCCGTGCTGTGCCGGAGCTGCGCGCGGGCTCCCCGGTGCGGCGGGGCGGATGGGGCACGGCGCCGCGCGGGGCAGCCTTGGCCGGTGGGGCGCGGCGCGGCGCTGCGTGGCGGCGTTGGCGGCGTGCGCGCGCGGCGCGGGGGCGGAGGGGCGCGCGCCGGACCCGCGGCGGCCTGTGGGGTAGGTGGTGCGACTGACAGCGGAGGGGGGTGGGGGGTGGGGGTGTGTGTGTGTGTGTGTGTGTGTGTGTGTGTGTGTGTGTGTGTGTGTGTGTGTGTGTGTGTGTGTGTGTGTGTGTGTGTGTGTGTGTGTGTGTCTGTGTGTGTGTGTGTGTGTGTGTGTGTGTGTGTGTGTGTGTGTGTGTGTGTGTGTGTGTGTGTGTGTGTGTGTGTGTGTGTGTGTGTGTGTGTGTGTGTGTGTGTGTGTGTGTGTGTGTGTGTGTGTGGAGGGAGGCGGGAGAGCGGCCCGCCGCACCGCGCCCGCGCCGGCAGGTGTGCGCTGGCGGAGGGGGGCGGGAGCGGCCCACCGTCGGCCCGCGGAGGGGCGCGGCGCGGCCACCTCCACCGCCGGGGTTGAGGCGGGGGCCGCACCCGTCCCTCGGCCCTGCCCGGTGCTCCCAGCTCCCCGCGCAGCGCTGCGGGAGCCGCGGGGCGGGAGTGCGGGAGGATGGCGCGGCGGCCGGCTGAGGGCCGCTCGGTGTCCCGCTTCCCTCCGCCGGGGCCGCCCCGAGCAGGGGCTGGGAGCGCAGGGCGGCGGGTCGTGTCACGTCCCGTAGCGGCGTCTCCTGAAGCTGTTGGCATCGGTCGGGAAAGGGGAGGTGGGCTCCCGGCCGCCCCGCTGCTCAGCCGGCTCCCAGCGCTGGGCTTTCCCTGCTGCGAGGCTGAAGGCGTTAAATAATACCGGGCTAAAGGCGTGCCTTAGCTGTGCTCCGGTGGCCGCCCCGATGTCCCTTCAGAGCAGCGTAACATCCCCTCGGCGGGAGGCCGAACCTCCAGCAATTTCGTCCTGTAGTCTGTTACCGGATCGCAGGGATCAAGCGGGGTCCTGTAATGTGTCCATGAGTCGCAGCGATGAAGCGTGTCCGTCGGCGAGTGGCTGTAGAGCAGAGCGGACCCTCTCGCTTCGAGGTGGCCCTTGGTCACACAGCGTTTGCCTGCGGCTGTCCACCGGGACCATAGGGTAGTCGGGACTTCATCATGGGGAGTAATCCGTGTTGAAACCATGGTGCTGTGCCGTGCCGCCTTTAGTTGAAATGGATGGCGGGATACGTTTTAGTAGGAAGCAATCTGGACTGGTTTTGAGCAGTGGCTTCTATGTGTTGCTGGAGTACTTCTGAAAAGTAATTTTTAGGAAGAAGCAAGCACTTGTAGTGGCTCATTAAAAAAAAAACCTTCAGGAAAACATAGGCACAGGGGAGGAAGAGGCAGCAGTCTGGCCTCTGATGCTCTCTCCCACTGCCTGCGTGCTAGTGAGGGATTCCGGGTGGACACCAGAGCTTGTTCAGATGTCTTTCATTTAATCCTGATTCAGAAAAGGTAAAATACAATTTTTAGCGTGCAAGAGAGGGATAGAGTCCTGGACTCCTGATGCAGCAAAAGTGGGTGATGTCAGATCTGTAGGAAAGGAGCCTAAATTTGGATGGAGTTTCTGATACGCTGGTATCACAGAGAAGGGGCTGACGGCGTGCAGTGAGTGACTGCCTCCACTGCCCGGTGGTGTAGATAGCAATGCTTTAGTGAGCGCTGTGTTTCTCTTTGCTTAGCAAAAGCAACAGACAATTCTTTCATACGGTGTTACAGGCGTTTCGGTGAGAAGAGTCGTTCTAAGGGGAACTAGGCAGTAACTCGTGTTTTTCAAAAATGCAGCCCAATGTGCAATAAAGATCCGGTCCTTCAAACAAGACTATCAGGGTAGCTCTGAGTACTGTCTCACTGATGCAATAGTAGTTGTCATACCAATGGGAGCTGCTTGTGGTAGTTAAGTTGCATGTGACTGAACGCCCATTGAGATTTAGAAGGTGCAACCAGAAGCTCTGTGCGGTTATAGGTTTATGGAAGGACAAATGTAAGGTCTGCCTGGAAGCTAAAATGTTTGTTGCAACATTTAACACCTCCTGGGTATTTTTGCATACGTTTCTGCTTCTTTTTTAGTTTTCTTTCTAAGTATTGTACACACAGACAGAGCACGCGTTTCTGTTTGAAACTGCTTGTTTGGTCATAGACAAAAGTATCAAAATGTAATTAAATTCAGCTGTGGGGACCAAGTTTCAAGAAGATGAATGCTGAATTCTTCAGCAGGTCTGCTGTGCCCAGGTAGTTACGTCTCTTCTGGGCGGTTTCTTTCGTGTCAGCAAAAGGGAACAGCTGATAGTCTGACAGTATGCATGTAGCCTGGGCAATGTTAACTCAGCTTTGGTGAATCTCTTTTTCTTATCTAATCTTAATTTACTTTTCTTTATAGGCAGGTTGCTGTGCATCTCAAACAGGATAGGAGTCGGCAGTGCTGCGTAGTCAGTGCAGTTTAAGCCTGTGTGTTGCATTATTTCAGGGAAACTTCCTCGTACAGACATTTCCCATGTGTCTGTAAGGGGATCTCTGTCCTATAGAGTAGACTACAGAGTAGGTGATGGGCATCCACAGCGGTGTCAGTCTGAATATGACTTGGCTGTAGCTCAGCCAGTCTCTGCAGCTGTTAATTGAGTGAATTCATGGTTTTCTCTCATCTTTCTGCGGTGTAGACACGACCTTTTGTTTCAGGCGATGTTCTGGAGTAGCTTTTCTGCTTTCCTGAGCTGATTGAGGCAAACAAAATGTGAGTGATGGGACCCAGAGCATCGTATTTGATGTGTGCGTGTAACTAATCTGAAACTTCAGGTTGCGTTAGAGAAAATGAGAAGTTAAAGCTTCCCCAGTTAGAGCTGCGTATTTCCTGAGTTGTGCAGACAATAAGAGAAAGAGAGAAAGAAAAAAAAAAAAAAAGCCTGTATCTTGACTGGAACTGCAGTGCAGCAAGTCTGCCAGTAACACTTTTTGCACATCATCTTTTTTGAGAGGGAGTCCAGAAGAGCGAGCCAGCATGCCTCCGCAGGCCATGGGTGCTAGAGGCCTCCTTGTACAGCAGCAGTTCCCAGCTAGTGAGGTGCAAGGTGTGGTACTGGCTCCTAGTCTGCAGGAGCACTGGCAGGTTAATTCCTTTCACTTGCTTCTGGCTGAGCCCCCAGGGTGGTGGTGGGGCTAGGGGTGCCTGGGAGGGCTTCTGGAGACCAGAGATCTCTCTTGGTTTGTAGCCCCATAGCTCTTCACCCCACCAGGTTACAATGTGACCATGCAGAACTGGTGGCATTTGGGGAGAAATGGTAGGAGTCTAAAGAAGAAGGAAAAAACCAACAGCAACAGAAAAGCAGAGGATGTGGAGGGGGAAAGTAGAGAAATGAGAAGGAAGGCTACAGCAGTGGGGTTCAGCTGGAAATGCATTGGGAATAACTGTTGCAGAGGCTGCAACAGCCAGTAAAACAAGGATGCAGAAAAGTCAGTGTTAATAGCCTTGGACAAGAGAGGAATGTTGAATGGGAGGAAACGCAAGGCCCGTGTTGATGTTTTTGCTGCTGGCCCGGTGTGGATGGCGTGTTGGTGAGGTTCAGCTGGGAGTTTTGCAATAATGCAGAGCTGACAGGGGTGACCGGCCTGGAAGGTGGTGCAGCATGCAGAAGTTAAACCAAATGGACTCGAGCTGAGACAGTTAAGAGTGAATAAAGGTGGTGTGGAGTACTGTGCTATAGAAAATAAGTTTAAAAAAAAAAAGTAATCGCAATGAAATGCTTTGAGTCCTAGTGGGAAGGCACTTGTACCATAACATCAATACAGAGAGACCAGAGGCCTGATAAAGGGAGATAGCAATGTGATATACATCTTTGTTTTTCCACAATGACTACTTGAATCACTGATGTTTGATATCGTGGAGAATAGATAAGCAATGTACTATGTATTCTGCTCTCCAACTCTCAATATTTTGAAGGATAAAAAATTAATGTTTGTACACAGAAATCGTGCTTATTGTGAAGGGAGGGATCATTTGTGCTTACTAATGCCACGAACAGTGAGCAAAACAAGAAAGATTTAGTTTGCCAATTCAGAAGATCTTTACTACGTTTCAAAAGCTTTGACATACAGCAACTTGTAACCTGCAGGTTTTTCTGGTTCTCTGAAGTAGCAGCTTAGGTTTCTTCCAGGCTAACTCTTAACAACACAAAGGTGGATCATCACAATCATGATTACAACTTGAGGCATTTTCAAGATAGAGGTGATAACTTTTTGGTCCCTGATTAATTAATGCACTATTTTGATGCATGGCCTGTGTCTTTCTATATTTGATTTAGATACCTGCTTAGGTGTAGTATTTAGGTTTAAAATCTAAATGCCTAGCAGCTTTCATACTTTATAGGGGTAGGGAAGAAGTGTGGACTACAAGTGGGGGAATAAAATACAGAGAGACGGAGTGACTTGGTCATGCTTGTGAAGGAGGGCTATGTAAAAGCAGGTGAGAGCATAGATCATCTGGGTGAAAAAGTATGTCTGATAGTTAAGGTGTTCCTTCTGCTTTGAAAGATAATACTCAGATTTATTTTTTTTTAGACTAGGATGGTTGGGCCAGCTCCTTGTTATGACTAAACTTTAAAGCTGCAACTCTGTTCTGCTTCTCTGGAAAATATATTCATTATGCCATGAAAGCAGTGTAGTTTTTAAAATAGATGCTAAAAATAATACCACTTGTACAGGCATTTTTCCCCCTTTAATTTTTTTTCTTTAATTTTTAAAAATGTTGATACAGGATAAAGTGAGAATTTAAATTTCCCTAATCCCAGTGGCTTGCTGTTCTAAATCCTGAGTCACCATCGAAATTGCAAAGCTGTCTAGAAGACCAGGACAGCTTCTTGTGTTTTGTCTCCCACAAGGCTGTCTATTCAGGATAACTCCAGTGCTGTGGGAAAGCATGACAACCCCCCACTTGTTGTTTTCTGCTTCCCAGCGTAGGCTTTGCCGCAAGATTGCTCTTTCCTTCCAATACTTGTTCCAGATAGGTGGCAATGCTGCAAAGCTGGTTTGTATTCATGTGTTCAGGATTAATATTTCTCTTTTTGCACAGGTTAAAGAGCTTGTGTGTATTTAGTCTGTTGGGAGCACGTAGGGTTGAAGTGACAGAATTTCCCTGATGCCCTTGCAGCCCTGATCGCTGTATGTTATTTCATAATGGTTCGTACTTAATGGCAGTTTTATGGAACACCTTCCATCTCTGCAGCCTTCTGAACAAACGTTTGAGATCGCTAACCTTGTGATGAGCCCGAGTCAGGTCCAAGCCTGACCTTGGTCTCTCTTGCCCTTGCGCAACAGGACGTGAGGCCGGTTCCTTGACCCTGCCCCAATTTTGCCGCTGACCCTTCGTGGCCCAGTGGCCGTGTACCTTGGACAGTGTCTTCGTCTCCTCTGCTTTGAGCAGGCTGGCAGCTGACAGGCTGTGCAGGTGGGAATGCAATCACCAGATAACTCAGACTCTTATGTCCGTCTTTATTGCATTATAATTTATTTATACAATACTCATCCATTAGTTTAACAGAAACGATATAGACATTAACCAGGAAGCTGTTACCGTGTGTCCCAAGAGATTATGTACCACAAACATTAGCATAGGAGAAACCTGTGGTTTTAATTGAGAAAATGTGGCCCTATTTTCTGTGCAGTTCTCGTAATGGAATTCCCCTGGCACTGCTGAAGCTGCTTCTTGTTCACACTGACGTGAACGAGAGGAGAACCGTGGGGTTTGCGCCTTCTGTGGTGGCATCTCTCTTGAGCCCATCAATCTCAGCTCGATCCGGGGAAGTCTGATCCTCAGGACACAGTTTGTAGATCAGACAGATGTCTTTGAGGTAATTTCCAGCTCCCTCTGAACTCCTGTCTGAATGTATACTTCAGAAAGGCACAACTTCAATTACATCTTCCCCTGTAATGAGGTTCTTCTAAAAAAAAACCAAACAACCAAAGTGTGATTGTACTGTGGTCCATTTTTTACTAAGACCTTGTTCACACATGGCCTCTTCAAAATAGTAAGTAAATGAATAACTATTTTGATGACTCATAAATTTTTAGCGATGTAAACAGGTTACTAAACCGCGACTATAAAGTGGCGTTGTAGTATAGGCACTTAGTTGCCTTGCGTATAGAAAAATGTTGTAACTGGGTTACCATCTGGTTTCGTGTGCTCTCATTCCCCCTTTCCAAGCTGTAGGTAATCCAAGCCTGTGCATTCAGACTCAGAAAACTCAAGTCTGTTTTAAGCTTTTCAAAGATTATTTTAATTGGATTTAATACAATTCGCATTCAGATTTCTTTATGATATTTTTCTTCAGTATGGGAACTGAAACTGCTGAAATTGCCTGGCTTCAGAAGCCACAGGGTTCAGGCTGAATCCGAGATGCTCATGAGCTTCTTGCTAAAAGCAAACGTGTAAATGGTAACACAGTACTTGGGCTGAAACTGTACTACTTAGAATAGCCTGAATTTCCAGAAGAAAAATAATCCACATTAGGCATAATCCTATTCCCTGCTGCTGGGGTGACTGGAGTAGGGCTAGCAGTGCTGACTCTGCCCTGTGACATTTTGCTTGGAGTCTTTGGGTGTCCTGTCAGTGTGGTGTTAAGCTCCGTGCCTCATTCTCCACTAATGCTTTTACCATTTTAACACAAGAGGAGTAGGTTCTGACCCACTGGGGCTTTTGCATTGGGGTTTGCTTTGTTTTGGAGTGGGGTTGGTTTTTATGTTTTGTTTTTTAACTATGTGTGGAGTCCCAAAAATATTCCAATGGAAGTACAGCTCTCTATAGCAAATTCAGGCCTGCTAATAATAGGCTTGCTTTTTTTAGCTGCCTTTCACAGACCTGTTAGAAATGTGCTGTTGACCCTCCATGGTTTTGTAAACCAGGGGTTGGATACTGCCATCCTCATGGATATCAGGGTGAATCTGCAGGAGACTGCCAAAAATTCTCAGCATATCTGGACTGTTTTCTTCCACTCCTGCTGATCAGATAAAGGTTTTTTGCCTTTTAAAAGCCATTAGGGAAAACAAACAAAAAATGAATGCTGATATTTCCTTATTATTCCTGCTAGAACTTGCTTTGGCAAGTTTTGACAGGCCTGTTGTTGGATTTGGGCTGTGTGAAAGCATTGCAGGAGAAGCTAAGGTAAATATGCTGTCAGTTTGTAAACACACTTTTTCTCATGTCTGTTGCAAAGGAAGATTAAATTGCAACGTTTTAATCAATGCTGTTTTAAGTACAGAAAAGTGAAATAAAGTGAATTCTCTTGCAGGTTCTATCTGTGTATCTCTCTGGGGCTTGTTGGTTTTATTTAAAGGGACATCCTGTCCTGTGGATCTAGATCCCCTAGTTCAGCTGTCATGGGTGTAGCATGGCTAGTAATGTAGGTTTTCTGCCTTCTGATGGTGACAAAAAGTTAACTTCAGTAATGTTTGTCAGCTTTCAAAATGCTTTCAATGAACTCTGGTTCTGTGTGTGTCATAAAAGCTGTTCTGAAGTGTTTCTTTAAAGTACATAAAAACCAAACTGAAAACCTCAAAGAACGCATATGATTTGCCCTGGTATTTTATTTTTATTTTATTCCTCTCCTTTTTCTTTTCTAGAATAATTTTAATGTAACTGGCAGATCTTGAAATTCATTCGGTTCATATGACAAAAAGTAACCTCTCCCCAGTGTTTGATGCTAATGGGTTTCTAATAGAGGAAATGGTTGCAATGTGCATAGTAATGCTGTAGTTTTGCAAGTCATATCCATGTGCTTGACTTTACTAGCATGAGTAATTGCATGAAAATCAGCTGGGTGATGATGATGGTGTTGAGCTTAGTGTAAGTTTTATAACATCAGAACCTCAGGTAGATTTCGGGTACATCATTTGTTAGTTCATTCTTAACACATTCTTTGGTGGTCACAGACCATTAAAAGGGTATATTTTTGACACGGGTTATGGCAAGTCAAAAGGAAGTTACTTAATTTATGTAGGGTGTAATAGCATATTTTTAATGTTCCTTGTTGCAGTAAGTGGAATTTAATGTGTTTTATTTGCATTTCGAAGGTGTAGATTACATGTGTTCTTTTATTGTTCCTGTAATGCCAAATGCCTTCCAGATAAAAAAAGAAGAAAAGGTCTTCCCTCTGACATGTCCTTAAGCTAAATTGATGTCTGTGTTGTCATTGTGTCTCAGGCTTACCTAGTGGCCTCTCTTGTAGTCTGACACCCTGATTAAGTCCTTAAGCCCTCTGCCTTCATTGTTGACATATCGTTTGCTCTAGAGCAGGAGGAACTGACATACTCCATCTGTGTGTTATAAATTAAGTTCATATGCAGTGTGATTCAAGGGCAGACCAGTCAGGGCAAGTTACTGCTTCCTCCCCTAGGATTTTTTTTTTTTCTTGTGTATTGTTTATATGAAAATACCACGTTGGACAACATAAACAAAAACATGTTTGTGTATGCAAGAAAAAGGAATTAAAAAACCCAACTGACTGGGTCACGTAGAAGAGAAGCTGAGACTTTAAGCTTCTATAGCTTGACCCTTAAGGTAGTGTACACTAAAATATGTGTATTTCTGAAATAATGAATAGTGTTTATGTACTGAAGACCAGTTTTTTCATTTTGTTGCCTGATGATGCCTCCAGAGCAAGCATCAAATAACAAAGTACATTAAATAACAGATTTGTCCTCCAGCCAGAAGTCAGATTTGGAAGCATGAGCTGGGTCCTCTTAAGTGCTTCCTCACGACACTGCAGAAATGAATCCTCACACTTTGGCTGAGGTGCCTCAAGGCTCCTTCCAGTTCCTACTTAGACATTTCCACAGCAGTAGCTGGTTTTTGTCCGGTTTAGCTCAGTAATACTTTTGAGAGAGCAAGCTGTAGAACCCTTACTCAAGTGAAACCACATCCTGTGTGCATTTGCCGAAGAGGTGACTTTTATTTTTATTTTATTTTATTTTTTGGCTGCTGAAGTGTGCTGTTTGGGACTAAACCCACAATTTTATAGTCATTACATATTTGTCCAGCTTCTAGTCAGTCACTACTAATAGTGACCTTCAGGTGACTTGTCAAACTAATACCTCCGTTTATATAGTTTTTTTTCTCTGTGACCATTTCATTCCTCTGCTTTGGGAAACAAAATCTCAGCTGAGAGTCTGGGTAAAAAAATCCTGAAAGTCTGTGTTCAGGGCTGTCCTGGTTTGTTACTGTACCTGATGTGTCACGTCTGAAATCTCTGTTTGAAAATCAAACACCTAAATTACTATTTCCTTTCCCTTTTTTAATGCAATATGATGTTACTGATATCTAAATGTCATTGTCAGGCACGAGTCCCTAATTATATCAGGTTTATTTTGAGCTAGCAAACCAGCATAACAATTTTGTTAAATAATGCAATGAACGTTAACCTGTTTCTTTGGGGGAGGGATTGAGTCTTTAAAATACTCATGAAGTCTGTGTAAATAAATAAACCTTCTTACAGAAATAATGGAAAACTGGGGAAAAGGTATGGATTTACCAGTAGGCATAGGTTTATCTGAACTTAGACCACTGGATTGTTTGTGTAATTACTGTTTCTGAAAATTATAGGGCTTGTCTCCCTAAGTATCTGGAGTCATGAGGCTAAATTATAGCTGTGGTTAAAATACAATGTAATTACAATGTGGTATATGAATTTTGTGAATGAGGAGAGGGTTTTTATGGGTTTTTCCTTGCCAAAGTGAATTATATCCACACATGCATGTTTTTATCTTGATTTTTCTGGTTCTGTGTGATGTATAAGTAAATATGACTTACATGCTGTAGCATTAATCTGAGCAACTTTCTCCAAATTGATAAAACATCTTAAAACCTCTGGCTTGGAAGCAAGCTAAATGCTACAAGCAGAAATGTAAGAAAATACCTAATCCTAGTTTATTTACACCAAATCTATTAGAAGATCAGTATTGTGAATGGTCTGGTTCACCTGCTCCTGTGCACTAGAAACTTTGTGATCCTGGCTTTTCCCTCTTGCTGTGGCCGCAGGAGCTCAGTCACCTCTCTTCCATGTCACTTGCACTAACACGCGCAAGCTTGTCAGTTCTGTGCTTGGATTTAATTAATCATCCTGCTCATTAATAGCCTTAACCTTTGGCTGAGAGGGACTAATTGTCCTCTTAAGAATTTGGTCCTCTTGAAATAACAACTAGAAGAACAAGCTACCATCTCCTTTCCTGCCTAGACAGGGGCAATAGTGGCTCCCTCTAGATCAGTATTATGCAAAATAAAGCTTTCCCCTTGTACTTGGCAGAACTTAGCCATTCAATCTCGGAGGGAGGTTCAAGGTCCCAGATATTTTTGCGACCTTGTTTTCTGTAAAATTTATCCATTTCGTCTAGGCAACAGTATCACTTTTTTAACCGTTAAACACCAAAATAGCTTCAGTGTGAATGTTTCTTTGGCAGAAAACGTAATTAATGGTGAGCATTGTCTACCTTCCTCTGAACTGAAATGGAAAAACACGCTCTATTTTTCATACAAAGAAATGAGAATAATCTTTACATGTTGAAATAGGGGGAGGCTGGACCCTTTTGATGTGGTATATGCAATTCGGTGTATTTGGTAGCAAAATTATGGTGTCCATTTTTTGTAGAAGGTGGCTCTACATTGTAGAGTTTAGAGTGTTCAGAGCGTTGTGTAAATACTCTGTTCAGAAGGGTCTTTGGAAGAAGTTTCTGGGTGTATAAAGAGCCACTTTCAGAGTGCAGCATTCCAGGTGTGCTCTGACATTGAATGGTGTACATTTGCAGTGCAGGCTGATTGATCCCCTGCCAAAGTCTTACAAGCACCTTTTTTGTTTCCACCTTTGGTGGGAGTTACATTGAGAGTACAGTCAGCACGGTGCATACCTGGGATAGTACTGTTTCTGGCTCCAAAATGGACCTTACCCTTTGGGTAGATGATGCGCTCGCAGAGGCGGAGAGGACGTGTCAGGCACTGGCAGCAAATGTCGCGTTAGTGCCCTTATTGGCACAGAGTGGACTTAGCTGGGAATGCTAAAGGGGAGGTTAAACGAATGGTGCTGAGGGATGGATGAAAGGTGGTGAGAGAAGGATGGCAATGCACCAGACTTAAGAAGGACATAACACCAAAGGAGGAGGTGAGAGTGGGAGACAGCTCTTGTTCGGGAAGGGCATCCTCCCTGCAAGGCTAGGAATTCCTATCAAGACCTTTGCCTGCTGCTTCAGCAGTTCCCACCACTGCAACTTCACTGTGGTGTGTTTTTGCAGTCTACCCAAACACTCTTGAGTCCGTGGATGAGGAGACAGAAAAACTCTTCCAGTTCTTGCTTGAGTTCGTGCTGTGACTGTTCCCATTGGCACCTGCCTGATTGCTGTTCTCTCAAAACACTCTTCGCCTTTCTTCTGGGGGGCGGAGGTGACACACCAGTGGGTTTAATGTCTAATTAAGCAAGTTTTAAAAGCACTTAGAGAGTCTTCTGAGTAAGAAGTGTTCTGATAAGTGCAAGAGTCTGGTTTCTAAACCCATTATTTTGCGCTTGATTTATTTATCTTTTATTTTTTGCTTTTTCAACTCCCTTCCTGCAATTTGGAATTTCCCACGTGATCCTTATGCCATTATGTGAACAGACCTCTGTGTGTCTTGCAAAGCAGTGACCACTGTTTCTGGCTCTCTTTCAGATGCAAGTATGGACATAATAGCCTACGATGATTACTCCAGTCCACCGTTACAGAGATATTGAAAGGAAACCTGAATACCTCCAGCCAGAAAAGTGTGTTCCACCTCCTAGCCGCACTTCCCTGGGAACAATGTGGTTTATTCGAGATGGCTGTGGTATTGCATGTGCTGTCGTTACCTGGATGCTGGTGTTCTATGCCGACTTTGTAGTCCTTCTTGTCATGCTAGTTCCATCGAGAGATTATGTTTATAGTGTCATCAATGGCACACTGTTCAACACCTTGGCTTTCTTCGCTTTGGCTTCACATTTTCGTGCTATGCTGACAGATCCAGTAAGTATATCTCTCTCTGTACGTCTCGGAAAGAAACAGGCGGTGTTTTTCTTGTCTGCTAGATGTTGGGTAACTCGGTTGCTGAGTGAGTGGCAGATTTAAATAACTTGTGTGTGTCAGCCTGCTGAGTGAGGCTGCTGATGTGGGTATGCTAATTTCTCATCCCACTCAAGTCAGACACAAAGTTGAGGACCCAGCTTTAGATTCCCGTTGTGTGAGCAGCTCCTCTTTTTTTTCCACTGGGAAGGAAGGAAGGAAGGAGGGTGTTTCTCTCTGACGCTGTTTTCCCCCCAATGGCAGATCTTGTGTTTGTGGCTTGTTGTGTCTTGACAAACAGGAAAGCTGGAAAAGCTGGTTTTGATTGTCTGCCTCTGCAAGTAATTGCTTCAGCAGAATGGAGCAGAGCGTGCCTTGTTTTGAAAAGCCATGTTACAATGTCTCATACTAGCAAGTTAGTTGAATTTATTGAACCGCCCTGAAACAAATACTATGTGAGCATGGGAAGAGCTGACAGATCTTAGGGAGGCAGGAAGTCTCAGAATGGTAAGACACTCTTGTATGTCTCCATAGGACGTTGCTTTATGGGAGATCTGGTCTCCTGTCTTTGTCTTTCAGCTAGCACGAAGACAAGAGTTTAGTTACCATGATGCTTATTCTGAGTGGCCTGTGGTGGTTTATTTTGCTTAATTACTTCCAAATGGTTTCAATTAAAAAAACCCACAATGCCCCTTCTCCACTAATGAGTGGAAGGAAAAGCAAGATTAGAGTCCTCTTGGCCCCTTCCTCCTGAGTGGTCTTGTTGCTGCTGAGAATGGTGACGTGCCTCTGATGCGCTAAGTATTCCTTCCAGATGTCGTTTCCAACTTGAAACCTTGCTAGCTGTCATTAAAACTTCAGTTTTAAGTCTCTATTTCTTAGCCTTCAGCTCTCCCAGAAGCCACAGCACTGCAGAAATAGCTTAATTTGGGGTAATTTCACAGTTTATGATAAAAAGTGATGCGCTGCGTGCTGCTGCTGCTGGGCAGAACTGTGAGCAGTAGTTGAGGCTCTGAAATGTCTGGTCATTGGACTCTGGAATAGAAGGTTGCATCAATTTGTTATATAGTTTATATCCTAGGGGTGGTGGTTGTTGTTGTTAATTATTGTATGTTGTGTGGCTTTAATGCCTGGGGACCTTCAGGTCACCGGGATTATTTTGCAGAGTTAGCAGGAACTCTTCTGAAACAAAAGCTGTATTTTGAAGCAGGCTGGGCAGGCAGTGTTGGAGGAGCAGATACAATCTCTATGCAGAGTAGCTGGGGAAAAGAGATATGTGGTGGGATTTTTCTGAGTGGATGGCTAGAGCCAGTGGGATTCTTTTTGTTGGTGTTTTTTTTTAATGAGGAAATCAGCTAAACAGAATGGAGGTGGGAAAATAAAGTGAGGGGATGTAGATGCAGCAACATCTGGTGAAGAGTGGGAGTTGAGGATGAAGGAAGCTGCCAGGACATGGAGAATCAGGGGCAGCCTGGGATCAGAAACAGAAAGAACTGCTGAAGCAAACAGAATCCTTATTAGAAATAAATGAACACCCGGATCCTTCAGAACTGATAGCGCATGTCATGCTTTTTAGGAACTGCTTGGTGTGGGTTCTTGCTCAAAACATTCCTAAGGTTTTGAATTTTGCTGTGCACTGGAGAGAGAGAACGTGAGTTGTGGCATTTTGTGGGAGTTGGTCTTGTAATTTTTAAATTGGTCAGACCTGTTGGAAGGTGTATGTGGAAAGCCCAAAGACAGTGCAGGAAATCCTTATAGTACTGTATTAACGTGCACTTATCTCATGGATGTGTACTGTTCCTGTTTATTGCTGTTGGGAGGTGGTATAGATGTGTTAAAAAGAGGCTGTTCCATCAGAAATGAGTTAAAATATCACATCCCTGTTTCTATTTCAGTATAAAAGCCTAATATCCACAGAGGTGTGTTTCTGCCAGTGTACCAGCACTGATTTCATACAGCATGTTTCATGACCAGTTTTGGGGGGGTGGGTTGGGGGGTTTTTTTGGACCCTAGAAAGGCTGGAAAGTCTTGAACTGAGGCTCCTGCAGCAGCCATACATTACCTGTTTAAAGACACATATTTTAAAGTGGAAATTGCACAGTTAAAAATGTTTTGCCTAGCGTTACTCAGGTGGGAGGATTCTTAATGTTTACTATTTGAATGTTTAACCCTGATTTAAATGACAAATACAAAATGGGAGCGTAGCTATTAATACATTTTCCAGCAACTCTTAATGTACACAGTGATACTTCACAAGTAGCTCCTCCTGCGGTTTCCAGTTTGTGATATGAAACGCTGGCATGACAAATTTGTTGATAGAAGTGGAGAGGGAGGAGGATTCTTAAGTATTTTGAGGTTACAATAGAATTACAAAAGACTCATTGCTGAAGTGAGGATGTGCTGATTTTAAAAAAGCAAAACCCACCAAATTTATGTGTAAGTTTGTGGTTTCATATATTGGGACCTCATTTTACTTTTTTTTTTTTTTTTCCTGACTCTCCTTGCTCTTCCTGAAACTCTCTTGATCTTAAGGAAGTTTTTATTTCTTTCTCTTCCCTCCCCTCCCTTAGTTTTAAGTCATACTATTGTTCATAGCACTTGTAATGTCCACAGGTTAATCTTATGGTTTGTTTCTTTTTCTGCAGGGTGCTGTACCCAAAGGTAATGCCACAAAGGAGTTCATCGAGAGTTTACAGCTAAAGCCAGGACAGGTGGTTTACAAGTGCCCAAAGTGTTGTAGCATCAAACCTGACAGAGCACATCACTGCAGGTAAAGTTTTCTCTGAGGATTGCTCTTTTATCAAGACCTCAAGAATTAGCCAGTGTGCCTTGATCCGAATTGTTACTGGAATTAGAGACTTGAGTGATTAAATTGAGATATCGGCATCCAAAGTCTGTTGCCAATAGCACAAGACACTTAAAGCTTCTCTGGAAAAACTTTCAGGACTCTTCTGACAAGTTTTCATCTGTAGCAGGCTGGGGCTACTTACTGCAAAGTGAGAAGCGCTTCAAATGAATGCAGCCTTCACATCAAACCTGGAGCTGACTTTCATAAATTTGCATGTAAATGTGACTTAAAAAGAGACATTATATACCAGGATGCATAGAAATCCATGAAATGTAATGTCTCTCAAAAGACTGGTGTCCTTGTGATTTTTTTCTGTTCTATTCACAGGTGCATTTGTCTAACTGTAGATTCTGTTAAAAATAATGTTAAACTTAAAGATTAAGTTCAGGTAACTATGTATTTTTAAAGTGCTCCAACCTACACATTTGTTTTGAGTCCTGTGACTTTGTGTTGTGCTAGATCAGTATGCCTACTGATTGGTCATGTCCTTTCTTTTTCTGATGGGATAAAATTCCCTGAAGGAAATAACCTGGGAGTGAAGATTTTAGTACTAAAGGCAGTGAGCAGAAAAATAACTACTTCCTGAAATTCCCTCCTGCTTTGAAAACAAGTGAACCTGTAAGCAGTAAATGAGTTTTCCAGTAAGCAGTTAATGAGTTTGCACTGGTGTCCCTTCCTTACCTACTCAAAAACCAGTGCGTACTGAGAGAACTTCTATCATGGTTACTGCTGATTCATGCCAGGGTTTGGGAGGGGAAGACGTGGTACTGAGTTGAACAAACTTGTTCTGCTGTTTGCTTTTTTCATACTTAATTTTCAGCCCTTTCATTTGAAAAAAAAATTTTGTTAGTTTTTTAAAATTTTAATAAAAATCAGGAGTCGGTTATTTAACGGGAGCAATGTGATCGTCCCCGTCACAGTAATGCTACTGTAAAATCTCCTCTGACACTTCATCAATTATGAATGAACTTTACATCTAAAAGGCTGTCTTGATGACTCTCAGTTCAGGTAAATGAAAAAGACTCTTTCACTAAACACACAACTTCATCTCCATGGTCCTGGTTTCTATGCGTTAGGATAACTTCATAGACAATAAGATTTGAGAAACTGAGCGCTGATGCTATTGAGCATCTTCAGTCAAACAGTTTTTTGTTGGGTAGAGGGTTTTATTGGACTTGACACATCAAGGTTGAGAATATGCACCAGCAGAAGGTAAGGTTAGCTGTATGCCTGAGGGACCAGCGAGCTTTTTCATTCATATGCTATTCTGTAGGTCCCCCACGCGCAGCAAACTACTCCTTCCAGCATTTGGAATTTGGCTGATTGAGCAGTGGGGAGCATGTCAGGGTATGGGCAGTCCCTGCTGCCTATAGGTTTTAGTCTCAGTTTCTGAGTTTCCCTTTCCACCAGCTAGTTTCACATTCTGCCTCTCATTCAGCTGCTTTTGGTATGTATACATGGAACAGAAACTGCCCTTTCAGCCTTTTCTACCTCCTTAGCAGAGGTTGTCTTTGGCTTGGCTGCTTCAGGTTGTCTTTCTGGGGACGTAGGACCTAGGAGTGATGGAGGAGGTTGCTCTGGTACTTACTCGTTTCAGAACCCAAGGGAAGTGCGTGCTTATCTGCACGAAGTAAATTATACCACAGGGAGGCATCCTCCTGCCTTACACCACCTGCCCCGCCTCCCCCCCCCCCCCTCTTTTTTTTTTAACCAGTAATCGACACTTGTTGTATGAAGTATGATGTTACCTGGCAGATAAATTGTTTTTACTCTGCCAGCTGATTTTAGGCCTCACATAACTCAAAAACAATGTCAAGCTGCTTATTTTAGCAAAATGAGGCTTTTCCTGTTGTCCACTGCTCCTGGGGCTGGCAGGTAATGGGGTACCAGTGCCTGCCTGAGCAGAGCAGCTATTCATCTGTCTGGGGTCTGCCTGACCAGCCTCTCATTTAGGATCAGGGCTGTAGCAACCCATTTGTTTTTCAGGCATGGCATGTATCCTTGGGGATTACCCCCTCCTACCCTGAAGAGTGAGTGCAAGGCTGTTCTGACGGAGAGGTTTCCCATTATTTATTCATACGTGCTCATAAGAACGTGCTCATGGTTTTGTTTGAGTTTCCCTTAAGCGTTTAGGCGTTGGAAGTTTATTGTTTATATTAAGGTCAAAAATATTATTTTGTTAGAAGAAGAAAAATAAAATTAGCAGAGCCCTCAATCCTTTTTGTTTCCTCGCTGCCAGGATTGTTCTGGAGCGGCTGTTTCCTTTCTGGGTCCATTGTTCATTTGTTTTGGGGGGGTTTTGTGTTTTTTCATATTTGATTTCTGTGCTTGTTTGTGCAATGTGGTATCAGGAGACTGCCTTTCGTCTCCCATCATATGAGAAAGCGGCAGAGAAAAAGACTTCCTTTATTATGTGAGTCGAAGCAGTTACTGACTAAGCAAGAGAATGATGTTCAGTCAAAGTAATAATCTTTTAATTATTTGAATTCTAGCCACAGCGTGCATGCTGGCAAGAATTTGAATTTTGATTTTTTTATTAGTCTGGTTTTGTGAAGTGCTTTAACATTTTTCCTTGAATGTATATTGTGGTACTGTCTTCCTGACCGACTGCCACAGCAGTTTTATGCTGGTATGTGGCTTTCCTTGATGTCAAGAAACTTTTACTAATGCTTTATTTTATTTTCCTTTTTTTTTTTTTTTTTTTTTGCAAGTCCTTGCTGCCAGCTGATGTTAGTAAATAAACCTTTAGTCTATTATTAGCAGCTCTGAAAAAATATCTCTATCCATTACTGCTTTTCGTGTCTTTCTGGGTTTTGCTTGGTTTTTATATCTGTGGATGTTTTTGCAGACCAAATAGGTCAAAACAAAACTGAATCACAGATTATTTTTTTTTTGGTCTGCCTGAATGTATTTTTCAAGCCATATTTTGGCAGAACCACTGATGTGAATGTTATGCTAATGTGTCTGTCGTGGCATTAATTTTTTACAGAGGTGATTTGCTATTGTGTGGTTCATTTTGAACAGATGCAGTCAAATGAGCAAACCACAAATATAAACGTGGTGACCAGTAAATGTATTTAGGTTCAGATTTTACCTCTTGATTCTTTCCTTTCATTTCTGTGCCCCCCCAAGCCCCTGTGAAATTTGTGTTCCTGGAATTAGATGTGTTATAAACAAAGACCTGTATTCTTTCAGTGTTTGCAAGAGGTGTATTCGAAAAATGGACCATCACTGCCCGTGGGTCAATAACTGCGTAGGAGAGAATAACCAGAAGTACTTTGTACTGTTTACAGTAAGTATTTTGCAAGTGGTGCTTGAGGTTGTCCAGTGAGCAACACTGAAATGCTGTGTATGAAGCAGCTCCAAAGGCTGGCTTGGTTTGGGGTGGTTTTTTGGTTTGTTTCTTTGGGTTTTGTTTTAAATATCTTACCTCAGGGAACTGTTGCAGACTTTGTTTTGCTAATTAGGTGAAATACATTGTCCTGGGTTTGGCAAAACCATGACATACAACACAGCCACATGGGAAAAGGTGTCAGGGGAGCTGTTTGCCAGGGGTTTGAGAGGGTTGTGGTGATGGTTGTTCAGCATGCTATTTCATAACATAAGTAGGTCATTATGGTGCTGAGCTCTTCGAGGCCTGGGCCATCCTTTTACACCATACTGTGGCTGGTAAGGTCCCAGGCTGCATGTAGGGTTCCTAGATGTTGTATGGGATGCCACCTGCATGGGATTGTATAACAAGAGCGGTTGCCACATCTTAAGGAAGTCTGCCTCCCCTTTGGCGAGAGTTACTCCCCTTTCACTTGCAAGGGGTTTATTTCTGTACCTGAAAGCCAAGGAGGTGTTTGACTTTTTGTACTATATCTGCAGCATCGTGAGTAACAGAACGGGAGTGCAGACTCAAATAGTATATATTTATGGAAGGGTTGAAATCTGTTTCATCAAAGCAGACTGCAAATATCCTGTGGGAGTAGCGTGACGATTACAAGGCTGAGTTTCAGTGATGCTCTGTTTTATTAATAAATCTCTTGAGACATCTGTAGGTTCAAGGAAGAATGTTCTCATATTCCCAAGTAAAAAGGGGGAGTCTTTCAGCTAAACTGGAAGGCTTACTGCTAAACTACTGTGGCGTAGGTACTTCAGTACGAGGTAGATTACAGAACAAAACAAATCCCGATGCTTTCCCTGGAGCAAGGGTTCTTTTACAGTGAGGAGCAAGCTAGGTGTTTTAATTCTATAAAAAGCACTTCTGTTTCTGTTAGAACTGACATCACAGGCTGGCAAGGTGGGCCTGGGTGAACTTAATGAGATTCAACCCTGCGAAGTGTAAGGTGTTGCACTTGGGCCAGAAGAATCCCAGACATAGATACAGACTGGGAGAAGAGCTTCTTGAGAGTAGCCCTGCTGAGAAGGACTTGGGGATTCTGGTGGATGAGAAACTTAACATGAGCCAGCAGTGTGCTCTTGCAGCTTGCAAGGCCAATGGTATCCTGGGCTCCATCAGAAGAGGGGTGGCCAGCAGGGACAGGGAGGTGATTGTCCCTCTCTACTCTGCCCTCGTGAGGCCCCATCTGGAGTACTGTGTCCAGATCTGGGGCCCCCAATACAAGGAAGACATGGAAATATTGGAGAGGGTTCAGAGGAGGGCCACGAAGTGGTTTAGAGGGCTGGAGCACCTGCCCTACAAAGAGAGGCTGAGGGAGCTGGGCTTGTTCAGTCTGGAGAAGAGAAGGCTGTGGGGGGATCTCATTGCAGCCTTCCAGTACCTGAAGGGAGCATACAAACAGGGGGGGATTCAACTTTTTTTAAAAGGGTAGATAATGACAGGACAAGGGGGAATGGACTAAAACTAAGGTTTAGATTAGATATTAAGGGGAAGTTCTTTACAGAGTGTGAGGTGCTGGAACGGGCTGCCCAGAGAGGTGGTGCATGCCCCGTCCCTGGAGGTGTTCAAGGCCAGGTTGGATGGGGCCCGGGGCAACCTTGTGTAGATCCAGGCCTGGAGATTGGTGGCCCTGCCTGTGTCAGGGGGGTTGAAACTGTATGACCCTTGGGGTCCCTTCTAACCCAGACCATTCTGTGATTCTATGATCTACTTCCAAGCAGGCTGTGTTAAACGCTTACGGAAGTTGAGAGAGAAACAAAGGGCGGGCTGCTGAGTTTGTTCTTGGCTATTCTTTTTGGACCTGGGGAGGTGAAAGAACACATCAGCATGCTCAGCTTACTAGGAAAAACTAAATCCCATCACCTTTTACTGCTCCCGCAGGGGATTTTGTGACAAAATCTCTCTCACTTCCAGTATCTGCCAACCTTTGTCAAAGTGTAGGTTCAGGAGAGTTGTCTTTTTAGCCCTGTCTTGGTAATTTATAGTATATGTGTAGCATTGCATATAGCTTAAAGCTTTTTGTTACAAAGCTAAGACCTAATTTAAAAGAAAAAGGATGAAATACAAAGTGCTAAAGCTTGAGAGAGACTTTGCATGCCAGTGTCTGCCTCAGGGAAAAATACTTACTTTAAATATAACATTTTTTTTCCTGAAAGTCATGCTGGAAAGTAGATAAAGTGCTTTTTGTGGTTAAAACAAATTAGCTGTTGTTTCTCTGGGAGACTGTAGTGCTCTCAAGAGCAAAGATGTAAGCTTTGACAGCATGATGTCAGGGAAAGTTGCACTGTGCTGAGGGGAGAAAAGGACAGTAAGCTGTGTGGAAGGGCACGCAGGGGCACAGGAGGCCAGGGTTTGTGTTCAGCTGGCTTTGAATTAAACAGCCTCTGTCCTGTGCCCTCAGAGCTGTTATTAAGGACAGAATGAATCTGTGTAGTCTTGGCGTTTGCTAGCTTCAGGGGGATGGGAGAGCTGGGGTGTTTTGGGTTTGGCATTTTGTTTTTTGGGTGTTGGGTTTTTTTTGTTTGGGGCTTGGGGGTTTTTTTGTGTGTTAATAATTTGCTTTGTTTCAAGGATTTGTAAGATGTAGCATTTGGTCTTTAAACTTACCTGATACCTATATTACATCCTTTATTTTTCAGATGTATATAGCACTGATTTCCCTGCATGCTCTAATCATGGTGGGATTTCACTTTTTGTATTGCTTTGAAGAAGACTGGACAAGTGAGTACTAACAAAATGTTTCACTGAAATACCAGATTAACCTATGAAATAAGACTTTATCATGTAGTTGCTTGCAAGGCAGCCTCTTTTTTTGCTGGGGTTTCAGAAGAAAGCTATAAGGGCTCTGCTGTGCTATCTCTGGTGTTTTGTAGGTTTGTTTGGGTTGTTGTTTTTTTTTTTAAATCAATCCTGGAACTTCATAGTTCTTTTTGACCTGCTGGGATCTCTGTCCTGAAGGTTTCTGTTTCATCTTAAGCCTGACACTACCTAGGGAGAAGCTGAGATGTAAAGAGACCTAGGTAATATGTATGCAGTAATCTACTGTTGACATGAACACAGCACTAATTTCCTGAATGCCAGCGCAAGATAAAAAGAATGTGTATGCTTTTTTGAAAGGGTAATGTGAATCATTCTTGCAAGACTGCCAGGAAAACATGCTAATTCAGATCCAAAAAATCCACCCTCACAAGAACAAACAATTCCTTTCCACAGAAAAAAATACCCACAAACAACCAAACAGAAAATCCCAGCCCTCGCTGTGGAGCAACCAGGGAGGACATTTTCACAAAGTCAGTTGAGAAGGGTTTTTTAAAAACACAAATGGATGTAGGAAATCCTCTACGTAATGCTGAGTCAAGCAGCAAGCTGTCAGTAAACAAATATAGAGATCTACATGCTGCTTGTGGATTTTTTGGAAGAGCATTAGCCTTTGTTTTTCTTAGAATTTCAGTTGTGTCATTCAGTATAATGAGGAGGTTTAGTTTATAATACTGCATAGGATGGGTATACTTACACATGTGAACTGAATTTGACAAGGTGGTTCTGCAGTTGAGAACTTTGTAAAACAGCTGCCAACTGTCAAGTCCATGTGTTCTCAGTGACTGTGGTGGCCAGGGTGGTAGGGCAAGCATACATCAAAAGATAGTTTCCTCTGCCAGCCTTCTCAGTGCCTGTATCTGTGGGGGAAGCACTGTCCCAGCTGTCCCATGTTCAGGTGGCAGAACAACGCAGTTAGCAGAGATGGATCTCTTGTTCCAGCTGTCTTGGATGTGTGCTGGCTCTGTTAGCCCCCCATTATGGTGTATCTGTTAAAGCTTTACATGTCATGACAAAAATAGGGGTTTTCAGTGATACTAGTTCTTGGATTTCACAGAAAAACTGGAGATGTTCTGACACTCAACACTGATTTTTACCCTCTAACATTTCTTCCTTTCTTCTGTTCTTATCTCATCCCCAGATATAAAATCCTCAGGCTTTTTTTTTTCAGCTCTTGCCTGAGTTTGCACTGTAGAGTATGAGGGAAAAATAAGAATTTGCCTTAACCTGCCCTTCTTTAGGTTATGCCTTAGAGCAGTTATGAACAGAAACATACGCTGGTTTTATAATGATCCTTGTGTACTGACCACCAGCTTGAGATTTCTAATGGGGCTTTATCTCTGTAGAGGATCATTAAAGTTTGAGAGAAGCTGCTGGTGAAACGGAGTAGAGTGAAGTCCTAGCCAGTGTGCTGGGGAAATACCCAAAGGGAAAAGAAAGTTGTGTTCTTGAAGTGTTGTAGGGGTTTTTTGTTTTGCCCTTTTTTTATTATTATTATTTATTAAACTTGCAGGAACAATCACTTTGTTGTTGAGTACCCTCAAGAATGTCAGAGCTTCCCTATGCACCTTTTTGGGAATGGTGATCATGTAATTTATTCTGACGGTTTGAGCGTGGAAGCCTTATGGCTTAGGAGGTGTTTTGCAGACACTGCATTACCTGGTCACTCCCCCTCCAACTCCCCTGTTTTGTCTTCACAGAGTGCAGTTCCTTCTCTCCACCAACTACAGTGATTCTTCTCATCCTCTTGTGTTTTGAGGCTCTCCTGTTTCTCATCTTCACCTCAGTTATGTTTGGGACCCAAGTACACTCCATCTGCACTGATGAAACGGTGGGTGTCTCACACGTTCTCTCCTTTACCCCGGCGCTCTCACAGTTCGTGTGAACAGCGAAGGGCTGCAGGGTTTTACCTCAGTGCACGGGGAGCTGGTGTGTACATACCCCCTGAGGAAAGACCCTGTGTAGCAAACCAGCCTGCTACAGTTGCTGGGCTGTGCTCTCTGAAGGTTACTCTGGGAAGTAGGTTACACCTGTGTTTCGGTTAGGGTGCTGCACTGACAGTACCTCTGTGGAGAGTATTTGTCCCCATGGATTTGAGAACCTTTTTTCTTTAATTAAGTGTTTTTACATTGGTATTGTCTGAAATTCAGTGGTGTGTTCCCTGATGTCACTGTTGACAGCTTTATGCGCTGGAAAGCCAAGATGAGTAAGTGGGGGAGACATCTATATATACACACACACACACACACACACACACTTCTTTTGGTCTAGAAGATTCCCAGTTGTAGCTGTTTGTTAAACAGTTCAAAGACTCCAGAGGGAGAAGGAAAAGGGAATGGAATAGGCTCATGGAAATCTGTTGGGTACAGTCTGCTGCAAAGCCACCGTGCTGTCCCCAGTTCCAAGATGGCATCATAGAGGTTACGTTGCAGTCCATCGCCTACACTGTGTTTGTCTGTAAAGAGGGAGCAGGTGACTCCTGGGGACGCCCCCACACTTGTGAATACTGCTGGCCTTCACCAAGCACGCTCAGATACCTGAATTAACTGGGGTGGTGGAAGAAAAATGATAGTCTTAAAAGAGCAGCGACTCTTCCTTCCCCTGCCTCCTTTAGTTTTCTTTCCCCTTCACTTGTTTGCCCGTGGCCAGTAGGAACTGGACTATGTTGTTTTGCTGCCGTTGGAGAGCTATGGCTGGCATTGGGGACCATAAGACCCCATTGCTCCTGAGTTGGTTTTGCCATACTTTTTTTTTCCTCAATATTTGGCTTCTGCAAGGGGCTGATGTTCACACTGTGGCTCTTCTGTGTTCAGAGGAAGACTTCTGCTGGTTGGGGTTTTTTTGCTGGGGAGAGTCCCTGCAAGAAGTACAGGGTCATATAGGACAAGATCCTGCTGAGCTCGAGTTTATCTATATGTGCCTAAATTAGCAATGCTGCCTCTGAAATCATCACCTGAATTTCTTGATCTTTGAAATCTTTCAAGAATTTTTAGAAGCTGCTTCCTACAGCTGGGTACCCAAGTAAGTCCCCTGATTTTCCCTTCCCCTTATATTCTGGGATCTCACAGATGTTACAGGAACAATGCCACAATCTGAAATAAAAAAGGAAATACGATCTCTCCCTGTTCAGTCAGGGGGGTTTTAATATGTACCAGTAAGGATTTTGCTCTGTGGAACGTCTTGTTGATTTGCTAGCACTGAGCTAGCTGTGTCTGGCAAGCAAGCTGTTTGGAGCAGAATAATACTTGCAGGTGAATTTCTCCCTGGTGCAGTCTCTTGTAGTGTTTTACTTTTAGAGACAGGGCCACATCTTGCCCTTTCTCACCTTCCTCTTCCAGTCACTGGGAGACTTTAATTCCCCCTCTTGTGTTTGCTGTCGCACTGGCATGGTCCCTTTCTGCCTGAAGGGACCCAGAACCCCAGTATTTTGTCTCTGGAGGCGACACTTGGCAGGGATCAGCACAGCTCTTGCAGCTGCCCCGGATTGTGTTCTGCAGAGCTCCCAGCATCAGTAATTTGAGACACGCAGATGCACCACACCACGTTAATCCACAGCACGGGAGGGACGTGCAGGTCAGGAGCAGCTTACCTTGCAAAAGATCCCAAGTTAAAGAACAGAGCGATCAGCCTACCCATGGCAGAGTAGTGCTCTCTGGTGACTGCACTCATCTGTTCTGCTTCCGTGGCAGCCAGGGGTAGCTTTCCTGAAAGACCAAATTCACTTAGTGGGTTTTATACACAATACAGATTCTTTTTTTTCCTTTTTCCTTTTTTTTTCTTGTTTTGTTTAACGATTGACTAGTGAATGCTTCAGCTGATTGATTGCTTGATGGCTTATTTTTGTTCTCCCTCTAACCTTTACTAAACAATGCCAACAATTTCTCTCAAATCGATATCTTGTTTAACCCTTTCTCCCTGCTGTCAGCCCACGCATGTTTTAGTGGTGATTCTAATGAAAACATGAAGAGGCACCGGGTAGACTTGGCTACACTGAGCCATGGGCACCTCCTGAACTTGCTTGGTGAATCTGGGAGCGTTATAGAGGTTATCTCTGGGTTCATGGGTTGGTTGGTTGGGTTTTTTTGTCTGCAAGCTTACAATGGTTTTCTCCTAAAGCTTTTCCATCTGGTTAGCACATAATGCTTTCAGCCATTAAAAGCACATGCTTTTTGTTTGGTTTTAGGTGGTGGGGTGTTTTTTTTAATTGATGTAGGAGGCAATTGGAGGGCAGGTCTTAAAAGGTTTATGAAATATGCCTGATCAACATGAAAGTAATTTTCTTCCCAAGGAATACTTTTTATTGTTAATATTTATTTAGGTTTTTTTAGTTTAAAACTGTGAGAAGGAAAAGAAATGCAGTATAGATACATTTTTATTTTTTTCACTCCACCCTTTGGAAAAGGGGTAACTGAGGGTAAACCTTACCCCCAAATCCAGAACTACAAAGTCTGAGTGTTTGACTGAAAATCTGATATTTCTGTTTTCAGGGAATAGAACAGTTGAAAAAGGAAGAGAGAAGATGGGCTAAAAAAACAAAATGGATGAACATGAAAGCAGTATTTGGCCATCCGTTCTCTATAGCATGGCTTAGCCCATTCGCAACACCAGACCAAGGAAAAGCAGACCCGTACCAGTATGTGGTCTGAGGAGTTCTTGACCAGCATTTCCACTAAAATAGAACCATATTACAGCACTACTGTTATAAATTTTCCATGAATGTTTAAAGCAAAAAGCAAAACAAACTTTTTTTATGTCTATCAAATGGCTGATAATTGCAGAGAAAAAAAAAAGCCCTGTATTCCACAGTTTTAGATAATTCTATATCTCTGGCTGACACTGCTGCTGCTTTTTTTTTTCTTTTCTTTTCTTTTTCTTTTTTCTTTTTTATTTTTTTTTAATCTTGTTAACTTTACTGGTCTTTGTTCCTCTCCGCTTCCTGTATGGCATAACTAATGTGAAGGGGGATCCTCTCTTCTCTGTTGTGACCCACCTCTTCTGAGTAGATTCTCATGCTGTCTCCTGACTGTGATGATGAGCTCTGTGGAAGACATATGAGTGCCAACAGCCCTACACAGACACCTTTGGACTTCCTGAAGGAGCACGTTGCTCTTTCATAAGTGAACTTGAACGGGGAAGCAGACACTTCACTTACCAAAAGGTGCAAGACAAAGAACGCGACACAGCAAGAGAGCCAGTTGACCTGGTGATGACTTAAAGTACTTAAAACAAATGTTGCCAACACCAATTCCCACCCCATCCTCCTTTTTCCTTCCAGCCACTGATTCCATCTTTCTGGCATTACTTTTGTCTGTTCCCTCCCTCGTGGGCAGGAAATTGTTGCCCTTTTAGGGTAACTGTGGCAGATTTAGAAGACTTGTTGGATTATTAAATGCCTTACACTTGCAAGAAAGAAATCTGATTTTTTTCCAGTGTTTAGAATAGCAGAATCATCTTGTTCAGATGTGTTTTGGTAAACGAGTTGTTGGAGCGATTCCTGCTGAGCAGTGTTAATGTGGAAAACTGACGTGAATGCCTGGACTACTCAAAAGACAGATACTGACGGGGTGTGTAGGTGTTACCAGGGTGATTGATTCTATTGATTAGCATTGCCCTGGCTTAGAGCTTTGTAAATCATTTCTCCTACTTCTGCATCCGTGTGTATGTGTGTAAAAGCACACGTGTGCGTGTAAGTGACTTAAAGTGGGAAATACTGGTGGTAAGGAGCACACATGCTGTTACGAACTGCGTAGGGATGCAGGTGGGAGGGACAGGAGGCATTCCAGAAACGGGTAGAGCTAAACCATTGACATCTCGTGTTCAGGCAGAGATTTTAGTAGATTTTTGGATTGTAATTCCCATGGGTTCCTCAAATGAATTGCAAACAAAGGAAAAATACAAGTCAGCTGTGTCCAGGACTTCCAGGGAATCTTTTCTTTCCTTGGTTTAAAATAAAATGGGTCTGTTTTGTTGCGTGGGGTTTTTTTGATTTGGTTCTTTTGGTTTGGTTTTTTTGTTGGTTTTTTTTTTTGTTGTTGTTGATTGTATTTTTTTTTTAAATGACCTGTTTAGACTGCTTCAAAGCCATGGGGGGAAGGGACGGCAATCAGGGAAGAAGAAATTTAATGGATGTCTCGTTTTGGAAGTAATGTGAATGCTGCATCTTTTCAATCTGTCAATGCTTCCATATGGAAAACAAATGCAATAAAACTTTTCCAAAAACTTTGCTGCTCTGATTTTCTTTCTTCACTTCAGATGCTGGGGAAAAAAATCTGTGGTGGCTTTCTGACCTTTCACTTCTGTAGGCAAGCGGGCAGAAGCATCTAAAGGTTGATTGACCAAACACTCAACTTTTGAGGTTAAAAACGAGTTAATAATACTTGGTGGCTTTTATTTCCCCGCTTGGAAGTGGCTGTCAGTAACTGCTCTGATGCGTGAACAGGCTGTTCCTGCAAAATCCTGCTTCCTCGGGGTTCAATCACCAGCAGTGTTACGTTGTGTCCACTGTGCAACTGTGTGGAAGGAGCCGCAGGCCGCACTTGTGCCTCAGTTGGGAGGCTCTGCAAAGGAAACGTGGCCTTTGCCTGCACATTTCCTTAATGAAAAACAAGTTTAAGCAAAGGTTAGGTTTTGGGTTTATAGTGTCGGCAGTGGAAAGCTTTTCTACATAAATATGTAGCTTTGATTTTAGTATGCAGTGGTATTTTTCAGAGAAGGCTTCCAGCTTAAAACTTAAGGGCTGGAGCTTTTTGCCCCTGTACCCGGCATTGGTGAGGCCGCAACTCGAGTACTGTGTCCAGTTCTGGGCTCCTCACCACAAGGACATTGAGGTCCTGGAGCAAGTCCAGAGAAGGGCAACCAGGCTGGTGAAGGGGCTGGAGGGCAAATCCTATGAGGAACAGCTGAGGGAGCTGGGGCTGTTTAGCTTAGAGAAGAGGAGGCTGAGGGGAGACCTTATCACCACCTACAACTACCTGAAGGGAGGTTGTAGAGAGGTGGGTGATGGTCTCTTCAGCCAGGTGACAGGCGATAGGACAAGGGGGAATGGCATGAAGCTGTGCCAGGGCAGGTTCAGATTACATGTTAGGAAAAATTTTTGACTGAAAGAGTTGTCAGGGCCTGGAACAGGCTGCCCAAGGAGGTGGTTGAGTCACCTTCCCTGGATGTGTTTAAAAAAAGGGTAGATGAGGTACTTGGGGGTATGGTTTAGTATAGGATGGGAATGCTTGAACTCGATGATCTTAAAGGTCTTTTCCAACCTTGTGATTCTGTGATTTGGAGACAATGTGTAGGTGGTAACTTGGAACTGGTAGAGAAATCTGTCCCTAAAAATGTGGTGGTTTAGGCCTGGCTGGAGGCCAGACGTCCACCAAAATCAGCCTATCACTCCCCTTTTCAGTTGGACAGGGGAGAAAATGTCTTGAGGCAAAATCAAACAGGGAAGGAGGATTTAGTCACCTAGGCAACTAACAAAAGAACGCATCTCTCTGT